>OU343054.1:0-1435000 GCA_910593695.2 Ocypus olens
ACAAAAAACAGTTAAGGTAAACACCCACTTCCGGTGTACGAAATTTTACCAAAAGCTTTTCAGTTCTTCGGATTATCAAATAAGACTTATGTTCAAAGTTTCATATCAATTGCTCTATTGGTTTTTGAGATACAGCGCACACAGACAGACACACACACACACACAGACACAATTTTTTTTTTTCCAGAAATTGTTGAAATGGCATCTAGGGACCCCAAAACGGATATTTCCGTAAAAAAAATTTTTGAAAAAAAAATCACGATCACAATACTTTCTCGTACTTCGTAACGGAGAAAGTAATAAGAAGCGATTGAATAGGATGCAGTTCTTTCAAAATGAGTTTGGTTTTTGTAAAGTCACCAATTTTTAAACAATAAATGATTTTTTTTATTATGAGAACAAAATTTGTAATTATATAAAGTTTCACTATTTCTCGATCGCGTAAAAAAATATAAATTGCCAGACACTTGAAATTTCTGAAAGGTACTGAAACAACATATTACTCCACGATACTGTCAAAATTTGCAAACAACCCTTTACTAAATTTCGAGATAATCCCTCGAGAACAAAATTTGTAATTATCTAAAGTTGCAATTTTTCGCGAACACTTAAAAAATATGAAAACAATTGCCAGACACTTTAAATTTTCTAAAGCTACTCAGACAATAATTTCGGTGAAAAAGTCAGTATGTAAGAAAATCCAAACTTACAAAAAAGGAAAATCCCTTCGAGGCATCTTAAGACGGTTAAGATGTAACCTAGATTATGCTTCTTTGCTTCCCTCGGATTGATGGGGCGGAATGGAGCGGAAAAACATAAACACTAACACACACACATATCCTGAAGATGTATCACACGATAGGCACTAAAACTTTCGAAAAATTAATATTACGAA
The DNA here is from genome assembly GCA_910593695.2 of Ocypus olens. NCBI lineage: Eukaryota > Metazoa > Arthropoda > Insecta > Coleoptera > Staphylinidae > Ocypus > Ocypus olens. Next base: position 896 of record OU343054.1, read on the forward strand.
CCAGAACACACGTTCTTGCGACCACGATCTGCAAACAACTGAATTGATATCAAAACAGGTACGCCGCGGATTAGTGATAGGAATTTAATTTCGTTTCGAAACGGGACAAAAAAAAGCGAATATTTTGATTATCTTCTCGGGCCACCTTGTGCAGATTAAAAACTGTTCGAGTTTCAACACGGGGGTCGAGATAAGATGTACACTGCTAATTATTTGTAATTTATGTACCGAGTGGTCAACTGGTCAATAGCTAGTTGGGATATACAGGGCGAGTCTATAATTTGGAATCAATTTAGCAAATCAAAGAAAGTTTATTTTTCGAAAAAATGCTCGGATAGGTCGGTTAGTATTTTAAATTGCGCTCTTTTTGATGTAATAAAATTTTATACAACGTGTCCCAAATTTGAGATATGACTTCATCTACTATTATTTTAATGGCAACCCTAATTTTTTATCACTATTCTTAAAAAATACATCAAGTTACACACTTATATTTAGAAATAAGCTGTAAAAGTTGCAAAGTTGTAATGATTAAAAAAAGAAGTTGCAATAAAATAATTACACTACTCCTAACCTAAATGTGCATTTAATTTAATTTAATTTAATTTAGTTTTAGTTTTAATTTAGCAAATCTGTAGCTTAAGTGGAAGAGCAGTAAGAGGTACCTACCTCACTAAACTACTCTTGCCATGGTATTTCCTGTACTTTTATATTTTTTTTCGCAGTAAAGACAATGTATTATTATTATATCGTGTCAGAGAAAGTTGGCGTGTGTGTTGAATTTTAGAGAATTTAGTGTGATTTAAAATAATATTAAGAAATATTCATTGTCAAAATCTGAAATTTTTCGAATTCATAAAAAAATCGTGTTTTTGATTTTAAAAATAACTTTAGGGTTTTGATTTGATTTGATTTGATTTGATTTGATTTATTCATGTTAATAATTATACATTTTACACATGTCAGAAATAAATGGTGTGGTATACAAGCTTAATCTAATTAACTTATAAACTATACAACAGCAATTACAGAACAATTTAAAACTAATGTCTAAAATCAAGTACTCATTTGGCCATATAAAGGGCATTTTGGGCGAGACAGATATGGATAAAATAAAAATAAAATAAATAATAAAATAAATACGTCGATAACAATAATACAACTTGTATTTGAACGTGTTTGTGATTATGATGATTTATTTGTTAAAATGTTACGAATTTATTTCAATGTAAGGTATAATAAGATATATTCATAATGAATTAACGAAAACTGCTAAAATCATCTAAATACAAAGGCAACAAATTCGTGTTTTCGATTTTTAAAAATTGCCCAGGTGCATTTCTTGGTTATGATGATTTATATCAGCGCTGTCCAACTGGCGGCCCACGGGCCGCATCCGGCCCGCGAAACTTTTTTTTACGGCCCGCGAGTTATAGTAAACTGTACATCAAATTTTGACTTACCCATTCATTGCATCTTGTGGAGCAACTGGAATACAAGTGTTCAAACATTTGGATAAAGAAAAATATCCAAAAATGAGAAATTTTGGACTTCAAATCATTTTCGATGTTCAGAAGTTCATATATCTGCGAGCGTGCATTCTCTGACATGAAATATATAAAATCAAAATTTAGAAACAGCTTGAAAGACTCCACTCTTCAAAATATAATTAGAGTTGCCACAACAAATATTTATATGGAAATTATTTACCTATCCTTTTCGGCCCGCGAAATATTTGCTAAAAAAAAAATGGCCCGCAGGCTAAGAGAAGTTGGACAGCGCTGATTTATATGCTAAAATCAAATGCTAATATCAAACTACGAAAATTGACAAAATCTGAATTTTTTAAAACGAATATCAACAAAATCGCGTTTTTGATTTTGAAAACTTGCTTAACTCCCGAACGCGTTATTTAATTTTTAAGATGTAAATGCCAAAATTGCCAGAATTTAGTGTGCTTGAAAATGGTATTAGCAAATATTCATGTCCAATCAATGAATATTACTAAAATCCGGTTTTTCCAAGTTGAAAGAAAACAAATCTCGCCTTGGGGGTTTTAAATATTGCTGAGGTTTTAAACGCATGTTTTGATTATGATATTTTATATGTTAAAAAGTATAGAATTTAGAGTGTTTCTAAGTGGTATTAAAATTGCTAAAATCCGAAATTTTCCGGGCTCAACAAGAAAACCAAGTTTTTGATTAAAAAAAATTGTTTAATTTAAGTTGCAAACGCGGTATTTGATTTTGATGATTTGAATTCCAAAATATAGCGAATTTAATGTGTTTAAAAACTTTTAAGAGATAATCATATCTAGTCAATGAAAATAGCCAAAACGCAAAATTTTCGAAGTTAAAAGTCAACAAAACCCCGTTTTCAATTTTTAAAAATTGCTGAGGTGTTGAACGCATTTTTTGATTATGATATTTTACATGTTAAAAAGTAGAGTAGTGTAGTAGTTCAGTGTCTTTTAAATGGTACTAAGAACATTCATACCGAGACAATGGAAATTTCCAAAATCCGAAATTTTTCAAGTTCAAAATAAACAAAATTAAGTTTTAGATTTTGATAAATTATTTAACTTACGAACGAGTTATTTGATTTTGCTGGTTTTATTTCCAAAATGTATGGAATTTTGTGTTTTTTTCTTGGATATTAAAAACAGTTTCATTGAAAATCAAATTTTAAAGTTTCTTTTTATCTTGGCAAAATAACATTTGATTCTAATTTCGAGAGACATAATCTTGTTATATTTGTCATATTTTCAGACGATTTGGGCCATCTCTGCAGGATGGTATTCAAAATGCCTTCGCCCCCACAAAATGACCATCGCCCTTGAAATGCGAATTGTCAGATAAACAAAAAAATTTAAAAGTCGATCGCCCGCGTTGAGAAATAATAATTTAGAGGATGGTAGACATAGAAGACATTATACACATACAAATAAATATTTTAATTATAAAAATAATAATAAGTAATTATTTTTCTATTGGGTTGTAGAAGTTTTGGAGAAAATTGTAATTGTAATAAATTTAATAAAATAAAAAATTGCCTGAATATTCATATATTCAGACAATTTTTCGTCTTTATTACATTTATTCAATAAATCTGCAATCATTAAGGTTGTCTCATGTTAATTTGTAATTGTAATAGTTCATCAATTCTTAATATACTGTTGACTACTACAAAAGTCCCAGGTTTGTTCCAGGGTGAAACCGTTAAGCTACGCGCACACTTGTCGCAATCGGCCGGACGGCACGCATCGGCAAAAATTGCTTAACACAGTTGTAAACGAGTCACCGCACATTTATCCGTTCCATGCCGTACCGATAAATGTGCGTTCACTCGTTTTTAACTGTGTTAAGCAATTTTTTCAGATGCGTGCCGTTCGTGCCGTTCCGATAAGTGTGCGCGTAGCTTTATAATACAATAGCACAAAGCCTGATTGTAAATTTAATCTTCTTCATAGACACAATCACTGATAATTAAGAAATCTCCAACAACTGGTCTGCAATTATCTTTCAAATTATAAAAGGGCAAGTTTTAAGATTTTGGCATCGGAACGTGGAGACTACAGTAAAAATTGACCAAAACAGCATCGAAATATTTGCTTACTCTATAAGAGTACGAGCGGCATTCCTGTCTTAGCCTCCTCTACGAAGATCCACGAGCCGCCCCTAAAGAACACATAGCTACTTTACGGAGGCCAAAATCTCGATAAAAAATAGAATTAATAATAAAATTAAATTCGAATAAACAACATAGATAAAACAGCCTTTGTTGTGTAATGAACAAATTCATTTTTATTTTATCCAGGTATATTCAAAACATGTTTTTGTTAATAAATTATCAGTATTTGTCAATAAAATAGATAATGTGTTAAATAAATAAATAGGATAATTCTGTTATTATTTCAATCATATTTTTTAAAATTTGTTATCGAGTTTTGCTTCAAAATGTTTACTAGTAAAATTTTGAAAAATACAGAGTTTTATTGGTTATATTTTTGTTGCACATTTATCTTAAGAAAACTGGATGTTGGTAATTATTTACAGGGTGTTGAATTGCAAAGCGGGCCATAGACATTTACACGAAAATTTGAAATGTGTTAATATCCGCTCCCCTCATTATTTGACAGAATCGGTCTTCTTACATTAATTTTAAAGCTTTTTAAGGTAAATGATTTGGTATCTTACTCAAAAGTTTGTGCAGAGTATTTACTACCAAGGCAGAGTCCCCAGGTGATTCACCGTTTTCAATTGAAGCTCTATGCAGAAATGTTGTAGGTGGTGCCAATAAAATACTCTGAAAGTTATAGCCCCTACCTTTGCGGTAAAAAAAGGCGATATGAATAATTTAGTTCTGCACAAATGTTCTAATCGTTGAATGCAATTTTCGTATTCTCCAGTTTAACTTTAGGGTGTTGTGGTTTTGTTTCTGGCGTAGATTTATCAATTGTTTTGACGAGAAATCAAAAATACAATATCTATAAATGGATCTGGAAACTTTCAAGTTAATTCCTCAATTTATTAGTTCTGCGCAAATTTTCTAATCGTTGAATGCAATTTTTTCGTTTTTTCCAGTTTAAGTTTAGGGTGTTGTGGTTTTGTTTCTGGCTTAGATATATCAATTATTTTGAGGAGAAATCAGAAATACAACATTTCTGAATGGATTGTGAAAGTTTCAAGTTAATTCCTCAATTTATTAGTTCTGCGCAAATTTTTTAATCGTTGAATGCAATTTTTTCGTTTTTTCCAGTTTAAGTTTAGGGTGTTGTGGTTTTGTTTCTGGCTTAGATATATCAATTATTTTGAGGAGAAATCAGAAATACAACATTTCTGAATGGATTGTGAAAGTTTCAAGTTAATTCCTTAATTTATTAGTTCTGCACAAATTTTCTAATCGTGGAATGCAATTTTCGTTTTCTCCAGTTTAAGTTTAGGGTGTTGTGGTTTTGTTTCAGGCTTAGATATATCATTTGTTTTGATGAGAAATCAGAAATACAACATTTCTGAATAAATTGGGAAACTTTTAAGTTAATTCCTCAACTCATTAGTTCTGCGCAAATTTTCTAATCGTTGAATGCAATTTTTTCGTTTCTTCCATTTTAAGTTTAGGGTGTTGTGGTTTTGTTTCTGGCTTCGATATATCAATTGTTTTGATGAAAAATCAGAAATACTATGTTTATAAATGGATTTGGAAACTTTTAAGTTAATTCCTTAATTTATTAGTTCTGCGCAAATTTTCTAATCGTTGAATGCAATTTTTTCGTTTTTTCCAGTTTAAGTTTAGGGTGTTGTGGTTTTGTTTCTGGCTTAGATATATCAATTGTTTTGATGAAAAATCCGAAATACAATATTTATGAATGGATTTGGAAACTTTCAAGTTAATTCCTCAATTTATTAGTTCTGCGCAAATTTTCTAATCGTTGAATGCAATTTTTTCGTTTTTTCCAGTTTAAGTTTAGGGTGTTGTGGTTTTGTTTCTGGCTTAGATGTGTCAATTATTTTGATGAGAAATCAGAAATACAATATTTATGAATGGATTTGGAAACTTTCAAGTTAATTCCTCAATTTATTAGTTCTGCGCAAATTTTCTAATCGTTGAATGCAATTTTTTCGTTTCTTCCATTTTAAGTTTAGGGTGTTGTGGTTTTGTTTCTGGCTTCGATATATCAATTGTTTTGATGAAAAATCAGAAATACTATGTTTATAAATGGATTTGGAAACTTTTAAGTTAATTCCTTAATTTATTAGTTCTGCGCAAATTTTCTAATCGTTGAATGCAATTTTTTCGTTTTTTCCAGTTTAAGTTTAGGGTGTTGTGGTTTTGTTTCTGGCTTAGATATATCAATTATTTTGAGGAGAAATCAGAAATACAACATTTCTGAATGGATTGTGAAAGTTTCAAGTTAATTCCTTAATTTATTAGTTCTGCACAAATTTTCTAATCGTGGAATGCAATTTTCGTTTTCTCCAGTTTAAGTTTAGGGTGTTGTGGTTTTGTTTCAGGCTTAGATATATCATTTGTTTTGATGAGAAATCAGAAATACAACATTTCTGAATAAATTGGGAAACTTTTAAGTTAATTCCTCAACTCATTAGTTCTGCGCAAATTTTCTAATCGTTGAATGCAATTTTTTCGTTTCTTCCATTTTAAGTTTAGGGTGTTGTGGTTTTGTTTCTGGCTTCGATATATCAATTGTTTTGATGAAAAATCAGAAATACTATGTTTATAAATGGATTTGGAAACTTTTAAGTTAATTCCTTAATTTATTAGTTCTGCGCAAATTTTCTAATCGTTGAATGCAATTTTTTCGTTTTTTCCAGTTTAAGTTTAGGGTGTTGTGGTTTTGTTTCTGGCTTAGATATATCAATTGTTTTGATGAAAAATCCGAAATACAATATTTATGAATGGATTTGGAAACTTTCAAGTTAATTCCTCAATTTATTAGTTCTGCGCAAATTTTCTAATCGTTGAATGCAATTTTTTCGTTTTTTCCAGTTTAAGTTTAGGGTGTTGTGGTTTTGTTTCTGGCTTAGATATATCGATTGTTTTGATGAGAAATCAGAAATAGAATATTTCTTAATGGATTTGGAAACTTTTAAGTTAATTCCTCAATTTATTAGTTCTGCGCAAATTTTCTAATCGTTGAATGCAATTTTTTCGTTTTTTCCAGTTTAAGTTTAGGGTGTTGTGGTTTTGTTTCTGGCTTAGATGTGTCAATTATTTTGATGAGAAATCAGAAATACAATATTTATGAATGGATTTGGAAACTTTCAAGTTAATTCCTCAATTTATTAGTTCTGCGCAAATTTTCTAATCGTTGAAAGCAATTTTTTCGTTTTTTCCAGTTTAAGTTTAGGGTGTTGTGGTTTTGTTTCTGGCTTAGATATATCAATTGTTTTGATGAGAAATCAGAAATACAATATTTCTTAATGGATTTGGAAACTTTTAAGTTAATTCCTCAATTTATTAGTTCTGCGCAAATTTTCTAATCGTTGAATGCAATTTTTTCGTTTTTTCCGGTTTAAGTTTAATGTGTTATGGTTTTGTTTCCAGCTTAGATATATCAATTGTTTTGATGAGAAATTGGAAATACAATATTGCTGAACGGATTTGGAAAGTTTCAAATTAATTCCTCAATTTATTAGTTCTGCGCAAATTTTCTAATCGTTGAATGCAATTTTTTCGTTTTTTCCGGTTTAAGTTTAAGGTGTTATGACTTTGTTTCCAGCTTAGATATATCAATTGTTTTGATGAAAAATCAGAAATACAATATTTCTGAATGGATTTGGAAACTTTCAAGTTAATTCCTTAATTTATTAGTTCTGCGCAAATTTTCTAATCGTTGAATGTAATGTTTTCGTTTTTTCCAGTTTAAGTTTAAGGTGTTATGACTTTGTTTCCAGCTTAGATATATCAATTGTTTTGATGAGAAATTGGAAATACAATATTTCTGAACGGATTTGGAAAGTTTCAAATTAATTCCTCAATTTATTAGTTCTGCGCAAATTTTCTAATCGTTGAATGCAATTTTTTCGTTTTTTCCGGTTTAAGTTTAAGGTGTTATGACTTTGTTTCCAGCTTAGATATATCAATTGTTTTGATGAAAAATCAGAAATACAATATTTATAAATGGATTTGGAAACTTTCAAGTTAATTCCTCAATTTATTAGTTCTGCGCAAATTTTCTAATCGTTGAATGCAACTTTTTCGTTTTTTCTAGTTTAAGTTTAAGGTGTTATGGTTTTGTTTCCAGCTTAGATATATCAATTGTTTTGATGAGAAATTGGAAATACAATATTTCTGAACGGATTTGGAAAGTTTCAAATTAATTCCTCAATTTATTAGTTCTGCGCAAATTTTCTAATCGTTGAATGCAATTTTTTCGTTTTTTCCGGTTTAAGTTTAAGGTGTTATGACTTTGTTTCCAGCTTAGATATATCAATTGTTTTGATGAAAAATCAGAAATACAATATTTCTGAATGGATTTGGAAACTTTCAAGTTAATTCCTTAATTTATTAGTTCTGCGCAAATTTTCTAATCGTTGAATGTAATGTTTTCGTTTTTTCCAGTTTAAGTTTAAGGTGTTATGACTTTGTTTCCAGCTTAGATATATCAATTGTTTTGATGAAAAATCAGAAATACAATATTTATAAATGGATTTTGAAACTTTCAAGTTAATTCCTCAATTTATTAGTTCTGCGCAAATTTTCTAATCGTTGAATGCAATTTTTTCGTTTTTTCCAGTTTAAGTTTAAAGTGTTGTGATTTTGTTTCTGGCTTAGATATATCAATTGTTTTGATGAGAAATCAAAAATACAATATTTTTTAATGGATTTGGAAACTTTCAAGTTAATTCCTCAATTTATTAGTTCTGCACACATTTTCTAATCGTTGAATGTAATTTTTTCGTTTTCTGCCGTTTAAGTTTAGGGTGTTGCGGTTTTGTTTCTAGCTTAGATATACCAATTGCTTTGATGAGAAATCAGAAATACAATATTTCTGAATGGATTTGGAAACTTTCAAGTTAATTCCTCAATTTATTAGTTCTGCGCAAATTTTCTAATCGTTGAATGCAATTTTTTCGTTTTTTCCAGTTTAAGTTTAAGGTGTTATGGTTTTGTTTCCAGCTTAGATATATCAATTGTTTTGTAGAGAAATCAGAAATACAATATTTATAAATGGATTTGGAAACTTTCAAGTTAATTCCTCAATTTATTAGTTCTGCGCAAATTTTCTAATCGTTGAATGCAACTTTTTCGTTTTTTCCAGTTTAAGTTTAAGGTGTTATGGTTTTGTTTCTAGCTAAGATATATCAATTGTTTTGATGAAAAATAAGAAATACAATATTAATAAATGGATTTGAAAACTTCCAAGTTAATTCCTCAATTAATTAGTTCTGCGAAAATTTTCTAATCGTTGAATGCAATGTTTTCGTTTTTTCCAGTTTAAGTTTAAGGTGTTGTGGTTTTGTTTTAAACTTAAATATATCAATTGTTTTGACGAGAAATCAGAAATACAATGTTTCTGAATGGATTTGAAAAGTTTCAAGTTAATTCCTCAATTTATTAGTTCTGCGCAAATTTTCTAATCGTTGAATGCAATTTTTTCGTTTTTTCTGGTTTAAGTTTAAGGTGTTGTGGTTTTGTTTCTGGCTTAGATATATCAATTGTTTTGATGAGAAATCAGAAATACAATATTTATAAATGGATTTGGAAACTTTCAAGTTAATTCCTCAATTTATTAGTTCCGCGCAAATTTTCTAATCGTTGAATGCAATTTTTTCGTTTTTTCCGGTTTAAGTTTAAGGTGTTATGACTTTGTTTCCAGCTTAGATATATCAATTGTTTTGATAAAAAATCAGAAATACAATATTTCTGAATGGATTTGGAAACTTTCAAGTTAATTCCTTAATTTATTAGTTCTGCGCAAATTTTCTAATCGTTGAATGTAATGTTTTCGTTTTTTCCAGTTTAAGTTTAAGGTGTTATGACTTTGTTTCCAGCTTAGATATATCAATTGTTTTGATGAAAAATCAGAAATACAATATTTCTGAATGGATTTGGAAAGTTTCAAATTAATTCCTTAATTTATTAGTTCTGCGCAAATTTTCTAATCGTTGAATGCAATTTTTTCGTTTTTTCCAGTTTAAGTTTAAAGTGTTGTGATTTTGTTTCTGGCTTAGATATATCAATTGTTTTGATGAGAAATCAAAAATACAATATTTTTTAATGGATTTGGAAACTTTCAAGTTAATTCCTCAATTTATTAGTTCTGCACACATTTTCTAATCGTTGAATGTAATTTTTTCGTTTTCTGCCGTTTAAGTTTAGGGTGTTGCGGTTTTGTTTCTAGCTTAGATATACCAATTGCTTTGATGAGAAATCAGAAATACAATATTTCTGAATGGATTTGGAAACTTTCAAGTTAATTCCTCTATTTATTAGTTCTGCGCAAATTTTCTAATCGTTGAATGCAATTTTTTCGTTTTTTCCAGTTTAAGTTTAAGGTGTTATGGTTTTGTTTCCAGCTTAGATATATCAATTGTTTTGTAGAGAAATCAGAAATACAATATTTATAAATGGATTTGGAAACTTTCAAGTTAATTCCTCAATTTATTAGTTCTGCGCAAATTTTCTAATCGTTGAATGCAACTTTTTCGTTTTTTCCAGTTTAAGTTTAAGGTGTTATGGTTTTGTTTCTAGCTAAGATATATCAATTGTTTTGATGAAAAATAAGAAATACAATATTAATAAATGGATTTGAAAACTTCCAAGTTAATTCCTCAATTAATTAGTTCTGCGAAAATTTTCTAATCGTTGAATGCAATGTTTTCGTTTTTTCCAGTTTAAGTTTAAGGTGTTGTGGTTTTGTTTTAAACTTAAATATATCAATTGTTTTGACGAGAAATCAGAAATACAATGTTTCTGAATGGATTTGAAAAGTTTCAAGTTAATTCCTCAATTTATTAGTTCTGCGCAAATTTTCTAATCGTTGAATGCAATTTTTTCGTTTTTTCTGGTTTAAGTTTAAGGTGTTGTGGTTTTGTTTCTGGCTTAGATATATCAATTGTTTTGATGAGAAATCAGAAATACAATATTTATAAATGGATTTGGAAACTTTCAAGTTAATTCCTCAATTTATTAGTTCCGCGCAAATTTTCTAATCGTTGAATGCAATTTTTTCGTTTTTTCCGGTTTAAGTTTAAGGTGTTATGACTTTGTTTCCAGCTTAGATATATCAATTGTTTTGATGAAAAATCAGAAATACAATATTTCTGAATGGATTTGGAAACTTTCAAGTTAATTCCTTAATTTATTAGTTCTGCGCAAATTTTCTAATCGTTGAATGTAATGTTTTCGTTTTTTCCAGTTTAAGTTTAAGGTGTTATGACTTTGTTTCCAGCTTAGATATATCAATTGTTTTGATGAAAAATCAGAAATACAATATTTCTGAATGGATTTGGAAACTTTCAAGTTAATTCCTTAATTTATTAGTTCTGCGCAAATTTTCTAATCGTTGAATGCAATTTTTTCGTTTTTTCCGGTTTAAGTTTAAGGTGTTATGACTTTGTTTCCAGCTTAGATATATCAATTGTTTTGATGAAAAATCAGAAATACAATATTTATAAATGGATTTTGAAACTTTCAAGTTAATTCCTCAATTTATTAGTTCTGCGCAAATTGTCTAATCGTTGAATGCAATTTTTTCGTTTTTTCCAGTTTAAGTTTAAAGTGTTGTGATTTTGTTTCTGGCTTAGATATATCAATTGTTTTGATGAGAAATCAAAAATACAATATTTTTTAATGGATTTGGAAACTTTCAAGTTAATTCCTCAATTTATTAGTTCTGCACACATTTTCTAATCGTTGAATGTAATTTTTTCGTTTTCTGCCGTTTAAGTTTAGGGTGTTGCGGTTTTGTTTCTAGCTTAGATATACCAATTGCTTTGATGAGAAATCAGAAATACAATATTTCTGAATGGATTTGGAAACTTTCAAGTTAATTCCTCAATTTATTAGTTCTGCGCAAATTTTCTAATCGTTGAATGCAATTTTTTCGTTTTTTCCAGTTTAAGTTTAAGGTGTTATGGTTTTGTTTCCAGCTTAGATATATCAATTGTTTTGTAGAGAAATCAGAAATACAATATTTATAAATGGATTTGGAAACTTTCAAGTTAATTCCTCAATTTATTAGTTCTGCGCAAATTTTCTAATCGTTGAATGCAACTTTTTCGTTTTTTCCAGTTTAAGTTTAAGGTGTTATGGTTTTGTTTCTAGCTAAGATATATCAATTGTTTTGATGAAAAATAAGAAATACAATATTAATAAATGGATTTGAAAACTTCCAAGTTAATTCCTCAATTAATTAGTTCTGCGAAAATTTTCTAATCGTTGAATGCAATGTTTTCGTTTTTTCCAGTTTAAGTTTAAGGTGTTGTGGTTTTGTTTTAAACTTAAATATATCAATTGTTTTGACGAGAAATCAGAAATACAATGTTTCTGAATGGATTTGGAAAGTTTCAAGTTAATTCCTCAATTTATTAGTTCTGCGCAAATTTTCTAATCGTTGAATGCAATTTTTTCGTTTTTTCTGGTTTAAGTTTAAGGTGTTGTGGTTTTGTTTCTGGCTTAGATATATCAATTGTTTTGATGAGAAATCAGAAATACAATATTTATAAATGGATTTGGAAACTTTCAAGTTAATTCCTCAATTTATTAGTTCCGCGCAAATTTTCTAATCGTTGAATGCAATTTTAGTTTTCTCCCGTTCATGTTTAAGGTGTTGCGATTTTGTTTCTGGCTTAGATATATCAAATATTTTGATGAGAAATCAGAAATACAATATGTCTGAATGGATTTCGAAAGTTTTAAATTAATTCCTCAATTTATTAGTTCTGCGCAAATTTTCTAATCGTTGAATGCAATTTTTTCGTTTTTTCTGGTTTAAGTTTAAGGTGTTGTGGTTTTGTTTCTGGCTTAGATATATCAATTGTTTTGATAAGAAATTAGAGATACAACATTTCTGAATGGATTTGGAAACTTTCAAGTTAATTCCTCAATTTAATAGTTCTGCGCAAATTTTCTAATCGTTGAATGCAATTTTTTCGTTTTTTCCGGTTTAAGTTTAATGTGTTATGGTTTTGTTTCCAGCTTAGATATATCAATTGTTTTGATGAGAAATTGGAAATACAATATTGCTGAACGTATTTGGAAAGTTTCAAATTAATTCCTCAATTTATTAGTTCTGCGCAAATTTTCTAATCGTTGAATGCAATTTTTTCGTTTTTTCCAGTTTAAGTTTAGGGTGTTGTGGTTTTGTTTCTGGCTTGGATATATTATTTGTTTTGATAAGAAATCAGAAATACAACATTTCTGCGATTTACAACCGGCCGTGTATTTGTAATTAAATGGTTTTACGTAAGTACTATTTGAGTGCAAGTGATTTGTTTAGTGTTGAGTTTTTGGAGGAGGCAATACACAGCAAAAGTAATATAATAATAATATATACAAATAGAATTATTTTTTTAATTTAAAAGGCTATCGACCAGCGGTCTTTCTGCCATCATTGTTTTTATATGTTTTTTTTCTCACAAACTAACATGATGGCCACATCACCATTTTTTCAGTGGGAAGTTCGTATCTCGACTGGATTAATTTATATAAGAAACTGGGCGCTAGCCAAAGTTCTGCACACTGGCGTTGATCACTACCGGCGCTCCCCTGCTTAAACATGGTGTGTATTTGATCAATTAAAATCAAACGACTTTTACACATTAATATCTTTCATCAAGAAAACATGGGCACCCCGTATACACGTCAGTAACAAAAAGATTGTTTCGTAATCTGCGCATAAAAAATTCAAGACTTTATGGGGCCCACATAAACATTAATTACACCGTTATAAAATTAACAACACTCACATGCACGTCTGTCAGAAAATACCTTCGAATTTTCAGCGTACAATAAAGTTTCTCGGGTTTCAGAATTTGAATAAATTCCGAACGGAGTTTAACTGATATTTTCTGATTTATTTACTTGATTTCGAAATTACCAGTAATTGTGTGCAGACATATTTTCTCATATGGTTACGGTGGGGGTATAATTCAGGAAGTCGTGACATTCGATGCCGTCGCATGATAAACTGTAGTTAAGACTATTTTATGATCGTGGAAATTTACGTGATTATAAAATGGTGGACGGGCTTTAATATGGGCCGTAATTTAGGGCAGGGAGAGTAAAAATAGATATAATAATATAATTTTCCGAAGCTTAAATAAATAATATAATTTGATTTATTATGTACGCATAGCAGTGAGCTTAAATAAATCATAAATTTAGTTTTATTATTTTGTTTTGTTAAATCAATTTGATATTTTGTTGGTGTAACAAGAGTTACTAAGAAATTGGTATTCTATTTCTCGATTCTTACCTCTAGAAAAAACGAATACGCATTTAATTGATTATGATTATTGACCAACAATACTTAGTAAATGCTTGGATATGGGTTCAAAACAGATTTTTAAGAATTATTGTTTGGGTATCCTTTCATCAAACATAAATTATAAATATTTGCAATGTTACCTTAATATTAGTAGCCTTTTGAATCGTCGAATCATACAACCATACAAGACCTGTATTCAGTTCACAAAATCATAGATGGGCGCTTTGTCTGCCCTCAGCTTTTATTACTTTTCAATTTCTGGAACCAAACGAAGGGCTACTATTTCGCCAATTTTTTTCTAAATAATCCAATTTCCAGGTTGATGCCTTTAACAAATGCTATTTACTTAAATAATATTGATTATCGATCATATATATTTATAATATACTAAAGGAAAAAAAATTAAACACTTGAAATTTGTGAAATTTCGACCATTTTCAAACCGCCATAATTCGGCGTATTTTTAATCGATTTTGATGAGCGCGAAAAACTATGAAATGTCTTCTTCAAAGTCATGCATGCGAACAACCTAATTCCATTAGAATTCCGCTAGAAAATATAAAGTACGAAATAAATCTATCTCTTATTTTAACATAATGTTCAGCAGTACATTTTGCGTACGAATTGCGTAATATTCAAAGGTAAAACAATGAACAAATTCAAAGAAAAATAAATACAGATATCATTGAATTCCTAAAAATTTGAATGAATTTTTAAAAATTAATATTTTTAGTAGTAGAAGAAAAAAAAATCTAAAAAAATAAATAGTGATATTAAAGAATTCCACAAAAATTTTAAAATCTTTACAATACATCTCCCTTTAAAACTAACTTAATTTTTTTTTTTATTTGCCAATTTCTTATGAATTTTTGAAAAGTAATATTTTAAGTTGTCGAACAGTTGAACAAATAAAAATAAATACTTATTATGATGGAATTACCTTAACATACACTTGGATTTTTGAAAATGTGTCAACTTCTGCTCGAGTCTTAAATTTTTAAAAACGAATTTTTAAGTGTTCGAATATTTAAACAAGGAAAAACTAGAAAAAAAAAATCATACCGATATGATTGAATTCCTTAAAAACTCTAATGCAATCATCATACATTTACCTTTAAAATTAACTTTGATTTTTGGAATTGAGTCGATTTTTGCGCAAGTTATGAATTTTTGAAAATTAATATTTTGGCTAAAAAATAAATACTGATATAATACTAATTCCTCAAAAATTTTGATATCTTTACAAAACATTTACCTTTAAAACTAACTAACTCTGCCAATTTCTGCGTGAGTTATGAATTTTTGAAAATTTGTCGAAATATTTGAACAAAGAAAAAATAGAAAAATAAAATAATATCGAAATGATTGAATTTTTTTAAAATTTCGATGCTATCATAACCCATTTATGTACCTTCAAAAAAAACTTTAATTTTTGAAAATGTGTTCATTTTTGGGTTTTAAATTGTCGTTTTTGGCAGTTGAAATTGTCATTTTTGGCAGTTTTATTTATTTTGTACTATTTGACGTGTGTAAAACAATTATTACAAACACTAATAAACATTACATTACATTACATTAGATTACATTACATTACATTACAGTTAAAAACTGTCATTTTTGTCAGTTAAAAATGGTCGTCCGACACTTGAAAATTGGCATTTTTTGCAGTTGAAAATTGTCATTATTGGCAGTTGAAAATTGTCATTTTTGGCAGCTTAAAATTGTCATTTTTGGTAGCTTAAAATTGCCATTTTTGGCAACTTAAAATGATCGATTCCGACACTTGAAAATTGGCCTGTTTGACAGTTGAAAATTAGCCTTTTTGGTAGTTGAAAATTGTCATTTTTGGCAGTTGAAAATTGTCATTTTTTAGCAATTAAAAATTGTCACTTTTGGCAGTTAAAAATAGTCGTTTCCGATACTTGAAAATTGGCCTTTTGGCAGTTGAAAATTGGGCCTTTTGGCAGTTGAAAATTGTCATTTTTGGCAGCTTAAAATGGTCGTTCCCGACACATAAAAATTGGCCTTTTTGTCAGTTGAAATTGTCATTTTTAGCAGTTATAAATTGTCATTTTTGGCAGTTAAAAATGGTCGTTTCCGACACTTGAAAATTGGCCTTTTTGACAGTTAAAAATTGTTTTTTTTGGCAGTTAGAAATTGTCTTTTTTGGCAGTTAAAAATGGTCATTTTTGTCAGTTAAAAATGGTCGTTTCCGACACTTGAAAATTGGCCTTTTTGGCAGTTGAAAATTGTCACTTTTGGCAGTTAAAAATGGTCGTTTCCGACACGTGAAATTGGCCTTTTTGGCAGTTGAAAATTGTCACTTTTGGCAGTTAAAAATTGTCGTTTCCGACACTTGAAAATTGGCCTTTTTGGCAGTTGAAAATTGTCATTTTTGGCAGTTAAAAATGGTCGTTTCCGACACTTGAAAATTGGCCTTTTTGGCAGTTGAAAATTGTCATTTTTGGCAGTTGGAAATTGTTATTTTTTGGCAGTTAAAAATGGTCACTTTTGGCAGTTAAAAATGGTCGTTTCCGACACTTGAAAATTGGCCTTTTGCCAGTTGAAAATTGGCCCTTTTGGCAGTTGAAAATTGTCATTTTTGGTGTCGTTCCCGACACTTGAAAATTGGCCTTTTTGACAGTTAAAAAATGTCTTTTTTGGCAGTTAAAAATTGTCATTTTTGACAGCTAAAATGGTCGTTTCCGACACTTGAAAATTGGCCTTTTTGACAGTTAAAAAATGTCTTTTTTGGTAGTTAAAAATTGTCATTTTTTTGCAATTAAAAATTGTCACTTTTGGCAGTTAAAAATAGTCGTTTCCGACACTTGAAAATTGGCCTTTTGGCAGTTGAAAATTGGCCCTTTTGGCAGTTGAAAATTGTCATTTTTGGCAATTTAAAATTGTCGTTTCCGACACTTAAAAATTGGCCTTTTTGGCAGTTGAAATTGTCATTTTTAGCAGTTATAAATTGTCATTTTTGGCAGTTAAAAATGGTCGTTTCCGACACTTGAAGATTGGCCTTTTTGACAGTTAAAAATTGTCTTTTTTGGCAGTTAGAAATTGTCTTTTTTGGCAGTTAAAAATGGTCATTTTTGTCAGTTAACAATGGTCGTTTCCGACACTTGAAAATTGGCCTTTTTGGCAGTTGAAAATTGTCACTTTTGGCAGTTAAAAATGGTCGTTTCCGACACTTGAAAATTGGCCTTTTCGCAGTTGAAAATTGTCATTTTTGGCAGTTAAAAATGGTCGTTTCCGACACTTAAAAATTGGCCTTTTTGGCAGTTAAAAATTGTCGTTTCCGACACTTGAAAATTGGCCTTTTTGGCAGTTGAAAATTGTCATTTTTTGGCAGTTAAAAATGGTCGTTTCCGACACTTGAAAATTGGTCTTTTTGGCAGTTGAAAATTGTCATTTTTGGCAGTTGAAAATTGTCATTTTTGGCAGTTGGAAATTGTTATTTTTTGGCAATTAAAAATTGTCACTTTTGGCAGTTAAAAATGGTCGTTTCCGACACTTGAAAATTGGCCTTTTGGCAGTTGAAAATTGGCCCTTTTGGCAGTTGAAAATTGCCATTTTTGGTGTCGTTTCCGACACTTGAAAATTGGCCTTTTTGACAGTTAAAAAATGTCTTTTTTGGCAGTTAAAAATTGTCATTTTTGGCAGCTAAAATGATCGTTTCCGACACTTGAAAATTGGCATTTTTGACAGTTAAAAATTGTCTTTTTTGGTAGTTAAAAATTGTCATTTTTGGCAGTTAAAAATGGTCGTTTCCGACACTTGAAAATTGGCCTTTTTGGCAGTTGAAAATTGTCATTTTTGGCAGTTTAAAATTGTCATTTTTGGCAGTTTCCGACACTTGATTTATTACATGATATGTTAAAATTTATCAAACATAAATAAAAAATTAGTATATTCACAAAACATCTGAATTATCTTCAATTTTTGAAAATGCGTGAGTTATAAATATTGAAAAATTATGTTTTTTAATTTATTGAATATTTGAACAAAGAAAAAATAGAAAAAAAAATACTGATATGATTGAATTCCTTCAAACGTTTAATGCAATCATAATATATTTACTTTTAAAATTAACTTTGAGTTTTGAAAATGCGTCTTATGACTTAAATAAAAAATCAATTTTTTAATACACTCACAAAACATCTCCCTTTAAAACTTACTGTAATTTTTGAAAATGCGTCACTTTTTGCGTGAGTTATGAATTTTTGAAAATTAACGTTTTAAGTTGTCGAACAAAAAAAAACTGATATTGAATTCCTCAAAAATTTTAGTAAGTGTGTTATATTTACCAAACATCTGCCTTTAGAATCAACTTAAACTTTTGAAATTGTGTCAATTTTTGCGTGAGATTAATTTTTGAAAATTAATATTTAAAGTTGTTGAAGACAAAAAGTCGTTTTTTTTTCATATATTCACAAAATTTCTATTTAATTTAATTTATGTAATGTGCCAATAACAATCGGTTTATACAGGTCAATATATTTTATATAAATAAGTGGTTTGAATAAATTTAAAAAAAATATGAGTCATAACAGATATAAAAAAAAACTTAAACTTACAGGGTGTAGAAATATGGTAAAGATGTGTTTAGAAAGAAAACTGTAACATGGATAAATAACAAAAATATCTTCCTTTAAAACAAATTTTAATTTTTTTAAATGTGTCACTTTTTTCAATTTTTAAAAACGAATTTTTAAACAAGGAAAAACTAGAATAAAAATCATATCGCTATGATTGAATTCCATAAAAAAACTCTGATGCAATCATAATACATTTACCTTTCAAATTAATCTTGATTTTTGAAACTTAGTCAATATTTGTGTTTTTTTTTTTTTTTTTTTTTTTGTTTCCTGGCGTCGGTATATTTGTGTTAGTTATGAATTTTTTAAAATTAATGTTTTAAGTTGTTGAACACTTAAACAAAACCAAAATCGAAAAGAAAATAAGGTCTGATTTGATAAGAGTTCCTCAAATATTTTAGAATATTCACAGAACATCTACCTTTATTTTTCGAAAATGTATTATTTTTTCCGTGAGTTATTTTTAAATTAATGTTAGTGCTTTTTCTCTCGTAAAATATCTTTTTTTAAAAGATACACATATTATATTCAACAGAAATCTAAAATTCAACTCATAAAATCTCCAAAATCAGTTTTGTTTTTGAAGATTTTAAATCACAAGTGTAATTTTTGAGTAAAAATGCATTAAAAAAAATACTTATAATACATTTTTAATCCCATTCTTATAAAATCAAAAAATACACCAATTTCCAGTATAGTTATTAATCTGGAAATGAAACAGTTCCTGAAGTTATTTCAATCAAAATGTCGAAATATTAAAAATTTGATTGTTTTATTTTATTCCTGAGAATTCGCTTTACCTATGATATTGTGCTTAAACGAGTTATCCGTGTATTAAAATAGCCGTTTGCTTAGTTTTAATTTACGGTACACTTAAATGACCTATTAAAGCGGACACATATGTTTTTATTATGGGTATCCCTGTACATCTACATTATCAACGTTTTTATAGTATTTCGTCTTGGTTTTCGGCAAGTACTTTGAAGCCTTTGGTGCCCGCTGGCATAATGACGAGCCGTCATAAAACTCATCCTCAACTTTGTTATCGGGGTCTTCTATATAAACTTTATGATAGGCGTATTGAAAAGTTTATTGCGGCGGCATTTCCGATGCTCTCTGTAACTGACCATCATTGAAAAACAACCCCCGAAGACCCGAAGACATTTATAGCAGGAGCGAATGCATCCAAAATATTCCAGGCGGCAAACGTAATTGGACGACAACTTTTTTCTCGCAATGCGACTTACCTGGAAGGTCCATTAAATTTACATAAAAATATCGCAGGTACCAAAACGCAAAAAATAATTTTCGAATTATGAATGAATTTTTTAACTGATTGAGGTTGGCGGCACTTGTTTGATTGAAACTGCAGTCACTATAAATAAACAGTGTGATATTAACTAAGTAAAAGTGTGTTTTATTTAATGAATTTTTTAGTTAAAGTTGATAATATTTGTGTCTTAATCGGCAAAATTCAAGATTTATTTGCAAAAGATAAATATTTATTGCTCTACAATATTACCTTCAATAAAATTAGTGTATTACGATACACCTATAAAATAATAAATAATATCAGGAATGTGTTTCGTCACCGCTCTGGGCGACATACGTGTTCAAAACATAATTATGGAATGAAATAACAATGTTTGTAAATATCTGGTCGGTGGTTTTTTATACCTATTTTGAGCACCCGCTTTAATGACTTGAAAATCCTTCTTTTTAGCCAATTGTTTGTTTATATCAGTCTAGTCTAGAATTTGTTCAAGTGTCATTTAATATTTTGAAAATGGTGTTGCAGGGAATTCTCGTCACTTAATGCTTTATGATTATCACAAAGGTCTAAACCTTAGTAATAGTATATTACATAACTAGAGTTGTAAGTAGCTAATTACGCGGAAGTGAAAGATATTGCGTACGAGCCGAGTAGCGGCGAGTAACGTAATTTCACGAGCGCGTAATTACAATACAACTCGCGTTATGTACTATACTTTACCTTAGACCTTAGACCCCTATTTTTTAATAGCGATTTTAGTACTTTAATAATTTTCTACTCTCGGCGATCGACCGCTCGATCAGTTATTCCTTTTCCATTGTTTGCGCCGACAGTTATTAATGGGTTTTAATGGGCTTACCCTGTAGATTCGTATCGATAAATGTAAATAAATAAGTAGCTGAAATTATAAAAAAAAATATAAACAAAATATTAACAGCAAATACTGCACTGAGCTCAATTGCAACACTTGCATCCGATGAACAATTAAGTCGGCTTTAAATACATAAATTGGTGATACCGATTGATTTATAATACGCGCGCCATCTCTTGGTGGTTGGAATGTCGCTCGCGGTGGTGTTACGAATTAAAATATTCTGCGGAAGATTCTGTGCGCGGTTGAGATTTTTTATAATAATTTTGCCATTTAGTTCAAATTCGTTGATTATTAAAAAAAATATTAATTTTTGAAGCAATAATTGCATGTTAGAGCGATCATGAATTTCAAAAATTAAAAAAAATATATTTCAACTGGCGATACATGTTTTTATTAGTAACAATACACTTCTTACATTCTTTAGCTTTAATAATTTTGTTATTTAGTTCAAATCCGTTGATTATTAAAAAAGTTATGAATTTTTGAAACAATAATTGCACGTTAAAGCGATCATGAATTTTAAAAATTCTAAAAAAATATTTCAACTCGCGATACATGTTTTTATTAGTAACAATACACTTCTTACATTCTTTAACTTTAATGATTTTGTTATTTAGTTCAAATCCGTTGATTATTAAAAAAGTTATGAATTTTTGAAGCAATAATTGCACGTTAAAGCGATTATGAATTTCAAAAATTCTAAAAAAAATATTTCAACTGGCGATAGATGTTTTTATTATTAACAATACACTTCTTACATTCTTTAGCTTTAATAATTTTGTTATTTAGTTCAAATCCGTTGATTATTAAAAAAGTTATGAATTTTTGAAGCAATAATTGCACGTTAAAGCGAACATGAATTTTAAAAATTCGAAAAAAAATATTTCAACTGGCGATAGATGTTCTTATTATTAACAATACACTTCTTACATTCTTAAGCTTTAATATTTTTTTATTTAGTTCAAATCCGTTGATTATTAAAAAAATTATGAATTTTTGAAGCAATAATTGCACGTTAAAGCGATCATGAATTTCAAAAATTCTAAAAAAAATATTTCAACTGGCGATAGATGTTTTTATTATTAACAATACACTTCTTACATTCTTAAGCTTTAATAATTTTGTTATTTAGTTCAAATCCGTTGATTATTAAAAAAGTTATGAATTTTTGAAGCAATAATTGCACGTTAAAGCGATCGTGAATTTCAAAAATTCTAAAAAAAATATTTCAACTGGCGATAGATGTTTTTATTAGTAACAATACACTTCTTACATTCTTTAAATTTAATGATTTTGTTATTTAGTTCAAATCCGTTGATTATTAAAAAAGTTATGAATTTTTGAAGCAATAATTGCACGTTAAAGCGATTATGAATTTCAAAAATTCTAAAAAAATATTTCAACTCGCGATACATGTTTTTATTAGTAACAATACACTTCTTACATTCTTTAACTTTAATGATTTTGTTATTTAGTTCAAATCCGTTGATTATTAAAAAAGTTATGAATTTTTGAAGCAATAATTGCACGTTAAAGTGATCATGAATTTCAAAAATTCGAAAAAAAATATTTCAACTGGCGATAGATGTTTTTATTATTAACAATACACTTCTTACATTCTTAAGCTTTAATAATTTTGTTATTAAGTTCACATCCGTTGATTATTAAAAAAGTTATGAATTTTTGAAGCAATAATTGCACGTTAAAGCGATCGAGAATTTCAAAAATTCTAAAAAAAATATTTCAACTGGCGATAGATGTTTTTATTAGTAACAATACACTTCTTACATTCTTAAGCTTTAATAATTTTGTTATTTAGTTCAAATCCGTTGATTATTAAAAAAATTATGAATTTTTGAAGCAATAATTGCACATTAAAGCGATCATGAATTTTAAAAATTCTAAAAAAAAATATTTCAACTTGCGATACATGTTTTTATTAGTAACAATACACTTCTTACATTCTTAAGCTTTAATAATTTTGTTATTAAGTTCACATCCGTTGATTATTAAAAAAGTTATGAATTTTTGAAGCAATAATTGCACGTTAAAGCGATCGAGAATTTCAAAAATTCTAAAAAAAATATTTCAACTGGCGATAGATGTTTTTATTAGTAACAATACACTTCTTACATTCTTAAGCTTTAATAATTTTGTTATTTAGTTCAAATCCGTTGATTATTAAAAAAATTATGAATTTTTGAAGCAATAATTGCACATTAAAGCGATCATGAATTTTAAAAATTCTAAAAAAAAATATTTCAACTTGCGATACATGTTTTTATTAGTAACAATACACTTCTTACATTCTTTAGCTTTAATAATTTTGTTATTTAGTTCACATCCGTTGATTATTAAAAAAGTTATGAATTTTTGAAGCAATAATTGCACGTTAAAGCGATCGTGAATTTCAAAAATTCTAAAAAAAATATTTCAACTGGCGATAGATGTTTTTATTAGTAACAATACACTTCTTACATTCTTAAGCTTTAATAATTTTGTTATTTAGTTGAAATCCGTTGATTATTAAAAAAATTATGAATTTTTGAAGCAATAATTGCACGTTAAAGCGATCATGAATTTCAAAAATTCTAAAAAAAATATTTCAACTGGCGATAGATGTTTTTATTATTAACAATACACTTCTTACATTCTTAAGCTTTAATAATTTTGTTATTTAGTTCAAATCCGTTGATTATTAAAAAAGTTATGAATTTTTGAAGCAATAATTGCACGTTAAAGCGATCATGAATTTCAAAAATTTAAAAAAAAATATTTCAACTGGCGATAGATGTTTTTATTATTAACAATACACTTATTACATTCTTAAGCTTTAATAATTTTGTTATTTAGTTCAAATCCGTTGATTATTAAAAAAGTTATGAATTTTTGAAGCAATAATTGCACGTTAAAGCGATCGTGAATTTCAAAAATTCTAAAAAAAATATTTCAACTCGCGATAGATGTTTTTATTAGTAACAATACACTTCTTACATTCTTTAACTTTAATGATTTTGTTATTTAGTTCAAATCCGTTGATTATTAAAAAAGTTATGAATTTTTGAAGCAATAATTGCACGTTAAAGCGATCGTGAATTTTTAAAATTCTGAAAAAAATATTTCAACTGGCGATAGATGTTTTTATTAGTAACATTACACTTCTTACATTCTTTAACTTTAATGATTTTGTTATTTAGTTCAAATCCGTTGATTATTAAAAAAGTTATGAATTTTTGAAGCAATAATTGCACGTTAAAGCGATTATGAATTTCAAAAATTCTAAAAAAATATTTCAACTGGCGATACATGTTTTTATTAGTAACAATTCACTTCTTACATTCTTTAACTTTAATGATTTTGTTATTTAGTTCAAATCCGTTGATTATTAAAAAAGTTATGAATTTTTGAAGCAATAATTGCACGTTAAAGCGATTATGAATTTCAAAAATTCTAAAAAAATATTTCAACTCGCGATACATGTTTTTATTAGTAACAATACACTTCTTACATTCTTTAACTTTAATGATTTTGTTATTTAGTTCAAATCCGTTGATTATTAAAAAAGTTATGAATTTTTGAAGCAATAATTGCACGTTAAAGCGATCATGAATTTCAAAAATTCGAAAAAAAATATTTCAACTGGCGATAGATGTTTTTATTATTAACAATACACTTCTTACATTCTTAAGCTTTAATAATTTTGTTATTTAGTTTAAATCCGTTGATTATTAAAAAAATTATCAATTTTTGAAGCAATAATTGCACGTTAAAGCGATCATGAATTTCAAAAATTCTAAAAAAAATATTTCAATCCAGATACCACCATATTTCAATTCATTTCATCTTTTCATCACATTAATCATAACTGACAGAGACGTACAGACTGAAGAAGACTGGCTGAAAGACCTCCGGTCGATAGCCAATTAAGAATTAAGAATTGCGGAAAACCATAAATTTTTATATGTATGTATATATATTTGTATCAATTCTTGAATAAAGATGTTTGTATATATATTTCAACTGGCGATAGATGTTTTTATTAATAACAATACACTTCTTACATTCTTAAGCTTTAATAATTTTGTTATTTAGTTCAAATCCGTTGATTATTAAAAAAGTTATGAATTTTTGAAGCAATAATTGCACGTTAAAGCGATCATGAATTTCAAAAATTTAAAAAAAAATATTTCAACTGGCGATAGATGTTTTTATTATTAACAATACACTTCTTACATTCTTAAGCTTTAATAATTTTGTTATTTAGTTCAAATCCGTTGATTATTAAAAAAGTTATGAATTTTTGAAGCAATAATTGCACGTTAAAGCGATCATGAATTTCAAAAATTCGAAAAAAAATATTTCAACTGGCGATAGATGTTTTTATTATTAACAATACACTTCTTACATTCTTAAGCTTTAATAATTTTGTTATTTAGTTCAAATCCGTTGATTATTAAAAAAGTTATGAATTTTTGAAGCAATAATTGCACGTTAAAGCGATCATGAATTTCAAAAATTCTAAAAAAAATATTTCAACTGGCGATAGATGTTTTTATTATTAACAATACACTTCTTACATTCTTAAGCTTTAATAATTTTGTTATTTAGTTCAAATCCGTTGATTATTAAAAAAGTTATGAATTTTTGAAGCAATAATTGCACGTTAAAGCGATCATGAATTTCAAAAATTTAAAAAAAAATATTTCAACTGGCGATAGATGTTTTTATTATTAACAATACACTTCTTACATTCTTAAGGTTTAATAATTTTGTTATTTAGTTCAAATCCGTTGATTATTAAAAAAGTTATGAATTTTTGAAGCAATAATTGCACGTTAAAGCGATCATGAATTTCAAAAATTCGAAAAAAAATATTTCAACTGGCGATAGATGTTTTTATTATTAACAATACACTTCTTACATTCTTAAGCTTTAATAATTTTGTTATTTAGTTTAAATCCGTTGATTATTAAAAAAATTATGAATTTTTGAAGCAATAATTGCACGTTAAAGCGATCGTGAATTTCAAAAATTAGAGCCTAAACCGTTTTCGGCCACTATCGTCACCACTTTATTTGCTTAATTTCAATGGGCCACACACGGACGACGGCGCAGCGCAGCGGAGCCGTCGTCTGTCACCAGTTATCTGCCTTAATATATATGGACCATTCGCGGTCGACGGCGCAGTGTAGCGGAGTTTATTTGCTTAATTTTAATGGGCCACACACGGACGTCGTCAGTCACTAGTAATCTGCCTTAATATATATAAATATATATGGACCATGCACGGACGACAGCGCAGCGCAGCGGAGCCGTCTTTCGTCACCAGTTACCTTGCTTGATTTTAAAGGACTACGCACGGACGACGGCGCAGCGAATGTTGTGTATCATAGAGCATTACAATAATAAACACTATGTTTTTGAATATTTTCTTTTTATGAATTATACCAATTCGAATTCAATATTCATAGTTAAGACTGGACAACGTCTGTCGGGTCAGCTAGTATGCTCTATATATTCGTAATGGGTCGCTTACGATTGGTGGAAACAGTTCAGTAATTCATCAATTACAAAGTGGGAGTAGGTAAAATAAATAAAATAAAGAGAAACTGAAGTACCTAAAGTAATAAAGACGAGACGGAAATTGAGTGAGAGAATAAGAAAGAAGTCAGAAGAAGAAAACTTGGGCAAATCGTTAAAATAAGATACAATAAAGTAATAATATATGGGAAGGAATGGAGAACAATTGTAAGAAACAAATTAAAAAAAATAAAGTAGAAATCTTAAAATAAAAACATGATAACAGCATACGCAGTGGAAATGGATTCGAAAATAGAAAGTAAAACAAGGAAAGGGAGATTCGAAAGAGAATACAGAAAACAGAACAAAAAATTAAGAAGATAGCGGGAGCGGAAAATAGAGGGCATAAGAGGAAAAGAGAAATAACTGGAAGAATAATTTCATTTACGAATTTGCTGCCTCACTTATTATTTTAGAGAAAAAATACAATACAAATCCAGAATTTAAAAATCTACCAAATTTCATTTACGTGCTAACGGAGAGAATAAAAAGCGAAAATGAAATGATCTTGAATGCCTGAAAAAATAGAAGTAGCCATGACATAGTGAACAATTAAAACTTGTAATTTTACTATCAGTTTTAATATTTGATTAATCACTACATTATATTGCATTAACCTTATCATTATACAATTAAAGACAAACATCAGTTCAACATAAATCAAATTGAATAAATTCAATTGATGATTTTTTATTGTAGTCTCTTAGAGGCTCTTAAATTGTAAAAGACGAAAAGCATCGTATTTCTCATTTAATTTGATTTTATTTGTTTACAAGAAGTCAGGTAATTTTTATTTCAACGTTATATTATATTTTTGTACGATTTATACTTGTTTTTCTTTAGAATTTTATAAGCTGTGGTGTGATGTACCTGAAGCTCTTCGCCGATGCTAAAATTGTTGTTCGTAGCTGCTACCACAACGTATATTTCATTCTATGAATTATGATCACGTTTTACTTCATTGAAATTAAAGGAAAACAAATCCGTATAAATTTTGACTGTAGCTTACCGTTTGTTTACTCCTAAGACTAGTCACTGGTTTCTCCCGATATAATTCCCCGAACAGATCACGGATTTCACAGATACTATTACCGTTAAAATAAAACTTTAAAAATGTTTTTCGCGGATTGATATGAAATGTACGATTTTTCGGACTGCTTTTAGGCCGTGAAATATCACTTTAGGCTTTAAAAATGCTTATTTATGCCTAGGCTGTAAAAGTAATGAGCCAATCAGGTGAGACTACGTCATGTTATTTCGCCAATCAAATCATACGCCGTGTCGACCAATAGAAGCCGCCCGGAAATTTGTTTGACATTACCATGTATTTTTCGCTTAATTAAGAGTTGCCTTTGAATTTCCCGTGCCAAAAAGGCTAAAAGCAGGTTCCCCGAAATTTTAATAACACCGCGTGTATTTTCCCCGACCTCCATGCGAGTCCCTAACTTATCCACGCACAAAAATCTAGTCGAGTGGCTCGCATTTGACGTTTAAACGTCGTCGGTCGGTGCACTTACTTCTTGGTACAGTAAAACGAGAGACTTTCCTTCATCTTCATATATTGCCTGCGGAAGAAGCTCAATAACGGCTTCTGCGAAGTATTAACAACCCCGCGTAAGTTTTCCCGAGCACCGTGTGTTTGCCTAACTTTCCCACGTAATTGAACCTGAGCAGCAATCGGAAAAATGATCAAAACGGATTTGGAGGTTACGTATTATGTAAGTCTATTTCAATTTAATCATTGAACAATAATAATATGAACATAATGATTTTAACATTTTTAATCGTAAAGAATTGTGTGTGATACCAAGAAAGTGCACTTTCTTGAAAAGTTCCTGAATTCCTGAATCAAAATGTATCACAAAGTGAGACCAACATCAGCCATATCAGTGGAGAAATGTATAGAAGAGTTTTACTCGAAATAATTATACGGTCCGTCCGATTTAAATATTCATTGCATGTCACTTACGAAATCATGATCATTATGATTATAAATGATTACACCACACACACCGTCAAAATGCGGACACCACAATGTCTATTATAAATGTCAATTTTTGTTCTACTTGGGTACCTGCGATGTGTTGATAGAATTAAATATATTGAAAATTATCGCATTGCGAGTTATTACTAATTTCTTCTAAACAATCCGCTAAAAAATTATGTGTTTAACTCGGCAATAAAGCAGATTTCCTGACTTGGCTGGATTCACAGTCTCGCTCGGCGGTGAAACTACAGCCGCGTCCGTAAATCAGTCACTTTATTGCCTTGTTAAACAAATAACTATTATTTCAACATGCATTGATTAATGAAACTTCAAAACTTTTTTGGTGTCATTGCTACTGCTTTAACATATATTTCGCCTGCCTTTACTGAAACCATATATTTCGGCCATAAAAATCGGGCAGAAACTACGATTTAACGTATCTAGGGCCGAAATAATAATATGCATAATCTAGACAACCTTCCGCGGAATATGAGTAGGCTATGCAAAAATCTGACAGTGACAGTTCAATGGTGCGCGATATAAAATTTCCTGAAACACTGTTTCTACTTAAGGCGGGCGAAAAAATATCAAGTGTAACTCATGCCGAAATGCTTCAGCAACCCTTCTTTTTTTACTCGCCTTAATCACGTTCAGATTTATAAACAAACCGGAAAAAATTAAACACACTTTCGGTGCGGACATTCGCAAATGGAAATATGTAGGAACTTGAGAACTTGGGCGGAGCTTCCACTCGGCAAACACTTCCAATGAGTTTTCAATAATTTTAATAGCTTTCTAGCCGCAAACTGACGTTTGACGTTTAACATTTATTTTATTTAAACCAATCATCTGCGAGTAGAGAACCAATCACAAAGCCGCATTCGAACTCTACATGATATGTTTCCTGAAAACAGAAGTTATATAGAATCTGATTGGTTCTAATACATTCGCATTACGGAATGCTACGTTTGGCGGGATATAGTCAAGTAAATGTCATAAGTTAATTGAGAATAATATCCAGCTTGCTGCTCTAATATCTGATATGGCTAAATTCAAAACTGAGAACCAGAATTTACAGGATGATCATTTTTAAAAATAGATTGAACCAATTAAAAAAAAAAATAAAAAGGCCCAAAGGAAAATTTTAATATTATAAGTGAAATTGATAATCGCAAAAGAAGAGAAATAGTATATTATTAAACGACGGCTCGTGTTGCAAACTTCACCCTCGTGGCAATGGCCAACTTTCTCACTCGTTTAATACTATACTTTTTCGCATTATATGAAATAATTACCTAAAGATTTTTCTGCTTGTATTAAATTGTAACGAATAATTTTTCTATTTGGAAATTGCAGCAGTTCGCTAACAAAAAACGAATCGTAATCATAGTAACAACTAAACTGTTGGGCAATGAAACCGCTATCATTTGATTGGACGTCACCTGTTGGGTAATGAAATTGCTATCATTTGATTGGACGTCACCTGTTGGGCAATGAAATTGCTATCTTTTGATTGGACGTCACCTGTGGAGAAAATGACTCGGCCGAATAATGGACAACTTTCTCAATCAAAAACAATTTAACAACGTTTATATTATTTAATAAGATGCGAAAAACAATATTATCATACAGGATATTGCAAATTCAATGCATTGCTATATCGGTAACTATAACAGTTAGAGAGTTGGTTAAATTAAAGCAAAGTTGCGCATATATAATTATCGTCTGGAAGACCGAAGACGAAATAAATAAAATTGTTCAAGAAAAAAACTATATTTAAACCCAACACTTACAATGCCTTCATGTACTGCAAAAGTGGCCAAAGAGACAACCGCATGACTATCCTAGTCGCCCGCCTGTCTGATCAGCGTTGCCAACTGGTCACATGATATTTCCGCCAGATAGCCAACCTAATTCCTCTAGAATTCCACCAGAAAATATACGAAAACAAATAAAACAAAACATATCGTTGTTACAAGACTCAACAAACATCTGTAAACATTCTTCAATTATCATTATTCATTATCTTCAGGCCTTTGATTATATTTATAAAGTCAAAGCTTCAAACCATGTCAGAGCCTCGATTTTTCAATGTATTAAAATTGACTCTGTTACCTTGAATTGATGGCAAAAAATGATTTGCCCATTCAATAATTTCCTTATTGCAATCAATCAACAGTTCAACGCTAATTCTGCTACGGAATTATTTTTTTATTAAATCCATTTTTAAATTAATCTGTCGCCACAGATTTTTACCGTTTTTAAAATGTTCTCTACTGAAAACATATAAATATATTTGTTCACGAAAATGTTATAATGTGCGCATTATTTAATTGTATGGGCAGCATTAATGGGGTACATTTAACACTCATTTCATTAAATACGCATTTGCGTGTTTAATAAGGTTATTAAACACGCTAATTCGCGCTTTTATTCACAGAACGCGATTTATGATAATATTTTGTTTACCCTATTTAATACTGATTTTAACTTTGATTTTTAATTTTTTTCAATTGTAATTGTAATTACAATTTTGATTTTCATTTTAATTTATATTGTAATTGTAATTTTAAATTTAATTTTGATTATAATTTTAATTTTCGTGAACAAAGTATAGTGTACAACTCGCATATAATGGCTATTAATCACGAGAACGATGTTTGCGGAACGAGCCGTAGGCGAGTGGAGCAAATCGTAATCATTATACGCTCGTTGTACAATATACTATTAGAACATCTATACTCAGCTCTATTTCATATGCAAAACGTTAATTCAATGTTAAAAATGTGTGATCCTCTTATTTTAACGTTCAGCAGTTAAATTTAACGTTTTGCGTACGAATTAGGACTGAATATTATAAGGTATGAAAAATCAAAAGAAAAATAAATGCAGATGTGATTAAATTCCTTGAAAATTTGAGCGTATTCAATTTTTATGTCAGATGAATTTTTGAAAATTAATATTCTTGACGACTTGAACAAAAAAAGATCTAAAAAATAAATACTGCTATAATTGAATTCCTTAAAAATTATAATATCTTTACAAAACATTTACCTTTAAAAATTATCGTTTTAAGTTGCCGAACAATTGAATAACAAAATCTAAAGAAAATAAATACTTACGATGGAATTGCTCAAAAATTTTAATACATTCACAAGATTAACATAAACTTTAATTGTTGAAAATGTGCCAATTTCTGATTGAGTTAAAAGATAATTTTTTAAAAATGAATTTTTTAAGTTGTCAAATATTTGAAAACGAAAAAATAGAAAAAAAAATACTTGTATGATTGACTTCCTTAAAAACCCGATTGCTAATACATTTATCTTTCAAATGAACTTAGATTTTTTAAAATGAGTCAATTTTTGCGTGTTATGAATTTTTGAAAATTAATATTTTCAGTTGTCGAACACTTAAACAAAACAAAAATCTTAAACAAAATTGACTTCCTCATATATTTTAATACATCCACAAAATGACTACCTTTAAAAATAACTTTGATTTTTGAAAATGCTTTCATTTCGGGTGTTTTTTTTTTTATTATTTTTTAAACTAAACTTTTTAACTAAAATCTAAAAAATAAATACTTATAAAATACAATTTCTCGAAAATTTAAGTATATAATATATTCACAAAACATCTGCATTTACAATTAACCAATATTTTTGAAAATGTGTCAATTCTTGCGTTAGTTGTAAATATTTTAAAATTATTTTTTTTAATTTGCCGAATATTTGAACAATGAAAAAATAGAAAAAAGAATTAATACTGATATGACTGAATTCCCTAAAAACTCTAAGGCAATCGCAATGCATTTATCTTTAATATTGACTATGATTTTTGGAAATGAGTCCATATTTTTGCGTGATTTATGAATTTTTTCCAAATATTTTTTTAAGTTGCTGAATATTTGAACAGAGAAAAAATAGAAAAAATATTAATACTGATATGACTGAATTCCTTAAAAACTCTAAGGCAATCATAATACATTTATCTTTAAAATTAACTGTGATTTTTGAAAATGAGTCCATTTTAGTGAGTTGTGATTTTTTTTTTTTTTGGGGGGGAAGGATGATTGGCGGAAATTTGGGTTAGGGAATTATGGATGATATGGGGACATTGGCTTAGACCCAACCGATTATTTATAATATATTATTCATATTAAATGAAAATAGACATCCACAAACATCCTTGCCCTCGCCGGGATTCGAACCCAGGACCCTCCGCATTAGCTCGTGAATTTTTGAAAATTAATATTTTAAGTTGCCGAACTCTTTAATATATCCACGGAATGACTACCTTTAAAATTAAATTTGATTTTTGAAAATGTGTTCATTTTTGGGTGTATGAATTTTTTAATTAACTTTTCAAATTGTCAAACAAAATAAATACTGTTATAAGAGAATTTCTCAAAAAATAAAGTGGATATATTCATAAAACATTTGCCTTTAGAATTAACCACGATTTTTGCGTGTTGTGAATTTTTGAAATTTATTTTTTTTTAATTTGCCGAATATTTGAACAAAAATAAGAGAAAAAAATTAAACTCGTTATGATTGAATTCCTTAAAAACTATAATAAAATTATTATCTTTAAAATTAACTATGATTTTTGAAAATGAGTCAATTTTGCGAGTTACGAGTTTTTGAAAATTAATATTTTATGTTTTCGAACACAAACAACACAAAATTGAGTTCCTCTCATATTTTAATATATTCACAGAACGACTACCTATTTTTAAAACTAACTTTGATTTTTGAAAATGTGTTCATTTTTGGGTGTTTTGTTTTTAAATTATTTTTTAGTTTTTAACTTGACAAAAAAATCTAAAAAACAAATACTGATATAATAGAATTTCGCGAAAATTAAAGTATATAATATAATCACAAAACATCTGCATTTAAAATTAACCAATATTTTTGAAAATGTGTCAATTCTTGCGTTAGTTGTACTTTTAAAAAAAATTTTTTTTTAATTTGCCGAATATTTGAACAAAGAAAAAATAGAAAAAAGAATTCATACTGATGTGACTGAATTCCTTAAAAACTCTAAGGCAATCACAATACATTTATCTTTAAAATTGACCATGATTTTTGAAAATGAGTCCATTTTAGTGAGTTGCGAATTTTTGAAAATTAATATTTTAATAAGTTGTCGAACACTAATATATCCACAGAACGAAAACCTTTAAATTTAACTTTGATTTTTGAAAATGTGTTCATTTTTGGGTGTATGAATTTTTTAATTCACTTTTCAAGTTGTCAAACAAAATAAATACTGATATGATAGAATTTCTCAAAAATTTAAGTGGATATATTCATAAAACATCTGCCTTTAGAATTAACCACGATTTTTTAAAATGTGTCAAGTTTTGCGTGTTTTGAATTTTTTGAAAATTATTATTTTTACGTTGCCGAATATTTGAACAAAAATAAGAGAAAAAAATAATACTGGATTCAATTCCTTAAAAACTATAATAAAATTATAATACATTTATCTTAAAATTAACTATGATTTTTGAAAATGAGTCAATTTTGCGTAAGTTTTTGAAAATTAATATTTCAAGATAAGATAAATAAATAAGATTTTATTGTAGGGCACCAATACGGCGATTACATAGTCAAATTTTATGTTTTCGGACACAAACAAAACAAAATTGAGTTCATCTCATATTTTAATATATTCACAGAACGACTACCTTTAAAACTAACTTTGATTTTTGAAAATGTGTTCATTTTAGGGTTTGTGAATTTTTGAAAATTAAAGATTTAACTTCTAAAAAAATAAATATTGATATGATAGAATTTCATAAAAAAATAGTATAATCACAAAACATATGCCTTTAGAATTAACTTCGAGTTTTGGTATGTGTCAATTTTGCCGCATTTTTTGATAGGGAAATGGCATTCAGTCTATCAAAAGTTGAAAGACCGATATCGATCGAAAATTTTCCGCTCTACAACTTTGGTCTCATATTACTTTTTCAGAAAATGCATAGTTTTGGCTGAAAATCCAAAAATGAGCAGAAAGTGACAAAAGAAAAATGTTTTTATGGAAAATCTTAAGAATCCTTAATATTTCATTATACAAATTGTACATAATTGGAAAGCTTATCGAAAATGCCATGCATTGGTGGCAAGATATATAGGGTGTTCCATTTGAAAAAAAATAGTTATCCATTGTTTTGCGTATGTTGACAACCTGTATAGCAGTATGAACAAAAAAGAACCAAAGCCAATTTGTATTATTCTTCATGATGTGGAAAATTCTTTAGTGTATAAAAAATGACGGAGCGCTTCTGCAATTTTTTCAATGTGTCCTTGTTTTTGTCACAAATTTGCCAAAAACTAACCAACCGTCCATAATAGACACATAGTATCTTATACTTTTTTTATCAGCTTCTCAAGAAGGTTGAAAATAAAGTATAAAATATAGGGTGTTCCATTAAAAAATACATAACTTTGTTCTGTAATGTATACTGGGACACCCTGTACAAAAACATTTATATTTTTAAAATATGTAGAATAAGTGTGGGTACCAGTTCAAGAAAACTAGAACTGGATATCTCAAATAGCAAATAAGTTATGGGGCTTTTACAGATCGCTGGGTCACCCGGTATATCCATTTTTTCGATTATTGCAGTATCGGGCACAGAACTGCGTTTTGCGCGAGATCTTGAGATCTTCGGCTGTTGCGTCCATGGAGACCTTTGATCGGCATGACTTGGTGAATATTTTTCAGTTGGTTTCAAGGAGATTGACTGGACGCCATTTCCTTATCAAAAACTGCAGGGTCCTTTGTATCCTGAGGGCGAAAGCCGTGATAGTTAAATAAATAATGGAACCTCGTAGGGAGAGAAATCTTATTCCTTTCACGATTTCGACAACTGAGAACTCGACTTTCTCTCCCGTTTGTCAAAAAATAATATTTTTCATTTACTTAAAATTATTTACCTTGTACGGATCTTTATCCTCAATAATTTCTTCTGCATCCGAGGCCTCATCTAACCTTAACCCGGTTCTGATAATGGCAATATAATATATTATTCATCAGAAGGCAAAGAAGTGATCCTTGCGGAACAACTTGACGACGGGTTTTTACTTATTATAATATATTTTAAATTATTGACATCAATTTAATAACAGAACCATAGATGTTAAATACAATAAATCAGTTTCATTTAACCAATAACGCACATCGCATATTAACAATACGCGAATTTTGCAATAGAAGTGAATTATTGGATGAAAGAAATTATTATTATTATTATATTAAAATGCGTGTATATCAACAAAAAAAGCAATATTCCATGTATGTTTATTTATTTCACACGTATAATTTATATAAATTGTAAGGCTGCGTAGGGCGTTACATTAAGAATGAAATGTGTGGCGGTGTACAATTCTCGAATAAAGTTAGTCGAAATGTAAAAGAAACGTTTGTCGAGTTGTCTGTTAACGCGAAACAAAGCGCGGCCTGAGATGTCCCTTGGGCGTCATAGTGTTAACTACTTTGTGCCCCCCCAAACATGAATGCGGACTCGGAACGACCGCAAATGGGGCCTTAACTTCATGTATATAGTGTACAGTTTAAATTGAGATCATCCAAAAAATTTCCAGTGTTCATCTAATAGAATCATACTTTTCATATTTACATGTTTCCTATGATTAACTTTTAAATCAGTACCTTTCGAAAATATTTTTTCCTATACTTTATAGTCCCGGGGGCATTAAAAAATAATGCTAAAATTAAAACGTAAAAGGAAGTCAATTTTTAATTTCATACACTGAATGAGTAAAACAATTTTATTCTTAAGTGAGTTTATATTATTGTGTACAGTGGCGTTTCCTATACTTTCGTAGAGGAGGCTGAGAGAGATATGTTTACGCGTTTCCATAACAACAGTCCGGGATGCACAGCTTACTCTCATAAAGGAAGGATTGGGTCACCTTCTCTGACGAGCTTTCACAAGCCGCCCCTATTGTGTATTTTAGATAGAACCTTAATATCGTGTGAGCCACAAAATTTTGTTTCAGAGTTCGCTATGAGATAAATGAGGTATGTCGCATATTATTACGTCATGAGACTATTGAATTAGATTTAAAAAAATGAATTAATCTCAGACATGACTGCTGTCCCTCTGTCAGGCAACTCTGAAACAAAATTCTGTGGCTCACACCTTACAACGCTCCATGAGAGAAAAATAAAACGCTTGTTATTAAGTCAGGTGTTGAGAATTATTATACTTTATTTAACGGGTGTGAAGTTAGCAATAGATTTCAGCAATAGATTTTAAAATTCATTTTTTGCCATAAAAATGTACATTTTGCAAAAACCTTCTATAAGCAGGGTGGGGTTACTACTAAATAATACACATGAACCTCCTCCTCCCCAAAATTTCAACCCCCTACAATTTTTCACACTATATAAAAAAAAATCCTTTTTCGCAAACTTCGATGCCCGATAAGAAAATGCTGAAAACATGTAATTATTCTAAATACTTCGACGTACTAATAAAAAAATTTAAAAAAAGTTCCTGCCCCTAGATCACTTCAAAAAAAATTAAAAACTTGTCCGCCCCATGCACCGTGAAGAGGTACCCGGGAACACTTACTAACGTTTTTTACGATGTTCGATGTCCGTCTCGAAAAAGTAAAAAATTCAAAAACAATCTAGACATACAGGCCTAACAACAGGAGAAATAAAAAAACGTGCCGGCCCCTTGAACACTTTGAAAAAAAAATAAACAATCCGACACACTCTCCGAAAATGTATGCGCCGTCACATTAACTGAAGTTTTTTTCAAAGTTCAATGACCGCCATAAAAAAGTTAAAAATTTATAAACAATCTAGACATACAGGCCTAACAAATGGAGAAATAAAAAGAACGTGCCGGCCCCTTGATCACTTTGAAAAAAACTTCAGTTAATGTGACAGCGCATAATTTTCGGAGAGTGTGTCGGATTGTTTATTTTTTTTTTCAAAGTGGTCAAGGGGCCGGCACGTTTTTTACGTTTTTTTATTTCTCCTGTTATTAGGCCTGTATGTCTAGATTGTTTTTGAATTTTTTACTTTTTCGAGACGGACATCGAACATCGTAAAAAACGTTAGTAAGTGTTCCCGCGTACCTCTTCACGGTGCATGGGGCGGACAAGTTTTTATTTTATTTTTAAGTGATTTAGGGGCCGGAACGTTTTTTTAATTTTTTTTATTAGTACGTCTAAGTATGTAGAATAATTACATGTTTTCAGCATTTTCTTATCGGTCATCGAAGTCAGCGAAAAAGGAGATTTTTTTTATAAAGTGTGAAAAATTGTAGTGGTTTGAAATTTTGGGGTGGAGGAGGTTCATATGTATTCTTTAGTAGTAACCCCACCCTACTCATAGAAGGTTTTTGGGAAATGTACATTTTTATGGCAAAAAATGAATTTTAAAATCTATTGCTGAAATCTATTGCTAACTTCACACCCGTAACTATTTAGTGTTTTGATGAGGTCCATTAAAAATAATAATTACAATATTTTTCTTTAACTCGAATGCCAAATTAATTTAACAAAATACAACTATGAAATCAACTGTTGCAAAAAATCGCAATTGTTTTCTTATTATTATTGTTTCATGGCTAACTATTTTTTCTTTAATAAAATGAAAAAAAAATTGTAATTAATCGAGTAGTTTTATAAATATGTACATCACGCAGGGGCGGCTCGTTATATAGAGCCAAGGAGCCATGGCACTACCTGAAGTTTCAAGCTCAGCAAGAATTTTTAATTAATTCTTAAAACACTTTTTCGCCAGTTACTTTGGTCTAGGAAGATAAATTGTTGTATATTGTATAAATGGCTTTACCATTAACATTTTCCACTGAAATTAAGTACAGTTTTTGAAAATCCACTAGTTGTGAATTTTTGAAAATTTTAATTCGATTTATGAAATACTGGAGCAAAAAAATAAAAAATAAAATATATAAAACGTGTCGACTAAATTCTAAAAAAATTCCATTAGATTTGCAAATTATCGTTTTATCAAATTAAGCGCAGTTTTTGAAAATCCGCCGATTATTTCGCGAGTTGTGAATTTTTGAAAATTTTAGTTTTCGAATTGTGTAATACTCGAGTGAAAAATTAAAAAAATTTATAAAAAAAACTACAAAAATTAAATTATACTTGCAAATCATCGTTTTATTAAATTAAGTAGTTTTTACAAATCCACCGATTATTTCGCGAGTTGTGAATTTTTGAAAATTTTAGTTTTCAAATTGTGTCGAGCAAAAAAAAATTTTAAAAATATAAAACGTGTCGACGAAATTCTACAAAAATTCAATTAGATTTGCAAATCATCCTTTCATCAAATTAAATGAAGTTTTCGAAAATCCACCTATTATTTCGCGAGTTGTGAATTTTTGAAAATTTTAGTTTTCGAATTGTGTAATACTTGAGTGAAAAATTCTAAAAAAAATATAAAACGTGTCGACGAAATTCTACAAAAATTCAATTAGATTTGCAAATCATCCTTTCATCAAATTAAATGAAGTTTTCGAAAATCCACCTATTATTTTGCGAGTTGTGAATTTTTGAAAATTTTAGTTTTCGAATTGTGTAATACTTGAGTGAAAAATTCTAAAAAAAATATAAAACGTGTTGACAAAATTCTACAAAAATTAAATTAGATTTGCAAATTATCCTTTTATCAAATTAAATAGAGTTTTTGAAAATCCACCTATTATTTCGCGAGTTGTGAATTTTTAAAAATTTTAGTTTTCGAATTGAGTAATACTCGATTGAAAAATTCTAAAAAAAATATAAAACGTGTCGACGAAATTCTACAAAAATTCAATTAGATTTGCAAATCATCCTTTTATCAAATTAAATGAAGTTTTCGAAAATCCACCTATTATTTCGCGAGTTGTGAATTTTTGAAAATTTTAGTTTTCGAATTGTGTAATACTTGAGTGAAAAATTCTAAAAAAAATATAAAACGTGTCGACGAAATTCTACAAAAATTCAATTAGATTTGCAAATCATCCTTTCATCAAATTAAATGAAGTTTTCGAAAATCCACCTATTATTTCGCGAGTTGTGAATTTTTGAAAATTTTAGTTTTCGAATTGTGTAATACTTGAGTGAAAAATTCTAAAAAAAATATAAAACGTGTTGACAAAATTCTACAAAAATTAACTTAGATTTGCAAATTATCCTTTCATCAAATTAAATAGAGTTTTTGAAAATCCACCTATTATTTCGCGAGTTGTGAATTTTTAAAAATTTTAGTTTTCGAATTGTGTAATACTCGATTGAAAAATTCTAAAAAAAATATAAAACGTGTCGACGAAATTCTACAAAAATTAAATTAGATTTGCAAATTATCCTTTCATCAAATTAAATAGAGTTTTTAAAAATCCGCCAATTATTTCGCGAGTTGTGAATTAAAAAAAAAATAGTTTTCGAATTGTGTAATACTCGAGCAAATTTTTTTTTTTTTGATATAAAACGTGGCGACTAAATTCTACAAAAATTAAATAAGATTTGTAAATCAACGTTTTATTAAATTAAGTGCAGTTTTTGAAAATCCACCTATTATTTCGCGATTTGTGAATTTGTGAAAATTTTAGTTTTCGAATTGTTTTAAAAAATATAAAACGTGTACTAAATTCTACAAAAATTAAATTTGATTCGCAAATCATAGTTTTATCAAATTAAGAGGGGCGGCTCATTATATAGAGCCAATGAGCCATGTAGTTTCAAGCTCAGCAAGAATTTTTAATTTAATTTAATTTAATTTGATTTCATTTATTTGACGGATATTTCACCTTTTTTACAGATTTATTACATATGTATTATGTAAATAATATAGATTGCTGACATTGTATGAAATTAAATAAATAAAAAAATATAATAAAAACATAATAGAAAACAATGTACGACTTAATAATTAACTTAAAACTAATATAAAACAAAAAAACTTGGCCTGACGTAAATTTAAATGATGTCGACGGACTTATTCGTTGAGTTGAGAATGCAATGTTACTCTTACATTCTTAAAAACACTTTTTCCCAAGTTATTTTGGTCTAGGAAGATACATCGTTCTTTCTTTCTTTAAAAAACAAGGGGGTGTATTGTATAAGTGGCTCTATCATCAATTTGTTCCACGAGCCGCCACTGATGTCACGTGCTTTATATGATTAAACAGAAAGAAAATGTCTTTCCAATGGAGCCATAGCCAACTATGGTTTCCATTAATAAAACGTAAGTTTGTGTTATGTGATAAAACTTTATTGTTTAGTCTAAAATTATATAAAACTTTACCCTTTACAGTTTCTTCCTATCTCTTATAACAATCGAAAAAATTGATTAAAAAAAGCACTTTTTACATTTTTTTTAAATATCTAGTTACCATTGACTTTTTCTAAAAAGTGTCATTATATTCGGCTCGTAAAACTGAAATTCCTTCCTCATTTAATCGTAACTCTACCTCCGCTAGTTTTCGAGACACCCAAACTAAACATCGAAAAAAACTCACCCCGTATACAGGGTGCCCGTTTTTAGAGCTCAGGCATGGGGATTTCGGCTATGTGAAGAGATACAAGGTCGGTTAAATTAGGGCAAAGTTGCCCAATCTGGAGTCAAATTTGAAACATAAAATATTCCGACTACTTCCGACGATATCCGAAAAAAATCGAAATTTTCAAAAAATGTTTTTATTTTTTTGCGAGACTATTTATAGAGATACTTCAAAACAATTGACACTTTATCATTGCTACTTTGTACGCTCTACAACGTGGTGATATAATAATAAAAATTCGACGTTTCGATTTTCGGGAAACATCATCAACTTTGTTTTTTTCTTATGGGCGCCATCTTGTATTTTTACATTTTCAAATACAGATTTTTTTTCTGATTACGGTGATGTGTCATGTGTTGGGGTTTGGTCTGGCAGTTGAATGGATATGCCAAAAGTCCTGTTTTTGCAAAGAGTGCCTTGGAAATAACAACTACTCTTTTGTTTAATAAAGTAATTTATTAAACAATAATAAAACACTAACGCAAACTTCTTTTCTATTCCTATTTCATTATAACATATGAAAAGTTGAAAAATATTATTCAAATTCACAACATAGAGTGAAATTAGAGCATGAGAAATAAAAAAAATTAAAAAAAATTATAAGAGGTGCTCGAATGGCTCACCCTCCATCTCTAAGCATAGCTGTATGCGTCTTCTTAAATTTTGTATTGATCTTAAAACATCCCTTCTTCTTATTTGGGTCCTTAAAGTTGTAATGATCTTTCTTCGCAAGTCATTGATATCGGTGGGTACAGATTTATAAATCAACCGACCTTGTATCTTTTCAAATAACCGAGATCCCCATGCTTGAGCTCCAAAAACGGGCACCCTGTATATATAGTAACTATTTCTGAGATAATAAACCTACTGCAGTATGCAAATGTACATTTGCCCATTTTGTACCATCACCGTAACATAAACTGTAATAAGAAATATTAATACCCATAGTATTTCATATTTTCTTAATATAAACATATGAATTCGTTAATTTAATAGCTGCAGAGCATTAAAAATATAATCACTGGACCCGGTAGTAAACGTTTTACCTTGAAATAATTTTAAGACTTCTGAAAAGAATAAAAACTCCAGTCATCAACACCTTTATGGACACAAAAAATCACTTTTGGCAAATTTAATACACCATGTTATCGCACATTAAAATACCATCAAACATTAGCGGGCAATTAAATTTTGACACTTTTATGCCTAGACACATAAACGGTTTCCTTTATGATTTTAACCTTGTCTTGTATAATAATGTTATTTCTATAATTCATCGCAGCATTATTATATTCACAACACCAACATGGATGTGCGTTTATAATGTTGTAAAGACATTTTTATGTGCGCGATAAAATTATTTAAGCTTAACACGATTATTTTGTTTGAATTGTACTAGATGGGTTTAGCATATTTACTTTTTATCTCATATATCATTTGAATAAATATGTTAAACAATATAATTATGTCAATACGTGATTAACAGTATAAACAAAGACGACAACGTAATTATTTAATCTTGTTTTAGATTTCCACATAAATAAAGCATTGTTTTACATCTTGGCCATTTATCATTAATTAAATATGCCATCAGAATATCTCGGCTTGAATTTGTTTCAGGAGAATGTTCTCAATTTCTCAATGTCACGTTTGCTGGAAATTCAAAAAATCTATTTTTATTCATTGAAGTATACCTTCTCTTACATCAGAAAAACGAGAAAAATTGATTGGCGTTAACAAATTTCAGCTATCTTCAATAGCAAAAATATTAGCGTGTCACCATGAACAAATTTGATTTTTTTTTATTGATTTTTCAGACTTTGATCGGCCGTAGCGGCTAAACGAAATCTCCAAATTGAACGCGGTTTTTAAATCTGTGATCCTCGTATGTTAATTAGTCAAATTCAATTAAAATTAGAGGTTTTTAATTTTTGACGAAAACATGAAAAAATACACAAGTACTACATCCCTTGAAATTTTTTCATCAGAAAAACCAGAGAAATTGATTGGTGTTAAAAAATTTCAGCTATCTTCTATAAAATTAGTGTGTCCCCATAAACATATTAGAAAATTAAAAAAAAAAGATTTTTCAGACTTTGATCGGCCGTAGCGGCTAAACGAAAACTCCAAATTGAACGCGGTTTTTAAATCTGTGCTCCTCGTATATCAATTAGTCGGATTCAATTAAAATTAGAAATTTTTAATTTTTGACGAAAACATGAAAAAATACACTAGTACATCCCTTGGAATTTTTTATAAAAATGCAACTTTGTTAATAATCATCGTAGACCATTGAAGTATACCTTCTTTTTCATAGAAAAACGAAAGAAATTGATTGGTTAATAAATAAATAAATCATTAACGGGACTTACCCAGGGCCGACGCGACGCGGTAAACAGTCGATGCACTGCCTCTGGGCGCTTCCTATGAGGGGTGCCTGAGCCAACCTGAAATTAAAGGCATTCATGTAACTTTTTTAAATTTTGTTTATTATTTGGTTATTCAAGGTTCTGTACAATTTATATTGTATGAACAGGTTCATGACCTGCTTTGGCTATTTTATTATCGTTTCATAATTATAAACCAAAAGCTTAACTCAAACCACTCAAAAATTAGATATTTGGATATTATTGTCTTTTGAGTAAAGTAAAGTTTAATAACTATAAGCCTTTGGGAAATTTACAAACTCATAAAAATTGTAATATCCTTATTAATTTTTGAATAGTTTATTTCAAGTTTTTTTCTCGAAAAGCATAATTTTTGAAATACATTCTCCGTTATCTTCAACATATTTCTAAATATTTTTATGTTTATTTATAACTATATAATTGTAAATGTAAAAAAATGTAAACTCTGTATATTATATTCTAGAATTTCGCCTGATGATGGTTTAACAAACCGAAACCGGTCGCGACATAAATAAACAAAAATTAAGGAAGTACTAATATCTCATATACAGTGTGTATCAGCCAAATGGAATAAATTCGATAATAGA
This sequence comes from Ocypus olens, assembly GCA_910593695.2. Lineage (NCBI taxonomy): Eukaryota > Metazoa > Arthropoda > Insecta > Coleoptera > Staphylinidae > Ocypus > Ocypus olens. Next base: position 44,719 of record OU343054.1, read on the forward strand.
TAAATGGGGGCGTGTTCGACAAAACGCTCGGATACGTCGATTGGTATTTTAAGTTGCGCATTTTTTTTCAACTAAAACTTTTTATACAGGGTGTGTCATGTAACAGAGACCAATACCAACTTTCTTATTTTAAATGCAACACCCTATATACTATTCAATTTTTGGATTGTTCAGAAAATTCTAGATATATTTCATGTACCATGTCCTATACCTATCTTCAACTGTTTTTTTATTTATTAGTTTTTGAATGCATTGTAGCGAATTCCTGTAACCAAATAATATTCTTTTTTACTTTCTCCGTTACGAAGTACGAGAAACTATTGTGATCGTAAAACATTTTAAAAAAAAATTTGACGGAAATATCCGTTTTAGGGTCCCTAGATGCCATTTCAACAATTTCTGAAAAAAAAAATGTGTCTGTGTGTGTGTTTGTTTCCTAAACAGTTGAAGATAGGTATACGACATGGTACATGAAATATGTCTAGAATTTTCTGAACAATACAAAAATTGAATAATATACAGGGTGTTGTATTTAAAATAAGAAAGTTGGTATTGGCCTCTGTTACATGGCACATCCTGTATAAAAAGTTTTTGTTGGAAAAAATGCGCAACTAAAAATACTAATCGACGTATCCGAGCGTTTTTTTCGAACACGCCCCCATTTATTTGTTATCGAATTTATTCCATTTGGCTGGTACACACTGTATATATATACCGGGTGACCCAGGGATCTGTAAAAGCCCCATAACTTATTTGCTATTTGAGATATCGACTTCTAGTTTTCTTGAACTGGTACCCACACTTATTCTACATATTTTAAAAATATATATGTTTTTGTACAGGGTGTCCCAATATACATAACAGAACAAAGTTATGTTTTTTTAAATGGAATACCCTATATTTTATATTTTATTTTCAACTCTCTTGAGAAACTGATAAAAATAGTATAAGATAGTATGGGTCTATTATGGACGATTGGTTAGTTATGGGCAAATTTGTGGAAAAACCAAGGACACATTGAAAACATTGCAAAAGCGCTCCTAGCAAAGGTAGCGTCAAATTTTCCACATCATGAAGAATAATAAAAATCGGCTTTGGTTCTTTTTTGTTCATACTGCTATACAGGGTGTCAACATACGCAAAATATTGGATAACTATTTTTTTTTAATGGAACACCCTATATATCTTGCCACCAATACATGGAATTTTTAATAGGCTTTCCAATGATGTACAATTTGTATAATGAAATATTAAGGATTCTTGAGATTTATCCATAAAAACATTTTTCTTTTGTCACCTCCTGTTCAATTTTTGGTTTTCAGCCAAAACTATGCATTTTCTGAAAAAAATAATAAGAGACCAAAGTTGTAGAGCGGAAAATTTTCGATCGACATAGGTCTTTCGACTTTTCCAATAATGCGTGCATTGCCCGCCAGAGTGCGCAAAATCGTGACCGTATATGCATTTTAGCGTTTATCTCAATTTTTTTGTTAATTAATTGCACTATACTTTATTTTCCACGTCCTCTAGCAGAAAAAACGGGTAATTATAGAATTATTCAAATGACCTACATCGATTGAAAATATTCCGCTCTACAATTCTTAAAAGAAGCAATTTGTGCCCAAAATGCATAGTTTTCGCTGAAAATACAAAAAACCCTTGAAAACGCAAAAATTGATACATACATTTTCAATTTGCATTTTTAGGGAAAACTATGCATTTTTGGCAAAAATTGCTTTCAATAAGAGTTGTAGACCGGAACATTTTCAATCGATATGGGCCATTTTAATTTCTCTATAATTTCCCGTTTTTCCGCTAGAGGGTGCGGAAAATAAAATAGTGCAATTTATTAATAAAAAATTTGTAAAGAAAACGCTAAAATGCATATACGGTCACGATTTTGCGCGCTCTGGCGGGCAATGCACGCATTATCTTAAAACTTGAAAGACCCACATCGATCAAAAATGTTTCGCTCTACAACTGTAGTCTCTTATAATTTTTCCTGAAAATGCTTAGTTTTGGCTGAAAATCCAAAAATGAGCAGGAGGTGGCAAAAAAAATATGTTTTCATTGATAAATCTCAAGAATCCTTAATATTTTGTTATACAAACTGTATATCATTGGAAAGCTTATTAAAAATGCCATAGATTGGTGGCATCTTATATAGGGTGTTTCATTTGAAAAAAAATAGTTATCCATTGTTTTGCGTATGTTGACACCCTGTATAGCACTATCAATAAAAGAGAACCAAAGCCGATGTGAATTATTCTTTATGATGTGGGAAATTTTCTAGTGTATAAATAATGATGCTGATCTTTGTCAGGAACGCTTCTGCAATGTTTTGAATGTGTACATGTTTTTGCCACAAATTTGCCCATAACTAACCAACCGTCCATAATAGACCCATAGTATCTTATACTATTTTTATCAGCTTCTCAAGAGAGTTAAAAATAAAGTATAAAATATAGGGTGTTCCATTTAAAAAAACATAACTTTGTTCTGTTATGTATATTGGGACACCCTGTACAAAAACATACATATTTTTAAAATATGTAGAATACGTGTGGGTACCAGTTCAGGAAAGTAGAAGTCGATATCTCAAATAGCAAATAAGTTATGGGGCTTTTACAGATCCCTGGGTCACCCGGTATATCTTGATCCACGGAATTTGTCTTTCTGAGACTACAAAAAAATTGCATTTAAATAGAGTGATAAATCCTAAAATGTGGCGATAACGTTCTGAATTAGAAAACCTTTGAGCACAAATTTCTGTTTTCAAAAATATTTTCGAGCATAACTATTGATTTGATATTCATCATTCGAGTTACAAAAAATCAGTTTACCATCTCACTAGACATTCCAAAATATAAAAAATGTAAAGTCAATTCCATTAATCAAATTAAATTAAATTGAATATTTTATATAATAATAATCTTAATCGCATTTCAACTGTTTTTTTTTAGTTTATCTGCTATGAGTTACGAATAATTGAAGAAATTTGGAAAATTTGTTCACCATTTTACTCTGCTCTTTAAGGTCTTTTGATTTCAGCGAAAGAATCGAATTTGTTTTGCTATAACTTTCGAACAAGAAAACAAATTTCAAAAATTCGCTCTCAAATTTACTTTATTCTGCAAAAAAAAGGGAATTTGAGTGGCAATTGTTTTTCCGTTTTTCGAACAATTGAAGAAATTTTGAAAATTCGCTCGCCATTTCACTCTACTCTTCAAACTATTTTGATTACGGCGAAAAATGCGAATTCGTATTGCAGTTGTTTTTCAGTCTTTCAGCTGTAAGTTTCGATCCACTGAAGAAATTTCGAAAATTTGCTCGCCATTTTACTCTCCTCTTTAGGGTCGTTTGATTTCAGCGAAAAAAAAAAACAAATTTGTTTTGATGTTTTTTTTCCTATAACTTTCGAGCAATTGAAAAAATTCAAAAATTCGCTCACAATTTTACTCTACTCTTCAAAATATTTGGAGTACAATAAAAAAAGAAGAATTTAATATTATAATAAAACACTTTTAACTTTGTTTTGTATAACTTATATGTTTATTTTTGTGACTTAAGTTTCGGTAATACAATTACCATTTTCAAACAAGAAGAATTTAAGTCGCAATTGTTTTTTAATTTTTCAGCTACAAGTTTTGAACAAATGAAGAAATTCAGAAAATATTATCACTATCTTACTTTACTCTTCAAGCTATTGTAATTACAGCTAGAAAACGAATTCTAGTCGCAACTGTTTTTCAGTTTTTGTGCAATAAGTTTCGAATTATTCGAAGAAAAAATGCCTTCACCGTCTTATTCAACTCTTCAAGTTATTTTAATAACTGCGAAAAAAAGCAATTTTTACTTTTTCCGTTACGAAGTACGAGAAAGTATTGTGATCGTGAACATTTTTTCAAATTTTTTTTTTACGGAAATATCCGTTTTGGGGTTCTTAGATGCCATTTCAAGAATTTCTGGAAAAAAAAATGTGTCGTGTGTGTGTGTGTGTGTCTGTGCGCGCTGTATCTCAAAAACGAATGGAGCAATTAATATGAAACTTTGAACATAAGTCTTATTTGTTAACCCGAAGAACTGAAAACATTTTTGTGTAAAATTTCGTACACCGGAAGTGGGTGTTTACTTTAACTGTTTTTTGTTTTTTGCCAATATTTTCTTAAATATGAAAAATATCACAAAAACATTTAAACAAATATTGATGACGACAAAGAAATGAGCTAGTTTTGTTTGATTTTTTGTTCATTTTTGGTTTATAATTATGAAACGATAATAGTTGCAGCAAATTTATGTTAATAATAATTGTAGAGAATGCCAAAATGAATAACTTATAAAGAATAAGTTTTTTTTCTAAATCTCTTTAATTTTTGAGTAAACTTGAAGTATAATTTTTCCATATTTCATAATTTTGACGTTTTAAACGTCAGTTTCATCCAAGTCTACAAAACGCTCGATGGACATTTAAAATATGATTTAAACTGAAAATAAACCATGAAAGTGTAAATATAAATGATACCATCAAGTCGGAGAAAGTAACATGACCATTTTTTTAGCTGAAATTTATTGACCTGGTCGCTGAAAATTGCCGGAAGCATGAAGAATATTTGTCGGGGCTTCGCAACAACTGGTGGCGCATTAGAGGGCAATTTGCGTCTTTAGCATAAAATTACAGGCAAATCTTCGAGACGAATTACCATTTGAATGCAGGCGAGCCCTTAAAAGGATACATCTTTATCAGTGGGTATTGCCCGGTTTCGGGTATTATTGGAGGGTGCCGCCGCATTGTGTGTAACACGCCACCATAAAATTCAGGCCTTCCCCCGACCCGACCAGGGTATCTAATGCACCTGAGCTGCAGAATTATGGTGCTAAATATTTGTAAACATGTCCAATTTTACGGATCATTTTCAGGGAGAATCGAGCGAAAAATTGCGGTAAATAGTATTTCAAGCTGTCGTCGGCACGTCCATTGGGCGGAATAGCACTCGAGTTAGTTTTGGACCAGTGGCGTAACTTCAAAATGTGTGAAATCAAAAATTATAATCCGCGTGTGTGAACGTTTTCTTCGGAAATTCATATTTTAAATTATATTGCCTGGTTTTCAGACTGTAAACTTCTGAATGAAATACCCAATTTGATTGTTAAATACAGTGACAGCTCGCATGGTATGGCCGAGATAGCACATGTGATAATACAGACAATTGCCCTCAATTACTTACTAACCAATGAAATCGAATAACGTTGATGACATAATCCAATAAAATTGTAATTACGATGCGTAACAGACCACGGTGCATGTTATGCATGGCAATTCACCCTGGGTGGTATCTAATCAGATAATCTCTCATGTTGGTATTGCCTAGCAACGCGTTTCTACATTTTCTATAACATATAAAACGTCAGTTATTGCTGGACTTTTAAGCAGTTTGCTCCTGAATTCGATGTGTTTGTATTTTCGGGTGAAGTGTTAGTGCTTTCATCAGTAATAGTATTCATAGGCATTTCTCAAAATCTTGGTAAGCTCATTTTTACTACAATTATTTTGGCGCAGATTAATATACGTCTGACACCTAGTGTCACTAAATGTAACTTTTCAAATTATGAAGTGTGAACTTTCTGTTCGGCCAATTGTCTTCTCAAATCTAACTCGTGACTGATTTTTCCTGGGCAATTATTAGCGTCTGGATCACTCTTGCTTGTTGCTTCGCAGTCGTGCCGATTTTCGTCGCAACAAGCAATCATGATCCTGCCGCTAATAATTACCGGCAAAATCATAGGCACTCGTTATATTACTGTTGATAGGTGTATTGCCACCTCTGCTGCCTCGGCCGTACCACGAGGCACCCCGCGAGCCGTCACCAGTTAAATATTACAGATATCTTGTTAAAAATCCAAGTAATATACTTTCTTCGGGGTTTTTTGCTAGATGTACGTTTCGTACGCTTATAAATAGTTTAACTAGTTATAACTTGCTGTCGAGTCCGAAATGTACTTTTAGCAAAAACAAATCAAAATTGGAAAACGATTATTTTTGTCTTCTACAAACTAAGGGTCGTAAAAGACGGTAGTAGTTTTCGGAAAATAATCAAAAATGGTACCATAAACACCTACTATCTGTTTTCAAAATTTTACCAAAGGCTTTTCAGCTCTTCAGATTGTCAAATGAAGCTCCAGTTTAACCCACATTCGCCCGAGATTTAAATTAAAGGAAAGTAAATGATATGTTTCTCTAAGTCAAGTAATTAAGATTTAACAACACAGAGAGGTTATTTTTCACTTCCTGTCAAATGTCAATGAATCAGTGGCGGCTCGTAGGAACATGTTAATGGTGGAGCTACTTGTACAATACATCCCCCACCCCGTTTTTGAAGAAACAAAGAACCATTTATCTTCCTAGATCAATCGAATATTTTGGCCAAAAAATCAAAAATTTGAAACAAAACAACCTAAGATATCAGTCAAAAAACATATGGTTTAAAAATAAAAATGCAGACCAAAAAAATTTAAAACACAAGCAAAAGAAAAATAATGCCATTTTCAGCCCCAAATAAAACTCTTTTTAGCTTAAAATAAGTTCTAACGAGAAATTCGAAAATAATTCGCACAATAAAATCAACAATTCGAGTTAACAAAATCTAAAATATGGGACAAAAAAAACAAAATTAAGACCAAAAATCTAAAATATGGGACAAAAAATACAAAATTAAGACCAAAAATCTAAAAAATGGGACAAAAAATACAAAATTAAGACCAAAAATCTAAAATTCGTACCCAAAAATCAAAGTGGTAGACCAAAAAATCAATTTTTTTTAACAAACGAATCGAAAATTTAAGTCGAAATAAAGAAAATTTCGGCCAAAAGACCTAAAATTAAAACCAAAACAATCGAAAATACAAAATATAGGCCAAAAAGTAGGGCCTAAAAAGGTGAAAATTAAAACAAAACATCGAAAACGGCCGTAAAGATAAAAATTGCAGACAAAAAAAATCGAAAATTTCTACAAACCAATCGAATATTTTGGTCAAAATAAAGAAAATTAACAATAATTGGAACAGAAAAATTGAAAATAAAGAAATCTAAAATATGGGCCAAAGAATCAAGAATCCTGATCTAAAAAAAAAGCGCAGACAAAAAATTAAAAACTTAAGTAAAAGCAAAATAATTTGCCAAAAATAAGTTTGTGATCAGAAATTCTAAAATAATAGCCAAAAAAATAAAAAAAACTCACGAAATGAAATCAATAATCCAAGTTAAAAAATCTAAAATATTGGATACAAAATTAGACTAAAAATCTAAAATATCCGATACAAAATTTAGGCATAAAAATAAAAATGGTGGAATAAGGAAAGAAAAATTTTAACAGACAAATAAAGAAAATTTTAGGGCAAAAGATAAAAGAAAATAAAAATCTACAATGTTGGCCAAAAATCGAAAATTTTGACAATAAAATCGAAAAGTTCGGTAGAATTGAATAAATGAAATAAAATGAAATGAAAAATAAAGAAAAATTTAGGTCAAAATATTAATAAAAATTTGTAATGTTGGCCAGAAAGTCGAAAATTTAGACATTGCATAGAAAATTCGGTTCTAAAGATAATAAATGCCGGCTAAAATATCGAAAATTTCAACAAACAAAACTCGAAAATACCGGGAAAATAAAAAAAAAATCGCATATAAATCAATAATTCAGCTTATAGATATTGTAATTAAAATCAAATCCAAAATTTGGAACTAGAATTAAAATTTACTTAAGCAAAAGCAAAATAATTTGCCAAAAATAAGTTTGTGATCAGAAATTCTAAAATAATAGCCAAAAAATAAAAAAAAAACTCAATAGAAGTTAAAAAATCTAAAATATTGGATAAAAAATTAGACTAAAAATCTAAAATATCCGATACAAAATTTAGGCATAAAAATAAAAATGGTGGAATAAGGAAAGAAAAATTTTAACAGACAAATAAAGAAAATTTTAGGCAAAAGATAAAAGACAATAAAAATCTACAATGTTGGGCAAAAATCGAAAATTTTGACAATAAAATCGAAAAGTTAGGTAGAATTGAATAAATGAAATAAAATGAAATGAAAAATAAAGAAAAATTTAGGTCAAAATATTAATAAAAATTTGTAATGTTGGCCAGAAAGTCGAAAATTTAGACATTGCATTCTATGCAAAAGATAATAATAAATGCCGGCTAAAATATCGAAAATTTCAACAAACAAAACTCGAAAATACCGGGAAAATAAAAAAAAAATCGCATATAAATCAATAATTCAGCTTATAGATATTGTAATTAAAATCAAATCCAAAATTTGGAACTAGAATTAAAATTTCGGCCCGAAAAATAAAAAATGTGAACCAAAGAATAAAAAATTTTAACAATTAAATCGAAAATTTAGGTCAAAATAAAGAATATTTAGGTCAAAAGATCAAAAATTTAGACCCAACAGAAAAGAAAATATAGGTCAAAAATCTAAAACATAAAAATTCGACGGGAAAATAAAAAATGCGGGCCAAAAAGTCGAAAATTTATATATTGAGATATTTAGGAAAATTCGTCAGGAAAATACAAAATGCGGATCAAATAGTAGAAAATTTAAAATAAAAAATATTTAGGCCAAATGATCAAAAATTTAGACAAAAAAAAATCGAAAATACAGGCTTAATAATAAAAAATGGTTTAAATTGGTCTCAAAAATCACTTTAAAGTAATTTTCCAATTTTTTTTAATAGCAAAACATAGTTTTTTTATTATAATAAAACACTTTCAACTTTGTTTTGTATAACTTATATATTTATTTTTGTGACTCAAGTTTCGGTAATAGAAGTGTTTGACTTCTTGTTTGAAAATGGTAATTGTATTACCGAAACTTGAGTCACAAAAATAAATATATAAATTATACAAAACAAAGTTGAAAGTGTTTTATTATTATATTTAAAATGTATAACGAAGTAGAAGCCTCAAAAATGTTCAAAAATAAAAAACTAATTTGAAAAAGAATTAAAATAAAACCATTAACTTTGTTGGGATCACCTTATTGTTTCACCTTTTGCGCCGGCAGTTTTCGACAACTTTAGATTTAGTAGATACATTTTGAATAATTTAAACAATTCATTTGGTTAATATAACTACAATATGGGGAGGCCCCGTCTCCTTTTTTTGAAGAAAGAAAGAACGATTGATCTTCATGGTCCAAGGTTATTTTGAGTTGTAAAGTTCATAATTTCAAACAGCCGAACAAGCTGAAAATATGATTTATGTATACTTTCGATTAATCGTGCGTTTATATTTTGTCCCAGACATCAAAACAGTACACACGGAAAACAAAAAAAGTTTCATTAAAGTTATGCAGGCGTTGTTTAACATTTAAACTGACGAAAAAGGGTTTTATGAATGAATTAAAAATTCTTGCTGAGCTTGAGTCTACAGGTAGTGCCATGTCTCTTTGGCTCTATATAACGAGCCGCCCCTGCAATGAATACTCACTGAACGTACATATTGGAATAAATAAATGACAGATGGCGCTGACAATATTCTAGATATAATTTTAGGAACTTTAACTACATATAGAACTATGGGCATATCTGGGTTAAAGTTTGATTTGAAAAAATCTATTAGTTTTTGAGATACAGCGCCCATAGACAGACAGACATTTTTTTTAAACGATGGGAATCGTCTCGGAATGGACATTTCCTAGAAATTTCGAATTCGAAAAAAAATTGATACTTTCTCATACTTCGTAAATTGAGATTTGGAGATTGTAAAGATTAATTTATTAAATAATATTTTTACAGTTTATGTAGTCTCATTATTTAGGGCTGACATAATTAAATATTGAATCTAAATTTAAACAATATTATTCATACAGTGGATGTACCTGAGAATGAGCCATACAAAATTCCTTCTTATCAATGCTATCTTATTTGATGTTGCATGACTCCCACATCTGTAATTAGCTGAAACGATGTAAGTGAAATCATTGTCAGGGACCCATAGGCGTACGCAGATGTGGGCACGGGGTCACTTTCTTACCGCTAAGAACAAACGATTGTAAATAACCATTAAAATTCAATAAAACAATTTTGGGCAAAATATTTTCTTAAATCATTTGATCGCCAAAAGCATTCTTTATTGTCTAACATATTTAACCCTACAGGGTCCTGCATCTCACCTCCCGTCGTCTATAACTCAGTTACTAATTAAGTTGGGATTTCGATATTTTGTAGAATATATTTGTATCCTATGATGCATTTCAGGAAAATATTTTTGATTATACAGGGTATCCCAAAAAAGCGTGACGTCATGATGATATATTTTTTTAAATTACATGCTATGTATTTTATTGCTTATTTGGGTACCTTTTATGGTTGCCTACATACTCCTATAATTTTATTGGAATCGATTAAGGGATATCAGCAAAAAAAAATTAAAACTAAAAAAACAGTTTTGCACTATCGTTTTAAAAAATTAATAAAAAATAAAAATAGTATAATAGTGTACTTATTAAATAAGGTCTGATGATCCCGTTAACTAAGTTTGATTGATATGAATTATACAGGGTGTCCAAAATTGAGTGTCAATTATTTCAAACTTTAAAGCACTTTAATTTTCTTATTTTAAATTGGAGCCGCTGTATATTTTTAAGTCATTCCATGCAGAATTAAAAAACAAACATTTTTCCTTATATCAACCCTATCTGAATTCCTAACGCATTAAAAGTTATTTGCAGAAAACTCGTTTTATGAACCATTTCAATAGCCATTTTAGTAAATAAAAATTGAAGGTGGCTTTGAAAAACAAATTATTGATATTAAAATTTAACAAAGTGACGAGAGACTATTTTAACTTTAGTAATGTAAACGTTTGAAGCATTGTTAGCTTAAGTTCTTTACACTCAAGAATAATATTTTGTCATGGAAATTCTTAAACACAAGATTCTTCAAGTTCTTTCTTTCTTCAAAAAAGGAGGGGGGGTATATTGTATAAGTGGCTCTACTCTTTACATGTTCCACTAGCCGCCACTGCCCACAACTACGTGAAATTCACACAAAATGCAATTTAGAAAATTTTAAATTTGCGATTTTGATGTTTGTAATTGCACAACTGCCAAACGCGTTCTCAGATTTTGATGGTTCAAACGGCAAAATATGGCAAAACTGTTTTTGAAATTTTCTCGTGAATTCACTGACGGATCCAACCCTTTTGAGCCCAGTTTGTTTTGTTGTTTATCGTGAACTTTGCAAAAATGTCTGAGAAGACATTTAAAAAAAAAAATGTTTTTTTTGGGGTTATTCAATATTTTATAAAATTTTTTTGAATGTATGTTTCGCGCCTTCTACCATCCCTCTAGAAATATTCTAGATTCACTCCTGAGTAAAATCAACACAAAATGCAAACATTGTGATTTTAATTTTTTAAATTGCACAACTGCCAAGCTCGATGTACAATTTTAATGATTTTAATAAACTTTAAAATCTGTTTCCTATTTTCTTTTTCATGAAATCAACACAAAATGCTAAAATCGTACGTATTCCAAGTCCAAAAATAGAAAATCACGATTTTGATTTTTTTTCTAATTGTACAACTGCTAAACGCATTGTCGTATGTTAATGATTCTACCGCCAAAATGTGGCAAATTTAGTGCAATTTAAAAAGTAGTTAAGAAATGTTTTCATGAAATTAATGCAAAATGTCAGAATTGCACGTTTTTGAAAGTCCGATGTTATAAAATTTCGATTTTGATTTTTGAAATTGCACAACTCCCAAGCGCGTTGTCTAATTTTAATTCCGATTCTAACGTTAAAATGTGGTAAACTTGAAGTCCAATTTAAAAACTGATTAAGAAATGTTTTTGTGAAATTAAAACGTTAAAATTGCACGTTTTCAAATTCGAAAAGAGAAAATCAAGATTATGATTTTTGAAATTGCACAACTGCCTATTGTTAGATATTGATGATTCAAACGTGAAAATATAGCAAAATTCATGTCCGAAGATTTAAAAATTCTCAATTTCCTAGCTGAAAGTCATTATTTGTGGTCATCGTTGGCAATTAAAAATAACAATTTCCAGCTATCATTTCTAACTGCCAAAAACTACAGTTTTAAACTGCCAAAAATTGAGAAAAAAATTCAGAAGCCCAGAAAGTAAATTTTCAAGTACCAAAAATGACACTTTTCAGCTGTCAAAAACTGTCAAAAGTGAGATTTTTTAACGCATTTTCATAGCTTTTGACAGTTGAAAATTGAAGTTTTTGCCTGTTGAAAATGTTGGCATTTTAAAATTGTCATTTTCGGCAGTTGCAAATAATCATCGTCAGTAGTTAAAAATTGCATTTTCTGCCAGTTAAAATGACCAACAAATACCAAAAATTACACTTTTCAACTGTCAAAAGTGAGATTTTTTTAATGTCATTTTCATAGTTTTTGACAGTTGAAAATTGAAGTTTTTGCCTGTTGAAAATTTTGGCATTTTAAAATTGTCATTTTCGGCAGTTGCAAATAATCATCGTCAGTAGTTAAAAATTGCATTTTCTGCCAGTTAAAATGACCAACAAATACCAAAAATTACACTTTTCAACTGTCAAAAGTGAGATTTTTTAATGTCATTTTCATAGTTTTTGACAGTTGAAAATTGAAGTTTTTGCCTGTTGAAAATTTTGGCATTTTAAAATTGTCATTTTCAGCGGTTGTAAATGATCATCGTCAGTAGTTAAAAATTGCATTTTCTGTCAGTTAAAATGGCCAAAAAATACCAAAAATTACATTTTTCAACTCTAAAAAGTGAAATTTTTTAATGTCATACTTATAGTTTTGGACAGCTGAAAATTTAAGTTTTTGTTACTAATTAAAAATTACAGTTTCTGCCAGTTAAAATGGTCATCGTTAGCAGTTGAATTTTTTTTTATTTTTGACAGTTGGAAATTGTATTTTTTGGCAGTTGAAAATTGTCATTTTTGGCAGTTTAAAATTGAATTTTTCGGTTGCTGAAAATGATCAATTTTCGCGTTTCAAAATTATAGTTTTCGGAGGTTGAGAATTGTCATTATTGCTAGCTAAAAATGATTATTTTTGACAGTTGAAAAAGGTCATCGTTGGCAGTTAAAAAATCTCATTTTTGACGGTTGAAAACTGTAGTTTTTGGCAATTGAAGATTTTCATTTTTGCCAGTTGAAAATTGTCATTTTTGCCAGTTGAAAATTGTCATTTTTGGAAATTGCAGATGGTCATTGTAAGCAGATAAAAAATGCTTTTGACAGTTAAAATGGTCGAAATTTGTATTATTTGGCAGTTGAAAATAGATTTAAAAATTGTTTTAGATAAAATTTAAACGGTTTGGAGGTAAACATACAGTAATGACCTTGGTTTGACCTTGAGAAATCTACTAAGGTCAGGTGAAGATCAAAGTGCGCGCTGTATCTCAAAAATTAATGCAGGAATTACCATGAAACTTTAAACATATGTGTTATTTGATAATCCCAAGAACTAAAAAGTTTTTGGTAAAATTTCGTACACCGAAAGTCGATGTTTACCTTAACCGTCTTTTGTTTCTTTCCGATAATTTTTTAAATATGAAACATATTACAAACACATTTAGACTGATATTAAAGATAATAAAGATATGAACATCTTTTGGTTGAAAATATTTTTCAAATAAAATTTAGGTTTAATAGTCACGTGTGTCTTTTATTTGTTAGGTTAGAAGAGTCAAATTAGAAAACCAATTTTCAAAATTATCACAAGAAAATTTTCCACCGCGTGCATTTTTACTTTCTCCGTTACGAAGTACGAGAAAGTATTGTGATCGTGATTTCTTATTCAAAAATAAAAAATAAAAAAATTTAAATAAATATTGAGGACAACAAAGAAATTAACATCTTTGGTTTGAAAATATTTTTCATAAAATCATTGTTATTCGAGAATTTTTTTTTTTCATTTTTGGTTTATAATTATGAAACGATAATAGTTACAGCAAATTTATGTTAATAACAATTGTGGAGAATTCCAAAAAGAACAACTTATAAGGAATAAGTTTTTTCCGAAATCTCTTTGATGTTTGAGTAAACTCAGCTTTTAAATTTGCAGTATAATTTTTCCATCTTTCATAAGTTTGACGTTTTAAACGTCAGTTTCATCCGAGTCTACAAACGTTCGATGTACATTTAAAATATGATTTAAATTGAAAATAAACCACGAAAGCGTTCATATAAATGATACCATTAAGTCGGAGAAAGTAACATGATGGCCGCATCACCATTTTTTTATGAATTTTTGAGTATTGAAACGCGCATTTTCTTTATTCTTTAACTTATTTTTTTTATTACTTACATCAAAAGACCCAAATTTTCAAAATATCTTTTTAAAAGATATGTTTACAAAATAAATAGAAAAAATTTGGACTTTTTCAGTGCGTGTATTTTTTGTAAAATTTTGAAATCGCACGATTTTAAAGTCACGCGCGGCGTTTTATCTTCACGTAAAACTTTTATCCGTCACCTTGAAAGTCTCAAATTTTTCAAAGAGTTTTTGAAAAGATGATTTTATAAAATTACCGGAAAAAAATAAAAAATTTCCAGTGCGTGTATTTCTTTTGCAAATTTTTGAAAATCGCGCCTGAGCGAATCTTTTATTCCTTACGTTAAAAGATTCAAATTTCCAAAGTCGTTATTCAAAACACCAATTAAGAAATTTATAAATTTTTCACCGCGTGTATTTTTTAGTGTAGCGAGGCCCACTTTTTTCCTTCTAACGTAAAACTTTTACTATTCACATCGAAAGGCCCAAACTTTTAAAATACCGTTTTAAATGATGGATTTACAAAATAAATAGAAGAAATTTTAATTTTTCTAGTGCGTATTTTTTTGTGAATTTTTGAAAAATCGCACAAGAGCGTCGTAAAGAGCGACTTATTTATACTCACGTAAATCTTTATACTTAACGTTAGAAGAGTCAAATTTTCAAAATCGCTTTTTAAAAACCCATTATCTTGAGAAATTTATAAATTTTCCACCTCGTGCATTTTTTTTTAGTGTAGACAGGCCTATTTTTTTTTTCTTCTAACGTAAAACATATACTATTCCCATGGAAAGGCCTAAACTTTCAACATGTGTTTTTAAAAGATGGATTTACAAAGTAACTAGAAGACATTTGAATTTTTCTAGTGCTTGTATCTTTTTGTGAATTTTTGAGAATCGCATAAGAGCGTCGTAAAAAGCGACTTTTTTATACTCATGTAAATCTTTTATTCTTTACGCTAGAAGGGTCAAATTTTCAAAATTGCTTTTCAAGAAGCTAATTTTTAAAATGATCTAAAGAAATTTATAAATTTTCCTCCGCGTGCTTTTTTTTATGATTTGTCGAGACGCCCAATTTTTTTCTTTAACGCAAAACGTATACTATTCACATCTAAAGGCCTAAACTTTCAAAATATGTTTTAAAAAAATGGATTTACAAAGTAACTAGAAGAAATATGAATTTTTCTAGTGCGTGTATTTTTTTGTGAATTTTTGAGAATCGCATAAGAGCGTCGTAAAAAGCGACTTTTTTATACTCACGTTAATCTTTTATTCTTTACGCTAGAAGGGTCAAATTTTCAAAATCGCTTTTCAAGAAGCTAATTTTTAAAATTATCTGAAGAAATTTATAAATTTTCCTCCGCGTGCATTTTTTTTTATGATTTGTCGAGACGCCCAATTTTTTTCTTTAACGTAAAACGTATACTATACACATCTAAAGGCCTAAACTTTCAAAATATGTTTTTAAAAGATGGATTTACAAAGTAACTAGAAGAAATATGAATTTTTCTAGTGCGTGTATTTTTTTGTGAATTTTTGAGAATCGCATAAGAGCGTCGCAAAAATCGACTTTTTTATACTCACGCAAATCTTTTATTCTTTACGCTAGATCAAATTTTCAAAATCGCTTTTCAATAAGCTAATTTTTAAAATGATCTAAAGAAATTTATAAATTTTCCTCCGCGTGCATTTTTTTATGATTTGTCGAGACGCCCAATTTTTTTCTTTACTATTCACATCAAAAGGCCCAAACTTTCAAAATATCTTTTTAAAAGACATATTTACAAAATAACTGGAAGAAATTTAATTGCACAAGAGCGTCGTGAAGAGCGGCTTTTTTATATTCACGTAAATCTTTTATTCTTTACGCTAGAAGAGTTTAAAATGATAATTTTGTTCCTGTGAAATGAAATAAAAAAATGGTGATGTGGCCATCATGTTACTTTCTCCGACTTGATGGTATCATTTATATTCACGCTTTCATGGTTTATTTTTAATTTAAATCATATTTTAAATGTACATCGAGCGTTGTGTAAACTCGGATGAAACTGACGTTTAAAACGTCAAAATTATGAAAGATGGAAAAATGTACTTCAAATTCAAAAACTCGGTTTACTCAAAAACTAACGAGATTTCGAAAAAAACTTATTCTTTAGAAGTTGTTCATTTTGGTATTCTGTACAATTATTATTCACACAAATTTGCTGTAACTATTATCGTTTCATACTTATAAACCAAAATTTGAGAAAAAGTTAATAAATTTTTTTCTCGAATAGCAATGATTTTATGAAAAATATTTTTAAGCAAAATTTGTTTATTTCTTTGTTATCTTCAGTGTTTGTTTAAATATTTTTGTGATATTTTTCATATTTAAGAAAATATTGGCAAAAAACAAAAAACAGTTAAGGTAAACACCCACTTCCGGTGTACGAAATTTTACCAAAAGCTTTTCAGTTCTTCAGATTATCAGATAAGACGGATGTTGAAAGTTTCATATCAATTGCTCTATTAGTTTTTGAGGTACAGCGCACACAGACACACACACACACACACAGACCTAAAAAACTTTTTTCTAGAAATTGTTGAAATGGCATCTAGGGACCCCAAAACGGATATTTCCGTAAAAAAAATTTTGAAAAAAAAATCACGATCACAATACTTTCTCGTACTTCGTAACGGAGAAAGTAAAAATATGAAAGGGGAAATTGTGTTACTTTAGTATAACAATAAGTTGAAATTTATACATAAAACTTGGAATATAACATATGTTTACCAGCCGTTAAAATCACATGTATTAAAAAGTAGCAATCACAAGTAGCAACGTGATTCAAAAGTAACAGTTTTGCCCATCTCTAATATATATTATTTAGGCGGGCGACTAGAAATGGTTACGCGGTCGACTAGTCGACTGCGGTCGACTGGTCGACTGCGGTCGACGCATTGGCCACTCGTAGAAAGTTTAAAAAAAACGTAATGGAATTTGAATGTAAAAGGACGTACTACGTCAACGGACGGCAATGTGTCAATAAAAATAACTTTTGGTTCGCCCCAATAGACTCAATAAGCAATGACAGGATTAGAAGTGTGCGAAAACGTATTGCGATAAGTCTATCACCGAAATTTAAAACATTTACATTTCACTTCATTTCCATTGTGTGTGACGCTAATAGCCCGTAGTATTTGATCCGAAAGGGAAAAACTGCCATTAACCTTAATCCATTTCCAAGAAAAGGGCGTGCCCGAGAAAACATTTTGAAAGTAATTTACCCGCGCCGGTGGCAAATAATCCCAATACCTTGAAATGTACAATTTAGCTTCTTATACTTGAGCAGGTAGAAAAGAAGAAAAGTATGCAAATAAGGTTATCGCTTACAAGGAAATCGCCGACAGGCCGGTACATGAAAGATTATTGTGCTTGGACATCGGAGTAGTATAAATATACAAAATAAGCCGATTATCGGCTCCAAAAGTGCCATGTTGTGACAATTCTTACGCCAAAATTGACCGATCGTAAAGTGCACTTAATTAGTTACGGGAAACCGCACCACCGTCTGCCCTGTAATATTTTCCATTTTGTGGTCAACACTATGAAATTGTTTATGAGCGAAATCATAGAGGAATAATAATCACAATGAAAGTATATAACTGTAAATGAAAATAAAATCATCATTAAAATACATAAAATCGAACGCTTTTATAAGGATTTAAAATTCGTGCATTAATGAAACCAAACAATTTATCGATCATTAATCAATACGATGGATACGAGACTAGGGTTCCTTGTATTTGGTGAATATACTTTTTCTACTTTGGATTAATAATCGACTTATTGTTAGAGTAAAACATTGAGATTTTTTATTTTACAGTTTTTGCTCATTATTAAACTATTTGTGGTAACATTTTAGTTGTTGAGATTGGTAGTACTTAAACATGACATGTGTTGACATCAAAATGTAAAATTGCCGTAAACAATAATTCATAGGATAATTGGAACCCTCCAATGCGTTACATACTGAAAATATTCGATAATGCATATGAGTCATTCCACGTCAAGCGGGACACCTTTTAGACATCATGTTTTCCAATTTCTCAGATTATTCTACAGATTCTACGACAAAAATAAAAGAGGGAAACTTTTTTTAAATTTTCCACCTTGAATATTTTAAACGTTACATTTTTACTTTCTCCGTTACGAAGTACGAGAAAGTATTGTGATCGTAAAACATTTTTCAATTTTTTTTTCTCCTGATCCCAAAATAACCTAAACTTTAAAAACATTAGTTTGGATTACTTTACAAACGACGACTACGAAAAGCAAGCTGCAGAAGACGAATCTCGATTTCAACAAACTAAAATATTAAGAGGTGCATTAAAATTTCACTGCATTCAGCCATTCTCAAAAAAAAAAATGGTGATGTGGTCATCATGTTACTTTCTCCGATTTGATAGTATCATAGTTATTTATATTATATACTTTTATGGTTTATTTTAATATTGATGTTTGAAACGTCAAAATTATGTAACAAATTATACTTCAAATAGTCCGTTTACTCAAAAACCATAGAGATATCGAAAAAAAACTTATTCTTTATAAGTTGTTCATTTTGGGTTTTCTCTACAATTATTATCAGGGATCATTTTGACAATGCATAACTTTTGTCCGAGTTAGAATTTTTCAAAAATATGATTTGTTTTAGGTCGTAAATCGATTCCTAAGCTTTTCTGAGCATTTCCAAAACAATTGCTTAACGATTTTTTTTACACTTTTTTAAGTTTCGGCAAACATTTTATGATTACAGTAGAGAACGTTTAGAAAATTCATAACTTTTGGCCGAGTTGGAATTTTCGAAAATATCAACTTTTTTGGTTAGTAAATCGATGCCAAAGTCTTTCTGAGCATTTTCAAAACAATTTAGCAACGATTGATTTTTTTTTAGTTTCGACTAAAATTTTTCCTTACTATTTTGAAAATTCATAACTTTTGTCCGAGTTAATATTTTTCAAAAATGTCAACTCCGTTACTTAGTAGATCGATGCCAAAGCCTTTCTCAGTACATTCAAAACAATTATTTTTTTCATAATGTTTTTCCTTACAGCAGGAACTATTTTGAAAATTCATAACTTTTGTCCGGGAAGGAATTTTTCAAAAATTTTAACTGTTTTAGTTAGTAAAACGATGCTTAAATGTCTCTGAACATTTCCAAAACAATTTCGCAACGATTTATTTTTTTGCAATTTTTTTAGTTTCGGCAAAAATTTTGAAAATTTCGAAAATTCGTAACTTTTGAATGAAAGAGTTAACATTTTTTATAAATGTCAAAGGCTTTAGTCACTATCTGTAAGGATTTTCATAACAATTGCGAAACGATTTAATTTCTTAGATTTTTTTATAGTTTTGGCTAAAATTTTAACCTTTTGTTTCGGTCGGAATTTTTCAAAGAAGTAAATTGTTTTAATTAGTTAATTAATGAGAAATTGTCTCGTAAGTATTTGCAAAACAATTTTTCAATCGTTTATATTTTTTATCATTTTTCTAATTCCTGCCAAAATTTTATGATTATTGCAAGGGTGATTTAAAAAATTCATAACTTTCGTTTTAGACGGAATTTTAAAATAATGTAAACTGTTTTAATTATTGAAAAATTATCTCTAAGGATTTTGAAAAAAAAATCGTAACCGTTTCTATTTTTCATAATTTTTCCAATTCCGAACAATATTTTAGGATTATTGCAAGGATGACTTTAAAAATTCATAATTTTCGTTTCAATCGGGATTTATGTTTTCATTTGCAAATTAATACAAAATGAACTCCAGGCATTTGCAAAACAATGTCTCCACTATTTATATTTTTTATCATTTTTCAAATTGCGACCAATATTTTATGATTATTGCAAGGTTGATTTTAACAATTCATAACTTTCGTTTCAGTTTTTGAAAAATTGTCATAATTTTGGCGATTAGAAAAAAACAATGGTGATGTGGCCACCATGTTACTTTCTCCGACTTGACGGTGTCAATTATATTTACGCTTTCATGGTTTATTTTCATTTTAAATGTATATCGAACGTTTCGTTGACTCGGATGAAACTGACGTTTAAAACGTCAAAATTATGAAAGATGGAAAAATTATACTTCAAAATTCAAAAACTCAGTTTACTCAAAAACTAAAGGGATTACGGAAAAAACTTATTCTTTATAAGTTGTTCATATTAGCATTCTCTACAATTATTATAAACATAAATTTGCTGTAACTATTATCGTTTTATAAGACACACAATTTTTTTTCCAGAAATTGTTGAAATGGCATTTAGGGACCCCAAAACCGATATTTCCGTAAAAAAAAAAATTGAAAAAAATCACGATCTCGTACTTTGTAAGGGAGAAAGTAAAAAGTTATTGCTAAAATATATTCGAAGGCAGTAAAATTATTAAAGGCATTGATTTTTAATAGTTATTTAACCAACAACTGTGTTAATGATAGCTATAAATGTGATACATTTTCACATTTCACGAGAATTTTTTTTTTTTCATTTTTGGTTTATAATTATGAAACAATAAACAGCAAATTTATGTTAATAATAATTGTAGAGAATTCCAAAGTGAACAACTTATAAAGAACTAATAAAGAATAAGTTTTTGAGTTAACTCAGCTTTTAAATTTGCAGTATAATTTTTCCATCTTTCATAATTTTGACGTTTTAAACGTCAGATTCATCCGAATCTACAAACGTTCGATGTACATTTAAAATATGATTTCAATTGAAAATAAACCACAAAAGCGTAAATATAAATGATACCATCAAGTCGGAGAAAGTAACATGATGGCCGCATCACCATTTTTAATGAAATATGATTGATAGGAATTCGGGTTACGGAATCGAGGATGATAGGGAATTGGCTTGGCCAGCCACATAATCGATGTATAGTATTTAATAATTCATATTTAAAAGAAATGAGGACAAAGACTAGATATCTATGGACCCGCACGGCCATTTTTCCTGTTGAAAAAGTGGCCGCCCGGACGGGACTCGAACCCGCACCAGCGGGGTCTAGAGGCCGGACCTCCACCCACTAGATCACCGCGGCCCTAGAAATCGTTCATTAATGAAAAATCATTTATTAATGAAAAATCGTTCATTAATAGGGGACATTAATTAACGATTTCTGATTTGGGTACATTAAAGTTAGCCATTAACCAACGTGCAACGGAAAATGAAATTATGTGACGAATTAAATTTTAATGTTACGTGCTTATCTTCAAGGTACAATTTTAATGTTAACTTTTAAATAAATAAAAAGAGTTTGTCTTTTAAAAGCATAATGTTAGAGCTCTTCTTAGCCTTGATAGATTTGTGGAAAATACATTTAAGAATACTTTTCTATCAAAATATAAAACTTTGCTTTGCTTATTTCTTTGGAAACAATTCTGCAAGGCGTTGAATTTTTTAAGCAGCCATATTATTTATGAAGATACTTTTGTCTCTAAAATGCCATTAAAAATGGGATGACGTCATATTTTTGTCATAGCGACGACACATCTAGATGTTTTTGTTTTCTTTAAATGAGGCCTGTCAAATTGACTAAACAAAGTATTTTTGAGTTTTTTTACATTTATTCAAATAAAAAATGGTGATGTGGCCATCATGTTACTTTCTCCGACTTGATGGTATTATTTATATTTACGCTTCCATGGTTTATTTTCAATTTAAATCATATTTTAAGTGTGCATCGAACGTTTCGTAGACTCGGATAAAACTGACGTTTAAAACGTCAAAATTATGAAAGATGGAAAAATGTACTTCAAATTCAAAAACTCAGTTTACTCAAAAACTAAAGAGATTTCGAAAAAAACTTATTCTTCATAAATTGTTCATTTTGGCATTATCTACAATTATTATTAACATAAATTAGCTGTAACTATTAGCGTTTCATAATTGAATACCAAAAATGAAAAAAATAATAATAAATTTTTTTCTCGAATAACAATGATTTTATGAAAAATGTTTTCAAACAAAATAATCGCATTTCTTTATTGTCTTCAATATTTGTTTAAATGTTTTTGTGATATTTTTCATATTTAAGAAAATATTGACAAAAAACAAAAAACAGTTAAGGTGAACACCCACTTCCGGTGTACGAAATTTTACCAAAAGCTTTTCAGTTCTTCGGATTATCAAATAAAACTTATGTTCAAGGTTTCATATCAATTGGTCTATTAGTTTTTGAGATACAGCGCGCACAGACACACACACACACACACACACACACACAGACACAAAAAATTTTTTCCAGAAATTGTTGAAATGGCATCTAGGGACCCCAAAACGGATATTTCCGTAAAAAAATTTTTTGAAAAAAAAAACACGATCGCAATACTTTCTCGTACTTCGTAACGGAGAAAGTAAAAAGTTACTAATTTTATTTATTCGCATTAATATACACCGTGCCACTTATCAATATATTGCTTTTTAAAAATAGAAGCCGTCAAAGCACCATTTTGACACTTTATACTTTTGTACAGAATTAAACAAGGAAAATGGTATTTTTTTGCGGTTTTCATGATGAAAAATTAGTTTAAATAATATAAATGCTTATAACAATTATAATATTAGTTACTACAAAATTCAATTTATTGCATAATAAATCGCTTTACAATGATTATTTTATGAGCAACCAACTGTATAAATATTTATATGAGAGCAATTTTCCGATTTTTCGCAATAATACGTATTTTTAAGAAAATTGTAACGTTTAAAATTTCGAAGATAAAAAAATTTAAAATGGTTGCCCTCTTTTATTTTTGCCGAAGAATCTATAAAAACAATACAGGAAAATTAGAAACAGTTAAAATTAAAAAAATAATAATAATTTTTTTTCTCGAATAAAAATGATTTTATGAAAAATGTTTTCAAGCAAAATATGTTTATTTCTTTGTTGTCTTCAAAGTTTGTTTAAATGTTTTTGTGATATTTTTCATATTTAAGAAAATATTGGCAAAAAACAAAAAACAGTTAAGGTAAACACCCACTTCCGGTGTACGAAATTTTACCAAAAGCTTTTCAGTTCTTCGGATTATCAAATAAGACTCATGTTCAAAGTTTTATATCAATTGCTCTATTAGTTTTTGACATACAGCGCACACAGCAGACACACACACACACACACACACAGACACAAAAATTTTTTTTCCAGAAATTGTTGAAATGGCATCTAGGGACCCCAAAACGGATATTTCCGTAAAAAAATTTTTTCAAAAAAAAAATCACGATCACAATACTTTCTCGTACTTCGTAACGGAGAAAGTAAAAAACCCGTGAACCGTCACTGGGTGCCTTGGGACCCGTTTACACGCTCATGCAATTTGCGCCAATTGAATTGTACAAGCTAATTTGCGCAAGTAAATTGTAAAGCGCGTGTAAGCGAATGCATGAGGTTTGCGCAAGTCAAAAAGTTTGGCTAGAAAATTTGCCTGAGGCTGATACATATTCCATCTTTCTGTTTCGATTTTACCTTTTCTTTTAATAACACAAACCGCAGCCAGATAACGAAGTATTTCGTCGTCAATATTTTTCATTTTTTAGCCCAAAAACCAACACATTCTGTCAGCAAATTCTGCAAAGTAAACTGAACGTGTAAACACTAACACACGTTCAATTCATTCGCGCAGTTTTGCATGCATAAATCAGCGGTCGCTGAACATTAATCTGAAGTTAGATTTGCCAAATTCAGAATGGCTGATCCAATATGGCGGACCAAAAATGATGGATTGACCAATTTCAAGCAAAACTTTGATACATATACGGGTTTTCACGGTCGCAGAACACCAATCTGACGTAAGATTTGTAAAATTTAAAATGGCGGATCCAGTATGTTTTTCTAACTTACTGTCTCACGAAGACGGTGACAGTAGTTCGATCAATGGGCTCTAGAAAGTTTTGTAATGCGTGGATCAAAAAAACACTTTCACGCCAACATTCTAGACAACCTAGCCTATCCAAAAATGCGAAAAAATCGATTTTTTAAAATTTTTACATGAGAACCTCCCCTTAATCCGCCCCTGTACGTATGGGATGAAGTAAGTATGAGTTTATAAAATGATCAGGAAATCCATTTACTTCGTCAATGAATTTGGATTAAGAGCAGTACATTTAACATATTCTAAATAAGTTAAAGTATAGTACATTCTGTAACAAGGTTAGAATGGAAATTCGATGCGAGTGGAATATTCAGAGCGCGAGGAACTACGAGCATCTGAATTTCCATTCTTACCGAGTAGCAGACTATACTTTCTCCTCGACCAGCAAAATAGACTAATAAAATAATTAACACAAATAACTTACGTTTTATTATCACGTTTGTGGTTATGTTTATAGTAATTTTGACAATTGTGATATCCAAGGCTAATTGTTTTATTCGAAACGATGTGAGAATATTCATTCTCTCCCTTGTTATGGAATAAATTACATGCAAAACGCATAAGCGCATAGTGTTTTGTTCCATAACAAGAGTGAGAATGTGTACGTTCTATAATCAAAATTGATTTCAGAATGCTTAAATTTTATAATGGTCGTGGAGAAAAATGTTTTATATTTATATGACAAATGTATGGTTAACACATAATAAAGATCAATATCAATATCAATATCAATAAGCAGATGTAATATCTTTCTGCCAATGAAATTTAATACAGACCTCCATTCTGCGTAATTTTAAAAATCGTAAGTGCTTTCAGATTGAAGAATTAATCCATGAAACACTTTTCACTTTCCAAGATAATATTTTGTAATTAATGGCAGCTGGCGGCACTACGTTACGATACATTGCGCGTCCTCTGTTGGCGTTACTCCAAACAATTGGTAATAAGTTCTTGTTACAGCCACTAGTGGCGCACCGTAATAACGTATTCAATTTTCATTTATTCCCGCCGCGATTAATTTGAATATACTAGATTGGTGACTTAGAAGTAGAGTTTGTTTTTGCTATTGTGTGGATGGCTTCCCAGTATGGCAGACATTGGAATCGGGATAGACTGCACTTTTTAATTATAATTCTTCTTCAATCTGTGCCAGCGGAACGTACAAGCTATAAATGTTGTTCCGTCTATACCGATTTCAGATTTGCGAAAGCTCGCTTTATGATAAATAGATGACTTAATACTCATTTTCAGTCGTATTCCTTATACTGGGATTTTTTTTTCGAAATTTTACTATATACAGTGTTTTTTTTATAAATGCACCATAAGGATGTACATATTAAAATTTGCATGTAACAATGTTGTCCGCAACATTTTTGACAGGCTTTAAGTTTACATCTCCCTGAACAACTTCAAATAAGTCGATAATATTAAAGTAATTATAATTGTGTATGTATATACGGTTGCCTAAAATTATAGTGTAAACATTCTACTCTTTATGCCGTTGTGTGTGAGCTTTATGGAAAATTAATGGTTTTTCTTTTGCGAATTTCAGCATATTTTTTTGACAGGCTTTAAGTTTACAACTTTCTGAACAACTACGAATAGTTTTTATAACGAAAAAAGACAAAAATATTAAAGAAATGTATGTGTGGTTGCATAATAATCTCGCATAATCCTTGAACTTTTCAGGCCCTAGTATGTGAATTTAATGTAAAATATATGGATTCTTTCTTTCACACTCCTGTATTATGTAGACTTGAAGTGCCGTTTAGCATACATGTTGTTTCGTCAATAAAAAGTAGGAGTATTAAGTTTCCAACATTCCAAAATTCGCTTCTCGGCAAATAATCTCTTTCTAGTAGAAATTACGAAAATTATAGCTCTTAAAATTTCCTTCCCTTCATAACAACAGCTTCGACTGCTTTCAAACGAATTTAATAATTTTGTCAAGAGTGTGGGCTAGAAATAAACTATATATTTTCCAGTGACGGTTCGCGGGTTTTTTTCTGGTACGGCCGAGGAAGAAGAGGTGGTAATACAGATAGGTGCGGTCACGCAGCCAGCCGTCTCTGCAACTGACCCTACCTATCTGTATTACCACCTCTTGTTCCTCGGCCGTACCAGAAAAAACCCCGCGATCCGTCACTGATATTTTTCATAAAGCTCACACACAACGGCCTAAAAAGTAGAAGTCTTAGTAAGACTTAATTTTGCTTGCAGAGTTACGAACAGGTTGAATATTTATATATTCAGGCTATATTTCGTTTTTTGAATTTATGTTTACACTATAATTTTAGGCAACCGTATATACATACACAATTATAATTACTTTAATACTATCAACTTTTTTTATTTTAAAAACTATTTGAAGTTGTACAGGGAGATGTAAACTTGAAGCCTGTCAAAAATTATGCAGAGATTCGTAATAGAAGAACCATTAACAGGCATACACATTTTGGCATGTAAATCCCTATGATGCATTTATAAAAAAAAACGCGCTGTATATTTAAAGCCAGCCAAAAATTATGTAGAAATTCGCAAGAGAAAAACCATTAACAGACATACAAATTTTAACATGTGAATCTCGTTGGTGTTTTTTTATAAAAAACGCAATGTATAATTTCTTATTACTTATTTCGACCGCATGCGACATCTATGGGACAATAGAATAAGTTCTGTGTAAACAAGATAAAGACAATTTGTTATTATTAACATTGTTTTTATAACTTAATATAATGTTAATTAACTAATATTAGGGATCTTACACCAGACATTAAACGAGCAGCGTTTAATATGCAACTCGTTTAACGCGCTACAATTGCACAGCTCGCCCCTTAGTAACGACGGTGACGTACTAAACGAAGTTGACTAAATATAATCCGCCCTATTCCGTAAGCAAAACGTTAAATTTAAGGGCTGAACGTTATGTTAAAATAAGGGATGGCGTATTATATTTCCAACTGGTAAAACAAGGTTGACGAACTCTAACATGCCGTCAAATTTAACGCTTTGCTCACAAAATAGGGCAGAATATCTAAAACCAATGTTATTATTACATATTACGAAAATTGAATGAAAATTGAAATGAAGAATGGCCACTATTATTATTATCAGCGACATAAACGGTTTTAAGTAATCACTGAATTTATTGGAAATATAACTGTTGCAGACTTTAACACTCAAATTCCATAATCGAGGGATTGATTCTGTAATATTAATTTCTATGAACGTATGATCAGAAATGCTTAGGATGAAGTTAATTTCGTAAACCAGGTATGGACAAACTTTACAGACACAACCATACACAACACTGACGGCTCGCAGGGTTTTTTCTGGTACGGAGGTAGCAGAGGTAATACAGATATGTCTCTGCAACCGACCCTACCTATCTGTATTGCAGCGGCGGCTCGTGAATGTTCGGCGGTGTGGCAACGGAAGAAAATTTGACCGAAAAAGCAACGGAATATTTGTTTTCTCTATTAGAGTAAGAAGTGCAGTACGAGCGGCATCTTTGTCTTTGCCTCACATATGGAAATCCACGAGCCGCCGCCATTGTATTGCCACCTCTGCTACCTCGGCCGTACCAAAAAAAAAACCGTAAACCGTCACTGAGACACAACGTAACTGCGGGTCAATATACAAAGGTAAATATGTAATAAATACAATCTTTACAGTGTACAATTGCAGTGCAACGTTTTTTTATAGTATCAAATATCGTTCGCAAGCAATATTAATGAAGCATGTCGCTCGCTGGCCATAGTTAGCTCATGCCTGCTTTAAACTGTATTTTTAATTGGTAGAATTCGTATCTATTTCATGTTACAATTGGAAATATGAAATAGACCTCCGTGATATTTCACTGAATTTAAATTTTCCGCCAAATTTCATAAGAACAACTTCACACCGCAAGCGAGCATTTTGTTTGCGCATCGACTTCATTCTGATTTATACACGTTCAGCGTTTAACTAATATCGGTATAAATAAGTGGCATAGATAATATTAAACCTCGTATCTTACCGTGGTTTATCCGTATATTTATAAGCTACCAAATACGATGAATTTGTCGAAGCTCTATAACAGCTATGACATCTTATCAGATGCTAAGGATAAAATAGCAGAGGTGAGGTTTTAGTTAATAGCTTATAACCTAAACATATTTACATTAAA
This sequence comes from Ocypus olens, assembly GCA_910593695.2. Lineage (NCBI taxonomy): Eukaryota > Metazoa > Arthropoda > Insecta > Coleoptera > Staphylinidae > Ocypus > Ocypus olens. Next base: position 73,100 of record OU343054.1, read on the forward strand.
CAACTTAACATAATTCTGCGTTTCGAATGTATCGGCACGTTTTATTGATAAGATCCGAATTTCCAGCACATTAAGGAGTACAATGATGCAATCGAAGCGACCAAAGGAGGAGTGAAAGAAAAACAGTTGGCCGCTCAGATAATTTCAAAGTTTTTCAAGCACTTCCCCGACCTGCAGACTTTCGCCATGAATGCTGTTTTTGATTTATGCGAGGACTCCGATTTATCGGTAAGTCCAATAAAGATCTGTTACGAAATACAATGGACATCTTGATTAGTTTCTGCGAATGCCGTAGCTGTTGATGTGCCGTAAACACAAAACCGAAGATGGCTTTCAATGGACAGGCTAGCTAAAGAAGTGTATTAGTATGTTATTTGTTTGACAAATATATATCTAATGCCAGACAGGCGTGCTAGAGATTATAGAAATTGTATTGTGTTTTCGGTGCTCGATTATATCGAGAATTTTTAAATAGTACTTGTACTGCTGCACTCATCTGTTGGCCACATTTTTACTAACTTGCATTATCTAGTATTTCGAAAGGTTTTTTTGGCCTTATGGCTAAATATATACTGAAGCAAAAAAAATGAAACACTTAAAATTTGGAAAATTTCGACCATTTTCAAACCGCCATAACACGGCATATTTTCAATCGATTTTGATGAATGTTTGAGGACGAAAAACTTTGAAGTGTCCTCTTTAAAGTCATGCATACAAAATTAAGCATAACCCCTTCCGCCCCCCTCTAGCGCCCCTGTGAAAAAAAAAGTTTTTTGTCCAACTTTGACGACAATGACCTCGATAGAGGGGGCGGAAGGGGTTACGCTTAAGTTCGCATGCTTGACTTTAAAGAAGACACTCCAAAATTTTCGCCCTCAAAGATTTAAAAATCGATTGAAAATATGCCGAGTTATGGCGGTTTGAAAATGGTCAAAGTTTCACGAATTTCAAGTGTTTAATTTTTTTTTTCACCAGTATATATGCAATAATAATAAATTTATCGGTGCAAGTTATCAAATTTACAACAGTTGTGTACCGAAATACGTACTAAAGGATACCTTCGGAAAGGTAGTCAAAATGCCGCTATCATTAGATTTTAGAATTTACCCGACAAGGGGGTGTTTTGGGGTGTACAAATAGGATCCCTGTGGTCAGTGGGCCGAGAACTATCACCCTCTCTGGGGGTCAAAAAATGGGTTTTTTAAACATTATTTTTCTACTGACGGAAACGAGGGGATGAAAAATTTTGAAAAAATTTATGAAAATGGTGAATCCAATTACCTATTTGACCAATTTTTTCCAAGATCATTCAAGGTCATTTACACCCTAAAAAAATTCCAAAAATTTTTTAATTGATTTTTAACCTGCAAGGCCCGGTTTTGACAATTGCATCATATTTACCCCGTGAAAATCTACAAGAATTTATATCATGCCGCAGCATCTTAAAAATAGATTTAGTAACTTGTTTAAGAGTTTTTACCAGGGTTCGGACGATATACAGGGTGTCCTAAATAGAGTAGGATTGCATGGGTATCTTTCTTATTCTTAAAGCTAGAGATCTGGTTAAATGGGCAATGTTGTGCAGTTTTCCATGCTGATTCAGATTATGTTGAGAAATTTTCAAAATTCCGAGCAGTTTAGAAAATATTTAAAAAAAACTGAAAATCGCGATTTTCAAAAAAATCAAATATCTCAATAATTATTAAAGATGCGAAAAAAAGTTTTAAATAAAAGTTACTTGGTTTAATTAGGCAAACATTGAAATCAAGTCAAAATAAAATTCAAGATGGCGGTTTCCGAGATATTAATACCAACTTTCTTATTTCAAATGGCCGCCATATTTGATTTTTACACGCAAAAATAGACTTTTTTTTTTCTCTTTTCAACGATGTACAACAACCTATGTCAAAATAAAAAATAATGGAAATATTAATTGTTGTAAGTTTAAAACAAGTAGGCATAAATAAAAATAAAACAAAATTTGTTATAACGACTAACTGTCATTTTGCATTAGTTTATCAGTTGTATTAATAATTCATACATGTGTATTGTCTTAAGTTGTTGTAATATCAATAAATATTAATTACTTGAAATGGCGAATTATTCAATATCTGAACAATACGATATGTTTTGTAATTACATCAAGTGTTACAAAAACCCCCATCTTGCAGCACAAACATACCAAGCAAACTTTCCTGAAAGAAGGCAGCCGGACATTAAGGTATTTAAAAGATTGGATGAAAATATGCAATTGTATGGAAGTTTAAAAAAACCTAAGAGAAATAGAAATATGATCGTTGATGATGAAGAATTAATATTGGCTTGTGTGGCAGCTAATCCGAACATTTCATGTCGGCAGATAGAAAATGAAGTTAACGTATCTAAGTCTAGAGCATCAACAATTTAAAAAAAGCACAAGTTTCACCCTTATAAATTGCACCTATCTCAGACTTTACAACCAAATGATAACATCCGTAGATTAACATTTTGCAGGTGGTTAATCAACAAAATTACGGAAAATGGTGATTTTATAAACACAATTTTATGGACTGACGAATCTTACTTTTCTAATTGTGGATTATTTAATCATCATAACGAGCACTATTGGGCTCAAGAAAATCCACACATAGTTATTCCACGGCGAAACCAATTACGGTTCGGCTTTAGTGTTTTTTGTGGCATAATGGGAAATCGTTTACTGGGTCCTATAATTTTTGATGGAACTCTAACTGCACAACGTTATTTGGAAACAACCTTGGAAGATTTATTGGATGATTTACCATTGGCACAAAATATGCAAATATGGTACCAGCAAGATGGCGCTCCAGCACACAATGCCAGAGATGTTATTACTTATCTAAATGAACGTTTTAATAATAAAGTAATAGCGACTAATACACCTGTACAGTGGCCAGCCAGATCTGCAGACTTGACGCCTCTTGACTTTTATTTGTGGGGCACTTTAAAAAACAAAGTTTATGGAAGTAACTTCAATTATAACAATGTGGATGAACTTCGCGAAGCAGTGACAGAGGCAATAAACGGCATTAATCGCAACACATTGCGAAAAGTAACCGGCAGTGTTGTAAAACGCTGTCAATTGTGTTTGGCCAATAACGGTCAACATTTTGAGCATTTTTTATAATTTATTATTATTTTACTACTTGGTTGTATTACCTCTTTTTGTTTTGTTACATTTGCTTTAAAAATAATTTAAAAAATTAAAATTAAAATTTAAACAATTAATATTTCCATTATTTTTTATTTTGACATAGGTTGTTGTACATCGTTGAAAAGAGAAAAAAAAAAGTCTATTTATGCGTGTAATAATCAAATATGGCGGCCATTTGAAATAAGAAAGTGGGTATTCATATCTCGGAAACCGCCATCTTGAATTTTATTTTGACTTGATTTCTATGTGTGCCTAATTAAACCAAGTAACTTTTATTTAAAACTTTTTTTCGCATCTTTAATAATTATTGAGATATTTGATTTTTTTGAAAATCGCGATTTTCAGTTTTTTTTTAAATATTTTCTAAACTGCTCGGAATTTTGAAAATTTCTCAACATAATCTGAATCAGCATAGAAAACTGCACAACATTGCCCATTTAACCAGATCTCTAGCTTTAAGAATAAGAAAGATACCCATGCAATCCTACTCTATTTAGGACACCCTGTATATTATCACGATATATATGATATATCGATATTTATAAACTCCGATATATATCATGGATATTTATGGAACTCATAACACCAGAAAAATCCGGGTGTTCCCCCGTTTCTCAAATATTCCTAGTTGCAACAATATGAATAGTAAGCTTTGTTATAATATAAACTAGAGATGTGCGAGTCGACTAGTCGCAAAGAGTCGACTGGAAAGAGTCGATCTTTGAAGTGACTCAAGACTGTTAAAAAATAAAAAAGTATGTGTGGAAAAAGTGATCAAAGAAAAAACAAAAAAAAGGAACTCAATTTTTCTATTTACCTCTAAAAACACATTAAAGAGCAAAAAAGTCCCTGTTTCGAAAAAATTTCAATTTGTCAAACGTCATGGATTCTTTCGATGATAAGCTATTCATTAACCTAATATAATAGGATTGTTACAGTAATTTTCGATACAAGTAACATTATGAAGGTTTTTACATTACGAAAGTAAAGTTTGAAAGCAAGTGCTTTTAAATACTCAAGTAATGTAAAAGCAAACAACATTACGTGTTTCGTAACACGGTTTATTTTATCCTATTGCTATTTTTTTTCATTTAAAAAAATGTTTAATGAAAACCATCAAAAATCGAAATCATGTTTGTTTGTCAATATCTCCATAGCAACGAGTTACGTTAAGATAATTATAACAACACTAGTGTTGTTAAAGGTACCTTAATGTTACTCGTTGCTAAGGAGTTATTGGCATGTTAAATAATAATAATTGTAAAATATTTTTAACAATTTTAATGTTATTTTTTACTATCTGTGCAATAAATGAATATAATATAAATAAAGTATGTGTATTATACAATTAATAAGTTATATAAATATAATGACCAAGAATAAATAACGGATATATTCCGAACCCTGATTTTGAGTATGTGCAGAAAAGTTTCAAGTCTCTGCCCACTTTAATTCTAGCAAAAATTGTGTTTTAAAATGTTTCTGCAACAAATTCAGAATATGTTTAAGTTGGAACTCAAATTTCCAGAAAAACTAGCTAGTAAATGCTTTCGTTTTCTACAAATTATAAAATTTTAGACTATTTTGAGTGTGTCCAGAAAAGTGTATAGTCTCTGCTTGCGTTAATTCTTGTAAAAATCGTGTTTTGAAATTTTTATGGAACAAATTTAAAAAATATTTAAGTTGAACTTAAATTTCCAGAAAAACTAGGTCTTTAAGGCTTTTTTTTGTTTTCTATAGATTATAATAATATTTTCAGAATGTCATAAGAATTTCAATTCTCTGCCTCTGAGAACATAGTAAAGAGCAAAAAAAGTCGAAAAAAATTTCAATTTGATGTCAAACATCATCGATTCTTCCGATAATGAGCCATTAATTAACCTAATATGCTAAGATTGTTAATTATTTTATCAATTTAAATCAGGGGTGTGGAGTCGGAGTCACGAGAGGTGGAGTCGGTTAATATTTGGGGTCGGAGTCAGAGCCGGAGGCTGCAAATTTGAGGGGTCAGAGTCGGAACAAAAAGATTCAGGAATCGAAGCCGGAGTCGGCGTCGAAACAAAAAAAATAAGGAGTTGGAACCGGAGTCGGAGTCGCTACATTTTTGTCACAACTCTACACCCCTGATTACAAGTTAAAAGATTCTATTACCCATTCAATTTTCAAACTGCCCACACAACTTGCATTAGCGAAAATAAAAATATTCAGAAATTCGACGTTGCAAATATTCGACAGAGAATGGTGCTTCCCCTTTTTTTTTATATATATGATATGCAAAATGAATGTTAATTGTTATTCTAATTCGACGTTGTTAACATTGGAGTCGGAGTCGTAGCCGGAGTCGGAGTTGGAGTCGGAATAAAAAAATTGACGAATCGGACCCGGAGTCGGAGTCGAAAACAAAAATGGAGTTGGAGTCGCTACATTTTTTCCACGACTCCACACCCCTGATTTATATGTTATTTTTTACTAACTTGTAAGCAATAAATGAATATAATACAAATAAAGTGTGTATTATATAATTAATAATTTATATCGGGTGTGTATAAATTGGCGGATAATCTACACGTGGGATATTTTTCCTACAATTCTGAATAGAAAATGTCAATGCAAAAATGTTGTATCATGCCGCACAGGCCATCAGGAGCCATTTAAAAGAAATGTACATTTGGCAACATAGCATTCACGAGCTGTCCTGTTCTTTCAATAATTTCATGTTGAATTATGTGGGTTGGGACAGAGTAGAATAGTAATAATGATAGAGAAGGGTTTATTTAGAGATGTATATGAAAGGTAAAACTGATTAAGAGTAAATAGTGTCGAGAGAAGTCTATTTTGGCATGCGGGAACTAATACAAATCGATAATAACGAGGAAACCGGAATTGTCAAAAAATTGGAACAAGCAAGTTTGAATGAATTTGTTCTGTCAAAAGTGTCGGCATTACCGGCTTTACTTTTTATGAATATAAACTAATTAAGAAGTGTTAAAAATACACGTTTGAGACAGAAAGATAGCATACACTGACAAATAATTTTCAAACTAGCTATACTATCTAAACTATTGCAGGGTTTTCTGTAAATTAATATTGAATAATAAAGCATATTTAACGACTGGATGTTCAAACTTTGAGGTCCTCGTGAAGGCTCAGGAAGCACCGTGCAACATTTTAGAATCAAGATAAGCTGCTTAGAATTTTGGAAGAATATCGTCACGTGTAGATTATCCACCAATTTATACACACCCGATATAAATATTAATATTAATGACCAAGAATAAATATCAAGAAGTTGATATATGTCGGATATACTGGGTGCTGTAAAAATGGCGCATTAACTCAATGGTACGTTGTCGAGGATTACTTCGAGAGTATGGAAAAAATTATTAAAAAAATCAGTATTGTATTTTTTCGAAGATGTGAAGACTTTAGTGTAAATTATTGCATTGTTTAAAATCTGCATAACATTAATTATTTACACTCAGCTCATCAAATAAAATTTTTAGAGATACATACTTTCATGCTTGTCAATATTATATACAATTGGTATTTTCAAATGCGATAATTTGAATGTTAAATAATTGATTTTCCTATTCAAATAAACCAGTGTATGAAAAAGCATTTTGAAATATCGAATTTCAACTTTCCAGGAAAGTAAATTCATTGTTAGCAATTTTTATTGACACTAAAAATACGAATATTTACGGCAAAAAAGGGTCCCCCGGTTAAGATAGGCGAAATGCCCCCAGATTCGGAATTTCTAATTAACCAAATAATGTTGTATCTTGAGGTGAAAATTATCTGCGGACATGGTTTATACGGTCTTCCCCCGCCCCCTCCCCTCAACCCCCTGGGGTTAAGAAGGGTTATTTTTTGTTTTAATTTTTTATCTGACGATGTGTTTAATGCAAAATTCTGAAAAAAATCATCAAGAGACCTATCGATAGAATTTTTTCAAGGTCATTTGAGGTAGAAATCTGGGTGCACGCCTTTTTTTTACTATTTTATGAAAGTCGATTAATTCTACCTCTGACAGAAACTTTTAACACATTTCGAGTGGTGCGTCGACCCTAAAAATCTAATTTTCCTTTTTTTTTTCTTTTTTTTTTCAATTTTACGGGTAAGGGTTGAGGTTTAGCCAAAAAACTAATAAAACATTTTTTGTAACATTTTGTAAGACAAAAATTTTGGTTTGTTTATTTTATTTTTTTAAGTTATAACCAATTTAATTTTTTTTCTCTACTTGATTTTTCAATTTTTTTAATTTTTTGGGACACCAAATGACCTTGAATGACCTTGAAAAAAATTCTTTTGGTGGGTCTCTTGATTGCGCAATGTCAAAGCTGGGTAAATTAAAATATCTGCTTAATAATAATTTCTGATAAGAAAATCACCAATTACAAGAAAACTATTGAGAGGTATAGGAAACCCTAATACAGTCTGCAAGATAATTGGATTCTACGTGAGAATACGTTATTAAATACAGGGTGTGCCATTTGAAAAAGCGAAGTCGTTCAACTTTATAAGTTAGGATTTTGCACCCTATACTTTTTTTTTAAATGTTCTGTTCCTTAATCTCTTTTATATTTTTTGTTTATTAGTGATTTCGTTAATATCGTATGTTCATTAAAAAAAAACCTCAAGTGTGCTATGATTTTTTATTTTTAAAAATGTATGTTGGCGCACATGTTAGGAATTGACATACAAAACGTCAGATCTTTCTAAAAGTCACAATTATTCCGTGGTCACAATGGTTTACAGCAACCAGCAAAAAACGTTTCTAGTTGAAAGTTATTTTCAAAAAGGGACTAAAGTGGACGGAAATTGGGTGTATTGATTTAACGCACCTTCGGCAGAGTTTCAGATAGAATTTCCTTACGTTCCCATTATTTATGATGAATTTAAAAATACCTTATCACGAAACTCCGTTAACCAGGAAATGGTAGACCAGTCAAATGTACTTAGGATGTTATTAACACAGCCCAAGGAATGTTGGAAGATGAACCTACAACTTCTCTGCGCCGTTTCTCACAGCAAATTAATTTATCGGTAGGAACATGCCGCAAGTAACATAACCTCAATATGTGTTACCAACTTAAATTTTTAAAAATAAAAAATCATGACACACTTGAAGTTTTTTTTTTAATGAACATACTTTATTTGATATTTCTTTTTCTTTTTCCGATCATGCATAATGATATGATTGAAGTTCTAAAAGTGGTTTTTATGTGTTCCCTAAAATTATTAGGCAAATGTCGGAACTTAAATCATTATTTCACAATTTTATCAATCTATATGTCAAATTGTTGTATGTATTTTCAAGTTAATAAATTTATTTTAAAATTCTCTTGAATATCACACTCCAATCACATGACATTTATAAGCCAATAGGGATGTCGAATTTTTGTTTGAACCAATTAGTGTACGATTTAGTGGTAATTATGCAAAGTTAAAATTGACGGATATACGCACTAGTGCAAATTTTCACTTCTATGGAAGCTAAGCCTTTCGACGCATACGATTGCAATCGGCCCTCTCTTCGACATGTGCCCACTCGCAAAAATGATCGACAATATTTGATGCAATGTTACTGGCGTACTGTAACTGTTGTTTTATTTATTAATATTTATTTCATGAAAAGCAGCACTTTCCCGCACGATTCCCATGAATTCGCAAACTCGACTCATTAGTATATTGACGTCATTTGAGAGGCATAAACATGTCAGCGGCAATCTTGTTAGATTCAGTGTGTTATGGGAGGCGCGTAAGGGGAACAACCTATTAGCAATCATTATCTAAATAGCTCAGTGAAACTATCGAAGATTTTTTTAATCGGCATCGTAATGAATATTTTTTTTTTAATTATCAGAAGTTCATCCTCTAGAAGCGAAACTCTTCAAAACCGAATAGACCCGAAATATTACCCGAGAAAGTAAGGTGTGTGTGTGTTGCCTATAATCACACTAATTTGATTTAATCCCCCTCTGGGCGACAGTTTAACGTACTTCAGAGGGGTATCCTACCGTTAACTGTCTCCCATACGTATAAATTTCATCTTACAGTCAATATAGTTTGCTTGTAGAGACAAAACAAATGATTCTTTAACTTTTTAAAACTTTTGAACTTCATTCATCTATACCAGTGGTTCCCAAACTTTTTTTGTCCTACCGCCCCCTTTCCAGAAAAGATATTACTTAGCTCCCCCTGGAATTTTTTATTTATTTTAAAAGCAATTAGGATCACCAAGATTGACTATTTGCAATTTTTTTTTTTTTGTTAATAAATTGGTTACCGCACTGAACCCACGTTTCACTAAAACTTCTCTTCTTTCTTTTATATTATCATTGCCCCCTTACAGTTATTCATCGCCCCCAAGTGCACCTGTGGCCATCAGCGCCCCCCTGAATCGCTGCAGCATCCACTAGGGGGCGGTGGCGCGCGCCCACTTTGGGAATCACTGATCTATACTATTCGTTCAGGAAAAATTGTAATGAATTATTTTTGCACTTTTTTTTTATAAAAGTAATATTAGATAGTTGAAACATGTAACCATAAAATTGTAATGCACATATTTATTTTTCAGATAAGAATTGCTGCTATGAAGACATTTCCATCATTCTATAAAGATAATAATAAATATTTACCAAAGGTGGCTGATATACTAGCACAGCTTCTACAATTAGACGACCCTCAGGATTATAATGTCGCAAGTAGTATGCTTATTCAAGTACTTAAGGACGATCCCTTTATAGTGATAAAAAATGTGTTTAAGCACATTAATGACAAAAGTAATGATTCTGAGCACAAAAAGAAGTTAATCAAGTTCATTGTTACTAAAGTTAAGACGCTGGGAAAGCCCACCATTACAGTAGAGTTGGAGCTGTTATTATTTAATGAAGCGAAGTTTTCTTTGGTGGTAAGTAGTGTTTTAATTTCTAACCGCTTAATTCATTCGGTTTAAGAAACTGAATAATTCTCGGTCACTCGGAGCGAATTTTGTTTTCACGGAGGAATATGTGCGTAGACCAGTTCCATATTGATTGGCGCTTCACCCTATAAAATTACATGAGCATTTACTTGCGTCCCCACCAGAAGTAATAAGTCTTATTTAATTTGATATTTTAATGGTGCATTAAGCAGTTAATTACGTGTCGCACATTTATATCAGCGGTGACGCATGAAAATTCAGAGCTGAGGCTACAGGAAAAAAAAACAGTGTTTCAATATCCATTTTTATAAGAGAAAATGGGTCTACAAACAGCAAACATCCAAAGAGTCTCCAATGCCGTGGGTTGGCTGGACAGCACCGGGAAGTGAGGACTCGAGATGGGAGGACCTACAAAGGGCCCATTGAGGCCTACGTGCAACGGACCTCTCTGCTCTCCCATCAGAACAATCCAGATCCAGAAGAGAAAATAATAGAGAATTAATGGTTGCAATGCCTCACCTTCCAAAATTCACGTGCCACGCCTGCTGAACATGGTTCTAGTTAATATTTTTGTGTATTTGTGTCAACTACTTGATAACAGCCCTTTACCTTTTGGCTGGTAATTATTGTTCCATATTACAATACTTTCGGGAGGCATAAGCCTAATATGTTGTTGGTCTAAAATCAGGAAGAAAAGTTGCAACCACAATTAGCAGCAGATCAGTAATGTATTTCCCTAAATGGAAAACTTCATCTGGCTTGATGAGGTTTGCCTACAGGTCTGTCCAAGAGCATGTTGCCAGGGTGGTTTGTGTGGGAACTGTCAAAATCAACCAGCCTCTCACCACTGGTATATGCACAAAGATAAGTTCGGGGGAAAGAAATTGTTTAAAAAATTAACAAATAATATCAAATGGAACTTACGGAACTATTTGAAACACATTCAGAACCATACAGAAAATGCATTTCCGGTGACAGAACTGTCAAAATCAACCAGCTTCTCACCGTTATACGCTCAAAGACACTTTCGGGGGAAAGAAATTGTTTAAAAAATTAACAAATTATGTTATTAAATAGATAACTATTTGAAACACATTCAGAACCATAGAGAAAATGCATTTCAATTGACAGAATTGTCAAAATCAACCAGCTTCTCACCGGTATACCGTGTGTTCGATAAAAAACGCCCAACGCCATAACTCTATTATTTATTGACCGATTTGAATGAACTAAAAACCAAAGTCAATGGCCGTTTGAATGCTGAAAAATGACATCAATATTGATTTTTTTCAATAATAAGTACATTGTCAAATGATAGCCAACTCAAAATTTTTAAATGGCAGCATATAATGTTTGAATTTTTTTACTTTCGGCATTATTTTTCTGAATCCAATAATGCCCAATATGTTGTTTTTTGTTCAATATTTTGGTCGAAAAAATTAAAATAAATCTTCCATTTAAAATTATATTTTCCAAAATGATAATTAGCGTGCCTTGAAAAAAAATGACAAATGTCATTTATTGTAAGGTTATGCCAAACATGAATAATAAGGACCCAATAAATAAGTAGCTATGTTACAACTCAATCTAGAAGAGAATAAATAAGTAGTGCAAGTAATAATTCACTTGTGATTTAGATGTTCTGTGATCATTGTAAACACTAAGTAGAATGTCGAACGTCGAACTCTGCAAGTCCACGAAATTGTCGATCCACTGTCTTGGACTTTTGAAAGGCTCCATATCGTCCCTTCTAACCTTCTAAATTTATGCTCTGGTATTCGCCGCTTTGCAAACCGTAACTGATAAATTCGTGCCGCAGCTCTTCGATTTCTATTACACAGAAAATAAATTTGTAACATGTATCTTAATTCGCTATTGTTCGTGATTATGTCTGAAACACACACTAATAACAAATGGTTGACATTACTTGTAGTCAGAGAAAATACAAATGCGAAACTTGCTCAGCGAGGGAATGCTGCCGCATGTCGGTGCTTAGTTCGGTCGAAACCGGTCAGTCCCTGCTTAAAATAGAATTATGAGGTAATAAAATTTATAAGCCTAGTTCCCTTCTCGCCCCTAAGTGATTGAGTGACGGACTCCATATCTGTGATTTTTTTCATCTTCCAATTTTTGGTGCGTCATCTTCAAAAATTTGAATAACTAAAATTTTTACATTATATTGATATATTTTATATATTTATCAATTGAAGAGTAATTTTATTTAAAATTATTGGTAATATTTTGGTATTAATAATTTTATTTCAGTTTCGTGTAAATAATCCCATTTTCACCAAGATATTGAAACCCTCGAAAAATATGATTTTATTTTTTTAACCACTAAAAATTATTATAATAATCTGAAAAATTTACATATATTTTTTACCCAAATAAAAGGTTATTTAGGGTATTCATGTTTTTATTAGGTTTAACCATTTTTTTCGCCCCGAACCGATCAAGTGACGGAAAATTTTATTTAGTCAATGTTCTTTCAATGTTTGGTGCGTCATCTTGAAAAATTTGAATAACTAATCTTTTTACGATATTTTGTATATATTTATCAACAATTGAGCAACAAAATTTTATCAAATTAATAATATAATATAATAATAATGCAGACCAAAAAACTGAAAATACAAGCAAAAGAAAAATCATTTGCCATTTTCAGCACCAAATATAACTCTTTTTGGCTTAAAATAAGTTCCAACGAGAAATTCGAAAATAATGGCAAAAATTAAAATAAAAAAAAATCGCACAATAAACTCAATAATTCAAGTTAAGAAAATCTAAAATATGGGACAAAAAAATAAAAATTAAGAGCTAAAATCTAAAATTCGTACCCAAAAATCAAAGTGGTGGACCAAAAAATCAAGATTTTTAACAAACGAATCGAAAATATAAGTCGACTAAAATTGAAACCAAAACAATCGAAAATACAAAATATAGGCCAAAAAAGTGGGGCCTAATGTGAAAATTTAGACAAAACATTGAAAACTCGGGCGTATGCAGACAAAAAATCGATAATTTCTACAAACCAATCGAATATTTTGGTCAAAATAATGAAAAATAAAAAGAATTGGAACAAAAAAATCGAAAATACAGAAATGTAAAATATGGGCCAAAGAATCAAGAATCCTGATCTAAAAATAAAATACGCAGACAAAAAATTAAAAACTTAGGTAGAAGCAAAATAATTTGCCAAAAATAAGTTTCTGATCAGAAATTCGAAAATAATAGCCAAAAAATAAAATAAAAATCACGAAATGAAATCAATAATCCAAGTTAAAAAATCTAAAATATTCGATACAAAATTAAGACCAAATATCTAAAATTCTGGCATAAAAATAAAAATGGTGGACCAAGGAAAGAAAAATTTTAACTGGCAAATAAAGAAAATTTTAGGGCAAAAGATAAAAGAAAATAAAAATCTACAATGTTGGCCAAAAAGTCGAAAATTTAGACAAAACATCGAAAACTCGGACCTAAATATAATAAACGCAGAGTAAACGAAAAATCAAAAATGCGGACCAAAAAATCGAAAATTTTGACAATAAAATCCAGAAGTTAGTAAAGAAAAATTTAGATCAAAAGATTAAAAAAATTAGATATGCATAGAAAATTCGCCCCTAAAGATAACAAATGCAGGCTAAAAAATCGAAAATTTCAACAAATAAAACTCGAAAATACCGGAAAAAATTAAAAAAATCTCGCATATAAATCAATAATTCAGGTTATAGATATTTTAATCAAAATCAAATCGAAAATTTGGAACAAAGAATAAAAAATTTGAACAATTAAATCGAAAATTTAGGTCAAAATAAAGAATATTTAGAATATTTAAAAAAATCAAAAATACAAAGATAAAATATTTTGACCAAAAATATCGAAAATACGGGTCAAAAATTTAAAAATTAAAAATTCGTCTGGAAAAATAAAATATGGTGATGTGGCCATCATATTACTTTCTCCGACTTGATGGTATCATTTATATTTATGTTTTCATGGTTTATTTTCAATTTAAATCATATTTTAAATGTGCATCGAGCGTTGGGTAAACTCGGATGAAACTGACGTTTAAAACGTCAAAATTATGAAAGATGGAAAAATTATACTTCAAATGCAAAAACTCGGTTTACTCAAAAACTAACGAGATTTCGAAAAAAACTTATTCTTTAGAAGTTGTTCATTTTGGCATTCTCTACAATTATTATTCACATAAATTTGCTGTAACTATTATCGTTTCATAATTATAAACCAAAAATTAAAAAAAAATTATAAATTTTTTTCTCGAATAGCAATGATTTTATGAAAAATGTTTTCAAGCAAAAGATGTTCATTTCTTTGTTGTCTTCAATATTTGTTTAAATGTTTTTGTGATATTTCTCAAATTTAAGAAAATATTGGCAAAAAACAAAAAACAGTTAAGGTAAACATCCACTTCCGGTGTACAAAATTTTACCAAAAGCTTTTCAGTTCTTCAGATTATCAAATAAGACGTATGTTCAAAGTTTCATATCAATTGCTCTATTAGTTTTTGAGATACAGCGCACACAGACACACACACACACAGACACAATTTTTTTTTTTCCAGAAATTGTTGAAATGGCATCTAGGGACCCCAAAACGGATATTTCCGTAAAAAAAATGTTTGGAAAAAAAATCACGATCACAATACTTTCTCGTATTTCGTAACGGAGAAAGTAAAAATGCGGACCAAACAGTCGAAAATTTTACCAATTAAATTTAGGCCAAAATAAATAATGTTTGGGGCCTAATAATCAAAAATTTAGACAAAAAAAATCGAATATACAGGTCAACAATCTAAAAAAAATCTATTTGCCGAAAACAATATTTTGTACTGATTCTGGATTCTAATCTAAGAATTTCATGAAAATTCTCCAATTTGAACCATGGTTTTGGATCTTAAACGCATAATTTGTGACCAAAAATTATAAATTTTGATTTTAATTCGATAATTATATGTAAAATCCGAAATTTGAAATATTCAATCTAAGTTTTTGGCCCCTAAACGCAGAATTTGAGACTTAGAATTAAAAATTTGGATTCTAATACAAGAATTTCAATAAACATCTTGAATTTGGACCATAGAATCTATGGTTTTTAAACGCAAACTGTGTGTTGAAAAATCCAAAGTTTGTATTTTAATTTGATAATTATATGTAAAATCTCTAATTTGAAACTTTAAATCCAAGTTTCTGGTCCTTAAACGCAGAACTTGAGACCCAAAATCCAATATTTGGATTCAATTGCATTTAAAATCAGGCATTTGGAACATAAAATCCAAGTTTTTGACCCTTAAATGCAGAATTTGAGTTCTAAAATCAAAAATTTGGATTATAAACTAGGAATGTCATGTAAAATCTCAAATTTGGACCATAGAATTCATGGTTTTGAACCTTAAACCCAAAATTTTTGCAATAAAATCCAAGATTTTGATTTTAATCCGATAATTTTATTAAAGGTTTTATTAAAATACAGGGTGTTCCATTAAAAAAAACGAAACTTTGATATTTTAGGGCGTTTGGAACACCCTGTATAATATGAAATTAATTTTAAAAAGTAACCATAATAGACCCCTATATATCCTAAAAGTCAAACTTTTTGAAAGTCACGTATTTTGGCCACAATATTCCGTGCCGTATAGCGTGAATAACCCTATATATTTCAATCTATCCTAAATTTATTTCAATTGTTGATGAATTTATAAAAATATAAAATGACCTTGAAAAATTAATCTAATTTGGTATTTTGATCAATAATATATGTGATTTTTTCAGATTTTTTTTTTTAGTGGTTTAAAAAATTATATTTACTTACGACTATTTTGGTTAAGGTCACAACTAATGATATTTTCATATTTATTTAAAAATCCGTGTCGGGTGGCATTTTGACCATCTTATATCGGGATACCCTTTTATTACCTCATAAATGGATTTCGAACTAAGCACCGACATGCGGCAGCATTCCCTCGCCGAGCGGGTTTCGCATTTGTATTTTCTCTGACTCTACAATAAATGACATTTGTCGATTCGAATTTGTTTCAAGGCACACTACATTTATTACCAAAAAAATCATGTGAACAAGATATATTATTATCTTTTTCTGGCATGAATATTAACATAAAACCAACATAACGGGCATAATTGGATTCAGAAAAACAATGTCTAATATAAAATTTGAAAAGTATATGTGACCATTTAAAAATTTAAAGTTGACTATTATTAGCCAATGAAGTTGATTTAAAAAAAATATATAATTACCGTCATTTTATAGTATTTAAACAGCCATTGAATTTATTTTTTAGTTCATTCAAATCGGTCAATAAATAACAGAGTTATGGCGTTGGGTGCTTTTTATCGAACACACGACACTTTCGGGAGAAATAAATTGTAACAAATAATGTTAACATGTAGAACTCTTCGGAACTAGTTGCAATGAACTATAGAACTGAGAGAACATTTATCCTACTTGTTGGAGGTTATACTCTTTGTGTAATAATAATAATAAACAAAGCATCTAATTGTAACGCCAAAAACCTAATTTACCCAAACCAATAAAAATAGTAAATAGTTCTTTTTTTCCAGGGTTCTACAGCCGATGAATTTGTAATGTTAATGGAATATTTAGTATCATGTAGACAGGCACAATTACCCACACACCAACAAGAACTTCTAAACATAATAACAAACCAATTAGATTTAGAAAGCAAATTCGAACTAATGGATGACAAAAGCAATAATGCTGATAAACTAATTACTTGTGTAAAATTTATAATTCCATTTTTCTCCGTAAGTTGATTCCCAAAGTTTGGTTTCACGTGGTCTGGGTGATGCAAATTTACTTTTAATTAGTCTGCATACGCACACAACAGATTTCAAAAAAAGATCCTCCCCGAACTCCCAAACCATGTGAAACGAAACTATAATACAATCGCGCAGAGGTGACAGTGACTCATGCTTTTTCGATCTAATAATCGCGTCTGGATAAATATCTATACTCGTTCGCATGCTTAAGAAAAACGAAATGAAATACGAAACGTGTGTCGATATGCAAATTCAAGGGCTAAGTGCAACCTATGTCTTTTCTCATTCTATCTATTCTAACCTCTAAATTCACGTGCTTGTATCTGGTTTCGACCGTCTCCGATTTCGATTCAGTTAAGAGCAGAATTGATTGTATCCATTTCATTAATAAAAAGGTTCAATATAATGACCAATTTCCAGTTGTCTTTACCGCTTGCCAAAAAATGCATTCGCAAAGTTTCGTCGGGAAAATATTTGCACGCTCGAGAATTTTTAAATTTCCCGCCTAGATCGAATCGAATTATTTTATGGACATACGTTTACTATAAACTTAATTCAGGCAACATGGGACGATGAGTCACTGTCACCTCTGCGCGATTGTACTATAAATTGTATTTAAATAAAAATCAACAACAAAGTTGGCACTGGAAATCTAAAGTCATGTCTGAACTAAAATATCACTCTCTCTGGTTGTCATGATGACATGTCGGATGTTAATAATCCCTAATTATAATATCCGACTAACCCTGGGTATTATCAATACATTTTAAATGACAGTTAAGGCTAAACGAGATTTAAGAGTGAATGTGCAGTGTTACCAACCAGTTTAAATGTCCTTTAGCCCATAAATGCCGGCTAATATTAAATGTCGAAGTTTCTCCCTTTAACAATTTGAATGGCGATTTAACTTAACGTTTCTAGTTTTGTGGTTAGGTTGACCTCCGACTAGCTCATGGAGGGATAAGGAAGAGGGATAAGAGGCAGAAAAGTGGGGATTAGCGCGATAACTATCGCTATTATTCACGCAGGATGACAAAAATGTTTCAATCACGGAAGAAAATAAAAGTCAAAGGTACTTCACTCAATGTTCAGCTGATCGGCGGCGATGGCGGATCAGTTGCGTCAGCGGATTGACGGTTTTTAAAGGTTAAAATTCAGTGTTGCCTACCTGCGAATATAAAATTCACCAAAAATCTGTACTGCCAGATCTTAAAATGACATTTACTTAAAACTCCTTTAAAAAGATTCATAATACCCATAACAATTTTAAATGTACCTTTATCCTAAACATCATTTAACTAAATGCCTGTTTAGAAAAAGTTGATAATACTGGGTGTAAGTGCAAACATGACTTGAAATTTCCAACACCAACTTTGTCGTCGTTCGTTGTATGCTGGATATATATTCTAATCCTTAAATTTTAGTCAAAATTAGAATCGACAAATTACTGCGTCTATTACTGCGACCAAGTTTTATCTCAATGGGAAAACGTGGGCAATTTAACAGACGGTTCGCAATACCAATTAGCCCTAGCTCAACAATTAGCCGAGTTGAGCCAACACTGTGGGCAATTGGAGCAACCCGCTAATCAAATCGAACAAGTGTTTGAGATATTAAAGGTACACCTAAAATTACCCGCCGAGTTTTGTTATTCATGATCGTTTTTCAGATATACATGCCTCCACCTCCCGAGGACACGAGTCCTACGACGATGCCCCATTTAAATTTCTCAATGGTCGAATCTTTACTGTACGTCTTTCACCGTTTGGCTAGGCAACATACGGAATTTCTCACGGAAAATGAGGAGGTGTTAAAAGATTTTAGATCGAGGCTAATGTATTTTTCCAGAGGAGTGCAGGGATGTTTAAAGGTGTTAAACCTTTCAGACAAAGAGAAGATATTTTCGGCTGAAGACAAGAAGATTCGTGACATATCGCCGAAGCTGCTGAATAACATAAACACATTAATTAAGGACTTGTTCTACAAACCCCCCATCTATAAATGTGTTGTTACCTTATCGTTCAAGAAAGAGGATAGCAATATTAGTAATGTAAGTGATGATATTAATATAACAGTGTTTCTACCACTAAAACCTACTCTAATAACCAGCACAATTGATGAGTCGAATTCTATTAGTCTGGAGAGTTGTGTTGTCCTGACTAACATCTACTTCCACTAACTATGCTAAGAGTCATGCCACCTCTAATAATACATTTTACGCAAAAAACACAAAAAAAATAGTGGAGTACTCTGTTTTTTTTATTGGCCAACCAATTTGGGATTTATTTTTCTTAGGTTCTTTGATTATTTGGGTGGCCCTACTGTTTATCATGTAATGCTTTGACTATATAAACATGGACTGCTATTCCCCCTCCATTTCCCATATGATCACTGCTCCAAAAGTTTAAGATTAAAATCATTTTAATTATTCGCTTGAAGGTTCGAACTATAGAGCCAACCATGATTTCATACAAAAAATTATACTGTGTGATAAAAAGAATGCGGTAGAAAAACCCAAATTATAAAGTTGAATAACTTCGTTTTTTCAAATGGCACACCCTGTATTTAGTAACATATTCTCAAGTAGAATCCAATAATCTTTCAGATTATAATAATTATTCCTGATATGATAATCGCCGAATACAAAAAAACTATTGAGATTAGGAACAGGGAACTTATACAATCTGAAAGATAATTGTATTCTACTTGAGAATACGTTACTAAATACAGGGTATGCCATTTGAAAAAACGAAGTTATTTAACTTTATAAGTTCGGTTTTTCTACCGCATTTTTTTTATTACCCTGTATAATTTTTTGTATGAAATCATGGTTGGCTCTATAGTTCGAACTTTCAAGCAAATAATAGAAATGATTTTTCAACGTCAATCACTGGGGCAAAAATAAAATTTCACCCAGACCATGCATTTCAACAAATCTTCAAATATTTCGAAAACAGCAAACAATAGGTATAGGGAGTATTGAAGTAACTCACCTTTATTTGCTCCATATAATTCAAAAATGACAAAAAATACAGGGTGTTCCATTTAAAAAAACATAAGTTTGGTCTGTAACTTTGTTATGAGACACCCTGTATAAATTTAAATATTTTTAGGGCGTGCAGCTCACTATTATACACAACTTTTGTATAAAACATTTTTCGAAATTTTGACAAATAAGCACGTGATTGACCGTTCCCAGAGCTCTGAAACACCCTGTATACGTGGACGTATTGCAGCCTTTCGCATAGCAATATTTTGACATAGTGTGAATATTTGACAATATAAATGTTTATATATTCAGGTGTGAATAAATGTCAGTGCAATATGCAATGCGAGCTCATAGAGTCATATGTCATAGACTCAAAATAGCTACCAATTTACTAACATACCGCAACCACTTAGGGTCGTGCCACGCCACCGTTGCTTGAAGACACACATGAAGTTGGCATTAGCAGTCCATATGTATATAGTCGAAGATGTAATGGCATTAATAATGCCGTGTTGCAGTTGATTAATTTTCAATACAATTAATCTTTATAAGGTCAATGAGCACATGGCAACCATATGGACGACATAACCTCAAATTTATTTTGAAGGCAAAAATCAAAGCCAGATATCCAACATTATAAAAAAAATCACCAAATCTGGTTGGCCAATAAAAATAAACCGAGTATGGTAATCTCGACACCCAATAAAGGTATAACAGGAGCTGATTAACAAAGAAAGTAAAATAGTCCCAAGCTTAATGTCCTCGGAAAATAAGCAAACTATACTTTATTTTTCGATAGATTAGTGACCAGAGGACCACCACTCAAATAGATCAATCTAAAGAATTTTCAAATCTAGTGGATTTCACCATACAGTTAATTTTTTGACCTGATGAATAAAATATATAGAAAGTTTAGTACGTTTTCGACCAATTTGTCTATACATGAACAATTACTTTGAAAGACGTTCTTGCAAAAAGTATATGAAAGGAAAGCCTGTCGGGTTCGGTTTCAAGTTATGGTATCTACCTATACCAATTTATTCCATATGGTGGTGCTTCTGAAGAAAAAAAGTCCACTAGGTTTTGGAGGCCAAGTTGTCCTCGATTTATTATCATTTATCGAAGAAAATGCAACACAAACAATATTTTTTTGATATTTTTTTTCATCTCATAAATTGATTTCTGCACTAACTGACCAAGGATATTTCATTACTGGTACAATACGTGACAACAGAACATTACGTTGTCCTCTTGAAGCAAATAAAGTAATTTCCAAGAAGCCACGTGGCTCATACAACAGCGTCTATGATGAACTACTTGTTAGATGGAACAATAATTCTGTTCTGACAATGATAAGCAACTGTTACAATGTTCAACCTCTGCAGAAAGCAAAACGATATAGTATTTATTTTTGTTTGTTTTGTGCTAGATATAAGTTCGTCATTGTTTAACCCTTTAGCTACTAAAAAGTTTTCAAGAAACTGGCTGCCTGAACGCAAAAAAACAAAGACTGAAAATGTGATAAATTTTATTCCATTTGAACCAACGTATCATGTTACTAGTAGTGGTCGTCAATAAGCGATTCACGGCAAAAAATATGTGAATCGCTTATTGACGGCAGCCGTAGTTACGGTAAAGTTTGCCCGAGTCGCTTATTGACGACAGCCGCAGTTAAAGGGTTAAGGAAAGAAAACCCTTACCGCATTTATAACTTCTTAAATAATTTTATAATACGTAAATAATCAAAAGCCTGAAAATTAGTTCACATGCTTGATAAATGCATATTGTTACGATATATTGCTCATGCACAATATTGAGTTTTTGATAGATGAATGATATTCTCAATTTTCCAGCCTATTTAACTGTGCGAAATTATTTTACATTTTGTTTTACTTTTTAGAAGCCTTCTCACGACACAGTATTAACAGGGAGTAAACGTCATATACCAATAATATATGAAAGTAACGGTGCTTCTAAAAACAAGCAAGCAAGGCAAAATCGATCTGGCACTAGCGAGAAGAAAATATATACCCCTCCAAGTGGTAAATTCAGTCACAACTTTCACAATAGTAAGTATTCTTTAGATAAATGTTATTTTTGTGTTAACTTTTTTCTACAAATTTAGATTGTCGTATACTGGCCGCCATAAGTAAAAGAACGTCAAGAATTCGTCGCTCAATTTTTATGAAAATTTCAGATAATACGTAAATAATCCACTGATTAAAATTTCAACAAAAAATCATGGTAACTTTTTCTTTAATTTCAATGAGTTGCTCCTCCACGATTTCTGGAGCACTCAGCAACTTGCCTAGGCATACTAGAAATCAAATTGTCAATGTCAGCCTGAGGGATTGCATCCCAAGCTTTTTGAATTCGCATCCTAATATCAGGTAAAGTGAGTGGGGGTGGCTGAAGATCGTCTTCTGCCAATTGTATCCCACAAGTGTTCAATAGGTGATAGGTCTGGAGAACGAGAAAGCCATGGAAGTAAATAAACATTAGCTAGTTTTCCATAGTAACCCTAGCTGTATACTATTGGAATCACATGCGTCTTTGATGTTTCAGAACTAAATATAACATGGACTTTTAAGACTCGAGTGTGAACATGTCACTGTATTTTCAATTTATAGCTGCCGCAAGTCACATCGATTTTCTCTAACATAGTGTATTGATTAATCATTTCTAAATAACAATTAATTCATTTGGAGTCTATGAAACTCCTTGTCCTAAAATGCAGTAAAAACAGGTGCCCGTGGTTAAACGTTTAAGTAACTCACACGACACCCAAATTGAAGAAGAATTGAGTTATTTTAAACACACATGGCAGTCAGCATGTTAAACTGCTATTGAACAACTGGCCCTTATCCTCATATTCACACATGAATACATAAAAGTCAAAGGTAGAAACGCCAAAGTGGCGAAATCTATTGCCTGAATGCTGTACTGAACCAAATCCGAGTGGCTTTAACACCGACAAGATATAGACATTGGCAGCGGCGGCAAATATAACAATGTTAATGTAAACATTAAATATTGTTATATTTGCCGCCGCTGGCAATGTCCATATCTTGTCTGTGTTAAAGCCACCCAGATTTGGTTGAGTACAGCATTCAGGCAATAGATTCCGCCACTTTGGCGTTTCTACCTTTAACGGTGTTTGGAATACTTATATTCCAATAGTAATCTCCGTTTCCCCATAAGCAACTAACTACACTGATGAGACCTGAAAGGTCGAAACCGGTCTGTAGGTGTTCTGATGGGGGGAACAATATTTAATGTTTACATAAAAGTCACTTTATAAAAGAAATAATTATGACTAAAACGTATTTTCAGGCGACAGGAACAATCGATTCCGCGGTGGAAGAAGTGCAGTCAGAGGACTCCGAAACAGAGGAAGGGGAGGCTCCTATAGGAACTAATTTAAGGAGTGGACTTAAAAAAATATTTGCTTATTCATTAATACATCAATTTTCATTTGTTGTTCCGTAAAATGTATAATACGATGAGTTTCTTTTATAATTCTAATACTGTATTTAAAATAACAAATATATTTTTCTTTTACTTCAATCACATGGAGTCGACTATATTACACATGATCCTATCCAAAATATCACAGGGGTCGCTGTTGGAATCGGCGGTGTTCGAGCTGGAAGTGCCGTTTAAATAACTGGAGTCTATCAACAACTTCGAATCCAGCTCCATCGGCTCGGGGAGGGTCGCTATGGCCTGATGAAGGAGCTCTTGCACCTTATCGAGGTGCCTCTTGAAGCGATTCGCGGTTTCTATTCTCTGGCGTTTCTGAAGCTCCATCATGACCCGCAGAGTTTCTCTCGCTTGGTGCGGCCGGAATTCGTTTAGCAGGTGATGAATGTGAATGAAGAGCAAGCTCAGGTCTTCGACTTTCTCGGCTCTTCTGGGAGAGTCCGGGAAGTGGACTAGTAAGTCTAGAAGGTCCAAGAAATTTGCCAACAGGGATAGGTTTAACTTTTTTAATTCTCTTCTTCTATCAAAGTGCTGTGGATATAATCTTTTGATTCCCTAAAAAAAAAGGATTATAAAATATTCACAAAAAAATATAATTAAAGTTTTTGCAGAAGCATTAAATAAATTAACTGAAAACAAAACGTAGCCTGAATAAATGAATATATCCTTTAGAATTGTGCGTCTTTGTCAAAATGTTTTCTTGCTATTTCACTATAATAATGACATTAACTGTTTAAAGTTTACAAATGTATTTTTAAGTCATTTTCAAATTAGTTCTTATACAAACCAATGTTATTTCAAAATATGTATGTTCATTAAAAAAAACCTCAAGTGTGCCATGATTTTTTTATGTTAAAAAATTTAAGTTGGCACACATGTTAGGAATTGACATACAAAACATCAGATCGTTCTAAAAGTCACAATTATTCCGTGGTCGCAATGGTTTGCAGCAACCAGCAAAAACGTTTTTAGTTGAAAGTTATTTCCGAAATGGGACTAAAGTGGACGGAAATTGGGTGTATTCATTCGACGCCCCTATGGCAGAGTTTCAGGAACAATTTCCTAACGTTCTCATTACTAATGATGAATCTAAAAATACCTTATCACGATCTGTTGTATTATTTCATGAAACGGGTAGTATTCTCTGTAAACCAGGATGTGGTAGACCAGTCAAACATACTTAGGATGCTATTAACACAGCCCAAGGAATTTTTTTACGTCTTCTCTGCGTCATTTATCACAGCAAATTAATTTATCGGTAAGAACATACCCCAAGTAACATAACCTCAATATGTGTTACCAACTTAAATTTTTAAAAATAAAAAATCATGGCACACTTGAGGTTTTTTTTTTAATAAACATTATTTATAAGACTTTGTACATTCAGAAATGTTAGGTTAGTATGTTAGAAGTTCGAGATTACTTTTTATCAAGTCAAATTCACTGGTTGATTTTGAAGAAAAAAAACACTGAACTGGTATTCTGTTTTAATTAAGGAGTATAGTTTGTTGCCAAAATAGTACTAAAAAAGATCATTCAACAGTCTTTCAGAATGATTCATATAGTTGTTTTAGATTGGATTAAGAAATGGCAATGTTTTAATTAAAGAACCAAAAATGAAACAATTTACATCAATTTGAAAGAAGTAAAGGGCTAAAATAAGTAACACTGAGAAATAAAAGATTCTTGACATTGTGTAGAAAAAAGCTGAATTACAGTTTTGTAGCTAAAACTGAGAGTGACAATATCTATCAAATTTATTTTTTGAGAAAACTGGATGCTACAAAATTCCAACATCAGAACCAAAATTTTCACAAGCAGTTGAAATTGAAGGACAATTCATTGCATCTACTGGTTTGGTGTTTAATTTTAAGGAGAGTCGTGGAATACAAGAACTAGCTTTTCAAGAGAAAAAAATTGAGTGCCGATGATGCAGCCATGGTAGAATTTCATTATTATTTAGAAAATATTTTAATGGAGCACGAGTCAAGATCTGAAAACGTGCATAATAAATACAAAACTGCAAATACATCACTGCGACACACAGATTTGTCACAGATACTTCAGTACCTACAAAGTACAAGACGATGGTGATTTAGGCCAGATTATCTTTTTACATTTAATAAAACAGCGTGTCCAAAAATGCAGAAAAACATGAAGCCGTAAACTCGGGAGGATCATCATCAAATATATTTGACTCGAACTTTAATCATGACAAACTCGAGCTAAAACTTCTGTCGGCAATTTAACAAAAAAATTTCAACAAACTCAAACATTACAAAGGTGCAAAGATTGGAATGGATTATTAAAACACAAAATTGCAATTATTAAGAGAACAAAAGTAAGAGCGAAACATTTGCAATTGGTGTATGATTATTTAAGAATAATTGCATCAACAAGTGTAGAATCAAAAAAATGGTGATGTGGCCATCCTGTTACTTTCTCCGACTTTATATTTACGTTTTCATGGGTTTATTTTCAATTGAAATCATATTTTAAATGTACATCGAGCGTTGCATAAACTCGGACGAAACTGACGTTTAAAACGTCAAAATCATGAAAGATGGAAAAATTATACTTCAAATTCAAAAACTCGGTTTACTCAAAAACTAACGAGATTTCAAGAAAAACTTATTCTTTAGCTAGTTGTTCATTTTGGCATTCTCTACAATTATTATTCATATAAATTTGCTGTAACTATTATCGTTTAATAATTATAAACCAAAAATTTAAAAAAATTAAAAAACATTTTTCTCGAATAGCAATGATTTTATGAAAAATATTTTTAAGCAAAAGATGTTCATTTATTTGTTGTCTTCAATGTTTGTTTAAATATTTTTGTGATATTTTTCATATTTAAGAAAATATTGGCAAAAAACAAAAAAGAGTTAAGGTAAACACCCACATCCGGTGTACGAAATTTTACCAAAAGCTTTTCAGTTCTTCAGATTATCAAATAAGACGGATGTATAAAGTTTCATATCAATTGCTCTATTGGTTTTTGAGATACAGCGCACACAGACAGACACACACACACACACACAGACACAAAAAAAATTTTTGTAGAAATTGTTGAAATGGCATCTAGGGACCCCAAAACGGATATTTCCGTAAAAAAAAATTTTGAAAAAAAAATCACGATCACAATACTTTCTCGTACTTCGTAACGGAGAAAGTAAAAATTCAAAATGTTTTACTCAACACATCGTAGTCGGGCGTTTTATGTCGGTGCATTATGGCTGGAGCCATAATTCATTTATACAGTGCGCGCCTAAAGTATGGAATATACCGGGTGCCCGGATTTCGTAGGAGCAACATGGACAACTTGTGTATTTGAAGAGATATTTGTTTATTATTTGGTGTTTTAACGTACATTCTACACAGGCCGACAATACATAAATTGGATAACTTACAATCTAGAAACAGAGGAAAAAAAAGAACATTCGATTAACTAAATATCACTTTGAAAAAAAAAGACCTTTATTGGCATATTTTTTTTTTTATTTTGAAAGAATTCGCTGTAATTGTACGGCGCAAGTTTTATTAATACATGCAGGTTCGATGGCTCGTTGAGAATCCACCCTAAAATCCCACTTGTCATGGCTCACTTGTTGAAAATAAAAAATAAAACAATATCTCCCAATTTCTTTAATTTCAGATTTTCTTTTAATTTTTATTGTGGAGGCCATGACAAGTGGGATTTGGAGGTGAATTCTCAATGAGCCCTCGAACCTGCATCTTTTTGCTAATTTGACCATCTCTCTATCTCTTCAAATGCAGAAGTTGCCCTTGTTGTCCCTACGAAATCTGGGCACCCTGTATTCAGTAAAACCGTAATAAAATATTTTTGGAAAAAATCCTCGAACACGTCGATTTTCTTATATAAAAATACACATTTTTACATGAAAGTCGATTTTCAGTCGTTATTTGTTTTTGAGTAATAAAGTCATCCAATTTGTTTTTAAATGGCAACCCCCTATTTTTATTCCTGATTTTGGAAGATCTTTTCATCGTCGAACTGGTAGTATAAAAATGTTGGCATCTTACATCAGAAATTTTTCGAGTAAATAACAATTGAAGGTGATAACTTGATATTTTGAGTTTTGCAAAATGACCTTGTTCCAGCGCTTTTTTTCCAAACAAAAATTATCTTGACCTTCCATATAATACAATATGGTTTCAGCAAGACGGTGCAGCCCCACACTATGCGCTTTTTTTTGACAATTGCTTTACGAATAGGTGGATTGGCAAGCGAGGACCGATAGAATAGCCCGGGAGAGAGATGAGTGCACAGAATTAGCCTAAAAAATATTCAAAGAAGAATTTCTACATGTTCAAAAAAAGAAAACAAAAAAAAGCAAAAAACCGCGCCTAGTGCTGAAACCATATTATATTATATGGAAGGCCAAGATCATTGTTTGTAAAAATTGTTGCTACAAGCGCTGGAACAAGGTCATTTTGTAAAAACTCTAAATATCGGGTAAGATGGCAATATTTTTATACTGCCAGTTCGACAATGAAAAGATCTATCAAAATCAAGAACCAAAATAGGGAGTTTAAAAACAAATGACGACTGAAAATCGACTTTCATGCAAAAATGTATATTTTAATAAAAGAAAATCGACCAGTTCCAGGATTTTGTTCAAAATTATTTTATTTCAGTTTTATTGAATATATTCCATACTTTAGACGCGCACTGTATTTTGGTCATAATACCTAATCGATTCCTCTACAAAATATGTGAACAAGTCATCTCCAATAAACAAGTTCACCGCATCGGTTATGAATTTGGGAACAGTATCAATATTGATCCAAGGGTAACCTAAAAACTCCTCTATTTTGCAAAACACCAATTTTTATGTGTCCAGACAATAATGTGGAAATATTCCAGAAAAATGTAAAACCTTTTACTGGGTGTACCATTTAACCTGACAAATTTAAATAACTCGAAAAATATGCATCGTACGAAAAAAACGTTCCCAGACCAAAAATTCATATTTCCTAAGGGGACATTATCCTGTTCTAAATTCAACCCAATGCTCCAGCAAGCCATTGAAGTTCAAGGACATAACTTTTAGCATTTAATCTAATTAACAACACTGATGGAGAGAGGCAAGACACCTCTAACTTTTTATTTATGTTAAATTTAACTTTTGGGGCCGTGGTGGTCTAGTAGAGCTCCTGCTCACAGGCCTCGTGGTAGTGGGTCCGAATCCCATCCATGCGGTCACTTTTTCGGAACGAAGTAGTGGCCGCGCGGATCCGTGGATGTTTGGTGTATGTCCCCCTAATCATTATATAATATATAATTGAGTATATACAGGGTGTTTCAAATTCGAGGCTCACCATGGGGATCTCGATTATTAGAAGAGATAGAGGGTATGTTTAAATTCGTCACTTTTGCAGAATTTTATGCTGATTCATAATCCGTTGAAAAAAATGAATTAATATATTTTGTTTTCGAGTTATGTTAAAAAACTGAAAAAAACGATTTTCTTTTTTTCTTTATATCTTCGTTACTTGAGGTGATATTTAAAAACTGAAAAGGCGTTCTTATTGCACTTTTTTATTATCTAATAGATGGCGTAAGATTTTTAGTTGTAGCATGTTTCGTTTCTTTCGAACCATCATCAACTTTCTTATTTCTTATGGCCGCCATATTTATTTTTTATCACATCTGAATGCTCAATTTTTTGTGATGACATCAATATAACACAACATATATTTAATTTCATAAATTAACAAATAATCGTTTAAAACACTTTTATTGACAATTTATATGGCACTTACTAAAAATCATGAGTGCCGTGAAATTGAAAACAATTGTAAAATCCGAATAACTCTTTGTTAAACATTATAATTCTTTATGAATAAAAATGTCGTTCGATAATTTAGAAAAGCAAGATATGTAACATATTTCTAATTCAGTAAACGGAAATACTTTGGCTAGTCAAAAATATTTACAAATGTATCCAGAAAGAAGGTAACCCCTTTTAACATTTTTTGTGTAAATACACAATTATTTTAGGTGATATAAAATAAATGTTCTTAATAAGTATATATAATAAATAAAATAATACAAAAATGAATACTTATAACCATAATATCAATATGAAGATTATTAATAATAATTTATGTTCAAATAAAAAAATCGATTTCATTAATGCTGAATTGAACGCATTTTTTAACATTATTTATTTCCCTATAAACATTTATTCTGGGAATCGAATTAACAGCATTCATAATCCCATCTCTGATGTGTTCAATATTCTTATGAGTATAACAATAAGCTATATTTTAAACAAAACGCCAAAAAGAAAAAAAATTCAAGACGTTCAAATCGGGCCAATTAAATTTCCGTCATAAATTCCCAAACATTTATTCCAAAACGGCCTACCACTTCGGACTTGTCTTGGATTTTCTGGATAATGTTCATTATTGCGATGAAATACGCCACTCTTTTTTGAATTTGCATTCATCTGTTCGAATAATCTTTTTAAAAAAATATCATTTTTATTGCACTTTTGTGGCAACCAATTACAAAATGCTTCTTAAATTGTCTCCAGGTGCAAGTGTATGGCCCAAATGAATTTTATATTGTTTACAATAGAATTTATTTCAAATTCTCCGTACTTGCGTTGGCGGCAAATTTAATTCAGTTGTACTTCGCATTTTGATTTGCGTGAAATATGTTTTGTACATAAACGTAAAATTAATGAATTAAGACACATGTATTATTACCATTTCCAAAATACGATTGCGATTTTTTAAATTATTTCTAATTCCATGGCACGGATGATTTTTGGTAAGCGCTACATAGATTGCCAATAAAAGTGTTTTAAACGATTATATGTTCATTTATGATATTAAATATATGCTGTGTTATATTGTTGTCATCGCAATAAATTGAGCATTCAGATGTAATAAAAAATAAATATGGCTTCCATAAGAAATAAGAAAGTTGATGATGGTTCAAAAGAAACGAAACATGTTACAAAGAAAAATCTTACGCCATCTATTAGATAATAAAAAAGTGCTATAAGAACGTCTTTTCAGTTTTTAAATATCACCTCAAATAACGAAGATATAAAGAAAAAAAGAAAATCAATTTTTTCAGTTTTTTCAACATATCTCGAAAACAAAATATTTTCATTAATTTTTTCAACGGATTATTAATCAACACAAAACTCTGCAAAAGTGCCAATTTAAACATACCATCTATCTCTTCTAATAAGCGAGATCCCCAGGGTGAGCCTCGAATTTGAAACACCCTGTATATAATAAATAATTAGAAATCAATATATACATTTAGTTGAATACTCTGGCGGAATGGACCAGTTTCCTATGCCAAGAAAAAAATTTAACTTTTGCTATTACAGCGCCATCTATTATGAAATGAAAATAATGTTTCAATAAAAACTGATGTATTTTTTTTCTTTTTCCATAGAATCCGATTCAGTAATAAAAAATGGAGGTTCCTATTTGAAATTTCAAAGTTGACGCGCGCCCTACCCACAGTGGACTGAATTTAGAACAGGATGATGTCCCCGTGGGGAATATTAATTTTTGGTCAGAAAGTTTTTTCGTACAATGCCTATTAACTTATTTTGATTTGTTAGGTTAAATGGCACACCCGGTATATTCCCATAAATGGATATTTGTGTTGACGAGTCATTACTAATGTGGAAAGGACTTTTATTGTGGAAACAGTACGTACCATCAAAAATAAATCGGTTCAGAATAAAATTTTGCGTTGTTTGAAAGTGAATCTGGATACATATGAAATTTCAGGGTATACCGATTGTGGTCCACATTACTCAGAATATAAGACTTCTGCACAAATTATATCATGATTTTTTGGACCATGGGTACAGATTATATTAAGGTGTGAGCCACACAATTTTGTTTCAGAGTTGGCCATGCCTGAGAGAGAGAAACACGGCAGTCATGTCTGAGATTAATTCGTTTTTTTAAATCTAATTCAATTGAAGTAATCTAGTCTCATGACTAGAGTCCGGATTTATATTTTTTTACATGTTTTATTTGCTCTTTCGTATTGAATTGGTGAATTGTATCTATACGTTTCTCTCTGATATAAATCAAAGTACCAAGTTTTATTTCGCATATAACTTAATATTTCGAGGTTTTGTCACATTAAACTTATTTGAGCATATATCCGCATATAACCACATATAAAGTCAATATTTCCATTAATTGTAATTGATTTTGTTGAAATTTATTGTATTAAATTTGCCAGCGTGGAAATCTTTTTTATATCGTATAAGATAAATTTAAGGGATTCCCCTAACTAGCGAACGTAACCCTGTGTTATGTAGATATGTATATATTATATTATTTATTTAGAATAAGGGGATTTCCCCATAAGCAAGTTAAGCTAGTACGCCTATGCAGATGATACTCGAGCGACCGTATCCGGTAATTGTGCTTGGCTGGAAGCTGCTTTATTCTACGCCAATAATTTTGAAAAATTAGAAAATCTTCTTCTTAATTTAAAAAAACTTAAAAAATGTAAAGATTGAGACTGAGGAGGACATAATAAATTTTAACATGAACTCTATGTCATTTAACTTTACCTAAATTGAAAATCAAAATCAAATGTTGGTTCTACATTGCAATTCCAATAAATAAATTATCAATAGTTGCTATTTGTATTTTTTTTTTATTTTGCAACATTATTTCTAATTAAACCGCATATAAAATCCATATTTGAATCATTTTGTCGCATAGATTGGCTAATTTTAAGCGCATATAAAAAAATTATAATGCCATTTTTAGCGCATATAAATCCGGACTCTACTCATGACGTAATAATATGCGACATACCTCATTTATTTCACAGCCAACTCTACAACAAAATTTTATGGCTCACACGATATAATCGCTACACTTGTACACCACTTAAACACATAAAGCAGATGTAATTGGTACAATACGAAAAAACAAAATTGGCATTCCTTCGTAACTAACAAGAATCTCTACAAAGAAAGGAGAATGATTACGAGATTTAAAAATAAAATTATGTTAATGCAAGTACAATTCATGATGCCATATTGTCATCATGAAAAAAATAAAGGGAATACGAACAATACCTGAAGTACAATAAGAAAATGTCACGCCAAGTTTAGGGGTGGCATCTGTATTGGGATTTTCCTAAGATTGATCTTTGTACATTTAGGAACGGATAGAATATTCATTTATTCAAGCTAGATTTCTTTTTTATAAAATTTAAATTTTAAACGATAAGTAAAAGGTAGTGCAAACACGAATAAAACTGAAGCTTAATATAGTCAATTTAGATTAAAAGTAGGTTTTCACTGGAAAGCTTCTCCACAAGTTCTGCTCGTTACACCTTTTACTTAATGAACATTAGTCAGATTGTAAATAAATTGGATAAAGACTGCAAATTAGATAAGTAAACCTTAATACAGAATAAAATATAAAAATTCTTACCTGACTTTCCAACGGCCTAATAATACTCTCTTCTGTATTGAATGTATTTCCAAACATGCTATAGGTATCATGAATAGGCTGCGGGGGCCTGGGAGCTCGGCCCCTTTTTATTATTTCATCGGTGTATTGGTTAATGTACTGCACAGGCGGTAACGGAAGGGAGCTCACTTGTATAGGTTCAGAATTAGTAGCCATTTTGTATGTTCTATTTCCAATTCGCTAATAATTCGATTTAAACGTTAATGGAAAACCGAGTCTAATGTTTTCATGTAGTTCAACTTTGCAATTGTCAAAATCGGTCTGACCAATTCACCGACACCAAAGATAACGTATAACGATACTGTAGCATAATTTTTAACGGTTGGCACCAATCAATAAGGTCAAGGTGTGGGATTGTCACTTGTACGTTTTACGGATGCACATAAGTGTTTGTACTCGAAAATCATTCTGTATATTTTATGACAGTGATAGTTTCATGCCATGAAAATGTATCACATCGTTTTTGATCGTAGATGAAATTGGCATTCTGTTTCTGCAGGGATAATGTACATTTGGCAACAGTGTGAAGACCGGCGTAGATGAACTATCAACCGCGTAATTTAAATGAATTAATGTGGAGTTTGATATTGTGAAAGATGGGTTGCCTAATTTTTAAATAATTTAAAACATAATCAACTCATTTAATACGTAATAAAAAATATAAATCTTTGCTAATATTAGTTTATCAATTTATTATCTAGTTTTATACGTTGCCCATTTTTTCTGCGACTACAGTTTTTTTTGCTAATTCAGTAAATAATGACAATTTCAAGAAAAACGCTTCATACAAAAATCACAAAAATAACATTTAATTGACCTGAGTATTTGGATATCATGGAAAAGAATGAATAAAAAAACGGGGTATGCAAAAGATAAATTTTAATAAATGAGACATAACCTAGAAAAATTTTAATTTAACCAAATTTAACCAACGAAAGTGCAAGCAGAAATAAGTAGCTCTAAGTAAAAAAAAAATCAGCTGTTTTGGGTAAGATGGCGCCAGTCGTATACAACTTATTAGAGTGTTGGCGTATTAATAATTACTATTACAATACTGATATTGCAAAATTAGTCGAATTTTTAATGTTGGCTGTCAATTTATTCACATTATCATTAAAAATAAAGGATGAAAAGCTGATTTTATTAATTTATTATTGGTATTACACCCTCTTTTTCTTAGTTGAGTTACTTATCCATGATAATTTTTCTATTTTTCTGCAAAGTGACCGGCTAATATTTAACCTACTATGTGAAGTGACCTAAAACTTTGATAAATAATACTGTAGTGCTTTCTTTCAAACTCAATCCCAATAATGCGAATTATAAAAACCATGTGTATTGCTTCAGTGTTCTAAAATTGGTCCAATAATAGTTTTATTGACCTCCCTAATCAACATAACCTTAAAATACTGATTGTATCCCAGACATTCGGTATAATATAAGTGTGATAATGTATTATTCATTTACTTATGTGAATATACACTTGTTCTCATATTGTGCTTATGTATGTATTTGCCCTTATTGTATTGCATTGTAAGCTAGGATAGTTGGTGACGATAGAAATAGGTGGCACCAGTTACAACTTTTCTATTATTGATTTCAGTTATTATTCCTGTTACGATGTTTTACCAATAGACTATTGTTTTTTTTCACAGTTAAAATTTGTTCTTTATTGATTTAATACAAAGTTATACTTCAAAATAAATTATTTAGATAAGATACATAACGAAACACATTAGAAATAATAAATCAGTTAAGCAGTAAAGAAAAGGGTAATAAGATAATTAAATAATTAAGCGCCATTTATGCATTGATCAAACAGGCTGCTGATCATGCATCACAGATATCAAACACGGTGGTTTACAGAGCCCATACTGAATGGCTACTACTGTACTATGTTTTTATTGAAACAATACGAGTTGGAAATAGATCAAAAATAATAATCAGAAATGATATTTTTTCAAATTACAAATACAGGTCTTGTCAAATTTAAGTGCGACCCCTTTAGATGAGACACCCCTGGTTGTAACTTCACTAGTCTTTCGGTAATCCACCAGATATCGGATCCGAACACTAGCGGATTACCAAAAATACCGGATTTCTAGAAATCACTAATGACGAGGCATTAAAATGTCGGAGAAGTGAAGTGCCAGATTATAGAGGGAGTACTATATCTACTGTATAATTCTTGCCTTTTGCCCTCCATAACAAACCACACTTTAGCTATGGATTATAGTGCAATTTTAATAAATGAATAATTTACCATCAGTGAATGATCCTCAAATCTCCAATGAAATAAAGTATATAGCAATTGTGCGACTCTTGTGAAGAAACTTCCATCCAATTCAAAATTGTAGGAAAAACGTTATTTCATCTACTTCCCTAGTTTTATATTCCATAATTCTATATAACCAACACAAATCAAATTCAAATCCACAAAATGGGATGGAGATCACTGTGGTGTTATGCATTTCGTATTTTATTGCCGTTTCTCCTCATTACTATTACTAAATACTAATGCTCTAATTTATAAAATGAGCGACGTAACAGAGGGGGAGGAATCTATTCTAACTTATAATCTATTGTTGATTTTCTGGTAATAACGGTCATGTACTTATTGTATCTTATATCTGCATATATTATACAAATAGCATGCAATCGGACATATGGTTCTTCAACTATATTAATTTTCAATAAAATAGAAACAACCTTACTTATTGCAGAAAGTATTAAATAAATTCAAAAAACGAAATATAGCCTGAATATATAAATATTCAACCTGTTCGTAACTCTGCAAGCAAAATTAAGTCTTACTAAGACTATAAACAAATAACTTATTGAAACAACTACTTCCCTGGCTAGTGCCACGCCGGATATTGAATGATACAAAAGAAATTTTGCTTGCAGAGTTACGAACAGGTTGAATATTTATATATTCAGGCTATATTTCGTTTTTTGAATTTATATTAATTTTCATTTAATACGTTTACTCAAAATATTTTTTTAACTTATATTTGCACCCAGGCGGACCGGAACGCATGAAGAAATCAAACTATTCAGATGAGTACATTTGATGTTACCGCTGTTCATTTCTACCAACTCGCAGTATATGTGTGGGTGATGAGATTGTGGTGGAAACCGACCGCAACTGGCGGTAACCCTGATTTTATTAAGATAAGTGTATTTGAGTTACATTTTACTAGTGGCGACATCTATATTTTTATTTCCTCCATTATTGCATGTCAGCAATTACAGGGGACCCTTAATGTGAGAGCCGGTGGCTGAGACGATCACGACACGACATTCAAACACGTGAAAAGACCCGCAACCTCTCCACCCAGCCTTGTGTTGCGATGGATCATTAACAATCCACCCCAAAACAGGGCTAAAATTGAGGGAATCACGAGTGCGCCCCGTGGACACTGGTCATATCAAATTCATATCTAATCATGGCCTACCTGTTTCTAGTCGAACAGCATCGATCCCGTTACCAGCCTGTGAGATCCTTCAGTTCGAAATCTGCAGATTCCTCGAGCAACTTTTAACGGGCCGAACGCGACACTGGCTTTACTGGAACATGCTTACTCATCCGTTTATCCGTGGTGAAATGTAGGATTGTTTTAAATCAAGTTAAAAGTTTAAATCAGGTTACTGTTGAGATTTTTTTATGGAAACTCGAAGAGTTGGATTTGAGGTGGATTACTTTTGAGATTATGGAAACGTCACTGGAGTCACCTCGTAGAAGTTGGATTTGAGGTAGATCTTAAGAAGGAATGATCTGAAGTTACTTCTAATGGAACCATCACTTCAGAGGACGGATTAGTTAGAAACAAAGACTAGAAACTGAAAATCTGGGATTTGTTTTTCAGCATGCAGAGCAGGATTGATTTTTGCGATAGTTTATCTATACCAGTGGTTCCCAAAGTGGGCGCCACCGCCCCCTGGTGGGTGCTGCAGCAATTCAGGGGGGCGCTGATGGCGTGTAAACACAGAAGAATTTACGCAGTTACAAGAAGAACTGATGAAAGTAACTGCAAATGATTCAATAAATAGTTTCATAATTTCAAAGTTCAATGTTTCTATTCTACACAATTCTTTACTATATTTTGCAAAACATTAATACATATATATTTCCTATTATTTGCTATCAAAATTAAAAAAAAAATATAATTTCCAGGGGGCGCTAAGTAATATTTTTTCTGGAAGGGGGGCGGTAGGGTAAAGAAGTTTGGGAACCACTGATCTATACCAATCTCAAATAGTTGCTTCTAATCTCCAAAGCCGATTTTATTCAAGTTTACACTTAATCCATTGTTGGTGAGTAGAAGAAGTAATAAAACAGAGTGAAAACAGATTGGACTAGTAGGTCCGTAGATAATTGATACACAGATACTCAATCCACCGGTCATTTGATACAGAATGGCACAAAGTATTTATTTTTTGTATTTGAAATTATTTTTCCATTTACGAAGTTATAAATACAATTTGTAAACAAACAATGGAGGAAATTCCTTCCTCCTGTTGGAGGCATGTTCACAGTTTTGATCGTTATACAGGGTATTTCAGAGCTCTGGGAACGGTCAATCACGTGCTTATTTTTCAAAATTTCGAAAAATGTTTTCTACAAAAGTTGTGTATAATAGTGAGCTGCACGCCCTGAAAATAATTAATTTTATACAGGGTGTCTCATAACAAAGTTACAGACCAAACTTATGTTTTTTTAAATAAAACACCCTGTATTTTTTGTCATTTTTGAATTATATGGAGCAAATAAAGGTGAGTTACTTCAATACTCCCTATACCTATTGTTTGCCGTTTTCGAAATATTTGAACATTTGTTGAAATGCATGGTCTGGGTGAAATTTTATTTCTGCCCCAGTGATTGACGTTGAACGATTAAAATCATTTCTGTTGTTTGGTTGAAGGTTCAAACTATAGAGCCAACCATGATTTCATACAAAAAATTATACAGGGTGATAAAAAAATGCGGTAGAAAAACCCAACTTATAAAGTTGAATAACTTCGTTTTTTTAAATGGCACACCCTGTATTTAGTAACGTATTCTTAAATATAATCCAATTATCTTTCAGATTGTATAAGGGTTCCCTGTTCCTAATCTCAATAGTTTTCTTGTATTCGGCGATTATCATATCAGGAATAATTATTATAATCTGAAAGATAATTGGATTCTACTTGAGAATACGTTACTAAATACAGGGTGTGCCATTTGAAAAAACGAAGTTATTCAACTTCATAAGTTGGGTTTTTCTACCGCAATTTTTTTATCACCCAGTACAATTTTTTGTATGAAATCATGGTTGGCTCTATAGTTCGAACCTTCAACCAAACAACAGAAATGATTTTAATCGTTCAACGTCAATCACTGGGGCAAAAATAAAATTTCACCCAGACCATGCATTTCAACAAATGTTCAAATATTTCGAAAACGGTTAACAATAGGTATAGGGAGTATTAAAGTAACTCACCTTTATTTGCTCTATATAATTCAAAAATGACAAAAAATACAGGGTGTTCCATTAAAAAAAAACATAAGTTTGGTCTGTAACTTTGTTATGAGACACCCTGTATAAAATTAAATATTTTTAGGGCGTGCAGCTCACTATTATACACAACTTTTGTATAAAACATTTTTCGAAATTTTTGAAAAATAAGCACGTGATTGACCATTCCCAGAGCTCTGAAACACCCTGTATACAGAGAATGTCCTTCATTATTTGTTTACAAATAATATCTATTTAATTGTGAGCCACATAATTTTGTTTCTGAGTTGGCCATGCCCGAGAGAGAGAAACATAGCAGTCATGTCCGAGATTGATTCAATTTTTTAAAATCTAATTCAATTGAACTAATGACGTAATACTATGCGACATACCTCATTTATTTCACAGCCAACTCTAAAACAAAATTTTGTGGCTCACGATATTTATTCTTTGGTTGAGAAAAAGCTAGACATCGAAAAGATGAAAATGGAAGCAAACAATAAATAAAAAAACAATTGTGAACAATAAAAAACAAAAAATTGTAGCAATAGACATATTTTCACTATTTAACTGATTAAAATAAACAAGATAAAAATTGCAAAGTGTACCAATTCAACACCAGTCTCCGCCCCTTCACACCTCTATCCCTTCACATGGTTTGTTTGCGGCGCTCACACTATACTCCCCCACATTCGCTCGATCTTCCCTCCACAGCACACTGACCCGCTTAAAAAAAACATACAAATCTGACCGATTGAAAAGGACACTTGCAAAACTTTATGTTTTGTTAACGGCAAGTTGACTATAGTCAATAATAAAATAAAATTTGTGTTATACCAACAAAGTAAAAGTGTTTTATTATATATACACTTGCAAATTATTATTACCGTTGAATTTGTGCGTACGAAAGCATGAAAATAAAATGATTGCCAGTGTTAATTGAATTAGATAGAAAATAACGCAGTCGTTAGAAACCATGTTTATCAACGCAGTTGTTATTAAACACGAAGTATCAAATAAATAAATACAGTTGAACCTTCTTTGAATCAAACGGAAATGAGTATTGTGTCTGGAAAATGTTTCATTGTTTAGTGTGGAAAATATCGAATGGATGTATTCGCAATGGCTTGAAGGGATATTGAAGGAGAATTGATAGAAATGATTGTATTAGTTGTTAAATATTGGTTATATCCCGGCAGAAAGATGTTTGGCCGACTGGACAGACAACGTACTAACATAATTGTTTAAAATACAAATTGTAATTATTTTGTTAAAGTGTTTACAATAAAGATGTTGATATATGGTTATATCAGCCTCGGGTGCTAGAAAAATGGGACGGTAGCGATGATATTTTCAGAATTTACAGATACCTACTTATTGATAAAAACTACCTTATTTGCAACAGGGCTTGCTGATAATCAAAAGCCATTTTCACCCCGAATTTTCAAGGAAACATCCACCCAGGATCTACGGACTTCCAGCATCGCACTAACACTTACACTTTACATGTTCCCCGGGTTCGAGAGAGGTTCTGCGTAAAAACACCAATTGCACCACCGAGTTTTACACCGAATTTACGCTTTTCGTTTGAGCAGAACCCGGATACTGCTGTAATTCACCGCCGATTTTAAATGCTTACACGTGACACGAGCTCAGTAAGGGTCGTGCGCGTTCACCCCTCAGAGCACTGGGGCGAAACTTAAAAACGTATAACGGTCGCGTGAAGATTCTTTGCACAACTGAAACGAACAAAACGCGAACTGTTGATGCGCAAGCGCGTTTGGATTCTCGGTAATGAAGACAGCGCCGGACTTAAATTGAATTCAACACTTCTTACATGAATCTCTATTGACGGAAATGTTTATTAAATTTATATAGACTAATTAAATATGGAAATCCACACTTGTTGCAGATGTACCTATTTAATAAATTAATTATATTTTAACTTTATTTAATTTATTACTTGTTTCTACACACCTACTTAATTTATCTTATATTATAAATTATTATCGGCCGAGTCTTTCGGCCCATCTCCGTCATCCTGTATCTCGGGAAATCGTATTTGTTTTAATTTAAAGAAATTACAGTAATAGTATATTTGATTGTCTACGGTTAAAACATAATTTCCCTTAATCCAGATTTGACCAGTGACGGTTCGCGGGGTTTTTTTCTGGTACGGCCGAGGAACAAGAGGTGGTAATACAGATAGGTAGGGTCAGTTGCAGACGTGGCTGGCTGCGTGACCGCACCTATCTGTATTACCACCTCTTGTTCCTCGGCCGTACCAGAAAAACCCCGTGAACAGTCACTGGATTTGACTTATGTCAGTAATGAGTAATGACATTTATCAAGTGAATATTTAAAATTGTATTGTATGTATATATACAATTTTGGGGAGGGCCGAATAAAAAATACTAACTATTACAGTTAACTAAAGACCCTGGTTAACCGCGCCATCGATAAATTCACATTCACGGGGTTCAAAAAAGATATATTTCGGCAAACCGACCTATTTAAATTTGGTGGCGGTGGAAATATACAATTTTGAAAATGTATGTTATGATTATACGAAGCAGTGACGGTTCGCGGGTTCTTTTCTGGTACGGCCGAGGAACAAGAGGTGGTAATACAGATAGGTAGGGTCAGTTGCAGAGACGTGACTGCACCTATCTGTATTGCCACCTCTTGTTCCTCGGCCGTATCAGAAAAACAACCCGCGAACCGTCACTGATACTAAGATAATCATTGGACATAACTAAGTATATTTGGTTGCCTACCGTTAATACTTTACCTTAATCCAGATTTTACTTATAACAGTAATGAGTAATTACATTCAGGGCCGTTCCTGGTGGGGGTGCAAAAGGTG
Source organism: Ocypus olens (assembly GCA_910593695.2). Classification (NCBI taxonomy): domain Eukaryota; kingdom Metazoa; phylum Arthropoda; class Insecta; order Coleoptera; family Staphylinidae; genus Ocypus; species Ocypus olens. The sequence goes on from OU343054.1 coordinate 114,367, forward strand.
CATCAGCACCGAGGGGCGGCTATCCCGTAGCCGCCCCATCGTTTTTATATCTAACATTGTTTACTCGGTAAACCGCTCCCCACGGTGCCGATCTAGTAAAAGAGTATTTTCCGATTTTTTAAAAACAATAGAATATAATTCATTTTGAGTATATTTTGAAAATTTCAAGTTTGTAGCAATTGTTTTTATATTTTTTTATCGCTCAAGAAATGCACAACTTCAGAATGACACTAAACTCTGTTCTAGTGCAATTATCCCGGACTCTAGTCAAAGGGTATTTTCTGATTTTTACAAAACCATAAAATAGAATTAATTTTGAATATATTTTGAAAATTTCAAGTTTGTGGCAATTGTTTTTATATTTTTTTATCGCTCAAGAAATGCACAACTTCAGAATGCCACTAAACTCTGTTCTCGTGCAATTATCTCGGAATCTAGTCAAAGGGTATTTTCTGATTTTTACAAAACCATAAAATAGAATTCATTTTGAGTATATTTTGAAAATTTCAAGTTTGTAGCAATTGTTTTTATATTTTTTTATCGCTCAAGAAATGTACAACTTCAGAATGCCACTATACTCTGTTCTCGTGCAATTATCCCGGACTCTAGTCAAAGGGTATTTTCTGATTTTTACAAAACCATAAAATAGAATTAATTTTGAATATATTTTGAAAATTTCAAGTTTGTGGCAATTGTTTTTATATTTTTTTATCGCTCAAGAAATGCACAACTTCAGAATGCCACTAAACTCTGTTCTCGTGCAATTATCTCGGAATCTAGTCAAAGGGTATTTTCTGATTTTTACAAAACCATAAAATAGAATTCATTTTGAGTATATTTTGAAAATTTCAAGTTTGTAGCAATTGTTTTTATATTTTTTTATCGCTCAAGAAATGCACAACTTCAGAATGCCACTATACTCTGTTCTCGTGCAATTATCCCGGACTCTAGTCAAAGGGTATTTTCTGATTTTTACAAAACCATAAAATAGAATTAATTTTGAATATATTTTGAAAATTTCAAGTTTGTGGCAATTGTTTTTATATTTTTTTATCGCTCAAGAAATGAACAACTTCAGAATGATACTAAACTCTGTTCTCGTGCAATTATCTCGGAATCTAGTCAAAGGGTATTTTCTGATTTTTACAAAACCATAAAATAGAATTCATTTTGACTATATTTTGAAAATTTCAAGTTTGTAGCAATTGTTTTTATATTTTTTTATCGCTCTAGAAATGCACAACTTCAGAATGATACTAAACTCTGTTCTCGTGCAATTATTTCGGACTCTAGTCAAAGGGTATTTTCTGATTTTGACAAAACCATAAAATAGAATTCATTTTGACTATATTTTGAAAATTTCAAGTTTGTGGCAATTGTTTTTATATTTTTTTATCGCTCAAGAAATGCACAACTTCAGAATGACACTAAACTCTGTTCTCGTGCAATTATCTCGGAATCTAGTCAAAGGGTATTTTCTGATTTTTACAAAACCATAAAATAGAATTCATTTTGAGTATATTTTGAAAATTTCAAGTTTGTAGCAATTGTTTTTATATTTTTTTATCGCTCAAGAAATGCACAACTTCAGAATGATACTAAACTCTGTTCTCGTGCAATTATCTCGGACTCTAGTCAAAGGGTATTTTCTGATTTTTACAAAACCATAAAATATAATTCATTTTGAGTATATTTTGAAAATTTCAAGTTTGTAGCAATTGTTTTTATATTTTTTTATCGCTCAAGAAATGCACAACTTCAGAATGACACTATACTCTGTTCTCGTGGAATTATCTCGGACTCTAGTCAAAGGGTATTTTCTGATTTTGACAAAACCATAAAATAGAATTCATTTCGAGTTATTTTGAAAATTTCAAGTTTGTAGCAATTGTTTTTATATTTTTTTATCGCTCAAGAAATGCACAACTTCAGAATGACACTATACTCTGTTCTCGTGCAATTATCCCGGACTCTAGTCAAAGGGTATTTTCTGATTTTTACAAAACCATAAAATAGAATTCATTTTGAGTATATTTTAAAAATTTCAAGTTTGTAGCAATTGTTTTTATATTTTTTTATCGCTCAAGAAATGCACAACTTCAGAATGATACTAAACTCTGTTCTCGTGCAATTATTTCGAACTCTAGTCAAAGGGTATTTTCTGATTTTTACAAAACCATAAAATAGAATTAATTTTGAGTTATTTTGAAAATTTCAAGTTTGTAGCAATTGTTTTTATATTTTTTTATCGCTCAAGAAATGCACAACTTCAGAATGCCACTATACTCTGTTCTCGTGCAATTATCCCGGACTCTAGTCAAAGGGTATTTTCTGATTTTTACAAAACCATAAAATAGAATTAATTTTGAATATATTTTGAAAATTTCAAGTTTGTGGCAATTGTTTTTATATTTTTTTATCGCTCAAGAAATGCACAACTTCAGAATGATACTAAACTCTGTTCTCGTGCAATTATCTCGGAATCTAGTCAAAGGGTATTTTCTGATTTTTACAAAACCATAAAATAGAATTCATTTTGACTATATTTTGAAAATTTCAAGTTTGTAGCAATTGTTTTTATATTTTTTTATCGCTCTAGAAATGCACAACTTCAGAATGATACTAAACTCTGTTCTCGTGCAATTATTTCGGACTCTAGTCAAAGGGTATTTTCTGATTTTGACAAAACCATAAAATAGAATTCATTTTGACTATATTTTGAAAATTTCAAGTTTGTGGCAATTGTTTTTATATTTTTTTATCGCTCAAGAAATGCACAACTTCAGAATGACACTAAACTCTGTTCTCGTGCAATTATCTCGGAATCTAGTCAAAGGGTATTTTCTGATTTTTACAAAACCATAAAATAGAATTCATTTTGAGTATATTTTGAAAATTTCAAGTTTGTAGCAATTGTTTTTATATTTTTTTATCGCTCAAGAAATGCACAACTTCAGAATGATACTAAACTCTGTTCTCGTGCAATTATCTCGGACTCTAGTCAAAGGGTATTTTCTGATTTTTACAAAACCATAAAATATAATTCATTTTGAGTATATTTTGAAAATTTCAAGTTTGTAGCAATTGTTTTTATATTTTTTTATCGCTCAAGAAATGCACAACTTCAGAATGATACTAAACTCTGTTCTCGTGCAATTATCTCGGAATCTAGTCAAAGGGTATTTTCTGATTTTTACAAAACCATAAAATAGAATTAATTTTGAATATATTTTGAAAATTTCAAGTTTGTGGCAATTGTTTTTATATTTTTTTATCGCTCAAGAAATGCACAACTTCAGAATGCCACTAAACTCTGTTCTCGTGCAATTATCTCGGAATCTAGTCAAAGGGTATTTTCTGATTTTTACAAAACCATAAAATAGAATTCATTTTGAGTATATTTTGAAAATTTCAAGTTTGTAGCAATTGTTTTTATATTTTTTTATCGCTCAAGAAATGCACAACTTCAGAATGCCACTATACTCTGTTCTCGTGCAATTATCCCGGACTCTAGTCAAAGGGTATTTTCTGATTTTTACAAAACCATAAAATAGAATTAATTTTGAATATATTTTGAAAATTTCAAGTTTGTGGCAATTGTTTTTATATTTTTTTATCGCTCAAGAAATGCACAACTTCAGAATGATACTAAACTCTGTTCTCGTGCAATTATCTCGGAATCTAGTCAAAGGGTATTTTCTGATTTTTACAAAACCATAAAATAGAATTCATTTTGACTATATTTTGAAAATTTCAAGTTTGTAGCAATTGTTTTTATATTTTTTTATCGCTCTAGAAATGCACAACTTCAGAATGATACTAAACTCTGTTCTCGTGCAATTATTTCGGACTCTAGTCAAAGGGTATTTTCTGATTTTGACAAAACCATAAAATAGAATTCATTTTGACTATATTTTGAAAATTTCAAGTTTGTGGCAATTGTTTTTATATTTTTTTATCGCTCAAGAAATGCACAACTTCAGAATGACACTAAACTCTGTTCTCGTGCAATTATCTCGGAATCTAGTCAAAGGGTATTTTCTGATTTTTACAAAACCATAAAATAGAATTCATTTTGAGTATATTTTGAAAATTTCAAGTTTGTAGCAATTGTTTTTATATTTTTTTATCGCTCAAGAAATGCACAACTTCAGAATGATACTAAACTCTGTTCTCGTGCAATTATCTCGGACTCTAGTCAAAGGGTATTTTCTGATTTTTACAAAACCATAAAATATAATTCATTTTGAGTATATTTTGAAAATTTCAAGTTTGTAGCAATTGTTTTTATATTTTTTTATCGCTCAAGAAATGCACAACTTCAGAATGACACTATACTCTGTTCTCGTGGAATTATCTCGGACTCTAGTCAAAGGGTATTTTCTGATTTTGACAAAACCATAAAATAGAATTCATTTCGAGTTATTTTGAAAATTTCAAGTTTGTAGCAATTGTTTTTATATTTTTTTATCGCTCAAGAAATGCACAACTTCAGAATGACACTATACTCTGTTCTCGTGGAATTATCTCGGACTCTAGTCAAAGGGTATTTTCTGATTTTGACAAAACCATAAAATAGAATTCATTTCGAGTTATTTTGAAAATTTCAAGTTTGTAGCAATTGTTTTTATATTTTTTTATCGCTCAAGAAATGCACAACTTCAGAATGACACTATACTCTGTTCTCGTGCAATTATCCTGGACTCTAGTCAAAGGGTATTTTCTGATTTTTACAAAACCATAAAATAGAATTCATTTTGAGTATATTTTAAAAATTTCAAGTTTGTAGCAATTGTTTTTATATTTTTTTATCGCTCAAGAAATGCACAACTTCAGAATGATACTAAACTCTGTTCTCGTGCAATTATTTCGAACTCTAGTCAAAGGGTATTTTCTGATTTTTACAAAACCATAAAATAGAATTAATTTTGAGTTATTTTGAAAATTTCAAGTTTGTAGCAATTGTTTTTATATTTTTTTATCCCTCAAAAAATGCACAACTTCAGAATGACACTAAACTCTGTTCTCGTGCAATTATTTCGAACTCTAGTCAAAGGGTATTTTCTGATTTTTACAAAACCATAAAATAGAATTCATTTTGAGTATATTTTGAAAATTTCAAGTTTGTAGCAATTGTTTTTATATTTTTTTATCGCTCAAGAAATGCACAACTTCAGAATGACACTATACTCTGTTCTCGTGCAATTATCCCGGACTCTAGTCAAAGGATATTTTCTGATTTTGACAAAACCATAAAATATAATTAATTTTGAGTATATTTTGAAAATTTCAAGTTTGTGGCAATTGTTTTTTATATTTTTTTATCGCTCAAGAAATGCACAACTTCAGAATGACACTATACTCTGTTCTCGTGCAATTATCTCGTACTCTAGTCAAAGGGTATTTTCTGATTTTTACAAAACCATAAAATAGAATTCATTTTGACTATATTTTGAAAATTTCAAGTTTGTGGCAATTGTTTTTATATTTTTTTATCGCTCGAGAAATGCACAACTTCAGAATGACACTATACTCTGTTCTCGTGCAATTATCCCGGAAACCAGTTAAAGGGTATTTTCTGATTTTTACAAAACCATAAAATAGAATTAATTTTGAGTATGTTTTGAAAATTTCAAGTTTGTGGCAATTGTTTTTATATTTTTTCATCGCTCAAGAAATGCACAACTTCAGAATGATACTAAACTCTGTTCTCGTGGAATTATCTCGGACTCTAGTCAAAGGGTATTTTCTGATTTTGACAAAACCATAAAATAGAATTCATTTTGAGTATATTTTGAAAATTTCAAGTTTGTGGCAATTGTTTTTATATTTTTTTATCGCTCAAGAAATGCACAACTTCAGAATGACACTATACTCTGTTCTCGTGCAATTATCTCGGACTCTAGTCAAAGGGTATTTTCTGATTTTTACAAAACCATAAAATATAATTCATTTTGACTATATTTTTAAAATTTCAAGTTTGTGGCAATTGTTTTTATATTTTTTTGATTCGATTTTCCTTAAATTTATTTGAAATGGTTACTTCCCGCACAAATAAATGAGACGTTGTCATGTAATTCACGTATTTTTCCAACATGATTCATTAAAAATCGACTCTAAATGTGTGTGATTTTCCTATTGTAAATTGGACTTGCGTGTGCGCATGACACGATTGTAGAAATTCAAACCGCAGTCGTTATTCTTCCGACCGCTTTTGTTATTCTAACCTCAAAGTGCTCAAAGTGTTTATCTCCATAATTTAAGTTTGTTAGATACGTATTAACATCGAAATGAGCCTCTTGACGCCCAAGAACCGCAAGTTGGAGCAGCTGAAAAGTGCTCAGCGGATGCCTATCAGGAGGAGTATCAACGATAATTCCTTCGTCGCAGAACCGGTAAAACAATTGTTGTTTTTTATTAGCTTATGTTTACGGACCCGGCGAAACGAGGGGCCTCTAGGAAATAAATTTAAATAGAAGCAAGTACGTTAACACATTCATTTGCGGCCAGGCACGCACCCAGGGGGTTGTATTGGTTACAATACAACTAAATCCAATTAACATTATATTTTCTTAATCGTAATTTGTTTTAATTGGCTTCGGATTTTTTTTCCAAATCCATACCCAAAAACTTAAAGTTGATACATCCAACAAGGTTCGAAAGTGGCAAATACTTAGCGAGTGTGAAGTTTGACTAACATTGCGAAACTATTTGATTATATTATATTTTAAGTTATTTTAAGATTCCATTATGAAGATGGTGTTTAAGGCATTTTGTACTCGAGTTAGTAGTAGTATGGATCTATTTCAGCCCAACCAGGATGATGAGAATGAAAGGAGCAGGCGCCGGAGCATGGCGCACATGCGGAGGAGCATTTCGAACAATGCTTCGACGCCAACAGCTGAACATCCACCTGCCGCCGTACACGAAATCAAGGAACATATTAATATTTGTTTGAAGATGTTTATGGAAAATGTAAGTACATTTTGTTTTAACACATTACGGTCCGGGTTAATTGCGCACGAGTTTATGTCTGTAGCCGGTAAATTTAAAGGTTTCAACATTTGAGGGTGTACAAAAATGGGCACAACTTTTGCAATAATATAGTATATTATTAAACGAGTGGGAAAGTTGGCCATTGCCACGACGGTGAAGTTTGCAACATAAGCCGTAGGCGAGTGTTGCAATTCAGTAGAGTGGCAATGGCCAACTTGCTCACGAGTTTAATACTATACTTTTTCGAATCATATTAAATAATTACCTAAAGATTTTTCTGTTTATATTAAATTATAACGAATAATTTTTCTATTAGGAAATTGCGGCAGTTTGCTGACAAAAAACAAATCGTAACCATAGTAACAATTAAACTGTTGAAAAAGTAAAATCGTCGTCATGCCATTGGCTGTAACCATCATTTGATTGGACGTCACCTGTTGGGCAATGAAACCGCCATCATTTGATTGGATGTCACCTGTGGAGAAAATTATTCGGACGAATAATGGACAGCTTTCTCAATCAAAAACGATTTAACAACATTTATATTATTTAATAAGATGCGAAAAAATAGTTTATTATAGAATTTAAAATATGTTTACACTTGTTTGGCCATTTATTCGATTGCCGGCAATAATTTTTACCGTTATTCCTACGTGCCGTGTGAACATATTTATATGTCTCCGGCAGTACAGAGAAACATATTTATATGTCTCCGGACAGTAATGTCTTAATAGAAAATTAAGGGCAGAAAGACCGATAATTGATAGCCCAGACAGCAGGGTACGGAAAATATCCGATATTTATATAAATATCAATATATCGGATATATATCAACTTCTTGATATTTATTCTTGGTCATTAATATTAATGTTTATATGACTTATTAATTATATAATTCACATACTTTATTTATATTATATTTATTTATTGCAAACAAACACAGTTGCTTACAAGATAGTAAAAAAATAACATTTAAATTGTCAAAATATTTGACATCAAATTGAATCAAAATTTTTGAAATGAGGACTTTTTTGCTCTTCACTATGTTTTCAAAGATAAATCAAAGTGAGGACCTTTTTTTGTTTCACACTTATTTTTTCATTTTTAACAGAGTCGTGAGTCACTTCAAAAATCGACTCTTTCCGACAAAAAAGAGTCATTTCGCCCATCTCTAGTTTATATTAGAGCACATGCTTACTAATCATATTGCTGCAACTGGAAAAATTTGAGAAACGGGGGATTTTTTTGGTATTGTGTGTTTCATAAATATCCATGATATATATCATCGAATATATATCACGATATATATCATGATATATATCGTGATATATATCCGATGATATATATCGTCCAAACCCCGCCAGACAGACGAATACATTTTTTAAATCTATGTTCTTTTTCTATTTGTATAAATGTATTGTCTAAATAAAGATCTTGTGTTACAAATTCGATTCATTAGCATTACTATCTCTGTAACTATAAGAGATAGAGAGTTGGTCATATTTACTCCTTCAGCCCTGGGTTTTTAAATTTGAAAAAAAAAAATTTTGTTAATTATTATTGTTGGGGAGCTTCTTAAGACCATAAATACCAAATTTGAACTGATTCGATTAATTAGTATAGGAATTCAATAGTGAGGCTTTGTTGAAGTGACATCTAGTGATAAACAGCAAAAATATGGATTGTCATAGTAAGTAGAGTCATGTAAATGTTGCGGTGGCAATTGCCATCACCAGGGTCAAAAGGGTTAAGGCAAAGTTGCGCATGTTGATGCTGAATAATTTGTTCAAAAGAGGTTTAAAATATTCTGACTACTTCCAGAGAAAAATCCTAAAAATTCAATTTTGGTTTTTATTTTTTTATGGCTTTATTACTGATTATTTTCAAAAATCAAGAGCACTTTCTTGAGACACTTTTAAAGCTCTTCCTGAAAATAATTTTATTTTTTAAATACGACATTTCGTTATTTACGTACTCAAATCAACTTAATTTTTTTAAATACGAACCTGGATTTTTTATTTCATTTTTGATTAGCTTTTTGCCTCCCAATACTAGTGATGTGTCTCTCACTTGTCACAAATTTTTTTGCCGTAGGAGTTATTTGAAGTTTTTTAAAAATTGAAGAATGGCAACATTGCACTACAAATGCAATGACATATAGTTCATCCGTTGAGAGCTGACGGTGACTCATGCATTTTCGTACTAAGAATTGCTTTGCATTTTATATCTATCTTTTTCTATCATATACGAAACAGTATGAAATAAAAGCCGAAACGTGTGTCTGCGTGTTAAAGGGCAGCGTAAACGTAGGTCTAAGCTCACGCATGACTCTTGCATCGCATTGGCACGCTTCATATACACACACAAAACACGCAAGCGCTACGTCAAATAACATAACCGTAAAAAGTTTGTTTGTATTGCACTTAAGATTTCATTTTGATTGAGTTAATACTTAATTAATTCATCATGCTCAGAAATAAATCGCTGAAATGTCAGTCTGAACATATGTTGATTAACGTGTTTAATTATTTTGAACGCAAATCGCCAAATGATAAACCGGTCTGAAAATACATAAGGTGGTGCGCGAGAATTTTTAAATCTCCCGCCAATGAAAATCTGCGCGGCACCAAATTTTCTTACGGACATACGTTTACTTAAATCTTGATTCATGCGATTTTAAGGGATGAGTCACAGGCAGCTCTCAGCGGCCCGACTATATCCAAATTGTTATACCTCATTTAATAACCAGGCGGACTACAGCCGAGAGTGACACTTACACTATAAAAAGTAACCATAAAAGTAACCAGAAATGTTTTGGCGGTAAAATTCAAATTATTTAAAATTCGTTTACCCAACATTCATTCAATAATTTTAACAATACATAAATAAATTTTAGGCAAATTTTCTTTCTAATTTTGCGAAACACCGTACTGCTAGCCTGTCCTAAATATTATACATGTTTATGATTTGATTACTTGCACTACCCTTACCTAATGAATCGACAATTTTGTGTACAACGACAGTAGATTTTAAAGCCTCTTGTATTAAAAGTTTATATACGTTAATTTTGGATTGTTTTTAAACAATCGTTAATGCTCTTAAATCCAACCTTTTTCGTTTCTTGGGGGTAGAAAATGACTCCGAACTAGTGCTGGGCATCTATCCATAGTTAAAAATGAAATAACTATTTCCTAGAAGATCGCATGATGAGTTTTTGATAGAACCGATTCTTACACTTTCAACGGGAGGAATAACTGGTTAAAAACACAAAAACTGACGCGAAATACGTGGAACCGGTGGGACACAAGTAAACGGCAAAAGATCAGCTGATCATAACAGCGGCCATTGCTGTTTTAGTAATTTTGGCCTGTGTAAAAACGGCGCCCGTTTAGCCAATCACAACAACGTATTTTCGCGGCTATAATTTGATTTAGTCCGCCTGGTTATTAAATGAGGTCTAGTAACTTTTTTACTACCAACAAAAATGTTACCCTAACAAAAACAATATCATCGCTTGCTTTTCTAAAATTGGCTTGTGAATATGTATATTTTCTGATAAACGTTGTGTATTTCACTTTCAGAAAATCACTTCAAAAAACGCGTGGAACATCAAAATCATCGATTACATGCATATCTTTTTGCAATCGAGCGAAGAAAACAAAGATTCCTTGCAAGTCGGAAGTACTTCCCTCGATGTGGGGGCGAAGGTGTACAGTATTAGAGTCGACGATGTACATTCCACGGGCCTCAAGCTCGCCTCCACCATGTCGAAGTCGGCACAAAAAGATCATCGGAACAACGAAAGTGGTGGTGAGTTTAAAACATGTGGAATACACTGAAAACAATCCCACGTTCGCTGCCACCATAAATGGGATTGCACAAACGCAAGTATAAAGTTGGACGCACCAGCGCGTCGGTGGCAGCGAACGTGTTAAACACCAACAGTGGGTTTCACAAAGGTGGTAATAAATATAACTCTGGCTTAAATTGACATAACACTGGCATTATATTTTTTGGCTGTGTAAACGAATGGTAAACGGAATGAATAATTTGAGGTTAGGTTCAGCGATTACATTACACATATTTTTATTTATATTTACTCTTTCACAATGTTTATTACCACATTATTTTCTATTTCGATGTATTTTTACCTTAGACGCTCTTCTGAGGCTTCATTACTAATTTAAACAGTAACAATTAATTAAAAAATGGTGATGTGGCCATCATGTTACTTTCTCCGACTTGATGGTATCATAGCCATTTATATTTACGTTTTCATTGTTTATTTTCAATTGAAATCATATTTTAAATGTACATCGAGCGTTGTGCAAACTCGGATAAAACTGATGTTTTAAACGTCAAAATTATGAAAGATGGAAAAATTATACTTCAAATTCAAAAACTTTCGAGTTTACTCAAAAACTAAAGGGATTTTTTTCTCAAATAAAAATGATTTAATGAAAAAAGTTTTCAAGCAAATGATGTTCATTTCTGTGTTGTCTTCAATATTTGTTTAAATGTTTTTGTGATATTTTTCATATTTAAGAAAATATTGCCAAAAAACAAAAAACAGTTAAGGTAAACGCCCACTTCCGGTGTACGAAATTTTACTAAAAGTTTTTCAGTTCTTCGGATTATTAAATAAGACGTATGTTCAAAGTTTTATATCAATTGCTCTATTAGTTTTTGAGATACAGCGCGCACAGACACGGCTGAAAATATACAAAAAACCTGACTTAAATAAATGTTTGTGAAATGCTAGTATAATGTTTTTTTTTTTAATTCTCATGTAAACATTTTATATTTAAGGTGATGAAGCCGAATGTCCCGAAAGAGCAGACGGAGCTAAAAAAACAGCCAAGAAGAAAAAGAAATTCGTAACGGGCGGCATTAAACACACTATTGCGAAGAACATTGACACCTTGTTGGCCGACGTGCCTAAATTGGATTCAGCATTTTTCCAAACGAAATCGAATGCTGAATTAAGTGTTGTGGACAACTTCCTCACCAACCGTATTCCGATGGATAAATCCGGCTGTATGTTCACGTTAATGTAAGTACAATGTGTTTTTGTAAATTTTTCGCTAAATTGAGCCAAATTGGTCGAATCGTTTGCATAAACGTCTTAAAGAGAAAGTTGGCGACCTGGCTGAAGTGGTGAAGTGTTGGTGGTGATTTGAATGCTTGGGTTTTTAAAGACTTTTTTGTCTGCCTTGAGCATTCTTGCACTGCAGTCGTATGTTATGCGCCACTGAATATTTACTTCTCTGGCAACCGTGTTTCGTCTCTAATGTCTAGAAACATTCTAAGCCTAGTGCTGAGTGTTACTATTTTTATGCCTCCATTCAGCTCTACTTCCTTCAAGCGTCCACTGCATAGAGAAAAAAAAATCCTGAAAGAGAACCTGAAAATTTTTTGGAAAAGATCACGAAATAAAGTTTTGAAAATAAAGTCTTAAAATATCTTTAAAATAAATCTTAAAAAGAAGTCATTTAAAAAGTACGAAAAACAATGTCCTGAAAGAGACTTAAAAAAAGTCCTGAAAATAAAGAAAAATCTAAATGTAATTAAAAAATTTACCATTTGCTTACATAAACCCTAACCATATCAACACAAAAACTATTTTACGTTCTTGCATCCTTATTCTTCCCCTACTCCAGAGAAATGTTATTTCTCTCATGATTTCGACAACCGAGAAATCGAATTTCTCTCCCGTTTTTGAAAAATTTATTATTGATTTTAGGAGCAAAGAAACAATGTGGACTACAGAAGATGATGTCGATCACAGTTTGTCAGATAGAACATTCAAGTTAAAAAAACCTACCCTTGACAAAGTCGAGATATGCCCGGATTTGTGCGGTTTTGAAGTCGACGTTTGGGATCCCGACAACGATGAAATGTAATTGCTTTTTTTTGTTGACTCATTGAAAATTTCAAACTCTCGGCTATCTTTATAGTGGGTAGTAAAGTTGCTTTGACTTTTATTATTTGTCAATATCAAAACTGTTATTTTTAATTTTAATATTTCAGGAGTCTGCGAAACAACACCGAACTTGTTTTCGATGATAACGGAATACCGATGGCGGAATTAGATGGATCCATTCATGACATTTTTAATGAACCAGGTAAGTTTTCAACACCAATTAATTAACCCACATTTGCCCAAGATTTAAATAATTAAAGGAAAGTGAATAGTTTCTGGCTGAAAGACCTCTGAAGAATTGAGACAAAAAATAGAAGTTATTATATGTATACAGGGTGTTTCAAAATTCATGCACCAAAAATTTTCTGCGTACTCCTCATAGATAGAAAGAAAAAAAACCCTTATGACAAATCTCAATTTTCTACAAAATAAAATGGATTTAACCCCAGCGCAGAAATATTAAAGAGATGCCATAGTTCCCTATCAATGAATACTTCGCTTGTATAAAAACAAACGGTGTCGATTTTAAGTGTTGACGCATGAATGAATGGCGTACGAGGAGTACGCAGAAAACTTTTGGTGCATGAATATTGAAACACCCTGTATAGCATTCCACATATTTACATTCTTGTAGAATTTTTGATAAATTTCCACCACTAATCAGTTAACTCTAGAATTACATAAATATTTTAGATCATGTTGACTACGGAAGTTCTGAGGAGGACCAAGAACCCGAACATATAGCGGTCCTCGGCAACGTGACGAATATAAATAATTTAAGGCCGTCCAGCGAATTCGAGCCATCCGACTACGCTTACCAATCGATTATGCAGAGGAATAAATGCATGACCAACATTTGGGCCGGACCCAGTCACTGGAAGTTTAAGCATATCCAACCCGCGGGTAAGTTGATCTTTCATTCAAAAATGCATCGGTGAGAGTGAGGACAGAAAAGTGTAGCTAGCTGGAGGTCGAGAGGACTGGGAGAAGGGATGTGTGGCGGGTAGGGAAGGGATATATGTGTGCATATATATATAGTCGACCAACGTATTTTATGACATCCGGCAAAAATTTTGACCTTTTGGCATCCACTGCTTAGAAAACAGATACATATAAAACAAAAATATGACTTTATAAAATCGACATAAGGATGCTATTGAAAGCAAAAAATTCAAACCATACACATAATTTCAATTAAAAATTTACTATCTGTTTGACATCCGGTATACATTCTTATCTCATGGATCTTATGACATCCATTAAATAAATCCGTATCTTATGACATCCTTGCTGCGTTGTCAGTTTTACAATGCTAATATTTTTTCGAATAAAACACATTTAGGTAATACAATATAAAATAAAATTCATACAGAAAGTTTTATATTTAAGTTACTACCTTTGTTTCTATATAAGTCATATACTACTAACATTTTCGATATAGATTGAGTATTAGCTCCTATTTTGAAGTTAAATGAAATATCTGTGTAACATTTATGGTAAAATCCACACAACTAGGTATAGTAAAATGTAATTTTCTACAAAATACTGGCTCATTTGTTATGAAACAGCGATTGCGCTTTGTTGCTGCTTGGTGTATTAGATAATAATGGAGATTTTAATTTAAGGCCAAGTTTATTATAAAATGTTGGTTTTCATCAAATCTAGACATTTATTAACTGATTGGGGTTGGCGGCACTTCGCGATACATTTTTAATCAAATAAAACACACTTTTACTTATTGTCAGTTAATATCACACTGTTAATTTATTAGTGACTGCAGTTTAGATCAAACAATGATCATTATCAAGTAACCATACTTATTACTTATATAAAACACTTTTACTTATTGTTAGTTAATATCACACTGTTTATTTATTAGTGACTGCAGTTTAGATTAAACAATGATCTTTATCAATAAGTAATAAATATGGTTACTTATGATTTGATAATGATTATTGTTTGATCGAAACTGCAGTCACTAATAAATTAACAGTGTGATATTAACTTACATGAGTAAAAGTGTTTTATTTAAGCATAAAATTATGTTTTCTAGTTATTTAAGCATACAATTATGTTTTCTAGGAGGTTTATTAGATGCCAATTGATGTCGAAACTATATTTGGTCAAATTTCTTTGTTCGCTTATCTCAGTCTTGTTGTCTTATGGCAATCTCGAGCATCTTGTGCTCTCGCGTCTATTGCCTGAGAACAAGCTTTCGAAAAAACTATCAAAGTATTTTCTAATTTATCGAACCCTTAAGATGTATTTGATTTGATTATTTTTTGACCACAATATATTTATACCGAGTGTTTGGGATAAGGGGCGAACATAGGGATTTAACATGTAAAATTAAATATGTGTAATTATTAGCTCCCCTATTCATTTTAGAGAAAAATCGTAAAAAAAATATTTTTTAGAGAATTAAAAATTGTAAATGTATCATCCATTTAATTTACGTTCGTACCAGAATACACCTCAAAAATAATAAAAATAAGTTGAACAATGTACTATTTAATAAAAACCCATGCCATGTGTTTGACAAATGTCATGTCATAGTGAAAATAATTTTGCTAGTCAGATATCAATCCACGCATTGTACTTACTATGAACAATAACGTTGGGCTCGTTGTTCATATTAAATGTGAACATTCATCTGCAAAAAAATTCAGTCTGTATTTGATCGATCCTGCATTATTTCACAGAATACACGCCTAGTTTCATCATCCACTGTCAGTTTCTCCTCATGGCATTGATGCTTGTAGGAATGATAACCATGCTTCTTCGGAATTTTCTGTACAGAGAATTTAGACACGTTGCATTCACGAGCAATGCATCGTATGCTAGTTGTTGGTTTAGCATTTATCAAACCCAAAACTGTTTCTTCCAATCCATCGTTGGTTCTTCAGTTCCGTTTGGATGTAATGTCACGAACTCTGAGTAAACTGACGCCACTACAAAATATTTTGATAATGAATACGTTCTCTTCATTGGAATAACTCAGATTATTGTTAATAGTAATTTCAATTCGTGAATTGATATTTGACTAGCAAAATTATTCTCACCATAACATGACATTTGTCAAAGTCATGGCAAGGGATTTTATTAAATGGTAAATGGTTAAACTTATTTTTATTATTTCTGAGGTGTATTCTGGTATAAACGTAAATTAGATGGATGATACATTTACAATTTTTAATTCTCTAAAATAAAAATTATTTTTACGATTTTTCTCTAAAATGAATAGGGGAGCTAATAATTACACATATTTAATTTTACATGTTAAATCCCTATGTTCGCCCCTTATCCCAGACACTCGGTATATGAAAGCTAATGGGTTGATAGCAAGGTATCTATAGAACATAACTAATAAATAAAATTGTTTCCGAACGGATTCATTGCATTTTGAAGTATGTTTAGATTTTACTGCATCAATATTTTCATCAATTTCTGCGGTCGGAATCGTACCCAATCTATTTATTTCACATATCGTCGGCTTACAACCAAAACCAGATAAGTTACAATTCCACATTTTAAGATATCGAAGTTGTAAAGTTTAATATTACATCAAAAATCTTCTAATCTATTCTGTACACATGCGGATTCGAGTTTTCTGTTTATGACATACATATATGGTTTCGTCATTACTTGGTATAGTGAGTTTTACGCCCATAACTGCAATTATCTCAAAAATGATACACTTGTACTTATCTAGAATAAAACACTTTTTACATTGTTTGTATAACTGATTTATTTGTTTGAATGCAGTTTAGGCAATTCAGCTTGCCATTATCAAAACTAAAGACTTTAGTTTTGATAATGATGATTCCATTTTTTTTTTTTTTTGAGACGCATTCCACACATGAAATAATGGAAGTCATGTTTCGCATTTTTTTTTTTAAAGAAAATATGCACGATTGTGCTGCAAGAAATCACTGAAAACGTCGGTCGTACGAACATTCATAGTATCGTCGAACCCATTAGCCGTATAAAAAAATCATCAGGTGGAGTTTGGAGATCTTGAGTTATTCTATGTAGTGGTGTACGAGAATTTCAAATTTGCGTTTAATATTAATATACTATTTTTAATTTTTTTATAAAATCCATTAGCATTTTTTATCGTCAACTCACCAACTTAAAATTTTGAAAAAACTCCAATTTCAAAGAAACAGTGAAAATTTGAAGACGGAACTCCAACGGGCTCTTTACACATAAATTCATGAAACAACTATGTTTATTTTAATTTTTTTCGCACATTTGTAATCGTTGACGTTGTAGTTAGATTTTTACTTCGATTTTTCGGTTTATCTTAGAGTTTTCTCGAAATGGCTTGAGCTTCCGTTCTATAATCTTGAAGAGAAAAAAATCGGTACTAACATTCTGATATTGTTGTTAACCCACGTGAAAAATTTAACAGGGTTATTTACAGGGTCATTCATATTCTGCAAACTGGATTTTGCAGCTAATCTTTTGATCATACCTCCTAAGCCGTCGCATGATCCATTTCCATGCAACATCAAAATCATCTGTGTGATTACCGCTTTGATGTTGTTACATCACTTGACCCAGCTAATATGCATTACTTCGGTCTCAGTGCAGTAAACATCGAAAAGAGTACTTTTAAGTGTGCATTCATTTCTTTAAATTTACGTATAAAACTTCAGTCATCGTCGGACTTTTAAAATTGTTTCCTCACTGAATTCGATCTGTTCGTATTTTCGGGTAATGTGTTAGTGCGTTTATCAGTAATATTATTAATAGGCATTTCTCAAAATCTTGGCAAGCTCATTTTGTCTATAATTATTGTACCGCAGATTAATACACATCTGACACTTCGTGTCAAATTTAATTTCTCAAATTATGATGTGCAAACTTTCTGTACGGCAAATTGTCTTCACGAATCTAACCCGTGACTGATTTTTCCCAGGCAATTATTAGCGTCTGGATCACTCTTGCTTGATGCGTCTATAAAATCGGCACTCCTGCTTCGCAGTCGTTCCGATCTTTGCCGAAACAAGCATTCGTGATCCTGACGCTCAAATCATGGGCATTCGTTATATTACTGTCGAAAATCATACAATTGCCACAGTTACATAGTTGCCGCGTTTTGGAGGTTATAAAGTATGCCACATAAAAATGAACATACACGGACATCATTCGGATGTTACATCAACCGCTGGGCATATTCGGATGTTTTTATACAAAATATACAAAACCAGGTCTCCTGCGCGCCGTCTACGCAGTAAGATACGGAACTAAAAATATACACTAAATCATAAAGTTCAGTTTTTTGACATCCTCCCGAAAATTTACATACGCTTTCTTATCACCTTTTGTAGATGATTTAACACGTAAAACGTTGTGACATCCGATTTTGGATGTCACAAAGTTTGCGGATGTCAAAGAGATATTAAAAATTTCATGAAGGGATTTCACAACGATAGGTGGATATATCTATATATATATATATATATATATATATATATATATATATAAATATACAGGTTAAGTTTAGTAAGAGTAGAGTTAGTGTACGTAGTATGTTTTAAGCCAAATAAAGGTTTTTTTTATATATATACATCGAACATGTTAAATGATTTTAGCAAGCAGATACTCAGGCGCCACCGAAAAAAAAGTAGCGCAAAAGAGGCGCCCGAAAGACAAGAATATGATAATCAACTTCCTTGAAGAAAAGTTGAGGGTGGATGAGAACGAATCTGTCCCGAAAAAGAAGATCACAGTTAAACCGTGGCCCGAAACGAACAAGTAAGTTTTTTCACTTATTTGTATCTTGTACAAGTTTTACAGTCTATTTTTTAATTCGATTTATAAATATTGGATTTTGTGATCAGTAGCTACCAATAATAATATTAATATTTATTGCATAAAAGCAGTTGGTTACTCTGATAGTTGGGCTATACCTCATTTAATAACCAGGCGGACTAAATCAAATTATAGCCGCGAAAATACGTTGTTGTGATTGGCTAAACGGGCGCCGTTTTTACACAGGCCAAAATTACTAAAACGGCAATGGCCGCTGTTGTGATCAGCTGATCTGTTACCGTTTACTTGTGTCCCACCGGTTCCACGTATTTCGCGTCAGTTTTTTGTGTTTTTAACCAGTCATTCCTCCCGTTGAAAGTGTAAGAATCGGTTCTATCAAAAACTCATCCTGCGATCTTCTAGGAAATAGCTATTTAATTTTCAACTATGGATAGATGCTCAGCACTAGTTCGGAGTCATTTTCTACCCCCAAGAAACGGAAAAGGTAGGATTTGAGAGCATTAACGCTTGTTTAAAAACAATCCGAAATTAACGTATATAAACTTTTAATACAAGAGGCTTTAAAATCTACTGTCGTTGTACACAAAATTATCAATTCATTAGGTAAGGTTAGTGCAAGTAATCAAATCATAAACATGTATAATATTTAGGACAGGCTAGCAGTACGGTGTTTCGCAAAATTAGAAAGAAAATTTGCCTAAAATTTATTTATGTATTGTTAAAATTATTGAATGAATGTTATGGGTAAACGAATTTTAAATGATTTGAATTTTACCGCCAAAACATTTCTGGTTACTTTTTATAGTGTAAATGTGACTCTCGGCTTTAGTCCGCCTGGTTATTAAATGAGGTATAACATGTAATGTACATTCTGTTCACATTTTATTCTCATCGCAGTTGGTGTGTTTTTTCATCCTTATATTGGCATTGTTGTATTTTTGATAGTGGTGATTGAAGTATGTTGTTAACCTATAATTTCAATAAAATTTTACATGCGAATGAGGGATATTATAAAATGCAACATTGCACTACACATGACCGAAAAAATGTAATGGCATAACCAAATTGTTAGTAACCTTTTTACTACCAACAAAAATGTCACCCTAACAAAGCCTACTGCGGCAAGAATAAAATGTGAACAGAGTATACTTTTTGTTTTGAGGTTCAACAATTTGACTTTGTATAAATGAATTTATTTGTCGTTAATTTACACATGCATCTTCGTTCAGATTTTACAATCGTTATTAATTGATCCCACACAGGAAAATTTGCGCACGCTAGTGCACGCCTCCTTAACATTAAATAAGTTGTTATCCTGAAAAAGATCACATATTATTATTGTGTACACTTCTGTGCAATAAAATTAAGCACAAGTCTTAAGAGTATTTTTTACAATAGTTGTATAATTCGCAACTGCAGCATTTTCAATAAATGATCTTGAAAATAACACCTTTATTAAAAAGCCAAAACCAATACTAACACTAAAAACCATCTTCTATTTTACTTATAATTCGAATTTTTGAATTGTTGTCTAAACGGCATTTTGACATTAAGGAAATTTACACATTTTTGTAACCAGGAAGTCCGCTTTAAACTATAACATATTTTGTGTGCTTAATTGTATTGTACAGAAGTGTACATAACAAAAATAATACAATTGGCCATGAATCAAAGTCCTTAAGCCATGTTTTACAAAATACGTTGAGGTGCGTTATTGGAGTACTGAAAACCCTCATGTGCTAAATGAAACATCACTTCATCCATAAAAAGTGACTGTATGGTGGTTTCCATGCCGGTGGCATCATTGGGCAATTTTTCTTTGTTGATGAAAATTACTGTCACGTTACAGTCAATGGTGAACGCTACAGAGACATGTTGCAGCGTTATTTCATCAATCAATTACATGGGATGGACATCAGTGATATGTAGTTTCAGCAAGACGGTGCCACATCCTACACAGCTGGAGAAACAATCGACTTATTGAAGCTACAATCGTGCCCTTGGTGGACATATGACCAAAGTCGAGTTCCATTCATAATTGCATTGATTGTACTTTAAGCCAATAATACAAGTTTTAAAATATCCCAAATGGTTTGCGAGATATTTAAAAAAAAAGTTGTCAAGTTCTTATTGAAAAACCCTTTATGTATTCTATGGAAGTTTCATGATGTACTCATTGACATATTTTCAAAAGCGTTTTTTTCGAAACCACGTTTTTCAAATCGGTACCCAAAATTTCTTAGTTTTTTTTATAGGCAAAATTAGAACCAATTGTTGTATTGAAAATTGCTATGTTATGTTCAAACGCCAGCCATTTTGTCGAAAATCTATATTTTCAAAATTGGCTACGACAGAGACTACATCATAATATCTAGTTTAATAATCTTTTTGTTTTTTTTTTCTTTCAAATTAATTTTGAAGAAACACCGATGGGTACCGTTTTTATGTCTTTTTTACTGCGCTCTGAAAAAATACCATAATACCGACATTTTAATAAAAAATATTGAAAGTATTAGTATATTCAAAGTATTCCTAAATATTTATACTTTTAGATAGAAAAACTCCAGATCCGATATTTTAAATAGTTTCCCTTAAATAAAATTACAAAAATAACCTTTTTTTCCCCTTAAGTTGATTAGAATTGTTTCTGTATTTTCAACAGAATTCTTAAAGATTTTCAATAAACTATGTTTTGTTATTTTTTTGATGAAATTATAAACTTAAAGTAAATTTGAAAAGTTTTAGTGGTTACCAGCCACATTTAATTTTTATATTTTTAATTACGTCTCAAAAGGAGCAACTTCAGATGTGTTTCCGGATGATCATTTAAGAATCTAGTAAGGGGTGTTTCGAAATTCTGATTGAATTATGAAGCTGAATATATTTGAGTGAATTCAGAAGGTTTCGAGACGGTGGCGATTGTTTTTATATTTATAATTTTTAAATCATCGGACAGTTGGCAACTTCAGCATAACTACAAGGTGTATTCAAGTGTGATTATTTCGAAATCTAGTGACTGGCTGTGTCGAGATTTTGATTGAGTTCTAAAGCAAAACTTACAATTAGTTTGAGTAAATTTGAAAAGTTTACAGTCGATGGCGATTGACCTATATCTAAACAAAAAAATTCATCCACACGTATCTTTCCTTAAAAAAATTATATTTTTGTTTTCAGGTTCTGCATTCGAGTGGGCCATGCAAAGAACATCAAAACGCTGCATTCGTTTCTGCTGAAACCTGCATTTACCGCACACGGACCTAAACATTCGGAGAATAATAATCACAGTGACGGCCATGAAGTAACTCCATATGATTACGAAAACCCGAACGATAGCATTTACTGTTCACAAAATCCGGTGAGTGAATTTTTTATAAATCACCCATTCGGGCATCAATTCATTTGTTTAAGAAAAAAAAAAAAAAAAAAAAAAAAAAAAAAAAGAACCTTTATTGGCATAACCATATATACAAAACAAAAAACAAATTAATTCCTTACATCCCTCACCCCCCCCTTCCACCCCTCCCCTCCCTCCCTCTCCCCTCTTTCTCCCATCCCACCTTCTCCAGCGTCTTCACTCCTGCCCCATCCTCTCTCATCCATTCCGTCACCCTTCTATTCCCTCTCACTCCTACCCATTCTTCTTTCACCCCCTCACATTCTTCCGCCAAGTGCTTCCATGTATCCTTCCCCCACTCGCACAGCCCACATCTCATATAATCCTCCCCCATCCACCTCTTCCTCCCTTTCTCTCCTGACCCACATCTCGCCCTCGCCAACCTCACCCTCTCCTCCCTACTCCATCCTTCTTCCCCCCAATACTCTGGTATTCTCCCGTACACCTGCCACCTCCCATACATATCATTATATTCACTCCTTTCTATCCGCCCCTGTCTCTCCTGCATATCCACCTCTCTCATTTTTTCCTTCACCCATCCCGCCACCTTCACCCCCCTCCCCATCCACTCTATCACCTTTGCCTCCGATTTGTTTAAGAAGTTAATTTATTTTTATTTAATAGTAACAATATTTACGTAACCCAAAGAAGTCTTAATAATAAAAGTGGAATAGAAAAACTCCGTGAACAAAATTTGATCATTGCTTGAACTTCACTATCTGTAAGGCAGTATTAGTAGCATTAAGATCCTCCAGGCATAGCAGTATTCTGGGGCCTCTATCATTATAGCCAATGAACAAATAATTTATAAGGTGTGAGCCACAGAATTTTGCTGCCGAGATGGCCATGCCTGAGAGAGAAACATAAGCGGCCCTTACACTGTCAATAATACTGTCATTACGTAAAAATATTGACAGTATTATTGATCGTGTAAACGTGTAGTACTGATGTATTGAAGAATGAACTGACGTATTACAAAATATTTTGTAATCCAAACCTCAGTACTTCAGTATCTTGGCCACACCTACAAAGTGGTGGGGATACTGACAGTAATACTGATAGTGTAAGGTCTATCGCATCGTTATCTCAGTACTAGAGAGGTTGGTGCCGAGTGGGTCGCTCTCGTTCAGGTGTTTCAAGTTTACTTGTTGGACGTGATGAATTGTTTCAAATTATTTCCTTATTATTTAAAAGTTTGGTTATTATTTCTTTGATTGTTTAAAATTCTTTTGGAATGGAATTAGAAGACGAATGAAGGGATTTTAATGAAGAAGTTGGTGAGGAGAATTCTAATACCAAAATTTTAAGTCAGCTCATAGAAATGCATGAAAAGCTACCTGAACTATGGAATTCGTCTAGTGATAAGTATACGAATAAAAGGAAGCGTGACGAAGCATTAGATAAACTGCTTGTCATATTTAAAAATATTAAGTCTGATGCTGTTCGAAAAAAAATCAATACATTGAGGTCGAAAACTATCGCAAAGAACTTAAAAAAATTATTCAATCTTAACGGTTATCTATAACAAAAAGTAGTTCACTGGCTAGTGTTTGTTACGATACCGAGGAAAATACTGATGGTTTGGAATGACCGTGTAAGGTGGACAAAAAAATACTGATGGCCGATTCAAAATACTGTCAGTATTTTGGAATGACAGTATTATTGACCGTGTAAGGGCTGCTATAGCAGTGATCTAATTCCATTGAACTAATCTAGTCTCATGACGTAATAATATGAAACATACCTCATTTATCTCACAGCCAACTCTGAAACAAAATTTTGTGGCTCACACGATATACAGAGGGGTGCATTCAGGAATGACGCTCCGACTAAAAAGATTGCGCTCAAGTTACTACCCGCATCATTCACAAACAGTTGGATTGCGCTCTGATCATCCAGTCGGTTGCGTTCAGAAATAATTATTATAAACGACTGGAGCACACTCTCTTTTACCCTCTCTGGGCTGGGTACAAGTGGTCTATCTATCTATCTATCTATTAGTTTGAGATTATGGTCGTCAGATTTTCGTGGCGATGGCAACAAGAAATATTTATATATGAAATTATAAATTTTAAAGGTTGTTTCATTGGATTTTTAGTCTAGGCATCTGAACAAAAACTTGTTAAATGAGAGCGCACTCCCGCAACATAGGATAAACGCTCTTGGTACATACCCCAGTATTAGTAGCATTGAGCCCCTCTAAGCACAGCAATACTCTGGGGCCTCTATTATTATAATTAATTATTAATTAATAAATAATTGATATAAAGGGGCCTTTATACAGCAGGGCTCATTAGGTTCTTTATTTTCCTTGTACACAAATGTTTATAGGTCATACATTTTCGATGTTTTGATAGGGTATATTAATAATTGCAATAGTTGGACAGAATCTGAAGTATATAATATATAATTTCTTAAATAAAAAAACAAAAAAATAAATATTTTACAGAATAAAAAGGGCTACAAATTTAGTGAAATAACAAAAAATGGTTTCCATTAAAAAAAAAAATGGCGATGACGTCATTACGCAAAGGGGTGGGGGTATAGAAAATACACAACTATCAGAAAAGATGCGCGTTCAAAAAATAAGGTTGACCAATCGGAGGATTTTGGCCGCAGATGATCGGGGAATTTTTTATTTGGAGCGTTCCACAGCCAACGTTCGCACTGTATGGTTTACAAGTAAAAAACAAAAAACTATCCAAAAACTATTTACAACCTCAAAAACTCAAAAAAACTATACTATTACCCCTCATCCTTCCCCCTCCCCCCTGCCGTCTCTACTATTTTCCTATTCCTTCCCCAGCTTCTCCAGCATCCTTACCCCTGCCCCATCCTCCCTTATCGACTCCATCACCCTTCCACTCCATTCCTCCTTTACTCCCTCACACTCTTCCGCCAAGTGGCCCCACGTATCCTTCCCATTCTCACACAATACACACCTTCCATATTCTTCCCCCATCCATACCTTCCTTCCTCTCTCATCCGATCCACACCTCGCCTTTGCCACAATCACCCTATCCTCTCTACTCCATCCCCTCTCTATCAAGTAGCCCGGTATTCTTCCATACACCTGCCAGATCCCATACCTATCATTATATTCACTTCTCTCTATACACCCTTGCCTCTCCTGCTCTTTACAAGTAGACCCTGTTATTTAGTCCAGTGATGAGTAAGCGGACGTTGGACCGTTAACAATGAATTCAGCAATACTTGAATGACACACGGTTACTAGCAACTATCAAATATTCCAAAGGTTTTTTCATGTTTCAATTAGCGGGCTTTACTTAATTGAAACATGGGTATTGATGTTAAATGATTCGTACCCTCAATGGTTAAATTGTTAGAGCGACGATCACCATGACGATGGCACAGTGGACGAAGAAGATGTGGCAGCAGCAGGACAAAATCAAGCGTACAGGGGCGAGAACTTGATTGATATACCGGAGATGGTGCAAACAGACTTCATCTCTTACGCCAGCCGTGCCAAGAAGATGGACATGAAAAAGTTAAAGGCAAGCATTTGGAAAGTCCTCATCGATGACACAGATAATAAACTAGTAAGTATTTTCACAATTATACCCGGTATTAAAAAGATACGTAGCCGTGGAACTATCAGGTATGTAAAGATTTTTATCTTTATCATTATATACAATACAAGTGGGTGTGTTTGAAGCATGCGGTTTCGACAGCACAACTTAATTCTTAACACATTACTGTCCGGAGACATACCAGGTCTATAAATATGAAACCGGAATTTGCCCATAGATGTCCCTAGCTGTCAATGTAGTTACCGTCAAACCGCGTCATTGACGCCATTTCCTTGTTGACATCTCTGACAAAGATTTTCATCTCACAACAATACAAGTTTCATACAACAGCACAGTTTGTAATAGCGTTAAACATGTCGAATTTTGTGCCTGGAAACTACGATTTGCGGACATCATTGATTTTCTGGTATCAATTGAAAAAAACTGCCGCAGAGTCGCATTGAATGCTTGTCGAAGCTTCCGGTGAGCATGCTCTTGGTAAATCACAGTGCTTTGAGTGGTTTAAAAAATTCAAAAGTGGCAATTTTGACGTGAGAAACGAAGAACGTGGAAGACCACCGAAAAAGTTTGAAGACAGCGAATTGCAAGCATTGTTGGATGAGGATGACGCTCAAACGCAACAACAACTCGCGGATCAATTAAATGTGACACAAGAAGCCATCTCCATACGTTTGAAAGCCATGGGCAAGGTCCAAAAGATGGGAAAATAGGTTCTACATGAACTGAATGAAAGACAGCAGGAACACCGAAAAACCACTTGCGAAATGCTGCTTGCCAGGTACAAAAGAAAGTCATTTCTCCATCGAATTGTGACTGGCGATGAAAAGTGGATATATTTTGAGAATCCT
Source organism: Ocypus olens (assembly GCA_910593695.2). Lineage (NCBI taxonomy): Eukaryota > Metazoa > Arthropoda > Insecta > Coleoptera > Staphylinidae > Ocypus > Ocypus olens. Next base: position 140,860 of record OU343054.1, read on the forward strand.
AAGCGTAAAAGATCATGGGTAACTCCAGGCGAACCATCGACATCGACTGCAAGGCCAAATCGCTATGGACGGAAGACAATGCTCTGTGTTTGGTGGGATCGGAAGGGTATGATCTATTATGAGCTGCTAAAACCTGGCGAAACCGTTAACACTCAACGCTACCCACAACAAATGATCGATTTGAATCGAGCTTTGCGTGAAAAACGACCAGAATATCAAAAAAGGCAACACAAAGTGATTTTGCTTTATGATAATGCACCATCACACACAGCAAAACTGGTCAAGGAAACGATTGAGGCGTTTAGTTGGGAAATACTTTCGCATGCGGCTTACTCACCAGACTACTTATTTGCATCGATGGGACACGCACTTGCCGAGCAGCGCTTTACTTCTTACGAAAATGGCTCGATGACTGGTTTGCTTCAAAAGAGCAACAGTTTTTTTGGCGTGGCATTCACAAATTGCCAGACAGGTGGGAAAAATGTATAGTTAGCGATGGGCAATACTTCGAATAAAATATTTTTTATAATTTCCATACAATAAACGTGTATTTTCTATACAAAAATTCTGGTTTCATATTTATAGACCTGGTACAGGGTGTCCCACTGAGATGGTACATTAAAAGTACATGGACTTGTAACTAATGTATTATAATGAGATTTTCAGCGTTTACGTAATTGAGGGTGCCCTTTTCAATGAAAATATTTTGAAGGTTATTCGACTTATTTATTCAACACCAACTTCCTTATTTTAAATGGAATACTATATTTTTTATTGCAAATTTGGATTACACATGAAATTCTGTGAAAAATATTATTAAGTAACATAACCTCAAAATTTAAGCGTTTTCGAAATATTTGACATTTTAAAATTTTTTGTGTTTTTTTATTCACTTTAAAAATGCATATCTCCGAACAATACAAAATTGAAGGGATGTAATGTTGGCCATAAAAAGCCAATACCCGAAGGTACCCAGTGGTGATTTATTTTTGGAAAAATAAAATTATGATCGTTCAAAATTTCATACCACATTTAGTCAATTTTAAAGCATTAAATCTCAATTTTTTTAAATGGAACAGCCTGTATATTTTTACATATTCCGACGCAGAATTAAATTCTGCATTGATCTATACCAGCATTTCCTATGCCTATCTTCTTTCGTTTCCAAGATATTAACATGTTTGTAAAAATACGTCAATTTTCTGTGCAATAGAAAAACAATGGGAATGTAATTTATCAAGTGGGCCTAGAAATAAAATTTAAAAAAAAAACAAGTGTTGGTTGAATCAGAAACAACTTATTTGCTATTGGAGATACCATCTTCTATTTTTCACAAACGGGTACCCACACCCATTCTACATATTTTTAAAATATGTATTACACAGGGTGTCCCAGTATAAATAACAACAAAGTTATGTTTTTTTTTTTAAATGGAACACCATATTTTATACTTTATTTTTAACCCTCTTGAGAAGCTGATAAAAATCGTATCTGACACTATGGGTCTATTATGGTCAGTTGGTTAGTTATGGGCAAATTGTGGAAAAAATGTATACATATTGAAAAAATTGCAGAAGTGTTTCTAGCAAAGATGGCATTATTTTTTATAAAAGAAAAAAACAACCTTTATTGGCATAATTACATAAATAATTATATATACAAATACTTTTGTTCTATTCACCTCTTATCCTCCTTCTCACGTCCCACTTTCTCCAGTGTCTTTACCCTGGCTTCATCCTCCCTCATCCATTCTGTCACCGTTCTGTTTCCTTTCACTCCCACCCATTCCTCATTCACCCCCTCACATTCTTCCGCCAGGTGTCTCCACGTATCCTTCCCCCATTCACATAACCTACATCTCATATAATCCTCCCCCATCCATTTCTTCCTCCCCCTCTCTCCAGACCCACACCTAGCCCTCGCCATTATCATTCTTTCCTCCCTGCTCCACCCACCCTCACTCATGTATCTTGGTATTATTTTTTATACACTAGAGAATTTTCCAAATCATGAAGAATAATACACATCTGATTTGGTCCTTTTTTGTTCATATTGCTATTACAGGGTGTCAACATATGCAAAAGAATGGATAACTATTTTTTTTTCAAATGGATGGCATTTTTGATAAGCTCTCCACAGAATTGTTTCATAGTTGGCCATGCCTGAGAGAGAGAAATATAGCGGTCATGTCTGAGATTAATTCTTTTTTTTAAATCTAATTCAATTGAACTAATCTAGTCTCATGCGACATACCTCATTTATCTCACAGCCAACTATGAAACAAAATTTTGTGGCTCACACGATGTAATGAAATATTAGGGACCCTTGAGATTTATCAATAAAAACATTTTTCTTTAGGAATTTAAGTGTTAAGTTGGTTTTTGATAATAATTCTGAGGCATTCCATGTTATTAGAAACTGCAAAAATGAATTGTATACCGTGTGTTCGATAAAAAACGCCCAACGCCATAACTCTGTTATTTATTGACCGATTTGAATGAACTAAAAACCAAAGTCAATGGTGGTTTAAATACTAACAAATGACATCAATATTGATTTTTTTCAATAATAACTATATTGTCAAACGATAGCCAACTTAAAATTTTTAAATGGCAGTGTATAATGTTTTAATTTTTCTACATTCGACATTATTTTTCTGAATCCAATAATGCCCAATATGTTGTTTTTTGTTAAATATTTTGGTCGAAAAAAATGAAAATAAATCTTCCATTTAAAATTATATTTTTCAAAAATTATAATTAGCGTGCCTTGGAAAAAATGACAAATGACATTTGTTGTAAGATTATGTCAAACACCCAACAAATAAGTACTTACGTTACAACTCAATGCAGAATGGAATAAATAAGTAGTGCAAGTATTATTTCACTTGCGATTTAGATGTTCTGCGATTATTGTAAACACTAAGTAGAACGTCAAACTCTGCAAGTCCACGAAATTGTCGATCCACTGTCTTCGACTTTTGAAAGGCTCCATATCGTCCCTTCTAACCTTCTAAATTTAGGTTCTGGTATTCGCCGCTCTGGAAGCCGCAGATTATAAATTTGTGCCGCTGCTCTTCGATTTCTATTACATAGAAAATAAATTTGTAACATGTCTGTTAATTCGCTATTGTTCATGATTATGTCTGAAACACACACTGATAACAAATGGTTGACATTACTTACACAATAAATGACATTTGTCGATTTGAATTTTTTTCAAGGCCCACTACATTTATTATCAAAAAATCATGTGAACAAGATTTATTATTATCTTTTTCTGGCATAAATATTAACTTTAAACCAACATAACGGGCATAATTGGATTCAGAAAAATAATGTCTAATATTATAAAATTAGAAAAGTATACGCAGCCATTTAAAAATGTAAAGTTGACTATCATTTGGCAATGAAGTAAATTTTGAAAAAATATATAATTATCGTCATTTTATAGTATTTAACCGTTTTAGTGCCCAGAATTTTTTTGTGGGTATACCGGAAATTGCCAAAGAAAAATGTGCAGTTTTAATGATTTTATGAAAAACATAAGAAGCACCATAGCGCTCGCGGCACTTTTGACAGGTGTATGCAGCGACGCGGTGGTGTTGCTCGGTACTATAACGGTTAAACAGCCATTGACTTTATTTTTTAGTTCATTTAAATCGATCAATAAATAACAGAGTTATGGCGTTGGGCGTTTTTTATGCAACACACGGTATGTAAAAAACTCATAAATATGGTTCATTGCATTTGCGAAGTCGATTTTTTTCTATTACAATTTATACCAAAATCGACTAAAAGAGGATTTATTTAATTAAAGCATGCCACTCCGTGCGGCAAAATACACTGACGTTTGTTCTACAGGAAACGTCAACTTTCCATTGTCAAAGAGAAGAATATTTTTTTTTTTAGGTAACCGACGAAATGTATGAAAAGCAAGTGGTGAAAGTGACGAAGTTTTCGGACGTTTACAGAAAACTACCCACGATCCTCAACAAGTCCATGAAAGAAGAGCTCAGCAGTCCTCTAGCCTTTATGGCACTCTTACATTTAGCCAATGAACAAACTCTGGAGCTAACTGGACTACGCGACTTTACAATTAAAGCTGCCGCTAAGCCGTAGTGTATTTTTTTAAATACAAAGTACTCCTGTGCCATACATGGTTTTTTTCATCGAACGTAAAAACTGCAATGGCTTGTTTTGTTATTTAATGTGTATTGTACAAATAATTTCAGAGTTACGATTGTTATTTATTTTCATATTTTAATATTTTTATTTTTAAGATCTAGACTACTATGACTTTTGTGAATAATTGTATAACAGAAATAAAAGAAATATTTATTTTGTTTATTACGGGCTTTTTTTTTTGGCTTAGGAAGCTGGTCCATTCTGCCAGAGGTACCATCTAACTATTTTGTATTCATTTCTCATATTTATTTATATATATATATATATACATATATATACATTATTTATTATATATAATGAGTGGGGGACATACACTTAACATCCATGGACCCGAATGGCCACTTCTTCATTCTGAAAAAGTGACCACCCCACCCGGATGGGATTCGAACCCATGACCATGAGGCTCGTGAGCAGGAGCTCTACTCACTAGACCACCGCGGCCCCTATTACGGGCTTCTTTCCTATTATTAATAATAATGATTTGGTTGAATAATGTGTAGTTTTATGTACCTACTCGGACTCCGTTCGCAGGATTCAAAAAATGTATTTCGGCAAACTGACGTACTTAAATTTTTGCTTCGATAAAAAGTGCAAATTGGACAATTAGTTGTTTGAAATATTCGACCAACCGTAAGCATAGAGATAATAAGAGAAATTTATCTGAATAACTTGAATATTTTATTTTTACATGGAGTATAAAGAATGTAGGTGTTAATGATTGTTGTTGCACACTGACCTTGAATGACTACATAAAATGCATGTGCAGTGAAAATAAAATGCGTATTACTTTATAAGGTAACCAACACATCAGACATACTGTTTTACTATAACTTAATTGAAAATTTTACTGGAATTTAGGTGGTATGTATTATTACTTACTATTCCATTAATATATTGAATAGTCTCATATTATTAATATCAAATGTCTTACAATGCGACATTTTTTTAATGAAAAGTTCGAATAACATTTTGGGATTATTGAATGCGCCTCAGTGCTGGTATCCCGAATGTAATTATGTGTATGCAATTTCATTCGTCAACTTAGGAATGGTTTGCGGATTATTCTTGAGTCCTGCCCTTTCGTGTATACAGTATGTTTTTACTTTCTCCGTTACAAAGTACGAGAAAGTATTGTGATCGTGATTTTTTTTTCAAAAATTTTTTTTACGGAAATATCCGTTTTCGGGTCCCTAGATGCCATTTCAACAATTTCTGGAAAAAAAATTTTTGTGTCTGTGTGTGTCTGTGCGTGCTGTATCTCAAAAAATAATAGAGCAATTGATATGAAACTTTGAACATCCGTCTTATTTGATAATCTGAAGAACTGAAAAGCTTTTGGTAAAATTTCGTACACCGAAAATGGGCGTTTACCTTAACTGTTTTTTGTTTTTTGCCAATATTTTCTTAAATATGAAAAATATCACAAAAACATTTAAACAAACTTTGAAGACAACAAAGAAATGAACATTTTTGGCTTGAAAACATTTTTCATAAAATCATTTTTATTCGAGAAAAACATTTATTATTATTTTTTTAATTTTTGGTTTATAATTATAAAACTATAATAGTTACTGCAAATTTATGTTAATAATAATTGTAGAGAATACTATAATGAACAACTTATAAAGAATAAGTTTTTTTCGAAATCCCTTCGGTTTTTGAGTAAACTGAGTTTTTGCAAAGGGCAAATTATTTTTCTTTTGCTTGAATTTTAAATTTTTTAGTCTGAATTTTTAATTTTTTCACCAGGATATTGAATTGTTTGCGTATATTTTAGATGTTTGGTTTGTGTTTTTCATTTCTTTGTTCCAAATTTTAGAGTTTTTGGCCCATAAACCAAAATTTTCGAATATTTAATTGAAATTTGCGTTTTTTTCTAGTCTGCATTTTACTTTCTCCGTTACGAAGTACGAGAAAGTATTGTGATCGTGATTTTTTTTTCAAAATTTCTTTTACGGAAATATCCGTTTTTTCGCAATTTCAACAATTTCTGGAAAAAGAAATTGTGTCTGTGTGTGTGTGTATGTGTGTGTCTCAAAAACTAACAAAGCAATTGATATGAAACTTTAAACATACGTCTTATTTGATAATCGGAAGAAATGAAAAGCTTTTGGTCAAATTTTGAACACCGGAAGTGGGTGTTTACCTTAACTGTTTTTTGTTTTTTGCCAATATTTTCTTAAAAAATATCACAGAAACATTTAAAGAAATATCGAAGACAACAAATAAATGAACATCTTTTATTAGAAAATATTTTTCATAAAATCATTTTTATTTGAGAAAAAAATTTATTTTGTTTTTTATATTTTTAGTTTATAATTATGAAACGATAATAGTTAGAGCAAATTTATGTTAATAATAATTGTAGAGAATACTATAATGAACAACTTATAAAGAATAAGTTTTTTTCGAAATCCCTTCGGTTTTTGAGTAAACTGAGTTTTTGAATTTGAAGTATAATTTTTCCATCTTTCATAATTTTGACGTTTTAAACGTCAGTTTCATCCGAGTTTACACAACGCTCGATGTACATTTAAAATATGATTTCAATTGAAAATAAACCAAGAAAGCGTAAAAATAAATTATTCCATCAAGTCGGAGAAAGTAACATGATGGTCACATCACCATTTTTTCTCTACATAACAGTCTGCTTTGAGCGCTGTATCTCAAAAACTAATACAGAAATGACAATGAAACCTGAACATAAGTGCTATTTGAGAATCCGAAAAACTGTAAAGCTTTTGGTAAAATTTCGTATTTCCGAATATTTACTTTAACAGTTTTTTGTTCTTTTCGCCTTTTTGGGACTTCAGGACAAAGTTTTCAGAACTTTTTTAAGGACATTTTTAAAAGACCTTTCCTCGAGGATTCTTTTTCAGAATAAGTTAAGAATTTTTTTTAGGACCTTTATTTTCAATTTCTTTTCAAAATTTTATTAACAGGATTTTTTTCTCGGGACGTTTTTGGGACTTTCTTAAGAATTCTTTGTCGAGGACTTATTTTCGGGATTCTTTTCAGAAAATTTTTTTCTGAATTTTCTTCATAACATTTTTCACATTTGGCATTTTTTTAAGACTACTTTCTAAACTTTTTATTCCAGGAATTTTGTTAAGGACTTATTTTATGCCTTTTTGCAGGACTCTGGGATTTTTTTCAGGAGAATTTCTTTAGATCCTTTTAGGGACCATTTTAAGAACTTTTTACAATGCATTGTTTTCAGATTTTTTTTGTTTGTTAATTTTTAAAGATGTTATTTTCGGGGTAATTTTTCAGGGACTGTTTTTACAGGATAATTTTTTATGATATTTCATCAGGGCTCTTTTTCTGAAAATTCTTCAGGATTTATTTTAGGACTTTTTAGGTCTCTTTTTCGGGACATTTATTTCTGGTATTTTGTATGAAGACTATTTTTCTGGAGTTTTTTTTTACGGCTTTTATCCGGACAGTTTTTCAAGACTAGTTTTTTCAGGACTTTTTTCACGGCTCTTTTCCACAACTTTTTAACAGGAATATTTTTTCAAGACTTTATTTTCAAAACTGTTTTTCCAGGACTTTTTTTTGTAAGAACTCTTTTTTAGGACACTCTTTCAGGACTTTATTTCTGGTCTTTTTGAAGGACCTGTTTTTCAAGACATTTTTTGTCAGGATTCTTTTTTCAAGACTCTTGTTCAGGACTTTTATTGGGTTTTTTAGTACTTTTTAATTAGATCTATTTTTGGAAATCTTTTACAGGACTTTCTTGTTCAGGGCTTTTATTCGGTTTTTTAGGGCTTTTAAATCAGGACTATTTTAAGAAATTTTTTTCAGGATGTTCTTGTTCAGGGCTTTTGTTAGGTTTTTTAGGACTTTTTAATGAGGACTATTTTTAGAAATCCTTTTAGAGACTTTCTTGTTCAGGACTTTTAAGAAATTTTTTTTAGGACTTTTTAATCGGGACCATTTTTAGAAATCTTTTTCAAGACTTTTTTTAGTTTTTCAGTAAACTTAAATTATTAGAATTTGTAACATAATTTGTCATTTTTACCTTTCATAATTTTGACGTTTCAAACGTCATCACCATTCGATCATGTGAAACGCTCGATTTAAAATATGATTTAAATTGAAAATAATGAATGAATCTATAAATATAAATAACTATTAAACCATCAAATCGGAGAAAGTAACATGATGGCCACATCACCATTTTTTTTATTGTGGGCCATAGGATTTTACATGCTAAAAATTATACCTTATAATTTTGAAGCAAATTTTAGTTAGTAATAAATCAATTATTTTTACCTACGACAACTTGAATATATGCTCATTACATGCTTGTTAATGATTAGTATATCTAGTGAATTGCTCACGCATTTCATTCTCGAATCGATTATCTGTGCGACCACTACACTGTCACGCGTGAAGCCTAACCTTCAATGTGTCAAAATGACGGAGTAGATTGAAAGATGTCTCCTTTGCGCTTCTACATACATGGGGCATTAGTTGTAGTACCTCGGCAAATTTGTTGCTTTCGATGTTTGTCTCCATACTATTTATATATACTTTTAAACACTAAGAATGTATAAACTCGAGAAATGATATGAACCATAAATAATGTTGCGGCTGGCGGCTTGGTTTTTGACTGACATTTGTTTCCGCGGTTACGTTAAGCAGGTGCCTCTGATAAAAGTTATCACGTACAAATTGTCCGCTATCGGTTTTTAATTATCTTAACTATCACAATGAAGCTCAACAAAGTTGTCGTAGGTAAAGCATAGTGTACAACTCGCATGGAATGACTATTTCTCGCTCTTATGAATTGCAGCCTTTCGGCTCATGCTGCAAACTTCATACTCGCGAGAAATGTATGTCATTCCATGCTCGTTATACAGTATACTATTCTACATGATGCGCTTAATTAGAATAATTTAAACATATTTATTCCATTAAAAAGTGCTTTTGCTCGGAACCAAACGATCGGGATACGTTGCAGAAAAGTTGTCAACTATTTCCCTGAAATAAAAATTCCCGGACTTTTTGTAGAAAAATACAACTATTTCTCTGCTGGACAAACCTCTTATAATTGCCGTTACAAATTCCACCCGTTCTTCAACAGTATAAAAAGACATTTTCTAGTATAAGTTCGTTTGATTACTTGCCTCGCTAATCAATCTGACACTTCGTAAATTCAAGGTACTTTGATTATTTTTCCTCAGTTATTTATATTAAATAATTTCATTTTTAATGGAATAAAACATATTTAAGATATTCTTATGCAGCGCATCATGTAGAAAAATAATTGATTTATTACTAATTAAAATTTTATGATAAAATATACATTAACACAAGGTATAATTTTTAGCATGTAAAATCCTATAGTCCATGATAAAAAAAAATATACTGTATAATAGTGTAATCGATTTTTATTTTCAGAAAATGACAGTGAAGTGGATTACAATTATTTGTATTGCAGTGCTATTGATTAATACGGGATTTGCATTTAGATGCCCAGACAATTACTGTAAAGCAGTGGTATGTGCAGAAAGGGTGATTTGTAATTCTGAAGAAGTGTTGGGAAAGACAACCTGCGGATGTTGTGATCAATGTCAACGTAAGGATGGACCTCCATTTATCATTATGTAATCACAGTGATAGACATAAACAAATATAATACTTACAATTTTTCTTTTTCTTTACTGAAGATATTTTTTTTTTCATTGTGTTTATAGTTATCTATACTGATGGATAAAAATTTCGAGCCATAACTGGGCGTATTATCAATCGATTTTGATGAATCTTTGAGTGTGAAAAATTTTGAAGCGTCTTCTTTAAAGTCATGTATGTCAACTCAATCGTAATCCCTTCCGCCCCCTCTAGTACCCCTGTGAAAAAAAATGTTTTTTTAGGAAACCATGTCCAACTTTGACGATGTGTACAGAGTTGGAAAAAAATTAACGACTCGATTCACCATTAAGGCATTAAAATTTGAACAATTCCCTATGCAGGACTCAAAGAACGAAGTTCGTACGACGATTTGGAACCAAGTTATGGGTGTTTGAAAAAAAAAAGGTGCATTTTGAGGTTTTTCGCACATAACTCGGCAACTTCAACTAAATTGGATGATTCTTTTGGGAAAAAATCCCACTTTTGCTCTACTTTATGGGGGTAAACTTAGATTGGGATGATCCCTTTTCAAACCCTTCAACCCCCGAACAAAAAAACATATTTTTGAGCCAAAAAAAACGTCCAACTTTGGCAAAGTATACCGAGTTGGAAAAAATGTGTCGACTCGATCCACCAAAAGGGAGTGTACAATTACTTGTGCAGGACTCAAGTTACAACGGCGATTTGGCACAAAGTTATAGGTGTTTGAAAAAAGTGCATTTTGTTTTTTTTTATTTTTTCGTTTGGAGGGGCGTAGAGCCCTCTCTTTAAGTTGTGGATAAACCCTCTCAAAGAGGACATATTTTGATTTCTCACAATATCGTCGAAATCTGTTGAAAATACGCCGAGTTATGGTCGAAATTTCATGAATTTCAAGCGTTTCATTTTTTTCCAGCAGTGTATAATAACATTAAATAAATTTCAAAAAATAGTGGCTTAATCTTTGAGTCACTATTTTCTTTTAATATGATGAAAATACAAAAATTATTTTTCTATATCATTAAATCAGAAGAAATAGCAGTTGAAATGTGTTCAATTACCTGCGCAGGACTCAAATAACGAAGTTTCTACGGCGATTTGGCACAAACTTATGGGTGCATTTTGTGGTCTTTTAATTTTTTCGTTTTTTAAAGCAGCGTAGAGCCCTCTCTTTAAGTGGGAGATAAAGCCTCTCAAACACCCATAACTCAGTGCTAAATCGTTTTTGAGTCCTGCATAGCAAATTGGTCAATCTTAATGCCTTTATGGTGGATCGAGTCGACAAAATTTTTCCAAGTCCGTAGACATCGTCAAAGTTGGACTGAAAAAACTTTTTTTTACAGGGGTGCTAGAGGGGGGTGGAAGGAGTTACGCTTAAGTTTGCATGCATGACTTTAAAGAAGACACAAAGTTCTTTGCCATCAAAGATTCATCAAATTTAATTGAAAATATGCTGAGTTATGGCGGATGAAAATGGTCGAAATTTCACGAATTTCAAGTCACATTTTTTTTCCTTTAGAATATTTCCAAAAATTGAGGAATTTTAACATTAAGAATTATCTTCACAGGAAATAACAAAATTGTGAATGACGCCGACAAAATAATTGTTAAATTTTTTTCAGACATAATAGCTATTTATGTAACAAGTCCACAATATAGCACTTTCTTCGACGAGACGTTTAATGGCCTAGCGAGCGAAGCGAGAGAGGCTGATAATGGAGGCGAGTCCATGAAGTGCTATTGTGGACAAGTTACATACAAAACTTTATGTTCGACTGCTTTTAGCATTTTTGGAATATTTTTACTTTCTCCGTTACGAAGTACGAGAAAGTATTGTGATCGTGATTTTTTTTTCAAAAATTATTTTTACGGAAATATCCGTTTTGGGGTCCCTAGATGCCATTTCATCAATTTCTGGAAAAAAAATTTTTGTGTCTGTGTGTGTGTGTGTGTCTGTGCGCGCTGTATCTCAAAAACTAATAGAGCAATTGATATGAAACTTTGAACATAAGTCTTATTTGATAATCCGAAGAACTGAAAAGCTTTTGGTAAAATTTCGTACACCGGAAGTGGGTGTTTACCTTAACCGTTTTTTGTTTTTTGCCAATATCTTCTTAAATATGAAAAATATCACAAAAATATTTAAACAAATACTGAAAATAACAAATAAATGAACATCTTTTGTTTGAAAATATTTTTCATAAAATTATTGTTATTCGAGAAAAAAATTTATTAATTATTGTTTCATTTCTGGTTTATAATTTTGAAACGATAATAGTTACAGTAAATTGATGTTAATAATAATTGCAGAGAGTGCCAAAATGAACAACTTATAAAGAATACGTTTTTTTCGAAATCCTTTTAGTTTTTGAGTAAACTGAGTTTTTGAATTTGAAGTATAATTTTTCCATCTTTCATAATTTTGACGTTTTAAACGTCAGTTTCATCCGAGTTCACGCAACGCTCGAAGTACTTTTAAAATAGGATTTCAATTGAAAATAAACCATGAAAACGTAAATATAAATGACCATCAAGTCGGAGAAAGTAACATGTTGGCCACATCACCATTTTTTAAATATAAACTGAAGCAATGTATTTATATATATTTTAATCATAGTGTGCATTTGCTGCCACACTAATGTCATTCATTGTAAATTTTCATAGAGAATGGATGATTAGGTTAAACAATCTAACTCGCACAATAAACGTCCAAACCTTGCAAACTTCTTCAGGAGTAAGTGTAATGAATAATAGTAAGTACTATTGCTATAAACCACTATCATAGTTGATCTCTCTTGTTCATTAGTAATTTGTATTGTATTTATTAGGTGTCCTAACCAAAATTAAAATCTTTCATTTCTGACACTGACATAAGAGTCCAATTTACTTTATCAATTATGGGACTAGTACGAAATGGCGTACATTTTAGCCTAAAAATAAACCCACAAAGTTACTATTTTCGTACAGTCGAACATAAATAAGTAATACTGGATGGATGAGACTGTTACTTGTTGAAACTCCATGGTATCATTTAATAAAACACTAACACAATGTATGGTTTCAAATTAACTTTATTGTGGTAGATGAAGCCACTGTGTGGTGAAACAATTGTCGTAGAACAATAAAGTTAATTTGAAACCATACACTGTGTTAGTGTTTTATTAAATGATAAATAAGTAAATTAAAAAAAAAACAAGTTTACATTATATCATCTATTTTGAAATTTCAGTTACAAGATTTAACAAATAAGTGTGAATATAACATTTTACTTTCAAACTGGGGTGTAGATTAACATACAAAAATAAAATTCTAATCTAGACGTGAGTTTAATTTAAATTTTAAGAGCGCCGGCCAAGGAGCAAGACAGACCAGTACCGTCGGGCTCGACCTGCAAAGAGCTTATCTTTCCATTTTCAGCGACCATCGAATACCTCTGGCTTCTAACACCTCCCAACGGTGGAATGTTCTGTTCCAGTTCCAAAGCTTTAGTAAAGGCACCAGCTGGGTCGGCCAGCATTCGAACTTTTCCTTCGGTTTTATGTTCTTTTCCCCAAGCACCCATCACGAAGGGATCGTTGACGGAGACGCACACGATTTCAGATATGCCCTTCTTCTTCAAATCATCTGCCGATTCGACGTAACCGGGAAGGTGGGTCTATAACATGCAATGAAAAATATTTATTAATCTGTAAAAGGATAATGCACTTAACCGCAAAATTAACGCACAAGTTATACATTCAGATTTATTTCGAAAAATATTATGTATATTTTCCGATTCATCAATTACAAGTATAATAATAATGTTTATTGTTATGCCTTTTGTAGGTTTTTTTAGCTGTCCTCTTTATTTAATCTCGAAGTCATATCAGTTGTATGTTTTTCCAATAATTATTAGAAATTGCAGTAATACACTTTATAATCTGTTTATTATCTTTATAAGTGTTCTCGTTATCATTAATTTCGGGCATTTTCCCAGATTCGTGGAAGGTAACATACCGGGTGACCCAGGGATCTGTAAAAACCCCATAACTTATTTGCTATTTGAGTTATTGACTTCTACTTTTCTTGAACTGGTACCCATACTTATTCTACACATTTTAAAAATATGTATGTTTTTGTACAGGGTGTCTCAATTTACATAACAGAACAAAGTTATGGTTTTTTAAAATGGAACACCCTATATTTATACTTTATTTTCAACCCTCTTGAGAAGCTGGTAAAAATAGTATAAGATACAATGGGTCTATTATGGACGGTTGGTTAGTTATGGGCAAATTTGTGGTAAAAACATGTACAAATTGAAAACATTGCAGAAGCGTTCCTAGCAAAGATATTATCATTATTTATACACTAGAAAATTTCCCACATAATAAAGAATAATACACATCGGCTTTGGTTCTCTTTTATTCATAGTGCTATACAGGGTGTCAACATATGCAAAACAATGGATAACTATTTTTTTTCAAATGGAACACTCTATATAAGTTGCCACCAATCTATGGCATTTTTAATAAGCTTTCCAATGATAAACAGTTTGTATAACAAAATATTAAGGTTTTTGAGATTATCAATAAAAATATATTTCTTTTGTCACCTGCTGATTTTTGGATTTTCAGCCAAAACTATCAATTTTCAGGAAAAAATATAAGAGACCAAAGTTGTAGAGCAAAAAATTTCCGATTGATATAGGTCTTTCAACTTTTAAGATAATGCGTGCATTGCCCGCCAGAGCGCGCAAAATCGTGACCGTATATGCATTTTAGCGTTTTCTTTTCAAATTTTTTATTAATAAATTGCACTATACTTTATTTTCCGCACCCTCTAGCGGAAAAACGGGAAATTAAAATGGCTCATATCGATTGAAAATGTTCCGCTCTTAATAGAAGCAATTTTTGTCAAAAATGCATAGTTTTCCCTAAAAATGCAAATTGAAAATGTATGAATCAATTTTTGCGTTTTTCAATGGTTTTTTGCATTTTTAGCGAAAACTATGCATTTTGGGCAAAAATTGCTTCTTTTAAGAGTTGTAGAGCGGAATATTTTCAATCGATGTAGGTCATTTGAATAATTCTATAATTACCCGTTTTTCTGCTAGAGGACGTGGAAAATAAAGTATAGTGCAATTAATTATTTTGCGCACTCTAGCGGGCAATGCATGCATTATTGGAAAAGTTGAAAGACCTATATCGATCGAAAATTTTCCGCTCCATAATTTTGGTCTCTTATTATTTTTTCAGAAAATGCATAGTTTTGGTCGAAAATCCAAAAATGAGAAGGAGGTGACAAAAGAAAAATGTTTTTATGGATAAATCTCAAGAATTCTTAATATTTCATGATACAAATTGTACATCATTGGAAAGCTTATTAAAAATTCCATGCATCGGTGGCAAGATATATAGGGCGTTCCATTAAAAAAAAATGGTTATCCAATATTTTGCATATGTTGACACCCTGTATAGCAGCATGAACAAAAAAGAACCAAAGCCGATTTTTATTATTCTTTATGATGTGGAAAATTCTTTAGTGTATAAAAAATGACGCTAGCTTTGCTAGGAGCGCTTCTGCAATTTTTTCAATGTGTACACATTTTTGCCTATACTATCTTATACTACTTTTATCAGCTTCTCAAGAGGGTTCAAAATAAAGTATAATATATAGTGTGTTCCATTTAAAAAAAACATAACTTTGTTCTGTTATGTATATTGGGACACCCTGTACAAAAACATTCATATTTTTAAAATACGTAGAATAAGTGTGGGTACCAGTTCAAGAAAAGTAGAAGTCGATATCTCAAATAGCAAATAAGTTATGGGGCTTTTACAGATCCCTGGGTCACCCGGTATGTATCACCATTTTATATACATATCTAGTAGTACAACGCTTATGGGAGAAAAAGAGGCAAGTTCTGGAAGCCCGTGGGACCCTACTTTGGAAGCCTCCGTATGAGGCGCTATCGCTGCAATATAAAATAGCTATTAAATTGATTTTACTATGCCCTCATAGATGGCTATGAAAATAATATGCCTACTGAGTTGCCTGAATTTAATATGAAATTATTTGTTTTTGTGGAGAATGACTAATAACACGCGTCCTAATTTACATTTTCGGTCGTACAGCGTTGAGAGATTTACTGTTGCATGAATGAATTGCATGAATTCTTTCCAAATAAAATTAAATAGACTATTTTTCCTGTAAATGTTAAATCGGCCATTCCATTAACAAATGCACACTTTTTGGGGGTACATCAGGGGTTTTAGCAAATTTCACATATCGCTCATTCCATGTCAAACCGGACGGTTTTCGGTAAAAATAATAACTAATGATTCCGATTTTTTTAAATTTTGCAGACGCATTCTACACATGAAATAATGGAAGTCATGTTTAGCGAAAAAATTTGAGATTTTGAATTTGAGATATGCACGGTTGTAAATTGCAAGAAATTATGAAAAACGTCGGTCGTGCGAACATTCAAACAACTGTATCGTCGAATCCATTAGTCATACAAAAATAATCAACAGGTCGATTTTAAAGATCTCGAGTCATTCTATGAAGTAGTATATTTAAAAATTGCGTTTAATATTAATGAATTATTTGTTTATAAAATTCATTAGCATCATCGGCTCACCAACTTCAAATTTTGGAAAAAATTATATCATGTTCCCACTTCAATTCCAAAGAAACTGTGAAAAATTGAAGATGGAACTCCAACGGGCTTATATTAAAAAAAAAAATTAAAAGAGTATGACCGCGCGGCGCCGCACGACTATTGGTGGAAAAAGATAATTAATTTTTATTTTTTCACACATTTGTAATCATCTACTTAGTAGCTAACGATTTTTACTTCGATTTTCCGGTTTGTCCTGGAGTAAATTAACGGTACTTTAAAGTGCCGCGAATCATCTTTGCTTTCTCGAAATTACTTTAAGTGTTTGAGCTTCCGTTCTATAATCTTAAAGATAAAAAAAAACGGTATTAACATTCTTAATATTGTTGTTAGCCCACATGAAAAAATTGACAGGGTTATTTATAGGGTAAATCATCTGTATGATTAACGTTATGATGTTGTTACATCAGCAATGAGTTCCACTTGCACCAGCTAATACGCAATACTTTGGTCTCAGTGCAGTAAACTTCGAAAAGTGTATTTTCAAGTGTGCATTGATTTCTTTAAATTTAGCATAGGCTTCTTTCAAGTTGCACAGAACTAATCTCTTCTGTACTTTTACTTTTTATTTATCAGTTCTTACGGTGCACAATCGTTTCATCCCGGCTTTTCACGACTTTTCTTTTATGAGATTAATAAAATTCGATAACTTTTTTACGACGATTTCATCAAGAGTCTTGCCTGGTTTGGGATTCGGAGAAGAAAAAATTCCATTTTGTTCAGACAATTTTTTTGCCACTGTAATCATGTGATTAGATGCATAAAAATGATTCCGAATTTTTTCAAAAGTATGGGTACTTTTGGGAGCCAATAACATTAAGAATTTAACATGGAAATCCCCATGATGCGTAAACCAATTCTATACCCTGTATATAAAAAAAAAATCAGAAAAAAAGTAAACACGGATAATCAAGATAAATGCCCACTTCCGGTAAACAAAAATTTACCAAAATATATTCAGTTCAGCACCCAAACAATTTTTCTAGGGATATAAAGAGAAGTTTTTTTACTGTTTTTTTTAATATTTTCACGATCACAATACTTTTGCTTACTTTATATGGAGAAAGTAAATATTGTTTTTTTCTTTCCTCTAATTAACTCTATCCACATACATTTCAATATTGTAGTTTATCTGAATGAAGAATATTTTCAATATTACTGCTGCTATCCTCTTTATGTTAAAATATATTATGTGGTGCGGTGTTTATTTATGTTTCTTGATTTTTGTTTACATTACAGCTCTACGCGTCCATAGACGAGTTTCGGTACAGACGGTGGCCTTGTATTTCCTATATCGATCAATAATTCAAAAATTCATTCTAAAATGAGTAATAATTTTCAAGTATGCAACACATATCACACGCTACTCAAGTTTTTCAATGTGTGAATGCTTGCGCGCTCTCTTGGTGTATTTCGAAACCCAATTTTTAGCATCAAAAATTTACATTGCGTTGGCATACTAGATATATAAATACAATGGTATCACCTATACATAAATCGGATTCTAAATCTAACGTTCGCAACTTCAGGCCGATCTCCATCCTTTCAGCTATACCAAAACTTTTTGAGAAATTGTTATATGATCAGTTATTTGGAGCTTTCAGTACTATAATTACCGAAAAACAACATGGCTTTTATGCGAGTCGATCAACACAAACAAATTTATTTTACAGACTACATAATCCGTGCCTTTGAAGGTGGAGCTGAAGTTCATTCCATCTATACGGACTTTAGCAAAGCCTTCGATTGTGTTAACCATACCATTCTCCTACATAAATTGCGTGAATATCCCCTACTTAAATGGTTTAACTCATATCTGAGTGGCAGAACTCAACGGGTTAAGATTAATAATTACATTTCAAACGCATTCAATGCTACATCCGGTGTGCCGCAAGGCTCGCATTTAGGTCCTCTGTTGTTTTCAGTATTTATTAATGATTTATCGTACATACTTTTCTGTTTGCACTTGTTATTTGCGGATGATTTAAAATTCTTTTTCAAAATTCGTAGTGCAACTGATTGTATTGAGGTTCAAAATGACTTAAATTTAGTTCATAATTGGTGCTTAGCAAATGGCATGGATCTAAATATAAATAAATGTCAGTCTATCACGTTTTCTGGAAGTAAAACTCCAACTGACTTTACTTATGTTTGAAATGGCACTCCGTTATGTAGCTTCCATTCGAGACTTAAGTGTGTTACTAGACTCAAAATTGATGTTTAACTTTCACATTGATCATGTAATCTAGAAAGCTAATAAAATGCTAGCTTTTATTAGGCGATGCACGGTAGATTTTGTTGATATACATACGCTTGTAGTTTTATATAATGCATTAGTAAGATCTCATCTGGAGTACTGCTCTCTCATTTGGTCTCCTTTGTATAAAACTCAAGTCGATAGGTTGGAGTCTGTGCAATACAAATTTTTAAAACTGTTGTTAAAGACATGTCGGATATTATAATTAGAGGTTATTAACAATTGACATGTCAACATGACAACCAGTACTTTATGCGTGCGCGTGTGACCTTAGTTCAGACATGATTTTAGATTTCCAGGGCCAACTTTGTCGTTGTTATAATAATAATAATAATAATAATAATAAGTATTTATTGTCATTGAATGATTACAGTGTTTGTAATTACATTTTAGACACGTCAAAGAAAATTAATATTAATTATTTAACTAAAACTAATTACATAGATAATCGCCTAAACTATAGTATACATTTTCAGATAAATATTTTCGAAGAGCTCTTTTAAACAAGTATAAAGTTGATAACATTTTTATATTATCAGGTAATTTATTAAATACTGTAGGGCCTAGTATTTCTGGGGAGTTGCAAGATAATTTTAATCGACGATGCTGTATATAAAGGTTATCCTTTTGCCTTCTTGAATAAGCATGTATGTCGTTAATTTTAGTGAAACTAGTACGGTTTTTGTATATGTGTATACAAAGTTCAAATATAAACAGGCATGGTAGAGGTAATATATTCATAGTTTTGAAATGCGGTTTGCATGAATTTCTGGGTGTAATATATGTCATACATCGGATTATTCTTTTTTGTGCAATAAAAATGGATTGGAATGAGCTTGAGTTGCCCCAGAAACATATTCCATATACCAGTCGTGATTGAACGGTAGCAAAATAAAATGTTTTAAGTTGGCTTGCTGTTAGGATCGATCTTAGCACTCGGATTTGATAGCACGACTTATAGAGCATTTGAACTAAACTTTGACAGTGGATGTGCCAGTCAAGATGTTGATCAATGTTTATACCCAAAAATTTAATTGTTTCACCTGTGCGTAGTGGCGTTGAACCTAATTTTAAATTTAAATTTAAGTCTTGCTTACATTGCCTATTGTAGAATCGCATATAAACAGTTTTATCCGGGTTGACAACTAATTTGTTTTGAATAAACCAGTCTACTAATTTATGTATTATAATATTGCAGTCAATTTCTAAATTCTTGCTTGAGGAGTTGCTAACAATTGTGGATGTATCGTCTGCGTACATAAAAATGTTAATTGGTACGTAGCTTGCAAGGTCATTTACGAATATGATGAAAAGAATTGGTCCTAGGATTGATCCCTGCGGTACCCCTAATTTAATATTTTCTTCAGTAGACGTAAATACCTTCTTGTTTGGGCCATCCGTGAAGGTTACTTTAACACGTTGCCGTCTGTTTGTTAGGTAAGACCTAAACCAATCGTTCGCGATTCCCCTTATTCCATAATAATTAAGTTTATCTAGCAATCAGTAGTTGCAGTTAAGGATATCTATTGGTCTATAAATTTAATAAATATAGCCTTAATATTCAACTGTTTGTGACTACAAAGTAAGTCTTACTAAAACTATAAATAAATAGTATGAGATCAAAAAGGAAAAAAAGTTGGTAGCACATTTTTTTAAATAATACAATTATTTTTATATTGGCTGCATGGAATTAGCCGGTGCAATGTATGTGCACTTTATTTCGACTTCCTGTGTACTGAAAACTGTGGTTTGCATTTTGAGCATTTATTATTTATTTATTTCCCAACAGAAAAAAAACCATTCAATTACAAAAATCAAATTAAAACTAATTTAACGATAAAAAGAAAAATTATAAAAATATGTCGAAATAAGGTACATAATTAACACTAAAATTAAAATAAACTATATAAAATACTCGAAATTAAATTAATCAAGATTAAATTAAGAAATACTAATATACTTTTTAAGACTTTAAATAATATTTTGTCCAGGTATCAATAAAAACACTGAATCTCATTAAAACTGTCTATCATTTTATGTAGTGGCGAATTTTTAAAGTGGAAATTCAATAATACATTTAAGATTCATTCTCTTGTTTTATTTAAATTTCAAGTTTTCCCAACTCAAAATTCCGATTCTTAGTGATGTCACTGAACCTTTGTTAGTTATCTTATTTTTTAAGGGCTGCCAACGATTTTCTACTTTCCGATCTTATTGAATTAAGTGTACTTATTTGTAACAATTTTAACACAACAAATTTTTTTTGTAAAAAAAAAGGTTTTCTTTGTTTTTAAGTTTTATTTTATAAAATGAGTAAGAATATTCTTATTTAATTTAACTTGTGACTGACAGCGCTAAATAGTAAGTTTAAAGTAGGTACTCACTGTCAGTCATCGGTGACTGACAAGACCCCAATGGAATACTTCAGTGTCAGTCACCGGTCAACGTGTTAAATAAATAAGTTTAAATATTTAAATTAATGAGAATAACAGAAAAATAATGTTTGTAATTGGAAGTATTGGAATTTTCTTTTACAAGAAAACTATTTACACTTTTTCTCTAAAATAATGAGGAGCCAATATTTGAACATTAAATATTTAACATGGAAATCCCTATGGTGCGTGAACCAATTATACACCCCGTGTAGAGTTGATCCTTATCAGAGTAATAATCAATTTAATTAACCTAACATAATGTATGTAAATATTAACTCCCCTATCATAAAGTAAACATGTTAATAAATTTATTAGATGATTACGCTCCAATTTAATGATTTATATTATTTCTCTATTTGTTAAAATAAATATGTTAATAAATTTATTAGATGATTACGCACCAATTTAATGATTTATATTATTCCTCTATTTGTTTACCTTTGAACATCCTGGAGTGAAAGCACCCGGAACGGCAAAAACAATAATCTTCTTTCCCTGGGATAGAGATGCCAAGTTCACTTTGTTTGCGGGAGTGCCTTCGAATAAATCAATGTCGGGAATGCTATCGCCGTCCTGAGAAAGAATTAATCATTAATGTAGTCATTGTGATGGAGGAATTATTGAAAGTGTAAACTGGTTACACGCTCAAGGATTATCATTTCAGTACTTTTATGCGATTGCAAGAATCAAGGTTGTTTATGATTTCATTAATAAATGTAATGCACTGTTGAAAAATGTATTTTAATAAATTGGTAATTGGGCAATGCAACAAGATATTTAATACTTGTAGGATTGTTTATAACAAATAGGCTTGAATAAAATTCAACATGCTGTGCTAAGATGTGGATTATTTGAATCGCCTTAACGTCAGATATGTGGAGCTCATTTTTAAAAAGTAATGAGTTTAAATATACTCATGTTTTTTAGATGAATGCTATAATTGTTTTTGAAGTATTGCTAGTTATATAGGGTTCGTCAAAATTACTGAAACACCTAGAAAATTAAAAAAAAAATTCAAACAAAAGTTTCTTATGATTGATTGTTGAAGCCATTACTTTGTGATACATATTGAATTACTGAGAAGGTTGAATTGAACGCTTTGCTAGTATCACGAATTTGTATTGTGTATTGTTACAAACATGATTTCGCTTTTTGAAGGTTTCATCAAACAATTTTTTAAATTAAAAAAAAAAATAGAAATAGGAAAAAAATTATTTGCTCCTAAGTCACTTGTGCTTTCAAACTTTTCTCTCGTAATGTAAAAACCTTCATAACATTTCTTGTATCATAAATTACTATAAACTTACTAATTCATAAGAAATTTAAAAAAAACAACAAGTAATTAATTAATTAAATAGGAATAATAATAATTAGAGTTCAGCATTTGCGTTTAAATGTTTAATCAAATTCACATTGGAACAGCACCAAATGTGGTATATTTTAGCTGTGGTTAGATTATACAAATGTAATTTCCCGATGATTCATACAAGTTGATTACAAACTTAAAACTTATTTGACCAATTCATAATTTAGCAGTAAAACTTTCCTTTGTGCTACTTAGTGTAATGAGAACATTTCTGCATTAAAAATGTAAATGTAATCACACGAATCCTTAGAATGCAGTACTGTACTTTAAGAAATAGACTCTGATTACAAGGTCTCGTCCCAATTATATCTCCTTGAAAATAATTTTTCAATTACAATAATTATAGTGTATTTATACTTTATATATTAATCTAGTTTCTGTAATTCTGTTAAAAGCATATTTAATCATTTCACCACAAATTCACTTAAACAGATCGACATTTTTTTTTAATGAAAATTAAGAAATGGTTACTAATTTAAAGTAGTATATGAGGTGTGTAATGTGTGAAAATGGGAGGGATACGTGGAGGCATCTGGCGGAGGAGTGTGAGGGAGTGAATGAAGGATGGATGGGGGGAAAAAGGAACAAGGGTGTAGCGGAATGGATGAGAGAGGATGGTGCCGGGGTAAAGATATTGCAGAAAATGGTGAGGGAGAAGGAATGTAGGAGAGAGTTAAATTTATGATTTAGTTGTTGGGGAATGTAGAATAGTTATTTTGTTTTTGTAATAGGTTAATATGCCAATAAAGGTCTTTTTTTTTTTTTTTTTTTTACTAATTTAAAAATGCTTCTAGCAAATTCGAATATTAAAATAAAATGATATCCCTTTGTTACCCAAGGCCAAGACCTAATTTGGAATAACACATTTTTAAAGTCCGTAAAAACATCTGTGTTTCCAGGAAGATACAAATCGGTTTTAAAAATTCCAATTCCAAACTCGATGGTACATTGACAGATGACAATTTATAAATCAAGTCATTCCAAAGTAGATAAATCTATGCTAGCTCCAAAATACATGTTCTCCAAAGGCAACAAATTTCTAGGATTTCTATATCAATATTGAAAACCTCATTATTTTTTAAAAGGCCAGACTTTGTATAACAGTCCAAAAAATTGTTTCAATTATCGTTTATAATAAGTACAGCAAAGAAGGTACAGTAACAGGGTAAGCTAATTCAATGCTTTAGCACAATATGTTCGTGATTCGTAAGAAAAAAATTATACAAAAATGCATATCTTTTAGAAAGCGGTAGATTTAGAGGCGACAACTGTAGAACGGGAGAAAGCTAGTGAAAGCGGTAGATCTGGCAACATTAGCTCTAGCGTTACCATTACAAAAGTCATAAATAAAATGAATATCCGCATATTTTTCATTGGTAAAGTTTTAGGCTTGTTTAAAATAATCATATTTACCAGTTAGGTTAACTTACAAGTAACAACAAAACAAATAATTGCAAAGCTACTTCTTCAACAAGCCATAATTTATCAACCTTTTTGAATCGGACCTATGTTGATATAACTTTTTTTGCCTTAATTGACCTAAGTAAAGCGTTTGGCAGATTCCTACTGGGACACCCTGTATGTGTTTCAAGTAATACCAGGCCACCAGTGACTCCCATGGCCCTACAAACAATCTTGGGACCGGTGGCCCCCACGGCATTCAACATGCTAAGGGTACAGTCTACTTTGCAGGCCTGAAAAAGGTGATTTTTGGTTTTATTTTTTGAGACGACTAATAAAGTTTTTAACTTAATGTTTTTCCCAGAAATTTAATAAGCCGTTAAGTACAAATTGTGATTTTTTTTAAAGGTTTTATATAAAAATTAATTTTGTTGTCACATCGTCGAAGTTGGGATGCCACAGTTCCTCGGTCCACAAAAATAGTGTGAGATCAAAAAACGACATAACATGTTAATATATATTACATTTGCCAATGTTATGTAGCATGGAATTTTAAAATTTGGAAAAACAACAAAATGACGCTTGTTTGGAAAAAAAGTCATTTTTTGACTTTTTTGCGGCTCGTTTTTTTGCAACATAAAATCAATAAACACATATTTTTTTAATTCATGCTACATAACCATGAGGGGATGTCCTTAGAGTATTTGGGAAAAATTTCAGATCGATTGCTTCATCCATCTGCGTGGTCACTTCCACCAATTTAAAAAACACTGTTCTGAGAAAAACGTGTTTGAAAATCCCCGCCACGCGGTGCTTAGGCTCGCTTAGGCCCGCCGTTTATAAGCATTTCCATTTGAAATATCAACTTGCCGTTTGGACACAATATTCTATACACCTATAGTTTTCAAAAATGCAAAATAAAAAAAAAGATTTTTTTTTAAGCAACAAATTATTTAAATGAAATATTTAGGTTTATATTATTATTTGATAACGTTACATTGTCATTGGATAAAAAAGTTTCTGGTTGATTGCATTGATTGATGCAACATTTTGTGGACTTAATTGAAAGCCTTGATTTCTCAATGGCACTGTAATGTGTAATATAATACAATGCCTAAAAGTGAGCAGATATGTTGAAAAAAGAATCTACAAGCACACACAATGTACTTAATTAGAATAACAATCTAATTCTATTTATTTGTAATGAAGAAAGTACATTAACGCTTGATGTATTTTCTTCATTGTTTAGGAATAAAACATTAATGCCAGGTTTCATGTCTAGTTACGGGGTGAACTACATGTGGACGCAAACGTTTTCACTGGTGCGTTCAAGTCCACTGGCAGTTTGACCCATAACCAGACATTATAAAACTGGATAAATCAAATGTTAAAAGAACTGAATTTAAAATAGTAGTTCAAATCCAAAAAAAGCGTAGAATACTGCATATGTACAGATAAACCCAAACAAGCCTTTATCGCTCTATTGCATGATTTATTTAAACATAAAAATATACTACCTCTGTTCCATAATAAGTGAGCCATTTGAGTTTTCTTTCAAACTTATTGACACTTGGTTATTTTTTTAATTTCTATTTTGATATTCTTAATATACACCAAATTCTTAATCACATATGCCATGGACACCAAAATATTGACAGTTTAATTTTACAAAAGCAACAATTAACATTTGATTTTTTAAGCGAAAGTCTTCTACGCCGGAAGTTTCAAACGATGAGAAGACTAAATTTAATCAACCAAAAACGAATGGCTATTATTCAGTTTTTACTGAAGCTTGTCAAACTCATGGCAAGAGTTTTTATTAAATGGTACATTGTTCAACTTATTTTTATTATTTCTGTGGTGTACTCTGGTACAAACGTAAATTAAATGAATGATACATTTACAATTTTTAATTCTCTAAAAAATATTTCTTTACGATTTTTCTCTAAAATGAATAGGGGAGCTAATAATTACACATATTTAATTTTACATGTTAAATTCCTATGTTCGCCCCTTATTTCAGACATACGGTATATATGTATAGTACGTTAAAACGAAAACGGCTCACTTATTTTGTAAAAAATAAATATCAGTACTGGTTCAATCATTATGGAAAAAATATAAAACGGAAATGGCTCACATATTATGGAAAAAATAAAAATCGATAATGGCTTACTTATTATGGAACAGAGGTAGTAATTTTTTACATTAAATGGTTAAAGCAACAAGGCAAACTTATATATTTTATAAGAAATTGTTAATATTTTATTTGGTTTACCTTTGAAGTAATTTTATTAGTATTTTTGGCAGCAACACAATTATCAAAGAAATGAAGAAAGCGTTTGAGTACTTCAAACTTGTTTAGAGGCATAACATCCGTAATTTGAACCATTATCTGCTTGAAGAAAGTTGTGTGATGAGAAAAATCCAAATCAATATTCCTATGAATTGCTCCATTTCCTTAAAGTTACTTGTATTTTGGTTTGTTTAGTTTTTTCTGTGCGCTGTAAGAACATGTTTGCTCTACCAGTTGAGAAATAAAGAAAAAAATTATTCTTCTGAAAGATTTTCTCAAAAATAAATTTTGTTGAGGATCTCTTACAGTTTTCGAATCTGTTTTATTTATTTTAGTAATTATTTATTTCGTAAGATAGCAGAACTTTGCCTAACAAAAATTATGTTTAGCAATAGAGGGTTAAATTCATGAATATCTTTTTACTTTCTCCGTGCGGGAAAGTATGTAATAATAATAATAATGTTTATTGTTGTTAAACCTTAAAGGTTTACAAAAGTCGTGCACATTTATGAGAATAAAATAAAATCAAATACAATAAAATATAATAGCAAATGTACAGGCTAAAAGCGCACTTAAAACTAATTACACTCATGGTCAAATTAAAATCTACGGATATTACGCTATCACAGTCAATTTATAGAAGAAATTCCAGGAGGTTACAGTCAAGAAATTCTTGCACTGTGTAGAACGCGCCTTTTATTAAAATATCCTTAATTTTGGTTTTAAAGGTTTCAACATTGCTATTTGTGATATTTATTGGCAGTTTGTTGTATAAAGTAGGTGCAAAATAATTAAACGCATTTTCTCTTTTTTCTATGTATTGTGATCATGAATTTTTTTTTAACGGCAATATTAAGATCCCTGAATGCGATTTCGACAATTAAAAAAAAAGTTTAATATTCTGAAACCTCTTCATAAAATAAGGTATTTATTTTAACATTTTTTAAGTTTTCAATAATTTGTTTCATCAATCATTTTTACATGAATAGAGGTGTCGGATAAAACAAATATTCTACTGAGCCATTCGAAGATGTCATCCTTCGTAAATAATATTTGCATTTGGGAAAATACCAGAATAGATACCCACCTCAAATGCACTGGCACAAAATTCACGATTCCACTGGCTCTCAGCTAGATTTGAAATGTTTAACCTAAGCACCCATGAATTGTAACACTTTGCGATAGCTTCATGGCTCATCATGCTCGATGGCTTCATTGTTACTATGTGATAGCTTGAAATATTTTTTTGACATTTTATATCATTTATACCACATTTTTAATAAAACAAACGCAATGTTTAATTCATATTATAACTCTTTACAAGTTCTGTAGGAAGGGATACCAAATAGCATTGTATGAAAAAGAGCACACCGGTGCTAATTTTCAATAAAATTATATAGTGAAAAGCAGTGGCGGCTCGCAGGGTGAGACATGGCATAGCCGAATACAGATAGGTGCCTATCAGTATCAATATCAGTATTGCCACTTCTGCTATCTCGGCCGTACCTTGAGCCACTCCACGAGCCAACACTGGTGAAAATAAAAAAATGTGCTGCAAGTGATTTTTATTAGTTCAAGGTCAAATATATTCAAATTGAATATCTTCTGGAAAGCATAAATAACTGCACTCTTTAATTCCCTTTTATGCAAAGGAATAAATGAAAATATGCATCTGAAAAAGTTATATAGTGATATTAATACATAAAAACAACAATAATTATTTTAAAACAGTTAAAAAAAGTATATTCTTAGAACAAGTTAAAAATTTACGATTCTATAACTACAAAAAATATATTTATTATTTATTCATATTTTGTATTCCTTTGAATTGAAGTTAGCAACAATTTATTTATTAAAATATTTCAAATTGATTATGCATTTTTTCACTTGTCCATTGTGTGTTCATTAGACTAAATATCCGTTCTAAATTTGCATTCAGTGCAAGCATGACGAAGTAAAGTTGTCCAACTTATGAACTCGGATGATGTCAACGCTGTTCGTTGCTTAAAATAGCTAACCCATTTTGCATCCGACAGTAATTTGAAAAATGCCTCATTTTCTGCATTGTTCAGATTGATTTTGGTCAAAAATTAATGAATCATTTATTTCTACTTTTTCAGTGCCCAATTTTCTAATAAAATGTTTGGAATAAATTTAGCCGACATAATAATAAAAAGGATGCAATAGAGTACAACTTTAAAAAGGTAAATAATACAAAGGAGGCAAACCCAAAAAGTGTATGCCTGTTGTCAGGTATGGCAGGTCTATGTACTTTATGTACAGTGAGATCAGAAGGTCGAAACACATTTTCTGAAAATCCCTACAATAATTCAAGTAAAATTATATTGGCTGTCTGGAATTATACAAAATAATAATACAAAAAAAAGATAAATAAACTGGTGCTTCCGCTCTCATATACCTGTTCCGTTACATCTCCCTATCCTTTTCCAACATTTTAAAGCGTTGGAAAAATTTACCGGTTATATTATTTGTTTGTCGGTAATTTTTAACAATAAAA
The DNA here is from genome assembly GCA_910593695.2 of Ocypus olens. NCBI lineage: Eukaryota > Metazoa > Arthropoda > Insecta > Coleoptera > Staphylinidae > Ocypus > Ocypus olens. The sequence goes on from OU343054.1 coordinate 169,603, forward strand.
ATTGGTAAGCGAAAAATTCTTAGGGGGGGTAATTACCCGATTACACCCCCTTTGAAACCGCCACTGCCTATAGTTCTTGTTTATAATAAAATATCCAACACCTTTTTAAAATTGTTAAATGTGCTTATGTACTGTCTCCAATTCAAATAAATTATTATTATTATTAAAGCATAATTAAAAATTTACAATCCTAAGGGAATCACTCGTGTTCGGCTAGACTAATACCGACTTGCACCACAACTGATTAACTTTAAACAGTGGTTAGTACTTCTTTAAAACAAAACCATTTTATTCGCAAATTGTTTATAAAATAACATATTGAATAGAGAGAAATATTTGGGATATCTTACAAATTTATAACACTTTTATATTCCCGAATTTTGACTTAGATGCTTAATTGTGATTAACTTCTTAACTACTATTACGTACCTGCGGTGCAAGTGGGCCCAAGGGGCTTAAGCAAGGTTAAATAATACCGACACAACTAAAGTTTTGACCTTGCAGGTTATTATAATGTGTTGTAAGTTGAATTACAATATACTCAGAATTATTGCATACAATATACACAAAATGTAATGAAATTTTATCCATACAATTTTGAAATCTTACAGGAGCCACGAATTGTATGAATGCACCGATGATGAATTATGCCCCGTCACAAAAATTAACCAAACAATATTATAAAATGCGAATTAGTTCGGCATGTGCAAATTACTGCAACTTGGTAGTTCTAATTATGTAAGAGGTGATTGTGAATATTTAACATACCTTTGCTGGCATGTTGAGGGCTGGAGTTGCGTTCAGTGATCTGGATAAAACTTGGAAAGGCCGAAAGAACGCTCTGTGGGAAAACACCTTCACTGCATTCATTTTATTGTGCCGGCAAGAGGAAAAAAAACAAATCAATTATACGAAGTGGTGGGGGTGATTGAGCGTATTGGCATTGTAGACGACCCAATATACACGCGTGAGTCAATATAACTGGAACAGAAAATTGAAGATTGTCTAAACATCTACAGGGTGTTGAATTGCAAAACGGGCCATAGGGATTTACATGTAAAATTTAAAATGTGTTAATATTGGCTCCCCTAATTATTTGACAGTATCGGTCTTCCTATATTATTTTTAAAGCTTTTTAAGCTGAATGATTTGGTACCTGACTCAATAATTTCTGCAGAGTATTTGCTGAGATATTTGCAAAAAACTTTACAATTATTTTGAATTAAAAACAAAGGTGTGCCATGATATCATAATGGCGGGTATTTCATTTTGTTCTAAAAAGTGACAGTCGCTGTCACATTACGATTTACAAGCCTGCCGTTTATTCTATAGGTATTTTAAGGGGTTTCAGGGGTCGTTGGTAGCACAAACAGCGCAATAGGGATTGTCTTTATCGATTGCGAAAAAGCCCGACAAAAAAACTCAACATCGCGATTGCGCTGCTTATGATTCAAAGGGTTTATTACATGGTTTTACTCAGGCGCTATTTAAGAAGTGTACGTGATTTGTTTAGAGTTGACTTTCCGGAGAACAGCAAAAAAAATGTTCAATGAATCTTTGACTACATACTTATGGACTGCTAACGCCAACTTCATGTGTGTCCCCAAGCAACGGTGGCGCGGCGGGACCCTAAGTGGTTGCGGTATGTTACTAAATTGGTAGTTATTTTGTGTCTATGACATATGACTCTATGAGCTCGCATTGCATATTGTGATACCCTGCAATTTATTCACACCTTTGAATATATAAACATTTATATAGTCAAAGATTCACACTATGTCGAAATATTGTTATGCGAAAGGCTGCAATACGTCCACGTATATGTGCCAACGCGATTATAATACTCGTCAGCCGATGTACATGTAGGCTTGCCAGATCTAAATTTCGAAAAAGGGGTATATATTTATTTATTTATTCATTTCCCTTCGTTACAAATGCTTGAACAATCTTTCTAAATAAGATATATATATATTTTCGTAATATCGGTTTTCGGCGAACAAACAAAGAAAATGAAAATGTACAGGTCCTCACAGCGCCGCAGGCGACTTTTTTTTCAAAAACGGGGCGTGAGAAAGCTGAAAGTTTTTGTATAACTTATTTAGGAGCGAAACATGTTCCATAAAAGTTATTTTAATTTTTTTTTTGTAATATTGTTTTTTATATCATTTCCGCTTACGCCGCCGCCACCGCTTCAATCGATTGTGATGAATCTTTGAGGGCGAAAAACTTTGAAGTGTCTTCTTTAAAGCCATGCATGCGAACTTAAGCGTAAACCCTTCCGCCCAAGCAACACTGTGAAAAATAAAATGTTTTTCCAGTAAACCATGTCCAACTTTGACGATGTGTACGGAGTTGGAAAAAATTTGTCGACTCGATCAACCATAAAGGCATTAAAATTTGATCAATTCCCTATGTAGGACTCAAAGAACGAAGTTCCTACGATGATTTGGCACCAAGTTATGGGTTTTTTTGAGGGTTTTCGCACATAACTCAGCGACTTTGCAACCAAATTAGATGATGCTTCTTAAATTCAACAAACCTTACTTCATTGTTTATTATTAAACTTTCAATCCCTCCATAAATTACCGTTTAAATCATTAAAATGAATGAAGAATTGCGACGACATGACTTTTTATTCCGGGATTTTTACATCACGTTTTTTTGAAAAAGATCAAAGGGTTACAAGTTTTTAGGTGATTTAACTTTAAAATTATCAAAATTATCCCTCAGAATTACTATTTACAAGCTTTTAAACATTTTACGTACGCATTTCCACGCCTCGTCGCCATCTATTCGACGATAGCCGAACTACTAAGTGATGTTTTTGAACAGCGCCAAAATGCTCGAACTTTATACCTATAATCAAAAAGTTAATATTCAGCAATGCGCTTTACACAAAACGATAGACGATTTAATTCCGAATCGAACGGTGTATAAAATAGCTGAGGCAATTCAGCGGTTTTCTTGTAATTTGCGAATGAAAATTAAGCACGACACACTTACCGACATTTACAGTTCACTGTAACTTAAAAATTAAACAGAACAATTTACTATATTCTCCAATAAAATACGGCACCCAACACTTATTACACTTATTTATTAAACTTTTTATATCATTACTGCGCTACAATAAGAGAAATATATGAATCCTAATCTTCATCGAGGGTACCCTCTATTATCGTGGGGCTAAACTATGTTTTTATTTGTGGATTTAATAATTGTTTTAATAATGAAAGAATATTTAAAAACTTAAGAAGAATGTTATAATAAAATAAATGTACTTGTAGATATTTTCGAATTTAAATTGCAGAAACAATACATTACAATATATCCGCCTAATCACAGGCAACCCGATATACGCATAAGTACTATTAATTTATTATTAAAAACTTCCAATTTTAAACGTGACAGTGACAAAACCTTAAGTGTAATCCTCAGTAAAGCTTCAAAAATTGTGTGAATATTTAGGTATTTAATTTGCAGAAATAATTATATTACATAAATGCCAACTTACAGACAACGCAATACACCCATACCTAATATTAATTTATTATTAAAAACTTCCAATTCTAAACGTGACGGATAAAACTATAAGTATAATCCTTAGTAAAGCTTCAAAAATAGTGGCAATATTTAAGTATTTAAATTGCAGAAATAATTATATTATTTAAACGCCTACTTACTGGCAACCCAATACACGTGTAACTAATAATGATTTATTATTTAAAACTTCCAATTGTAAACGTAACAAGGACAAAACCATAAGTGTAATACTTTTAAAGCTTTACCAAGAACTACACTCATACTTGTGCCCCTATTATGTTTAAAATTGGAAGTGATTAATAATAAATTAATATTAGTTATACTATATTGGGTTGCCCGTATGTAGGCGTATATAAAATACCATTGTTTCCGCAATTTAAATAATTAAATATTCGCACTATTTCTGAAGCTTTACTCAGGATTACACTTATGGTTTTGTCCCTGTTACGTATAAAATGAGAAGTTTTTAATAATAAATTAATTAGAGTTATGCGTATATCGGGTTGCTTGTGATTAGGCGTGTATATTATAAAATATTGTTTCTGGAATTTAAGTACGTAAATATCCACAAGTGAATTTATTTAATCATGAGACAACATTCTTTTTAAGTTTTTAAATATTCTTTGATTATTACAACAATTATTACATCCACAAATTATTAAGTAGTTTATCCCCACGATAACAGGTAGAGCCCTCTACTTAGATTATGATTTCTCGTATATTTCTCTTATTGTCATGCATTAACAATATAAATAGTTGAATGATTAATCAGGAATAAGTATTGCAACCAGTATTTGATTGAAGAATATAGCAAATTCTTCTTTATTGAATTTTTTTGTTACAGTGAGCTGTAAATGTCGGTAAGTGTGTCGTGCTTAATTTTCATTCGCAAATTACAGAAAAACCGCTAAATTTCTTCAGCTATTTTATACACCATTCGATTAAAAATTAAATCGTCTTCCGTTTCATGCACAGCCCATTGCTAAAACTTAACACTTTGACAATAAGTATAAAGTTCGAGCATTTTGGCGCTGTTCAAAAACATCACTTAGCAGTTCAGCCACCGTCCAATAGATGGCGACGAGGCACGGAAATCCGAACGAAAAATGTTTAAAAGCTTCTAAATAGCAATTCTAAGGGATGATTTTGATATTGTAAACATTAAATGACCGCCAAACATATAATCCTTTAATCTTTTGAAATAAAAGTGCTGTAAAAATCCTGCAATAATAAATATTTTTTTTATATACGCGCTTCTTGAACGCTTTGATGGAATGGGGTATTTTGGTACCCCTTTCGGATTTTTTGAAAAAGGGTATTTCTAAAATTCCATATAGGGAAAAGGGCATTGTACCCCTAAAAGGGGTACGTCTGGCAAGCCTATGTACACGTCAGTTGACTTTTGACTTATAACCTAAAATTCTGTATTAGATTTCCATCAAATCCGGAACTTCGCAAATTATGGGTTGATGCTTTGCTTGTAAAGAACAGGCAGGAAAGTGGACCCGAGTTGCCGAAATATGCTCGCATTTGCTTTCTACACGTTGCTGATGAATACATCGAGAAATATTTTTTTTTGCTTTCCTGTTTTTATATTACGCTCCATTTTCTTCTCCGGGGCGGGACTTATATCGGGCTCCAGCTCGCGGATAACTTTTGGAACAGTGATCATATGGGAAATGGAGGGGGAATAGCAGTCCATTAGCGGTTTGAAAACCAAGGATGCATCAAATAGTGAAACTTTTTACTAAATTATTTTTCTTTATAACCTGTAACGCAATTGTTGGAATTTGCACGGTAACAAACATTTACGTTTGGTTCTTTTATTCTTCCATCCAAATGAAATGGTTTCTTTTCTAATTAACGAGTGTTTAATTTTAATTGGTCGAATTATAATTTACGCCTTTTTACAGTCATCTAGTTTTACTACTGATGTAGATTAAGCAAAATAGATCGGCAACTCTCTGTAAAGAACATTGCACACTCCATACGAATAAAATTGTTCGCGTTCGAGCTTCACACTTGATACATCGGATGTACTGTACTGATGTCTCATAAAGATTGTAAACGTCAATACATTGTTTGGCATAATTGCTAAGAAACAGCCGAAAATTATTCCCAACATCGATTTGTCATAAATGGTCAAAAAAAATCAAAATCCTTAGTATGAATCCAATCAGCAAATTCTGTCTTCCACCGCCTCTGTTCGACAAAATTACCGTTACCATTTTAGGAGCGTGTATGCCTCTAGGAAGAACTGTCGCTCTCTTATTGAAGCAATGTCGAGGTATCAACGAAATCAGAGTGTACGGTAGTGATGATGAACCTTGCTCCACTGCTATGGACCTTGCGGGTATTGATACCGAACCGAAAGTGATAGCGTACCAAGGAAACAACACGCTCCTGGTGGAGGCTATTAAGGTATCAGTTCCATTAATGTTGTATCTATTGTTTAACAAATTCCTTTGCTAGGGTGCTCATATCATCTTAATATGTGGTGGAGATGCCGAGCGGATAGCCGATAATCAGGCAAAATTATTCGATAAAAATCTGGACGCTGTTCGATTTTTTGCCTTGCACGTTTCCGAACATAATCCAAATGCGATTTTATTATTATCTACACCGCCGATAAATTCTTTCATTCCGCTGATAAGTGAGGTACAATTATTACTAAAATTTACTTTATTTATTAACATATAGCATAGCATAGTACGATTAGTTGTACCGAGTTGGTACTAACTGGTCTTCAGTATGCTACTAGCATTCAACCCATGCCTAGTATATACTAAGCTTAGTTGTATACTAAAATATTGAACTTTAATACCTTTTTTAACATGTGATTAATCTGAACCTTAAAAAATATCTTTCATATATTAATTATGCAAGAAGAGTGTGTAGTTATTTGCTTACAGAAATGATACTTTAATTTATATTATTTATAGCATTTCAAAATGTTATTATGTAGGTAAGCAATTATTACTCACTTAAATTTACTCAAGCGACTTAATTATATAGGCAACTTAATGTACTATAAAAAGTAAATTATATTTCTGATTAAATAAATGTCACAGGTGAAAGTGCATCATTGTAAATAGTAATTTCTGAAATGAAAAAAAAAAATCTTGAGAACTCGGTTGGTGAAAAGAATGAACTATAGATACTATGCTGTTACATACATCTAGTCAGTGTTGCCATACGTACGGTAATTACCGTACTTGTACGGTATTCTGAGCGAAAGTACGGTGTACGGTCCAAATGTTAAAACCGTACACAAATGTACGGTAATTTTCACCCTGTATAAAAGCATTTTTACCGCGTTTAATTCGACAAATTTATCGCGCGGTAGCAATGGCCGCTCCATTGAGAGCGTTGGGAGTATACATTTTTTTAAATGAATTTTGAAGTGGTCAAATATTTTTACAAGGAAAAACTAGCAAAAAAAAAATCATATCGATATGATTGAATTCTTTAAAAACTCTGATAAAATCATAATACATTTACCTCTAAAATTAACCTTGATTTTTGAGTTGATTTTTGAGCGAGTTATGAATTTTTGAAAATTAATATTTTGGCTAAATAAATACTGATATATTATTAATTCCTCAAAAAATTTGATATCTTAACAAAACATTTACTTTTAAAACTAACTAACTCTGCCAATTTCTGCGTGAGTTATGAATTTTTGAAAATTAGTCGAAATATTTGAAAGAAAAAATAGAAAAATAAAATAATATCGATATGATTAAATTCTTTAAAAAGTCCGATGCTATCATAACACATTTATATACCTTCGAAAAAAACTTTAATTTTTGAAAATGTGTTCATTTTTGGGTTTTAAATAGTCGTTTTTGGCAGTGGAAATTGTCATTTTTTGCAGTTAAAAATTGTCATTTTTGCTAATTAAAAATGGTCGTCGCCGACACTTGAAAATTGGACTTTTTGCAGTTGAAAATTGTCATTTTTGGCAGTTGAAAATTGTCTTTTTTGACAGCTTAAAAAGGTAGTTTCCGACACTTGGAAATTGGCTTTTTGGCAGTTGAAAATTGGCCTTTTTGGCAGTTGAAAATTGTCATTTTTAGCAGTTGAAAATTGTCTTTTTTGACAGCTTAAAAAGGTAGTTTCCGACACTTGAAAATTGGCCCTTTCGGCAGTTGAAAATTGTCATTTTTGGCAGTTAAAAATGGTCATTTTTGGCATTTAAAAATGGTCGTTGCCGACACTTGAAAATTCGCCTTTTTGGCAGTTAAAAATTGTCATTTTTGGCAGGTAAAAATGGTCGTTTCCGACACTTGAAAATTGGCCCTTTCGGCAGTTGAAAATTGTCATTTTTGGCAGCTTAAAATGGTCGTTTCCGACACTTGAAAATTGGTCTTTCTGGCAGTTGAAAATTGTCTTTTTTGACAGCTTAAAAAGGTAGTTTCCGACACTTGAAAATTGGCCTTTTTGGCAGTTGAAAATTGGCCTTTTTGCAGTTGAAAATTGTCATTTTTGGCAGTTGAAAATTGTCTTGTTTGACAGCTTAAAAAGGTAGTTTCCGACACTTGAAAATTGGACCTTTCGGCAGTTAAAAATTGTCATTTTTGGCAGTTGAAAATTGTCATTTTCTGCAGTTAAAACTGGTCGTTGCCGACACTTGAAAATTGGCCTTTTTGGCAGTTAAACATTCTTATTTTTGGCAATTAAAAATTGGCAATTTTGGCAGTTAAAAATAGTCGTTTCCGGCACTTAAAAATTTGCCCTTTTGGCAGTTGAAAATTGGCATTTTTTGTCAGTTAAAAATTGTCATTTTTGGCAGTTGAAAATTGTCATTTTTCGCAGTTAAAAATGGTTGTTGCCGACACTTGAAAATTCGCCTTTTTGGCAGTTAAACATTCTTATTTTTGGCAATTAAAAATTGGCAATTTTGGCAGTTAAAAATAGTCGTTTCCGGCACTTAAAAATTTGCCCTTTTGGCAGTTGAAAATTGGCATTTTTTGGCAGTTAAAAATTGTCATTTTTGGCAGTTGAAAATTGTCATTTTTGGCAGTTAAAAATGGTCGTTGCCGACACTTGAAAATTCGCCTTTTTGGCAGTTAAAAATTTTCAATTTTGGCAGGTAAAAATGGTCATTTCCGACACTTGAAAATTGGCCTTTTCGGCAGTTAAAAACTTTCATTTTTGGCAGTTAAAAATGGTCGTTTCCGACCCTTGAAAATTGGCCTTTTTGGCAGTTAAAAATTGTTATTTTTGGCAGTTAAAAATGGTCGTTTCCGACACTTGAAAATTGGCCTTTTTGGCAGTTAAAAATGGTCGTTGCCGACACTTGACAATTCGCCTTTTTGGCAGTTGAAAATTGTCATTTTTGGTAGTTGAAAATTGTCATTTTCTGCAGTTAAAACTGTTTGTTGCCGACACTTGAAAAATTGGCCTTTTTGGCAGTTAAACATTCTTATTTTTGGCAATTAAAAATTGGCAATTTTGGCAGTTAAAAATAGTCGTTTCCGGCACTTAAAAATTGGCCCTTTTGGCAGTTGAAAATTGGCATTTTTTGGCAGTTGAAAATTGTCATTTTTGGCAGTTGAAAATTGTCATTTTTGGCAGTTAAAAATGGTCGTTGCCGACACTTGAAAATTCGCCTTTTTGGCAGTTAAAATTTTCATTTTTGGCAGGTAAAAATGATCGTTTCCGACACTTGAAAATTGGCCTTTTTGGCGGTTGAAATTGTCATTTTTGGCAGTTAAAAATTGTCATTTTTGGTAGTTGAAAATTGTCATTTTCTGCAGTTAAAACTGGTCGTTGCCGACACTTGAAAAATTGGCCTTTTTGGCAGTTAAACATTTTCATTTTTGGCAATTAAAAATTGCCATTTTTGGCAGTTAAAAATAGTCGTTTCCGGCACTTAAAAATTGACCCTTTTGGCAGTTGAAAATTGGCATTTTTTGGCAGTTGAAAATTGTAATTTTTGGCAGTTGAAAATTGTCATTTTTGGCAGTTGAAAATTGTCATTTTTGGCAGTTAAAATTGGTCGTTGCCGACACTTGAATATTTGCCTTTTTGGCAGTTAAAAATTATCATTTTTGGCAGGTAAAATGGTCATTTCATTTCATTTTTGGCAGGAAAAAAATGGTCGTTTCCGACACTTGAAAATTGGCCTTTTTGGCAGTTGAAAATTGGCCTTTTTGGCAGTTGAAAATTGTCATTTTTGGCAGTTAAAAATTGCCATCTTTGGCGGTTGAAAATTGTCATTTTCTGCAGTTAAAACTGGTCGTTGCCGACACTTGAAAAATTGGCATTTTTGGCAGTTAAACATTTTCATTTTTGGCAATTCAAAATTGCCATTTTTGGCAGTTAAAAATAGTCGTTTCTGGCACTTAAAAATGGACCCTTTTGGCAGTTGAAAATTGGCATTTTTGGCAGGTAAAAATGGTCGTTTCCGACATTTGAAAATTGACCTTTTTGGCAGTTGAAAATTGGCCTTTTTAGCGGTTGAAATTGTCATTTTTGGCAGTTAAAAATTGTCATTTTTGGCAGTTGAAAAATGTCATTTTCTGCAGTTAAAACTGGTCGTTGCCGACTTTTGAAAAAATGGCCTTTTTGGCAGTTGAAAATTGTCATTTTTGGCAGTTAAAAATGGTCGTTGCCGACACTTGAAAATTCGCCTTTTTGGCAGTTAAAAATTGTCATTTTTGGCAAGTAAAAGTGGTCGTTACCGACATTTGAAAATTGGCCTTTTTGGCGGTTGAAATTGTCATTTTTGGCAATTAAAAATTGTCATTTTTGGTAGTTGAAATTTTCTGCAGTTAAAACTGGTCGTTGCCGACACTTGCAAAATTGGCCTTTTTGTCAGTTAAACATTTTCATTTTTGGCAATTAAAAATTGCCATTTTTGGCAGTTAAAAATAGTCGTTTCCGGCACTTAAAAATTGACCCTTTTGGCAGCTGAAAATTGTCCTTTTTGGCCAGTTAAAAATGGTCGTTGCCGACTCTTGAAAATTCGCCTTTTTGGCAGTTAAAAATTGTCATTTTTGGCAGGTAAAAATGGTCGTTTCCGACACTTGAAAATTGGCCTTTTTGGCAGTTGAAAATTGTCATTTTTGCTAGTTAAAAATGGTCGTTGCCGACACTTGAATATTTGCCTTTTTGGCAGTTAAAAATTATCATTTTTGGCAGGTAAAATGGTCGTTTCCGACACTTGAAAATTGGCCTTTTTGGCGGTTGAAATTGTTATTTTTGGCAGTTAAAAATTGTCATTTTTGGCAGTTGAAAATTGTCATTTTCTGCAGTTAAAACTGGTCGTTGCCGACACTTGAAAAATTGGCCTTTTTGGCAGTTAAACATTTTCATTTTTGGCAATTAAAAATTGCCATTTTTGGCAGTTAAAAATAGTCGTTTCCGGCACTTAAATTGACCCTTTGGCAGTTGAAAATTGGCACTTTTGGCAGTTGAAAATTGTCATTTTTGGCAGTTGAAAATAGAAAATGCGTGAGTTATAAATGTTTAGAAATTATTTTTTTAATTTGTCAAATATTTGAAAAAAGAAAAATAGAAAGAAAAATGATTGAATTCATTAAAACCTTTAATGCAATTATAATATATTTACATTTAAAATTAACTTAGAGTTTTGAAAATGCGTGTTATGAATTTTTGAAAATTAATATTTAACGTTGTCGAAGACTTGAATAAAACATCATTTTTTTTATAGACTCACAAAACATCTCCCTTTAAAACTTACTGTAATTTTTGAAAATGCGTCACTTTTACCGTTAGAATTTTTGAAAATTAAGTTTTAAGTTGTCGAACAAAAAAAAACTGATATAGAATTTCTCAAAAATGTTAGTAAGTATATTCACAAAACATCTGACTTTAGAATCAACTTAGATTTTTGAAAATCTGTCAATTTTTGCGTGAGATTAATTTTTGAAAATTAATATTTAAAGTTTTATTTTCATATATATTTACAAAACATCTATTTAATTGAATTTATTTAATGCGCCAATAACAATGGCTTTATACAGGTCAATATACATAATATAAATAAGTGGTTTCAATAAATAAAAAAATATGAGTCATAAGAGATATAAAAAAAAAACTTAAATTTACAGGGTGTAGAAATATGCAAAAGATGCATTCAGAAAGAAAACTGTAACATGGATAAATAACAAATGTATCTTCCTTTAAAAGTAACTTTAATTTTTGAAAATGTGTAACTTTTATTAATAAGTACGGTAATCCAGAGTACGCGGGTACGGTAATTCGTTTTCGAACGTGTGGCAACACTGCATCTAGTAGTCCTTACTAACTAATAGATAGTAAAATAAAGATTAGTGTAGCTCTGGTCTACTAGTTATTAACGTTATAGTTACGGCTGATACGCGCAAATAATCACTTTTGACAACGTTGGCTATTGGGAATACTTAAATGTAAAGATTTTCGAATTGCTTATATTGCACTAAAGGTATTGTAATATTTACAACAAAACTAAAAGCAATTTTCAATACGTGTAGCGTATGCTCTGCCGCAATTTATTTAACATCCCTCTCATTCGATTAGATGCCGATTATAAAATACGTTTTCTTTAGGAATTCAAGAAAGCAAAAGTATACGATGCAAGAAAAATTATTGGTTTAACTAACATTGCCTCAATCCGAGCGAATGCCCTAATAGGAGCGTATTTGAACACAGATCCTACTTCATACCAGTGTCCCACCATTGGTGGTCTATGCCCTCTGACTATTGTGCCCGTATTTTCTCAAACATGCCCGGCTTTCGATATTAACCCCGTTAGTAATTTCCTTTAATAATTAAGATGAATAATAACATACAATATTTGCAGAAGGATAGATCGAAATTAGTGGACAAGATCGCTTTCGCCGAATCTAATATACTGGCGAAGAAATTTATCGATAGTACAGGATCTTGTCATTTGTCAATCGCGTTGGCGATAACGCGATTTATAAAAAACCAAGTTAGTGCAATGAAGGGCGATCAAAGTGCTTTCGAATGTGCATACGTACGTCAAATGGGACACATTGGCGAATTTCTTCCATATATGGCTTCAATATGCAAGTTAGGACCGTACGGAATCGAAGCAACGTTTATGCCAAAACTAAATCCATACGAATGTATGCAATTGAAAAAGGCTCATCCAGTATTGACAGCTGCGATCCGGAAGGGGCAAAGTTTTTTAACAGGTGAAGTATATCGTCCTACAAGATCGACATTACCATCAGATTTTTGTACCGTTATAACCAAGACTCCGGTTGAAGTTGTGGGTGATATTACTGTAGATTTAAGTAGAAAATATCGCAGGTTTAAAATATATCAGTAATAAAATGTAGTCAAATAAATACTTTGTTGTTGTGTAAACATTCATTATTGTGAACGACTTCAGTTAATTAGGGAAATGTGTGCAACGTTTCAAATAATATATGGTATCGTATGTTCATTAAAAAGTGTGCCATGATTTTTTATTTTTAAAAATTTAAGTTGGCACACTTCTTAGGAATTGACATATAAACGTCAGATCTTTCTAGAAGTCACAATTATTCCGTGCTCACAATGGTTTACAGCAACCAGCAAAAAAGGTTACTAGTTGAAAGTTATTTCCGAAATGGGATTCAAGTGGACGGAAATTGGGTGTATTCATTCGACGCACCTTTGGCTGAGTTTCAGGAAGAATTTCCTAACGCTCCCATTATTCATGATGAATTTAAAAATACCTTATCAGGATCTGTTATGTCTCCGTAAACTAGGAAGTGGTAAACCAGTCAAACGTACTCAAGATGCTATTAACACAGCCCAAGAAATTTTGAAAGATGAATCTACGATTTCTCTGCGTTGTTTGTCACAGCAAATGAATGTATCAGTAGGAGCACAACATAAGTAACATAACCTCAAATTAAATTGAAAAAAATACAAAATTATGGCACACTTGAGTTTTTTTTAATGAACATACTTTATATCTATCCTAACAATATTATTGAGGAATTATATCGAATATCAGGGACGGCTCGTTATGTAGAGCCAAGGAGCCATGGCACTACTTGTAGTTTCAAGCTCAGCAAAAATTTTAAAGTACTTCTCAGAACACTTTTTCGCCAGTTACTTTAGTCCAGAAATATAATAAATCGTTCGTTCTTTCTTTCTTCAAAAACGGGTAGGGGGTTTATTGTATAAGTGGCTCCACCATCAACATGTTCCACGAGCCGCCACTGTTATGTAATACCATTTTCTTTATCAAAAGAACGAAATAAATCGATTGGCGTTAAAAAAACTTTTTGCTTTTTCCTAAAATATGTATTTGAAATGATTTCCTGAAGAAACCATTGATTCGATTCGAGGTTTCTATACATCACCATAAAGAACCATTCAAGACCCTTCAGAAAATGTACTTTCGCAGGAACAAATGTCAATTTTAAGCCCGTGACACGTCAGCAAAGAAGACTCGAAAATGGAAAAAATCGAAAAAATCAACTTTCTTAATAATCATCGTAGACCTTTATGTAAATCGATTGGTTTTAAAAAAATTTATCCAGAAAGAAATGCAAAAGAGTTAGTAAGTCACCATGAACTTTACGGAAAATTTTGAAAAAATCGATTTTTTCAGACTTTGAACGGCCGTAGCGGCTAAACGAAGAATCCAATTTGAACGCGGATTTCAAATCTGCGTTCCTTGTATGTCAATTAATCAAATTTAATTAAAATTGGCGATTCAAAATTTTTGACGAAAACCTGAAAAATCATCTTACTTTTTCCCAAAAAGTGCATTTGAAATGATTTCCTGAAGAAACCACTGGTTTGATTCGGGTTTTCTATACGTCATTCGAAAGATTTCATTAAGACGCATCAGAAAAACAAATGTCAATCTTAAGCTCGCGACACGTCAGCAAAGAAAATGGAAAAAATCGAAAAAAATCTACTTTCTTTATAATCATCGTAGACCTTTATGTAAGAGGGGCGGCTTGTTGTGTAGAACCAACGAGCCATGGCACTACCTGTAGTTTCAAGCTCAGCAGGAATTATTAAGTAACACTTTTTCGCCGGTTACTTTAGTCTAGAAAGATAAATCGCTCTTTCTTTCTTCAAAAATTTGTATAAGTGGCTCTACCATCAACATGATCCACGAGTCGCCACTGTCCAATATACTTCAAAAAAATAAATTTAAAATTTAATAAAACGCTTTATCGCCAACTTTTTAATAACAATAATAGTAAATCGTATATTAGCACATTATACATACAAAAACATTTAAAAAAAAGGTACATAATCTATATCAGTGGTATGTATAGATGATACCTAAGTTAAGCACATACCGACTAACAAAATGTTGGCAACTTGTTGATATTGGTGTTGATAATACCAGAAAGCAACTAGTTGATGGATACTAATGAAAAAAGGTATAATAAGAAGGTCTACGACAATTATTAAAAAAAGTAGATTTTTTCAATTTTTTACATTTTCGAGTTTAGTTTGCTGACGCATCACGGGCATCACATTTGTGGTTACGTAAGTCCAATTTCTGTAGGGTCTTGACCAGTGGTGTATTGGAGGGGGAACGGGGAGGAACGACGTTCCGGCACCTTTTTTCAGAAACGGAACGCGTTTGTGTTTGTTAATATTTTGTATAGTAAGAATAAAAAAAATAAAAAAGCTTACAAGGAAAACAATAGTTTGCTTAAAATAAGATGATCTCCGAAAAACTTTCAGCAAGCTGCTTGTGGAAAGTCGCGGACAATCTTTTTGCTCTCACCATGCGTTCCCTTACTTCTTATTTTACCAATACACCACTGGCCTTGACGGCATCTTTCCAGTGACGTATAGAAACCCCGAATGGAACCAGTGGTTTCTTCATTTCAAAAGTAATTTTTGAGCAAAAGTAAGTTTGTCGGGTTTTCGTCAAAAACTAAAAATCGCCAATTTTAATTAAATCTCACTAATTTGTACCCAAGGAGCACGGATTTGAAGACCGCATTCGATTTGGATTCTTCGTTTAGCGGCTACGGCAAAATCTGAAAAAAATCGACTTTTTTCAAAATTTCCCATAAACTTCATGGTGACTTGCCAACTTTATTGAAATGTTTTCTAGATAATTTTTTTTAACTCATCGATTTAGATCGTTCTTCTGATGAAAATAAGGTATAACATAAAGGTCTACGATGATTAAAATTGATTTTTTCGATTTTTTCTATTTTCGAGTTTTCTTCGCGAATGCGTCACGGGCTTGAAATTGACATTTATTCTTGCGCAAGTACATTTTCTGAAGGGCCTTGAAGGGATCTTTCCAGTGACGTATAAAAACCCCGAATCGAACCAGTGGTTTCTTCAGGAAATCTTCTATAGTTTTTCAGGTTTTCGTCAAAATCTAAAAATCGCCAATTTTACTTGAATCCGACTAATCTGCATCCAAGGAGCACAAATTTGAAAACCGCGTTCGATTTGGATTCTTCGTTTAGCCGCTACGGCCGCTACGGCTTCGAAGTCTGAAAAAATCGACTTTCAAAATTTTAGATAAAGTTCATGGTGACATAATTTTTTTTAGCGCCAATCGATTTAGCTCGTTCTTCTGATGAAAAAGAGATATAACATAAAGGTCAGTGTCCGTCGAGTTCCAAAAATCGGTAGGTATCAACATTACTTGCTTACAAAAACACAGGTAGAACCACTGCCATTTACATTTAGTCGAGACCACTCCCAGTTTCCGATCGAGAACCATGGTAATCTCAAGTCCAGGTCCTAAATACCATCGATGGTCCGATAAAAATAGTATTTGCGTATTTGTCTTCTTCTAGTTCCGTACTCGACACAAATCTCGACATTACCTTCATCAATGACACACCTACCTACTTGGCACGATGAGGCTGAGACCTTTGCCAACTTTCTCGAGCTTCAGTCCCTAAATTATGATATATTTAAAAAACGTAAACAACCTTTTCCTAAATTTTGAAATAAATGTATGCAAACAAAGAATAAATTTGCAAGAAATTTCAATAACTTTCGTGACTCGAAAAAAATATAAAGACAATTGCTACCGACTTAAAACTTCCCAAAGTTACTCAAAATACATCCTAAATTATGATTATTTAAAATACTTAAACACCCTTTTCCTAAATTTTGAATTAAATTAATGCAAACAAAGCGTAAATTTGCGAAAAGTTTCAATAACTTTCATGACTCGAAAAAAATATAAAGACAATTGCTACCGACTTAAAACTTCTCAAAGTTACTCAAGATACACCCTAAATTATGATTATTTAAAAAACTTAAACACCCTTTTCCTAAATTTTGAAATAAATGTATGCAAACAGAGCGTAAATTTGCGAAAAATTTCAATAACTTTCGTGACTCGAAAAAAATATAAAGACAATTGCTACCGACTTAAACCTTGCCAAAGTTACTCAAAATACACAGTAAATTATGATTATTTAAAAAACTTAAACACCCTTTTCCTAAATTTTGAAATAAATGTATGCAAACAGAGCGTAAATTTGCGAAAAATTTCAATAACTTTCGTGACTCGAAAAAATATAAAGACAATTGCTACCGACTTAAAACTTGCCAAAGTTACTCAAAATACACCCTAAATTATGATTATTTAAAAAACTTAAACACCCTTTTCCTAAATTTTGAAATAAATGTATGCAAACAGAGCGTAAATTTGCGAAAAATTTCAATAACTTTCGTGACTCGAAAAAAATATAAAGACAATTGCTACCGACTTAAACCTTGCCAAAGTTACTCAAAATACACAGTAAATTATGATTATTTAAAAAACTTAAACACCCTTTTCCTAAATTTTGAAATAAATGTATGCAAACAGAGCGTAAATTTGCGAAAAATTTCAATAACTTTCGTGACTCGAAAAAATATAAAGACAATTGCTACCGACTTAAAACTTGCCAAAGTTACTCAAAATACACCCTAAATTATGATTATTTAAAAAACTTAAACACCCTTTTTCTAATTTTTAAAATAAATGTATGCAAACGGAGCTTAAATTTGCGAAAAATTTCAATAACTTTCGTGACTCGAAAAAAATATAAAGACAATTGCTATCGACTTAAAACTTCCCAAAGTTCCTCAAAATACACCTTAAATTATGATTATTTAAAAAACTTAAACACCCTTTTCCTAAATTTTGAAATAAATGTATGTAAACAGAGCGTAAATTTGCGAAAAATTTCAATAATTTTCGTGACTCGAAAAATATAAAGATAATTGCTACCGACTTAAAACTTCCCAAAGTTACTCAGAATACATCCTGAATTTTGATTGTTTAAAAAACTTAAACACCCTTTTCCTAAATTTTGAAATAAATGTATGCAAACAGAGCGTACATTTGCGAAAAATTTCAATAATTTTCGTGACTCGAAAAAAATATAAAGACAATTGCTATCGACTTAAAACTTACCAAAGCTACTCAAAATACACCCTAAATTATGATTATTTAAAAAACTTAAACACCCTTTTCCTAAATTTTGAAATAAATGTATGTAAACAGAGCGTAAATTTGCGAAAAATTTCAATAATTTTCGTGACTCGAAAAAAATATAAAGATAATTGCTACCGACTTAAAACTTCCCAAAGTTACTCAGAATACATCCTGAATTTTGATTGTTTAAAAAACTTAAACACCCTTTTCCTAAATTTTGAAATAAATGTATGTAAACAGAGCGTAAATTTGCGAAAAATTTCAATAATTTTCGTGACTCGAAAAAAATATAAAGACAATTGCTATCGACTTAAAACTTCCCAAAGTTACTCAAAATACACCCTAAATTATGATTATTTAAAAAACTTAAACACCCTTTTCCTAAATTTTGAAATAAATGTATGCAAACAGAGCGTAAATTTGCGAAAAATTTCAATAACTTTCGTGACTCGAAAAAAATATAAAGATAATTGCTACCGACTTAAAACTTCCCAAAGTTACTCAGAATACATCCTGAATTTTGATTGTTTAAAAAACTTAAACACCCTTTTCCTAAATTTTGAAATAAATGTATGCAAACAGAGCGTAAATTTGTGAAAAATTTCAATAACTTTCGTGATTCGAAAAAAATATAAAGACAATTGCTACCGACTTAAAACTTGCCAAAGTTACTCAAAGTACACCCTATGTTATGATTATTAAAAAAAATAAAACACCCTTTTTCTAAAATTTGAAATAAATGTATGCAAACAAAGAGTAAATTTGTGAAAAATTTCAATAACTTTCGTGACTAGAAAAAAAATATAAAGACAATTGGTACCGACTTAAAACTTGCCAAAGTTACTCAAAGTACACCCTATGTTATGATTATTAAAAAAATTAAAACACCCTTTTTCTAAAATTTGAAATAAATGTATGCAAACAGAGAGTAAATTTGCGAAAAATTTCAATAACTTTCGTGACTCGAAAAAAAATATAAAGACAATTGCTACCAACTTAAAACTTGCCAAAGTTACTCAAAAGACACCCTAAATTATGATTATTTAAAAAACTTAAACACTCTTTTCTTAAATTTTGAAATAAATGTATACAAACAGAGCGTAAATTTGGGAAAAATTTCAATAATATTCGTGACTCGAAAAAAAAAATAAAGACAATTGCTACCGACTTAAAATTTGCCAAAGTTACTCAAAGAACACCCTATGTTATGATTATTAAAAAAATTAAAACACCCTTTTCCTAAAATTTGAAATAAATGTATGCAAACAGAGCGTATATTTGCGAAAAATTTCAATAACTTTCGTGACTCGAAAAAAAAAATATAAAGACAATTGCAACCAACTAAACTCGTCAAAGTTACTCAAACTAATCCCTAAATTATGATTGTTTAAAAAAAACTTAAACACCCTTTTCCTTAATTTTGAAATAAATGAATGCAAACGGAGCGTAAATTTGCGAAAAATTTCAATAACTTTCGTGATTCGAAAAAAATATAAAGACAATTGCTATCGACTTAAAACTTACCAAAGCTACTCAAAATACACGGTAAATTATGATTATTTAAAAAACTTAAACACCCTTTTCCTAAATTTTGAAATAAATGTATGCGAACAGAGCGTAAATTTGCGAAAAATTTCAATAACTTTAGTGACTCGAAAAAAATATAAAGACAATTGCTACCGACTTAAAACTTGCCAAAGTTACGCAAAAAACACCCTAAATTATGATTATTTAAAAAACTTAAACATCCTTTTCCTAAATTTTGAATTAAATGTATGCAAACAGAGCATAAATTTGTGAAAAATTTCAATAACTTTCGTGATTCGAAAAAAATATAAAGATAATTGCTACCGACTTAAAACTTGCCAAAGTTACTCAAAATACACTTAAAATTTTGATTATTTAAAAAACTTAAACACCCTTTTCCAAAATATTGAAATAAATGTATGCAAACAAATCGCAAATTTGATTTTTGGGTCCTTTCTCCGCAAATACTGTTAGACTCTTGTATGTACGGGCATAATATACAAATGAAAACCATTTAAGCGCACTTATTTTTTAATGTAACTTGTACACACTTTCTAAAATAAATTTCTAAAACGCTGTATTTTCTAACAAATCAAAAATAGTTCATACATGTTTTGCAAACTTGCTCCTATCTTACAGGCAGATGACAACGGACAACATATTTATGGCAAAAAATCATTTTCAAATAACACTATACGATGATTACTTCTTGAATTTATACATATTTTTCGTTGGACGTGACATAGAGCTAAGTCTTTTCTCCTTCTTCGCGACGGGTTTTAAGGGATAGCTGTGACCCTTTAACAACCTAGGATTTGGAACAGGGTTTATGCTATAATGAGACGGTTTAAATTCTTGTGTTGGCGAGTGCTGCAATTTTGAATCTTCAATTGCTCCATCATTTATCGGCGATGCAATGCCCATGTTACGATCCCAAATAGGCTCCAGTTCCTGTAACTGGTTTTCATTATTTAGTATTTGTTGTGCTTGTAAATATTGTTCTGTCTGATAGTTTTCATTAATATACTCTTTTGAAGTCATAGTTATGGGCGTTTTATTTCCAGAACTGGATTTATTAGGTGTAATACTCCTGCTGTAATCATTCATTTCTTTTGAAGATG
Organism: Ocypus olens; assembly: GCA_910593695.2. Lineage (NCBI taxonomy): Eukaryota > Metazoa > Arthropoda > Insecta > Coleoptera > Staphylinidae > Ocypus > Ocypus olens. The sequence continues at coordinate 190,201 of OU343054.1, forward strand.
CAATTGTAAGCGTTTTATTTCCAGAACTGGACTTATTAGGTGTGATGCTCCTGCTTTGTTCGTTAAATTCTTTTGAAGTTATACCTATGGAGGTTTTATTTACAGAACTGGATTTGTTAGGTGTGATGCTCCTGCTGTATTCGTTCATTTCTTTTGAAGTGTTAATTGTAAGCGTTTTATTTCCAGAACTGGATTTGTTAGGCGTGTTGCTCCTGCTTTGTTCGTTAATTTCATATTTAGTAGATGTACCACTACCACTCTGGTAATTGTTGGGAGGAACATTTTCCAATTGACTTCTATTCGGATTTGGTGTTCTATTACCAAAAGATCTGTTGCTGTTATTACTGCTATGATAATATTTTCTATTAGGACCAGTGGAGGTTTCAAAATTATTACCAGTTTTAATATTATAGTCATTTGTTGTTTGGCTTTCAGAATTTCCAAAATTGTATGCCTGTTTTAATGGATCTGAAAAATTTTGATTAAATAAGACCACACATTCCTTATTTATAATATCACTAATTTTACCATATAAAATACTATTATCATTCTGATCATGGCCGTATAAATCATTATTATCAATCTGATCATGATCATATAATTCATTATTATCAATCTGATCGTGGCCATATAATTCATTATTATCAATCTGATCACGGGCATATAGATCTTGATTATCGATCTGATCATGGCCGTATAAATCATTATTATCATTCTGATCATGTCCGTATGAATCATTATTGTCAATCTGATCGTTATTATCAATCTGGCCATGGTCGTATGAATCATTATTATCAATCTGATCACGGCCATATAAATCATTATTATCGATCTGATCATTATTATCGATCTGATCATTATTATCAATTTGATCATGGCCATGTTTTGATGACTGGTTGCTTTTATAATTTCTTATTTCAACATATTCATTATTCAAATTAGTTGGGCTATTTTTTAAAGGTGGTCCTGATTCAATCGCAGCAGTTTCTTCGTTAACATATAATAATTCTCCTCTGCTAAAATTATGCGAAGGATTTGCATTGTCCGCGAATTCGTAATCCTGTTCATGATGTTTTTTGTAAGTATTATTAATTCCATTGTATGAGCCCACCTTATTATTTTGGCCACTTTTATCAGTGTGAGCTGTTCGGACGCTATCTTTAGATCGTTGGCTACTTCTTTCACGCCGACCTACGCTTCTTTGAGAATGCTTCGCTGAAGTTATTTCGTTTGGAGCATGGTTGCATTTGCATCTATGCGATTCATCACTGGTGTAGGCTTCGCTTTGCGTCACTCCAGCAGTGTACTCTGTTTCAGTGTATTCGGTGCTGTAATCTTCAAAATTTGTAGTGTATTCATCATCTTCTTGAAATTGACCATAGTTTCCATGCAAACAACCCCTGGGATGTTTCTCTATAAACTTCAAACACGTCTTGCACTGCACGTAGTTTCCCAAATTTACATTCGGAACGGGCATTTTCGGTATATCGTAATTTAATTTTGTCGACCCTGATGTCATTCTGCACATTTTGGTCGGAAGATCCGATAGTTTATCGTTCATTCGCATCTCCGAACTTCTGTTTGGTTTCCAGTGGGCCCAATAGGATTCTTCCAAAGAATTTATGTTTTTGCTTGCAGATATTGAGTGAATAGGACAGTCCGAAGATTTTGCGTTGGCTACTACATGCGTTCGATTATTAAAATATTGATTTGTACCATCCTCTGCCGACAGGCACTTACACATTGATCCCTTGCAGTGACATGTTTGATTTAATTTGGATAGATTCGGATTCGGTTGAAATGTCTGAAAGGTGTGTTGACCCTCGTCGGAAGATTCATCCGAGAGAGACGGAGCTTGCGAATAGCTGGTTATTGTGAAGAGACTGGGAACCCGCTGAAAATTAAAAAATAGGTTTGGTTAATATTTTAGAATCATATTTAACGAAAAAATGTAAAAAAATGAAAATTTAGAATTGTCGAATCCACAACGAAAAATTTTAAATATATATAAATCGTGCGGGTAAAATTTTACAACATTTTAATTAAGTTAAGGAAACATCATTCCATCAAAATAATTTTGTTTTTTGAAAATCCAACAATTTTCTTGCGAGTTGCAAATTTTTTAAAATTCTAAATTTTAAATTGTCGAATTTGCAACGAAAAAATTGAAATAAATATAAATCGTGCGGGTAAAATTCTACAAAATTTTAATTTAGTTAAGGAAACATCATTCTATCAAAATAATTTTGTTTTTTGAAAATCCAACAATTTTCCTACGAGTTGCAAATTTTTTAAAATTCTAAATTTTTAATAGTCCAATCTACAACGAAAAAATTGAAATAAATATAAATCATGCGGGTAAAATTTTACAAAATTTTAATGTAGTTAAGGAAACATCATTCTATCAAAATAATTTTGTTTTTTGAAAATCTAACAATTTTCTTGCGAGTTGCAAATTTTTTAAAATTCTAAATTTTGAATAGTCCAATCTACAACGAAAAAATTGAAATAAATATAAATTGTGCGGGTAAAATTTTACAAAATTTTAATTTAGTTAAGGAAACATCATTCTATCAAAATAATTTTGTTTTTTGAAAATCCAACAATTCTCTTGCGAGTTGCAAATTTTTTAAAATTCTAAATTTTGAATAGTCCAATCTACAACGAAAAAATTGAAATAAATACAAATCGTGCGGGTAAAATTTTACAAAATTTTAATTCAGTTAAGGAAACATCATTCTATTAAAATAATTTTGTTTTTTGAAAATCCAACAATTCTCTTGCGAGTTGCAAATTTTTTAAAATTCTTAATTTTTAATTGTCAATCCACAACGAAAAAATTGAAATAAATATAAATCGTGCGGGTAAAATTTTACAAAATTTTAATTAAGTTAAGGAAACATCATTCTATCAAAATAATTTTGTTTTTTGAAAATCCAACAATTTTCTTGCGAGTTGCAAATTTTTTAAAATTCTAAATTTTGAATAGTCCAATCTACAACGAAAAAATTGAAATAAATATAAATCGTGCTGGTAAAATTTTACAAAATTTTAATTTAGTTGAGGAAACATCATTCTATCAAAATAATTTTGTTTTTTGAAAATCCAACAATTTTCTTGTGAGTTGCAAATTTTTTAAAATTCTAAATTTTGAATAATCCAATCCACAACGAAAAAATTGACATAAATATAAATCGTGCGTGTAAAATTTTACAAAATTTTAATTTAGTTAAGGAAACATCATTCTATCAAAATAATTTTGTTTTTTGAAAATCCAACAATTTTCTTGCGAGTTGCAAATTTTTTAAAATTCTAAATTTTGAATAGTCCAATCTACAACGAAAAAATTGAAGTAAATATAAATCATGCGGGTAAAATTTTACAAAATATTAATTTAGTTAAGGAAACATCATTCTATCAAAATAATTTTGTTTTTTGAAAATCCAACAATTTTCTTGCGAGTTGCAAATTTTTTTAAATTCTAAATTTTAAATAGTCCAATCCACAACAAAAAAATTGAAATAAATATAAATCGTGCGGGTAAAATTTTACAAAATTTTAATTCAGTTAAGGAAACATCATTCTATCAAAATAATTTTGTTTTTTGAAAATCCAACAATTTTCTTGCGAGTTGCAAATTTTTTAAAATTCTAAATTTTTAATTGTCAATCCACAACGAAAAAATTGAAATAAATATAAATCGTGCGGGTAAAATTTTACAACATTTTGATTAAGTTAAGGAAACATCATTCTATCAAAATAATTTTGTTTTTTGAAAATCCAACAATTTTCTTGCGAGTTGCAAATTTTTTAAAATTCTAAATTTTTAATAGTACAATCTACAACGAAAAAATTGAAATAAATATAAATCGTGCTGGTAAAATTTTACAAAATTTTAATTTAGTTAAGGAAACATCATTCTATCAAAATAATTTTGTTTTTTGAAAATCCAAAAGTTTTCTTGCGAGTTGCAAATTTTTTAAAATTCTAAATTTTGAATAGTCCAATCTACAAAGAAAAAATTGAAATAAATATAAATCGTGCGGGTAAAATTTTACAACATTTTAATTTAGTTAAGGAAACATCATTCTATAAAAATAATTTTGTTTTTTGAAAATCCAACAATTTTCTTGCGAGTTGCAAATTTTTTAAAATTCTAAATTTTGAACAGACCAATCCACAACGAAAAAAATGAAATAAATATAAATCGTGCGGGTAAAATTTTACAAAATTTTGATTTAGTTACGGAAACATCATTCTATCAAAATAATTTTGTTTTTTGAAAATCCAACAATTTTCTTGCGAGTTGCAAATTTTTTAAAATTCTAAATTTTTAATTGTCAATCCACAACGAAAAAATTAAAATAAATATAAATCGTGCGGGTAAAATTTTACAAAATTTTAATTCAGTTAAGGAAACATCATTCTATCAAAATAATTTTTTTTTTGAAAATCCAACAATTTTCTTGCGAGTTGCAAATTTTTTAAAATTCTAAATTTTGGACAGTCCAATCTACAACGAAAAAATTGAAATAAATATAAATCGTGCGGGTAAAATTTTACAAAGTTTTAATTTAGTTAAGGAAACATCATTCTATCAAAATAATTTTGTTTTTTGAAAATCCAACAATTTTCTTGCGAGTTGCAAATTTTTTAAAATTCTAAATTTTGAATTGTTGAATCCACAACGAAAAAATTGAAATAAATATAAATCGTGCGGGTAAAATTTTACAAAATTTTAATTTAGTTAAGGAAACATCTTTCTATCAAAATAATTTTGTTTTTTGAAAATCCAAAAATTTTCTTGCGAGTTGCAAATTTTTTAAAATTCTAAATTTTGAATAGTCAATCCACAACGAAAAAATTTGCAATAAATATAATTCGTGCAGGTAAAATTTTACAAAATTTTAATTTAGTTAAGGAAACATGGTTCTATCAAAATAATTTTGTTTTTTGAAAATCCAACAATTTTCTTGCGAGTTGCAAATTTTTTAAAATTCTAAATTTTGAATAGTCCAATCTACAACGAAAAAATTGAAGTAAATATAAATCATGCGGGTAAAATTTTACAAAATATTAATTTAGTTAAGGAAACATCATTCTATCAAAATAATTTTGTTTTTTGAAAATCCAACAATTTTCTTGCGAGTTGCAAATTTTTTAAAATTCTAAATTTTGAATAGTCCAATCTACACGAAAAAAATGAAATAAATATAAATCGTGCAGGTAAAATTTTACAAAATTTTAATTTAGTTAAGGAAACACCATTCTATTAAAATAATTTTGTTTTTTGAAAATCCAACCATTTTCTTGCGAGTTGCAAATTTTTTAAAATTCTAAATTTTGAATAGTCCAATCTACAACGAAAAAATTGAAATAAATATAAATCGTGCAGGTAAAATTTTACAAAATTTTAATTTAGTTAAGGAAACATCATTCTATCAAAATAATTTTGTTTTTTGAAAATCCAACAATTTTCTTGCGAGTTGCAAATTTTTTAAAATTCTAAATTTTGAATAGTCCAATCTACAACGAAAAAATTGAAGTAAATATAAATCATGCGGGTAAAATTTTACAAAATATTAATTTAGTTAAGGAAACATCATTCTATCAAAATAATTTTGTTTTTTGAAAATCCAACCATTTTCTTGCGAGTTGCAAATTTTTTAAAATTCTAAATTTTGAATAGTCAATCCACAACGAAAAAATTTGCAATAAATATAATTCGTGCAGGTAAAATTTTACAAAATTTTAATTTAGTTAAGGAAACATGGTTCTATCAAAATAATTTTGTTTTTTGAAAATCCAACAATTTTCTTGCGAGTTGCAAATTTTTTAAAATTCTAAATTTTGAATAGTCCAATCTACAACGAAAAAATTGAAATAAATGTAAATGGTGCGGGTAAAATTTTACAAAATTTTAATTTAGTTAAGGAAACATCATTCTATCAAAATAATTTTGTTTTTTGAAAATCCAACAATTTTCTTGCGAATTGCAAATTTTTTAAAATTCTAAATTTTTAATAGTCCAATCTACAACGAAAAAATTGAAATAAATATAAATCGTGCAGGTAAAATTTTACAAAATTTTAATTTAGTTAAGGAAACATCATTCTATCAAAATAATTTTGTTTTTTGAAAATCCAACAATTTTCCTACGAGTTGCAAATTTTTTAAAATTCTAAATTTTGAATAGTCCAATCTACAACGAAAAAATTGAAATAAATATAAATCGTGCTTGTAAAATTTTACAAAATTTTAATTTAGTTAAGGAAACATCATTCTATCAAAATAATTTTGTTTTTTGAAAATCCAACAATTTTCCTACGAGTTGCAAATTTTTTAAAATTCTAAATTTTGAATAGTCCAATCTACAACGAAAAAATTGAAATAAATGTAAATCGTGCAGGTAAAATTTTTAATTAGATGCATTTCAAACTACTACGGTGGATTTCACATAAAAAATATTTAAGCCAGGTTTTTCGAATTCCGGTATTATATTTTCACCTGTGTAAACGATCTCTGCGTGTCATTGACTGTCGTCACTGGTAGTCATCGAATACATTTTTGAATCATAATTGTTTAAATGAGAATTGGAGCCTCGGAAGAGGATTTAAAGTAAAAATACATTGTTAATAAACATTGTGAAGGAGTAAATATCAATGAAAATATATGGAATTTAATCGCAGAACGTAACCTTAAATTAAATAAATTAAATTTCAATTAGCTGCCGACTTTCTTAGTTTAAATCAGGCAATCTTGTATCTAATTGTAATAATAACGTTAACTTTATCTTAACTATGCATTACAAAGTTAGGAGCAATCGAAATGACAATAATACATTCCTTGAAAATGATTGAATACAATCAGCACTTGTTGGATAATTTTGGCCAGTGACGGTTCGCGGGTTTCTTTCTGGTACAGTCGAGGAACAAGAGGTGGCAATACAGTTGGAGAGACGGCTGGCTGCGTGACCGCACCTATCTGTATAACCATCTCTTGTTCCTCGGCCGTACCAGAAAAAACTGATTTTGGCAAACGCTAACACTACGAGGACACACGCATTTTACCAATCTGAGTTTTCTTCAGTATTTTTGTATTATTACTGATATCAATTGGTATACAAATCCGGAATATAATGAAAGTTTTAACAGTTTAAACTTACTTGAGTCATTTGATATCCATTGGAACTGCAACAAGTGTTCAAGCACTTATTTTTAAATTGTGCCATCTATTCACTCATCTGCATAATTTAAAAGAAAGAAAAAGGCCAAGATTCAATTAAAATGCCACATCCGACAGTGAAAGGCACCAACTGGGATATTACGAAGTGAGAAAAAGCATAGAGATTAAAATGATAAAAAATATTTATTAGGTAAACTTTTTTGTTAGTTAATTAAAAATTACTAAATTTATATTGCAACTATAATTTTACAATGTGCTGAGGTCACACAAAAACTAAATTACATTGTAATATACAATAAACAACTACACTTCGAAAATAAGAGTAACATTAAGTTTTTGTGTGACGGTTCCTTCTCAATATATAATTTATAAACTTTGATATATCACAAAAATTCAAATTATGAATACTTTTAAAACATATCACGGATCTTAAATATTCTTACATCCCATTATTATAAAATAATAATTACAAATTCTCTTCTCTAAACATACATATCATACTCAATAAAGTGTTGTATAGCTCTGCACATTAAATCAGCTTAAATATATAATATACATATCGGATGCCACTTTTATTTTATAAACACAATCTAGTCATTTTATACACAATTGTATCAAATCACTCACACACAATTTAAAAAGTCTTCAATTTGTTAAAAGTCCTACTAAATATCATTATTTATTATTTTTTGTATATAACAAAATTCTAAACATTCAATAATAATAAAATAGGTACTGTATCCCCACATTCCGTCACATATATAGGTATAAGAGATTCTTGTCTGTATAAAAAATATTTCATTTTTGATCTAAAATATAAACTTTTGTGAATCAAAATTTCGACGTGAGCGATGAAACTGCGGGGATACAGGAATCACGATAAACAATTATCCATTTTTTTATAAATTAATTTGTCGTTTCGGTTTATTCTCAGTTATTACAAGTTCAGCTCATTTAAAACAACGTTTGATTAATTGTTGATGACGAAACCGAGGTGATTCTAGTGGGGAGCGCTTGGAGCTCAGACTCCCCGTAAGTTACATTCCGTTTAATTGAATTTATAAGTTTAAAGCTTTAGTTGAAAGTCCACCTCTTGATACGTTTATTCTTTCGGCCAGTGAATACACAACGCGATGGCAGTTTGTGCTTCTTTGTATCAACAACAAAGGCAGTTGTTGGCAGCTTAGTTGATGTTATTTTTGTTTCTAGGTACTTTTTTAATGAGACTGCTATTATTCTGCATATGGCAAAAGTATGGCTTATTTTTAAACATTTAGATAAACTAAATCTATGATAAAACACACAACTACTATTACAAGTGACAGGAAACTATCAGTGCTCATAAATTGCTTAAACATTATTTAAACAAATATTTATAAAAGCTGTATTAACATCTGCAATAATCTAATCTAGTTAAAATCACCTTCAGAACTAATTTATCAGAAATATTTACACTTTCAGTATCAATAAATTTGACGATTAGTTCTAGAAGTTGCAACTGACACCATCATACAGAATAAAGTAGCTGAAATTATTTCAACGAAAAGTACGTACTTTCACGACTTGCAATAATATAAGGTAAAGAAATAACAAAGTTAACCGTTTTCTTTTAAGTATAAAGTTGAACTTAAGGTGATTTCTAAATTAAAAATTTATTTACAACGTCTGTATTATTCATTATAAACCCAAGCGGATAAATCACTTCACCAATTTGTTATTGAAAACACTATTCCATGTATTGAATTGAAATACGTCCTAACTTCTTCTTAAGAGCTATTGTGACGATGTTGCAGCTGTTTGGTAATCCATGGAAGTGCTACTGCAATTTGACAAATTGTGGCATTCACAGGGTGTCTTCAAACACCCGTGTAGTCCATCTCACCAACAGAACACTGACAACTCTCCACCGTGATCACCACCATGCTTCCAGGCGGTCACTGAGCGTGTCTTCAGCTGTAAAATAAAACAAATTCATTACATGTTTTTTAAAAAATTACGTTTAAAATTTATATTTATTCGAAACGAAATCTGAGTAAGCTCATCAAACTGTACAACTTGGCAGATTTTGAAAAAACTCTATCAATAATACATCATTTTAATCATAGATTTATGAATATTATAAATTATAGTAGTATAACCCTTGAACCAGCGGTGGCTCGTGGATGTTCGGCGAGGAGGCTGCGGGAGAAAATTTAACCAAAACAGCAGCGAAATATTTTCTTCCTCTTTAAGAGAAAGTAGTACAGCACGAGCGGCATTTCTGTCGTAGCCTCTTCTATAAAGATCCACGAGCCGCCGCTGCCTTGAACGAATGATCAATGGTCTAGTATGATACTAGACTACAAATAAGTTTAGATCGGACGAAAAAACGAAATTAGACATTTAATTGTTCCTACAAATATTTGAAAATTAAATAATTCCTTAAACAAAAATCCCGCAGACTATATTTTCCAGATAAATAATTTTATTTAAAAATAAACCCCATATTTAAATTAAAACTCACTAAAACAAAGAATATAAAATTAAATAAATAACCTAAAATTAATACAAAACCCTTGAAAATACAGGTCAAAAAATTCAAAAATTTAGGTTGCAAAAAAAATTCCGTAAAAAAAAACAAAAAATTCCCTGTAAAAATCAATAATTCACGTTAAAAAAATATAAAATGTGGGACAAAAAATTGGACAAGAACGTCGGGTCTGAAAATCGAAAATGTTGAAATATCAAAAATTTCAACAAACCAATCAAAAATGTAGCCAAAATAAAGAATTATTGATTTATATGCGAAAAATTTTTTCTGGTATTTTCGAGTTTTGTTCGTTGAAATTTTCGATTTTCTGGTCTGCATTTTTTATCTTTAGGCCGTAATTCCGCAAAAAACAAAAATTTCCGCGTAAAAATCAATAATTCAGATTAAAAAATATAAAATGTAGGAGAAAAAATTGACCAGAACGTCGGGTCTGAAAATCGAAAATGCTGAAGTATCGAAAATTTCAACAAACCAATCAAAAATGTAGTCAAAATAAAGAATTATTGATTTATATGTGAAAAAAAAATTTCTGGTATTTTCGAGTTTTGTTTGTTGAAATTTTCGATTTTCTGGTCTGCATTTTTTATCTTTAGGACGTAATTCCGTAAAAAACAAAAATTTCCTCGTAAAAATTAATAATTTAGGTTTAAAAAATATAAAATGTAGGATAAAAACTTTGACCAGAACGTCGGATCTGAAAATCGAAAATGTTGAAATATCGAAAATTTCAACAAACCAATCAAAAATGTAGCCAAAATAAAGGATTATTGATTTATATGCGAAAAATTTTTTTCTGGTATTTTCGAGTTTTGTTTGTTGAAATTTTCGATTTTCTGGTCTGCATTTTTTTATCTTTAGGATGTAATTCCGTAAAAAACAAAAATTTCCTCGTAAAAATCAATAATTCAGGTTTAAAAAATATAAAATGTTGGATAAAAAATTTGACCAGAACGTCGGGTCTGAAAATCGAAAATGCTGAAATATCGAAAATATCAACAAACCAATCAAAAACGTAGCCTCAATAAAGAATTATTAATTTATATGCGAAAAATTTTTTTCGGGTATTTTCGAGTTTTTTGTTGTTGAAATTTTCGATTTTCTGGTCTGCATTTTTTATTTTTAGGACGTAATTCCGTAAAAAGCAAACATTTCCTCGTAAAAATCAATAATTCAGGTTTAAAAAATATAAAATGTAGGACAATAAATTTGACCAGAACGTCAGGGCTGAAAATCGAAAATGTTGAAATATCGAAAATTTCAACAAACCAATCAAAAATGTAGCCAAAATAAAGAAGTATTGATTTATATGCGAAAAATTTTTTTCGGGTATTTTCGAGTTTTTTTTATTCAAATTTTCGATTTTCTGGTCTGCATTTTTTATCTTTAGGCCCGAGTTTTCGATGTTTTGTCTAAATTCTCAGGTCTAAAAATAAAAAAATGCAGACCAAGCAATCCAAAATTTCAACAAACGAATCGAATATTTTGGTCAAAAAAAATAAAAAATTTGGAACAAACCTAAAATATCGACAAAAATCAAAATTCCAGGTCTAAAAATTAAAATTCAGACCAAATACTAAAAGACAAATAATTTTCAGGCCCAAAAATAACTCTTTGTAGCTTAAAATAAGTTCCGGCGGGAAATTTGAAAATAGTAGCAAAAAATAAAAAAAAACGCACAATAAAATCAATAATTTAGGTTAAGAAAATCTAAAATATGGGACAAAAAATTAAAAAATCAAGACCAAAAATCTAAAATTCGTATCTTAAAATCAAAGTGGTGGACCAACAAATAAAATTTTTTAACAAACAAATCGAAAATTTAAGCCAAAATAATGAAAATTTTGGCCAAAAGCAGGGGCGGCTCGTTATATAGAGCCAAGGAGCCATGGCCCTACCTGTAGTTTCAAGCTCGGCAAGAATTTTTAATGAATTCTTAAAACACTTTTACGCCAATTACTGCGGTCTATAAAGATAAATCGTTCTTTCTTTCTTCAAGAAAGGGGGGGGGGGGGTATATTGTATAAGTGGCTCTACCATCAACATGTTTCACGAGCCGCCACTGGCCAAAAGACCAACAATTTAAAACGAAAAAATTGAAAATACAAAATATAGGCTAAAAAGTAAAAATCTACAATATAGACTATAAAGGTGAAAATTTAAACAAAACATCGACAACTTGGACTTTGTCATCGACAAATGATAAAAAATGCAGACAAGAAAAATCGAAAATTTTGATTAAAATAAAGAATTTTTAGGCCAAAATTTAAAAAGAAATCTAAAATATGGGCTAAATAATCAAGACTCCTGATCTAAAAATAAAAAACGCAGACAAAAAATATCGAAAATTTAGGTAGAAGCAAAATAATTTACCAATTTTACCAAGAATACAAAAAAATCGCACCATAAAATTAATAATCCAAATTAAAAAACCTAAAATATAAGACAAAAAATAAAACATTTAGACCAAAAATCTAAAATTCAGGCCTAAAAATAAAAATGGTGGTCCAAGAGGACAAAAATTTTAACAAACAAACATAACAAAATAATAATAATAATAATAATAATAAAAATAAAAGCGGACTAAAAAATCGAAAATTTTAACAAACAAAACTTGAAGAAATTCTCGCATCAATAATTCAGGTTAAAATATCTAAGAAATTTAAAAGGTCAAAATTTCAACAAAACATCAAGAACTTGGACGTAAATGATAAAAAATGCAGACAACAAAAATCGAAAAATTCGATCAAAATAAAGAATTTTTAGGCCAAAAATTAAAAAAAAATCGAAAATATGGGCTCAATAATCAAGACTCCTGATCTAAAAATAAAAAAAAACGGAGACAAAAAATTTAGGTAGAAGCATAATAATTCACCACTTTCAGCTCCCAGAAATTTGAAAATAATAGCCAAAGAATACAAAAAAATCGCACAATAAAATTAAGAATCCAAGTTAACAAATCTAAAATATAAGACAAAAAATAAAACATTTAGATCAAAAATCTAAAATTCAGGCCTAAAAATAGAAATAGTGGTCCGAGAGAACAAAAATTTTAACAAACAAACAAAACAAAATAAAAATAACAATAATAAAAGCGGACTAAAAAATCGAAAATTTTAACAAACAAAACTCGAAATTCTCGCATCAATAATTCAGGTTAAAATATCTAAGAAATCAAAAATTGGGAACCAAAATTAAAAATATCTAGGAAATCAAAAATTCGGAACTAAAATTAAAAGTTCGGTCTGAAAAATCAAAAATGCGGATTAAAAAGTCGAAAATTTTAACAATTAAATCGAAAATTAAGGTCAAAATCAAGAAGATTAAGGCCAAATGATAAATAAAAAAATAGACGAAAAAATGGTGATGTAGCCATCATGTTACTTTCTCCGACTTGATGGTATCATAGCCATTTATATTTACGTTTTCATCGTTTATTTTCAATTTAAATCATATTTCAAATGTACATCGAGCGTTGTGTAAACTCGGATGAAATTGACGTTTAAAACGTCAAAATTATGAAAGATGGAAAAATTATGCTTGAAATTCAAAAACTCGGTTTACTCAAAAACTAAAGGGATTTCGAAAAAAACTTATTCTTTATAAGTTGTTATTTTAACATTCTCTACAATTATTATTAACATAAATTTGCTGTAACTATTATCGTTTTATAATTATAAACCAAAAATTAAAAAAATAATAATACATTTTCTCTCGAATAAAAATGATTTTATGAAAAAAATTTCAAGCAAAAGATGTTCATTTTTTTGTTGTCTTCAATGTTTGTTTAAATATTTGTGATATTTTACATATTTAAGAAAATATTGGCAAAAAACAAGTAAAGTTAACGAAATTTTACGATTGAGCATATGATTGTTAATGTATATGTTCAATCGTAAAATAATCACATCAACGCATTAATAAGTAGTCAACCATACTCAGTACTATTTAATTATCAAAATTGCACACCCGGTAGATAACTTCCGTCCAAGGGAACAATTTTTAATATTGTCCATAATTTGGACAATACTGGCTGCGTGAGTAATTTTCATAGTAAAGGGGCTAAAACATTTTAACGGAAGTGATGAAACTCACTATTTTATGTTCCGTAGAACAGAACCCCATATCATCTTTAAGAGTTATTACAGCACCGTTTCAAATAAGTCCACCTTCCAAAAGATTTGAATACAATGCTCAAGTTTTTAAATCATCTGCAATTATCAAATGAAGACAAAGGCAAACGAATGGAATTTAATTTAATTAACCTAACTTTATTCCTAATGCGTTATGCTGTGTCACTGTCACCTTTGTATATTTGGTTGCATACAATTTCAATAAAATGCCATGCGTTTATGTGATTATTTTACGATTGAACGTATACGTTAATAATGGTATGTTCAGTGTTAAAATAAAAGCTCTGTATATAGCTCCTATTTCATGGGCAAGAAAATACTTTTTAGTAAGATTGCTTAAATTACAGCAACTATAAAAGCTTAGCAGCGCGATCAATACGAGACAAACTAAAGATGATGAAGTCTCGTCACTGCATTTCCAGACTTTCTCGTCATTAAGTCGGCCACTTGAAATATTAAAAAAAAACGTTTCCAAGTATAGTGCACATAAAGGGCATTTTTGCTTTGCAAAGGTAGTTATTAAGCTTTCAAATAGGAGCGCTTTTATTTTGTCTGTTTTGCAGTTTTTTTTTTTTCGAGATAATAATTGCTCCATTGACTGATGCACGGACTCTCCGCCGCGTTCGTAGACACACGAATCGATATTTTGAATGCGGCATCCATTATTAAGTCCAACAAGTGCATGTAATATTTAATGCAAATTCGCCTTTTGCATTACATATGAAATGGAATGACCCAATATCACGTCGGACAATATATTTCATTGGGTTGCACATTGTATCCAGTTGTGAAAGAAATTAAATTGCGTTCTGTATAAAATGTTGACATTTCTGTTGGATAATAAAGTATCCACTTTACCGGAACCCTGGCCGTTTCTTTAATAAGTAATTTTATCATCATGGTGAAAGTAGTTATAGAAAAGAAGTAGGAGCCAGTTGCTGACCGTTTCTTTTCAGTACAGTTTCGCTAGTTATGAAAAACATGTTTCTTATTATTTTAATTTTACAATGAATACAAATATATGATTGACATCAGAGAAGCCCTGGACTAGTAAACCACAACGTCCATCCGAGGAAAGGTTTTAGTTGGTGGGCACTTGCCCTTCAGGAAGTGAATCCAACACCGCCCTTCTAGAAAAGTCTTTAGAAGATCTCACATTAAAAAATACTATTTCTGGATTACAGTATCAAAAAGTAACAGAAAAACTTAACAAAACACCTTTGTTTGCATTCAAATATGTTATGTGATCTAGGAGATACACGCATCTGGGTTTCGAGTCCGAATCTATGGATGCCATAGTCAATTTTTTTCTGCTGTATGGTTATTATGACATCACAATGTGACATTTGACATATGGGGCCCCAGGATATTCTGCAATTGGCATCATGTAAACGGGATTTTCCAACTCACTAGTGAAATCACATCATTTTTAATTTCAATTTAAAATTCAAAATATGACGCGTGCGCAACCATACAGCAGGAAAAAATGGTGATGTAGTCATCATGTTACTTTCTCCGATTTGATTGGAATCATTAATATTTTCAATTTAAAGCATATTTTAAATGTACTTCGTGCGTTTAGTAGAATCGGATGAAACTGACGTTTAAAACATCAAAATTATGCACGGACACACACAGACAGACAGACACACAAACACACACATATACAGACAATTTTTTTCCACTCTAATGTAATCATAATACATTTAACTTTAAAATTTGATTTTTAAACGAGTCGATTTTTGCGTGAGTTAGAATTTTTGAAAATTAATGTTTTAAGTTGCCACTTACACAAAGCGAAAATCGTAGACAAAATTGAGTTCCTTAAATATTTGAATACATCCACGGAACGATTGACTATAAAACTAACTTTGATTTTCTGAAAATGTAATCATTTTTGGGATTTTTTTTAAATTATATATACAAAATCTTTATTGACACAGTAGTTATAACTTATTATAATACATAAACAAGTAAATACATTAGTTATTTTTTCCCTCATGTCAATAGCTATAGATTTTTACATTATTTTTTAAGTTTTTAACTTTCCAAGTTGTCGAACACTTGACAAAAAAATCTCAAAAATAAATACTGATATAATAGAATTTCTCGAAAATTTAAGTATACCTATAATATATTCACAAAGCATCTGCATTTAGAATAATCCAAAATTTTTTAAAATATGTCAATTTTTAAGTGAGTTTGAATGTAAAAATTATTTTTTTAAGATGTCGAATATTTGTACAAAACAAAAATCGTAAACAAAATTGAGTTCCTCAAATATTTTAATACATCCACGAAACGATTACCTTTACTAACTTTGATTTTTGAAAATGTGTTCATTTTTTGATGTTTTTATTTTTTAATTATTTTTTTAAGTTTTTAACTTTCCAAGTTAAATAAATACAAAAATAAAATAAATACTGATATGATAGAATTTCTCGAAATTTTAAGTATATAATATATTCACAAAACATCTGCATTTAGAATTAACCAAGATTTTTGAAAACGTGTCAATTTTTTAACAAAGAAACAATTGAAAAAAGGATAAATACTGATATGACTAAATTCCTTAAAAACTCTAAAGTAATCATAATACATTTATCTTTAAAATTGACTATGATTTTAAAAAATGAGTCCATTTTTGCGTGATTTATGATTTTTTGCAAAAATTTTTTTTTTTAATTTCTGAATATTTGAACGGAGAAAAAATAAAAAAAATAAATACTAACATGACTGAATTCCTTAAAAACTCTAAGGCAATCAAAATACATTTATCTTTCAAATTAACTATGATTTTTAAAAATGAGTCCATTTTTGCGTGATTTATGAATTTTTGCAAAATATATTTTTTTTAATTTCTGAATATTTGAACAGAGAAAAAATAGAAAAAAATAAATACTGACATGACTGAATTCCTTAAAAATTCTAAGGCAATCGCAATACATTTATTTTTAAAATTAACTATGATTTTTAAAAATGAGTCCATTTTTGCGTGATTTATGATTTTTTGCATTTTTTTTTTTAATTTCAGAATATTTGAACAGAGAAAAAATAGAAAAAAGTAAATACTGACATGACTGAATTCCTTAAAAACTCTAAGGCAATCGCAATACATTTATCTTTAAAATTAACTATGATTTTTAAAAATGAGTCCATTTTTGCGTGATTTATGATTTTTTGCATTTTTTTTTTAATTTCAGAATATTTGAACAGAGAAAAAATATAAAAAAGTAAATACTGACATGACTGAATTCCTTAAAAACTCTAAGGCAATCGCAATACATTTATCTTTAAAATTAACTATGATTTTTAAAAATGAGTCCATTTTTGCGTGATTTATGATTTTTTGCAAAAAATTTTTTTTTAATTTCTGAATATTTGAACAGAGAAAAAATAGAAAAAAAAATAAATACTGATATGACTAAATTCCTTAAAAACTCTAAGGCAAGCACAATACATTTATCTTTAAAATTAACTATGATTTTTAAAAATTCATCCATTTTGCGTGATTTATGAATTTTTGCAAAATAAATTTTTTTTTAAATTTCTGAATATTTGAACAGAGAAAAAATAGAAAAAAAAATAAATACTGATATGACTAAATTCCTTAAAAACTCTAAGGCAAGCACAATACATTTATCTTTAAAATTAACTATGATTTTTAAAAATTCATCCATTTTGCGTGATTTATGAATTTTTGCAAAATATATTTTTTTTAAATTTCTGAATATTTGAACAGAGAAAAAATAGAAAAAAAAATAAATACTGATATGCCTAAATTCCTTAAAAACTCTAAGGCAAGCACAATACATTTATCTTTAAAATTAACTATGATTTTTAAAAATTCATCCATTTTGCGTGATTTATGAATTTTTGCAAAATATATTTTTTTTTAAATTTCTGAATATTTGAACAGAGAAAAAATAGAAAAAAAAATAAATACTGATATGACTAAATTCCTTAAAAACTCTAAGGCAAGCACAATACATTTATCTTTAAAATTAACTATGATTTTTAAAAATTCATCCATTTTGCGTGATTTATGAATTTTTGCAAAATATTTTTTTAAGTTTCTTAATATTTGAAGAGAGAAAAAATAGAAAAAAAAATATTAATATTGATATGACTGAATTCCTTAAAAACTTTCAAGCAATCATAATATATTTATCGTTAAAATTGACTATGATTTTTGAAAATGAGTCCATTTTTGGGAGTTTTTGGAAAATTAATATTTTAAGTTGTCGAACTCTTAAATAAAACAAAATTGAGCTCCTCAAATATTTTAATATATACACAGAACTACTACCTTCAAAATTAACTTTGATTTTTGAAAATGTATTCATGTTTGGGTGTAGGAATTTTTAAATTAACTTTTCAAGTTGTCAAAATAAATACTGATTTTTTTCAAAAAATTAAGTATATATATTCATAAAACATCTGCCTTTAGAATTAACGACGATTTTTGCGTGTTATCAATTTTTGAAAATTATGTTTTTTAAGTTGTCGAATATTTGAACAAAAGAAAAAACAGAAAAAAAAATACTGTCATGATGAAATTTTTTAAAAACTATAATAAAATCATAATACATTTAATTTTAGAATTAACTATGACTTTTGAAAATGAGTCAATTTTTGGAGTTAAGAGTTTTTCAAAAATTAATATTTTATGTTTTCGAACACAAAAAATTGAGTTCCTCTAATATTTTAGTATAACCACCGAACGACTACTTTTAAAATTGACTTTGATTTTTGAAAATGAGTTCATTTTTGGGTGTATGAATTTTTAAATTAACTTTTCAAGTTGTCAAACAAAATAAATACTGATATCATAGAATTTCTCAAAAATTTAGGAACATATACTCATAAAACATCTGCCTTTAGAATTAACTACGATTTTTGAAAATGTGTCAATTTTTGAGTTTTTTTTAAGTTGTCGAATATTTGAACAAAAGAAAAAACAGAAAAAAAAATACTGCCATGATGAAATTCCTTAAAAATTATAATAAAATCATAATACATTTATTTTTCAAATTAACTATGATTTTTGAAAATGAGTCAATTTTGCGTGAGTTAAGAGTTTTTGAAAATTAATATTTTATGTTTTCGAATACAAAAAATTGAGTTCCTCTAATATTTTAGTATAACCACTACCTTTAAAATTGACTTTGATTTTTGAAAATGTGTTCATTTTTGGGTGTATGAATTTTTTAATTAACTTTTCAAGTTGTCAAACAAAATAAATACTGATATCATAGAATTTCTCAAAAATTTAGGAACATATACTCATAAAACATCTGCCTTTAGAATTAAGTACGATTTTTGAAAATGTGTCAATTTTTCAGTTTTTTTTAAGTTGTCGAATATTTGAACAAAAGAAAAAACAGAAAAAAAAATACTGCCATGATGAAATTCCTTAAAAATTATAATAAAATCATAATACATTTATTTTTCAAATTAACTATGATTTTTGAAAATGAGTCAATTTTGCGTGAGTTAAGAGTTTTTGAAAATTAATATTTTATGTTTTCGAATACAAAAAATTGAGTTCCTCTAATATTTTAGTATAACCACTACCTTTAAAATTGACTTTGATTTTTGAAAATGTGTTCATTTTTGGGTGTATGAATTTTTTAATTAACTTTTCAAGTTGTCAAACAAAATAAATACTGATATGATAGAATTTCTCAAAAATTTAGGAACATATACTCATAAAACATCTGCCTTTAGAATTAAGTACGATTTTTGAAAATGTGTCAATTTTTGAGTTTTTTTTTAAGTTGTCGAATATTTGAACAAAAGAAAAAACAGAAAAAAAAATACTGCCATGATGAAATTCCTTAAAAATTATAATAAAATCATAATACATTTATTTTTCAAATTAACTATGATTTTTGAAAATGAGTCAATTTTGCGTGAGTTAAGAGTTTTTGAAAATTAATATTTTATGTTTTCGAATACAAAAAATTGAGTTCCTCTAATATTTTAGTATAACCACTACCTTTAAAATTGACTTTGATTTTTGAAAATGTGTTCATTTTTGGGTGTATGAATTTTTTAATTAACTTTTCAAGTTGTCAAACAAAATAAATACTGATATGATAGAATTTCTCAAAAATTTAGGAACATATATTCATAAAACATCTGCCTTTAGAATTAACCACGATTTTTGAAAATATGTCCATTTTTGCGTTATCAATTTTTGAAAATGATTTTTTTTAAGTTGTCGAATATTGAAAATTATTATTATTATTATTATTGAAAATGATTTTTTTTAAGTTGTCGAATATTTGAACAAAAGAAAAAACAGAAAAAAAAAATACTGTAATGACTGAATTCCTTAAAAACTATAATAAAATCATAATACATTTATTTTTCAAATTAACTATGATTTTTGAAAATGAGTCAATTTTGCGTGAGTTAAGAGTTTCTGAAAATTAATATTTTATGTCTTCGAACACAAAAAATTGAGTTCCTCTAATATTTTAGTATAACCACAGAACGACTACCTTTAAAATTAACTTTGATTTTTGAAAATGAGTCAATTTTGCGCGAGTTGTGAATTTTTGAAAAACACTGTTTTTAAGAATATCTGAACGAAAAAAAAATAGAAAAATGGTGATGTGGCCATCATGTTACTTTCTCCGACTTGATGGCATCATGGTTTATTTTCTATTGAAACGGATATTTCCGTAAAAAAAATTTTGAAAAAAAAATCACGATCACAATACTTTCTCGTACTTCGTAACGGAGAAAGTAAAAATTAACTATCGTGAATTATTTAAAATACAGGGTGCCCGTTTTTGGAGGTCAAGCATGGGGATCTCGGTTATTTGAAGAGATAAAAGGTCGGTTAAATTAGGGCAAAGTTGCCCAATCTGGAGTGTTTCAAAATGGCAAAATATAAAATATTCCGACTACTTTCGAAGATATCCGAAAAAAATCGAAATTTTCAAAAAATGTTTTTATTCTTTTGCGAGACTATTTATAGAGATACTTCAAAACAATTGACACTTTATCATTGCCACTTTGTACGCTCTACAACGTGATGATATAATAATAAAAATTCGACGTTTCGATTTTCGGGAAACATCATCAACTTTGTTTTTTCTTATGGGCGCCATCTTGTATTTTTACATTTTCAAACATAGATTTTTTTTTCTGATTACGGTGATGTGTCATGTTTTGGCGTTTGGTCTAGCAGTTTAATGGATATGCCAAAAATCCAGTTTTTGCAAAGAGTGCCTTGGAAATGACAGCTACACTTTCGTGTATAAATCGTTTGTGGCCGAATGTATCATCAGTACTTCCCTAACCCAAATTCATCAACAACACGACTTCTTAAATACATTGTTGTTCAACTTAAATTCTTGATTGATAGCCTTATTAATATTATTTGCTGAGTACTGACTTTAATTATTCCACAAATACACTTGAAGAAAACAGCGAATTGCTAATATTATTATCTCAAGTGTAAGGTCATGTGAGATAACATATTTTATTTTACATATTGTGTAACGAATTTATTTCAATAATTAATTTAGTTATAATTAGCCTCCCGAAGTACGTTAATTGTTGTAAATAGGAATTTAAAATAAAGTCACAAACATAGATACGGGATTAATTAAATAATTAAATCTGTGTTTCGTGGAATGGCTGTATATTAATTATAAAAGGGTAATGTAATTTAAATTTAAATTTAATTTCTTGTAAATATTGTAACTGAACAGGTTATAGAATTACAAGTAATTTGTTATTAATACCAACCCGTCTATCTACTGCTAGATCTTTAGATATACAAAAGAACTAGGAAACGGAAAACGAAGATTTGGATTCTTCAATATGTATTTTTTTTTGTCACAACTCTCTACGACTATACTCGGTGCACCGAATCGGTGGTATTATGGGTTTGCGTGATTTTTGCGTGATGTTCGTTGATTGGTCAGCGCAAACGCATGTGAAGCGTATGTCACGCGGCGGAAATTTTTAATCACGCCCGTTGTATGCCATGTGTTCTCGTTTTTCTATCTTATTTAAATGTAGTGATTACGTTCTATCCTTATATCAGCCTTTTTCAATTAAAATGAATTAGGAAGTGGTAAATAGTTAGTATTTGTGGGTTAAAGTAGAAAGATTTATATTTCCGGCACAGAACTAAAATGTGGCAAGGCTGTGTGAATCAGGCTTTTCATAACGTCTCGACGAACCATCACGAGGACGCGGGGTGAACGCAACGTGATCATACCACCTATTCGGTGCGCCGAGTATAGCCGTTTTTTCAAAAACGGGTGGTCTGGGACACCCTGTATATAAGACCAAAAGTCGAAAATGGAAAATTTTTGGCGAAAATAGAGAATATTAAATCCCAAAAATAAAAAAAATATAAAAAAATTAATTAATAAATTGCGGTGAATAAATTCGTTTTCAAGCAAAAATACGTTAACCCAATTAATAATAATTAAAGTATATGAAAAGTATACAATAAATAGCGAAACCTGTAAATACCATTAAAGATATCTATAATTATACATATTATGGAAAAATATTTATTATGGCAGCGAAAATAATTCACTTGACTTCCGTGTTTTTCTTATAAATAATTAATCGCGCGATATAGTTTAATGTCACGAAACCTTTTATTGTGTAGAACCTATTTAGGTTATCGTAACGTAGATATCTATTGACAAAACATTTTTTATTATTTTAAAAATATTTATACATTATTAATTATATGAAGAAAAAATATATAATGTGAAAACAATAAACATGTTGTTTAAATATTGGCAAATTTACATTACTGCATTAGGCAACATTATACCAAAATAATAAAATATTTATGAGGTCAATATTTTTCTACAGGATAAATCTGATTAGGTATAAAGTGGAAGTTAATTATAAGAGTAAACATATTATTAATTTATCAAAAAATGTCAACTTGCGTTCATAAAATTATTTTGTAATTACTCTAGAATTAACTTTATTAATTCGTTTTACATAAAACAAAACTCGGCTTGCCAAAAAAGAGTTCTTATGAGGAAAAGGAAATATAAAGTAAAGTACGAAGAGGCGTTATCAGACGAATACACAATGAATGTAGGTACACCACAAGGTAGTAACCCGGGTAAACTGATATTCATTCTTTTCGTAAATGACTTATCGAAACATATCAAAGACGGTGAGGTTGTTATGTATGCAGATGACACTGCGGTGTTAGTAAATGGGGACTCATTGGACGAAGATTTAAAACGTTGAGTTGTGGTTAGTTATTTTTAAGTTATTTTATTTTAGTTAATTTTATCAAATCAAATCAAATCAAATCAATTTATTACACTTTTTGCCACCCTAATACATATATAATCTAAGTTACTTTTTACTTTGACGTGTCTCATATTGTTAATACAATGTACAAGACCAATAAAATCTTAAACTCTTATCTTATCGCATTCTCCTAATATGAAAACCATATCTATGAGCTCATCTCATAAGGGGAGGATCAGAAGTGTGACTCACCGATTTCATCCATCTTTGGCACACGTGTGGGAGTGTAACAAGTGCAAGTAATAGGGCACACTATTCAGCTATTTTCGAGATAAATTTTTTTTTTTTAAATTTACTATTTATATGTATGTTTATATATCTTTTGCGTTAAGGAAAATTCACCGAGATTTTGGCGCATCGGTAAAACCTCTGATTCGCACTCGGAAGGTCGAAGGATCGAACCCCGTTGTTGAAGTTTGGGTTCATTCATTTTCTTTTTTATAGTTTTTATAAATCCATGTGTATTTAAATATCTTAATTTTAATTAATTACATTAATTTAATTTTTATTGGTAAAAGGATTTTTAAACAAATTAACAGGAGATTGAAAAATCAATAATTGTATTTCCAGACTATTTTATATAAATCCTTGTTCGATATTATTTTCTATATGCTATTGCGCTTTTCGGGCGATGAAGGACTGCACGAACAAGGATAATTAATTTAGAACAAAATACTGGAAATAAAAATATTGATTTTTCAATCTCCTGTTTAATTTGTTTAACAATCCTTCTACTAAGAATGAAATTAATATAATTTATTCCAAAATTATATACCGGGTGTCCCATTTTAATCTTTCAGGTGGAATATATCGAGACAAGTACGCCCAATCGAAAAAGTTGTCTAATGCAAAGTTTAGTGGTTTGCAGGGGGACATTTGATTCTGTTATCAATTTCACCCCCCACCCCCCAGGGGGGTGAATAACAGGGGTAACTTCTGAATCTTAAATGGGAACCCCCATTTTTACTTTCTCCGTTACGAAGTACGAGAAAGTATTGTGATCGTGATTTTTTTTCAAAAATATTTTTTACGGAAATATCCGTTTTGGAGTCCCTAGATGCCATTTCAACAATTTCTGGAATTTTTTTTTTTGTGTCTGTGTGTGTGTCTGTGTGTGTGTCTGTGTGTGTGTGTGTGTGTCTGTCTGTGTGCGCTGTATCTCAAAAACTAATAGAGCAATTAATATGAAACTTTGCACATACGTCTTATTTGATAATCTGAAGAACTGAAAAGCTTTTGGTAAAATTTCGTACACCGGAAGTGGGTGTTTACCTTAACTGTTTTTTGTTTTTTGCCAATATTTTCTTAAATATAAAAAATATCACAAAAACATTTAAACAAACATCAAAGACAACAAAGAAATGAATAGCTTTTGCTTGAAAATATTTTTCATAAAATCATTGCTATTCGAGAAAAAAATTTATTATTTTTTTTTCATTTTTGGTTTATAATTATGAAACGATAATAGTTACAGCAATTTTATGTGAATAATAATTGTAGAGAATGCTAAAATGAACAACTTCTAAAGAATAAGTTTTTTTCGAAATCTTGTTAGTTTTCGAGTAAACCTAGTTTTTGAATTTGAAGTAAAATTTTTCCATCATTCATAATTTTGACGTTTTAAACGTCAGTTTCATCCGAGTTTACGCAACGCTCGATGTACATTTAAAATATGATTTCAATTGAAAATAAACCCATGAAAACGTAAATATAAAGTCGGAGAAAGTAACATGATGGCCACATCACCATTTTTATTGCAAATTCGAAAAGTGTGAAAAAAACTGTGTAGGTTTCACTCAGAAACTTTTTTTGTATGGGCAACAGGTGGCGGTGTAATCGTCAGTTTTAGATTATTTTACACTTAATCTAGAATTGATGTAAAAATGCCACCTAATGATTACAAAATAATAAGATTCCAGACATAAGCGCCCTTTGACAACTTGATGATCTTCTTACTCAACGAAAATTTGACCTAAAACTGATCCGAACAAAAAACAATAATAATTTTGACATCTTTCTCTTTGAACTGCACAATTTCATTTCATTTCTATTACCCTTGTACCTTTACAGACGTCAAAGTGATGGTGGTGGAGTGGTGGTGGTAAGTAGATTGGCTTTTTCAATTCAATTTGTTTAAACTTTTTTACATCAATTCTAGATTAAGTGTAAAATAATCTAATATTGACGATTACAGCGCCACCTGTTGCCCATACAAAAAAAGTTTCTGAGTAAAACCTACATAGTTTTTTTCACACTTTCCGAATTTGCCATAAAAAATGGGGGTTCTCATTTAAGATTCATAAGTTACCCCTGTTATTCACCCCCCTGGGGGGTGGGGGGTGAAATTGATAACAGAATCAAATGTCCCCCTGCAAACCATTAAACTTTGCATTAGACAACTTTTTCGATTGGGCGCACTTGTCTCGATATATTCCACCTGAAAGATTAAAATGGGACACCCTGTATATAATATGTACCCTTCTACCATATAATGGTGTTGGGTTTGTGTTTGTATTTAATTTTGTACAAAGTTCTTCAATTTAATTCTATCTTTCGCTAGACTTTGTGCTTTATTCCATATTTTTCCTCTTGCTTCAATTGCTTTCTCCATCTCTTTATCCCATGACAGTCTAGGTCTTCCTCTTTTCCACTTTCCTTGTGTCCTGGCTCCCCATACTCTTTTCACTTGTCTAGTTTCTTCCATCCGCTGTAGGTGGCCCCACCAGTGTAGTTGTCTTTCTTCTACGAAATTTAGCGCTGATTGTATTTCTAAATCCTTTCGTATTACTGTGTTTCTTATTCTGTCCCTTTTTGTCACACCTTTCGTCTCTGATGCTTGTATTTTGTATTTTTGCTTCTTAGTTAGTGCCCATGATTCGCATCCATATGTTAAAATGGGTCTATACAGGGTGTCCTAAATAGAGTAGGATTGCATGGGTATCTTTCTTATTCTTAAAGCTAGAGATCTGGTTAAATGGGCAATGTTGTGCAGTTTTCTATGCTGATTCAGATTATGTTGAGAAATTTTCAAAATTCCGAGCAGTTTAGAAAATATTTAAAAAAAACTGAAAATCGCGATTTTCAAAAAAATCAAATATCTCAATAATTATTAAAGATGCGAAAAAAAGTTTTAAATAAAAGTTACTTGGTTTAACTAGGCAAACATAGAAATCAAGTCAAAATAAAATTCAAGATGGCGGTTTCCGAGATATTAATACCAACTTTCTTATTTCAAATGGCCGCCATATTTGATTTTTACACGCATAAATAGACTTTTTTTTTCTCTTTTCAACGATGTACAACAACCTATGTCAAAATAAAAAATAATGGAAATATTAATTGTTGTAAGTTTAAAACAAGTAGGCATAAATAAAAATAAAACAAAATTTGTTATAACGACTAACTGTCATCTTACATTGGTTGATCAGTTGTATTAATCATTCATACATGTGTATTGTCTTAAGTTGTTGTAATATCGATAAATATTAATTACTTGAAATGGCGAATTATTCAATATCTGAACAATACGATATGTTTTGTAATTACATCAAGTGTTACAAAAACCCCCATCTTGCAGCACAAACATACCAAGCAAACTTTCCTGAAAGTAGGCAGCCGGACATTAAGGTATTTAAAAGATTGGATGAAAATATGCAATTGTATGGAAGTTTAAAAAAACCCAAGAGAAATAGAAATATGATCGTTGATGATGAAGAATTAACATTGGCTTGTGTGGCAGCTAATCCGAACATTTCATGTCGGCAGATAGAAAATGAAGTTAACGTATCTAAGTCTAGAGCATCAACAATTTTAAAAAAGCACAAGTTTCACCCTTATAAATTGCACCTATCTCAGACTTTACAACCAAATGATAACATCCGTAGATTAACATTTTGCAGGTGGTTAATCAACAAAATTACGGAAAATGGTGATTTTATAAACACAATTTTATGGACTGACGAATCTTACTTTTCTAATTGTGGATTATTTAATCGTCATAACGAGCACTATTGGGCTCAAGAAAATCCACACATAGTTATTCCACGGCGAAACCAATTACGGTTCAGCTTTAGTGTTTTTTGTGGCATAATGGGAAATCGTTTACTTGGTCCTATAATTTTTGATGGAACTCTAACTGCACAACGTTATTTGGAAATTCTTCAAACAACCTTAGAAGATTTATTGGATGATTTACCTTTGGCACAAAATATGCAAATATGGTACCAGCAAGATGGCGCTCCAGCACGCAATGCCAGAGATGTTATTACTTATCTAAATGGACGTTTTAATAATAAAGTAATAGCGACTAATACACAATGTACAGGGGCCAGCCAGATCTGCAGACTTGACGCCTCTTGACTTTTATTTGTGGGGCACTTTAAAAAAAAAAGTTTATGGAAGTAACTTCAATTATAACAATGTGGATGAACTTCGCGAAGCAGTGACAGAGGCAATAAACGGCATTAATCGCAACACATTGCGAAAAGTAACTGGCAGTGTTGTAAAACGCTGTCAATTGTGTTTGGCCAATAACGGTCAACATTTTGAGCATTTTTTATAATTTATTGTTATTTTACTACTTGGTTGTATTACCTCTTTTTGTTTTGTTACATTTGCTTTAAAAATAATTTAAAAAATTAAAATTAAAATTTAAACAATTAATATTTCCATTATTTTTTATTTTGACATAGGTTGTTGTACATCATTGAAAAGAGAAAAAAAAAGTCTATTTATGCGTGTAAAAATCAAATATGGCGGCCATTTGAAATAAGAAAGTTGGTATTAATATCTCGGAAACCGCCATCTTGAATTTTATTTTGACTTGATTTCTATGTTTGCCTAATTAAACCAAGTAACTTTAATTTAAAACTTTTTTTCGCATCTTTAATAATTATTGAGATATTTGATTTTTTTGAAAATCGCGATTTTCAGTTTTTTTTTAAATATTTTCTAAACTGCTCGGAATTTTGAAAATTTCTCAACATAATCTGAATCAGCATAGAAAACTGCACAACATTGTCCATTTAACCAGATCTCTAGCTTTAAGAATAAGAAAGATACCCATGCAATCCTACTCTATTTAGGACACCCTGTATATAGTTTTGAATACTTTCATCTATGTATCGCTTGATACCTCCTTCTTATTTATAAATCTATTTCTCATTGCGTGGTATATCTTTGCTGCCTTTTTGGATCCTCTTGTTTATTTCTGTTTCTTGTGATCCTTTGGCATCTACCATTATTTCCAAGTACTGGAATGTTGCTACTTGTTCTATTTTTTCACATTCTATTTCGATGTCCAATGTCACCTGCTCCTCTCTTATTACCATTACTTTAGTTTCTGCCTTATTCATTTTCATTCCATTTATTTCTAGTGTATTATTCAAAGTGTCTAGGTTTTCTTTTAGCGCTTTCTTGTCGCTTGCAAATATCACTACGCCCCTTCTCCTACTGTTATTCTCTGCATATTTTTGTGTCCTATTTTGATTGGTTTGCATTACTATATAAGTGTAACGGCAAAGTAGACTTTGTACTCTACTCCTATTTGACGCTTCCTACTTGTATATATCTGTACATCTATCGGAAATAAATTATTATTATTATTATAATAGAGTGGTTATTATTTTCGAAGTATGTGAAAATCAACAGGACAATCCGGAAACTTGTTCGTATAGACAAAAAACTAATAACTGTAAATTTTGAGCCATATCGAACATTGCTTAACCGGGCCCTAGCCCTCTAAAATTTGAAAAAATCGGTTTATTCCCATTTTTCATTTTGGTCCACCCTTATATTAAACGATTCACCCTAATGGCCAAATGATATATTATGTCCATAGAGGACGTTAATGTAAATCCAAGACGTGTTTATTTGTTGAAATTGGACTAAAATTGACGAAGTTATGAATGTCTTAACGCCCCTCTATTCATTGAAATTGGAATTACTTTACAAGATAGCCATGACTTAGTGAACCAGACGCTTAACGTCAATTGGTAACCCAATCTCGTTCTTATCTTTTGACATTTGGTAATATTAGTTTGATGCAGAGGTTTTAGTCTGCGCCACAGTCCGCAAGAGAGTAGAGGGATAATTTTCTTGTGACGTCTGGCTTGATGTTTTCGGTGGCGTTTTGTAACGAAATTATAAAGTTACTTTCAAAATGAGTGAAAGAACCCTATCTGCAGATGAACTTTATTTGATCAAAATCAAAAATTTGGAACAAAAAACGAAATTACAGGCCAAATATCTAAAATATCGGCCACAAAATCAAAAACCCTGGACTAAAAGTAAAAAATGCAGCTTGAGAATTTAACTAAAGGAAAATTAATTTGCCATTTTCACCCTTTGCTTAAAGTAAGTTTCCGACCAGAAACTCAAAAATAATAGCCAAAAAATAAAAAAGGTCACACAACAATATCAAAAATATGACAGATAATCAAATTTAGAATATTTGGGACTAAACATCAAAATGCAAATTCAGAAATTGAACAATATTTCGGCCGAAATAAAGAAACAGAAGATCAAAGATCGAAAATGCAAGTAAAAAATCTAAAATATAGCCCAAAAAATTAAAACATTTTGACTCAAAATCGTAAACTCTGGCATAAAAATAACAAAATTCAGACCAAAAAAATCGAAAATTTCAACAGACAAATCAAAAATTTCTGTCAAAATAAAGGAAATGTAAGACAGAAGATCAAGAATTTAATCTACAAAATCGAAAATACAGGTCAAAAATCTAAAATATATACTAAAAAAAAAAATCCACAATCGGAACCAAGAAATCAAAAATTGAAAACCTGGGTTTAAAAATAAAAAATGCAGACACAATCAATCATTCAGGTTAAAATTCAAAATATAGGACCAAAAATAAGAAATTCGAGCTTAAAAATGAAAAATACCGACAAAAAAATCGTAAATTCTAACAAACAAATCGAAAATTTAGGCCAAAATAAAGAATATTTGGGCGAATGATCACAAAAGACCAAAAAATTAGTCAAAAAGATCTTAAATATGAGCCAAAAAATTGGAGTAAAAGAAAAATTTGTAGCCCCAAAAATAACTCTTTGGTCCAAAATAAGTTTTTGACCGAACACTCGAAAACCGCCACAAAATAAAAAAAAATACGAAGAAAGAACAATATGCAGGTTACAAAATCTAAAATAAAGGGCAAAAAATCAAAAATTTAGACCAAAAAAACTCGGAAATATCAACAAAAAATAAAACAAATACGTGCATAATAATTAATCATTCAGGTCCAAAATATAGGGCCAAAAATCAAAAATTCTAGCCCAAACGGAGCAAAAATCGAAAATTTTAACAAACAAATCGAAAAATTAGGCCAAAATAAGCAATATTTAGGTAAAAAAAAATAATAAAAAATGGAGAAAGCTGGCCCCGAAAATCAAAAATCCCGGTCCAGAAATAAAAAATGCAGACCAAAAAAAAATTCAAGTAAAAGAAGAATTTGTAGCCCCAAAATTAAATCTTTAGCCTAAAATTAGTTTCCGACCCGTATATTTTTATATTGTGTTATTATGTAACATATTATTTAGCACTATATTGCATCTCATTGCACGATTTTTGTGACTTGTGTGAACCGTTTGGTAAAGGTATGAATAAAGTGTTATTATTATTATTATAAACTCGGAAATAATTGTCAAAAAATAAAAAAATGCATGCATAAAGAACAATATTCAGGTGACAAAATCTAAAATAAAGGACAAAAAAACAAAAATTAATACTAAAAAACTCGAAAATACCGGCAAAAAATACAAAATGTACGCAATATAATCAATAGTTCAGTTTATAAAATCCAAAATATAGAGCCTAAAAATCAAAAAAGTGTTGATATGGCATAAAGAATGGCAAAATTTTAGTAAGCACTCTTCTTGAAAAACTGCAGCACATGTAAATAAAGAAAAATAATTTGTTCGATGTTGCTCCTGAAAATGCATTGCAAACAATGATAATTGAAGAAGACAAACAATTTCTATTAATGCAGAGAGAGAATGGAAGGTGACAGATAAATCTCAAATAATGCACCTTTATAATTACCCAAAGAAAATTATTCTAACTTGAGAATAACAAAAATGGCTGCGTTTAAAAACAAATTAAGTGGACCAAAAATGCACTTTTATTTCCGCAAATGCTTGAAATATTGACAAATAAATCTCAAATAATGCGCATTTATAAATAAATTATTCTAACTTGAGAATAACACATAACGAATTTAGTGGATCAAAAATGCACTTTTTCCTGAAAATGCCATGTAGCTTCCATATTTCTTTCCACGAACGCTTGAAATTTTGATAGATAAATCTAAAATAATGCGCCTTTATAACTATCCAAAGAAAATTAATCTAACTTTAGAATAACACAAATGGCTGCGTTTGAAAACTAATTTATTGGACCAAAAGAGTACTTTTTCCTGAAATTGCTCTGTAAATGTCACATTTCTTTCCGCAAATGCTTGAAATTTTGACAGATAAATCTCAAATAATGTGCCTTAAATTATTGTATAAACTCATTACAAAAATAATTTTGGGCCAGATTTTGGTTCCATCCAAATCATTTGAGATGATACTAAGTTCCTTGCAAAATCATTTTGGGCCAGATTTTGGCAATGTATTTTGGTTTGCAACCTAATCTGTATTTCCGTAAACTCGAAAAATTAGAAATTGATTCTATGAAACATCACCTGCAGCAATGCTCGAAGACAAAAAAAGTGACGTTTGAAGCGCTTAGAAGGTGCTAGAAGGAAGAGAAACTCTGATCAAGAAATGGCTGCGAAAATGGTAATAACAACCCAGCTGATTTGAATAATAATACTGCCTCAGATCTGGATCAGGAAATTGAACCACAACGAGGAAAAATTGCATTGCTGCTCATCTTCTGATTACCGTCGCTGAAGGATTAGGTCACAATGTAAACGATTTAATTATTATTAAATATTATTAATCTTTACGGGCTATGCAATCTGAATTCATCATTTGGCTCCAATGTTAGGATTATATTGCCGGCCGTAAGATTGTTAGCAAAATTTTTGTTGTTTTAGACCGAAAAGTCAAATTAATTAAATAATTTAATACTCTATTAACCAACAAAGGAACAAAAGCAAATTTTATTATTAACCTTTGAAGAGTATCACAAGAAATTTTAGTAAAACTATATTAATTGTTAATATCTAAAAAAGCACGAAATCTCAATATACAAGTATGATATAACTAAAAAAAATCAATTTTAGTCCGATTTGAATAGATAAATTCGTTTTGGATTCGAATAAACATCCTCTATCGACACAATATATAATTTGACCATTAGGGTGGACCGTTTAATATTAGGTGGGACCGAAATGAAAAAAAAGGTATAAACCGACTTTTTCAAAATTTAGAGGGCTAGGGCTCGGTTAAGCGATTTTCGATATGGCTCAAAATGTACAGTTGTTAGGTTTTTATCTATACCAACAAGTTTCCGGGTTGTCCCGTTGATTTTCACATATTTCAAAACTCCCCCATATATGCTGAAACCACTCTAATATATAATATAAACAGTCCGGGGCTTAGTCCTCCTCCTCGTCGCAGTCCAATTTTTGTTGTGTATGTCTCCGATACTTTATTGTTTTGTACTACGGCGTTTACGTTGTGTTTGTATATCTCTTTCACCACTCTTATCGTTTTTATGTCTACTCCTTTTCCTCTCAATCTTTCCCATAGCTTGTTTCTTGGTATTTTATCAAATGCTTTTTCCAAGTCGATAAATGCTTGATATACCTTCCTTTTAACTGAAAGCATTTTTTTGTGTTATCTGGTTTATCATAAATATATGGTCTTGAATACTTCTTCCCTGTCTAAACCCGCTCTGTGCTTCATCTAGTATCTTCTCTGTTTTCGCTCGTATCCTCTTATCAAGCATTTGCTCTAATATCTTCATATTGGTGCATAGAAGATTTATTCCCCTATAATTATCACATCTCCTTTTTTATAGATTGGTACTATGAGTGCTTTCCGCCAGTCTTCGGGTGTCCAATGTGTGCATTGTTTTTATTCCGTTTTGCCCCAAATTTTTAAGCATTTCTCCTGTTATTTGATCATGTCTTGGAGCTTTACCATTTTTCAATTTTGCGATCACTCTATTTAACTCTTCTATGCTTAATAGCTCTTCATTATCATCCTCTCTTTCTTCCGGTTCTTCTTCATTTTCACCTTCTGTATCGCTCCCTTCGTCTAACAGTTCCTGAAAGTGCTGTTTTCATCTCTGCATTTTTCCTTTTCTTCCTTTATTATCTCCCCATTCTTGTTCTTGATAAAGCTTGTCTCTTGTGTTTTGTTTTCTCTTATAGTCTTCATTGTCTTGTAGAATAATTTCTGGTTTCCTTTGCTATCCTGCTCTATGTTTTCTTCAAATTCTTTCTATTGCTTCTCCTTTGCCGATATTGTTAGGTTTTTCGCCAGGGGGTGTTCACTCCATACGATTTTTTGGTCCCATATCTCAGTACTACGATCAAACGTATGGTGGCGCTGTCTTTAGTTTTTTAGCAGTTTGCCTAAAAACCGTGCCTGCATTTTATGGTTTGCATATTGGCTTTGTTTTGTAAACATAACAACATACATTCAGAACACGTGTTTCGTTCGTTCTACCATTCTGTGCAATTTTGTGTTTAATGAGAGACAACATTGATTACGTTGAATTTACTGATTGTATTATTTAATTGGTAAGTAAAAGTACATTTTTTCATTAAATTTATATAAATTTTCATATCAACTTATTGTAGGTACATTACTGTCACTCATAAAATGGAATTGTTGTTGTGGGCCTGGATGCGACGATAGGATGTTGTGCAGAATAGAGTTTTGCTTCAAGATAATGAAAGATTTAAATTATGGGTCACTAATATTTTAAATCCAAAGTTAAAATTAAAACGTCACAAAGACATTTATAGAGCACATCAAGTATAATATTTTAATGTTATTTATATGGAAAGCTTCTACTTCGTTATCCATTTTATATAATAAATAACACTAGTTGTGGTTTGAACAAAGTTCATTTTTCATTACAGTTTAAATAAAATAATATTACTTTGTTAATAAAACTTAAAAAAATTATTTTCGTGACTATAGTTTGGGCAATTTTAACTTGCTTTTATCGAAGAAATAGTATATTAAAATTACGAAGCTGCCGAAACTATAGTCATGAAAATGAAAAATAAAATTTCGAACTTTTACGAAATAGTGTGTTATAAAAAATATTTTAAAATTAGAGCCATTTTATCCCAACCAATAAAATCCACGATCAAATAGTAGGTGGCGCTAAATTTGGTACTAACACTTTTCCCCAATTCTATTGCTTGAGTTGGCAATCTTAATTAATAGTTTATCTATGGTTTTCGTCCTTTCCCGTTCCTTCTTATATTTGCTATAATTTTCTTCTGTTCTATTGCTATAGTATTTTTCATATTCCATCTTTTTTCGTTTGATTGCTGACCACCATGCTGTTTATTTCTTATTGCTGTTCCTTCTGCTTACTCCACAACTTTTGGTTGCTGCCTCAAGGACTGCATCTTTATAAACTTCCAAATTTCTTCTATATTGTTTTATTTTAATGTCAGTAAATTGTTTTTCAATTAAATTATTCATTAAAATAATTGATAGAACGAGTTTTCAAAAAACTTTTATAATGTGTTAGGAATTGCGATAGGGTTGCAAAAATTATTTGTTTTTTTTATTTCGCATAGAATGAAAATATACAGGGGCTCCAAATGAAAATAAGAAAAATAAAGTGCTTCAAAGTTTGACACTAAATTTTGGACACCCTGTACAATTCATATCAATCAAACTTGGTTAACGGGACCTTATTTAAGTACCTTGTATGATTTTATTTATTAACAAGGCACTATTTTTATTTTTTATTAATTTTTGAAACCAAACGGTGCAAAACTTTTTCTATAAGTTTTTTTTGTTGACATCACAATTGTTGTCCTCAAAGGAATATGAAAACTATAGTGATACAATTGTGTATAAAACTGACTTAGATTCTATTTGCACATCCTCCACACTAATCCCATTTCCTCGTATAAACTGATGCCATACTAGGGTGATAGAACCCTTATTTGATAGGGTTACAACTTAATCTATTAAAGAGATAATACATAAATTAATTAGATCAATAATTTCCCCTTTTCCTATATAGGGTTTGGCCAATCCGAATTAATTGTATGGTTATAAGAGCAACGGCTTTATTTTTTTGAATAATACGACTTGTAAATATATTCGTGTCATTTACCTGAAGGGAAAATAGCAGTGGTTGTGACTGAATGGCCTATCTAAGACACCATCCATAATTCCCCAAACAGAACTTCCGTCAAATATCTTTCCTAAATTAAAATATATTTAATTTCTATATGTGGATTTAATAAAAATTTCGATACGGCATAATAGTACATTATTATACAAGTTTAATAAGAGGGTATATTGTGGCACGAGTGGGATTGGAGCACGACTCGCGCAGGAGGAGTGCTCCAATGTAACGAGTGCCCCACAATGCCTCTTATTAAACAAGTATAATATACAATTTTTTCTACTATGGTTTTAGTTAAGGAATTATTTCTAAAATAAAATATATACTTAAACCTAGTGAGTTTCATCTTTTAACATTTGGCAGCACTAAAAACATTTGATCCTTTCGAACGAATTTAATATTTGACATACGTATTTCTACGGCAATTTCAATAGTTAATTTTAAAACATATTAAATCAAGAATATTACTTACACACCTCCAGAAATAAGAGAGGTTGCCAAGGGTGCGATAAACAAACTATTTCCACGTAAGTTGTAACCAATTTAAGCTAATAAAATAATGTAACGCCTAAATGATAATCGAAATTTAAGGTTATGTTTACATTTGTTTCTCGTTCCTCGTGTCAGGCATCGATCGACGCTAATTAAAAATCCAGACCGAATTAACACACCGACTGAAGCGGCTCTTTTTCGCCGCGAATGAAACATGCATTATACTCTCGCTGTTTCTTCCGTGATATTCGTTTTGCAAACGAAGTGATAATACATATAATAAATTACAAGCTTTCCTCTGTGTATGTTGTGTTGCCTAAACGTCGTCACCGAGAGGCAAGTGAATTCATGCGTCCGGCCATTGTCACCGAGTTCCTACATTTTCGACGCGGATAAAAAGTGAACAATATGACGCCTCCGTTTTCTTTAACCTTAGTGGTACTGGTGGTGAACTTCCCAATATGCATTCGAATATATTCAGTGTGTAACGCATTAGACGGTTCCAATTATCCTATGAATTAACGGCAATTTTATATTTTGATGTCGACACATGTCGAATGTTTAAGTACTGCCAATCGCGACAACTAAAATGTTACCACAAATAGTTTAATAATGAGCAAAACTGTAAAATAAAAAATCTCATTATTAAACTATTTTTGATATAACAAAAGGTCGATTGTTAAACCAAAGTAGAAAAAAGCATATTTTTATATGTTGTAGAGCATATTTTCATTTTTATAGAGCATTTTTTAAGTTTTTTAAGAGCATATTTTTGGTTGCCTTAGTACCATTATCAAAGGAGTTTGCAAAAATCAATACCTCAGCATTGATTACTAGTTTATGAGATCAGGACAGATGGTCGATAATCCAGACACGCTAACACTCTTCAGTTTTTTTTTCTAATTTTAATTAAAGTATTTAATTTCTCTGCATAACGATCTTTGATGTATTACGTGTGCCCAGATGAGTGGTAGTAATGCCCTAGCAACATTTTAATGATGATAAACACATTGTTGTTATGTTCGGTTATTATATAACTGCTAATTGAAGTATTATCCCAAAATGGGTGTACGCATTAGCACAATTCATAGCCGGGTAAATACGGGTATTTTTTATGCGGAAAAGATGAGCTCCATTTAATGATTACGTATATAAGTTATTTGAGTGTATGATGTAAGCCCATGCAATCGTGTAGCGTAGATTTGGCGGTGAAGGTCAACAGTATTGAGGCAGGTTTACTATGACCGTGAACGTCCGTGAGACCCACGATTTTTGGAGCATGTCCAAAAATGTTGAACACCAATTGCTTTCCATTTTATCCCGCTGGCAATTCGGGCTTTTTCATTACAGTAAAGTTTAACTCAGACAAATGAAAACACATTACTTCTAGTGCTTATTTACATTAGATGAAACGAATTTTGGTTTCATAAAAATAAACGTCTTTTATTTCGTTTATATTACATATAAATAATAAAGTGGTTAATACGGAAATAAAACTGTTCAAATTGTCAAATATAGCTAGTTCAAAAAAAGTAAAATTTACAACTAAATAGATACAAATTATTTTAAAACACTATGTATAATGTACTGTCTTACCGACAGTTGCTAGTCATTAATTATGATTAATAATTAATGCATTCCTATACATACTTTATCACAAAACTGTATCTTTAATTAGATAAATATTATAATTGCTCGCTTGTTATTAAAAACTCGTTTTAAAAGTAACAAAATTTCACGGTCAAGTTCATATGTTTCAATGTCATTACTTCCAGTTGACGCCATAAAATATAAAGTATGCTTGTATAATAGAACGAGTTTCTTTAATTTATCTCGCGGCTTCAATGAGACGTTATGTAACCTTTATATATTTAACCAGATGCTTGTTTTAAATATTCGGAATATTGCGAATTGTAAGATGTAATAGATACTAATACTTCCAAATATTAGTATCTATTACATACGGAGAAATTGTAGCAATTGATTAAATTTGGAATGTTCATTCATTATTATTTTCCTCGAATCAATTTCGATCTTATTTGATCTCGTCAGCGCAGTGTCGATAAATAGGGAAATTTGTGCATAATAGATGTCGCCGTAATTGATTACCTAACGTAATCAAATTTCTTCTGCAAAATTTAATTTCATTCCCAGTAATCAATTAATTATTAATGAGAATACTATAGCTTTATCACAATAATTTTTAACTACACGACCTATACATTAAAAAGCGTTACTCGAAAAATCGCGAAAAAACTCGATTTTTCAAACCGTCGTAACTTGCTTCAATTTGGTCGAAAATCGATGAATCTTTCAGTTTGGGGAAGATTCAAGTATTATCTTTAAGAATGTGCAGATGATTTTGACCCCAAGTCCAACCCACACGCCGTAACAACGCGATGGAAAAAACATGTTTTTTATGTAAAAAATTGTCCAACTTTGACACCGTGTGCAAAAAAAATCGGTGGGAAATTTCACCACAATGGCAGAAAAATTTAATCAATTTCCTTCAAATGCCTTAAAAATTCGAGTGGTTTCGATGATTTGGAGAGAAGTTATGAATTTTTGAAAAAAAAAGACATTGAAAATGAAAAGAAGTTCAACATTTTTTGTCAATCCAAAACACTTTTTGTAAAAGTTTTCAGGGGGTCACGAAAGTCGAAAACTTCTTAGATCGCAAAATTCCATCGAGTTTCGTGCGAAATTCGCCCAGTTATGGACAAAAAGGCGAAAAATGTAATTTTTTTTCAAAACTGCATAACTTCGCGCCAAATCATCGCATCGACTTGAATTTTGGAGGAAATTGGAGGAAAATTATTGAACTTTATTGCCATGCTGACCGATTGAGTCCACGATTTTTTTTGCACACGGTACAAGAAACCAAATTTGCACATTTAAACTTCAAAAATATTTTTTTTTCCTTTAGGGGGTGGCAGGGGGTGGAATCATTTTAGCAACAAAACAATTCACATGACGTTGAATAGAACATTTGAAACTGTTCAGACTGCAAAAGTTCATCGATTTTGGTGCAAAATTACTCAAGGTATTGCCAAAAAAGTGAAAAATGTCATTTTTTTCAAAAATTCATAACTTTGCTCCAAATCATCGGAACCACTCGAATTTTTAAGGCTTTTGGATGAAATTGATTAAATTTTTCTGCCATTGTGGTGAAATTTCCCGCCGATTTTTTTTGCGCACGGTACTTGTCAAGGTTGGACAATTTTTTACATAAAAAACATTTTTTTCCATCGTGTTGTTACGGGGGGTGGGTTGGACTTGGGGTCAAAATCAACTACACATTCTTGAAGATAAAACTTGAATCTTTCCCAAACTGAAAGATTAATCGATTTTCGACCAAATAGAACCAAATTACGACGGTTTGAAAAATCGAGTTTTTTCGCGATAAGGCCAAAAAATTACTTTGATCGGAAGTAGGTGTTTACCTTAACTGTTTTTTGTTTTTTGCCAATATTTTCTTAAATATGAAAAATATGACAAACACATTTAAACAAACATTGAAGACAACAAAGAAATGAACATCTTTTGCTTGAAAACATTTTTCATAAAATCATTATTATTTGAGAGAAAAAATGTATTTTTTTTTAATTTTTAGTTTTTAATTATAAAACGATAATAGTTACAGCAAATTTATGTTAATAATAATTGTAGAGAATGCTAAAATGAACAACTTATAAAGAATAAGTTTTTTTGGATATCCCTTTAGCTTTCGAGTAAACTGAGTTTTTGAATTTGAAGTATAATTTTTCCATCTTACACAACGCTCGATGTAGATTTAAAATATGAATTCAATTATAAATAAACCATGAAAACGTAAATATAAATGATATCATTAAGTCGGAGAAAGTAACATGATGGTCACATCACCATTTTTTCTCTACATAACAGTCTGTCTGTGCGCGCTGTATCTCAAAAACTAATACAGAAATGACCATAAAACTTTCAACATTATTGTTATTTGAGAATCCGAAGAACTGAAAAGCTTTTGGTAAAATTTCGATTTTCCGAATAGTTTTTTTGTTTTTTTAGCCTTTTTGGGACTTGAGGACAATGTTTTCAGAACTTTTTTCAGGTCTTTTTTAAGGACATTTTGAAAAGACCTTCTTTTTCAGAAATTTAAATTTTTTTAAGAAATTTTTTTCAGGGCTTATTTTTTGGCCTTCATTTTCAGGATTTATTTTTAAAATTTTTTTAACAGGATTCTTTTTTGAGAAATTTTTTCTAGAGACGTTTTCAAGTCTTTATCAAGAACCCTTTGTTAAGGACTTATTTTCGGGATTTTTCTCAGAACAAATTTGTCAGAATTTTCTTCATGACTTTTTTTAGGATTTCTTTTTATGACTTTTTTTTGACTTTTTCAATTTATTTAATTTGCAAGAAGAATTATTACAACATCCATGGGTTAGTCAGGCTATTATTAATGATGGCGTTAGTTGATACTTAAATATTCAATAATTATGCTCAATTTATAAAATGTTTACTTGTTTACGTGTACAATATCATGAAATAAAAATTAAAAAAATAATAGCCTATTTAAAACAATATCTACAAGTAAAACTTAAAATCCACCGAAAAGAGACATTATTACAATAAAAAGACATACATAAAGAATACATTTTAAAATATTGGTCAATTAAGATTAAAAATTTCAAAATGTAAAAACTTTTTATCAGGATATTTTTAGCATTTTTTAAGATTAAATTTTTCTTTCAGGAATTATTTTAGGCCTTTTTGCGTGTCTTTTTCAGGCCTTTTATTTAAGACTCTTTCTTTTTCAGGTCAATTTCTTCAGATCTTTTTAAGGACTTTTTACAATGATTTTTTACAGAAATTTCAATTTTTAATTTTTTAAAGATGTAATTTTCAGGGCAAATTTTCAAGGCAATTTTTTTATGATATTTCATCAGGACTCTTTTTCTGAACTTTCTTCAAGATTTATTTTAGGACTTCCTTTCAGCACTTTTTAGGACTCTTTTTCGGGACATTTATTTCTGGTATTTTGTATGAAGGCTATTTTCAGGACTCTTTTTGACTATTTTTATCAGGACTCTTCTTTCAAGAATTTATTTTGAGGACTGTTCCTCCAGGACTTTTTTTTGACTCTTTCGAAACTTGTTCAGATCTTCTTTTCAGGATATTTTTCAAAATCTTCTTTATTACATTTTTTCAGAATTATTTTCTCGGGAATTTTTTTTTCAAGCCTTCTTTACGAGAGTTTTTTAAATACAATATTTCAGAACATTTTTTATAGGATTATTTTTGAGCACTTCATGTTCCGGACTTATTTTCAAGACCCTTTTTGGGATTTTTTTCGTTACATTTTCTTCAGTCTTTTTTGATGTTTTTTTAAGGACATTTTCACAGTTTTTTTTTTAGAAATGTTTTTTTAGGATTTATAATAACTCTTTTTTCAAGACTGTTATTACAGGACATTTCTTCAGGACTTATTTAAAGACGTTCCTTCGGGACTTTTCTCTTTTTCGGACTTCTTTCTAGATATTTTAAGGACATTTATTTGTGGTGTTTTATATGAAGACTTAATTTTTCTCTTTTTGAAGTACTTTTCTCAGGACTTTTTTCGCGACTCTTTCACAACTTTTTAACTGGACTCTTTTTTCAAGTCTTTATTTTCCAAAACAGTTTCTCCAGGACTTTTTTTTTCGAATATTTTTTGTCATGTGAAATGATCGATTTAAAATATGGTATAAACATGAATAACAACTATTATACCATCAAATCGGAGAAAGTAATATGATGGCCACATCACCATTTTTCTTTGTGC
Organism: Ocypus olens; assembly: GCA_910593695.2. Classification (NCBI taxonomy): domain Eukaryota; kingdom Metazoa; phylum Arthropoda; class Insecta; order Coleoptera; family Staphylinidae; genus Ocypus; species Ocypus olens. The sequence continues at coordinate 231,953 of OU343054.1, forward strand.
TTTGCATTTTGGGTACTAAAAGGGTTCATCGATACATTTACAGTGTCCTGTATCTTTATAAGAGTTTCGAACCGCACGACAAGATGCCAAAAACTTCTAGCATGGGAAAGTCACAAAACCTTGTACGGCTTTAATTGTCCACATAATACTATGATAAGGCCAGGTTAATCATTATTGCGATTCCATTGACGTTTTTGGCATCTCAGTGAGCAATTTTAAATCGAAATGCCAAAAAGCTATTGAGAACAACGGTAATACCTTTATGCCAAGGTTATAATTTTGTACATCTTTGTTTTGTTAAAATTTCAATTTTTATTATATTGTACTGACTGGCTATTCGTAATAAATGACTATGACTATTAGAAATAGAAAATATTTATAAAGAATATTTTCAATGACGAAGGTAAACTTTACACAGATGTATACACGTTTCCTTGCTATTGCCAAAAACAATTTGGCAATCCCTCCTGAAGTTTCACAATATTCAGGAATTATGCTTATTTTTAAACTGCTATAATTATTAACTTCTGCTAATAATGTTGCGTTATTTATATTAGTTTGCAGGACAGATTCATTCAAATGAGTAGGCCAGGTGTTCGAAAACATTAGGGCTCCCCAAAATAAATATTCCGAGCTATATATTTAGAATCAAAGAGTAGTGAATTATATAACGTAGTGAAAGTAAATTTACAGGCGTGGTAAATATTTTATTTTAAAACTCTGCCATGCGACTGGGGTGAGGATTATCAACAATTTAATTAGAAATTTATTAAAAAAACGATTATTAAAAAAAAATCCATGGCCTGTAAAGCTGTTAGATTTAAATTAATTGGAATACTTTTTATGGTTGGTTATATTCTGAGAGGTCATGTGATAATTGCGTAGATTTAAATAATAATTCGATAATTTTAGACTTAGACTCACAAATTTATTTATGCCGTATCAAAATTTTAAATAAAGCCATAGGAAGAAATTAAAGCCTATGACATTAACAGACGGATTATCCTCGCATTCCGACTGTTAGGGATTGGTCTTGGAGGAATAGAAAATTTTTGTGGGATTATGGATTTACCGAACGCCGTGTATCATTCGTTCTACGACACTGTTATCGGGAATATCAAGACTGTTGCAGAAACTGTGTGTAACGCGTCCATGAAAAATGCTGTGCAAGAAGAACTGAATTTGACATCAGAAATGGGGAAGGGTCCAGGTTTGATTTGGCGTAAACGAGGCTACAGTTCGCACTATGGCGTATCGACGATTATTGGATATTACTCAGGAAAAGTAATTGATTCTATCATAAAATCTTCGTACTGTAAAACGAGTATTGTATCAAAAAACTCAGTACACTTGAATACAACTTATGGATCACAAGGAAGAATGTTCCACGAATCATGAAGGGTCGTCCGAGAAAATGGAAGTCGATAGCGTCAAGGAAATATTTTTGAGGTGAATAAAAAATATTCTGTCCGTCACACGAATTACATCAGAGATGGGGATTCAAAAACTTACAAAGGAATTGTTGATGCGAATTCATACGAAGAAAAAGTAAGACAAAAAGACGTAAACGACCAAAGAGCTTGGTGGATAAGGAAAACTTACCGATAAGCTAATCAATGAGCTAACAGTATATTATGGTCTTGCTCTTCGAAGATTTTCTCATTCCAAAGATGAAATGAAGAAGGCAATCTGGGCAACGTACAAACACAAAATCTCGACAGACAAAAACCCTCAGCATGACGACTGTCCTCCTGTAGAAGACTCGTGGTGCACTTGGCAAAAATCAAAAGCGATCAGCACTTTGGATGAGTAATCCAAATAATCGTTCAAGATGTCCTTGAACCAATTTACACGGACCTCACTTCAGATGAACTGTTGGAGCGGTGTGAAGGCTTCACGCAAAATAGCATTGAGAGCCTCAACGCGGTTATTTAGTCAATGGCTCCGAAAACCAGTTCAAGTGGTGCAGAAATTGTCCAAATTGCTACCCATCTTGCGACCAGCATTTTCAACGGTGGCTATAAAAGTATAATGACACTGATGAATATGTTGAACCTGGAAATCGTCTTCTGCCAGAAAACCGACAAACTGCGTTGCGAAACCGGAGAGATACGAGCTCAACAAAACACGAAATTAGCTCGCCAAGCTCATAGATCCCTTCAAAACCAGGCCTAAACAGCTACAGAAGGACAATTATATGGGCCTGGAATCGCTGACAAACAACGCACCATCGTCTGCAGAACTGCGTTCTTACCTTCTTTTGCGTTTATCTCGAAACTACATTTTTTGATCTTGCAGTTTGTAAATCTCGGAAACTTATGGTCCGATTGCCTTGAAATTTTGGCATAAGACTCTAAGATATATTATCTAAAATGTAGCGTAGAATTTTTTCGCTGAGTTGATTATCTCCGTTACGAAGTACGAGAAAGTATTGTGATCGTGATTTTTTTTTCAAATTTTTTTTTACGGAAATATCCGTTTTGGGGTCCCTAGATGCCATTTTTTTGTGTCTGTGTGTGTGTCTGTGCACGCTGTATCTCAAAAACTAATAGAGCAATTGATATGAAACTTTGAATATAAATCTTATTTGATAATCCGAAGAACTGAAAAGCTTTTGGTACAATTTCGTACACCGGAAGTGGGTGTTTACCTTAACCGTTTTTTGTTTTTTGCCAATATCTTCTTAAATATGAAAAATATCACAAAAACATTTAAACAAATATTAGGGACAACAAATAAATGAACATCTTTTGTTTGAAATTTTTTTTCATAAAATCATTGAGAATTTTTTTTTTTTTTTTTTAATTTCTGGTTTATAATTTTGAAACGATAATAGTTACAGCAATTTTATGATTATAATAATTGTAGAGAATGCCAAAATGAACAACTTATAAAGAATATGTTTTTTTCGAAATCCCTTTAGTTTTTGAGTAAACTGAGTTTTTGAATTTGAAGTATAATTTTTCAATCTTTCATAATTTTGACGTTTTAAACGTCAGTTTCATCCGAGTTTACACAATGCTCGATGTACATTTAAAATATGATTTCAATTAAAAATAAACCATGAAAACCGACATATAAATGGCTATGATACCATCAAGTTGGAGAAAGTGACATGATGGCCACATCACCATTTATTTTTATTTTTTTTTTCTCAAAAAATTTTCAAAAAAATTCGATTTTTTTTTTATTTTCCCTATAAAAATGTTTGTAGTAATCAGAACAAAAAAATCCTACGCTACATTTTAGTCATCATTTTCAAGAAGAAGCTGCTGTTTTTTTTTTTTAATGATCCGTTCTCGAGATTTCTTGCCTGCAAGGTACGCATATGTGCGGCAGAGGACCTTCGCGGAAACACCTATAGAGCCGCCATTTTTCAATATTTTTGCCAAAAATTATAACAGATGTTCATCAAGTTATGAAGTAGCATATGTGCAAAAATCAATAAATTCCGTTGAAAATTATCGAGTTTGTAAATTTTTACTTTCTCCGTTACGAAGTACGAGAAAGTATTGTGACCGTGATTTTTTTTACGGAAATATCCGTTTTTGTGTTCCTAGATGCCATTTCAACAATTTCTGGAAAAAAAAAATTGTGTCTGTGTGTGTGTGTGTCTGGCTGTGTGCGCTGTATCTCAAAAACTAATAGAGCAATTGATATGAAACTTTGAACATACGTCTTATTTGATAATCCGAAGAACTGAAAAGCTTTTAGTAACATTTCGTACACCGGAAGTGGGTGTTTACCTTAACTGTTTTTTGTTTTTTTGCCAATATTTTCTTAAATATAAAAAATATCACAAAAATATTTAAACAGACATTAAAGACAACAAAGAGATGAACATCTTTTGCTTGAAAATATGTTTTATCAAATCATTGCTATTCGAGAAATTTTTTTTAATTTTTCTAATTTTTGGTTTATAATTATGAAACGATAATAGTTACAGCAAATTTATATATAATAATTGTAGAGAATGCCAAAATGAACAACTTATAAAGAATAAGTTTCTTTCGAAATCTCTTTAGTTTTTGAGTAAACCGAGTTTTTGAATTTGAAGTATAATTTTTCCATGTTTCATAATTTTGACGTTTTAAGCGTCAGTTTCATCCGAGTTTAGGCAACGCTCGTTGTACATTTAAAATATGATTTTAATAAACCATGAAAACGTAAACATAAATGGCTATGATGCCATCAAGTCGGAGAAAATAACATGATGGCCACATCATAATTATTTTAGAATAAACCTATTTTCCATGCCGACAGGGTGGCCCCTTAAGACTTATTTAGAAAAATACGAATGCTAACGCTTTCTCATTCGTTGATTTTGGTCGTTTATGAACGTTTGGAATGATTTGCAGACTCTTAAAAATTAAATTAAACCAAAGATAACAGACTCGCTTGAGACCAAGTAAAACGGTCTTTAAAAATGTATCTTCGAGGTAGGGAAAGCGTTAGAGGTTGTACAAATTCAAGCGTTAGTACTCGCCAAACATCGACTTTTAGGTGCAAGTTAAAATAATTTTTTTTTTCTCAAATAACACTGATTTTATGAAAAATATTTTCAAGCAAAAGATGTTCATTTCTTTGTTGTCTTTAATGTTTGTTTAAATGGTTTTGTGATATTTTTCATATTTAAAGAAATATTGGAAAAAAACAAAAAACAGTTAAGGTAAACACCCACTTCCGGTGTACAGAAGTGGGTAGCGGGGTAAGATGGGGGTGGCGGCCCCCGCGCGATTTAAGTTTCAAGTGTAGAAACCTTGTTTTGAATATTTAAAAAATGAGATTTGCATACTCATTAAATGTTATATTCGACTTGTACAAAAAATGTGGTAAAAAATGCGTTTTTCTTAAATTATTCCACTGTAAAATTGTGTGTATTTTTTTCCGGTCAGTTGTGTGATCGGATTTATTTGATTTCATTTGATTATACCCAAAACTAGAGAACGGCATTTTTTTCAGATTTTTTACGGGTCATGGAAAATGGTGTAAACAGCAGAAAAACTTTAAAAAAATTAGTTTTTCAAGAACAATTTTTTTTTAAAGCTTTCTTGTGCGCTTACAAAAAGGGGCCAAACAGCATAAGTAGCCATATTAATGACCTTCATTGTCCTCTTAACCGCGTGTTAATATCTTCAATTGTTCGCCCGAAAACTCAAATTAAGTAAATTTTGTTTTTTATAACTTGATAATAAAAATATACCTACACGAGTAATTAACAAAGTATAAGTCGTATATAACATTTTTAAGATAAAATACATTATTATTATTATTAGCATATACAAATGCTAAAATACATATAGAAACTTTATTAGTCTTCATTTTTCGCTTAAAATATGAGTCCCAACAATAGGCAATATTTGAAGTTGTATTGTTTACATCACCTGAACTGGCCGAGTTCCAGACGACTTTTATCCAACACGATATCTTTGTTTATGTAATCATCAAATATAGATTTGGCGGAACATGAAGAATCAGATGTGTTTGTTGACACCGCCGAACATGGGTAAGTTGTAACCTCGAGTGTGCGCAATCGCCGTACAGCAATTCCAGTGCCATTACCACTTCACCTACTCTGTGAATAATGTACAAACCGTCATGTATGCTGATGACACTACCTTGTTTAGCACAAGTGATCACTTTGAAACAAGTCTACAGCTTGGCTCCAGTGTTCTGTTAAGTTCTAAGAAGTGGTTTAATGCTAATCAATTGCAACTTAATCAAACAAAAACAATCAAAGTTCCTATACAGGGCGTCCCTTTTTAAATTTACACCCCAAATATCTCAAAACCTGAGCAACATGGCAAAAAATGTTTCAGATAAAAGTTGTAGGATTCGGAGGGGGCATATGCTGCTGACCTTAAAAATGACATTGGGGTCAATTTTCAAGGTCAAACGAAGATCTACTTTGATTTTTCAAATGGAACCCCCAATTTTTTATTGCGGGATAGAATTCTACGGGAAAAAATACAAACTTTTTGTAGGAAACTTTTTTTTTAAAGGCTGTGATTCATGCATTACCCGATTCATTAGCGTCACACGATGTGCACCACGTGGAGGTTGCCAATGGGATTTTGGACTTCATTGGCCCTGAAATGGGCCGATGGTTTCAGTGGCTGGAGGTTCGGTCTCGTTCTTAGATCAAATGCTCGATCAAGTGTCCATCCTCGTCAATGCACTTCTGTACCCGCTGGCGAAAGTTTACTTGAACATTTCGATGGGCTTGGATAGAAATTGCTCGAAATGCAGCCCTAATCCTCTCCTTCATGTTCTGCACTGTTGTCGGAGCTTCAGCAAATATTTTCTCGTTGACTAGTCCCCAGAGGAAAAAGTCAAGGCAGGTAAGATTCGGGGATCTTTGATGTTAATGCCGAGGGTAATACATGAATAACAGCCTGGATTAATCTGAGATTTCAAAGAACATGTCGGGCGAAATTCGAGAAAAAACTCAAAAAAATTATTTTTAAAAGAAACGTTTCATTTAAAAAATCAAAGTTGACCATCGTTTGACCTTGAAAATTAACGCCAAGGTCATTTTCAAGGTCACCAGAATATGTCCCCCTCCGAACCCAACAACTTTTATCTGAAACATTTTTTGCCATGTCGCTCAGGTTTCGAGATATTTGGGGTGGCAATTTAAAATGGGACACCTTGTATGTATTCTTACATTTGTATATGCTATAATAATGTATTTTATCCTAAAAATATTATATATAACTTATACTTTGCCAATTACTCGTGTAATTATATTTTTATTACCAAGTTATGAAAAACAAAATTTACTTAATTTGAGTTTTCGCGCGAACAAGTGAAGATATTAACACGCGGTTAAGGCGATAATGAAGGTCATTAATATGGCTACTTATGCTATTTGGCCCCTTTTTGTAAGCGCACAAGAAAGCTTTAAAAAAATATTCTTGAAAAACTAATTTTTTTTCACGTTTTTCTGCTGTTTATATCAAGTTTTTGGAGTTCCATAACCCGAAAAAAAACCTGGAAAAAATAACGTTCTCTAGTTTTGGGTGTAATAAAATTAAATCAGTTAAATCCGATCACACAACTGACCTGTAAAAAATACACACAATTTTACAGTAGAATAATTTCAGAAAAACGCATTTTTTACCACATTTTTGGTACAAGTCGAATAGAATAGTTAATGAGCATGCAAATCTCATTTTTTTAATATTTCAACTTAAATCGCGCGGGGGGCGCCACACCCTTATCCCGCCACCCCCTTTTGCCAAAAGCTTTTCAGTTCTTCAGATTATCAAACAAGACTTACGTTCAAAGTTGTATATCAATTGCTCTATTAGTATTTCAGATATAGTGCGCACATAACACATACACACACACACAGACATAATTTTTTTTTCTTCAGAAATTGTTGAAATGGCATCTAGAGACCCCAAAACGGATATTTCCGTAAAAAAAAATTTGAAAAAAAAAATCACGATCACAATACTTTCTCGTACTTCGTAACGGCGAAAGTAAAAATAAATGTATACTTTATTTTGAGTATTTTTGTTAAAAATTTGATTCATTATAATTAATCCTATTTTTCCTGACGTTTCTACATGTACAAAATGTATATTATATAATTGTAAATGTAAACAAACATATTATTATTACATTCAAGTAAATGTTTAGTACTTTACCACATAATAATATAATTATATCTCAATAACGATGGACGTGTATTTTTCTTGCAATAAATTAATTTATTTTATGAAATTATACGTTTAACCGGAATAATATGAATATATTAAAAATAAAATTGTAAAATGTACCGTCATAAAACGTAAAGAATCGTCGACTCAATCGCTTTCTCCTTCTTCATTTTATTATTCTGGTCATGTGCGTGTAATTACGAATAATTTATGTAAGCACACGCATCTGATCGCAGCATTTAAAATTCACGCAATAATTTCATAATTACGCAATATATTTACGTTGCTATTTTAATGGCAATGCCATGATTTGTACATTGATAGTTTGATGGAATACTTGAAATAAAACGTGCCAACCATTACTTGCAACTAGAACGATTATATTTGGTGTTTGTAGAAAACTTGTAATAATTTCCTTTCTACAGGGTGTCCTAAATAGAGTAGGATTGCATGGGTATCTTTCTTATTCTTAAAGCTAGAGATCTGGTTAAATGGGCAATGTTGTGCAGTTTTCTATGCTGATTCAGATTATGTTGAGAAATTTTCAAAATTCCGAGCAGTTTAGAAAATATTTAAAAAAAACTGAAAATCGCGATTTTCAAAAAAATCAAATATCTCAATAATTATTAAAGATGCGAAAAAATCCGTTATTGGCCAAACACAATTGATAGCGTTTTACAACACTGCCAGTTACTTTTCGCAATGTGTTGCGATTAATGCCGTTTATTGTCTCTGTCACTGCTTCGCGAAGTTCATCCACATTGTTATAATTGAAGTTACTTCCATAAACTTTGTTTTTTAAAGTGCCCCACAAATAAAAGTCAAGAGGCGTCAAGTCTGCAGATCTGGCTGGCCACTGTACAGGTGTATTAGTTGCTATTACTTTATTATTAGAACGTCCATTTAGATAAGTAATAACATCTCTGGCATTGTGTGCTGGAGCGCCATCTTGCTGGTACCATATTTGCATATTTTGTACCAAAGGTAAATCATCCAATAAATCTTTTAAGGTTGTTTGAAGAATTTTCAAATAACGCTGTGCAGTTAAACTTGTGCTTTTTTTAAATAGTTGATGCTCTAGACTTAGATACGTTAACTTCATTTTCTATCTGCCGACATGAAATGTTCGGATCAGCTGCCACACAAGCCAATGTTAATTCTTCATCATCAACGATCATATTTCTATTTCTCTTAGGTTTTTTTAAACTTCCATACAATTGCATATTTTCATCCAATCTTTTAAATACCTTAATGTCCGGCTGCCTTCTTTCAGGAAAGTTTGTGCTGCAAGATGGGGGTTTTTCTAACACTTGATGTAATTACAAAACATATCGTATTGTTCACATATTGAATAATTCGCTATTTCAAGTAATTAATATTTATCGATATTACAACAACTTAAGACAATACGCATGTAAAAAAAAAAAAAAAAATAGTTTGCCGTTTTCACCTTCAAAATAACCCTGTAGCTCAGAGTAAGTTTCTGAACAAAAACTCAAATTGAAAATAAAAAAATCTAAAATATGGGCCAAGAAAACAAAAAATTAGACCAAATACTGAAAATTTGGGACAAAATTTTTTTAAAAAAGCAGGCCAAAATAAAGAATATTTAGGCCAAAAATCAAAACTTTGAAAAAAATGAAATTACAGGCCAGAGATCTAAAAATGCAGATAAGAAAAATTCAAGCAAAGAAAAAATTGTTTGCCATTTTCACCCTCAAAATAACACTGTAGCTCAAAGTAAGTTTCCGAACAGAAACTAAAATTGAAAATTGAAAAATTTAAAATATAGGACGAAAAAAACAAAATTTGGACCAAATACCGAAAATATGGGGCTAAAAATAAAAAATACAGATTAAAAAATCGAAAATCCTAATAAACAAATGAAAAATTTCAGCCAAATAAAGAAATCTTAGGACAGAAGATCAAAAATTTGGACCAAAAAATCGAAAATACAGGTCAAAATTTAACAATTGTGGCCAAAAGATTGAAAACATGGGCCTAAAAATAAAAAAATGCAGACCAAAAGTTAAAAAATCGAAAATCTTAATAAACAAATCGAAAATTTTGGCCAAATAAAGAAATCTTTGGTCATAAAATCAAAAAATTTTGACCAAAAAAATCCAAAATACAAATAAAAATTCAACAATTGTGGCAAAAAATCGAAAATTTAGACCAAAAATCGAAAACACGAGCTTAAAAATCAAAATACTGACCAAAAAAGTGGAAAATTTCAACAGATCATTTTAAAATTGGGACCAACATAAAGAACATTTATGAAAAAAATCAAGAATTTAAAGGAAACAAATCGAAGAAACCGGCAAAAAATATAAAATACGAGCACAAAAATTCTGGTCTAAAAATAATTTGCCCCAAAAATAACACAAGCTCAAATTAAGATACGATCCGAAACTCTAAAATAATGGCAAAAAAAAATGGTGTTACTTTTTCCGATTTGATGGTACAGTACTTTATGTTTACACTTTCATGGTTCATTTTCAATTGAAATCACATTTTAAATGTGCATAGAGCGTTTAGTAAAATCAGATGAGACTGACGTTTAAAACGTCAAAATTATGAAAGATGACAAATTATACTTTAAATTCTAATAGTCAATTTACTCAAAACCCAAAGAGATTTCGAAAAATACTTATTCTATATAAGTTGTTCATTTTGGCATTCTCTACAATTATTATTAACATAAATTTGCTGTAACTATTATCGTTTTATAAATATAAATCAAAAATTAAAAAAAAATAAAATAAATTTTTTTTCTCGAATAAAAATGATTTTATGAAAAATGTTTTCAAGCAAAAGATGTTCATTTCTTTGTTGTCTTCAAAGTTTGCTTAAATGTTTTTGTGATATTTTTTATATTGAAGAAAATATTGGCAAAAAACAAAAAACAGCTAAGGTAAACGCCCACTTCCGGTGTACGAAATTTTACCAAAAGCTTTTCAGTTCTTCAAATTATCAAATAAGACGGATGTTTAAAGTTTCATATCAATTGCTCTATTAGTTTTTAAGATACAGCGCGCACAGACAGACACACACACACACACACACAATTTTTTTTTTCCAGAAATTGTTGAAATGGCATCTAGGGACCCCAAAACGGATATTTCCGTAAAAAAAATTTTTAAAAAAAAAATCACGATCACAATACTTTCTCGTACTTCGTAACGGAGAAAGTAAAAATAGGAAGGCTCAGAGTTGTCAAAATACAATGTAATGTAATGAAGTAGTTGTAGAACACCAGGAACGACTAAAAATTAAAAAGGAAAAATGGGACGATCTTCAAAATGTAACCGTAATTAATTTTTATTTTTTTGCGTTCGAGTGTTCGACATTGGAAAAAAAAATTTTCAAAAATTCATATCTCGATTGAAAATTGCTGAACATTCAAAAACCAAAGGTATTTTGAAAGATCAACGTCTTTTGAAGTGATTGAAATTTTTGTAGAATTTTTTTATCGCGTTTCATATTAATTTTTAGTTTTTTTGCGTTCGAGTGTTCGACATTGGAAAAAAATTAATTTTCAAAAATTCATAACTCAAAATTCAAAAACCAAAGTTATTTTGTAGGATCCACGTCTTGTGAAGTGATTTGTATTTTTGTAGACCTTTATCCGTGCGTTTCATATTAATTTTTATTTTTTTGCGCTCGAGTGTTCGACAATAAAAAAATATTTTTGAAAAATTCATAACTCCACTGAAAATTGCTACACATCCAGAAATCAAAATTATTTTGAAAGATCAACGTCTTGTGAAGTGATTTGAATTTTTGTAGAATTTTTTTATCGCGTTTTATATTAATTTTTAATTTTTTGCGCTCGAGTGTTCGACATAGGAAAAAAATAAATTTTCAAAAATTCATATCTCAAAATTCAAAAACCAAAGTTATTTTGTAGGATCGTCGTCTTGTGAAGTGATTTGAATTTTTGTAGGATTTTATCAATGTGTTTCATATTAATTTTTAATTTTTTGCGCTCGAGTGTTCGACATTGGAAAAAAATAAATTTTCAAAAATTCATAACTCAAAATTCAAAAACCAAAGCTATTTTGTAGGATCGAAGTCTTGTGAAGTGATTTGAATTTTTGTAGGATTTTATCCCTGCGTATTATATTAATTTTTAAGTTTTTGCGTTTTTGCTTTCATATTCATTTTATCGACAAGTGCTGAATTGAAAACTGGTTAAAAAAAGTTTTTCGGGAAATCCACGCAAAATGTATTCAAAGTTAGAAAATTTAAAATTGCGATTTTGATTTTTGAAATTGCACAATCTGCCAAACGCTTTGTCCGAGTTTGCTAATTATAATGTCAGCATGCCGTACATTTAGTGCAATTTAATATCTGGTAAAGTCGAAAATAAAAAAAATCACAATATTGTTTTTTGAACGCGTCGTTAGATTTTGATGATTAAAACGTTAAAATATGGAATATTTGTAGTTTTAAAACCGTTAACCAAAGTTTCTGGTGAAATTAACGCAACATATAAAAATTGCACTTTTTAATTTCCAAAATTTTAAAATCGCAATTTTGATTTTCGAAGTTGCGCAGTTGACAAAAGCGTTGTCCGGTTTTGTTAAATACAACGTCAAAATGTGGAGAATTTAGTGCAATTTAACGGCTGGTATAATTTATTTCCCTGAAATCAACGCAAAATGTAAAAACCATATTAACTTAATTATGTATTATAAATAATTAATATTTTCATGAACAAAAATCATTTTATTCTGTTAACATCCTGGATTTAAAATGCATGTAAGTCTTAAAATACGAAATAGAATATTAATAGAAACCTTGTAGGTCCAAAAATGTATTAACTAACAAGTTCCTGTTGCGATTAACATACATTTTTTTTTATAAAATACGAGTAATATATTAAATTACAAGTTATTCAAACTTTACTGCAGAAAGTTACAAGCAAATTGAGTATTTAAGACAGTTTTATGTGTTTTTTGCAAATGTTTGCTAATTGGACATACAAGGTTTTTAAAGAAAGCCGACGATATACGGTCACGATTTTGCGCGCTCTAGCGGGTAATGCACGCATTATCTTAAAAGTTAAAAGACCTATGTCGCTCTACAACTTTGGTCTCTTATAATTTTTCCTGAAAATGCATAGTTTTGGCTAAAAATCCAAAAATCAGCAGAAGGTGACAAAACCAAAATGTTTTTATTGATAAATCTCATGAATCCTTAATATTTTGTTATACAAACTGTATATCATTGGAAAGCTTATTAAAAATGCCATAGATTAGTGGCAACTTATATAGGGTGTTCCATTTACAATAAAATAGTTATCCATTGTTTTGCGTATGTTGACACCCTCTATAGCACTATGAATAAAAGAGAACCAAAGCCGATGTGTATTATTCTTTATGATGTGGGAAATTTTCTAGTGTATAAATAATGATGGTATCTTTGCTAGGAACGCTTCTGCAATTTTTTCAATGTGTACATGTTTTTACCACAAATTTGCCCATAACTAACCAACCGTCCATAATAGACCCATACTATCTTATACTATTTTTATCAGCTTCTCAAGAGGGTTGAAAATAAAGTATAAAATATAGGGTGTTCCGTTAAAAAAAAACATAACTTTGTTCTGTTATGTACATTGGGCCACCCTGTACAAAAACATACATATTTTTAAAGTGTGGGTACCAGTTTAAAAAAAAATAGAAGTCGATATCTCAAATAGCAAATAAGTTATGGGGCTTTTACAGATCCCTGGGTCACCCGGTATATTATGGAATTTCACCAAGTAACAGCCTTATCAATCCAAAATTTAATTCAACTTCAGACCTGCGACAAGATTATTGACGTTTCACCGTATGACAGTTTGCTTACCTGTTGCATTTTTTCAAAATCTAAGTGTGGCCTCTGAATATGTACATGTTTCGCGTGTTTCGACCGTTTCCTCGGCGACATGGCACAATTTAACAATTTGGAAGGTGGACTGAAGGATCTAATCCTGTTGTTGGGCGCCCTTCCTCCGGGTTTGAGCGCCTCCAGGGGAGGAGACGTCCGAAACTGCACCGGCGCCATACTGGCCAGTAGATTGTGAACCTCTTCGTCGGACGATTGCTCCACGTGGACGGGATCATCACCATATTTACAACACGGACTTAAATTACCATAATGCGACATGTTTTCCTCGTTTTCCGGAGAACACCTCCTCGAGTGCGAGTTGCTTATTTGCGACCATTTCCTCTTTTCTGGCAGGCTGGATGCGGACCGAACGGGCCTGGCTATGCGTTGGTCTTTTGAATTGTTTATTACTTCTAGTTCTTCTTCGGAGCTGTGCGCGTCCTGCTGGTCGGGCGCGGGACTCTCCATCGAACACCCTGTATCCGCCGGAGATATGCTACAATTTCTTTGATCCATCACTGTAAAGAGAGAAACAATTGCAATTAGATTTATGTAGCTGAATGACCGATAATATTCATACATGTTATACATGGTTGCCTGTGCTCATATCATTCAAGCATTCTATTTTCCTAAATTCATGGAGAACTAGTTTTATAACACCAATTTTTAAAAAGGGAAAACGTAATAATACTGAGGATTATAGAAGTGTATCGATTCACCAGCCATTTATTGAGTAAAATACATACCTATGGAGAAATTCAAGAAAACTGTTGAGGGGAGGTTCTCGTGTAAATGACAAAAATTGGCAATTTTGAATTTTTGTTTTGAGACAATAAAAAGATATACGAACAATCAGTTTGCCTATGTTTTCAACTTTGCCTTCAACAAAACTTTGCATGGCTCTAAAAAAATAGTTCTTACTAATTTTTTTTTATATATTATAGGTATAAGATCCCAGGAAACGTGTTTCCTTTAAGAGGATCAAAGTTAGAAGTTAATAGGCGGAACCGTTTTTATTTTATCGTGCACGCAGTTTGGAAAATTCACGTTTCGAGAAAAAAGTTTTGGTAACACATTTATATGAATAATTGTTATTGTTCCAATTGCGCACTCAAAATATATTTTTGGAGTGGCTGAACATGAATCTGTGGTTAGATTTGAAAAATTTAAAACAACGGATCCAATATGGCGGACCTAAAAAAATTGTTTCAGCAATTTCAACCAAAATTTGGATATACGGCTTTTCACGATCGCTGAACGCTAATCTGAAGTAAGATTTGTAAAATTCAAGATAGTGGATTCAGTATGGCGGACCAAAAACGATGTATCGACTAATTTTGACCAAAATTTAAATAAAATTGTTTTTCTGACTTATCGCCTCACGACGCGACGGCGGCGACTATGGTTTGATAAATTGGCTCTAGAAAGTTTTGTAATGCGCGGATCAAAAAACACTTTCCTTTAATATTATACAAACAAAGGGTTGTGGCAGATGACCTAGTTGTCAACGCTATAATTAAAAAAAAACACTTTCACACCAACATTCTAGACAACTTAAAAATATCGATTTTTTGAAATTTTTACATTCCCCTTAAGAACTAGTTCACCGAAAATGCATTTTTCTCCGCCCAGGAATGTCCAGCATACAAATTTAGAAATATCTTTCAACGATGGAATCCAAAATGCAGAAGTCGAAGAAGGAGCCGATCCATTCGGTACAAGTTTTTGGAAGGAAGAAATCTGCCACAGCGGTAGCCTATTGCAAGAGGAGCCGTGGTGTCCTCCACATAAATGGATGATCCTTAAGCCAAGTGGAGCCGAAGATGCTCCAGGACAAACTGCATGAACTCATTTATCTTTTGGGAAAGGAAAAAATCGCCGCTGTCGATATAAGGGTGCGTGTAAACATGGGTGGACACGTTTCGCAAATCTACGCCATCGGGCAGGCCATCTCCAAGGCTTTGGTGGCGTACTACCAAAAGTACGTGAATGAGGCATCGAATAAGGAGTTGAAGGACATCCTAATCCAATACGACAGGACCCTCTTGGTGGCCGATCCCAAAAATTTTGGAGGCCCGGGTGCCTGTGCTCACTACCAGAGGTCCTACCGTTAATTTTTTCGCTGTGGATTTTTTTTTAAATATTTTTTGCGATGTTTTTATTCAGGTGCTCAAAAAACTAAAACAACAATATTCCAAAATCCATATCTCTATTGAAAATGATTGGATTTACAAAAAACGAACTAATTTTAAATAAGCGGCACTTCGGCCATTGAGGTTAATTTTTAATTGAATTTTGCCTGCATGTTTTATATTTTCTTTGCGATTTTCAAAAATCCATATCTCTATTGAAAATTGTTGAATTTACAAAAAACAAATTTATTTTGAATAAGCGATACTTCGACCATTGAGGATGATTTTTTTATGGAATTTTACCTGCGTTTTTATATTATTTCTGCGATGTTTTTGTTCAGGTGCTTAAAAAATTAAAACAAACATTTTCAAAAATCCACATCTCTATTGGAAATGGTTGAATTTACAAAAACCAAATTGGTTTTGAATAAGCGATACTTCGGCCATTGAGGATGATTTTTTATTGAATTTTTCCTGCGTTTTTTATATTTTTTCTGCGATGATTGTATTCATGTGTTTAAAAAATTAAAACAAAAATTTTCAAAAATCCATATCTTTATTGAAAATTGTTGAATTCACAAAAACCAAATTGATTTCTAATAAGCGGTACTTCGGCCATTGAGGATGATTTTTTATTGATTTTTTCCTGCGTTTTTTTATATTTTTTCTGCGATATTTTTGTACAGGTGCTTAAAAAATTAAAACATTTTTTTTTAAATCCATATCTCTATTAAAAATGGTTAAATTTACAAAAACCAAATTGGTTTTGATTAAGCGATATTTCGGCCATTGAGGATGATTTTTTATGGAATTTTTCCTGTGTTTTTTATATTTTTTTGCGATGTTTTTTTCAGGTGCTCAAAAAATTAAAACAACAATATTCAAAAATCCATATCTCTATTGAAAATGGTTGAATTTACAAAAACCATATTGGTTCTGATTAAGCGATACTTCGGCCATTAAGGATGCTTTTTTATGGAATTTTTCCTGTATGTGTTATATTTTTTTCTACTATCTTTTTGTTCAGGTGCTCAAAAAATTAAAACAAAAATTTTCAAAAATCCAAATTGATTTTTAATAAGCGATACTTCGGCCATTAAGGATGATTTTTTATTGAATTTTTCCTGCGTTTTTTATATTTTTTTCTGCGATGTTTTTGTTCAGGTGCTCAAAAAAATTAAAACAAAAATTTTCAAAAATCCATATCTATATTGAAAATGGTTGAATTTACAAAAACAAAATTGGTTCTGATTAAGGGATACTTCGACCATTGAGGATGATTTTGTATGGAATTTTTCCTGCGTTTTTTATATTTTTTCTGCGATGATTTGTTCAGGAGCTCAAAAAATTAAAACAAAAATTTTTAAAAATCCATATCTCTATTGAAAATTGTTGAATTTACAAAAATCAAATTGGTTTTGAATAAGCAATACTTCGACCATCGAGGATGATTTTTAATGGAATTTTTCCCGCGTTTTTTATATTTTTTTCTGCAATGATTTTGTTTAGGTGCTCTAAAAATTAAAACAAAATTTTTAAAAAATCCATATTTCTATTGAAAATTTACAAAAACCAAATTTATTTTGAAAAAGCGATACTTCGGCCATTGAGGATGATTTTTAATGGATTTTTTCCTGCATGTCTTATATCTTTTTTCTGCTATGTTTTTGTTCAGGTGCTAAAAAATTAAAACAAAAATTTTAAAAAATCCATATCTCTATTGAAAATTGTTGAAATTACAAAAACCAAATTTATTTTAAATAAGCGGTACTTCGGCCATTGAGGTTAATTTTTAATAGAATTTTGCCTGCATGTTTTATATTTTCTTTGCGATGTTTTCGTTAAAGTGCTCAAAAGATTAAAACGAAAATTTTCTAAAATCCATATCTCTATTGAAAATTGTTGAATTTACAAAAATCAAAATTGGTTTTGAATAATCGATACTTCGACCATTAAAGATGATTTTTTATGGAATTTTTACTGCGTTTTTTATATTTTTCCTGCGATGATTTTGTTCAGGTGCTCAAAAAATTAAAATAAAATGTTTAAAAACCAAATTTATTTCGAATAAGCCATACTTCGGACATTGAGGATGTTTTTTTTTTATGGAATTTTTCCTGCGTTTTTTTCATATTTTTTCTGCGATGTTTTTGTGATCACAGTCACAGTTTAAAATCACTGATATTATAAAATAGCAATCACAGGTAGCTACGTGATTCAAAAGTAGCAGTTTTGCCCATCTGTAGTATTAAGGATGGGAGATATTTCACGTACCTTCATTGGTATTGAAAAATCACAGGTCGTTACAGTTACTAATAGGCGAATTTCACTGCTACTTAAAATCACTGTTACTTAAATCACTACTACTTAAAATCACTGTTACTTAAATCACAACTACTTAAAATTACTGCTACTTCTGTGATTGCTACTTGAAATCACTGCTAGTTAAACTTGAACTGCTACTTAAAGTATGATTGCTCCTAAAAATCACAACTATAGCCAATGGCATTTCTAAATATTATTTAATATTCATTACTTTATTCTCCCATTGGTACATTTAAATTTCAAATAAATATTTAATAAAAATGACAAATATTCATTATAAAAATGAAATAAATTACAACTTATTTAGTAACAATTATTAATTAATTAATTGAGATTTTATAAGAACGAAAAAATTATTTTGTCCGGCGTGGAAACGAACCACAAACTTGATGTGATTGAAAATGATGAGTGATTTGAGTGAATTGAAAAAACAATTATTTGTGTTACTTTGGTATAACAATGAATTGAAATTTATATATAAAAGTCCTAACATAGCACATATTTGCCAGCCGTGATTACAGTCACAGTTTAAAATCACTGATATTAGAAAGTAGCAATCACAAGTAGCAACGTGATTCAAAAGTTGCAGTTTTGTCCATCCCTAGTAATCACCAATGCCAGGCGAAAAGTCGGAAAACAAAATTATAAAAGAAACATAAAAAATCTGTTTTTCTTTTAAATCACGAAAGGTTTTAAATTACTTCGATTATCTCAGAATATAGAGTCTGTTAGATTATATTTTGAATGAATAACACGTCGACCGCCTTGTCAGTCACCGGTGACTGACGCAGAAGTACTCCAGTGGGGCCGCGTCAGTCACCGATGACTGACAGCGAGTACCTACTTTAAACTTACTATTACTACGCGGTCAGTCACGAGTTAAATTAAATAAACATATTCTTACTCATTTTATAAAAGAAACCTTAAAAACAAAGAATTTTTTTTTGACATTTTACAAAAAAACTTGTTGGCAGCCAATATGTTAATATTTGAGCCAGTTATTTAAAAAAATAAACCAAGTGCGATAATCCAGAACTTTACATTTACATGGTAGTGATGGGCGATATTTCACATACCAGTGATTATCTACTGATATTGAAAAATCACATGTCGTTACTGTTACTAATAGATGGATTTTACTGTGACTGTGACTGTTTCTTAAACCGTGATTGCTACTTAAAATTTCAACTGAAACCCAAATTGTGACTATTTAAACAGCGATTATTATTCAAAACGTGATTGTTATTTAAAATCACAACTGTTACCCGAACTGTGACTGCTACTCTAACTGCGACTGTTACCCTATTATTAACAACAGTGCCGATTATTGGCGGCAGACAATGAATTTTGCTATGAGGAACATAAGTTTATTTCTTTCATAATTTTATTTTTATTGTTTTGTTGAACTAAACTGTTTCGATACATCAAGTTAGTATACTTACTTAAGATAAGAGGGATGTAAAAAATTTCAAATTTTAGATTGAATTTTAAAATGCCTTACTTTTTTACTTTCTCCGTTACGAAGTACGAGAAAGTATTTCGATCGTGATTTTTTTTCAAATTTTTTTTTAACTTCGAGGACGATAGCGCCAAATTTTCTCATTGCAGAATTTGGCATGCAAATGGAGAATTTAATGTTCTACGCAAAGTTATAAAAATCTCACATTGTGAGTTATTTTGACTTTATTGTGAAAGAGTGATGATTTTAGATCAAAAACAGGGCAGAGCGATTGCTCAAAATTCACCAAATTTGGCACGCAGTTTAAAAATTCAATGTTCTTTGAAAATTAATCAAAAACAAAAATACGTATTACCTAGTTTTCGAGGTATTTTGACTTAATCACGAACGTGATGATTTTCTGGTAAAAAAATTACTTTGAGGGTGATTGCTCAAAAATCCCTCAAAGGAACATTTGGTACCAAAACTGATAATTGAATATTCTTTAGAAACCATTTGAAATCAAAAAATTCATCTTTCCTAGTTTGCTTAAAATTCCTTTGGAGGAACATGACCAAATTTCCCACGCAGATTAAGTATTCAATATTCTAAGGAAATTAGTAATAATACAAAAATATAATACCTTTGCTAGTTTTAGATTGATTTTGAATTATTAATCTCCGTTACGAAGTACGAGAAAGTATTGTGATCGTGATTTTTTTTCAAATTCTTTTTTACGGAAATATCCGTTTTGGGGTCCCTAGATGCCATTTCAAAAAGTTCTGAAAAAAAAAAAATTGTGTCTGTGTGTGTGTGTCTGTGTGTGTGTCTGTCTGTGCGCGTTGTATCTCAAAAACTAATAGAGCAATTGATATGAAATTTGAACATACGTCTTATGTCATAATTTGAAAAACTGAAAAGCTTTTGGTAAAATTTCGTACACCGGAAGTGGTTGTTTACCTTAACTGTTTCTTGTTTTTTGCCAATATTTTCTTAAATATGAAAAATATCACAAAAATATTTAAACAAATATTGAAGACAACAAAGAAATGAACATCTTTTGCTTGAAAACATTTTTCATAAAATCATTTTTATTCGAGAAAAAAATTTATTATTTTTTTAAATTTTTAGTTTATAATTATAAAACGATAATAGTTACAGCAAATTTATGTTCATAATAATTGTAGAGAATGCTAAAATGAACAACTTATAAAGAATCAGTTTTTTTCGAAATCCCTTTAGTTTTTGAGAAAACTGAGTTTTTGAATTTGAAGTATAATCTTTCATAATTTTGACATTTTAAACGTTTCATCCGAGTTTATACAATGTTCGAATTACATTTAAAATATGATTTAAATTGAAAATAAACCATGAAAGCGTAAATATAAATGATACCATCAAGTCGGAGAAAGTAACATGATGGCCACATCACCATTTTTTTTCAAATAATATTTGCCTTCATTTTCTTCAAGTTCAAATAAACTTATTGAATTTTATTGGCATACATGTTTCTAAAATAATGACACAAGCAATTGTTGTTCGTTCCACGTGCTTTGGATTATAATTTGAACATGAACATTTGTTTGTTAGAAATTCAAATTCTGTGCAAAATTAGGTCTGCTTAAGTTCATTAAATTTCGTCAAATTTTATAGTGTGTAAAAAGAATTTAAATTATTTATAGCTTTCTTATCAAAATTTTCCGTAATATCATTTTTTAATAACTTTCAAGCGCAATTATTCTAAACCCGAAATATACCAAAATGGTTGTTCTTTCATCGAGCAATCGCCCTTGAAGTTAATTGTTGATGTAAAATCACCACTTTCAAGGTTCAGTTAAAATAACTCAAAAACTAGGTAAGGCTTTTGATTGATTTTCGAAGAACATTTATTTATTTATTTATTTATTTAACGAATGTCATCATTTTTCAATTAAGTTTTGTGTAATACTACATACTATATACTCTTGAAATTAAACTAAATGTGAATTTAAATATACTAAAATGCAACTAAAATTTCGCAATAACAATTTTTCAATTTTCGTGCCAATTTGGTGATATTCCACCGCGATAATTTCGAGAAATCGCACTCTTACAATTAAATCAAAATAACTAGAAACCAAGGAAAGGGCGTATTTTTTTATTTTTATTGATTTTCAATGAACATTAAATTCTCAAATTTAGCGATGTTCTACTGGGAATTTGGTGCAATCGAGCTCTACGTTATTCCTTGATCTGAGATCATCACACTTAATACAATTAATTCAAAATAATTCTAAAACTAGCAAAGGTATTATCATTGAACGTTATTTACAATATTAAAAAAAAATGTTTGAAAATAAAAAAAGAAAATTTGCCCACAAAAATGCCAGAAGTAGTCTTGAAAAAGAGTACTGAAAAAAATTGTCCCCAAAAAATTGCCAAAAAGAGTACTGGAAAAAATTGTCTTGAAAAAAAAATACCAAAAAGAGACTTGAAAAAGAGTACTGAAAAAATTTTCCTGAAAAAAAAATGGTGATGTGGTCATCACGTTACTTTCTCCGACTTGGTAGTATAATTTATATTTACGCTTTCATGGTTTATTTTCAATTTAAATGTGCATCGAGCGTTTTGTCGACTTGGATGAAACTGACGTCAGAAACCTCAAACTTATGAAAGATGGAAAAATGATACTTCAAATTCAAAAACTCAGTTTACTTAAAAACCAACGAGATTTCGAAAAAAACTTATTCTTTATAAGTTGTTCATTTTATTATTCATAAATTTACTGTAACTATTGTCGTTTCTTAATTATAAACCAAAAATAAAAAACAAATTAATACATTTTTTTCTCGAATAACAATGATTTTATGAAAAATATTTTCCAACAAAAGATGTTAATTTATTTGTTGTCTTCAATATTTGTTTAAATGATTTTGTGACATTTTTCATATTTAAAAAAATATTGGGAAAACAAAAAACAGTTAAGGTAAACACCCACTTCGGGCGTATGAAATTTTACCAAAAGCTTTTCAGTTATTCAGATTCTCAAATAAGACTTATGTTTAAAGTTTCATATCAATTGCTTCATTAGTTTTTGAGATACAGCGCGCACAGACAGACAAACAGACAGACAGACATATGAACACACAGACACACAGCACAATTTTTGTTTCCAGAAATTGTTAAAATGGCATCTAGGGACCCCAAAACGGATATTTCCGTAAAAAATTTTTTTGAAAATTTCTTCACGATCACAATACTTTCTCGTACTTCGTAACGGAGAAAGTAAAAATGCCAAAAAGAATCTTGAAAAAAAGTACTGAAAAAAATTGTCTTGAAAAAAAAAATGCCAAAAGTAGTCTTGAAAAAGAGTACCAAAAAAAATTGTCCAGAAAAATAAGCCAAAAAGAGTACTGGAAAAAATTGTCTAAAAAAAATACCGAAAAGAGTACTAAAAAAATTGTACTGAAAAAAAATTGTCCTGAAAAAAAAGTGCCAAAAGTAGTCTTGGAAGAGTACTGAAAATAAATGGCTAAAAGTGTACCGGAAAAAATGTCTAAAAAACTACCTAAAAGAGTCTTAAAAATAGAATAGAATAAAATACAATTTTATTAGATCATTATATTGCCTTTACAATATTGGACACGTCAGGTATAAAGTTAAATTCAGACATGTATTCACGAAACAACTTAAAATAACTTGGTTAAAAGAGACTCTTATTCTTGGTGTTACGTAATTATATAATTTTTGAATTATGTTATGCTATAGAAAGCCTGCTGTAGAAGTAACGATTTTGTCTTGAGAAAGAGTACTAAAAGGATTGTCTTGAAAAAAAATGGCAAAAAGAGTTTTAGAAAAGAATACTGAAGAAAATTGTCTTGAAAAAAAAATGCCATAGAAGTCTTGAAAAAGAGTACTGAAAAAATTGTCCTGAAAAAAATGCCAATTGAGCACTGAAAAAATTTGTTTAAAGAAAATGCCGAAAAGAGTACTGGAAAAAATTGTCTTGGAAAAAATGCCAGAGTCTTAAGAGTACTAAAAAAAATTGTCCCCAAAAAATGCTAAAAAGTCTTGAAAAAAACTAAAAAAAATGCCAAAAAGAGTACTGGAAAAAATTGTCCTGAATAAAATCCAAAAAAATGCTGGAAAAAATTGTCTTGGAAAAAATGCCAAAGAGTCTCAAGAGTCCAAAAAAAATTGTCCCCAAAAAATGCTAAAAAGTCTTGAAAAAAACTAAAAAAAATGCCAAAAAGAGTACTGGAAAAAATTGTCCTGAATAAAATCCAAAAAAATGCTGGAAAAAATTGTCTTGGAAAAAATGCCAAAGAGTCTCAAGAGTCCAAAAAAAATTGTCCCAAAAAATGCTAAAAAGTCTTGAAAAAATGCCAAAAAGAGTACTAGAAAAAATTGTCTTGAAAAAATGCCAAAGAGTTACAATTACAATTACAATTTAATATTTTATTCAAAATAGAAGAAGTACATTATGATACATAAACAATCAAATCACAACAACGCTAGTTGAACATGTCACAAAGAGAAAATACATAATAGGTTTAAATTAATTACAATTAGTACATTCCGATATGGAGTAATATTCTTTTTCGACCAGATAGGTTTTTAATTCATTTAAGAGTACTAAAAAAATTGGCCCGAAAAAAATGCTCAAAAGTCTTGAAAAAGTGTAATTTAAAATTTTATTTCGTCATATGATTGCTACCAATAAATACCATCTGTGTGATATTTTCATCTTTCAACGTTTGGTGCGACAACTTCAAAAATTCGAATAACTAATATTTTTACGATATTTTTTGTATATTTATCAATAGTTGAACAGTCATTTTATGTAAAATTATTATTAGTATTTCAGTATTAATTTTTTTTCAGTTTCGTATAAACAACCCAATTTTTTGTCAAGATATGACCATGAAACCCTCGAAAAATGGGTTTTTGTTTTTAACCACTATAAAAATCTGAAAAAAATCATAAATATTTTTATCCCAAATACCAAATTAAGTAAATTTTTTCAAGGTTAGAAAGGGCGAAAAAAAATGGTTAAACTTAAAAAAAAAATACCCTAAATAAACTTTTATTTGGGTAAAAAATATATGTGAATTTTTCAGATTATTAAAATAATTTTTAGTGATTAAAAAAATAAAATCTTATTTTTCGAGGGTTTCAAGGTCATATCTTGGCAAAAATGGGGTAACATATTTATACGAAACTGAAAAGAAAATGACTACTAAAATATTACCAATAATTTTATATAAAATTACTGTTCAATTGTTGATAAGTATATTAAAAAAAATTCAAAATAAACATTTTAGTTATTCGAATTTTTGAAGACGCACCAAAAATTGGAAGATGAAAAAATCACAAATATGGCATTAACTAATAGAAATCATATAACGAAATAAAATTTTCCGTCAGTCGATCACTTAAGGGCGAGAAGTGAACTAGGCTTGTAAATTTTATTACCTCATAATTGTATTTTACGCAGGGGTTTCGACCGAACTAAGCACCGACATGCGGCAGCATTACCTCGCCGAGGGAGTTTCGCATTTGTATTTTCTCTGACTATACATCTGAATGATCTCGTAGAATTCTACCACCCTAACAAATAGTCCTGGAAAGTGTACACAACATCGTGATCGATGGCCAGTTAGACAAACACCACTGCCACTACTATGATTATTAAAAGGCGGCAATGGCGATTTTATTAAATTAAAAATCTTCTTTGCGTTTCAATAAATTTATTAGTACAAATTAAAAATGGTGGGCACATTTAAACTATCCATTAACATTTGAGATTATATCAGACCAAATTGGTGCGCCTGAACACCGCGCAGATTTAACATTTGATGAATATTAATCTCCAATTTGAATACATTGTGACCGAATTTTGATGATAGATGATGATATCGATAACTGGAAATGGGCTATTTTTAGTAGGGATTATTAGTCCCTGACTAGAGCCTCGCACATCTATTTATAAATACCGGGCACTGCAAATACTTTCCCGCATTTAAGTGAAAAAAATATTAACTCCTGACTGTGTCCTTCTTGCGCTAGCAGCGTATTTTTCATAGTGCATTTGCCAGACGGTCTTTTGTTCCTGCATCAACTTGAAGTAAACAAGGCACTTCGGGCGTCGGTGTTTTATGGAGGAAATTTTATTTTAAAAAGCGGATCGATAGAATTTCCAGTTAAAAATTAACATCTGGGTTAGTCGCTTTCGACTCGCTGTGCAAATATTTATGCAAAGAATGTGACATACAAGATTTCGACGTTCTGCGGCATCGCGCATTCAATGTTGAATAAACATTATTACTAAAATAAATATTCGTATTCGTGCTACTATTTAATAATACATGGACAGTTTGTAATGTACTAGTTCAGTTGAATATATATTAACAATACTTAATTCCTCCGATACACGAACATGGCGAAACTTACTTTTACGTGTGCCCAAAATGAAATGGACACAAAACAGTTTGCTGCATGCTAGGAATTCGAGTACGCAGTATTTATTTCTAATTTGGCATGCTCGTCATCGATACCATTTTTAGGATCTATTCATTTTTATGGACGTAATTTTGTATGCCTCGTTACACTGAAGTATCTTTATTTACGTAAATCGTTGGTTAAGTAATATTTTATTAACACGTTGAGTACCGCATGGTGCCAACATGGCCTCACGCACTTTTTGGACATTAGAGACATACGTGGTCTCACGAAATAAAATTATGTTTTCGTTTATTAATATCATATGTTGAATACATTTATTCATCAATTATTGCGAAAAAGAAATAACGGCCTCCTGAGATATTTTTTAAATACATTGCGGCACTCAACGTGTTAAATAAGAGGGTCGATTTCAGCATTGCAATTTTAGGGTATTTTTATTAAATTGCATTCATTGAAGAAATTTAAAAGATTTCGAAATGTTTTATTTATTAGATAACGTTCACTAACTCTAGACCGAATATTTATTTACCTAAAGGTGATTTTGATCCGGCATTTATTCACACAACAAAAAAAAAACTCCTCCGCCATCAAGAATATTTATTAGAAACCTTGAACATTCGTTGCCCTCTATAGAATTTCGCATATAAAGCATTTAGTAGGAGTACAGAACGTAGACACGACGAAATGAGGAAGTAATTCAGATAATCCTTTTCAAGTAGCCCTGTGGGTCGTCGAAGTCTTTGCTTGGTGAATCATCGCGCATTCTTTGCACACTGTAATCAGGTGTAAAGAGCTGATCGTAATCGATTAATCCTTTAGAAGTGTTTATGTAGGTGATACACACAACGAATAGTCTATTAGTCATACACGATTTTCAATGAGCTTGTCTGTAAAAATAATGTAAAACGTAATTTCTTTATTCTATTATTATTTTATTGCATAATACATGAGTAATACGAGTTGTTTTAATAACGTAATAAATATTTATGTGAGTCATATTATATTATATGAGTAAAATTTGTTTAATTAGCTTATCGTTTTATAACAACCAACCTAGTAATAAGAGTTAGCCTAAATCAAACTTTTACTATTTAATAATTATCTATCCAAAAACAGAGATGTTTAGAGAAGTAGTTTGTATTTTCAACTTATACAACTTATGTTTCCGTTATGTGATTTTGCACTAATTTATTTTATCAAATGCTTGTACTTAAATATGTGTTGTTAACCCCAGTGTTACTCTGTAACTAATCATTCGACTCATAGACTACGAATTAAAATCAAGTATATTTTTTAATGTTCTTAAATTATTTTGAACAAATTAGCTAAACTCAAGAGAGAAATTTGAATTCAATGAAAATATAGAAAAGTGCTAAAAATTAGCGTTTGCACTCCAAGAAGCTGGTAAAAGTAAGTTCTCCATAATTGCCTACACAAAGCTGCCAGAAGTCGGTAGTTTATTAGACGAAAGTTTAGTTATAATAATAATAATAATAATAGACGTTTATTGCCCAACAGGAAACATGTCCCAATTACAAGACAACATACAATCATACATACAATATACAAAATAATACAATACAATTACAAATATAAATACAATACTAAGATAACGTTCTCTACAAAATATCTTATGACTGTTCCTCAAGTTGAGAATAAATTGAATTTAAAGAGTCATAAAATATATCACATTCGCGTGACAGTTTGTTAAAAGTACGGGAAATAATGTGCAATGAAGATTTTAGTCCATAATTGGTTCGATGAGCAGGGATATTAAATGTTGGCTTTTGCCTGCTGCTAAAGGATGGTATATGCAACCTAACTTCCCCCAATATATCAGAAGAGTCAATTAAATCATGCATCAGTTTATGAAGAAACATTACGCTCGATTTTTGTCGCCGGGATTCAAGTGACTCTATTAAACTTACTGAGTAACGTTCTATGATCAAAACCCCGGACAGGATAGTTACCTTCCAATTTAAAGCACAGAAATTTTAAAAATCTACGTTGAACACTTTCAAGGAGCTGACATTGGTGTTGATTTTTTTTTACGGAAATATCCGTTTTGGGGTCCCTAGATGCCATTTCAACAATTTCTGGAAAAAAAAAATTGTGTCTGTGTGTGTGTGTGTCTGTGTGTGTGTGTGTCTGTGTGCGTGTCTGTCTGTGTGCGCTGTATCTCAAAAACTAATAGAGCAATTGGTATGAAACTTTGAACATACGTCTTATTTGATAATCCGAAGAACTGAAAAGCTTTTGGTAAAATTTCGTACACCAGAAGTGGGTGTTTACCTTAACTGTTTTTTGTTTTTTGCCAATACTTTCTTAAATATGAAAAATATCACAAAAACATTTAAACAAACATCGAAGACAATAAAGAAATGAACATTTTTTGCTTGAAAAGATTTTTCATAAAATCATTTTTATTCGAGAAAAAATTTTTTTTTTTTTTAATTTTTGGTTTATAATTATTAAACGATAATAGTTACAGCAAATATATGTTATTAATAATTGTAGAGAATGCCAAAATGAACAACTTATAAAGAATAAGTTTTTTTCCAAATCTCTTTAGTTTTTGAGTAAACTGAGTTTTTGAATTTGATGTATAATTTTTCCATGTTTCATAATTTTGACGTTTTAAACGTCAGTTTCATCCACCCGATGTACATTTAAAATATGATGTAAATAGAAAATAAACCATGAAAGTGTAAATATAAATGATGATACCATCGGAGAAAGTAACATGATGGCCACATCACTATTTTTTTATTAAATAATTAGCAATTATTAGTAAACACTACTTTATATTTTAAATATAAATATTTATATACAGAGTGGTGATAAAGTTAATTGCACTATTCAGTGTTTTTAAAAGAATCGCAGGGACAGGTCGATTTTTGTTCATTATTGCACACTTTTTGGCGTGCTCAAAAATATTGTGATATCACTAGTGTTTCACGTGTGATGTGATCGTCAATTTTTGTAAATGGAATTCGTTTCATGCTTCCTCATAAGTTCTTAGCCTATCGCCATATTCCATCATCATTCATACCTCTGTTCTTTCTCGTTTAGTCAAATGCACCATATTTAGTTAATTTTAGAAGTAAAGACGTTCTAATTTAAGTGTTAAACTTGTTAACATGTCAAATATTAAATAAATCAATAAATTTGGAATTGGCTTACTTTTAACGAATGCAGTATTATGTAAGGTTGTAAAAATAAAAAAATTTAAAACTTCATTGTCTTCTCCAGCTTTTTCAAAATCGTATATTAAATAATCCAAATTATGAATTTTGTGAGAAATTTTACTCATTTTATCATTCCATTAAAACAATTAAAAAAATATGGATATAAAGAGAAACAAGCTCTACAAAAGTATGACTAAGGACAACTAAGAGCTTTACAAACGTTACCAAATAAAAAAAATCAATTTAAAAAATTGCCTATGACATCATACGTCAAACACCAGTGACGTCACGATATTTTCAGCAGGCCAAAAATTACACAATCATCAACTAATCCAATAGATTTTTTTTGAAAACATTTAATAGAGCAATTATGAATTTTGTGCGTTCCTTAATGCGTTAAATATTGTATGAAAATATCATTTTTTGAGAACATTTTTGCATTCACAATCGCCACGAGTTAAAGACGAGGAGCGATTGTAATGCAAAAAATAATCCTGGAAATATTTGATGCATGATCAAACTTCAATAATTTGATCAGGGGCGGCTCGTTATGTAGAGCCAAGGAGCCATGGTACTACCTCTAATTTCAAACGAAAGAAGATTTTTTTTATTAATTCTAAAAACACTGATTTGTCGTTTTAAGTCTTAAAACGAAGCCTGCGAAAGTTTCATGAGACGAGAAAATGGCATTGCATTTATTTGAGAATATATCTCTTGAACAAATTAGCAGATTTGAAAAATTCTTCCAGAATTGTGTTTTGTGTTGTTATCTTGAAAACCAGTGATGGGGTATTTTGAGTTTTTTGGAGGTTTATTCAGATTAATGTATTTTGAGTAAATATGAAACGTTTCAAGTGTGTTACAGTTGTTTTTGTATTTTTTTTTCACTCCGAAGAAGTGAAACTTAAAAAAATCCTAAGTGCTGTTCTAGGTCGGTTATCTTGAAAACTTGTGTTGGGATATTATGGGTATTTTAGAGGCTTATTATGATTAATGTATTTTGAGTAAATTTAGAGAGTTTCAAGTGTGTTGCACTTGTTTTTATATTTTTTTTTTCACTCGGAAGAAGTGAAACTTTAAATCTTAAAAACCAGTGATGGGGTTTTTTGAGTTTTTTGGAGGATTGTTAAGATTAGAGTATTTTGAGTAAATTTAGGAAATTTCAAGTGTGTTGCAGTTGTTTTTATAATTTTTTTTCACTCGTGCAAATTAAAAAATCTGAAGCGCTGTTCTCGGTCGGTTATCTTGAAGACCTGTGATGGAGTTTTTTGAGTTCTTGGAAGATTATTGTATTTTAGGTAAATTTAGAAAGTTTTAAGTATTTTACAGCTGTTTTTATATTTTTTCGCGTCAACAAAAATTGTAATAATTTTAATTAATTAATTATAATTTTTCATAAATTTACACGAAAAATCGCAAAGGCTATGGACGCAATGTGTTTGAATTTTATACGAAATCACTCTTGAATTAATATTGAGTGATTTTGTAAAGTTTCAAGTGGATGGAAATTGTTTTTATATTTTTTTCGCGTCGACGAATTTGTTACAATATTTTTCTAAATTGTATCTGCTTTCACATTGAAATATTCTAAAATTTAGAAACAATGCATTTCTATTTTTATGGAAATGTGGAATCACATGTGTTGTCAGTTGTTTTGGAAAGTTACAAGTCGATGGCAATTGTTTTTATATTTTTTTCGAGTCGACAAATTTGTTGCAATTTTTTTAATATCATCTTCGTTCACATTGAAATATTTTAAAATTTAGAAACAATGCATTTCTAATTTTTACGGAAATCTAGAATCACATGTGTTGTCAGTTGTAATTTACTGAATAGTTTTGCAACAGTAATCGTTTTTTTTTTTCTCAAAAAGTATATTATATGCTAAGTGGTTCTACCATCAAAATGTTCCACGAGCCGCCACTGAATTTGATAACCGTATTGGCTAATAAATGTCACGTGGTAAAAGAGTACAATATTCTTCATAATATGTGTCGGTAATCGAGAAATGAAAGTCAGTATAGCATATTGTAATTTACTTTTAAATAAAAAATTGGTCCCAAAATACGGAAAGCAGGTATAAGGACGGCATTTCCGAAAGTCATAAATTACTCTTGCTTCCCGATGACAACCTAAATTGCTGACAACAGCAAATGCTGATGTTATGGAGAGTCCCTTTTTTTGCCGGTTTTGTCGGTGGAGACAATTTTAGTAGGTCTCCACCGACAAAACGGTACACGTCCGTACGGTATTCGTCTGCAGAGTCTTGTAGAAAGAATGAACTATTCATTCCCAACAGTCTCTAAATCAAATTTCTCTATAGCTCCCTGGAAAATTCCACGACCTCAAATAAATCTCTTTGTCTTCATATAAGAAATCTGACAGGTATCTCGAATTTAAAAATAGGGTTCAGCAGACGGATACAAGTCGCAGGAAATGTGTGGTTCTGCTTTCGTTGTTGGTTCTGAGAAATATATGTTCAAGCTGCCTAATACCTGTAGCATTTTTACCCTCGAACTAATTGCGATGAAGCAAGCACTTCACTATCTACGCAAGTCCCGAAATGAAACCATTATCATCTTTAGCGACTCTCTTAGCGCATTGGAAAGTTTAGGTCGCTATATGCCAAAAAACACCCTCGTTATAAAGATCCAAAATCTGCGTACCATACAGAATCAGTATGGAAATGTTATCATCTTCCACTGGTTGCCTAGTCATATCGGAATACTGGGAAATGAGCTAGCAGATCAGGCAGCTGACGATGCTCGTCTACATGGGTCTCCTATAAATCTTGTAACACGATCTCAAGCTTTCTTTGATGCGAGAAGTAGACGCTACCTGGAAGCGACATTGGAACTGTCTGACTGTCAATAAGCTTAGAGCAATCAAGGACACTACCAAAGTTTGGGCTACATCTAGCCGAGCACTCCGTTACGAAGAAGTGGCGCTAGCTAGACTCCGCATCGGACATTATCGTATGACATATGAGTTTCTACTCAACCAGTCCGATGCACCAATATGCGATACGTGTCAAGTTACACCTATTAGTTGAATGTGTCCATTTCGAGAACATCAGACGCGAAGTGGGTCTGATGGATTCTTTGAGTGTAATTTTAGCAAACGATATTGCCGCAATAGAAAATCTGTTTAAATTACTAACAATTTCAGGATTGATTAGATACATCTGATCTAATAAATTGTATTATCTTGTGATTATTAATCATTTTTATTTCGAAATTCCAAGATGCCCTATACACATCTGCTTATACAGTTATTGGCACATGTCTAATGCAATTTACACATTAGAGACATTTGCATCATACATTATTTACTCTATAACTCGTTTACCTGTGATATTTTCTATGACAATTATCTGTGATACTCATCAATATTTATGCTGTGATACTCCTATCATATTTTCATAATTCCTTATTTAAATCGGATCTTTCTCAAGTTTAATACCTGTGGCGCGAATGAACAGAGATGTCGATGGGCCTTAAACCCAAAATTCATTTATTTAAAGATTCAGAAATTAAACAGAGTTATACCTCAAACTCATTAATTTTATTTACTTCTCATTACTAATAATAAATCAAAGTTATAACTGTGTTTTATTAGTAATTAAATCTTCACGTAACTCGAACCACATTTCTTCTCATTAACATTTACGCATGTATCACTATGATTTTGTTTGTTGCCTGGGCACCCATCAAATATATTTATCTAGTGTTACTCATTTAGGCCAATTGTTAGGATTTATTAGTTTCTCGTAATATTTACATTTACATACTTTGAAAACTGGAAAATTCGAATTTTTATTTAGAGTTGATAATTGATTTATTCTATTCAACAAGCTCAATTATAAACACACAAATACACAAACTTACACGGCTCGAAAGATACTACCTACTAGTATTATTTGAAAAGAAATCCTAAAGTTGAAGTATCTTGGCCTTACGTATATTTCTTGCATATTAATAATAAATCATTTAATTTTTTTTAAAGAATTGTGATTTATGTTTCATTAGACAACCTCCACAGTAAAATTGGATAGAGCACTTAATATTAACATTGCTACAACTTAGTGATGAGTTAAAGACTAGTACCGCATGGGATTCACTTTAAGGCATAAAAGTTATAAGTGTAGAATTACATATTGGTTAGTAGCAATTTATAATTTAATGAGAGTCTCAAATGGAATATAAAATATAATTATAGAGTATAGATTGTAGCTATTACAAAAAGTTAATTGGAATATGTAATTAGAAAGGAGCGATAATTATAAACTACATTCACATAATTTGCTTTATTTCATGTTTACGATTAATAGTTTTTATTCAAATTTTATACGTGTGTCCGCGTACAAAGCTTTAATTATGTATCCACAATTACATACGTATATTGATGGAAAATAAAGTATGAACTATTTTACCTATACAAATACTAAGATTGTTCAAAAGAAACACGTTAGATTTGTTTATCGGTGACTTCGAACTTATTTTAGATTTTGTTTAAGTACCAGAAACGCATCTGTGAAAAATATTTCTATAAAAAAATTAGAAAGTATCAACACGGAGAAATTTGATTGTAGTTCAAATGGAAAAAAAACCAGTGGCGGCTCATGGAACATTTTGATGGTAGAGCCACTTAGCATATAATATACTTTTTGAGAAAAAAAAACGATTATTGTTGCAAAATTATTCAGTAAATTAAATAAAGAGAAAAGTAGCTTCACATATAAATATTCAAGCAGTTCGTAATTCGCAATTGAACAACAAATTAAATTCTTTGGTCCTCTATAAATCTTTCGGATGAATGAAAGACTTTGCTGAAAGAGTAAAAATGCAGTAAATTCGTCGGCGCGAAAAAAATATAAAAACAATTTCCACCGACTTGAAACTTTCCAAAACAACCGACAACACATGGGATTCTACATTTCCGTAAAAATTTGAAATGCATTGTT
Organism: Ocypus olens; assembly: GCA_910593695.2. NCBI lineage: Eukaryota > Metazoa > Arthropoda > Insecta > Coleoptera > Staphylinidae > Ocypus > Ocypus olens. Next base: position 265,987 of record OU343054.1, read on the forward strand.
TCTAAATTTTGGAATATTTCAATGTGAACGGAGATGAAATTTAGAAAAAATTGCAACAAATTCGCCGACGCGGAAAAAAATATAAAAACAATTTCCATCGACTTGAAACTTTTCAAAACAACCGACAACACATGGGATTCTACATTTCCGTAAAAATTTGAAATGCATTGTTTCTAAATTTTGGAATATTTCAATGTGAACGGAGATGAAGTTTAAAAAAAAATGCAACAAATTCGTCGACGCGGAAAAAAATATAAAAACAATTTCCATCGACTTGAAACTTTCCAAAACAACTGACAACACATGTGATTCTACATTTCCGTAAAAATTAGAAATGCATTGTTTCTAAATTTTGGAATATTTCAATGTGAACGGAGATGAAATTTAGAAAAAATTACAACAAATTCGTCGACGCGGAAAAAAATATAAAAACAATTTCCATCGACTTGAAACTTTCCAAAACAACCGACAACACATGTGATTCTACATTTCCGTAAAAATTAGAAATGCATTGTTTCTAAATTTTGGAATATTTCAATGTGAACGGAGATGAAATTTAGAAAAAATTGCAACAAATTCGTCTACGCGGAAAAAAATATAAAAACAATTTCCATCGACTTGAAACTTTCTAAAATCACTCAATATTAATTCAAGAGTGATTTTGTAGAAAATTAAAATACATTCCGTCGATTGCTTTTGCGATTTTTCGTGTAAATTTATGAAAAATTATAATCATTTTTTGTTTACGCGAAAAAAATATAAACAGCTGTAAAATACTTGAAACTTTCTAAATTTACTTAAAATACAATAATCTTAATAAGCCTCAAAAAACTCCATCACAGGTTTTCAAGATAACCGACCAAGAACAGCGCTTGAGATTTTTCTAATTTGCACGAGTGAAAAAAAAACTATAAAAACAACTGCAACACACTTGAGATTTTCCAAATTTACTCAAAATACACTAATCTTAAGAATCCTCAAAAAAACTCAAAAATCACTGGTTTTCAAGATTTTTAGTTTAAAAAAATATAAAAACAAGTGCAACACACTTGAAACTCTCCAAATTTACTCAAAATACATTAATCATAATAAGCCTCTAAAAAAACCCTAATACCCCATCACAAGTTTTCAAGATAACCAACTGAGAACAACCCTTAAGATTTTTTACGTTTCACTTCTTCAGAGTGAAAAAAAATAAATACAAAAATTGTAACACACTTGAAACTTTTCAAATTTACTCAAAATACATTAATCTCAATAAATCTCAAAAAAACTCAAAATACCCCATCGCTGGTTTTCAAGATAACAACACAAAACACAATTCCGGTAAGAATTTTTCAAATCTGCTAATTTGTTGTTATAAGAGATATATTCTCAAATAAATGCATTGCCATTTTTCTCGTCTCATGAAACTTCGTTTTTACATTTAAAAAGCAAATCAGTGTTTTTAGAAATAATTTAAAAAAATCTTGTTTGAAATTAGAGGTAGTGCCATGGCTCCTTGGCTCTACATAACGAGCCGCCCCTGGAAAAATCTATTCGCTTTCTGAATTTGGGCAATTTTGGCAGCAAATAACAGCATGGTCCAAGCACAATAATTTCTTGCAATTGGTACAGAAATGTTAAGTATTCCTATCTCAGCTAAAATCTTTGGAATCTTGGCACTGCATGATTCACGTGAGTAAAATTAACAATATTTTCACTATTGATCTTATTCACCCTCGGATTATTCGATCTCTCTGTATCAGTTCCATGCCTATCGTTTTGATGAATATTCTGCTGGTCATTTTATAGTCTTGATTATTTGCTCTGTACTTTATGAAAGCATTAATGATAGCAGTACTTAACAGAGAAAACGCGATCATGAAAGGCCATCTCTTGAATTTCTGTAAGAAGCTGAAAGTTCATCTACGGCATTTGCTTCACTTTTACTGCAGTTGTAGAAACTTATCATTTCGGGTAAATTCTGTTCCTCAGTTGCTTTATTAATTTACCCATCTTGGTGCATGGTAGACATCAGCAACACGTGTTTTATTCTTTTTCGGCACATAGGATAAAAGTGTAATGTCTTTTTGAAAGCCAAATAAACTTGTCTTTACTGACTCATTTTTTTCTGGGATGCAACGTTTGTTTTTTGTAAGCATGCCTACTGCATCAATGCATCAACTAGATTCACAGGCAGGGACTCTATCCTCTAGAAATAATTTATTTTATATATTTCATTTCAAGTACACTTCCCTTTCTGTAAATCCCGTTTGATGAAATACAATATTATTTGCATTTTTATGCATTCTCTGGTGGTTCTCGAAAACTAAAGCACTTGATTTGAAATGGTATATAGTAACATGTCGGGCAGAGTCTTCTTTAAAATGAGATAAATGAAACGGGTGTGATAATTTAAATATATTTATTGTAACAGACACCTACAGTAGAACAAATAAAATAATACTGACCGTATGCAATAAAAATAATATAATTTTTATATGCTTTGAATGCCGAGTTCGAACGTTAAATAATTTAAAGTAAATGTACTACAGTCTGCTTAAAGGCGGCAGTGGCGGTTCGTGCTTTTGTAGAGGAGGCTAACCTTACACGTTCAATTTGGTCGAAACTAGTCATATAAATAAAATATAGTGATATAAAAAAGTTAAAGTGTTTTATTCCAATCTAAATCAATACCACTCGAATATTTATAAAGATAAAGAGAAAACATTTGGACATTTGGAATGGCTGCGGTATGGGTTAGGAAGTGTGAAAGATTGATTAACTTACAACCACAAATTACGGAGTTGTATGCATATACATGTGGATATCTCGATTTTAAATTGATTTATCTTGGTTAGTGAGAAAACTATTTCCCATACATACTTCAAATTTGCCCACCTCTTAGATTGGATGATATTTGTTCAATTCACGTTTGTTTAAGATTGATTAATTGAAGGGTTTGGAAAGAGCGTTGAATAATATAAAATCATGTTTGCACTTTCACCATTTATTGCCCTCCTTCCGAGTACGCACGACGAGCGCAGGACTAAGCGCTCGCATATGAAATGGTTAGGATGGGCGGGGTTTACTGATACGTATTTTGTTTGTGCCAGTCAAGGGTGGTGATTTAATTTATTTTATATTGTCAATTATGAGTGCTGTGTGGTTGTGGTTTAAATTCAATTATATAAATTCCAATTTTTGTTTTTTATATCAACACACAATTCGAACGTAATTTTAATTTTTGACACCCCAGCTGAAAGGGTGATCAAAATGTTACCAAACTTCGGGGATGTGCTTCAAATGGAATGCTTAACTATTTCCTAAAGTTTCTATGTTCAAACCCTTCCGGAAGTATTTTTTTTTTAATATTTTCAACATTCCAAAACAACAATAATTCATACATTCATATCTCGGTTAATAACTGGGCGATTTTAAAAATTCAAAGTTCTTTTTACGTACACACAATAGTACAATGATAATCCGGCATTAGGTTCGTGATTTAAAAAGAAACAAAAACATATATTGAAAAACGATCGAAAATATTTATCCGGCAAAATAAATAAGAGTTTAATTCATTTTTTTAAATTAGGAGGGGTCGGATAAAAAAATATTTGGATTTTCTGTTCGGCTTGAAAATAGATTTTCAGTGGTGTTATCATATTTTAGATCGGACAAAAAAAAACTTTAAAAAAAACAATCAAAAATCGGCCGTAGATCGTAAATGATGCACCCTACGAAAAAGATGGCCTTTACCTTTTCAACGAAAAATGTTATACTGAATACACAACCGTTTAAATTTCTTACGTGGGATTAACACGTTCCCTGCCACCGCAATTGTGATTGCATTTACGCAAATGTTAAAAAGGGCCGCTCTAGAATGTTTTTATTGAAACCGGGGGTGGTTTTCCTTGAATAACTCCTCGAGAGTTAAAGATATCAAAAACCGTAACAGATATAAAATGTAGAGAGAAACTCGTTCTACAAAACTCTATGAAAATTGGAGTCGTGACTGTGAAGGTAGCGCCCCGCTCGCTGAAGTACGGATAAACCGACCCCTGCAGAAAAAGGGTTGCAGCTCGCGGACGGAGAAGAGCACCCGAGTCTGCGCCCCCTGCATTGGGGATTTTTTGAGCCGTATCCGAATCTTTCAACTCAAAAATTCAGCGAGGAGTGGCTTTTGGCGCGAACCGCTGCATTCTCAAAAATCGATTTTCAAAAATTCACCCTGGAGTAATTGGGTGATGTAGAAAATCGCAGATTTCGCGGCCCCCCAGAGGACCCGTGCGCCTTTCCGAAAAATGTTTCATGAAAATTTCAACTTGCTACCTATACCGGTTTTCGAGATATAGCATTCCTTTGCTGGGAGGGTAGGGGATGTTTTAAAATTTTTGAAAAAAATCAAAACTTAACGCTCGTCCTTCCCTCTTCTAACCTTAGAAATTTCTTATGGTTAACGTGAAATGTATTGAGGCCGCGGGGGTGGAGCAAAATAGGGGGCGAATTACGAAAAACGGGCACAGAGAATTTTTTTGGAATATTTCTTAAAGTCTAAATTGAATGGCTGCCATCTTCTGGTACGTGCGTGCGACTCGTTATTAACCGGCGCGTTTTCGTTTTTTCAAAAATTCGCGCCTCCGGGTGAGGGTGCGCGAGAAGGGTGAGACCGGGCGGGACACGTCGACTATTTTCCAAATACCTGCATGAATCGCAGCCTGGATTCATCTGAGATTTCGAACAACATGACGGGCAAAATTCGTGAAAATACTCTTAAAAAAGCATTTTAAAACAAAACTTTTCCTACAAAAAGTTTGTATTTTGTCCCGTAGAATACAATCCTGCAATAAAAAAAAACAGGGGATTCCATTTAAAAAATCAAAGTTGACCTTCGTTTGCCCTTGAAAATTGACCCCAAGGTCATTTTTAAGATCCCCAGCATATGTTCCTCACCGAACCCTACAACTTTTATCTGAAATATTTTTTGCCATGTTACTCAGGTTTCGAGATATTTGGGGTGGCATTTTAAAGGGACACCCTGTAGATGGTTTGATCAATGGATCTTTGTGTATGCGTCATTACCGAAGACCGAGTATTCTCGCCTCGGACGACATATGTACAAGTAGATATGGTGACGATTTAAACGACCTTGCATGACCTTCAGCGTGACCGTATGTAGCAAGTTGCCTAATTTTCAGGGGCGAAGTAGCCCGGGCGGGGGTGCTACCTGTTTCTAAATTACAGCTACCTGTTTCCAAATAAATGCTACCTCTTACTCAAAAACAGGTGGCTATTATTTAGCAACAGGTAGTTGTTATTCAAAAACAGGTAGCTGTAATTTAGAGACAGGTAGCAGTTATTTGGAAACAGGTAGCTGTAATTTAGAAACAGGTAGCACTCCCGCCCGGGCTACTTCGCCCCTGAACGTTAGGCAACCTTACCCACATGCTCACGCTGAAGGTCAAGTAAGGTCGTCTAAATCGTCGCCATACCTACTTGTACACATATGATTGAGTGTAATTCAACTTACCGTAGAGAGAGTAAACGCATGTTTAAAATGTTGTCACAGTTAGGTTAAACTATCTATGACGTGTACGTAGATCCATTGATCAAAGTATATTTATTAGTGGTGAATTTCATCCTCTGAAATTTAATTACCAAATTAGCCAGTATTCGTCGATAAAAAAGTGCACCGCCGCAGTATTGTGACACTGCCGCCACCTATCACTTCGTCAGGACACGGAAGACGGCGCAAAACAGGGAGTAACGGAGCATCAAATGCGAGTTGTCCGTCATCAGCAGCGGTGACCTTAACCCCACTTGGGCCTGCCGTGGCTTACTCGAGTGGGGTGACTCTAGTCAGCCTGATAGGTGTCAAGAAGTCTGGCGCTAGCTACAACATTTTATTACTTCCAATTCTAAATTTCGTACCATCCATTACCGATGTGAAGCTAGCGCCCGACTTTTAAAAAGTCGGACTTTTTTAACGTAGATCGATTGTACCTTGTTTGTACCTGTTTGTACCGCTATTAACTTCGTTTGTACCTCAAAGACAAAAAAGTTATTAAACAATAAAAAAATGGCCAGCGCCCAACTTTCACATTTTCAAATTTGGTTTATGCCATTCGAAAGAGAATCGTTAGTACCCGTTTGTACCTCTTTTTAAATTGTTTGTACCTCAAAGGTACCAGAAGTACAAGCTTTTAAAAAAAATTACATTCTATGGTGGCGATTTTAGTCAATTTTCAAATTATCGCAAAGCGACTAAGGGGAATCTAAAGAGCATCGTTTGTACCCGTTTGAACCTCTTTTTAAATTGTTTGTACCTCAAAGGTACCAGAAGTACAGGCTTTTAAAATTTTTTACATTCTATGGTGGCGATTTTAGTCAATTTTCAAGTTATCGCAAAGCGACTAAGGGGAATCTAAAGAGCATCGTTTGTACCCGTTTAAACCTCTTTTTAAATTGTTTGTACCTCAAAGGTACCAGAAGTACAGGCTTTTAAAATTTTTCACATTCCATGGTGGCGATTTTAGTCAATTTTCAAGTTATCGCAAAGCGACTAAGGGGAATCGAAAGAGCATCGTTTGTACCCGTTTGTACCTCTCTTTAAATTGTTTGTACCTCAAAGGTACCAGAAGTACAGGCTTTTAAAATTTTTTACATTCTATGGTGGCGATTTTAGTCAATTTTCAAGTTATCGCAAAGCGACTAAGGGGAATCGAAAGAGCATCGTTTGTACCCGTTTGTACCTCTCTTTAAATTATTTGTACCTCAAAGGTACCAGAAGTACAGGCTTTTAAATTTTTTTACATTCTATGGTGGCGATTTTAGTCAATTTTCAAGTAATCGCAAAGCGACTAAGGGGAATCGAAAGAGCATCGTTTGTACCCGTTTGTACCTCTCTTTAAATTGTTTGCACCTCAAAGGTACCAGAAGTACAGGCTTTTAAAATTTTTTACATTCCATGGTGGCGATTTTAGTCAATTTCTAAAACTGGCGCAGAGAACGATACATAAATTAGAAGGTATATCAATTCCATTTGAAGTGACCTTTCTATGTAGGACTAGAACTTACATCAGGTTACGAGAGCATGGGCGAATTAGTTTTCAAAATTGCCAAAAGAACTTAGATTAAAAAAATGTCTAAAAATACAAATTATAGAAAATAACTTTATTCGCTTCTTATTTAAGATTGTTGTCAAAACCAACATTATTTCATTTTTTTTATAGTTATTGAACTCTTAAATGTGTTTTGAATTTTGTTTCATGTTTTGCTTTGTTTTACAGTGAAAAAAAAATAAGTACTACACTTTGTAGGTGTAGCGTACAGTATTTCTGAAATATTTTTTAAATCTTGATTAAAATATAAACATTTTTTTATTTCTTTTTTAAATTGTGATTTTATTAGGTATTTTTTTCAAATGCCTAAAGCACCGGTATCCTCCATAGAATGTAAAAATTTTGAAAAGCCTGTACTTCTGGTACCTTTGAGGTACAAACAATTTAAAAAGAGGTACAAACGGGTACTAACGATTCTCTTTCGAATGACATAAATCAAATTTGAAAATGTGAAAGTTGGGCGGTGGCCATTTTTTTATTGTTTAATAACTTTTTACTTTCTCCGTTACGAAGTACGAGAAAGTATTGTGATCGTGATTTTTTTTTCAAAATTTTTTTTTGCGGAAATATCCGTTTTGGGGTCCCTAGATACCATTTCAACAATTTCTGGAAATTTTTTTTGTGTCTGTGTGTGTGTGTGTGTGTGTGTGTGTGTGTGTGTGTGTGTGTGTGTGTGTGTGTATGTGTGTCTGTCTGTGTGTGTGTGTGTGTATGTGTGTCTGTCTGTGTGCGCTGTATCTTAAAAACTAAAAGATCAATTGATATGAAACTTTGAACATACGTGTTATTTGATAATCTGAAGAACTGAAAAGCTTTTGGTAAAATTTCGTACACCGGAAGTGGGTGTTTACCTCAACTGTTTTTTGTTTTTTGCCAATATTTTCTTAAATGTAAAAAATATCACAAAAACATTTAAACAAACATTAAAGACAACAAAGAAATGAACATCTTTCGCTTAAAAATATTTTTCATAAAATCATTGCTATTCAAGAAAAAAATTTATTATTTTTTTTAAATTTTTGGTGTATAATTATGAAACGATAATAGTTACAGCAAATTTACAAGCATAATAATTGTAGAAAATCCCAAAATGAACAACTTCTAAAGAATAAGTTTTTTTCGAAATCTCGTTAGTTTTTGAGTAAACCGAGTTTTTCAATTTGAAGCATAATTTTCCCATCTTTCATAATTTTGACGTTTTAAACGTCAGTTTCATCCGAGTCTACGAAACATTCGATGTACATTTAAAATATGATTTTAATTGAAAATAAACCACGAAAGCGTAAATATAAATGATACCATCAAGTCGGAGAAAGTAACATGATGGTCACATCACCATTTTTTGTCTTTGAGGTACAAACGAAGTTAATAGCGGTACAAACAGGTACAAACAAGGTACAATCGATCTACGTTAAAAAAGTCCAACTTTTTAAAAGTCGGGCGCTAGGTTCACATCGGTCCATCCATTTATGTCACTAAAGATGTGAATATTGTTCCGTGTGTACGCTTTAGCTCTTACATTAACAATATTATATATTAAAATTTTTACAATGAAATCCGTGTGTGCAAATGGTTTATTAGAGTATTAAATAAACCCAATAAATCGACTGACTGCAAATCAATTGCCGATTGAGATGGCACCCCATAAAGATGCAACTCAATAAATGGCTGCAATAAAATTGCCCTCTTAAACCCCGGCCGATGCTCGCATTGTGCAGAATTAATGAATTCATCGCCACAAAAGTGGTGTAGATGGTTGCATTCAAAACAGCCCGAGAAAAATCCGCAATTGCAATTTAACACATGCATCGGGCGATGCCGATGTAATTAAATTCCAATTTATTGAATCAACACAGACGCATCGCTTGTAATTAATTACAGTTCCGACTTATCAGTGGACCGTACATAAATAATTGAAGTGAAATGCTAAACAAAATTACACTTTCGTTTTTCATTGAAGCAATTCTGATTGGGGTAAATTCGTGAATGGGATAAAATAATTACCTGAATACCTGCCAATGTTTGCCTTAATTTTCTAAACTCCTTTGTATGCTGAAATTCGCATTCCAGGTTAAACCTAATGAGGCTTATTTTACGACGAGGGAAGTTTCTTTTTTAAGTGTCTCATCTATATGAATATTAGGGACGCCAACTAAAGTTCTTGAAATAGGCGTTGGACACTACAAATGCGCCTCTGTGTATCATATTGTAGGTGATTTATTATGAAGGAAGAAGGAGCAAACTAAAATACGTTCGTTTATATACGGAATTCCTACTCCTAGCTGCATTTTAAATCAATTTTCTTTGCTGTGGAATTCAATTCCTCATATTAAGATAAATTAAAGTTACACAAACATAAGAATTATTAAAAATATCTAGAGGAAATTTTATTCCCTCCACTTTTCGAATATTGGAATATTGGGGCAGAACGGCCATTTACGCAGGCTCGGGTGCTCTTCTCCGTCCGCGAGCTGCAACCCTTTTTCTGCAGGGGTCGGTTTATCCGTGCTTCAGCGAGCGGGGCGCTACCTTCACAGTCACGACTCCAATTTTCATAGAGTTTTGTAGAACGAGTTTCTCACTACATTTTATATCTGTTACGGTTTTTGATATCTTTAACCATCGAGGAGAAGAAAGCCCCGGTTTCAATAAAAAAATTCTAGAGTGGCCATTTTTTATCCCACGTAAGAAATTTAAACGGCTGGGTATTCAGTATAACATTTTTAGTCGAAAAGGTAAGGGCCATCTTTTTCGTAGGGTGCATCATTTACGATCTACGGCCGATTTTTGATTGTTTTTTTTTAAGTTTTTTTTGTCCTATTTAAAATATGTTTACACCACTGAAAATCTCTTTTCAAGCCGAACAGAAAACCCAAATATTTTTTATCCGACCCCTCCTTCTAATTTTAAAAATGAATTAAACTTTCATTTATTTTGCCGGTAAATATTTTCGATCGTTTTTCAATTTATGTTTTTGTTTCTTTTTAAATCACGAATCTAACGACGGATTCGCATTGTACTATTGTGTGTACGTAAAAACAACTTTTAATTTTTAAAATCACCCAGTTAGTAACCGAGATATGAATATATGAATTATTGTTGTTTTGGAATGTTGAAAATATTTCTCCTAAAAGTCAATTTCGAAAAAAAAATACTTCCAAGAGGGTTAGAACATAGAAACTTTAGGAAATCGCTAAGCATTCCATTTGAAGCACATCCCCAAAGTTTGGTAACATTTTGATCACCCCTTCAGCTGGGGTGTGTAAAATTTAAATTACGTTCGAATTGTGTGTTGCCGCAAAAAATAAAAAAATGGGAATTTACATAATTAAATTTAAACCACAACCACACAGCACTCTTAATTAACAATATAAAATAAATGAAATCACCACCCTTGACTGGCACAATCAAAATACGTATCAGTAAACCCCGCCCTTCCTAACCATTTCATATGCGAGCGCTTAGTCATGCGCTCGTCGTGCGTACTCGGAAGGAGGGCAATAAATGGTGAAAGTGCAAACATGGTTTTATATTATTCAATGCCCTTTCCAAACCCTTTAATTAATCAATGTTAAACAAACGTGAATTGAACAAATATCATCCAATCCAAGAGGTGGGCAAATTAAAAGTATGTACGGGAAATAATCTCATTAACCAAGATAACTCAATTTAAAATCGAAATATCCACATGTATATGCATACAACTCCGTAATTTGTGGTTGTAAATTAATCAATCCTTCACACTTCCTAGCCCATGCCGCAACCATTGCAAGTGTCCAAATGTTTTCTCTTTATCTTTATAAATATTCGAGTGGTATTGAATTCATTAAAAAATAGCTATCTTTTTAATTATAATCAAGACCAAAAATAGTTTTGTAACTATGTAATTTCCATTCTTATATGATCGATATATAAAATGCACTATGATCTGCTTCCTATAATAATGGTAAAAACTACATTAAAAACCGTTTAAAAAGCGTAACCTGCCCCAAAATTACTCAAAACGGCAATACTATATAATAATAATGTTGAATAACTAATATAGACATAATTTTTTTTTTTGTAAAAGAGATTGTGACTATGTTATTTTCAAGTAAGATTATGTTGGATAAAGCCGCGAGCGTTATTGAGTCTACCAATTATTATGAGTAAAAATGTATTCATAACGAAGTAAATTGTTTAATATTCCTTTTATCCTTGCCGTGCTAAATGGGTATTATACGTATATTATATTGTAGGTAGGAGGAGGGTGTTTCGTGACGCGATAAAAATCCCATTTAAAATTAATCGTGTGTCGTTGGTCACTCCTCCAATTTATGCATTTTTAATGAGGTAATTTTGATGCAATAACTTGAATTGTGTTTTTATGCCGAGCGATATAATTTAGTAACGACATAAACAGCATGCAACGCACCTGACAATAATACGTTCGCCATTATCGTACCTTCAGCACAATTCCGCTCCTGCAACATCTGCGATATTCAAGATACGATAATAACGTGCCGAAAATTGATGTAATCCATACGGTATTCATTAAAACCATGAAGAATGAAATAAAGAATGTAGTTTACTTCTCTCATCTCGAAAAATTTTAATAATATACATATACTATTATCCAAAGTGTAATGATTTTTCTTCAAAACGGCCAAAGACGAAATTATTTGAAATGACAATTTTATAATTTCTTTTCTTACTCATTTCAGTATTAAATAGATAATTTGCATACCAGACGTAGTTTATTATTAATAATATTGAGTTAAGGCCATTGTTGCTATATTTTTTTATAAAAATAGGAGTAAGATCGTTTTTATCAGATATATAATTTTTTGCTTTATACCCTGCGTTCAACATTGTTTGATAGCCATTTGAATTTGGCGCGTTGTTTTTCATATTGCATTGTTGGTACCTTCGTGCGAGAGTGTCAAATCGATCATTAGCGCCGGCAGAATTAACTGTCAGTGCGATCGTATGTGCGTGTGCTTTATAGATATTTAGTTTTACATTTACGTTTTATACCATCCATCTTACTGCAGATATTTTATTGGTAAGTTAAAAAATAACCACATTAACACAGGCAAATCTTAATTATGAAATGTGATTTTAGGTTAAGAATGCCGTTCGAAGATCACAACAGGTTTATCCTTGAAGCATATTTTCGAACAGGGACACGCAACGCAGAAGGGAGTTGGAATTATTCCTATCAAAATTGCGAGGAACAATTTCATGAGCAGTTTCCTGATGTTGAGTTTGGTCACAATTACTTTGTGCAACATGTTCGCCGTATTGTTACCAGATTCCATGAAACCGGCAGCGTTTCCAAAGGAAAATCTACAGATATTCAACAAAGAATAGATGTGAGTCCGAAGAAATCGCTCCGATGTTTGTCTGCTCAGACAAATTTATCGCTCGGTACATGTCAGAAGGCTTGCAAAAATTTTCCATTTACATCCGTACAAGGTAACTGCAACTCAACAGTTTCTGCCGCCTGATTATCCTCGCCGAATGCAGTATTGCAATTGGTTTAACGAGTTCCTGAATGATGACGATTTGTTAGATTTAACGTTCTACAGTGACGAAGCTTGGTTTCACCTTAGCGGCTATGTGAACTCTCAAAACCTTAGAGTGTGGGCTCCAGAAAACCCCCATATATTTGTTGAGGTTCCGTTACATCCTCAGAAGGTTGGTGTATGGCTGGCAATGTCCCGAAGGAGAATCCATGGCCCTATTTTTTTAATGACAATATTAACGCAGCTCGCTATCGGGAATTACTCTTGAATCCTTTTATCGAACAACTTCATGATGATGAATTGCAGCAAGGATACTTTCAGCAGGACGGAGCTACTGCGCATACTGCAAATACAATGTTAAATCACCTGCGGCAGTTCTTCGGAGATAGGTTAATTAGCAAAGATCTATGGCCACCTCGCTCACCAGATTTGACACCGCTGGACTATTTTATGTTCGGATATTTAAAAAATAAAGTGTATGCTGATCGACTCCACACTTTACAAGAACTGCGCAATACAATAACAGAAGCGGTGCACAATGTTACACCTGAAATTTTACAAAATGTCTTCAACAACATGAAACGCCGGGTAAATTTGTGTTTGGATCAAAATGGGCAACACTTTGAACATTTGTTATAGTTTAGTTCAAAATAAATTCTCTAATAGTCCTGCCACTGGTAAGTACCAACATTAAAAGTTTTTTTTGGAGCGGGAAATTCAAACAGCTATCAAACAATAACGAACACGTGGTACAAGGGGTATTCAGTAAGTAAGTTACACTAGATCTCCTAAAGATGGCAGTAGTTCACAGTAAGATCAGAGCTTGCGCAGAAGAAAGTTCAGGCTCACGGTTTCCAACGTCAACACTGTCGTTCAAGTAGCGAAAGCTTTGTTACAAAATTGCACGTCAGCTAGAAATGAACTCCAAAGTTTAACGTGAAACGTCGGCGGTGTATGGACTGTGTAATGGTGTTATGTTCACCATGAGTAGCTCGCTCATTGCCTGCCGACCTCAAAGAAGTTTGCGGCTTCCATGGACTTACTTCAACGTCCTGCTGGGGAGGGTAAGGAGTTCTTGGTCAGCACCAGCACGGTTGTGCCTCTCAGACGAATATTCAAAGTTGCAGCGTCAGTGGGCAGGGTCATGGCCAGCGTCTCCTTCGACTTCGAAGGAGTTGTACATGTCGTAAACTAAGCGGACCCGCACACGGCCAATTATTAGTTGAGCGATAGTTTAGTCGAGGTCTATAATGGGCTTACCGTAAATGCAAGTGCGCACACACACCAACTATCGTCCAGCTGGTTTTTTTAGTCAAAAGCAGTTGGTGAGCCCTAATGATTAAATAATCGTTCTACTAAATTGAGTTGTGTCGGCGTCATACTGTGTGTGCACGCCACATGATTTCTCCTCGACTAAATAGTTTAGTTGGTGAAGAATCGTAACATGTATCCAACTCAACTAAATAGTTTAGTCGTTGAACAATTGTCCGTGTGCGGGGCCCCTAATTGAAGAATCCAGCTAATTGCAAAGAGCGCCGTCATTTTGCAATGCGCCCGGCTAATTGAAAAATTATCAAGCACTTTCTAATCAGTCTGATATTTTTTAGGCTTATTGCAATGAGCCCATATAATTTAGGAAAGTGTAGGATCGAACAACTTGAAACGAACCAGGACTGCAACAACGGTGATCCCCAAATCAAACTTTGTAACATGAAGCTAAACTTTAATGAAAAAATGAAGGAATACACTAAAAAGAGTGACGATGTGCTTAAAAAAAGGACTAATACAATAGAAGAAATTTTAAATCCCGAAAAAAAGAAGACTTGTAGGCAATATGGAGTAACTAGAAAATACGACACAATGGAGGTGAAAAAAGTTTTAATAAAAAAAAGGAAAAGTAATGAAGATCGTGTTGTAAACGGGTGTGAAGTTAGCAATAGATTTCAGCAATAGATTTTAAAATTCATTTTTTGCCTTAAAAATGTACATTTTCCAAAAACCTTCTATAAGCAGGGTAGGGTTACTACTAAAGAATACACATGAACCTCCCCCACCCCAAAATTTTTCACACTACATTAAAAAAATCTCCTTTTTCGTTAACTTCGATGACCGATAAGAAAATGCTGAAAACATGTAATTATTCTACATACTTAGACGTACCAATACAAAAAATAAAAAAAAAACGGTCCGGCCTCTAGACCACTTAAAAAAAAATTAAAAACTTGTCCGCCCCATGCACCGTAAAGAGGTGCGCGGGCACACTTACTAACTTTTTTACGATGTTCGATGTCCGTCTTGAAAAAGTAAAACATTTATAAACAATATAGACATACAGGCCTAACAACAGGAGAAATAAAAAAAAACGTGCCGGCGTTGGAGAGTGTGTAGGATTGTTTATTTTTTTTCAAAGTTATCAAGGGGCGGCCGGCACGTTTTTTTTTATTTCTCCTGTTGTTAGGCCTGTATATCTAATTTTTTTATAAATTTTTAACTTTTTTATGGCGGTCATCGAACTTTGAAAAAAACTTCAGTTAATGTGACGGCGCATACATTTTCCGAGAGTGTGTCGGATTGTTTATTTTTTTTCAAAGTGATCAAGGGGCCGGCACGTTTTTTTTACTTCTCCATTTGTTAGGCCTGTATATCTAGATTGTTTATAAATTTTTAACTTTTTTATGGCGGTCATCGAACTTTGAAAAAACTTCAGTTAATGTAACGGCGCATACATTCTCGGAGAGTGTGTCGGATTGTTTATTTTTTTTAAAGTGATCAAGGGGCCTGCACGTTTCTTTTATTTCTCCATTTGTTAGGCCTGTATATTTAGATTGTTTATAAATTTTTCACTTTTTTATGGCGGTCATCGAACTTTGAAAAAAACTTCAGTTAATGTGACGGCGCATACATTCTCGGAGAGTGTGTCGGATTGTTTATTTTTTTTAAGTGATCAAGGGGCCTGCACGTTTCTTTTATTTCTCCATTTGTTAGGCCTGTATATCTAGATTGTTTATAAATTTTTCACTTTTTTATGGCGGTCATCGAACTTTGAAAAAACTTCAGTTAATGTAACGGCGCATACATTCTCGGAGAGTGTGTCGAATTGTTTATTTTTTTTTAAGTGATCAAGGGGCCTGCACGTTTCTTTTATTTCTCCATTTGTTAGGCCTGTATGTCTAGATTGTTTATAAATTTTTCACTTTTTTATGGCGGTCATCGAACTTTGAAAAAAACTTCAGTTAATATAACGGCGCATACATTTTCGGAGAGTCTGTCGGATTGTTTATTTTTTTTCAAAGTGATCAAGAGGCCGGCACGTTTTTTTTATTTCTCCTGTTGTTAGGCCTGTATATCTAGATTCTTTTTGAATTTTTTACTTTTTCGAGACGGACATCGAACAACGTAAAAAACGTTAGTAAGTGTGCCCGCGCACCTCTTCACGGTGCATGGGGCGGAAGTTTTTAATTTTTTTTTAAGTGATCTAAGGGCCAGTACGTTTTTTTATTTTTTGTATTAGTAGGTCTAAGTATGTAGAATAATTACATGTTTTCAGCATTTTCTTATCGGTCATCGAAGTTAGCGAAAAAGGAGATTTTTTTTTTTCATATAGTGTGAAAAATTGTAGGGGGTTGAAATTTTGGGGTGGGGGAGGTTCATGTGTATTCTTTAGTAGTAATCCCACCCTGCTTATAGAAGGTGTTTTTTATGGCAATAAATGAATTTTAAAATCTATTGCTAACTTCACACCCGTGTGTTGTAATAACAATTCCTTTTGAAGGATACTTTGACACGTTTCTTCGGTATCACTACGCGACTGGACACGCCGGAAGAAATAAATGCTGTTTGCGTTGAGGAATTAATGCAATGTTCACAGACCAGAAGTTGGAAGTTTCAAAAACAGCGCACCATTGTTGAACGACGAATGACTACAAATATTTTAATCTCCTCAAGTTGATTTGGTCGATTATCAATTAATTCCCTGGGGAGAATACAAATGATTAATGAACTAGTAAGATCATTCAACAAAATGTCTTGTTCTGTTCAGTGGCAAAAACTCATCAAAACACAGTCATTGATCGAAGTCCATACAAAGCACTTTTTGGAGCAGAACCAAAATTAGAATTAGGCTCGACAAATATTCTACCCGCAATGTTTATGAAAATTTTAAAAGGTTTAGAGATAGCGGGAAGGAAGGCGATATCACAAAGAAAGGAAATATCGCAGAGGAAAAAGAAGAAAATCAAGTTGTTAATTTGAAACAAGAGATGTGTTCTATTTGTTCATCCATCGTGTTCTTTATGTCTTATAACATTCATACAACTTGTTGCCGCCAAACCATCGTCTCATTATTTTAAATCGTCCGTGGGTGACCCTTTAAAATTTAAGAAAGTTACAGATGACGAACGATGGCTCCGCTGCGCTGCGCCGTCGTCCGTGCGTGGCTCATTAAAATTAAGGAAAGTTAAGTAACTTTGAATGAAACAACTTTCGACGTTTTTTTGCCACTGAATAAATAGTGGTAAAAAAACGTCGAAAGTTGTTTAATTCAAAGTTACCTGACAATAGACTACCACATAGTAACGGTCGCAACCATCATCTTCATAAGGAAAGTTAAAATTAAGCAAGATAACTGGTAACGAAGGACGGCTCCGCTTGTATGTTATATTCCCATGCAAGAACTCTGCATGCATTGCTAACCTCACTTATCTCTCATTATCTGTTAAACGTGACGCACTATCAATGTGTTTCTTAATTTGCAATTTAGAAAGCACTCGGACGTTAACAGTAAAAGGCTTATTTTCTTTTATTAATTTTGGTCCTTTGAAAATTATTTGATAAGCGTCAGAGAAATGTATACACTTTACAGTCCCGTTTTCGAGGTTTCAAAATTTGACGAAAAAATGTTGATTTCGATTTTTCCGAAAAATTTGAAAAAATAATTGATGAAAGCAAGTCGTACCCTCTATTGATCTTAATCATTTCAACTCTTCCTCTTTAGATGCAAAATATACGTGTTAGAAATAAACATCAAAATTGGTGTAATTTTTTGTTGTTAAATTTTATAAAATCATATCTTCTTAAGGGAGCAACGAATTAAAAATGTTCCGACATAAATATTGTAGGGTATTGCTTTGTAAATACACTGGATCGTTGACAGACTCTTCAAACTCAAAACTAAAGGCAGCAAGACTCCCGAAAAATAATCTTGAATCGCTCACTTTGAAGGCCGGGCCCCCCAGAGATAAGGTAGTTGTCACTTTTCAACCCTTCCGGTAAGAGATATCTTTGGTGAAGATTTCAGTCGAATCCAAGTCATGCGATTTTCACTCATTAAAAATAAAAAATATGGTGCCTTGACACATAAAAAAATTCATAACTCGCAAACGATTAGAAAAATCGAAAAAATTGAAAGAACAGAGCTGTCTTCAGGGAAGAGGAAAAAATGGTTTTAAATCATCCAGGATGTGCAGGGAAGGCTTTACGATTTTTTTTTCTATAATTTTAAAAGAAGGCCCTGAAGGCCTCAGGGAGGATTATTGGGACCATCAAATTTGTTCAATCCGTACCTTTCCATAGCTGAAATATTGCCTAAACAGATCATCTCTATCGGCAGTACCGAAGAGGGTAAAAAAAATAAAACATGATTTTTAATCGTTTTGGGCAGTTTTTTTTTTTTGGAGAAAATCAGTATTTTAAAAAATATCCACTTTATGTAAGAATTTTGTATATGTTCTCGATTTAGTTTCAATAGTTATCAAGAAATTTGACATTTGAGTTGAGAAAAAAATACGACCCCGAAAAAGAGGGTGGAAACTTTAAAAAAAAAAATTACGTTTCCTAGTTATGACATTTTTTTTTCAATTTTTTTCGGTTTTTTTTTCACGGGTGATGGTGGGGTAGAGTCAGAAGGGCGGCACCTGAAGACATCGATAGAGCTCTCTGGGGTGCATCGGACAATGTTGGAAAAATTTCCAAAAAATTTGCCTCCGCCCCCAGGGGTGATTTTCCGAAACCGGTCTATGTGCGCCGGTGAAACTTGCTGGAGATGTGTCGGAGGGGGAGATGGTTGTCTGTTAAAAAAAAATCAAAGCGAAAGGCCACCATTTATCGAAATTAACCATTTTTGACCGACGGGGGTGGTAAAATTTTTGGGAAAAAACTTAAAAACTAAAAAATGGTGATGTGACCATCATGTTACTTTCTCCGACTTAATGGAATAATTTATTTTTACGCTTTCTTGGTTTATTTTCAATTGAAATCATATTTTAAATGTACATCGAGCGTTGTGTAAACTCGGATGAAACTGACGTTTAAAACGTCAAAATTATAAAAGATGGAAAAATTATACTTCAAATTCAAAAACTCAGTTTACTCAAAAACCGAAGGGATTTCGAAAAAAACTTATTCTTTATAAGTTATTCATTATAGTATTATCTACAATTATTATTAACATAAATTTGCTGTAACTAGTATAGTTTTATAATTATAAACCAAAAATTAAAAAAATAATAATAAATGTTTTTCTCGAATAAAAATGATTTTATGAAAAATAAAAGATGTTCATTTCTTTGTTGTCTTCAAAGTTTGTTTAAATGTTTTTGTGATATTTTTCATAGTTAAGAAAATATTGTCAAAAAACAAAAAACAGTTAAGGTAAACGCCCATTTTCGGTGTACGAAATTTTACCAAAAGCTTTTCAGTTCTTCAGATTATCAAATAAGACGGATGTTCAAAGTTTCATATCAATTGCTCTATTAGTTTTTGAGATACAGCGCGCACAGACAGACACACACACACACACATAGACACACACAGACACACACACAATTTTTTTTTTCCAGAAATTGTTGAAATGGCATCTAGGGACCCGAAAACGGATATTTCCGTAAAAAAAAATTTCGAAAAAAAAATCACGATCACAATACTTTCTCGTACTTTGTAACGGAGAAAGTAAAAAAGGAGACTGAGAGTCTCTTTGAAATATTTTTTAAAGTCTAAAAAAAAATTCCGCCATGCTCCTCCTCGGCCGCCAAAAACTTCCCCTCCGTCGCGTTTTTTCGTCGTTTAAAAATTCGCCCCGATTCCGGAGAGGTGTTTTAAAAATTTTGAAAAAATTACAGCTCAAGGCTCGTTCGACCTATTTTAAAAAAAATTCATTAATTTTTTTAAATTTTTGTTTTATAATTATGAAACGATAATAGTTACAGCAAATTTATATGAATAATAATTGTAGAGAATGCCAAAATGAACAACTTCTAAAGAATAAGCTTTTTTCGAAATCTCGTTAGTTTTTGAGTAAACCGAGTTTTTGAATTTGAAGTATAATTTTTCCATCTTTCATGATTTTGACGTTTTAAACGTCAGTTTCATCCGAGTTTACGCAACGCTCGATGTACGTTTAAAATATGATTTCAATTGAAAATAAACCCATGAAAACGTAAATATAAAGTCGGAGAAAGTAACATGATGGCCACATCACCATTTTTTTAGGATAATCTCACTTGAAGAGTGCGGATATTCTAAAAAATGCGGCTTGAAATTTCGAATTAACTTCACTCAGATTTGTGATTTTGTAAAACGTTGCAAAACTCACTTCTTAAATTTTCGTGAT
The DNA here is from genome assembly GCA_910593695.2 of Ocypus olens. Lineage (NCBI taxonomy): Eukaryota > Metazoa > Arthropoda > Insecta > Coleoptera > Staphylinidae > Ocypus > Ocypus olens. Next base: position 286,203 of record OU343054.1, read on the forward strand.
AATCTCAATTGAATAAAACGCAAGTGTAAAAAAAATGTAATAAGAAAAAATAAATAAAAAAATTGTAGTAAAATTATAATTTTGTAAAACTTTCCTAATTTTTAGGATAATCCTACTTAAAAGGCCAAGTTTCAAAAAATTATAATGATTTTGGCGATTTGGAAAAAATATAAAAACAGGGCAGATAGCCCTAATAAAATCGTTTTACTACTACTATAAAAACAAATGCCATCGTCATAAAACTTATAAAACTTACTCAAAATTCATTCTAGATCATTATTGTCTAAAAAGTTGCAAAAAGCCCATTCCTAATATTTAAGATAATCTTACTGAATCAGAAAATTTGAAAAAAATAGTAATTTAAAAAAAAAATTGAACATTTACCATCGGCTTGAAACTTTCCAAATTCACTTAAAATTAACTGTAGGCTATTATTTTAGAAAAGGTTGCAAACACCCAGTCTCATTTTTTTAAAGATAATCGCACTTGAACAGAGCTCAAAGATTAAAAAATTGCTTCTCCTCGACAAGAGAAAATAAAAAAAAACAATTGTCATCGGCTTGAAATTTTCCAAGTTTACTGAAAACTCATTCTGGATTATAACTTTGCAAAAACTTGCAAATTCCCAGTCGCAACTAATTAAAATGGTTGTAGAGCGCAACGTTCTACAATATTATAATATTTTCGTCCACTGGTGAAAAATACAAAAACAATTGCAATCAGCTTAAAAAAAATTATATATATATATTATCATATTTTTTAAAGTTATGATTGTTTAAAAAAGGCCCTGGAAAAAAATTATGACATTTCTTTTTAATTGCCGTCATACAATGCAAAAATTAAAAACAACAAATTCGTCTTTATTAAAAAAAAAAACATTTTTGGTTTCAAAAATGCACCAATTTTTAAGTGAACTATAGATGTTTAAAAAGCTTTAAATTAAGATAACGTTGATTACAAAGATCAAAAAAAAATATATTAAAAACCAAAATAAAATTATGCAAAAATTAAAAACAATTGAGATGGCTATATCCCATAAAAATCATTTTAATTAAAAAAACATCAAATAAGGTATAAATGTTAAAAAAATATATTTGAGTGTGGAAGCGTCGAGTGAAAAAAAATCGAAAACAATTAAAGGTTTTTTTCTTTCGAATTGATTTTTGCTCTTGAAATACACCACTTTTTAAGTGAGTAATGTATGAAATAAAATGATTTAAGTTGTCCAAGCGAAGATTGAAAACATCGAAAAAAATTAAACGCTAAAACAACTGAAAATGCTTTTTTGCGAAGTCATTTTGCTTTTTGAAAATATTTCAATTTTTCAGGGAGTTATGAACGTGTAAAACAATTATTTAAGTTGTGGAAATTAAAAATATATAAAATGCTAAAACCACGAAAGCGGTTTTATATTTTGGAAATCATTTTGGTTTATGAAAATATTTCAGTTTTTAAGTGAAAAAAAAAATATTTAAGCTGTGGAAGCGAATATTGAAAATATCGAAAAGAAAAAAAATATTGAAGCGACCAAAACGGTTTTATTTTTTTTTATGATTGGGGAGGATTAAGTGAGTTATGAATGATAAAAAATTAGTTGAGTTGTGGAAGCGACAATTGAAATTATTTAAAAAATATCAAACGTCAAAAACGCGGAGATGGCTTTATTGTTTCGAAATTATTTTGGTTTTTGAAAATTTTTAAGTGAGTTATGCATGTTTACATATTTTGAATAAAGGAAAATATGAAACGCCTAAAAAAAATATGCAAAAATTGAAAACAGATTCTATTCCTTAAAAATCATTTTTGTTTTTGAAAAGGCACCAATTTCAAAGCGTGTTATAAATGTTTAAGATAATTAATTTTCTAGAAATCGTTGAAATCGCATCTATTCGCCTCATTCAGGTGTTTAATGACAACTTCAGGAAGAATAAATTGGGATTTTTGAACACTTTGAACAAATTAAGTGAAGACGAAAATGTGGTGATCTGGCCATAATGTTACTTTCTCCGACTTGATGGTATCATTTATATTTACGCTTTCGTGGTTTATTTTAAATTGAAATCATATTTTAAGTGTACATCGAGCGTTTTGTCGGATCGTTTAAAACGTCAGAATTTTAAAAGATGAAAATGACAAATTATACTTCAAATTTTAATAGTCAGTTTACTCAAAAACAAAAACAGCAAATTTATGTTAATAATTGTAGAAAATGCTAAAATGAACAACTTATAAAGAATAAGTTTTTTTTCGAAATCCCTTTAGTTTTTGAGTAAACTTTTTTGAATTTGAAGTATAATTTTTCCATCTTTTATAATTTTGACGTTTTAAACGTCAGTTTCATCCGAGTTTACGCAACGCTCGATGTACATTTAAAATATGATTTCAATTGAAAATAAACCATGAAAACGTAAATATTAATATATTCGATGATTTCCCGAATTACGGAGTATTGATATAATTAAATCTGGAGGTTGCAGGTTCGATCTCTGTCGGAGGCATGTTCACACTTTTGATTCAGCTATATACGGAGAAACTTCGACTATTATTTATTTAAGTAAATATAAATGGCTATGATACCATCAAGTCGGAGAAAGTAACATGATGACCACATCACCTTTTTTAATCTTGGAAAACGTTTATTTTCATTCCTGGCATGCACATACTGGTTTAATGCGAACATTCACCGTGGTCATACAATTTGCGAGTATTTAAGTGTTTAAGTTTTTTGCAAGTATTTAATTTAATTTTTTGATGCATTTTCGTGCTAATCCAAATGAAACTTATGTGAACGTTAGAAATTTACTTTTTACAGTTGGTATCGAAACACATGGCAGGTTCATAATCGTATAAATATCATAAATAAATAAATATTTTCTATTTATTCACCCGCTAGATACGAGAGCATCCAAGATGCACCACCTCCGCTGGTGTAACTTTTAGTAAAAAGCTCACCATTATAAGTTTTTTTATTTCTTAAATCTCAGGCACTCGTACAGTTGTTCCCTGTTAACAGTCTTAGCGGATATAGTATCTTAGCAATCATCCCTCTTCCTTTTCTGATCCCCACTTGGTTGTCTGGTACATATCATTTTCCCCTTCCTCTTCTAATCTCTTCACGGTTACTTTCATACATAACCTTGCCCCACTGATTAGTCTATGATTTTCATTTTACATCTGGAGTGATGAAGTCGACATACTTATTGGATGGATATTGATGATCTCGACACCCAATGAGGGTATAAGAGGGATCGATTACGAAAAAAATAATCATACTTACTGCTTGTTCGAAAGGGTCGGCCCAGAAAAAAAATAGGATCAGCCTAGAGACAACAAATAGAACATCAAATATCATGTTAAAAGCCAGAAATAACCTTCATATTTGTTTTTATAGATCACGTGTTTGTAGTATACATTAAATATAAGTAATATATCGGAGAACTCTTAATTAATGGTAAATATTCATGTTGTTTACCGTTTATTTTCCAACCGCACTGTCTGTTTGCGGATATATTTATCAGGCCATGAAAGAGGATACTTGTTTACATGGTTGAAAGTATCAAATCCTACGTTTGATCACTTATTTATATACGAAAATATCTGAAACGAAGCTGAAAAGGGCATAAAATCAGAGCGAACGATTTGAGTTTTTACACTAATCATTGAAATTGAAAAACACTCCCTTGTTTAATTTAATAAATATCATTGATCAGAGATATAAGATGATTGATCCATACGCAGAGCCGTACCTTCGGAATTGCATTTGGGCAAGTGCCAGAGGCGCCCAAACGTTGCCCTTTAATGTATTATAGAAAGTAATGGAATTCATTGCGCAATTATATTTTTCTAATTTCAAGCTATCCAGAACGGAAATTCGTAAATAGCGTAATACAATTTAAATTCAGCACATATTAAACGATACATCTTCAAATCGTTGCGAATTTAGTAATTGTTCGTACAAAAAATGGTTTTACTTTTAAAACTTACGCCCTTTTAACAAAACATGTTTTATTTATTCCTATGTTCTTGCAACCTTCTCATTTTCTATTTTTTATTCTTTTATTATTATTTTTTTTTAAATTTCATATCAACACTACTAATGTCCGAGAAAACTTTCGTGAAACGAGAATCAGATAACGCATTAACCTGAATCGAAACTATTGACAGAATAAAAATAGATTTTCTCCAATGTAATACAGAAAAATATTATAATTGACTCGTGTGTTTCGCCGTTTAAAACACATTTATCTGTTAAGTAACTATAAGAACCTCGAATATAACTCAAAGTGGGCCCCAACTTTTCTAGCTACGCTACTGAGTATTAACTTACATATTCACATGTTTAATGATATTTAATTAACATAATCGTCATAAATATGTACGCTAGAACAAAGAAACATTACCATTTATAATAGCTATTTATGGATACAAAAAAGATATAATAAAATATAATTACATGATAAGGCGACAAATTATGTCACCCACACATACAATAAGAATATTTTTAACTGCACCTCGTAACATTAAACGTGATATCTTTCTTACCAAATTAGAAATAGTTATTTCAAAAGAAGACATCAATTAATTGGCAATAATACATCAACATTATTATAATATTGAAATCGTTTTCATAGAAAATTTGGTTACAACTTTTACATTATGCTTGGTTTACACGCTCATGCAATTTGCTGTTTTGTGCATGGGAAAACTGCGCAAATGAACTGAACGTGTGTTGGTGTTTCAGTGTACCTTGCACAGTTTGCCGACAGAATCTCCAAATATGTGTTGGGTTTTGGGTTAAAAAATGAACAATATTGACGACAACATACTTCTTTCTCTGGCTACGGTTTGTGTTATTAAAAAAAATCGAAGCAGAAAGATGGAATATGCACAAGCCTCACAAAAATGTTCTAGCGCGTCTGATTTTATTCAAGCCAAACTTTTTGTGTGCAAGTAGTATTTGAGATTTATGTTTTAAAATAAAAAATTACTCTCTATTGTTTCTTACCATGATATTTTGCAGGAATTAGAAAATTTGAAACTCTTCTTGTCATAGAAAGAGTTAACACCCCGACTGCATTATGTGCCCGCTGGTAACAACGAAAAAAAATGTATAATTTACGTTCGACTGCATATTGTTCCCTGTTGGGTCTGGCAATCTTGGAGTACAATTGTCGTGCAATAGATTAGGACACTTTTGCTCATACATCATTTATTACTTTCTCGCCCTTTGAGCAGGATATGTTGACAGTGTATTTTTTTTTTATTACTATACGGTAAGTCACTTGAATTTGCTTTTTGTTATTTTGTATGATTGGTAATAGTTAATGTGTAATAACACCATACCTAAATTACATTAGTGTGCATATTTGTTCCCATTGAGGAACATGGTGCATGTCAGCACCACTTATGTACATTTTTACTTTCTCCGTTACGAAGTACGAGAAAGTATTGTGATCGTGATTTTTTTTTCAAATTTTTTTTTTACGGAAATATCCGTTTTGGGCCATTTCAACAATTTCTGGAATTTTTTTTGTGTGCTGTGTGTGTGTGTGTGTCTGTGTGTGTGTGTGTGTGTGTGTGTGTGTGTGTGTGTGTGTGTGTGTCTGTCTGTATGCGCTTTATCTGAAAAACTAATAAAGAAATTGATATGAAACTTTGAACATCCATCTTATTTGATAATCTGAAGAACTGAAAAGCTTTTGGCAACATTTCGTACACCGGAAGTGGGCGTTTACCTCAACTGTTTTTTGTTTTTTGCCAATATTTTCTTAAATATGAAAAATATCACAAAAACATTCAAACAAACTTTGAAGACAACAAAGAAATGAACATCTTTTGCTTGAAAACATTTTTCATAAAATCATTTTTATTCGAGAAAAAAATTTATTATTATTTTTTTAATTTTTGGTTTATAATTATAAAACGATAATAGTTACAGAAATGTTATGTTAATAATAATTGTACAGAATGCCAAAATGAACAACTTCTAAAGAATAAGCTTTTTTCGAAATCTCGTTAGTTTTTGAGTAAACCGAGTTTTTGAATTTGAAGTATAATTTTTCCATCTTTCATGATTTTGACGTTTAAACGTCAGTTTCATCCGAGTTTATGCAACGCTCGATGTACATTTAAAATATGATTTCAATTGAAAATAAACCCATGAAAACGTAAATATAAAGTCGGAGAAAATAACATGATGGCCACATCACCATTTTTTTTTTAATTTTTGGTTTATAATTATAAAACGATAATAGTTTCAGCAAATTTATGTTAATAATAATTGTAGAGAATGCTAAACTGAACAACTTATAAAGAATAAGTTTTTTTTTAATTCCCTTAGTTTTTTTCTTAATTTTTCTTCTTCCAATATACGAAAGTTTGCCGCCGTGAAAATCTTTAATCTTTAAAAAATCTGTAACTCGCTTCAAAATTATTGGATTTTCAAAAACCAGAATTATTTGAGTAGAGTGTCATTTTCCCAATAAAGATTAATTTTTGTGTAATTTTTCCGATACGTTTACTATTTTTTTCTTAATTTTTCATCCTCCAATGTACAAATTTGACGCAGTGAAAATCAAAAATTTTGAAAATCTGTAACTCGCTTGAAAATTATTGGATTTTCAAAAACCAAAATTATTTGGGTAGAGTGTCATTTTCCTAATAAAAATTAATTTTTGTGTAATTTTTTCGTTACATTTACTATTTTTTTCTTAATTTTTCTTCCTCCAATGTACGTGAAAATCAAAAATTTTAAAAATCTATAACTCGCTTGAAAATTATTGGATTTTCAAAAACCAAAATTATTTGAGTAGAGTGTCATTTTCCTAATAACAATTAATTTTTGTGTAATTTTTCCGTTACGTTTACTATTTTTTTCTTAATTTTTCTTCCTCCAATGTACAAATTTGACGCCGTGAAAATCAAAAATTTCAAAAATCTGTAACTCGCTTGAAAATTATTGGATTTAAAAAAACAAAATTATTTGATTAGAGTGTCATTTTCCCAATAAAGATTGATTTTTGTGTAATTTTTCCGATACGTTTACTATTTTTTTCTTAATTTTTCTTCCTCCAATGTACGTGAAAATCAAAAATTTCAAAAATCTGTAACTCGCTTGAAAATTATTGGATTTAAAAAAACCAAAATTATTTGAGTAAAGTGTCATTTTCCCAATAAAGATTAATTTTTGTGTAATTTTTCCGTTACGTTTACTATTTTTTTGTTAATTTTTCTTCCTCCAATGTACGTGAAAATCAAAAATTTCAAAAATCTGTAACTCGCTTGAAAATTATTGGATTTAAAAAAACCAAAATTATTTGAGTAGAGTGTCATTTTCCCAATAAAGATTATTTTTCAGAATTTTGACGTTTTAAAGGTCAGTTTCATCCGAGTTTAAACAACGCTCGATGAACATTTGAAATATGATTTCAATTGAAAATAAACCATGAAAACGTAAATATAAATGACTATGATACCATCAAGTCGGAGAAAGTAACATGATGGCCACATCACCATTTTTTCTCTCATATTGTATTTTGCTTGACATTTTTATTTTATCTAGCACGAATACAGATTATTATTGTAGGTTTAATAACTTCAATCAACTTTCTAAATCCGTGATTTTTTTATTTTTCCTATTAATGGGAAACTTACTTTTCGATGACCCTCGTAGATAAAACGTAACGTTAATTTATTTCTTATCTTATCTTAGATATTCCTCCATTACCATCGCTGAATTGAATTGTTCGCCGGGACTCCGTCTAAATCATTTTTAATGTTAATAATGGATTAGCTTCCATTGTGAGGGAAGATAAAACCGGAGCAAAAGGATCCCCTACACAATTCAATTCGAATATATTACTCCGATTTGATGTAGATATACGGAAATTACATATTCAGGGATTTGTTTAAAAACACATTACGAGGATTATTATATTTAATCGCTCCATCACCAAAAGAAGAAAAAAACGCTAATGGGTACATTAATGAAATGGTAATTATATCGCCTTTATTTACTAACTCAGTTTCAGAAATAGACTTACAGTCAATAGATATAAATTAATTTATATACCCTTTAAGACCGAAATCGCGTTAGATAAGTTCCATAATCAATATTTGTGTATCTCATGGGTGCCATAATCTTTTTATGGCATATAAATATAATCTGAAAGCCATCCTATCGAAAACATAGCTGTTATCAAACTTGTATCTTATATACTTCACATTCTTTTCAGTTTCTACGCTCTATTTCCTGCATAAAACTGATACAAACAAATCAAATATTTCAACGTGAAAGTGAATTTCACACCACAGCGTCATTTTTGTGTGTGTGCGTATAAAACTAGATGCTCAAATCAAAAATAACTGTTTTAAGCTAACAGTTGAGGTACACTAAATAGCAAAACAAAGAAAGTATTTGATTATCAGGCTATAATAACATAGGAAATGTGTAAAATTTTATCTGTAATGTTACCAGGGCCGATCCTGTACGTGTTTACTATTTTAGTAATAAGACATCAAAAAGTAACTTATTATCAAGAATACGTATTACAAATAATACGTAACTTTTTGCTACAAAACGAAATATTTAGTCTCGCGATTTTTTGCATTTACTGTTTTTTAAATATTGATCAATCACATAATTTGTGCAACGTTACGACAATAGAATAAATGGTGTATATATCTATTACGAATACTTGGAGGGTTTTAACTCTATAGTAAAAAACCGTTTCCCTGTCAGCGTCTATATTAACCTGATGAGATCTAATGAGATTGAAACTGGTGCTCGGTTGTCGCACGGGGAAACAATTTCAATGTTTATCAATGATATTGTTATAATTGTCGCTATTTTATGGTTTCTTATTGTCTGTGGATTTTTCCACTCAGTCAATGAAATTGTCGAATGTTAAGATAATAGATGTTGCCCTGATGGTGTATCTAGCCATTACGGTTTGAAATTTTAATTATTTACATTCAAGACAAAATGCCACCGGAACATGTTGATGGTAGAGCCACTTATACAATATACCCCCCCCCCCTATCCTTTTTTGAAGAAAGAAAGAACGATTTATCTTCCTAGACCAAAACAACTGGCGAAAAAGTGTTTTAAGAGTTATTTATAAATTCTTGATGAGCTTGAAACTACAGGTTCTTCTTGGCTCTATATAACGAGCCGCCCTTGACCACGGAACTAAACTTATTGATAATTGAATAGTTTTATTGCTGATAATTGTTGATAAATTTATTATATTTAAGGATGATAGTAAAAAATCACAGGCCGTTACTGAATTTCATCGTGAGTGAGACTGTGATTGCGACTGTGGCTGCTAATTAAACAGTGATTGCTGCGTAAAATTGTAACTGATACCCAAACTGTAATTGTTAGCGAACATCCTAATTTTTTAGAAAATTTTCTTAACCATTTTTCGAAGCCCGTAAATTTTGGCACATTTTGGTTTTCAAATAATCGAGATCACCCGTCACGTTTGAGTATTATAAACCTTTAAAAAGTTACTTAATTAATATACGTTCCAAAACTTCTGGACTCGAAAAGCCTGTTTTTGAACATTTTTTTACACATTTTATAAACAAGTTTCTTTACATTTTTTTGAGGATATTTTAGTTTTCAATCAATGGAGATCACCCAACGTGTTTTGGAAGTTATAAACCTCGAAAAAATGACCAGCAAAAACTATCTAATAACAAAAATTCAAAAATCATTTACATTTTTCTTGAATGATTTTTTTCACATTTTAAAGCTTGCATTATTACAATTGTCCAACACATTTGGAAATTTCAAAAATACACACCATTTGCAAAAATGTCTCGATTTTGACGTTTCAATTATCAGGAGAAATTCTCTAAAACGAGAAAAAAAACGTTACAAACCAAGATTTGCAGTGTTTAACAAAAAAAAATCAAACATTGAGGATTCGATTTTTAAAACGTATAACGACTACACTTGAAAATCTTCATTTTCTAATCTTTTCTTTTTTCTTTTTAGAGATTTTTTTTTGAAAATCGTAAATTTGGCACTATTCTGCTTATGAATCAATAGCACTATTAGTTCTTGAATCTTGGAGGCGTTCACTTCGTGGTACATTTTCAATTTCGATATAAAGAAAACACTTAACTTCTTTATACCACTTTTATTTTACTTTACGTGACTAGTTTCAATTACACGGTAATCATTAGTACCACTATTAGTAGTACACATTTTGTGTTAACCTTTTTTCATTTTTTTTTTAATTTGACTTGAAATCGATTGATCAAAATCAAGATTTTATTATCTATTGATTATTGGTAAAAAACTAGGTGCGTGGGCAACAAAATATGGCCACCCACCATCCACTCTACTAACTTTATTCTAACTTAAAATTCTGTATGGTTGAAATAATTTGAAGAAATGAAAGTTTAAAAATAATGCGAAACGTATTTTGTACATCTAAAAGGCTTTATAAATTACTTTTTCTCCCATTTTTCTCTAGATTTTAAAGAATCGCCCGAGATTGCTCTCGTGTTCATTCATTTTCATTAACTGAAAAAAAATAAAAACAAATACTGAACGTCCCAATTGTACTCAAAATTCATTTAACTTTAATACTTGGTGTGAACAACTAAACATTCCTTTATTATAATTTTTGAAATAATACCACGAAACCAGCACTATAACAATTTTCAAATTACAAATTTCACGAACTGAAAGAAAATAACAACAATTCTCTCAAAACTCAAAATATACTGGACGATTCGACGTTAATTATTTAATTTAAAAAAAAATTCCTCGAGAGTAGAGCAAATCATCATTTTAAATATGCGCTTTTTTAGAACTAAAACACATATTAAAAAAAAAAAACGATTATCACGTACTTGAATTGAAACTTTACAAAATGACTAAAAATTCATTCCATCTTAAGATTCTACAAAATCTTTAAATGCTTCTCGTCTAGATTTTAAAACAACTCCCCGAGAACAAAGCAAATCGTCATTTTGAAGATGAGCTTTTTCGGAGACATAGAAAACATTTGCAACATACTTTAAAAATTTAAAATTTACTCAAAATACATTCCATTTTACGTTTTTGCAACAGTCTAGAAATGCTTCTTTACTCTTTTTGAAAAACAATTAGTTGACCGTAAATTATTACTTTCTCCGTTACGAAGTACGAGAAAGTATTGTGATCGTGATTTTTTTCAAATTTTTTTTTACGGAAACATCCGTTTTGGGGTCCCTAGATGCCATTTCAACAATTTCTGGAAAAAAAAATTGTGTCTGTGTGTGTGTGTCTGTGTCTGTGTATGTGTTTGTGTGTGTGTCTGTGTATGTGGCTGTGTGTGTTTGTCTGTCTGTGCGCGTTGTATTTCAAAAACTAATAGAAAAATTGATATGAAACTTTGAACATCCGTCTTATTTGATAATCTGAAGAACTGAAAAGCTTTTGGTAAAATTTCGTACACCGGAAGTGGGCGTTTACCTGAACTGTTTTTTGTTTTTTGCCAATATTTTCTTAAATATGAAAAATATCACAAAAACATTTAAACAAATAATGAAGACAATAAAGAAATGAGATTATTTTGTTTGAAAATATTTTTCATAAAATCATTATTATTAGAGAAAAAAAATTGTTATTTTTTTTTCATTTTTGGTTTATAATTATGAAACGATAATAGTTTCAGCAAATTTATATTAATAATAATTAAAGAGAATGCCAAAATGAACAACTTATAAAGAATAAGTTTTTTTCTAAATCTTTTTAGTTTTTGAGTAAACTGAGTTTTTGAATTTAAAGTGTAATTTTTCCATCTTTTATAATTTTGACATTTTAAACGTCAGTTTCATGCGGGTCTCCTAAACGCTCGATGTACATTTAAAATATGATTTAAGTAGAAAATAAACCATGAAAGTGTAAATATAAATGATGATACCATCAAGTCGGAGAAAGTAACATGATGGCCACATCACCATTTTTTTAAATTAATTTTAATTTAGAAACACTTCTTCCGTCGGAAGCTACAGTTATCGGTAAAAATATTCTTAGACTAATACTGAAATTTGGAAAAGAAGGAACTAAGTCTTGGCTAATTAAATGAAAACATTTTTTTTTAATTGGGAAAGATTAGGAAATAGTTCTCGAAAAGATAACAATTCTTTTAGTTCCATTCTATCTAAATCCATTTTCAATTTTCCGTTTTCGTTTACCTGTAATTTAATATCTAAATTCATACAGCATTTTCTTAGATATTTGGGCTCTTCAGAATGAAATACTAGCAAAAATTTAAAAGAGTAGAAATCAGATATCGAATTAATTGCAATGTCTAAAATTTCAAAGTTCACTTTGGTGAATTGTAAATTTTTCCCCTGCATCCAAAACACTTAATTGAACATCCGCGGTTTTTATCTTATACGAACTTCTGGGAATGCAACTTCAACTCCATTTTTCTACGCAAAATCGGACGTATCATTAATGAAATTCTCGAAATTTTGTTCGTTCCTTTTGGAAACGAAATATTTTTTCAAATTTCCTAATGCTTCCCCCCACTCTGCTAAGTTGATATCGGATTTTTGCAGCATTTTGCTGACTATATTGATTTTTCTCAAGTAAATCATGCCATATTAACTAAGGCCATATCTTTAACTTCTGCGTCTTTTGTCAGATATTGGAGTAAGGGCTTCGAGTATATGTTTTAAATTCTCCTTCAATAGAAGTAATGCGTTAAATCATCGACTCTCCCGTCGAGTGTCACTTAATGGCTTTAGTGAAAACTGTTAATTTTTTTTGTTTTAGAATATCCCATGCTCAAAAAAAAATAAAAACGTTCTGAACAAATTTGAAATTTCACCGCTTGAATTGGCGAGAATGTGTGGCGTACGGTAACGTTTTTGTAAGCCTATATTTTTGCGACGCATATTTGACTCTTGCCCTCTAATATTTAGTACATCTAGTGATAAAATAGGAAGCAATTCATCAAATAAAAATAAAAACCTTTTAACTCTACTCCGGCAGTATCTATAATTGGGTAAAATCCTACAAAATATTCTGAAATACTGGCGTTAGCGTTGGATATATTTACGCATCGTAAATGTACGCATCGTAAATGTAATTTGTTTCGTATGACTAACATCCGGTGTAGAGTCCAATTTTTTTTACTATATTTACAATTTTCTTTTTTTTAGAAATCAGGCAAAAAAGTTATCGAATTTCAAAAATATTGGCCTAAATAATATGGCATACGAATCGACTTTTCTTTAGATTTTTCAATTTTATTTAAATGATCTGACAATAAGGGGTCCAATTTTGCCAGCATTTCTACTGTCTTTAGAAAAATTCCGTTATTTCTCTTATAAAGATTGGAACTACTTCCTCTAAAAGCAAGGCATTAACTGTTAAAAAGTGCACAATAGTAATCATTCTTTCTACAATGGCCCTCCATCGTTTTTTTGTTGCTCTTTGTCTATGATTTCTATTTATTGAAACGGATTTTTAACACCCACCATTTTTGAAGACACTTTATATGCTTTGCACCGTTCTCATGATTTACAAATTGGTCAGCATAATGGCGCCAATCTTGAAAACCCGTAGTTATAATTTTAATATTTCCTTTTCCAAATAATTTACATAGGAAACAAAATCTACAGCTTTGTCTTACGTTTCGCGGGCTTCGCCGGTTTCGCCCCCCCCCCCTTACAGCCGCCCACGTGCCATGCACGTAGCCCTCCGGTAGGATCGGCCCTGAATGCTACATAACTTTGTTTTAATCTTTTAATCTCGGCCAGTTTAAGAGAATCTGAGGAAGTAATTGGTCAGATAAGAAATATGTAATAGTTTAATAGAAGTAATATTTTATAACTATGAATGGCTACATTTATATATTGAGAGAGAGAGAGAGAGAGACAGAGAGATAGAGAGAGAGAGAGAGAGAGAGAGAGAGAATACATCTATTAAGAGGAAATTGACCAGACGTATTTCAGCCTATTATATCGTACATCGTGCCAGTCACAAAATTTTGATTCAGAGTTGGTTGTAAGATAAATTACGAATGTTGCATATGAAAAATTAGGACATTTAGCCCACAGACTATTAGAACTAATATCTACGAAGAAAAAGGGTTAGTTGGAGAAAAGCAAAAATTGTAAGATGGGTTATGTGCCCACCATTTTCATGAAAGCCATTATTTAATAACACAAATTGTCTCGACTTTGATTTTAAAATGACAATTCATGTCACGAAAGACAAGATTAGTTCAGTTGAATTAAAAAAATCATAATCTCAAACATGATTGCTAGTTCCTCTCTCTCTCTCTCTCTCTATCTCCCTCTCTCTATATATACCGGGTGTGGCACTTAAGACGCCTCGGACCATAGCTCCTTTACGATAAAAGCTATCGAAAAAAATCTAAGAACAAAGTGGTGCATAGTTACCGTCGCTATGTTTTAAAAATATTTCTAATCATCAGTGGCGTGCCGTACTCCAGTGGCGTACCAAACTTATGTTTTTTTAAATGGAATGCCCTATTTTTTATTGCAGATTTGGAAAGTGCTCGACGAGTACTTATTTTTTTATCTAACATGTTATACCCTTCACTTCACGGTTTCGCTGTTATAACCCCTTCTTTCAAAATTGTGCCCCATTTTTGAGATTTTTTTGTAGAGAAACTAATTGACGCCGGCGCCTAAATTTTGAATTGAGGTACAGGTTAAGACCTCGTATACCTTCACATAATTTTTTTTCGGGTAATTTATGGAAAAAAAATAATTTTTGATTGATCTTCGTATGTTGTCATTTTTTCCGAAAATTTCAAATGGCACCCCCCTAAAAAAATTACGGCGTTGTACAGCCAAAACTCTAAATTTTTCATTGGTGTAAAAAAAATTACACATTGCATAACAAAATTTCGGAGAAAAAAGGAATTTCATCGCAAATGTCGGGAAACGTTTTCCGTTCCCAAGTGTGCCATGAGAAAACAAAAGATTGGTAATTGTCAAAGTACCAAAACAAATACACAAATACGGTCAACATAATAGTATGTACCTATTTATTCAACATGATATGAAAAATGCAGATTAAGGAAATTTAACAACTTAAACTAAATGTTCGAAATGACGACCTTCCTGCTGGAGGCATAACCGCAACTTCTGGTGATATACCGCAGTTCATTATTTTCGGTAATAACTGCCTTCTTTCTAACTCTCCTTGGCCGTTTCACACTTCCCGTAGTAGTAAATCTCTCCAACACTTTTTGAAACGCACGTTCATTTGGATGTGCCCTGTGCGGATATCTCGCAGCGTACACTCGTGATGCCAAGAAACAATTCTTGTTACATTCTCCAAGAATAAATATCATGTCAACCATTTCCTCTTGAGTTCGGAACATTTTTAGAACGTTTATCAAAAATGACTTATGGCTGCTACTGACGTCTAATAATTTACTTTGACAATTACCAATCTTTTGTTTTCTCATGGCACACTTGGGAACGGAAAACGTTTCCCGACATTTGCGACGAAATTCCTTTTTTCTCCGAAATTTTGTTATGCAATGTGTATTTTTTTTTACACCAATGAAAAATTTAGAGTTTTGGCTGTACAACGCCGTAATTTTTTTAGGGGGGTGCCATTTGAAATTTTCGGAAAAAATGACAACATGCGAAGATCAATCAAAAATTATTTTTTTGCCATAAATTACCCGAAAAAAAATTATGTGAAGGTATACGAGGTCTTAACCTGTACCTCAATTCAAAATTTAGGCGCCGGCGTCAATTAGTTTCTCTATAAAAAAATCTCAAAAATGGGGCGCAATTTTGAAAGAAGGGGTTATAACAGCGAAACCGCTAAAGTGAAGGGTATAACATGTTAGATAAAAAAATAAGTACTCGTCGAGCACTTTCCAAATATGCAATAAAAAATAGGGCATTCCATTTAAAAAAACATAAGTTTGGTACGCCACTGGAGTACGGCACGCCACTGATGATTAGAAATATTTTTAAAACATAGCGACGGTAACTATGCACCACTTTGTTCTTAGATTTTTTTCGATAGCTTTTATCGTAAAGGAGCTATGGTCCGAGGCGTCTTAAGTGCCACACCCGGTATATATATCTCAGGCATGGCCATCTAAGCAACAAAATTCAGTGGCTCACACCTTATATTGCATTTATATTATATGAAACTATATTACTATGTTTTTTACCGCAATTTATGGTAAAAAACATAGTAAGTGTTTTATTCAGTGTTTCTATAATGAATTACAACGCAGTAACCGTCGCAACCATCACCATGATATTATATTATTTTTAAAAGATATCGTAATTAGTAACTTATGCGTACCTTGCATGAACTAATTACTCATTCAAATGTATGCTTTTTGAGAAAAACTTTACAATTTACCCATATAAAAATGTACAACAAAGTGCAACAAAGAGCGTGTTATTTTCCCTTTGAGAAATCAAATGAACTTCACAGCATGCTAACTTAAATAATATTTCGTGTACATAAAACGCTTTTAAATATTTCAGGCATGAGAGCGAACTATCTAATTATTTTCGGTAAATAATTTCGTGTATTCGTAGCTAATTAAAAAGTCTCGTAAATATTTATTTCCCCAACAGAAATGTAAACATCAAACGGAACTAGAATTATAATTTAATTAATGCTGAAAGCCATTACCTTGCGACACATCTTGTATCAGGACGATTTTTAAAATTGTTTTTGTCGTCTTTTGTTTCACTTAATACATGGGAATACTTTTGTGGTTTTCTTATGTTTGTATACCTCAAAATTATCTTTTATAATAGAAAATGTCGAAAAACCACCAAGGGGTTGGGAGGGGTGGTGCTACATATAAGCACCGTTAGTTTTTTGTTCTGGTACTTTTATGTACAATCAATCCTATAGAAATAAAAATCTTTGAAAAATGTTCTATTGTATATAATACAAAACATTTTAAGAATAATAAAGTATGTTCATTAAAAAAAACCTCAAGTGTGCCATGATTTTTTAATTTAAAAAATTTAAATTAGTCACACATATTGAGGTTATGTTACTTCTCAAAATTAAACAAACTGTAGTCAATTTATAGATACTTACGTAAAATAATTCACTATAAAATTATATTAAATGTTGTATGTGCCTTCCTTCTTCTTGAACACAAGCCTGAACTCTTCGTCGCACACCACAACAACACTGGATTATTGTTAATTTCTATAAATCTATCTCGAATTCGTTGCCGCATGTCTTCTAGATTGTGTACTGGTTGTGCATAAATACAATTTTTCAGGTATGGCCACAAGGAAACAAATCGCATGAACGGGGCGGCCAGGGAATCCGTGCATTTCGACTTATTATTCGGTCCTCAAAAAATTCCTTCAAAATGGCCAAATTATCCACTGTGCAATAAGGAGTTGCTCCGTCTTGATGAAAATATCCACTTTGCAGTTCGTCATTTAATTCATTTATAAAAGGCAATAAAACTTCTGTACGATAACGGTTTGCAGTTATCGAAAAAACCTAAAATGAATGCACGGTTATTGAATTTTTATTATTAATAATAAAAATAGGCTTTTTCCCTTAAAAGAATATCGATCCAACTAATCTTCTCCCACTAATCGCTGCCCAAACGCCAACTTTCTCTGGATGTAGTGGTTTCTCTCGATATATACAAGGATTTTCATCAGACCAAATTCTCATAGTTTGGGAATTAATGTATCCATTCTTGTCCTCCACTAGGGAATGCTCCTTGACGTGGTGTGGGGGCAAGGTAGTGCCACTGTCAATGAGCATCCTACGGTTATTCGGCCAAACAACCGGATAACAGTGGGGAGTGAGACGGGGCTCTATCGCCAATGCATTCCGAGGCTATACACAAACTGTTATAGTGATGGCCTCCTTCGTAGAGTCGCTTCCCTCTTTGATCTGTCGGCCTCCCTTAGCCACCTCTTCGGTCACCCTGACCTTTTCGGCTCCCTATACTATCAGGCAACGAGGGCTAGGGAGCCAAACCACTTATCCTGCTCACCCCCGCCCGGCTGTAGTATCGTGGCATAGGGCTTGCACGAGGGTAAACGACGCTGGGTCTGTTTGTGCCCATACAGCCATCAGACCTGACATATCGGGCTTGTTGCTGTTCGTGGAACATGTCTCGCAGGTAACAAGCTTAGAGGATCTTGGCTTAGCTGCCCGGATCAATGTGGAAAGGAAACCACAAAAAAACAAACACCTCAAACCACGGCGGAACAGCATAGGCCGAGGGATGCATGGCTAAGGAGGAGGTTAGTCATCTCTATGCGAACTCTGGGTACCAGTCGACCCCCAGTTTCACTAGCCTTATTATGGCATGCGGGGCTCTGCTGTAATGGACTTTTCCCTTTCCCTAGCTACTCGTGGGACTCAAATGAACCAAGTTTTCCAAATAACCAAAGGAGTGGACGACTCCCTAACGTCAGATGTTGCTGCAAAGGAGCCAAAAGGTGTAGAGCCTATGGAAACTAGCAGCAGAACAGGTGAGGAGGAGCTGCTGAAAAGCAGCGATGAGGAGCTCGTTGGCAGCCTTAAAGGTCTAAACATAAAAGACCAAAAGGTCAAAATGAGCGGTGCCACAAGAAAGAGGATGAAGTTCCTCATCAAGAACGGCATTAGTGCCCTTCAAGAGCAACCCCACGGCTGCTACCAAAAGACCTCGGTCAACAGGTAGCACGCCGGACACAACCATGGTTAAACGGACGAAAAGGCAGCCTGTGCCTAGCGCCGAGGCCAAGGCTGTGTCCTATAGCCAGGCTACGATGGGAGTGAAGGTAGGCGTATGCCTAGAAGGTTTTCCAGAAAACCGCATGTCGACAGAACAAATTGATGCCGTACGCGAGGCCATTCTGGAGAAAATAATTGAGGATGGTAAGGAGGGAACCGTGAAGCCCAGATTACATAAGCTTCATCAGAGGCCAGGATGGCTCGCACTGACGTGTGTAGACAGTGCCACAGCCAACTGGCTAAAGGGCGCAGCTGCCCATCTCAGGCTGTGGGAGGGAGCCAAGTTAAGGGTGCTGGATGAGGCAGAAATCCTGATAGGCTACTTCCCAAACAGCCTGGAATATACCAACGTGAAGGTAATTTCGCTAATCGAGGCCCAGAACAATCTAAAGGCCTCCAACTGGAGGGTTCTCAGGAGAGATCCGAAGGGACCCAAGCTGGAGGTCACGCTGTCGGTGGACTCACATTCCGCCGACAGCCTGGAGAAGCTGGGCAACAAAATTTGCTACGGGTTTGGCTGGGTAGAGCTAAGACCCAAGGGCAAAAAAGTACCAAAGGGCGAAGGGCCAACAAGGGCCTATCCGGACCCTTCTTGCTCCAAGGAGCCTACCAGCGGACCCGTTGGCACTACTCCGCCACTAGCGGAAACAGGTGCCGATAAGGGACCCACCGTAGTAGGTAAGGTAAGGGAGAGCAATACCCTGAAAGGCAAAAAGCCCAAGGCCAAGGAGCCAAAGGCTGGTGCCTCTGGGGTCTAGGCATCTCAATGGCGGGCCTACGCTGCCTACAACTGAACCTCCACCACTCCAAAGCGGCAACAAGTGCCGTGTACTGGAGGTTCAAGAAATCCAAATTTGGGATAGGCTTCTTACAAGAGCCCTGGATTAACAACGGGCAGGTAAGGGGTCTACCTAAAGAAAGCTGCAGGTTAGTATACAAAGCAGACTGCACTAAACCAAGAGCAGTCCTCATGCTCAGAAAGGACATTAATTTTACTTACATTCCAGAATTCACCACAGGGGACCTCGCGGCAGTGCTGGTAGAGGTCCCCACGAAGAAAGGAAAAAGGCACATAGTTATGGCTTCGGCCTACTTTCCGGGTGACAAGGATACACCGCCACCAGAGGAGGTAAGAAGACTTGTGGAATGGTGTAGAAAAGGCAATAAACACCTACTCCTGTGCTATAATGCCAACGCACATAACATCCTATGGGGCAGCACGGACACCAATAGTAAAGGTAAGGATCTACTTGAATTTATTATCTCTAACAATCTAGACATTGTTAATAGAGGTAGCGAGCCTACCTTTGTGAATGCAATCAGACAGGAGGTACTAGATATCACCCTGGCTGATGCCTTCACAACAAGTACAATTGAAAATTGGCGAGTTTTAGCAGAACCCTCTTTATCAGACCATCAGCAGATTGGGTTTGATATTGAGGTCACTAAGGAAGCTGTTTTAGAGTGCAGGAATCCGAGGAACACAGACTGGGGCCTCTACAGAGAGTGCCTAAGTCTGGGAACCGAAGATCTATGCCTCGACATCCAAACTACAGGGGAGCTGGAAATAGCTGCAGCTCTTCTTAAAAATTGCATCTTAAAGGCATACGAATCCAGCTGTCCACATAAGAGGAGATCTCATTCCAGAGATGTGCCCTGGTGAAATAAGGATTTAGACCGCCTGAAGACGCAATCCAGAAAAACCTTCAATAGTGCAAAGAAGACGGGCAACTGGGATGCCTACAGACAGGCACTATCAGAATATAACAAGGAGCTGAGGAAGTCGAAAAAGAAAACTTGGAGAGCTTTCGGTGAGGGAGTGAACGACACAGCTCCGACAGCAAGACTCCAAAAGGTCCTATCGAAAGACCACTCCAATGGCATTGGTTTAATTAAAAAACCTGATGGGAGTCATGCAGAGAGCTTCAAAGAAAGTCTCAGTGTGCTCCTGAAGACACACTTTCCGGGCTCAACATCTGTGGACTCACTCGCAACAACTGCTCAATCTACGGAAGGAAGCACATTCCTACCAACCAGAGAGAGCAAAAGAAAGGCTGGTAAACTAATTACTAGAGAAAAAATTGAATGGGCAGTCAAAAGCTTCAAACCCTTCAAAACTCCAGGGCCAGATGGCATATTTCCTGCATTGCTGCAATATGGGCTAGACATACTAGCCCTATACCTGCAAGCAATATACAAAACCAGCTTCACGCTGGGCTATATACCAATAGAATGGAAGGAGGCCAGGGCGATTTTCATCCCCAAAGCGGGCCGTAGGCCACCTGATGAGGCCAAGTCCTACCGCCCAATCAGCCTCACCTCTTTCCTCCTCAAAATTATGGAGAAAATCGTGGACAACGATATTAGGTGCGGCGCCCTAAAAGCGAACCCGCTACATAGGCAACAATTTGCCTATTAACCTGGCAAATCTACTGTAGATGCCTTGCACAGCCTTACAACAGGCATAGAGGCATCGCTTCAATACAAGGAGATTGCACTAGGTATTTTCGTGGATATTGAAGGGGCGTTTGACAATACGACCTTCAAAACCGTGAAAAAGGGAGCCATCGGGAAGGGCATTGATATACCCACTATCAGATGGATAAAAGCTGTACTTGAAAACCGTAAAATCACGGCTGGTATGGGGAGTGAGTCTGAAATGGTAACCACGACGAAAGGGTGCCCGAAAGGCGGGGTTCTATCACCCTTGCTCTGGTGCATCGTGGTGGATGAGCTCCTCACGACCCTGGCAGATAAGGGCTATAGTACGCAAGGCTACGCCGACGACATTGCGGTTGTCATAAGGGGTAAATACGATAGCATCGTATCGTCCCTAGCCCAAGAGGCCCTTAACACCATATCAAAATGGTATCTGAGGGAGGGTTTCAATGTCAACCCGAACAAAACTGTGATTGTACCTTTTACTAATCGCAGGAAACTTTCAATCAAAGCTCCCAAAGTAAAAGGACAAGAAATTGCGCTTTCCAACCAAGTGAAATATTTAGGCTTAGTGCTTGATAGGAAGCTTAACTGGAACGCGCATCTGGAAAAAACGATCAGCAAAGCAACGGCGGCACTCTGGATAGGCCGTCGGCTGAAACCTAAAATGATACACTGGTTGTACATCATGGTGGTCAGACCCATTATCACATATGGCTCACTAATATGGTGGACCAAAATAAAACAAGTAACGGCACAAAAGAAGCTCCAAGTTCTTCAAAGACTGGCCTGCCTTGGCATCACGGGAGCTGCACATAGCACTCCCTCTGTATCAATGGAAGCTTTACTAGACCTACTTCCTTTGCACGAACAAATCAGAAAGGAAGGTCTAATGAGTGCACTGAGACTAAACTGGACCAGTACAGGCCACAGAACCGGACACTCAGAAATTCTGGACCTCACAAGCACAAGCGAGTTCTTACAAACACCATCAGATATAATGCCGATCAATTATGACTTCGAATCAAGATTTGATGTGACTATTGATAGTCGCCAAAACAGTCTGAAACGAGTCACAGAACTAAAACATAACTCTGTACTCTGGTACACAGATGCATCCAAGACAGAGGTGGGCACGGGCATAGGTATATATGGGCCTAAGCATAAGGAATCAATTCCCCTCGGACATGGCCCTTCTGTCTTACAGGCTGAAATAATAGCTTTAGAAAGATGTGCTCAGGTGTGCACAAAAAAAGGGCTACAAAGGGGCACGCATATACCTAATCACGGATAGCCAGGCTGCCCTAAAGAGCCTTAAAGCGTACAGCTTTAACTCCAAGACTACTTGGAACTGTAAACAGGCTCTGAACCAACTGGCAAAGGGCAACAAGCTCACCCTAATGTGGGTACCCGGCCACGCAAGCATAAAAGGCAATGAGCATGCCGATATACTTGCTAAGGAAGGAGCCTCAACTACCATCATTGGACCAAAACCGACCTGCGGGCTACCGAAAGCACATAAAAAAGGCGTGATCCAAGAATGGGAAAAAAGTGCAAAATAGACTATTGGAAAAATGCACCAGGTCAAAGGCAATCCAAAATGTTTATTGACTTCTCGCCAAATATAGCCAAACAGCTCTTAGGCCTCACTAAAACTGAGATCAGACTAATCACCGGTCTCCTCACAGGACACTGCCCAGTGAAGTACCATCTTCACAATATGGGCAAAGTGGATAACACCACATGCAGATTATGTGAATCGGCAGAAGAAACGGCCGAACACATATTATGCGAGTGTGTAGCTCTAGCTACCACTAGGCAGGCCCTAACCGGAGATATGGCGGTAACGCCAGAACGGATCAGGGCATTACCTCCCAGAAAATTAATTGACCTTGTCAGGGAAGTTGAATTTCTGGGAATCAAATAGCAGTAGGGTACTAGTACAAAAGATCTAAACAGGTCGCAGTGCTGTAAGGCTCACCACGGCCAATCGACCCCGTCTAATCTAATCTATCCATCCTGGTAAAACCAAGTTTCATCGGTAAAAAAGTAATTTATAAAACATCATCATTTACATTTTGTAAAAACCACTGACAAAATTCCAGTCGTCTGGGGTAATCAACAGGTAATAATTCTTGCACCGATGTTATACGATAAGGGTATACTAGCAAATCTTTTCGTAGAAGCTTGTGGCATGTTCCTACCGATAAATTCATTTGCTGTGACAAATGACGCAGAGAAGTCGTAGGTTCATCTTTCAAAATTTCTTGGGCTGTGTTAGTAGCATCTTGAGTTCGTTTAACTGGTCTACCACTTCCTGGTTAACGGAGAATACTACCCGTTTCACGAAATAATACAACAGATCGTGATAAGGTATTTTTAAATTCATCATAAATAATGAGCACGTTAGGAAATTCTTTCTGAAACTCTGCTAAAGGTACGTCGAATGAATACACCCACTTTTCGTCCACTTGAGTCCCATTTCGAAAATAACTTTCAATTAGAAACGTTTTTTGCTGGTTGCTGTAAACCATTGTGAGCACAGTGGCGGTTTCAAAAGGGGGGTAATCGGGTAATTACCCCCCCTAAGAATTTTTCGCTTAACAATTTTTATTGTTAAAAATTACCGATATTCCAAATTCCAAACAAATAATATATATAACGGATAAATTTTTCCAACGCTTTAAAACTTTAAAATGATGAGATTTCATGGAACATGTGTATACAGTGGCGGCTCGTGGAACATTTGGATGGTAGAGCCACTTAACATATAATATAATAATGCACAGTGTGTCAAAAAAAACGGTACAAATAGTTTTCTACTGTTATACCTTCGTGAGCTATTAGTATTTTAAAATAATTAATATACCAGTGAAAAGCCCAATTTTTACAGATAAGATGAAGTACTTTTGCTCTAAAAAAATAATACTTAAACTTGTGCCCGGAGCAGTAACGGCTCTAGGAAAATTTTGACGGTAGAGCCACTTAGCATACACAATATATCTCATCGTCTCATTTTTGAGGAAAGAAAAATCGATCATTAAAAACCTTCACTTGTTGCAAATGCACTAAAAAAAAAGACTAAAAATAGCCCGCATTAAATCTGTAATACCGTTCTTCGTCCACGGAAATCAATCAAACGACGAATTGTATTTTGTAACCTTATCTACATCTCCTTAACTGAATTTTGTACGGGGCTGTTTCTCTGTACGGCAGAGTTCAATTTGAAAATCGCGTCCGCGAAAGCCATTATAGTGGCGCATAGTGTAATACTTTAAGAATAGTGTAAAACTTATTTTTGGTTAGAAAACGGAAAATTATTTTTTATCTTATCTATATCTCTTTAATGACTACCGAAAGGAAAAAAATGAAAAATTAGAAGATTTAAAACGTTGAGTTGTGGTAAGTTATTTTTAAGTTATTTTATTTGAGTTTATTTTGTGTAATGGTTTCTTAGTTGACCTAGGTTACTCTTTATTTTGACGTGTCTCACATTGTAAATACAATGCAAAGGACCAACTCTTATCTTATCTTAAAGAATTTCTTCCCTTTCGTTCAAGAATTGTCCTCAAAAAACTACAAATTTATTTTTTTCTGTCTTGTCTGCATCTATTTGCTGAAAGAATTTGCCAAATTTGGTCATCCGTTCACAAGTTATCTTAAGTAAATGATTTTTTTGGTCCTGTACATTTATTCGATGAGTACAAATACTTTTCAGGAGGAATTTTTAAAATCGGCCATTTTGTTCAAGAGCTATCTTCTCAAAACCACAGAACTTTGCTGAAAGATTTTTCAATATATGTTTATCCGTTCAAGAGTTGTCCTTAAAGTCCAGAAAACAATTATATGACAAATTAAATTTTTTGGCCTTAACTGCATCTATTCGACTTTGCTGGAAGAATTTCCCAAATTCGATCCCCAAAAACCAGAAATTTAATCTTTTGGTCTTATCTGCATCCATTCGACGAGTACAACACTTTGCTGGAAGAATTTGCCAAATTTGGTCATACATTGAAGAGTTATCCTGTGAAACCCGAAAAACAATTGAACAAATTTAATTTTTTGGTTCTTTTTTTAAATTTTATTCAAATTTAGATATAGTACATGACAAATTATAACAAAGTACATCACAACAAAATCAAATTCTACATACGTCACAGAAAACAAGAACAAAATTATTTGCAATTGATGTAATCCTCTACTGAGTAATATTCTTTTTCCATCAAAAAATTGTTTTGTTCATAGATTCACTCTAGACATTTTTATACATCTTCCGGACGAATATAAGACTTTGCCGAAAGAATTTTACAAATCTCGTCCTCTGTTCAAAAGTTAAAATGTTGAAAATTAAAAAATGCAATTTTTGCATTTTGTGTTAATGTCAAGAGAAAATTTCGTAACCCGTAATAAAATTACATAAAATTTGCCATATTTTGAAGTTTAAATCATCACAATTGAACAATGCGTGCAGCAGTAGTGCAATTTAAAAAAATCAAAATCTTGAAAATTTAAAAACTGCAATTTTGCATTTCTTGTTAATTTCACGAGAAAATATTGTAATCCGTTTTAAAATAACAGTAAATTCGCCATATTTTGACGTTTAAATAATTAAAATCAGACTACGCATTCGGCAGGTGTACAATTCCAAAAACTAAAATCGTAAAAATTGTAATTTTGCATTAATTTCGCGAGAAAATATATGAATCCATTTTAAAATAAAAGTAAATTCGACATATTTAGAAGTTTAAATAATTATAATCGGACAACGCGTTCGGCAGTGTGCAATTTCAAAAATCGAAATTTCGATTTTAAAAAGTGAGATTTTTGCATTTTGTATTAATTTCACGAAAATGTTTTGTAATCCGTTTTAACATTACACTAAATGTTCCGCATTTTGACGTGTTTAAATCATCAAAATCGGACGACGCAGGTGTGCAATTTCAAATATCAAAATCGCGACAAAAATTACAAATTTATCGATGGCTACTTTTAACTGTCAAAAATAATAATTTTGAGGTACAAAAAATGACAATTTTCAACCTCCAAAAACTACAATCTTGAAATGCCAAAATTGTTAATTTTTAACAAAAACTTACATTTTCAACTGCTAAAAATGGCAATTTTCAACTGCCAAAAACCACAATTCCCAACTGTCAAAATGACAAATTTTCAACTGCAATCAATTACCGTTTTAACTGTCAAAAACTGTAATTTTTATCTGTTTACAACGACCATCTGCTTACTGGCAGAAATGATAATTTTTTGGCTATTTTCAACTGCTAAAAATAATTTAAGCTACCAAAAATGACAATTTTCAACCCCCAAAAACAATCGTGAAATGCCAAAATTGATCATTTTCAACAACCAAAAACATATTTTCAACTGCTAAAAATGGCAATTTTCAACTGCCAAAAACCACAATTTCCAACTGTAAAAAATGACACTTTTCTGAAAAAAATTTTAATATCTACCATTTTGTTCAAGAGTTATGCTTTGAAGACTGCAAAAAAATTAACGACGAATTTAATGTTTTATCTTATCTCAAAAAAAGAACGACGGGTAACACTTTGCTGGATGAATTTTTAAAATGTGGCCATCCTTTCAAACAATTGAACGACGAATTTATTTTTTCTTTTATCTGCATCTATTCTATGAATGAACAACACATTGCATCAAGAATTTTCAAAATCTGGTGATGCGTTCAAAAATTTTTTTTTGCAGGAACGAAGATACGCTAAATGACTTTAGTCGTAAATAGTGCTTAGATCGACTGGAAACGCCTAAAAAACGAGTAAAAAATATTTTATAGCCACTGGGTGGAGCGGAAGCACCAGTTTATTTATCTTTTTTTTTATTACCCCCCCCTAGACTAGTTGGTTGGAAACGCCCTTGTGTGAGCACAGAATAATTGTGACTTCTAGAGAGATCTGACGTTTATATGTCAATTCCCAACAAGTGTCAAGTGTGCTAACTGAAATTTCTAAAACGAAAAAGTCATGGCACACTTGAGGTTTTTTTTTTAAATGAACATACGATATCCAATTTAAATTCTCTCTTTATATGATTGATCAGTACAAAAATACACAACTTGTCCTAATTTAACCAACTTCGTATCTATAAAGATGGCCTATTTCGTCAATATTTTAAATATATTTAACAATTAGAAAATGAAGTTCACCCATATTTTCAATATAATTAATCACCCCATTATAAAATTTAAACCCCAATATTGAAACAACATAAACATTAATTGTGTATTCGATTACCCTTTTGCCATAATTTTCCCATATAATCCCTCTAATAATGACATGTGAAAATAATTTTTGGAAAGGTGATTCACCAGCACCAGTGCAAAATATCTCCGCGTTTGTTATAGCTGGAATTAATTTTTCAATGAGGGAAAGAATGCTATTTTATTTTATTCGCATTCACCATTAAAGCTTGCAAGATGATTACATTGTTCTCATATCATGGGAGAACAAAAACCGATTTATGTGCCCTGGAATATATGGCATTGAAACGCAAATTAAGTATGGCATGAAACAATGCCAATGGTACGGATTTTAATTATAGAAGTGTATTATCAATGTTTTTAATCAATTCGCAGATGCTGGATTTTTTCGTATTTCCTTGTTAAATACAAGTAGCCTGTTGGTGGAGTTTTAAATTTTCAACATCTGGACGGTTTAACTCTTTGCTGCATATGGGACTACAATTTAAACCACCAAATTTAAGTAATTACAAATATTTATGAACCACATATCCCCGCCTCATTTGAACACTTCTAGTACCAACTGAGAGAAGTGCACTTGAGCATGGGCGTCCGCAGAAATTTTTCCAAGGGGAGGGCAAAACTTTCATACAGGAATTTTGAATAAACAGAAAATGTACAATAAAAGCAGGTCATGAATAAAAAGCCGCCGAATGTCTTTTCTTAGTTCTTAAATTTGAAAATATCATTATGCGTCAGCTTGACACTTGCCATTAAGTTTAGGAAAAGACCTACGTATTTTGGCTCATGGTCAACTTTCACTAATTTTTTATTCGATTGATATTGTACGCGTCGGGTGGAACCGTGCTCGCTCGTCGTTGTACGTCAACTTTTTTCGAATTCATCGAACATAACACGGAATGCACTTTTTGTTATTATTTTTCATTTTGATGTGATTGTTAAAGTATACATTTACCGACTACATACAAGTTTAGTATATAAAATATTACTTTAATTTAATAAATTCTTTTTCCAGGGGGACAGGCACTCCAGCACTTTAAATTGTGTGAAATCTCGTGCAGAAAAGCGTTAATAGTATTTTATTTCATTTTGCAACTATAATATTGTTTATTGGCCCTCATTGGCGGGCATAAAGTGCCGATTAATGCCTTTGGGCCTATACAAGTTTTACAGGTATATACGTGAATAAATTTGATTTAGTTTGATCTATAGAATGACAGTTGGGAAGTTATCTACATTGCCGATCTAATATATTTAAACAATTTTAAAGTTTCTATAGCTGCATTAGTAAAAACTACTAATTCCGGTGGACTCCTCTGATTTTTTTATGTGATATTATTGGTAACAACGTAAGGCGACACACAATTTTATTAGCGTTAATGTATCTGTCTAATTATGAAAAAGCTGCTAACATGAAAATTTGATATTATTTGGGCGGCAGCTTTTGCTTCATTACTTTACTAATACAATAATGGAGCGATTCGACGTGCAGCTTTCGTTTGTATAAAGCGCTGATTTAACTTAAACTCTTAAAAATTAATTTTAAGACTATTAAGCTATTAACGCAATTTTATTTATGGAAATTTTGTAATAAACATTATTTTTGAATGTATTATCACTTTTAGTATTGCTCCAATAACCACTGTTTGAGAGATTAATTGACTTATCAGAATATAACATATTTATAACCAGGGGCGGCTCGTTATGTAGAGCCAAGGAGCCATGGCACTACCTCTAATTTCGAGGTCGGCAAGAAATTTTTCCGTTCTGGAACTGCATTAGAAACCAAATAATTTCTGGCTCCGCTCATGCGCACGACGATGACGTGTACTTGTCAGTCGTATTTCCGCGCCATCCACGATGAATGAAATTAGTTCATTACCGATTACGCCATTTTGTTCATGTAGTAAAGAGGGCACTTGAAGATTGTCAATTTTAGCACCTGAAAATGTCTTTTTCGGCACTTTGCATAGTTGAAAATTGTTATTTTTGACACTTGAAAGTTGTCTTTTACGACAGTTGAAAATGGTTATTTTTGAACTTTGACAATTGTCATTTATGGCACTCGAAAATGATAATTTTTGATAGTTAAAAACTCGTTTTTGACACTTGGAAAATATATTTTTCTACACATGAAAATGGTTATTTTACACAGTTGTAAATGGTAATTTTTGAAATTTGAAAACTGTTTTTTTTGACACTTGAAAATGGGCATTGTATTTGTTGGCAGCTGAAAATTGCCATTTTTGGCAGTTAAAAATTGTTATTTTTGGCAGTTGAGAATGGTCATTTTTCAAACTTGAAAAAATTTTAATTTATCGCACTCGAAAATGATAATTTTTCACAGTTGAAATGATCGTTTTTGACAGTTGGAAAATGTCATTATTTGCACTTGAAAATTGTCAATTTTGGTACTTGAAAATGTATTTTTTGGCACTTGAAAATGGTCGGTTTGTACAGTTAAAAATTGCCTTTTTGGCACCTAAAAACGTTCATTTTAGACTGTTGGTAATTGCCCCTTTTAACAGTTAAAAATTGTGACATTTGGTATTTAAAAAATTTCATTCTTGGCACCTGAAAATTGTCGTGTTTAGCAGTTGACAATGGTAATATTTGAACCATTTATGGCATTCGAAAATGATAATTTTTGGCAGTTGGAAAATGCCGTCAATTTTGGCACTTTAAAATGTCTTTTTTAGCACTTAATGATTGTCAAGTTTGGTCTTTTGAAAATATCTTTTTCGGCACTTTGCAATTTTCATCGTTGACACTAGAAAATTATCTTTTTTAATAGCTGAAAAATAGTCATTTTTGAACCTTGAAAATTGTCATTTATAGCACTCAAAAATAAGAATTTTTGACAATTGACAACTATCGTTTTTGACACTTGGAAAATGCCATTTTTGGGGCTTAAAAGTTAATTTTTACGAAAACGGTGGCCTTCCGAACAAAGAACTCATTGTCAGCCCAAAAAATTCGTCACAAAAATGTGCACCAAAAATCGAATCTTCAAAATATCGAAAATCCAACCCGTATTTCGTTAGACAATTCAATTCTTTATACAGTCGTCAAAACCGCATCGAAATCGGATGTAAACTTTCCGAGAATTCTCCCCCGCAGTTTCGAAAAATACTGTGTCGAGATAAACGCATTTAAAGTTTTGAGAAAGTTTAACTTGAGATAACTTTCACGTTTGTTCAGTTTACATGACGATATCGGTGAACACGAATCTGAGGTCAAATTTACAAAGTTCAAGATGGCGGATCCAATATAGCGGTCCAAAAGAAATTTGTATCCACCAATTTTGACCAAAATTTGGATATAAGGGTTTTTGCGGTCGCCGAACGTGAATTTATTATCAGATTAGTCAAAATGGCGGACCAAAAAATGTTGTATTTATCAATTTGGAATGTGTCAACTTCACACGCTTGGCGTCGTCCTTGACGCAACAATTGTATCGACCTGAAGCAGCAGAATCTGCAATATTTGCATAATGTCGGGAAGTTCATCATTGTAATTGCAAGCAGCAATACCGGCCGCGATGTCTACCACTGACTTCCCACATTGAACAACTTTTGGAGCTATATCCAAGAGCGTCGCGTTAAAAGTTTCGTTCTCATTTTGCGTACACCCGCCTAGGCACCGTTCCAACAATTCATCCCGGCTCAGTTCTGTGTAGACAGGACCGGAGAGTGTCGAAAATCTCCTTCTTCATCGCTGGCTTGTATCGATATCCCTGAAGTACACCAGGAGCACCTGACGCTCGCTGAGCGTGCCGGGACGTTTTTTAGAAAATCGGTTTAAATGTTTCTGGCGGACTTGGGATGAATATTCCCAAGGAATATTTTAAGCCAAAAAACAAAAGATCGATTTTTTGAAAAGTCAAGGTGGTGTAACAGCTATTTTATTTTGTATTTTGAATGTACAGCATTCAAGTAATGCGACAATATGTATTATTTACAATCAATTTCACTTGGAATATAACGCGTTATTAATATTTATGGTCAACTGAGCATCGAGTTGATTTGCTAAGAGAGGACTATAATCATTTCTGAAATACATTTGGATCAACGCCAATTTCCTGGAATGCAGCATATATTTAATTGCTGCCACGGAACAAACCAGAAGGTAACACAAGAAATATATTTGCGTGTATGCTAAAATAGTCCTAAATACATGTATGTTTCAGTGAACTTTATCATCATGTAAATATACAGGGTGTTTCAGAGCTCTGGGAACGGTCAATCACGTGCTTATTTGTCAAAATTTTGAAAAATGTTTTATAGAAAAGTTTCGCAGAATAGTGAGTACAAATTAATATTAGCATTTAAACCGCTAAATCTTTCACATTTTAGAAACGCCAGATTATATAATACAATATTTACTGTGAAACTGACCTGAAAATGTGTGCAAAAACGCAGATCGGGTCATGACCTCGGTCATGAAATCCATACTGGGAGAGGGTAGGGTGCACAAGTATGCAGTCTGTTATTAGAAAGTAATGGCGCGTGACAGGAATTGAAATACTGGGTAGGTTACTCATCTGTTACTCTGCTCACTACACTGTAAACACCACCCACCTACGTTTAAACGAGCATTTTCATTTGTGAAATATCAACGCAAGTAAAAGTACAGACTACATGAGAATATTATATTTTAATGGGGTTAATAATTTAAACTATATTACTGCAAAATGATAGTTAAAACACATATTGATTATATCGATTTAAGTTTATACCCCTTTACCTGTTCAGTAATAACCGACTGTATGTCATGACGCTCCCTGTATAATTATTACTTTTCCAGATGAAAGAAAGTATTTGTAATAATAATAATAATAATAATCCATTTATTTATAATATTTTTGTACACATCATTTACAGACTAGTAATATAAAATTAATAAAATAAATGTTGATTCGTACCGTATAATTTTTAAAGTTTCTTATTCTCGAAGCTTTACGCTTGTAGAGAAGAAGACCCTTTAACAAATACAATGTTTGTTATAAAAATTAAAGTTAACACCAATTTAAATTACATTAAAACAAATCAAATTAAATTAAACCAAATTAAACTAAATCAATTCAAATTAAACTAAACTAAATGAAAATGAGCTAAACTAAATGAAACTGAATTAAACTAAATTAAGTGAAACTGAATTAAACTAAATTAAATGAAACTGAATTAACTAAACCAAATGAAACTGAGTTAAACTAAACTAAATGAAATTGAATTAAACTAAACTAAGTGAAACTGAATTAAACTAAATTAAATGAAACTGAATTAAACTAATTTAAATTAACTATCTCTCCCAAGAATAGTGGAAATTGTATCGGAATTAATGTTTTTTAGTGACTTTTTAAGTTTATATTTAAATTCTCAGAAGTTGCTTATTGAATTAAGATTAATTATTGTGATTAGAAAATTATATACATTTACAATAAAATAACGAAAACTTGTTTTTCCAATGGCTTTTTTGGTTTTTTTATTATATGAAATATTATTCACGGCAATACGTGTCAGATAATTATGACCGTGGGTAAATAGTATTGTAGGATTTGATTTTTTTTTTAAGTTAGAGTAAATTTGTTTAAATGTTCTTGAATTCTAAAAATTTGTTCAGTAATCTGATTTTGTGAAACATTTTTAGGCTGAAATTTTATATTCACAGACATATCGTCGCAATACATTGAACTTGAAAGTTGTCAATTGTATATTTGTCATTCTTGACAAGTAGTGCGATGCTTGAAAATTAAATGAAAAAGAGTGAAATCCTCAAACTTCAAAAAGTGTGTCAAAATCAATAAAATAAAATGGGCAGTGACGAAGAACAATTAATTACTTATTAATCGATTTTAAAATAGTAATAGTAATGATATAATTATGTTAACACTAAATTCAAATATAGTTGATTCGAATTAAATATTAATTACCAATATACACCACTCGCGTGTGTTTTATAAATTAAAAGATAATAGAAACTCCTGTAGCCATGAATATATCGACATTTGAAATCTTATTTAGGATTATCGCATTAAATTTGTTGCGTGTAGTGTAGTAAATACGATTATAGCCGACATCAAATTGAAATTCACACGGAGAACGCTGATGGCAGAATCAAATACTTTCGACGTTTTTCCTTATTGGATTCTGTGGTTTCGATGTTGATGTAATATTAAAATATGTTTGCTGTTGTTTATAATGGATGTATTAACGTTAAAAAAACATCTGTTGTTTTTACTTTGTTTCATATTGTATATTTGATTTAATTTTATTATTTATTAATGATCGTTTCGGAACATGAATATTTAGATGGCTTATAAAATTAGTAAGTGAGAAAATTTAACGTTGGCTTAAAATGTAAAATCTTTGAAATCGCCTCTAGGGACCTCAAAACGGATATTTCCGTAAAAAAAAATTCACTTCGTAAGGGAGAAAGTAAACAAATCGAAATAAATAATGGATGACTGTAGAGGCATTGTGATTTACTGCACTTAAGATAATCACCGCGATTTCAATTATATAATTATGTAGAATATATGAAGAAATAATATTTGAACAGAACGCGAAACTCATAACTTATCCGATTATATTCTCCATTAATATTCGGAATGCGGTTGAAACATGATGATTGCTTATTATACAGCGAAGTGAAGTTGATGCACCATTAGCCATTAGTTTAATCACAATGGAATCTATAAAATGAATAGCGAGTAAAGATCGTTATGACTGGAAGTAGCGCATGGATTCAGTAAGCCAGAGATTCAAATCGATCTCGCTGGGAGATAATGTTTGCTAATTAAAAATACCTCCTGTGCATGCGTGTAACCATCCACTGAAATGCTAGCCGGTGCTTAAATATTGAAAATTATAACATCGTATAAATATTCCACGGCGGAGATTAATTCCGGAATAAATCATCTGCAGTTGGTCACTTTTTTTTCTGTTCGAGATTAAGAGGAGCCATCAATAAAAACCGCTCTGGCCATGCAAACGTACATCGCCGTTGTCAATTATAATTGGAATAAAGTGAAGATACAGTCCTTGGCATTTATTCACGTCGGTTTAGAGAAACTTGCAGCAGTGCGTCGCGAATGATACTTAGTTCAAGATCTACGAGAGGGTGTTATCTCAAGAATCACTTAATTATTTCACAAAGTTTGTTATTATTAATTTTATAACAAAAATTCGTTATATTACAGTCAAGTAAATACTTTTAATAGGAGGGCCTAAAAATCAATAGGTCACAAATTCAGTCAATTTGACTCAAGTGCTAAGTGCCATATCTAAAACTACTACAATTAAAGTGACTCACTATGTGGAATAATTTAACCCGATAGATGGTCATATCGTCTCCGACATAACAAGTGTGAAGTTAGCAATAGATTCTAGTAATAGATTTTAAATTACGTTTTTCGTTAAAATTTATCTATGATTATTAACCAATACATAATCAATGTATAACCAAAAAATATTTAATCCCCCATTTGTCACCTCCGCACCCCCACAAATCTAACGCCCGTTTTTTTTTTAAGAAGATAAACTACCATAAAACCACAGAAAATAATACACACTACAGATTCAGGCTGGAAGACCGCGGGTCGATAGCCGTTTAGCAGAAATAATTTTATAAATTTTAAATGTATTACATTTGTTTAATATTGTACTGTCTGCAAATAAAGATATTGTATATATATACCGGGTGTGGCACTTAAGACGCCTCGGACCATAGCTCCTTTACGATAAAAGCTATCGAAAAAAATGGTGCATAGTTACCGTCGCTATCTTTCAAAAATATTTTTAATCATCAGTGGCGTGCCGTACTCCAGTGGCGTACCAAACTTATGTTCTTTTAAATGGAATGCCCTATTTTTTATTGCAGATTTGGAAAGTGCTCGACGAGTACTTATTTTTTTATCTAACATGTTATAACCTTCACTTTAGCGGTTTCGCTGTTATAACCCCTTCTTTCAAAATTGCGCCCCATTTTTGAGATTTTTTTGTAGAGAAACTAATTGACGCCGGCGCCTAAATTTTGAATTGAGGTACAGGTTAAGACCTCGTATACCTTCACATAATTTTTTTTCGGGTAATTTATGGAAAAAAAATAATTTTTGGTTGATCTTCGCATGTTGTCATTTTTTCCGAAAATTTCAAATGGCACCCCCCTAAAAAAATTACGGCGTTGTACAGCCAAAACTCTAAATTTTTCATTGGTGTAAAAAAAAAACAGATTGCATAACAAAATTTCGGAGAAAAAAGGAATTTCATCGCAAATGTCGGGAAACGTTTTCCATTCCCAAGTGTGCCATGAGAAAACAAATACACAAATACGGACAACATAATAGTATGTACCTATTTATTCAACATGATATGAAAAATGCAGATAAAGAAAACTAAATGTTCGAAATGTTCCTGCTAGAGGCATAACCGCAACTTCGACTCACTGGCTCTAGACACTGCCCTAAGGACTTCTGGTGATATACCGCGGAAAGCCGCGCGGATTCTCTCCCTCATATCCTCGACAGTAGTTGGTACCGTCCTGTAAACCTTGTCTTTGATATGGCCCCAAAGGAAGAAGTCAAGGTGTGAGGTCTGGTGATCTTGGCGGCCACCTCACAGGACCCCCACGACCAATCCAGGAGTCCGGAAACGTTTCATCGAGAAATTCCCGAACGACACAGCTATTATGTGCAGGAGCTCCATCGTGCTGGAAAACTATCTGTCGAAGAGCGGCTAGAGGGACATTTTCCAAGAGATCATCCAAGTCGTCGCGAAGGAACCTCAAATAACTGTTGCCGTTCAGGTGCCCCTCGATGAAATAAGGACCCAAAAGGTGTTCTCCAAGTATGCCTCCCCAAACATTCAGCGATTATCTTTGCTGGTGGTTTATCATTCGCATGGCTTGTGGGTTTTCATCGGCGTAATAATGGTAGTTGTGGCGATTGACATGCCCATTTCTATGGAATGTTGCTTCATCAGAAAATAATACGCGCATAAGAAATGATTGCTCCTGCTCAATTTTGTTGATAGCCCACATGCAGAAATTTTGCCTCGCATGAAAATCTTGAGGTTGCAATTCTTGGTGCAGTTGAATCTTAAATGGATGGAATTTGTACTTTTTAAGAACACGATGTACGGATCGCGTTGAAATATCGTGATTCCTACTAATATCACGGATACTGGTATGAGGATCTTCAATAACTGCCTCCAGAACCTGCAGTTCATTATTTTCGGTAATAACTGCCTTCTTTCTAACTCTCCTTGGCCGTTTCACACTTCCCGTAGTAGTAAATCTCTCCAACACTTTTTGAAACGCACGTTCATTTGGATGTGCCCTGTGCGGATATCTCGCAGCGTACACTCGTGATGCCAAGAAACAATTCTTGTTACATTCTCCAAGAATAAATATCATGTCAACCATTTCCTCTTGAGTTCGTAACATTTTTAGAACGTTTATCAAAAATGACTTATGGCTGCTACTGACGTCTAATAATTTACTTTGACAATTACCAATCTTTTGTTTTCTCATGGCACACTTGGGAACGGAAAACGTTTCCCGACATTTGCGATGAAATTCCTTTTTTTCTCCGAAATTTTGTTATGCAATGTGTAATTTTTTTTACACCAATGAAAAATTTAGAGTTTTGGCTGTACAACGCCGTAATTTTTTTAGGGGGGTGCCATTTGAAATTTTCGGAAAAAATGACAACATGCGAAGATCAATCAAAAATTATTTTTTTTCCATAAATTACCCGAAATAAAATTATGTGAAGGTATACGAGGTCTTAACCTGTACCTCAATTCAAAATTTAGGCGCCGGCGTCAATTAGTTTCTCTACAAAAAAATCTCAAAAATGGGGCGCAATTTTGAAAGAAGGGGTTATAACAGCGAAACCGCTAAAGTGAAGGGTATAACATGTTAGATAAAAAAATAAGTACTCGTCGAGCACTTTCCAAATCTGCAATAAAAAATAGGGCATTCCATTTAAAAAAACATAAGTTTGGTACGCCACTGGAGTACGGCACGCCACTGATGATTAAAAATATTTTTGAAAGATAGCGACGGTAACTATGCACCACTTTGTTCTTAGATTTTTTTCGATAGCTTTTATCGTAAAGGAGCTATGGTCCGAGGCGTCTTAAGTGCCACACCCGGTATATATATATATATATATATATATATATATATATATATATATATATATATAATACACACTTTGTTGAATAATCATATTTTCAGGCTATATCACATTTGTATACAGTTACACCAACATAGTACGGTTTTATACACTCGTATGTAAGAACCTAATTTAAATTTTTATATCCTCTAAAACGTCCTAAGTTTAATTTAATCCAATGTGCTCTTAAAGAGATTGATACGGACATGAGAGCAGAATGGCTTTCGGGATTTAGTAACGTAGATCCGGTCGAGATCTAATCAATCCAGATGAGTACAGATCAATTGCATCAATTCTAAATATAGGGGTAAATGGATCCGATAAATTTTGATTTAACTACCAAATTTATGTATATACACACACAGCTAAATATGGATTCCAACTATGCGGTTTACATATTTCTGTAATTGATTTGTAAATTCCATTTTAATATGTGCCCTGGAGAGTAGTAGAATTGGTTATTAATACTGGCGCACGGTATGTTACCGTTACGTGCAATAAACGATATGAAAATATTATGCATTGATGGTAAAATAAATTTATAAATAAATGTTTCAGTATAATAGTGTATAATATTGTTTTAAAGGAAAATGCTATTTGTATTAATTATTTCAATTAAAATCAAAATTGATCCTACTGAAAAAATCTTCGATGTTTTTACTTACACGAAATTTTTTTGTTAAATTTATTTTACGGAAATATCCGGTTTGAGATTCCTACAGACGATTTCAACGATGTCCTGAGAATAATGAGTCTTGGAATCCACTCCTGCCATGAATTTGAAGAGGCAGGTCATTTCTTAATTCACACACATAAAATTAAACAAATTATCAAATGTCATTTTTAAGTAGCTGTCAGTAGTTAATATAAATTTCTACTGGTCTTACTTAATTTATTTAATTTAAAAATGTTTACAAAAGAGCAGAAAACTTTTATTGTCGATCGTTATTTTCGTAATGGTAGACGCCTGGTAAATGGTGAATGGGAATACAGTATCGACTCGTGCATTGAAGAATTTAGGCAACGTTTTCCTATGGCTGTATTTAATAGGAATCAGTTTAGAAGGCAGGTATTACGATCAGTTGATTGCTTTCGAAGTACTGGTAACATTAACAACAAATCAAGAAGTGGAAGGCCTCGTATTAATAATGAGAATATTAAAAACAACATCAGAAATGCAGTCCAAGACGAACCTACCACTTCGATTAGGAGACTAGCTCAACAGTTGAATTTAAGTCGTACTACTACTCACAGGATTATTCGTCAAGATCTTTACATGAAACCATATAAGTTGCAAATGTACCAAGAAGTTTTACCACTCGATTATAATAAAAGACTGGCCCACTATCGGTGGTTCAATGAAAATATGAACGAAGCAGTGTTAAATTTAACATTTTTCACTGATGCAGCCTGGTTTCATCTAAACGGATACATTAATTCACAAAACATGCGCATGTCAAGTGTTGACAACCCACATTTTTTTTAGAAAGACCCCTCTGCATCCAATCAAAGTTCGTGTGTGATTAGCAATGTCAAGACACAGAATTATCGGTCCAATATTTTTCGATGGTAATTTAAAGGCTGCCACTTATAGAGCAACAATTTATTAACGAACTTCATAATGATGAACTCCAAAATGGCTTCCACCAACAAGATTCTGCTAGACCGCACATTGCCCGTGAAACATTAAATTATCTGGATTCTTCGACGACAGGCTAATAAGCAAAGACCGACTTGCACCACTTCTTGGACTTTTTTCTTTCTCCATATTTAAAAAATTCAGCATTCAGCAATCCAGTGCATACAGTAGAAGATCTGCGAAACAACGTAATAAGAAAATGTGAAGAGATGGACAAAACAGTATTACAAAATGTGTTCGATAACATAAAACGGCGAATTAATTTGTGTATTCGTGAAAATGGACAACACATTCAACATCTGTTGTAAAGTTTGTTCTTCTTTGTTAATTTTATAATTCACAACACTATAAAATAAATCATTGTTAAATTTATGAGAAGGCGTTTTATTTATAACTAATGAAATTGTTGAACTTAACACTAAAAACAATGCGACATAACCTCAAGACCACTCCAAATAATTCATGGTTATGAATTTACATTAACAACAACTGACAGCTACTTAAAAATGACATTTGATAATTTGTTTAATTTTATGTGTGTGAATTAAGAAATGACCTGCCTCTTCAAATTCATGGCAGGAGTGGATTCCAAGAGTTTTGAGACTCACGTTATTTATTAATCTGGTTAGAAGGACAATTATGACATCTATCACAGATTTTATGACATTCCTTGACTTTATATACTTTAAACAAACTAATACTATTATCTACTTGATATTTCTAATAAAAGTGTACTTACAAATTTATATATGGAAGTCAAATAGGCAAACATACCTGAAAATAAAGAAAAAAATCATTATTACACATATGTTATATAATATATTTTGAAAAATTGCATAAAATTTTCTAGCAATAAACAATTCTTTTACAAAAAAATCCAATCATATCTGCATAAATAGTAACAATTGACGAATAATTTACAATTTTATGAATACGTTTTAAAGGATCGCAATTTAAATGACGCAATTCAGACATTTTACAGCTATATTTCTAAAGGAATGGATCTATTCATACCTACAAAATATATTAAAATAAAAAAAAAAACGTAACTTCTCTAGATGATATACTAAAGGAAAAAAAATGAAACACTTGAAATTCTTGAAATTTCGACCATTTTCAAACCGCCATAACTCGGCGTATTTTCAATCAAATTTGATGACAGGCGAAAAACTTCCAAGTGTCTTCTTTAAAATCATACATGCGAAATTAAGCGTAACCCCTTCCGCCCCCCTCTAGCACAACTGTGAAAAAAAATTGTTTTCTGGAAACCATGTCCAACTTTGACGATGTCTACACAGTTGGAAAAAAAATGTCGACTCAATACACCATAAAGGCTTTAAAATTTGATCAATTCCCTATCCAGGACTCAGAGAACGAAGTTCCTACGACGATTTAGCACCAAGTTATAGGTGTTTGAAAAAAAAATGCATTTTGAGGTTTTTAGCACATAACACACTGACTTTTCAACCAAATTTAATGATTCTTTCGGGAAATAATCCCATTTTGGCTCTTCTTTAAGGGGGTAAACCCAGATTCGAATGATCCCTTTTCGAACCCTTCAACCCTCGAACAAAAAAAAAACGTTATTGGGCAAAAAAACGCCCAACTTTGGCCACTTGTACCGTGTTGGAAAAAATGTGTCGTCTCGATCCAACAAAAGGGCATTGAAATGTTTTCAATTACCTGCGCAGGACTCAAATAACAAAGTTCCTACGACGATTTGGCACAAAGTTATGGGTGTTTGAAAAATAGCGAATTTATGTTAATAATAATTGTAGAAAATGCTAAAATGAACAACTTATAAAGAATAAGTTTTTTTCGAAATCTCTTTAGTTTTTGAGTAAACTGAGTTTTTGAATTTGAAGTATAATTTTTCCATCTTTTATCATTTTGACGTTTTAAACGTCAGTTTCATGCGAGTCTACAAAACGCTCGATGTACAGTCAGAGAAAATACAAATGCGAAACCCGCTCTGCGAGGGAATGCTGCCGCATGTCGGTGCTTAGTTCAGTCGACACCCCCTGCCTAAAGTACAATTATGAGGTAATAACATTTACAAGCCTAGTTCCCTTCTCGCCCCTAAGTGATCGAGTGACGGATTCCATATCTGTGATTTTTTTCATCGTCCAATTTTTGGTGCGTCATCTTCAAAAATTCGAATAACTAAAATGTTTACGTTATTTTGATATTTTTTTATAAATCTATCAATTGAAGATTAATTTTAGATAAAATTATTGGTAATATTTTAGTATTAATAACTTTCTTTTCGGTTTGGTATAAATAACCCCATGTTTGCCAAGATGTGAAACCCTCGAAAAATAAGTTTTTATTTTTTTAACCACTAAAAATTATTATAATTGTACAATTCACATACAGGGTTGGCTATATGTTTCTGGCTAAACGTCTGTTGTTTTCTTATTACTTTAAAATGAAATGTGTATAGTTTTATTTATTCTACTGAGTGGCGTATTTTGATTTTCTACAGCTACCCAATTTTTCGAGGTATGAACTCATCGGCAGTTTTTTTAAATGGAACACCCTGTATATTTTTACAATTTCCAATAGATACTTTTCCAACAATTGCAATGATGTAGGTTTGGTGGGTGTGCGACTTGTGTTTTTTTTTAAATATTAAATAAAATAATTCTACATCGAGTTGGCTTTTTACATCTTTTACTCTGTTTTCTGATAAAACAATTTTGTGTTTTTTATGTTTTCTGTAACTAACAGATAATATCCGTGTAAAATATTACCATTGCTGTTCAATTTTCGGTGAACTAACTAAACGTGAAAAAATTACTTTGTTAATGATGGTTAGTTTTGGAGATTGGTAGAGATCTCCACAAGATGCATGCAATATTTTTAATGCAACATTCCCTGAGAGAAATTCTAATATTTATAAATCAATAAAGTTTTCAACGATTGAACAAAATTTTTAATTTACAAATTAAATTTTTTATTATTTTATTTATTATTTTAAAACACAAAAGTCGCACACCCACCAAACCCCATATCATTGTAATAGTTGAAAAGTTATATTTGAAAATGTAAAAATATACAGGGTGATCCATTTAAAAAAACAGCCGATGACGTCATATCTCGAAAAATATGGTAGCTGCAGCAAATCAAAATAAGTCACTGAATAGAATAAATAAAACAATACACATTTCTTTAGGAATAAGAAAACAGCAGACCTTTAGCCAGAAATCAGGTGTTCCGACACATATGCCCAACCCTGTATATTTTTTTATCCAAATAAAAGGTTATTTAGGGTATTCATTTTTTTTTTAGTTTAACCCTCTTTTTTATGATTCCTGTCAGTGAAACCATATCTTTCAATGTTTGGTGCATCATCTTGAAAATTTTATATTGTTTATTATTTTCCTGATTATAAGTGAAAAAACTATGAAAAAAACCCTAGCGGTCTTCACATTTTTGAAATATCAATGGATAATTTAAATTATTTTTTAAATTATAAGTAAAAAACCCCTGAAAATTCATCTAGTGATTTTAAAATTATTGAACACGTGTTTTGGCTCAAAAAAATATGGAGATATTGGAATGAAATACATTTCAATTATTAGTTTATTATCATACATTTCAATTCCTTCGAGTTCTATGGATTATCAGTTCTGATGATATATATGTTAACTTTTATTTACGGGAAATATTTAGATATTTTATACCTTACCACGCGTTTGTGAATATAACGATAGTATTTAATGCTTATATTACCCTTCAAACTAAATTGCTAATACTTAAAAAAAACTACATATTTAAACTTAATTTACCTACCTTTGAGATTATTTTTTGGGAATGTAAGGGAGAATTACGATTGTTTTAAATTTTAGGTTGTCACTCGATCGCTTAGGGGCGAAAAAAAGTTAAACTTAAAAAAAAATTACTTAATTTGGTATTTGGGACAAAAATATATATAAATTTTTTCAGATTTTTATAGTGGTTAAAACATAAAAACCTATTTTTCGATGGTTTCATGCTTATATAAAAATGGAGTTGTTTATACGAAACTGAACAAAATTATTAATATTAAAATACTAATAATAATTTTACATAAAATGACTGTTCAATTGCTGATAAATTTATAAAAAATATCAAAATATCGTAAAAATATTAGTTATTCGAATTTTTGAAGATGTCTCACCAAACGTTTAAAAATGAAAAAAAAGTCACATAGATGGTATTTATTGATAGCAATCATATGACGAAATAAAATTTTATACTAGTGGGCAAATTTTCTATTTTTTTATTTTCAAACATTTTTTTAATACTCTAAATAAAGTTCAATGACCCTGAAAAATTCACCCAATTTTTAGTGGTTAAAAAAATATATTTGAAAAAATCTTATTTTGGGGCTTCCCGGGTCAAGTCGGGGTTTTTTTGATATACGGCTTACGGCTACTTTGGTTTAATGGCACAACTAATGATATTTTCATATTTATTTACAAATCCGTGTAGGGTGGCATTTTGACCATCTTATTACCCTTTTATTACCTCATAAATGGATTTTAAGCAGGTAAGGGTTTCGACCGAACTAAGCAACGACATGCGGCAGCATTCCCTCGCCGAGCGAGTTTCGCATTTGTATTTTCTCTGACTGTACATTTAAAATATGATTTAAATAGAAAATAAACCATGAAAGCGTAAATATAAATGATACCATCAAGTCGGAGAAAGTAACATGATGGCCACATCACCATTTTCCTGTATTTTGCTTGTTTTGCATGCACCTGGTACTTCTCTTTTGTTGCTTTTGCGTGTTTCTTTTTTTCTAAAAGTTTTTTTTTTGTGTGCATTCCCTGTTCCATCATCTGCTCCACGGATTACCTTCCCTTCGCTCAAACATATTTTTCGTTGTCGCTTCCGAAATTCGGTTTTGTAATTTAGCCCCTGTTTCTTTGAAGCTATTTTCATTCAGATATTTTCTGTAGTTTACGATAGTATCTTTATTCCATATTTCCTTTTTTACTTTCTCTGTTACGAAGTACGAGACAGTATTGTGATCGTGAATTTTTTTTTGTGAAAATATCCGTTTTGATGTCCCTAGAGGCGATTTCAAAGATTTGTAAAAATTAAAAATTGTGTCGGTGATAAGTGTGTTTCTATAAATTGTTTTGCTTTTTCTGAGTCCAATTGTTCTATTTACAAGACATTAAATGAATTTAAATACAATGCTTACAAG
Source organism: Ocypus olens (assembly GCA_910593695.2). NCBI lineage: Eukaryota > Metazoa > Arthropoda > Insecta > Coleoptera > Staphylinidae > Ocypus > Ocypus olens. Next base: position 330,629 of record OU343054.1, read on the forward strand.
CTTTCAAATCAACAGCAACTATGAAATGAGGACAAAGGCAAACGAACAGAATTCTGTGAAACCGTATTCAATTTAATTAATAATGATTAAGAAATTTTACACAGAATAATATTTATTGATGAGGCATCATTTTCCTTAAATGGTAAGTTAATCCACAAAATTATAGGTAAGTATTCTTCATTCCTTATCGATACCCATTCCTTACACCTTTTAGATTTTGGGCGTGCAATAATCCTCGCTTACAAAATTTGACGCACACACAATACAATGCGAGAGTTAATGTGTGGGCTGGACTAATTCATGATACCCTTATTGGTCCTTTTTTTATTAATGGAAATCTAAACAGTAATGTTTACTTAGATCTTCTGCGAACTCGTATAATGCCAGAAATTCATACACTAAACATTGCTGTTCCTTGTTATCAGATGGATGGAGCGCCCTCACATTCTACAGCTGCCATTAATAATTATTTAAGTGAATTACTTCCTGATGGCTGTATAGGTAGATTTGGTCCAATACCTTAGCCACCCCGGTCGCCTGATTTGTCTCCAAACGACTTTTTTATTGTGGGGGTATCTAAAAAGCAATGTTTATAATAACATTATTATAAACAATACTTCAGAGTTAAAAGATCGTATAATTACTGTTTGCGATGAATTAAGAAGAAATCCGCAACACATTAGAAATGCTATTCAAGGATTTTAGAATCGACTGGGCTACTGCTTAGAACGTGAAGGTGGTCATTTTGAATATTTATTATAATTACTTACGATTTATCATTGTTTGTTTCATTAACCTCACTTTATTCGTAATAATTTTAAGCTTTCGACGGGGCCGAGACAAGAAGAAGAAGCATTCACTGGCACCTTTGTGTACTTGGTTGCCTACATTGTCAATATATTGCAATGCGTTGATGTGATTATTATAACATAGAACATAGACATTAACAATCATATGTTCTGAGTTAAAAAAAGACCCTGTATGTATTGGTTGGCTACAAGTCAAATTTAACTACTGTTACTTAATTGGTTCTGCACTTTATCTGTTTAAAGTGAAATGTTGCTAACTTTGTTAATAATAAAAATTAAGCTAAAACCTAAAATACTTATATAAAATATTATAAAAATAATCTATTTGAACTAGTTTATATTTATATAATATAATACATTTCTTGAGCGGCTAATTTAATGGGTACCCTACCTTTAATAGTCATCCTTTGAATTCGAGTATTTTTTCCTTGATTTTTCTTTGTAATTCTGGGAATATTTTGGGTTTTTAGCATCTGCAGCACTGATTATGCCTTCACCCTAATCACCATCAATGCTCATGGTTTTCAACAATGAATATATATATTTTAATGGATAATACCAAACGACTTTAAGTACATAAATATCTTCAATTAATGACCCAGAAAGTTGCATTGGTCATTTCTGTAGCCTCTCAGGCAAGAATATTTCCAAGGGGAATTACCAAAATCCGAATAATTCTCAATCCGTGCGTCCCCGAATTGGTGTCAATACATAGCAATTGTCTGTTGTCAATGATTGGACTATTTTTAAAGATTTTGTGGCCGAATGATATTCATATCTATGCTAAAAAAAATTGTTCCCTATTATCAATGTATAATGATATTATCTATAAAAAAATTGAATATGTGTGGATTTGCGTTTTCGGTTTATCTAAAAGCAAACAATACGCTTTGAAAAATTAAATAAACAACTTGTTATCGGACATCTGAGGTGACTTTTTCATTTTGTAAAGCCGTTGTTAATATAATAAATTAATTTATAACAGCTATCGGAAAATATATTTTTAGTTACAGTCACGACCTTATCAACCTATTATGAAATGTGTATGACTATCTGTTTAATAAATTATAATTGCAAATCAATAATATCATGTAATATTTGTTTATATAATTGGTTATTTTTAAAAACAGTTTTGACATTTATATTTTTTTTTATAATTCGAACAATATACATGTTTGTTATTCATTTTTACTAAATATTTTTAAATTCGAAATGTAAACGGAAATAATAGTTTCTTTTCTTGTGCTAATTTATAATTGATTTGATTGGTTTTTCTGTTTAGCGCACTAACGATCGCAATAAATGTATAATTTTGAAAACGCCTTAATGTCTGTGAAGTTGACATAAAATTTTAATCAATTACGAGTTTATTGCTAATAATAGAGATAGTAGAGAATTGTATGCGCTATCAATCTATGTAAAAATTATTAATTGATAAGTGTTACTTTGTAAATTGTCGACCAAAAATGATAAAACAATATATTTTTACGAGTACTTAAGCTGAATTGTTCATGTTTTTGTTGAAAATGTATTTGGAACACGAATATGTAATTTTTTGTCTGACAAGTATATTGTCAATCTAGTTACATAATTTCTGATGTGTATTTACTTACAAAAATCAGCAATAAATCAGGAGAAGATTGACCAATGAACTAAGGACAGAAATGATCTAATCGTTTGTATCACTAAACTTTTTTTGGCCCTCGAAATTTTTTCAATATAATTTTTTTCGTCCAAAAACCACATAAAATTAACTATGATTTTGGAAAAAGTCAATTTTTTGAAAATTAATATTTTGTTTTCGAATACAAACAAAACAAAATTACGTTCCTCTAATATTTTGATATATTCACGGAACGACTACCTTTAAAACTAGTTTTGATTTTTGAAAATGTGTTCATTTTTGGGTTTGTGAATTTTTGAAAATTAAAGATTTAACTTCTAAAAAAATAAATATTGATATGAATTTCACAAAAATGTTAGTATAATCACAAAAAATCTGCCCTTAGAATAAACTCACGACTTTTGGTAAGTGTTATTTTTTTCGAGTTATGAATTTATAAAAAAAAAAATATTTAAAGTTGAACTTAAAGTTGAAAATTTTAATATATTCACAAGATTAACATAAACTTTGATTGTTGAAAATTTTTTAAGTTGTCAATATTTGAAAACAAAAAAATAGAAAAAAAAATACTGGTTTGATTGAGTTTCTTAAAAACCCCAATGGTAATACATTTATCTTTTAAGTGAAGTATGATATTTAAAAATGAGTAAATTTTTGCGTGTTATGAATTTTTTTAAATTAATATTTTCAGTTCTCAAACAATTAAACAAAACAAAAATCATAAACAAAATTGAGTTTCTCAAATATTTGAATACATCCACAGAACGACTACCTTTAAAACTAACTTTAATTTTTGAAAATGTGTTCATTTTTGGGAGATATGAATTTTTTAAAATGATTTTTCAAAATGTATTCATTTTTGGGTAATATGAATTTTTTTAAATTATTTTTGAAAATTTTTTACTTTCCAAGTTGTCGAACACTTGACAAAAAATAAATACTGATATGATAGAATTTCTCGAAAATTAAAGTAAATAATCTATTCACAAAACATCTGCATTTAGAATTAACCAAGATTTTTGAAAATGTGTCGATTTTTGCGTGAGTTGTGAATTTTTTTAAATTATTTTTTTAAGTTGCCGAATATTTGAACAAAAAAAAATAGAAAAAAGAATTAATACTGATATGACTGAATTCCTTGAAAACTTTAATGCAATCGTAATACATTTATCTTTAATATTGACTATGATTTTTGAAAATGAGTCCATTTTTGCGTGATTTAGGAGTTTTTTCAAAATATTTTTTTTTTAAGTTGCTGAATATTTGAACAGAGAAAAATAGAAAAAAATATTAATACTGATATAACTGAATTCCCTAAAAACTCTAAGGTAATCATAATACTTTTATGTTTGAAACTTCCCATGATTTTGGAAAATGTGTCAATTTTTGCGTGATTTATGAATTTTTGCAAAATATTTTTTCAAGTTGCTGAATATTTGAACAGAGAAAAAATAGAAAAAAATATTAATACTGATACAACTGAATTCCCTAAAAATTCTAAGGTCATCATAATACATTTATGTTTGAAACTTCCCATGATTTTTGAAAATGTGTCAATTTTTGCGTGATTTGTGAATTTTTTCAAAATATTTTTTTAAGTTGCTGAATATTTGAACAGAGAAAAAATAAAAAAGAAAACAATACTTATATGACTGAATTCCTTGAAAACTCTAAGGCAATCATAATACATTTATCTTTAAAATTGCGGGTTGCGAATTTTTGAAAATTAATATTTTAACTTGTCGAACTCTTAAACAAAACAAAATTGAGCTCCTCAAATATTTTAATATAACCACAGAAAGACTACCTTTAAAATTAAATTTGATTTTTGAAAATGGGTTCATTTTTGGGTTTGTGAATTTTTGAAAATGAAAGATTTAAGCCGCCTATAACTTAAAACATAGGTCGCCCGTAGTGATCAAAAGTTTGGCCACCCCTGATATACAGGGTGATCCATCTCATAGGTAACAAGGAACTTTGTTGAGTTATGCAACATTTTTGGAGAAAAAATTTTCGTTTTCATTGATTTTTGGGGAAACGGCAACACCTCGAAATTGCGTTTTTGAGATAACAAGCTTTATGTATGTACGAGGGTAATTTAAATATAAACGGTAATTTTTTAATATAAATTTATTGATTGATAATATGCATAAGATAATCGTTCAGTTTTTTCATACTCAACACACTTTTGCCAACGATTTGGAAGCTTAAACATTTCTTGTTTATAGAAAGTTTGCGGGCGCGTCATCAACCAATTGCGCACGTATTCCTCAACCTCTACATCGCTTTTGAATCGTTCCTCTCGTGCATTAAGTGTGCACATAATTTAATCTTCATAAAGTTCAGTTATAATATGTGACGTTTGTTATTGAAACTAACGTCACTTTTAGATCATTTCTTTTTTTTTATAATTTCTACAACACTGTACGTCTTACACGCCAATTTTTCTGATGCCAATGTCTCAATCAAATACAGTCACCCAGTATAATTAACAGTATTCATCGGAATTTTCCATTTATAAGTAATCAAACCAGTATTTTTATACGGAACACATTTCCTTCGGATTAGTAACGAAAGTATTAAAATATGATCGTATCGTTGAATAAAAGCGGATCAGAACCTGTTTAGCATGTTATTCTACTTGATTAATTATAAATACGTCAGTGGGCGTAAGCGGTCCATCAATATGCTTCGAACAAAGCCATTAAGGCGTGTTGTAGCAATTCATTGCAAAATAGTTGTGGTTTTTTTTTTTGTTAACACAATACTATTGATTCGTAGGATAATGAAGGTTAAAGCGGAGGTATCAATGACGTGGTATGTCAAATGTATTTATAACCGGAGCCGTGAAATTTCGGCTAGGTCAGGGTATTTTGTATGCGGTGAAGGTTTTGTATCTACAGCTGATCTAAATAATTAATCAATGCCAGCATCAGACTGACTCACTGAGCAGAAATTGCGTTTCCCTGATTAATAGAACTTGTTGCGATAATAATATACCTACTTAAACTATAGGTTGTCCCAATATGAACTTGGTGATGATATTTATTGATTCTTAGAACCTTACCTATCTATTAACATCCGTATAAATCACAGTTTCTATTATTTGTTAAACACGATGTCTGATAAATGCGCACCTCGGTCCTTCTGTAAATGGACATTCTTATTTGTAAAATTTTCGATTACTTTGTTGCAGGTTGTCAGGTCATTTTTGAAATAATCAATTGTCTGGGGATTCATTTGCCTTTATAATACCCTAAGACAGTGGCGGCTCGTGGAACATGTTGATGGTAGAGCCACTTAGTATGCAATATCCCCCCTCCTTTTTTTGAAGAAACAAAGAACCATTTATCTTCCTAGACCAATCGAATATTTTGGCCTAAAAATAAAAAAATTAGAACAAAACAGCCAAAGATCTAAAATATCGGCGAAAAAAACAAAAAACCTCGTTTAAAAATAAAAATGCAGACCAAAAAATTGAAAATACAAGCAAAAGAAAAATAATTTGCCATTTTCAGCCCCAAAATAACTCTTTTTCATCTTGAAATAAGTTCCAACGAGAAATTCGAAAATAATAGCAAAAATAAAAATCGATAGCCCTTTCACAGTCAACGGAAAGCGGATTTCAAAATTTTAACATGATGTTATTTCTGTGAATAAAGATGTTTGTATATATAAAAATAAAAAAAAAATCGCAATTAAATCTAAAATATGGGACAAAAAATAAAAAATTAAGACCAAAAATCTAAAATTCGTACCCTAAAATCAAACGGTAGACCAAAAAATAAAAAATTTTAACAAACGAATCGAAGAAGAAAATTTCGTCGAAAAGACCAAAAATTGAAACCAAAATAATCGAAAATACAAAATATGGGCCAAAAAAGTAAAAACCTACAATAGGCCCTAAAAAGGTGAGACAAAATATCGACGCCTCGGGCGTAAAGATAAAAAATCCAAAATTTCTACAAACCAATCGAATTTTTTCGTTAAAATAAATAATATTCTTCATACAAAAAATCTACAATATAGCCCAAAACGGTGAAAATTTAGACAAAATATCGAAAACGAGCGTAAAGATAAAAATTGCAGACAAAAAAAATCGAAAATTTCTACAAACCAATCGAATATTTTGGTCAAAATAAAAAGAAAAATAAAAAAATGGTAATGTAGCCATCATGTTACTTTCTCCGACTTGATGGTATCATTTATATTTACGCTTTCATGGTTTATTTTCAATTTAAATCATATTCTAAATGTCCATCGAACGTTTCGTAGACTCGGTGAAACTGACGTTTAAAATGTCAAAATTATAAAAGATGGAAAAATTATACTTCAAATTTAAAAACTCAGTTTACTCAAAAACTAAAGAGATTTCGACAAAAAATTATTCTTTATAAGTTGTTCATTTTAGCATTCTCTACAATTATTATTAATACAAATTTGCTGTAACTATTATCGTTTCATAATTATAGACCAAAAATAAAAAAATTATATTAAATTTTTTTCTCGAATAACAATGATTTTATGAAAAATGTTTTTAAACAAAATAACCTCATTTTTTCGTTGTCTTCAATATTTGTTTAAATGTTTTTGTGATATTTTTCATATTTAAGAAAATATTGACAAAAAACAAAAAAACAGTTAAGGTAAACACCCACTTCCGGTGTACGAAATTTTACCAAAAGCTTTTCAGTTCTCCGGATTATCAAATAAGACGTATGTTAAAAGTTTCATATCAATTGCTCTATTAGTTTTTGAGATACAGCGCGCACTGACACACACACACACACACACACCATCACACACACACACACACACCATCACACACACACACACACACACACACACACACACACACACACATACACAAAAAAAAATTCCAGAAATTGTTGAAATGGCATCTAGGGACCCCAAAACGGATGTTCCCGTAAAAAAAAATTTTGAAAAAAAATCACGATCACAATACTTTCTCGTACTTCGTAACAGAGAAAGTGAAAATCGGAAATACAGAAATCTAAAATATGGGCCAAGGAATCAGGAATATTCAAAATAAAAAAAAAGCAGACAAAAATCGAAAACTTAGGTAGAGGCTAAATAATTTGCCACTTTCAGCCGCCAAAAATAAGTTTCTGACCAGAAATTCGAAAATAATCAATCCATAAATAAAAATCACGAAATAAAATTAATAATCCAAGTTAAAAAATGTAAAATAATGAATACAAAATATACCAAAATCAAAAAAAGTACGATAATAAATTGAGACCAAAAATCTGAAAATAAAAATTGTGGACCAAGGAAACAAAAATTTTAACAGACAAATAAAAAAATAAAGAAAATTTTTGGGCACCAAAAAAAACACGATGCCAAAAAGTCGAAAATTTAGACGGTATATCGAAAACTCGGGCCTGAAGAATATATGAAAACAAATGCAGACTACAAAATCGAAAATTTAAACAAACAAAACTCGAAAATACCGAAAAAAAATAAATCTCGCATATAAATCAGTAATTCAGGTTATAGATATTTTAACCAAAATTAAGTCAAAAATTTGGAACTATAATTAAAAATTCGGCCCGAAAAATCAAAAATACGGACTAAAACATCAAAAATGTTACCAATTATATCGAAAATTTATGTCACAATAAAGAATATTTACATCAACAGATCGAAAATTTAGGCCCAAACGAATCGAAAATACTGGTCAAAAATCTAAAAATTAAAATTTCGGCGGGAAAATCAAAAATGCGGGCCAAAAAGTCGAAAATTTAAACAATTAAATGGTAAGTCAAAATAAAGGATATTTACGTTAAAAGTTCAAATATTTTGTCCAAAACTATCTAAAATACAGGTGAAAAATTTAAAAACCAAAAATGCGGACCAAATAGTCGAAAATTTTAACAATGAAATCGAAAATTTAGGTCAAAATAAAGAATATTATTAGCTTAAAAACAAATCGGAAATACATGCTTAATAATAAAAAAAATCAGAATATTCTAGTAAGAAAATGGTCTCAAAAATCACTCTATTGTTCAAAAAAGTGAAACTAATTTGAAAAAGAATTCAAATAAAACCATTAACTTTATTGTTTCACCTTTTGTGCCGGCAGTTTCGATAACTTTAGATTTAGTAGACACATTTTAAATAATTCAAATAAAACAATTAACTTGGTTAGTATGACTCTCAGTAGCTGCTCAACATGTTGATGGTACTTTTACAATATGGAAGGCCTCCTTTTTTGAAGAAAGAAAGGACCATTAATCTTCGTATACCAAGATTATTTTGAGTTGTAAAGTAAAGGTTTATAATTTCAAACAGCCGAATTCAAACTAGCTGAAAATATGATTTATGCGTACTTTTTGTCTGACATGTACTAAATCTGTAACACCATTCTTCGACCCCGTAACCTCACCATCAAACAATACACATGGAAAACAAAAAGAATTTTAAGAATTAATTAAAAATTCTTGTTGAGCTTGCAACTACAGGTAGTGCCATGGCTCCTTGGCTCTATATCACGAGCCGCCCCTGCCCTAAGAGATAAAGTATAATGGTGTGAAATCGCACGATCGCGTCACCGTTTCTACTATAAATTGACAGTTTCTCCTGCACGGGGGCAAGTAGTGCCACCTTGCTAGAAGAACATATTGAGTCCCATATCTTCTAGCAGAGGTCTTTAAAAGTTGGTCAACATCTGATAGTAGCGTTCATCACTAAATGTTATTATTTCTGCATTCCCATTTACAAAAAATATCACCTTATGCAGAGAATCCACAACAAGCAGTCATATCAAGAGGATAAATTGGTTTGTTTCATCTCTTGAGGATTCTCACGTCACCAAATATGCCAGTTTTGTTTAATAATCTGTAATGATCGTAGGATGAGGAATGAAGGACATACATAATTATATTTTTTCACATTAATACGGGATTTATCACGTAAATTAGAATCAATCTCACGGGACAATTAATGAGTTCATCGACTGATTGGATCAGGGATGCCCAAAGTAGCCCAGAGGGTCGATGGAAATTTAAAAAGGCTCGATAAAATTCCAGTGGATCGATGATAAGTTTTTCTATCTCTGCCGATTGCCATGTCGTTTTTATTTTATTATTTAGGCATATATTATATTCAGCAACGTCGCGTGCTAAAAAAGTTTTGGCAGTATTCTCAAGTATAATAAGCATTTGGTTTTATTGCGTCCCCAGAGAACCATTGTCTCCCATTATGTTTAAACTGTGAAAAAACATTTAGAAATCATATGAAAGCATCGAAGATGAAAAGAAAGCACCATGCCAGGAAAGATTTCAAGACTTAAAGAAAAATACTAAGCACTGCCCGGTGGAAGCAATACTAGGATGGACTGGATCTGGATCGGCGACATCGGTTCAGCGTGTCGGCGACTTCATATATTAGGGTTGTCAAAGGGGGGGGGGGGGGGGGGGCACTATGAACACTGCACTAGAACACACAAGGATTGGGCAGAGGCAAAAATAGCCTGATTGGCGCGATAACAATCGATATTATTTACACACGGATTATACAGTAAAATGTTCAAGAATAAAATAAATACACGCGGGAAAGTAAAAAAAAAAATAGTCAAGAAATAATGTCACAAATGGAAAACTGTCGCGAAAAAGTAAATAATCAACAACACTTCACTCAATGTTCAAATCATTGGAAACGGCGGAGCTATGATGACGTCGGCGGCTATGATGATGTCGGCGGATGCGGCGGCGTCGGTGATGGCGGTCTGCGGCGACTGTTCTGTGGTGACTGATTGCAGAACTTCGTGTCGACTGAGTTTTAACTGTTCTGATGATCCGAGTCGAATATTTGTGCCTCATCTGATGTCCGATCTGTTGTGTTGATTCTCTCTTAGTTGGCCGAGAGACAACTGCAGTTCGTCCCTACTGCTGTGTTTTTATCTGATGTCCGTGGAGCGCTTCAAGGGCTTTATAGTAGAGATGCCACGAATATTCGGTTACTGTTCGGTATTCGGCCTATTCGGCTACTTTTTCCAATATTCGGTATTCGGCCGAATGTTGCGTACTATTCGGCCGAATACCGAATACCAAATTTTGAAAAAAAAAACACATTATTAAAAAATGTATTTATTTATTTTCATCACAAAATATTTCGTTTAATACTTAAAACCTGTCAATGGTAAGTTGTGATGAATGAAAACAATTTTTTCAGCGTTTGTTGATAGCTAACGATTGCGCTTTTCTTCATAAACTATACCTGCTTTTGAAAATAGCCTCTCACTATACACACTACTGCCAGGAGACGATAGATAAATCTTAGTGAATTCTGTCAGCCTTGGATATTGTTTTGCGTTTACTGACCACCATTTGTAAGAGTCTGCCGTTCGATGTAGGCGAGCGGTTTTCAAATAAAAATCCAGCTCATTTGCAATAGCACTATTCTTATCCACATCCTCATCATTTTGCATATTTTCTGTAGCAATTTCCTCAAAACAGTTCCAGAAACTGTCGTGTATTTCAATCATTTTCATTGATATTTCTTTTCTTTCGAAGTGGAGAAGAATCATCATCAGTATCCGTACTACTAGACTCATCACAACTAATTTTCAGAGCTTCAAAAAGAATTTTTTGTTTTGCTCTTTGTGTTTGAACTAATCCTAGGAAACTGGTTTTGAAACGCGAGTCAAGAAAAGTGGCAACCAGATATTTGTCATTCTCATCTAAGTTGAACCGTGTTTCAAGCTCAACTTCTAGTGAAGATCTCATTCTCAATAAATTTGCTGTCCTATCTGCAGTCTCTTCCTTTCTCAGGTATTTCAACAATGTGACAACATGTGCAATCACTTCAGAGATGCAGGAAATACCTGAACTGGTTATTTTCGTAATCTCTTCGAACGGTTTGAGGAGTTTGACACATTGTTCCATTAGCTCTCACTGAGAAGATGTTAAATTGTTTAAACACTCGTGATCAGTTATGTACAGAGAAACAGCTCGCTTTTGTTCCAATAATCGGTCCATTAAATAATATGTAGAATTCCAGCGTGTGCTTACATCTTGTACTACTTGATGATTTGGCAAGTTAAGTTCTTGGTAAATTAATTTAAACTTTTCTTGTCCTACACCAGAGTGGTTAAAATGGATAACAATTCGTCTCGCGGCATTTATCATCTCTGTTATTTCCGTTTGAGACTGTAGCGATACTTCGACGCTCGTTGCAGTGAATGAATGAAGCACTTGGCAGAATCATATTCTGCGTCTCGTACACCTTTTATCATATTAGCTCCACTGTCATGGACAAGTAAATGGATCTTGTTATGAGGAATATTAATATTGCATCTTTCTGCAATAGCATTGAGTTCTTTTGCGATATTGGTACCAGTATGTGAGCCAGCAAACGGCTTCATCGCTAAAACGCCATGTTCATGAACAAACTCTGAAGATATCCAATGCGCAGTGAAACTCAAGAAACTTTGGTTATTGTGCTGACATGTCCACATATCAGACGTCACGGATACAGCTGTTGCTCGCGAAATGCTAGCTTCAATTTTCAAATTCTATTATATATATCAGGAATAATTTTGTCGGTCATGTAAGTGCGACCAGGTATTTTGTATTGAGGTACTGGCTTTTCCATAAGCCTTTTAAAGCCGACTCGTTCAACAAGTGACAATGGTTCATTGTCTAATGCAATCATTTCACCGATTAAATAATGATATTTTATTGATTTCACATCATTTATATCCCATAACAATTTCCTTTCGGTTGTTTCCTTCAGAGTTAACTGTTTCATTCCTGACGTACCTGGTACTGCCATTATCTTGGAATCGGTAGAAGTAAGAGTACCATCATTTTTGCTACCACTTGTCGAGGGAACCGCAGTTAACGTAGCGTACTGCTCAGCATGTTTGCTTTTAAGGTGGTTTTTCAAAGAAGTAGTAGCTGTGAACAAAAAAAAAACGGAACACAATAATTAAACAATGAAAAATCTGACATCAAAAAGGGAATTCTTGAATAGTACTAGCTTAAATTATTATTATATTATTTTTATTAGTATTATTCTGGCTTCACTTAAGCCTCTGAATTCCAAAGATAATAAATAAAATGTATATTTAAAAATACGACTTATTTATATAAAGTTTATTCAACGAAATCAAACTTGTAAAATAGAGTACCAGGCAAAAATAACAAGAAATAGAAAAACTACAAGGGCTAAATACCAAATATCACTAAAATTGTTTCACTTATTAACATGTATTAAGATTTTACTTACATGCTTTCTTTCCTTCTCCACCACGCGAGATCTTGTTTATACACAGCAAACACACCGCCAGTCTATTATCTTCACTACAAATCTTATAATATTTCCAAACAGGCGATTTTTTATTAAATTGTGCCATTTTGTAAAGCTTATGGCGATATTTTTTTAATAATAAGGACTAAGGATTATTAGTTGTAACCCAATTTGATATATGAATGAACAAGTAATGCGCGTCGTGACACGATCTAATCGCAAATGAAGCAAATACGCACGCTGTGTCGCTCGCGCACATACCGCAGTGAGACAGGTCGTAGCCTGTCACTGCGATGTGTACACATATTTTGCCGAACATTCGTCCGCCGATTATTCGGCGCTTCGGCCGAGAGCATGGCCGAATATTCGGTATTCGGTATTCGGCAAAAACACTATTCGTGGCATCTCTACTTTATAGTGCCCACGTCGCACTCTGCTCCGGTTGCGGATGGTGGTGGTGGTAGAGTGCGACGGCGCACGTGTTCGAACCGTAAAATTGCACTTCTCGAAACAATTTGGGTTCGAGCCGATTTCGTCACGTACGCAGGCAGCGGGAGGCGGACCGACCGTCTTTTGTGTTACCGTAGCAGCTGCACATTTCCACTAATAGTTCTGCGAAATGACCTAACGAAGTCCTCGGCACATCAGCGCACAATAGGTGGAGGCTTATCCCTTCATTGTATTGTTAATGGCAACTGTACTTCTTCGAAAATTATCTCGTTTGGAAATTTAAATAATGCGGAATTTATGTAAATATTGAAAAGGAGCAATGGTTAGCTCGTAAAATGCAAATTAAGATAATTACGCATTTGTTAAGAAGCGTAGATAAACTAAGCGCCGATAACAGGGTGGAACAATTAAAAAAAAAATTTGGCTAAGATTAATATCTAAAAAAAAAGTACGAACAAAAATTTTCTTCAAGGTATGCATGTCGCATAACGTCGCCAAAAAGAAACGTGGTTTACGAAACGTGTAAACCTGCATATTTTGGACTGATTTTTTTGTATCTTCATTATAGCTCCAGGAGCCCAGGTATTTAATTTTTTAATTTCTGCTTTTCACATGAGGTCTTTGGGTATCTTGTCACAGACAAGGTATGATCTAACATCGTGATTGTAGTGTGAGAGTGCACCATCTTGCTGAAATAAAACAGTAGTGTCACAAAGTAATGGTATAATTTATCCTTTTGACGATAAACCCCACTACACTATAACTTTTGGTAAATTACCGCGGATTATCAGGTCCTCAGTAGGAGTAATTGTGGCGGTTAATTGTCGTACCAAATACTCCTCTCTTCGGTCTGGATCATCTTTAACAATAGCATGGACTAATCTTGGAATGTAACTTTTCATTTGACAGCGCTTCAAAATCCGATGGACACACGATTTAGAGATACCTAACTCAAGATTCGCTTGCCACGCAGATTTGTTGGGTTGATCAGGCGTGTTCATTGTTGATCTCAAAATTAGTGATGTGCTCTGGTTATTACGTGTTTATTTAAAATATTCACAGCCAACAGCATGCACAAGATAGTTTCTTTGTGTTGTTTGCTGTATGTTTTGAGAAAATTTCATTCACCTCCAAAAGTTTAGTTTTAATTCTTCATACTTCAATGAAAAATTATATCTTTTGTAAATTCAATGTTATATGCGTTTATATGCGTAAATATCATTTTTTCAATTACATTTTTGTTTCATTTAAAATTGCATGTTTTCGAAAAAGGATTAATCTGTATTTAGTATTCGTGAGTACTGGTAATTAATATAAATAATAATTTCACATCTCGGTAACGATTAATCTAAAATTTATTTTGAATAATAATGCAGTGCGATTTCTTCCTTTAGTGGAATTTTTGGATGAATAAATGAACAAATGAATACAACCATGGGCCCGAGCTAATACTTCTCGATCGCCGAAAAATCTTTCGCCCGGGCTGGGATTCAAACGCACAAGCGCTCGCCTGTATCCGCTACACCAACGGGCCACCCTGCATTTAATGCTCTTAATTTATTTAAACACTATGCCTGTTGGCTCAGGTGTATCCTAAATATGAGAAATGTCGTTGATTGGGTCGATGACGGGTTCACTATTGGGAGTAATTAATTGAGTTTGGAAGGAATACCCTCATTCAGTAAAATTCATTAAATAAAACTAATTGGCGAATATAGGATCGATAGTGCGAACTGTCTCGTGTGCGTTATAACCAATTCAAAATGTCCTGGGTCCCAATCCTAACGATGGCATGGATGTCTACTGGTTGTCTATTTCATTTAAAATATGAATTATATAATAGAAATCGGTTGTCTAAGCAAATCATTCATAATTCCTCAACAAAAATCGATAGTCGCTCGGGATTATACCAATAATGCCGGTTCAATTACAACCGCAGCATATAATACTTTCAATTATACAATTTTCTTTCATCAATAGGCATAAATAAGTTACACACAATTTAATTTTTTTTTTTAAATCGAGAGAATAACCACATGTTAAATTGCCCTAGTCGTCTGGACAGCAATCAATTTTATTATAGTCTGAAGATATACTCATGTAGATAATATGTTCATAAATCATTAAATTACTCACTCACTTTCTGACCCAGCACTGCAAGCCGAACATGATTTAAGTGGCGTACATTAAACACAAGTGTTGCTTGTCGTTACATTAAGTGATGCTCTCCGAGTAAAAGTAGAAGGTGAAGGCAGTTTGTAATCCATTGCACGCACAGCTGATCTTTAGATTCGTAATTATGCTATATCATGACCATTACAAGTAACATTAACACGTTTCACAGTAATAACTCATAACTAGACTACTTGGAATATTGTGATTAATTGTAGATAAATTTAATGATTTCGTGTCTTGATATATAGAAAGGAAAGTATGATAAGTGGGTACTTATAAATATGTGGTCGATGTTAGAGCTTTGCTGATGAATAACACTGATAATACTTGTTTAAGTGATTATTAGTGAAGATTAATAACTATTTATAAATAAATCAGCAATTTTTCCTTTTTCTTTTAAATGAAGTCATAAAATATTATATAATTGCTTATACTCTATGACACCACTAGAGTTTCTCATTCTTAATTTTTTTTGGTTTCGGTTAGACGAGTCAAATGTTTAAGGCATTCCCGGGAATTTTCGTAACTCCAGAAATTACAAAAAAATGGTGATGTGGCCATCATGTTACTTTCTCCGACTTGATGGTATCATAGCCATTTATATTTACGTTTTCATGGCTTATTGAAATCATATTTTAAATGTACATCGAGTATTGTGTAAACTCGGATGAAACTGACGTTTAAAACGTCAAAATTATAAAACATGGAAAAATTATACTTCAAATTCAAAAACTCGGTTTACTCAAAAACTAACGAGATTTCGAAAAAAACTTATTCTTTAGAAGTTGTTCATTTTGGTATTCTCTACAATTATTATTCACACAAATTTGCTGTAACTATTATCGTTTCATAATTATAAACCAAAAATTGAAAAAAATTCATAATTTTTTTCTCGAATAGCAATGATTTTATGAAGAATATTTTCAAGCAAAAGATGTTAATTTCTTTATTGTCTTCAATGTTTGTTTAAATATTTTTCATATTTAAGAAAATATTGGCAAAAACAAAAAACAGTTAAGGTAAACAGCCACTTCCGGTGTACGAAATTTTACCAAAAGCTTTTCAGTTCTTCAGATTATCAAATAAGACGTATGTTGAAAGTTTCATATCAATCGCTTTATTAGTTTTTGAGATACAGCGCACACAGACAGACACACACACACACACACACACACACACACACACACACACACACACACACACACACACACACACACACACACACACACACAGAGACACACAAAAATTCCAGAAATTGTTGAAATGGCATCTAGGGACCCCAAAACGGATATATCCGTAAAAAAAATGTTTGAAAAAAAAATCACGATCACAATACTTTCTCGTACTTCGTAACGGAGAAAGTAAAAATATAAATTCTGAATGTTATTAAAATACATTATTTTATAACCAATTTATTTATTTATTCTATATTATATTTTACAATTCACGAAATACAAAATTGAACTTGTATATTCTTAACAAAAATAAAATTAATTATAAAAAATGAAAATATTACGAAAAGAAAACTAAACATCTATTAAATAGACAGTATATTATATGCATATATGTTGAAATTTTAATTTTAATTTATAAAATATGCTTTTAAATACGTGATTGCATTTGAGTTATCATCTTTTAATCCTCTTACATTCAGTACTTGTAGATTTCATGAGAATTATCAATTATATAGAAGTTTTCTTTCTAATTCCTTCAAAAATTTTAAAGTCTCGTCTTAGTATTTTTTAGTAACATTGGGCGTTTTTGCCCAAAAACGTGTTTTTTTTTGTTCGGGGGTTGAAGGGTTCGAAAAAGGATCACTCCAATCTGAGTTTACTCCCTTAAAGTAGAGCCAAAATGGGATTTTTTCCCGAAAGAATCATCAAATTTGGTTGAAAAGTTATGTGCGAAAATCCTCAAAATGCACTTTTTTTCAAACACCCATAACTTGGTGCCAAATCATCGAAGGAACTTCGTTTTTTGAGTCGTGCATAGAGAATTGATAAAATTTGAATGCCTTTATGGTGGATCGAGTCGACAAAATTTTTCCAACTCCGTAGACACGTCAAAGTTGGACATGGTTTCCAGAAAAAAACTTTTTTTTTCTCAGGGGCGCAAGTGGGGGGCGGAAGGGTGTACGCTTAAGTTCGCATGCATGATTTTAAAGAAGACACTTCAAAGTTTTTCGCCCTCAAAGATTCATCAAAATCGATTGAAAATACGCAGAGTTATGTCGATTTGAAAATGGTCGAAATTTCACAAAATTCAAGTGTTTTTTTTCCTTCAGTATATATTTCTTTTAAAAATTATTTTTTTTTAAAAATCTCACAAATACCAAATGCAAAAAGTAGTTTTTTCCTCTTAATGGGTGAATGTTTCAAATGTTTGTGTAACTGAAAAATTATTTTTTTAAATTTTATGTCGAAAACAAACATAATGCTTTGATTCATGGGCGTCCGCAGAAATTTTTCCAGGGGAGGGCAAAACTTTCATACAGAAATTTCGAATAAATAACCGTCAAAAATGACAATCTCGAATTATCAAAAATTCTGCATTTCTGCTACGACAAACAGCACGATTCAACGGTAAATAAAGAAATTTGCAGATGCCAAAAATTGTGTATTTTAACAATCAAAAACGGCATTTTTTGATATTAAAAAGGAAAATTGCCATTTTTGAATTGTTAAAAATTTTGCATTTTTGCCATTGCAAACGGTACGATTCAGTGGTAAATAAAGAAATTTGCAGCTGCCAGAAATTGTCGTTTATTACTATCAAAGACGGCATTTTTTGATATATAAAAAAAATTCAACTGCTAAAAATGACATATTCGAACTGTCAAAAATCGCACTCCTATCACAAATGTCACGTTAGCAGTAAAAAGGAAATTTTCAATTGCTGGAAACTATTCAGTACTGTCAAAAATTGCTCATTACTGAAACCGGCAAGTTTCAACAATAAATAGAAAATTTCCAAATGCCAAAAATGTTTAACTGTCAAAATTTGAGCATTTCCACTATCACTATCGGCATTTTTTAATATTAAAAAGGGAAAATCCCAACGGCCAAAAGTAACAATAAAATAAATTGTCAAAGATTGTGCAATTTTACTGTCAGACACGGCATTTTTCGATAGTAAAAAAATAAATTTTTAACCGTCAAAAATGACAATTTCGAATTGTAAAAAATTCTGCATTTCTGCCACCACAATCGGTACGATTCAACAGTAAATAAAGAAATTAGTAGCTGCGAAAAATTATGTTTTTTTACTATCAAAGACGGCATTTTTGATATTAAAAAAGGAGTCAATTTCAACTGCTAAAAATGACAATTTCGAACTGTCAAGATCAGCACTACTATCAAAATGGCACTTAGCAGTAAAAAGGAAATTTTCAATTCCTGAAAATAACTTTTCATTACTGTCAAAAATTGCTCATTACTGAAAAAGATTCGTTTCAACAATAAAAAAAAAATCCAAATACCAAAAATGTTAGACTGCCAAAATTTGAGCATTTCTACTATCACTATCAGCATTTTTCAATATTAGAAAAGGGAAATTTCCAACGGCCAAAAGTAACAATTACAAATTGTCAAAAATTATGCAATTCTACTGTCAGAAACGGTATTTTTCAATAGTAAAAAGATACATTTTTAACCGTCAAAAATGACAATTTCGAATTGTTAAAAATTCTGCATTTCTGCCATCACAAACGGCACGATTCGGCGGCGAATAAGGAAATTAGCAGCTGCCGAAAATTGGGGAATTTAACTATCAAAAAACGGCATTTTTTGATATTTGAAAAAAAAAGAAAATTCCAACTGCTAAAAATGACAATTTCGAACTGTTAAAAGTCGCACATATCTACCATCACAAATGGCACGTTGGCAGTAAAAAGGAAATTTTCAACTGCCAAAAATAACAGTTTACAAAAATTGTTAATTTCTACTAAAATGTACAGTAATAATACAGTGATATCGAATAAAAAAATAGTTAAAACAGGTCATGTACAAAAAACCCGCTTGTATTTTCTTTGTTCCTAAATTTAAAAAATATCAATACACGCCAGCTTGACACTTGCCAATAAGTTTAGGAATTTTGGCTCATGGCCAACTTTGACTGACTATTTGATCGCACTGTATTATACGCGTGGGGTGGAACCGTGTCCGATCGTCGTTGTCCGTCAACTTTTTTCGGATTCATCAAACATAACGCGGAACGCACTTTTTGTTATACATTTTCATTTTGATGTGATTGTTTAAGTATACATTTACCGACTACATACAAGTTTAGTATATATAAAATATTACTTTAATGTAATAAATTCATTTTCCAGGAGGGGGCAGCTGCCCCCCCTTACCCCCACCTGCGGACGCCTATGCTTTGATTACACTGGGCAACAAAAAAAATATATAAAAAATATTTCCTGTTGTTTGAGATGTTTCAACTGATTCTGAGTATTTTGACAATGCTGATTTCAAATCTTAAATCAGTTTTCTTCTGCAAGCTACGGTAATCATGCAATTTGACATTTTGATTTTTCATTATTTATGTAGTTTGGTGTTGAATTAATTTAATGAAAACCGTTAGAGCGATGGGGTTGGCCTACTTTTGTAGCCAAATATTTCACAATTAACCTCTCGTTTTTCGTTTTTTTTATATTTTGCACAGTCTGCCCATCACGCGAGTTCGGTCAATTTGGACATCTAAAATTTTTGACTCATTTTTCTGTTTTCTTAAAATTCAGTTCACTATACTTTTGTAGCAAGAAACCTCACAACCTCCCGTTTTCCGTTTTTTTTTTTTTAATATTTTACCCAGGTGCCGAGGAATAGTTGTACAATCGCGCGCGTTCGGCCAATTTCGACATCAAAAATGTTTTGCTCAGTTTTCTGTTTTATTTAAATTTAGTTGTAGCATAAATAACCTGGTATTTTCCTTTTGTTGATATTTTGAATAGGTGTCGAGCTAGCGTGTTCGGGCGCATTATTAGTTACCGCGTAAATATCTCGAAATTAGTCACCTTCTTCCGAAAACACACCTTACTTCTCGAACGCGCTGAATAGTCATTAGACTTGTGTGTAAACTACTAGCTTTTGTTTTTTAAGAGTTGTTGTCTTTCTGCTAACTGGGGTGCAACATGAGTATCAAGGTCAATTTCTTGAACAGTCACCGTGAAAAATTCCCAGAAAACTTTGGGGCTGTAAGTGAAGAACAAGGTGAACGCTTCCACCAGGATCTGATGATTATAGAGGAGCTCTATCAAGAGTGATGGGACAGGAATATAATGCCGGACTACAGTTGTAGTATAAAACGAGATTGCCCTGAGCAAGTCCACAAACGCAAGAGCTACAAGCGCAAATTTTTGCACGAATAGAACATTGCTGAACTGTAAGATGTCAATTTTCATTCTGGGCTCATAATTTAACTATATTACTACGCTCATATGTGATTTATGACTTGTTATGCATGTAAAATGTATGATAAATATGCAAATTTCGAAAAAATGTTCATTGTTGAATTGCATAAAAACGGTAGCTTTGGGAGAAAAAAAAATATATATTAGAACAAGTTCTTTCATCAATGTAACAAAAATGTTGTTGCCCAGTGTTATTATTGGCGTAATCGAAAAAATACTTTTTTAATCCTTATTCCAAAATCTAATAAAAACATAATGCTTTGAGAATTGCTGTCAATTTTTATACAATTAAATTACTTCGCTAATTCTTTTTCCATGTTGTGATTTCAGATAAAAGATCTGATTTCGGGAATTATTGTTTTTAATTTTTTTATAAATACATCTCTGCATTGTTTTTTTGTTTGTGATTAGCCGTTTCAGTTATGACGTAAATAGATTCAAGTGCATAATATCTCTATCTTAAAATAAACTAAGTATGAAAACATTATAATTGGAAATCATTCAGTTCTAATTTTAGCTATTCATTCATTTTATCACTTCAATTTACAAGTAAACATTTCAAATTACACATTGAAGTTCCATTTCATTGTATCATTTATATTAAAATTGCAAATAAATAAACACTTAAAATAGGTTTTCTTTGGTCAACACGACCTTTACGCCAAAATCGAAAATATTTTCTACATTTTTCGAAGCGGCCGTATAGTGTACAGATGTAGTTGCCAACTTAATTTAAGGTCGGACGCGTAACGGAAAATATTAATTTGTTTACGCTCCTTTGCCCATCTGTTTTCTCGTACACATCTGACACGAAATACACATTGACTTTGAGCAAGGTCGTGTTTTCGCGTAATAATGTATGCTACGTTATTAAAGTGTAAATTAGACCATGATTTTTAACCTTTGATCTCCGTAAGTATTAGCTACTTTATTCTAATAACGGTGTTTGCCAACATCAATTATTCACAAAATTTTGAGATATTTTATTTTATTTTTTTATTGGTATAAACAGTTAGGGTCAGTTGTTTTATGTCGGTTTAAAACAAGTTTACCTTAAACTCGGTGCACAATATTTCATGGTTATACATTTTCGATTTACGCGCTTTATTGTTAATCTATAATTGAACAACGCCGGAAGTAGTCTATTTCGAGTTTAAGAATAAACTTGATGTAAGCATTGGGATAGAATTTCCTATAATTTTTTTTTCAGTTTCGAAGGTTATTTTACGTACAAATTTATTAATACTTTTGAGTTATTTATTAATTTATTATTTAATCAATTAACTGTTCCGCAACTCTGTACTTCTAACATTTAGAAACTTTTATTCACTAACATTTTTTTTTTATTTGATAATTTTCAACAAGTTCAACGAATGGTGTTTCGCAATTATTAATTATTTTTCTCGGTACTCCAAATTTGGTCATTTCATAACAAAATCGGTCTAATTTATGTTTAAGGTCACTATAATATGTATCGATTTTGACCGATGTAAAGTAGCCATATTTAATATTCTAAACGAGAGCATAATAAATAATAATCGTGTTCAATAACAAAAGTTTGGAAATAGTCCAAACACGTGCTACTAAAACGAAACAAAACCATATGTATATTTTCTCCTCCACTATTTCACGACGTTATTTTTCTTCTAATGGTGAACATATGGTCTTTGAAATCTATTTATACACTAAGTTCATGCGACGTTGAATAAGAAGTGAAATTAAATTAATGCGACTGTAATGTATACTGGGTGTTTCTTGTTCTAGCACGAGTGAAATAAGCTGTATTTTGGAATGGTATCTTTTAGACCAAGTTGAAAAATTCACAATAATCATCTTAGTAATGTACAGGGTGTCCGTATTTTGCCCGAATGTGTGGGAATATTGGTTATTTAGATATGGAGTCGGTTAAATTTGAAAAGGTCGCGTATTTTGGGGCCCAATTAAAATTTTAACAATTAACTTTTAACAATTACATTTTTGGTTTTTGAGATATTCGAAAATAATGAAATTTTAGAATATCTCAATTTTCAATGCCTTCCTGCAATTACATTTAACAATTACAGAGTGTCAAAAAACCGCGACGATTTTTTCCTATATTTTTTATTTAACAGAAATTCGTAGCTGGCCCATAAAACAAGGGCATTGCAAAAAAAAATCGCTAAGCTTTTTGACCGCCGAGAAATTTATTATTTATGGATAACTTCTAGTCGGTATATACTTTTTCTGTATTTTATACTTGATAATATGAAGAACTGAAAAGCTACTGGTAAATATTTGTAAACGGGCAATTTGTAAAGTGGGCATTAAATATTTACTCTGATTTTTGCACGTTTCTTATATTTCTAAATCGATTGATTTTTAAAATTACAAGTTTTAGGCCTCTGCTATTTTTTTTACATTATCATATAATTTTCACATTTTCTCCTCTCTGGTAGCACATCGATTGCAAACATAAATCAAATCTGGTAGATCTTTAAACTTTGAACATTTATTAACTCTTGTTCCTGTTCTCAAAAACAATCGGGAAAGCAGAAAAATGCGCACCCGGTATATCATACTATTCTTAACTTTTAGTATGAAATAAATAATTTCAAAATTATATAATTTCCTTATTATGAAATTATTGTTTTTTTTTTATGCTGCGGGTTAATTTATTTTTCATTTATTTATTTAATCTAAAAGAAATACCAAATTTAACTACAGTTAAAAGACTTTATGATAAATTATTGTTGTAATTGGACTTAAAGTCGAAAGAAAATAAAACTGATTTTAACTTAAAGCCGCTAAGCCTCTAAAAAAAAGTCAAAATTAACTAAAGTCAAAAGACTTTATGATAAATTATTGTAGAAATTTGACTTAAAGTCGACAGAAAAAAGACTCATTTTGACTTAAAGCCGTTAAGCTTCTAAAGAATGTCAAATTTAACCAAAGTCAAATGACTGTATGATAAATTAATGTAGAAATTTGACCTAGTCGACAGAAAAAGTCCTTATGCGTCTAAAAAATGTCAAATTTAACTAAAGGCAAAAGAGTGTGTCCAAATTAATGTCGAAATTTGACTTAAATTCGACAAGCGTTAAGAAAAAAAGACTAATTTTGGCCTAAACCCTTAAGCCCCTAGAAAATTTGTCAAATTTGGGTAGAATTAAAAGACTTTATGTGCAAATTAATGTCGAAATTTGACTTAGTCAACAAACAAAAGAAAAACGACTAATTTTGACTTAAAGTCTTTAAGCCTCTAGAAAAATGTCAAATTTAAATAAAGTGAAAACTAATGTCGAAATTTTTCTTAAAGTCGATAAGCGTCAACAAAAGACAAATTTTGACTTTAAAGGCATTAAGCCACTAGAAAAAACGTCAAATTTAATTAAAGTGAAGAGACTTTATGTCCAATTTACTGTCGAAATTTTACTTAAAATTGAGAAGCGTTAAGAAAGTAAGACTAATTTTGACTTAAACCCTTAAGCCCCTTGAAAAAGTGTCAAATTTTGATAGAATTAAGAGACTTTAAGTGCAAATTATTGTCGAAATTTGACGTAAAGTCAACAAACTTCAAGAAAAACGACTAATTTTGACTTAAAGTCGAGTTTCTAGAAACAATATCAAATTTAATTCAAGTTAAAAAACTTTATGACGAATTATTGAAAAGCGTCAAAAGATAGACTAATTTTAATTTAAACTCGTTAAGCCTCTGGAAAGATGTCAAATTTACTTAAAGTTTAAAGACTTTATGACAACTGATGTAGAAATTTGACTTAAAGTCGACAAGTGTTCAGAAAAAAGACAAATTATGGATTAAATCCGTTAAGCCTCTAGAAAATATGTAAAAAACTCCATGTTCAAATTACGGTCGAAATTTAACTTAAAATCGCCAAACGAGAAAAAACGACGAATTTTACTTAACCCTGTTAAGCCTCTACAAATGTCAATTATTATTAATTAAAGTTAAAAGACAAACTTTGACTTAAAGTGACAAGTGTCAAAAAAAATAAATTTTGGCTTAAAGAAAAAAATGTTGAATTTAATTAAACGTTTCCACATTTTCATTTAAAATTCCAAATGTAAAACTTCAAGTCAAAATTTAAGTCTGGACTGAAAAAAAATATCACGACAACCGCATGAAATTTCTGCGATAAGTTTCCGCAGATAAGTTCAAGCGGTTCTCAACGGGAATGCTACCTGCAAGAACTTCATGCGGTTCCTGGTATGAACGGCATGAAGTTACCGCGGAAATTCCATGCGTTTCGAGGTGTGAACCTCTTGAAGTTATCTACGGTTCATAGCAGGAACCGCATGAAGCTCGTGCTTCACTTGATAGTGGACTGAACGGAATGAAATTTTCGCAGTGAACCTCTCTTGGAACCGCATGAAACTTCCGCAGGTGATTACATGCGCCTTTACTGGGGGCGCTTCTACAGGTAAGGGTACGCGTCTGGTTTTCACTCTTGAAGAGAAAGTCAAGTACATATTAAAGAGCAGAGGAACCGCGGTTCCTTTTATGCGAACCGGTTCCTGAGCGCTATTTGCTAAGAACCGGTTCATTGAACCGGTTCCTGAACTGTCTGATCACCTCTAGTACCCGGTAATTGTGCTTGGCTGGAAGCTGCTTTATTCTACGCCAATAATTTTAAAATTAGAAAATACTCTTCTTAATTTTATGGATGAAGAATCGGCAGTACTTAAAAAATGTAAAGATTGTGTTGCATGTATAAATATTTTGCAACAATTAGCTTTTATTGCTCATTTTTGCATCTTAATAACTGCAATCAAGAATTTGAAAACAGCTTTAATTGAGGCTTTTAAAATTATTGAAGAACTGTACGAAAATTTAAAATTAGTTCCCTAACTTGCGTATTATATCGAAATCCGGGATACGAAAAAATTAAATGATTTGTGGAATTTTAAAAGGCGAGACTGAGGAGGACATAATAAATTTTAACATGAACTCCATGTCATTTAACTTTACCTAAAATGAAAATCAAAATCAAATTTTGGTTCTACATTTTAATTCCAATAAACGAATTATCATCAGTTGCTATTCGTATTTTTTTTATTTTGCAACATATTTGAATCATTTTGTCGCATATATTGGCTAATTTTAAGCGCATATAAACAAATTATAATGCCTTTTTAGAGCATATAAAAAAATGGTGATGTGGCCATCATGTTACTTTCTGCGACTAGATGGTATCATTTATATTTACGTTTTCATGGTTTATTTTCAAATGAAATCATATTTTAAATGTACATCGAGCGTTTTGTAGACTCGGATGAAACTGACGTTTAAAACGTCAAACATATAAAAGATGGAAAAATTATACTTCAAATTCAAAAACTCGGTTTACTCAAAAACTAACAAGATTTAGAAAAAAACTTATTCTTTAGAAGTTGTTCATTTTGGCATTCTCTGCAATTATTATTCACATAAATTTGCTGTAACTATCATCGTTTTATAATTATAAACCAAAAATTTAAAAAAATAAAATAATTTTTTTCTCGAATAAAAATGATTTTATGAAAAATGTTTTCAAGCAAAAGATATTCATTTCTTTGTTGTCTTCAAAGTTTGTTTAAATGTTTTTGTGATATTTTTTATATTTAAGAAAATATTGGCAAAAAACAACAAAACAGTTAAGGTAAACGCCCACTTCCGGTGTACGAAATTTTACCAAAAGCTTTTTAGTTCTTCAGATTATCAAATAACACGGATATTCAAAGTTTCATATCAATTGCTCTATTACTTTTTGATACAGCACGCACAGACAGACACACACACACAGACACAAAAATGTTTCTTCCAGAAATTGTTGAAATGGCATCTAGGGACCACAAAACGGATATTTCCGTAAAAAAAAATTGAAAAAAAAATCACGATCACAATACTTTCTCGTACTTCGTAACGAAGAAAGTAAAAATTAAGCGGACCGGATAGCAAGATATCGTTAATGTTCGTTTAGCTGAATACAAAAATATCGCGAGAACAAATATAAAAAAAAACATAAATTATTACAGTTGCTTAATCATTCGAATGTAGAAAGTGTTGAAATAGACGCTTTGTTAAATCTAATTGTACTCGTTATCAATTATCCTGCCAGATCTAGAATGCGGCTCACTAAATACTAAATAGTCGACGATTTTTCCTGTTCAAACATTTCAGAAACTCGTAACGGTGCAGTCGGTGCGATCGGAAAAGTATTATAATTAATTTACAAACATTTAGAAAGTTCTCGCTAATCGTTTTGAGCTAACGCATTTAACGCTTTTTATGCAATGCATTTTGTCGTCACGTTTATTACTTTCTCGTACTTTTGTAACGGTAAAAATGTGTAATTGAAATTGTGCGTTTCCATGTATTTAGCATGACACGAATTTTTTATACAAAAATGTGTGCCTTAAGGAATGCATTGGATATTGCATTACATATTGTTAGAAATTTTATTCTTTATTCTTCAAATACTATATCCCCCTATATGGCAGGAGTTCGTAAATAAAAAGCATCATAATAATTATTAATTCTGTTCCAAATTCGCTCTGGGCTTCCAATAACAATTATATATTAAAAACATAAAAACATTTAAAATAGTATATTGTACAGCGAGCATATAATGATTTGATCCACTCGCCTATGGCTCGTTCCGCAAATATCGTTCGAGTGATTAATAGCCATTATATGCGAGTTGTACAATATACTTTGTTCACGAAAATTAAAATCAAGATCAAAATTTAATTTAAAATTACAATTAGATTCAAAATAAAAATCAAAACTAAAGTTGTAATTACAATTACAATTGAAAAAAAAATTAAAATCAAAGTTAAAATCAGTATTAAATAGGGTAAACAAAATATTATCGTAAATCGCGTTCTGCGAATCAAAGCGCGAATTAGCGTATTTAATAGGCATATTAAACACGCAAATGCGTGTTTAAGAAATTGAGTGTTAAATGTACCCCATTAATGCTGCCCATATAATTAAATCATGCGCACATTATAACATTTTCGTGAAAAAAAAATATACGTTTATCGGTATCGGCAAAAATTGATTTCAATAAGTTTTTTCAACTCTACAATAACTCCCACTATATTAAAATGTGTTGACATTTCAATGTAGAGGAAGTTGTTGCAGAATTGAAAGGAATCTATAAAAAAATGTCTGCTTATAATAATAAACATGAATTGATTAGTGAGCAAACCACCTTTAGTAAAAAGTTCAAAGCCATATTATACAGGGTCTCATTTTAAATTGCCACCCGAAATATCTCGAAACCTGAGCAACATGGCAAAAAATGTTTCAGATAAAAGTTGTAGACCGCAGGTTTTAAACACAAATTGTTTGTTCATTTATAAAACCACTATCATAATACGCACATGTTGTTCAAATTTATGTAGTATTTTTTATTTTGTTTTGTTTAAGTAATCTATTTGAATTGTTGTTAATTTCATGTAAAGGTGTTATACCGTGAATAAACATATTATTATTATTATATACTGGTGACCTTGAAAATTACCGCCAAGGTAAACGAAGGTCAACTTTCATTTTTTAAATAGAACCCCCTATTGTTACTTACTCCGTTACGAAGTACGAGAAAGTATTGTGATCGTGATTTTTTATTCAAATTTTTTTTTACGGAAATATCCGTTTTGGGGTCCCTAGATGCCATTTCAACAATTTCTGGAAAAAAAATGTGTCTGTGTGTGTGTGTGTGTCTGTGCGCGCTATATCTCAAAAAGTAATCAAGCAATTGATATGAAACTTTGAACACAAAACTTACTTGACAATCCGATGAACTGAAAAGCTTTTGGTAAAATTTCGTATACCGGAAGTAACCTTAACTGTTTTTTGTTTTTTTCCAATATTGTTTTAAATATGAAAAATATCACAAAAACATTGAAATAAATATTGAAGACAACAAAGAAATGAACATCTTTTATTTGAAAATATTTTTCATAAAATTATTGGTTTTCGAAAAAAAATGTATTAATTTATTTTTCTTTTTTAAGTTATAATTATGAATTGGTCGCTTTATCTAAAAAACTAATACAGGAATTAACATGAAACTTTAAACATAAGTCTTATTTGATAATCCCAAGAAAATTAAAAACTTTTGGTAACATTTCGTACACCGGAAGTGGATATTTACCTTAACCGTTTTTTGTTTCTTCACGATAATTTTTTAAATATAAAAAAAACAATAAAATATCTTAAAAAATATTAAAGACAACAAAGAAATTAACATCTTTTCTCTAAAAATGTTTTTCAATAAATTACTTTTTTCAGAAAAATAAAATAAAATTTCGAAAAAAAATTAATTTTATGAAAAATATTTTAAAACAAATGATGTTAATTCCTTTGTTATTTTTAATATTTGTTAAAATATTTTCGTAATATTTCATATTTAAAAAATTATCGACAAGAAACAAAAAACGGTTAATTTTACCATAAGCTTTTCTTTTCTTGGGATTATCAAATGAAAACACCCACTTTCGGTGTACGAAATTTTACCATAAGCTTTTCTTTTCTTCAGATTATCAAATGAGACTTATGTTTAAAGTTTCATGTTAATTCCTGAATTAGTTTTTGAGATACAGCGCGCACTTTGAATTTCACCTGACCTTACGTAGATGTCAATGTCAAACCAAGGTCACTATGTCCCTACATTGTTTCCCTCCAAACATTTTTTGTATCATTGATAGTTTCAGAGAAAATTGATATAAACTATCCCGAATTTTTAATCTTTGATAGAACCTTAAAAGTTTTCCCCTGACTTTTCCACGGTCTAACTTATGTTTTCATCATTCATGGGCGTGAAATACCATAACACCAGTGAATACGGTTCGTGGGCCTCTCAGGCCCAACGTATTCTCTGTAGGGTTAAATCGGCTTTTCCCGTTGCGGCAGGTAAAAAGCGGGTTTTTTTAAACATTCCCTTTTAAATGAATAATAATTGTAGAGAATGCTAAAATGAACAACTCATAAATAAGATTTTTCAAATCTCTTTTTGAATAAACTGACCGTTAGTATTTGAAGTAAAATTTATCATTTTCATGTTTCATAATTTTGCCTTTTTAAACGTCAGTTTCATCCGATTCTACAAAACGCTTGATGTACATTTAAAATATGATTTCAATTGAAAATAAACCATAAAATGTAAATATAAACTATGATACCATCAAATCGGAGAAAGTAACACGATGGCCACATCACCGTTTTTTATCATGATATCAACAGAAAATGCAAAAATTTCACGTTTTTAAGCTCTAAAAATAGAAAATCACGATATTAATTTTTTAAATTGCACAACCGCTGAACGCGTTGTCCGATTTCGATGATTTAAACGTCAAAATATGACTAATTCAGTGCAATTTTGTAACTTGTTATAATTGTTTTCGTGGTATCACTGCGAAATGCAAAAATCTCACTTTTTTCAAGTCCGAAGATTTAAAAATCGTGATTTTGAAATTGCACAACTGTCAAAAATGCGTAAATTTTAGTGCATTTTAAAAATCTGGCTACATTTTTTATTCATTAAATCAACGCAAAATGCCAAAATTGCGTTTTCAAAGTCCGAAAATAGAAAATCACGATATTAATTTTTGAAACTGCACAACTGCCGAATGCGTTGTTAGATTTTGATAATTCAAACATAAATATATGGCAAATTCAGTCTAATTTTAGAACGGATTACAATTTTTTTAAGGAATTACCATTAAATGCAAATATCTTACATTCTTAAAGTTCGATGATTTTAAAACTTGGTTTTGATTTTTTAAATTGCCCAACTTCCAAATGCGTTATCCGATTTTGAAGATTTTTACATCAAAATAATAACGAATTTAGTGTAATGTAAAAATTAAATAAGAAATTATTTCGTAAAAAAAAATGCATGCTTTCTAAATATGAATAGCAATTTTTTTAAATTTCACAACTGTCAAACGAGTTTCCTGAATTTGATCCTTTTATCATTAAAATATAAGAAATTTCGAGCATTTTTAAATCTGGTTGAATTTTTAATCCTGAGATCAACATAAAATGCCAAAATTTCACGATTTCAAAGTTCAAAAATAGAAAATCGCGATATTGATTTTTGATGATTTAAACGTCATATATGGCGTACGAGAAAGTATTGTGATCGTGATTGTTTTTTCAAAAATTTTTTTTACCGAAATATCCGTTTTGGGGTCCCTAGATGCCATTTCAACAATTTTTGGAAAAAAAAAAAATTGTGTCTGTTTGTGTGTCTCCCACTGTGTGCGCTGTATCTCAAAAACTAATAGAGCAATTGATATGAAACTTTGAACATACGTCTTATTTGATAATACGAAGAACTGAAAAGCTTTTGCTAAAATTTCGGAAGTGGGTGTTTACCTTAACTGTTTTTTTGTTCTTTGCCAATATTTTCTTAAATATGAAAAATATCACAAAAACATTTAAACAAACATCGAATACAACAAAGAAATGAACATCTTTTGCTTGAAAATATTTTTCATAAAATCATTGCTATTCGAGAAAAAAAGTTATGAATTTTTTTTAATTTTTGGTTTATAATTATAAAACGATAACAGTTACAGCAAATTGATGTGAATAATAATTGTAGAGAATGTCAAAATGAACAACTTTTAAAGAATAAGTTTTTTTCGAAAACTCGTTAGTTTTTGAGTATAATTTTTCCATCTTTCATAATTTTGACATTTTAAACGTCAGTTTCATCCGAGTTTACGCAACGTTCGATGTACATTTAAAATATGATTTCAATTGAAAATAAACCATGAAAACGTAAATATAAATGGCTATGATACTATCAAGTCGGAGAAAGTAACATGATGATCACATCACCATTTTCACATCACCAACTTTGTAAGAAACGTTTTTTTTCAAAATGCTTTTTTAAGAGTTTTTTCACGAATTTTGTCATGTTCGAAATCTCAGATGAATCCAGGCTTTGATCCATGCATTACCCTCGGCATTGGCATCAAAGGTGCGGGTGTAAGATCCCCGGATCTTACTCCCCTGGACTTTTTCCTCTGGGGACTAGTCAAGGGGAAAGTATTTACTGAAGCTCCTACAACAGTGCAGAACATTAAGGAGAGGATTAGGGCTGCATTTCGAGCAATTTCCATCCAAACCCTTCGAAATGTTAAACTTTCGCCAGCGGGTACAGAAGTGCATTGACGAGGATGGACACTTGATCGAGCATTTGATCTAAGAACGAGATCGAACCTCCAGCCACTGAAACCATCGGCCCTTTTCAGGGCCAATGATGTGCAAAATCCCATCGGCAACCTCCGCGTGGTGCATATCTGGTGACACTAATGCCAAGTGTAATGCATGAATCACAGCCTGGATTTATCTGATTTCAAACAACATGACGGACAAAATTTGTGAAAAAAACTCTTAAAAAAAAGTTTCCTACAAAAAGTTTGTATTTTTTTCCGTAGAATACGATCCCGCAATAAAAAATAGGGTGTTCTATTTGAAAAATCAAAGTTGACTTGACCTTGAAAATTGACCCCCCAAGGTCACCAGCACATGTCCCCCTCCGAACACCACAACTTTCATCTGAAACATTTTTTGCCATGTTGCTCAGGTTTAGAGATATTTGGGGTGGCAATTGAAAATGGGACACCCTGTATATTAAATTAGATACATGAATCTTTCCAACCTATCAGAACCCTCCATTTTTAATCTGCCCAACTTATCTGAATCTACTTTATAGCATAATCATATGCTAACTGCCGTGTTTGTGAAAATGTCAAACCAGTAGGACATTCTTGAAGTAATTTTTAAATACCCAATTAGAGCAATTCCTACTACCCCAGAAAATATTTTTCTATTGACAATGTTCGGGTTATATTCAAAACGACCGAGATATTAATTTGCTATTGCCTTGTTGATTAATCAAGCAAGGAAAGATTTTGAAATACCGTAAGATTTTGCAACAAATCGAACTGAACTTTGCGTTTCCAACACCTCCTGCTCAATCTTTTTTTATTCTTTCTCTGCTTGTCGCAATCATATTTTAAGATTTTAACTTGAAAAGTACATAGTTAGCTATAGAAAAAAAATAGTATGCAAGCGATATGTATTCCTTTCATGTCCTTTATAAGCGTGCTTTGCAAAGCCACAGCCCACTTTTAGCAAAAATAACATCTTGATACTAACCTTAATTTTCCACAAAAATAATTTTCATGGGCGTTCCATGCATATATCTGCTTATTATGGATGCACCAAAATTTTGTTATCTCTATAACTTGAGAAAAAGCATTCACTTTTACGTGTAACTAGCAAGCATGTTTTTAGCTGTCAAAATTTGAAAATTAAATGTCTTGCAAAGGACCCCGCAGTTTTTGATAGGGAAATGGCTTTCAGTCAATCTCCTTGAAACTAACTGAAAAATATTCACCAAGTCTCCTTTGTCGCAACAGCCGAAGATCTCAAGATCACGCGCAAAAAGCAGTTCTGTGCCTGATATTACAATAATCGAATTTGTGAAATTTCAAGTCGATGGCAATTTTTTTTATATTTTTTTCAAGTCGCCGGAATTATCGTTCTTTTCAAGCACGAAATTAAGAGTTTAGGTAAATTTAAATGGCAAGACCGTAAATTTTGCAATGTTGCTAAAAAGTTGCAGATTTTCAGAGGAACTTGTGTGTGTTGCAAATAGTTTTCACCATTGAACCAACAGGTTTTCTAACTGTAAACTTAAAATTATCTGCTCTAAAAATTTGTCAAGCCATCGGACATCCATAGACGCGTTTCAAGATTTATCTCTCATGAGTTCAGCTTTCATTTATGTTAGTAAAATAGGGCGCTACACTAAAACTTCATGTATACATATATGAATTTGATTATTATTTTTTTTTCTTTCCCATAACACAATGGAAACAAAGTCACATTTTCTCATATAGTTCACGAGAAAGTAACAGGTTTTCTATGATACATTTAAACTGAAAATATCTGATCCAAAATTTTGTCAAGTCGTTAGCTATCCGTAGACGCGTTTCGAGATTTATCTCTCATCAGTTCAGCTGTGCTTAATATTATTTATTGTTTTTTTTAACAGTCAAGATTTATATATCGTTTTTTTCGATTATTGCAGTATCAGGCACAGAAATGCTTTTTGCGCGATATCTTGAGATCTTCGGCTGCTGCGACCATGGAGACTTTTGATCGGCATGACTTGGTGAATATTTTTCATTGGTTTCAAGGAGATTGACTGAAAGCCATTTCAAAAACCGCGGGGTCCTTTGTAAATTGGTTGCTACCTCTCGATAATGCAGCGCCATCTATTCTAAGCGTATGAAAACATAAAGGCAAATAACATGGAAGTTACAACTGTTGTCCCTTTCAAGGCAACTCTACCCTAGATTTCAAAATGGTAGTCCCAATGAGGATTTAGAAATTGGCGGTGGTGTGGGATAGAGAGGTGCATGGATTGCAAGTTTCCCCTTCGATTTAATTTGTTTTTCTTTGGGAAATATTAAGGGTGACTAGTTTTCAAGTAAACACAGTGTAACTATTCATATATAAAATCAGTTATATTAAAGGCGACAATAAAAGAATTTCTATGAATGGTAAATACATTAAAATAAATACATTCAACCTTGAGATAATACGAAAATGTGTGTTAAAATTTAAATATGGAACTTTGTACATGTATTTACCATAATTTGCAACAATTTATTCGTATTGTTCGTATTTCTACATGCAAATCGACTTTGTTTTTGAGCAAGTATCAATGGCGTACCAACGTAAAGGGTAAGGGTGCATATACAGGTTGTCTTATTAGTTTTTGTTTGCATTTAGCCCGTGGAATGAACAAAGCACAATAAGTGAATTATTTTTAAATATCAAATTTAAAATAATGTCGAAAACTGTTAAATTTATTATTTAACTTGATATATGATTATTTTACAGAATTTTATGTAGAATTCAAGTAACATTTTTACGTAAGAAATATATAAAGATAAGTTTGATAAATGAATACTGAATTTAGATTTCGGTAAAAAAAACCTTATATGTACCGCACGTAAATACAATTTTTATTGGCTAAAAAGTGAACTTGGTTTGTGTATTATGTTAATAAACTAACATGAAAAAATGCCTTTTCACTCTTATCGCGAAGGTATTTAAATATGCAAAATTGCACAACATGTTTTTGCAATTAAAATATTAAACACATTTAAAAGCAGCGGAGCTGCGAATGGCATTTCTTTATTAGCGTTAACTTTGTTTGGCCTACATAAATAAATTCCCATTCATTGTACTTAAACCATATTTTCAGCTACACAGATTTTATCGTAGATTCTGTTAATCTGAACCCTTGTTTCAGACAACTTTGTCCTATTATTAACTAATGGTATATTATTATATGACTCATAAAGATGATCGTAATTCATTGCAGAGGAATCCTTTTGTACAATTATTAATTAATAAATGCTTCTGCAACAAGTGAGGTGCCTCGAATTTATTTATTAATTAATAGTTTATTGAGGATAACATAATAAAATATTACGTTGCTTTTATTGTAGAATATTTAATTAAAACATGATATTCATGTTTTATTAAATTTATTTATGCCATCTGCAGCCCGTGAGAGTATTCAATTTCAAATTGTTGGTATTTGTATTACCTGTACAACATTTTTTTTTAATAATATTCCATTTATTTCTAATTATTAATTTAACTGGGCATTTTATATTGTTATTGCGAATTAATTAATTATGCATTCCTCGACAATAACATTATTATTATAACGATATTTTGATGTGGAAAATGCATAGCAATAAAGATTTGGTGCGGAGTATATTTTTGTAAAATTAATTAAATTAAAACTTTTGTTCCCCATAATCTAAAACAATATACCGAGTGTCTGGGATAAGGGACGAACATAGGGATTTAACATGTAAAATCAAATATGTGTAATTATTAGCTCCCCTATTCATTTTAGAGAAAAATCGTAAATGAATATTTAGAGAATTAAAAATTGTAAATGTATCATCCATTTAATTTACGTTTGTACTAGAATCCACCTCAAATAATAAAAATAAGTTTAACCATTTATCATTAAATAAAAACCCTTGCCATGACTTTGACAGATGTCATGTTATGGTGAGAATAATTTTGCTAGTCAAATATCAATTTTACATGTTAAATCCCTATGTTCGCCCCTTACCCCACACACTCGGTATAATTAATTCAATTTACAAGAAATACATAATTGTAATATTATTCATTCAAGAATAGTGGTGTTTAATTAATTTGTAAAATAAGCTACAAATTTATGTAATGGTTACACTCTTGCGTTCATGTGGAGACAAGTATTTATTTTAAATAAAATTGAAAGCCCTTACTTGTTGCAGTAGTATTATATAAATTATATAATGACGGGTAGTAGCCTGAATAACTGGTGTGAAGTAAGCAATAGATCCAGCAATAGATTTTAAAAATGCATATCTCTGAGACAAGAAAAGCGAATAAAAAAAAAGTTAAGCATACCATTAGGAAAGGTCTAAATTAATAACACAAGAAGAATCAACCGTTAATTTTAACCCCTTTTTGTTTGTTTATAAGTTTCCAATCAGCCATAAATAAATAAATAAATGCGGATTCTTATCACTAATACAAGTAATAATCAAAAGTCAAAAAAACGTTACGGGTACTCCTTCAACCCAGAAAAAAATAATTTCTCCGTAAGTCGCAGAAATCCACACCTCGTGATATTAATCTCAATTTTTGACAAAGTTTGCAATCAGCCATAACTAAATAAAAATTCTTATTCTTATCACTAATAAAGGTACTTTCATAAACAAAAGTCAAAAAAAAAGTTACGGGCACTCCTTCAACCCAGAAAAAAATAATTTCTCCGTAAGTCGCAGAAATCCACACCTCGTGATATTAATCTGCCACAAAAAAAAAATTCCAGAAATTTTTGAATTCGCCTCTAGGAACCTCAAAACGGATAAGTCCGCAAAAAAACAATTTTGCAAAAAATTTAACGATCACAATACTTTCTCATACTTCGTAACGGATAAAGTAATAATGCATGTAAAAAATGTTTTTCTTCTCAGAAAAATTAAAAAAAATTCATTAAGATTTTTAATGACGGCTAAAAGCGTGTAATTATTTTACCGATTTTTTTTTATTTTCACCGTTTTGTTCCATAGTATACTCGGGGAAAAAAATGCATGCAAAAAATGTTACGATTTGCGTCACGAATTATTAATTTCGATAATTATCCACAATTTGTTTCAGGAACGAAAAGAGCTAACTTGTCTTAAAATAAATAATTAATTTTTAATTATTATAACATTTAATTATCTAATTTTAAATCGATTTAGGAAAGACATTCTGAACAGTTTCAAGTATTTGAAAAGAAATGTGAATTTCATAGAGCAATTACTGAAAAAAGTACAATTTTGGTCATCAAAATTTGTTTTCTAGCGCAGCCATTTTTGTTACTGTTAAGTTCGGATAATTTTTTTAACATAAATAGAAAGGCACATTATCTAAGAATATCTTTTTCAACTTTCAAGTGTTTGTCTAAAGATATATGAATTTTATGGAGCAATTACTGCAAAAAGTACATGTTTGCATCAAAATTTGGTTTCTAGCGCAGCCATTTTTGTTACCATTAAGTTCGGATAAGTTTTTTAACATAAATAGAAAGGCACATTATTTAAAAATAATATTTTCAAGTTTCAAGTATTTGTCTAAAAAAATGTGTATTTTGCAGAGAAATTACTGAAAGAAGTACATTTTTGGGCATCAAAATTTGGTTTCTAGCGCAGCCATTTTTGTTACTGTTAAGTTCTGATAATTTTCCTAACATATATAAAAGTTTACATTATTTAAAAATAATTCTTCTAAGTTTTAAGTATTTGTCTAAAAAAATGTAAATTTTATAGAGCAATTTCTGGAGAAAGTGGTCATTAAAATTTGCTCTCTAACGCAGCCATTTTTGTTACTGTTAAGTTCGGATAGCTTTTTTTTAACATAAATAGAAAGGCAATAGATTTAAAAATAATATTTTAAAGTTCAAAATTTGTCTAAAAAAATGTGTATTTTACAGAGGAATTACTGAAAAAAGTTATTTTTTGGGCATCAAAATTTGATTTCTAACGCAGCCATTTTTGTTACTGTTAAGTTCGGATATTTTTCTTAGCATAAATAGAAAGGCACATTATTTAAAAATAATATTTTCAAGTTTCAAGTATTTGTCTAAAAAAATGTGTATTTTACAGAGCAATTACTGAAAAAAGTACATTTTTGAGCATCAAAATTTGGTTTCTAGCGCAGCCATTTTTGTTACCGTTAAGTTCGGATAATTTTTTTAACATAAATAGAAAGGCACATTATTTAAAAATAATATTTTCAAGTTTCAAGTATTTGTTAAAAAAAATGTGTATTTTGCAGAGAAATTACTGAAAAAAGTACATTTTTGGGCATCAAAATTTGGTTTCTAGCGCAGCCATTTTTGTTACTGTTAAGTTCGGATAATTTTTTTAACATAAATAGAAAGACACATTATTTAAAAATAATATTTTCAAGTTTCAAGTATTTGTTAAAAAAAAATGTGTATTTTACAGAGCAATTACTGAAAAAGGTACATTTTTGGGCATCAAAATTTGGTTTCTAGCGCAGCCATTTTTGTTACCGTTAAGTTCGGATAATTTTTTTAACATAAATAGAAAGGCACATTATTTAAAAATAATATTTTCAAGTTTCAAGTATTTGTCTAAAAAAATGTGTATTTTACAGAGCAATTACTGAAAAAAGTACATTTTTGAGCATCAAAATTTGGTTTCTAGCGCAGCCATTTTTGTTACCGTTAAGTTCGGATAATTTTTTTAACATAAATAGAAAGGCACATTATTTAAAAATAATATTTTCAAGTTTCAAGTATTTGTCTAAAAAAATGTGTATTTTACAGAGCAATTACTGAAAAAAGTACATTTTTGAGCATCAAAATTTGGTTTCTAGCGCAGCCATTTTTGTTACCATTAAGTTCGGATAATTTTTTTAACATAAATAGAAAGGCACATTATTTAAAAATAATATTTTCAAGTTTCAAGTATTTGTCTAAAAAAAATGTGTATTTTACAGAGCAATTACTGAAAAAGGTACATTTTTGGGCATCAAAATTTGGTTTCTAGCGCAGCCATTTTTGTTACCGTTAAGTTCGGATAATTTTTTTAACATAAATAGAAAGGCACATTATTTAAAAATAATATTTTCAAGTTTCAAGTATTTGTCTAAAAAAAATGTGTATTTTACAGAGCAATTACTGAAAAAGGTACATTTTTGGGCATCAAAATTTGGTTTCTAGCGCAGCCATTTTTGTTACCGTTAAGTTCGGATAATTTTTTTAACATAAATAGAAAGGCACATTATTTAAAAATAATATTTTCAAGTTTCAAGTATTTGTCTAAAAAAATGTGTATTTTACAGAGCAATTACTGAAAAAAGTACATTTTTGAGCATCAAAATTTGGTTTCTAGCGCAGCCATTTTTGTTACCGTTAAGTTCGGATAATTTTTTTAACATAAATAGAAAGGCACATTATTTAAAAATAATATTTTCAAGTTTCAAGTATTTGTCTAAAAAAATGTGTATTTTACAGAGCAATTACTGAAAAAAGTACATTTTTGAGCATCAAAATTTGGTTTCTAGCGCAGCCATTTTTGTTACCATTAAGTTCGGATAATTTTTTTAACATAAATAGAAAGGCACATTATTTAAAAATAATATTTTCAAGTTTCA
The DNA here is from genome assembly GCA_910593695.2 of Ocypus olens. Taxonomy (NCBI): domain Eukaryota; kingdom Metazoa; phylum Arthropoda; class Insecta; order Coleoptera; family Staphylinidae; genus Ocypus; species Ocypus olens. Next base: position 370,132 of record OU343054.1, read on the forward strand.
AGTATTTGTCTAAAAAAAATGTGTATTTTACAGAGCAATTACTGAAAAAGGTACATTTTTGGGCATCAAAATTTGGTTTCTAGCGCAGCCATTTTTGTTACCGTTAAGTTCGGATAATTTTTTTAACATAAATAGAAAGGCACATTATTTAAAAATAATATTTTCAAGTTTCAAGTATTTGTCTAAAAAAATGTGTATTTTACAGAGCAATTACTGAAAAAAGTACATTTTTGAGCATCAAAATTTGGTTTCTAGCGCAGCCATTTTTGTTACCGTTAAGTTCGGATAATTTTTTTAACATAAATAGAAAGGCACATTATTTAAAAATAATATTTTCAAGTTTCAAGTATTTGTCTAAAAAAAATGTGTATTTTGCAGAGAAATTACTGAAAAAAGTACATTTTTGGGCATCAAAATTTGGTTTCTAGCGCAGCCATTTTTGTTACTGTTAAGTTCGGATAATTTTTTTAACATAAATAGAAAGACACATTATTTAAAAATAATATTTTCAAGTTTCAAGTATTTGTTAAAAAAAATGTGTATTTTACAGAGCAATTACTGAAAAAGGTACATTTTTGGGCATCAAAATTTGGTTTCTAGCGCAGCCATTTTTGTTACCGTTAAGTTCGGATAATTTTTTTAACATAAATAGAAAGGCACATTATTTAAAAATAATATTTTCAAGTTTCAAGTATTTGTCTAAAAAAAATGTGTATTTTACAGAGCAATTACTGAAAAAGGTACATTTTTGGGCATCAAAATTTGGTTTCTAGCGCAGCCATTTTTGTTACCGTTAAGTTCGGATAATTTTTTTAACATAAATAGAAAGGCACATTATTTAAAAATAATATTTTCAAGTTTCAAGTATTTGTCTAAAAAAAATGTGTATTTTACAGAGCAATTACTGAAAAAGGTACATTTTTGGGCATCAAAATTTGGTTTCTAGCGCAGCCATTTTTGTTACCGTTAAGTTCGGATAATTTTTTTAACATAAATAGAAAGGCACATTATTTAAAAATAATATTTTCAAGTTTCAAGTATTTGTCTAAAAAAATGTGTATTTTACAGAGCAATTACTGAAAAAAGTACATTTTTGAGCATCAAAATTTGGTTTCTAGCGCAGCCATTTTTGTTACCGTTAAGTTCGGATAATTTTTTTAACATAAATAGAAAGGCACATTATTTAAAAATAATATTTTCAAGTTTCAAGTATTTGTCTAAAAAAAAATGTGTATTTTGCAGAGAAATTACTGAAAAAAGTACATTTTTGGGCATCAAAATTTGGTTTCTAGCGCAGCCATTTTTGTTACCGTTAAGTTCGGATAATTTTTTTAACATAAAAAGAGAGGCACATTATTTAAAAATAATATTTTCAAGTTTCAAGTATTTGTCAAAAAAAATGTGTATTTTACAGAGCAATTACTGAAAAAGTACATTTTTTGGCATCAAAATTTGGTTTCTAGCGCAGCCATTTTTGTTACCGTTAAGTTCGGATAATTTTTTTAACATAAATAGAAAGGCACATTATTTAAAAATAATATTTTCAAGTTTCAAGTATTTGTCTAAAAAAATGTGTATTTTACAGAGCAATTACTGAAAAAAGTACATTTTTGAGCATCAAAATTTGGTTTCTAGCGCAGCCATTTTTGTTACCGTTAAGTTCGGATAATTTTTTTAACATAAATAGAAAGGCACATTATTTAAAAATAATATTTTCAAGTTTCAAGTATTTGTCTAAAAAAATGTGTATTTTACAGAGCAATTACTGAAAAAAGTACATTTTTGAGCATCAAAATTTGGTTTCTAGCGCAGCCATTTTTGTTACCGTTAAGTTCGGATAATTTTTTTAACATAAATAGAAAGGCACACTATTTAAAAATAATATTTTCAAGTTTCAGATATTTGTCTAAAAAAAATGTGTATTTTACGGAGAAATTACTGAAAAAGTACATTTTTGGGCATCAAAATTTGGTTTCTAGCGCAGCCATTTTTGTTGCTGTTAAGTTCGGATAATTTTTTTAACATAAATAGAAAGACACAGTATTTTAAAATCCACCGATTATTTCGCGAGTTGTAAATTTTTGAAAATTTTAGTTTTCGAATTGTGTAATACTCGAGCAAAAAATTTAAAAAAAATACAAAACGTATCGACTAAATTCTACAAAAATTAAACTAGATTTGCAAATCATTGTTTTAAATTAGATTTGCAAATCATCGTTTTATCAAATTAAATGGAGTTTTTGAAAATCCGCCAACTATTTCGCGAGTTGAGAATTTTTGAAAATTTTAGTGTAATACTCCAGCAAAAAAATAAAAAAAAAACATAAAAATTGTCGACTAAATTCTACAAAAATTAAATTGGATTTGGAAATCATCGTTTTATCAAACTAAATGGAGTATTTTAAAATCCACCGATTATTTCGCGAGTTGTGAATTTTTGAAAATTTTAGTTTTCAAATTGTGTATTACTCGAGTGAAAATTTAAAAAAATATATATAAAACATGTCGACGAAATTCTACAAAAATTAAATTAGATTTGCAAATCATCGTTTTATCAAATTAAATAGAGTTTTTGAAAATCTGCCCATTATTTCGCAAGTTGTAAATTTTTGAAGATTTTAGTTTTCAATGTATTACTCGAGTGAAAATGTAAAAATTATATATAAAACGTGTCGACGAAATTCCACAAAAATTAAATTAGATTTGCAAATCATCGTTTTATCAAATTAAATAGAGTTTTTGAAAATCCGCCAATTATTTCGTGAGTTGTGAATTTTTGAAAATTTTAGTGTAATACTCCAGCAAAAAAAAATATAAAACGTGCAGACAAAATTTTACCAAAATTAAATTAGATTTACAAATCATCGTTTTATCAAATTAAATAGAGATTTTGAAAATCTGCCCATTATTTCGCAAGTTGTAAATTTTTTAAGATTTTAGTTTTCGATGTATTACTCGAGTGAAAATTTGAAAATTATATATAAAACGTGTCGACGAAATTCTACAAAAATTAAATTAGATTTGCAAATCATCGTTTTATCAAATTAAATAGATTTTTTGAAAATCCGCCAATTATTTCGTGAGTTGTGAATTTTTGAAAATTTTAGTGTAATACTCCAGCAAAAAAATAAAAATAAAAATATAACTTGTCGACTAAATTCTACAAAAATTAAATTGGATTTGGAAATAATCGTTTTATCAAACTAAAAAGTTTTTGAAATCCACCGATTATTTCGCGAGTTGTGAATTTTTGAAAATTTTTGTTTTCAAATTATGTAACAATCAAGCAAAAAATTTAAAAAAAATACAAAACGTGTCGACTAAATTCTACAAAAATTAAACTAGATTTGCAAATCATTGTGTTATCAAATTAAGTGCAGTTTTTGAAAATCCACACATTATTTCCTGAGTTGTGAATTTTTGAAAATTTCGAATTGTGTACTACGAGTGAAAATTTAAAAAATATATATATATAAAACGTGTCGACGAAATTCCACAAAAATTAAACTAGATTTGAAAATCACCGTTTTATCAAATTCAATTGAGTTTTTGAAAATCTGCCTATTATTTCGCAATTTTTGAAGATTTTAGTTACCGAGCAAAAAATATAAAACGTGTCGACTAAATTCTATAAAAATTACATTAAATTTGCAAATCATCGTTTTATAAAATTAAGCAGGGACAGCTCGTTATATAGAGCCAAGGAGAAACTACCTGTAGTTTCAATCTCGGCAAGAATTTTTAAAACACTTTCGCCAGTTACTTTGGTCTAGGAAGATAAATCGTTCTTTCTTTCTTCAAAAAAGGATATTGTATAAGTGGCTCTGCCATCAACATGTTCTACGAGCCGCCACTGACCGTAGGTACCCTTTATATGAATAGTAATTGTAGAGAATTATAAAATGAACAGCTTATAAAGAATAAGTTTTTGAAACTATTAGAATTTAAAGTACGTACAATTTGTCATTATCATCTTTCATAATTTTGACGTTTTAAACGTCAGTTTCATCCGAGTCTACAAAACGCTCGATGTAAAAATGATTTAAATTTAAAATAAACCATGAACATGTAAATATAAATAGCTCGGAGAAAGTAACATGATGGCCACAACACCATTTTTACTTAATAGTTTATTAATCTATTTAATTTTATTGTATAGATCATTCATTCGATTTTGAAAATCCACCAATTATTTCGTGAGTTGTGAATTTATGAAAATTTGTTTTCGAATTGTGTGAAAATTTAAAAAAATATATTTAAAACGTGTCGACCAAATTCTACAAAAATTAAATTAGATTTACAAATCATTGTTTTATCAAATTAAGTATAGTTTTTGAAAATCCAACAATTATTTCGCGAGTTGTGAATCTTTGAAAATTTTAATTTTTGAATTGTGTAATAGTATAGCAAAACAATTTAAAAAATATATAAAACTTGTCGACGAAATTCTACCAAAATTAAATTAGATTTACAAATCATCGTTTTGGAAAAGTATTCCATTATAATTAATTAATCACAGGATATTAAGTAAGAATTATGTAATATAATTTTAAATGAAATATTTAATTATAAATCTGTGATTTGAGTCTGCATTCAAAGTTTGTTTAGAGACTAAAGAATATTGCAACAACTAGCTAAGAAAATGTACTTTATGGTCTCCAACTTTAAGTAAATTTGTTTTTTAATTTGCAAAAAAGGTGTTAGCCGTGTAAATGAATAAAAAAAAATAACAAAATTACGAATATATTATTTTCTTTATTATTATCGCCGGTGTTTTAATTTATATTTCACGAAGTAAACGTCTTCAGTATCAATCAGTTTTATTGCGTTTTAAATTATATTATTGAGAATCTAATCTCATAAATATATGTTAATAGTTATGTATTTATTATGAAATAATTAGTATGTAGTTTATTAAAATTTTACTAAGTAGTGTTAATGCATAATGTTGATATTATGCAATGGAAATACAGGAAAAGGAGTGTTGCAATTGAACTTTAAAATGTCGATGTAAAAAATATCGTAGTAGTAGTAGTAATAGTAGTAGTAAATAGTCGTCGGGTCAGGTGAAAGTATTTATGATTTTTATTTCTCATTGAACTCACCTGGTCCAGGTAGATGTGAAGAGTCTATTTCGTCGTCAGATTCTGTTCCAGAATCATGATCCTCGTTATCCTGTGGAAAAAAATATTGCTACAAACAGGGAAACTACAATGAATTGGAAATTCGTGCGGGGAAACGTCAGCCATGTTGGTGCCGGCTTTAAAACCGGATATCTCGACGGAATACGTGGAAAATTACAAGGAACGGGGTGTTTTTAGCTGGCGAAGGGTTGCAGGTGGGCGTCGGGTGGGTTTTAATTGAAATCGCATCGGGCCTGTCGGGGAAATTCGAACCCGGAAAGTGGGATCCTTTGTTCGGGCAGCAGAGTCGGCCATATTCGAAGTTATTTGACCTTCAGTAGGGATGTAGTATGTACTTTTTTTTAATAGTATTTACACACCTTTTCGGCGAAATTATTTTCGTTTATCGAATGCGTCCGGAGTTTGTGGGTTAAGAATTTAAGCATATTTATGTCGGAGGGCGACTGACAGGGCTGACTGCGATCCGTCGTTAAATGGGGAGGTAATATTTATGTTCACACAAGTATAAATTGTACACGGCAGACCGAACTCATTATTTTAGAAACGTCGAAGTTTACAAAATTTTATTTCAATTTAATACTATTGTCATTTCCTTGGGTCGCGAGCGGTTCCTACCGACAACCGGAACGTACTACAACTAAACAGTGAACGTACGTTGTCAGCTGCGCGACGTGACGAGGCGCGTCCATTCTTACTACAAGGAGGCGTGCCCTCCACAGCTCTTTCACAAATCGATAAAATCCACTCGAAATACACCTTGTTTCCCAAATAAATCACACATTCCACATCCAGAAACGTCCCAACGACACCCTCTGATCGTCCCATTTTGAAAAAACCAAAATCGGCACGTGAATAATTAAAAAAACTCGCACCGTACACACCCTCGCCGTCAGATCGACTCGTCCGTAACCCATTGATGACAAAGGTAGGTCTGTATTTTACACGCATTCTGATTGGGCCAGACTGGTTGTCTGTACACTCATTCAGACGTTCGCTCATTATCTCCGTCTCTGTCCGCACATTGTGAGGCCGCATTTTAATCCGGGGCGCGTATGTCGCCGGATACTCTATTGAAAGTGTAAAACCTACTGAGTAACATTGAAATTTCTTCCATTTCACTCTTATTCCGCACTAAGCGGACGAGGAAGGAGCAGGATAGATTTATAAGTGTACGATTTCTTGTAGATATCTGGGCTTTATGTGTTAGTATGCTTTAACAGACTTGCATAATCCTACATCGTTTACTCGCTGCACAGGCCATTTTCCGAGCTTTGCCCGCTCGATTTTTAACGCATAGATTAAATAATATACCGGATGGTAAATACTAATATTATCTAATTCGTCCATAAAAACTATTTTTACGTCACGGCCGAGATATAATTTCATACTTTTAGTTGGATAACAATCATTTATTTACTCTTTACAAATATGCACAGGTACGTAGATTTGCACGTTCGCAAACATCATAAACAGAAAAGTAACTTTTATAATCATACACACATTAAAAATAGTTCTATACTACATAATAGTTTTAATTTCTTATGGTAAACCTCTTTATTGATAGATTTAAAAATGGTTACTTTCTCCGACTTATGATGATATCATAGCCATTTATATTTACGTTTTCATGGTTTATTTTCAATTGAAGTCTTATTTTAAATGTACATCGAGCGTTGTGTAAACTCGGGTGAAACTGACGTTTAAAACGTCAAAACTATGAAAGATGGAAAAATTATACATCAAATTAAAAAAACTCAATTTACTTAAAGACTAAAGGGATTTCGAAAAAAAACTTGTTCGTTATAAGTTGTTCATTTTAGCATTCTCTACAATTATTATTAACATAAATTTGCTCTAACTGTTACCGTTTCATAATTATAAACCAAAAAGGAAAAAAAAAATTCTCAAATAGCAATGATTTTACGAAAAATATTTTCAAACAAGATTTGTTCATTTTTTTGTTATGTTCAATATTTGTTTAAATGTTTTTGTGATATTTTTCATATTTTAAAAAATATTGGACGAAAAAAAAGCCCATTTCCGGTGTACGAAATTTTACCGAAAGCTTTTCAGTTCTTCGGATTATCAAATAAGACTTATGTTCAAAGTCTCATATGAATGGCCAGTTTTTTCAAAAGTAATTCAAGGTCATATAGACCGACCATAATGAAAATAAAATCCAAAACTTTTTTAATTGGTTTTATAAACATTATTTTTTTACTGACGAAGGAGTGGATGAAAAATTCCGAAAAAAAATATGAAAATAGTCCATCCAATTAACCATTTGACAAATTTTTTCCAAGGTCATTCAAGGTTATTTCGACACTGAAAAAATTTCAAAAGATTTTAAACATAACTTTTTAAATCGATTTTTTAATCATTATTTTTATACTGACGAACAAGTGGATGAAAAATTCTGAAAAAAATCATGAAAAAAGTCCACCATTTTTTTCCGAAGTCATTCAACATAACTTTTTTAAATCGATTTTTAATCATTATTTTTATAGTGGCCAACAAGTTGATGAAAAATTCTGAAAAAAATCATGAAAATAGTCTACCCAATTACCCATTTGACCAATTTTTCCCAAAGTCATTCAAGGTCATTTAGTTCCAAAATTCCAAAAGTTTGTAAATCGATTTTTTTTAAATAATTTTTTTACTGACGAACGAGTTGATGAAACATTCTGAAAAAAATCATGAAAATAGTGTACCCAATTACACATTTGACCAATCTTTTTTAAGGTCATTTTAGGCCATTTAGACACTAGAATATTCCAAAAGTTTTTGAAATCGATTTTTTAAGCATTTTTTTTTACTGACGAACGAGTGGATGAAAAATTCTGAAAAAAATCATGAAAATAGTCCATACAATTACATATTTGATCCTTTTTTCCAAGGTCATTTTAAGCCTAAAAAAATTCCAAAAGTTTTTTAATCGATTTTTTAAACACTTTTTTTACACTCACGAACAAGTTGATGAAAAATTCTGAAAAATTTCATGAAAATAGTCCACCCAATTACCGATTTGAACGCTTACGAAGTTCCTTTATTTAATTATTTATTTACTTTTATTACTTTATTTATTTATAAAAAAATACGATTTTTTGTTTTGATAAAAAAAAAATAAATTTGGCAATTTGCGTAGAGAATGCCAAAATAAACAACTTATAAAGAATACGTTTTTTTCTAAATCCTTTTAGTTTTTGAGTAAACTGAGTTTTTGAATTTGAAGTATAATTTTTCCATCTTTCATAATTTTGACGTTTTAAACGTCAGTTTCATCCGCTCGATGTACATTTAAAATATGATTTCAATTGAAAGTAAACCATGAAAGCGTAAATATAAATGATAGCATCAAATCAGAGAAAGTAACATGATGGCCACATCACCATTTTTAAATATGAAAAAGTATTACAAAAACATTTGAATAAACATTGAAGACAACCGATATTCAAGAACAAGGTTTATTATTTTTTTTTCATTTTTGATTTATAATTATGAAATTGTAGAGAATTCCAGAATGAACAACTTATGAAAAATAAGTTTTTTTCGAAATCCCTTTAGTTTTTGAGTAAACTGAAATCATCGTTGGGATTATTGAAAATTTTTATCACTACTTTGGTTTATAATTATGAAAGATGGAAAAATTATACTTCAAATTTAAAACTCAATTTACTCAAAAACTAAAGGGATTTCGAAAAAAACTTGTTTTTTATAAGTTGTTCATTTTAACATTCTCTACAATTAAATTTGCTGTAACTATTATCGTTTTATAATCATAAACCAAAAATTAAAAAAATAATAATAATTTTTTTTCTCGAAAAAAAAAATGATTTTATGAAAAATGTTTTCAAGCAAAAGATGTTCAATTCTTTGTTGTCTTCAATGTTTGTTTAAATGTTTTTGTGATATTTTTCATTTAAAAAAAAATGGTGATGTGGCCATTAGCAAAAAAATGTCACTATGAACATTTTAGAAAATTAAATAAAATGATTGATTTTTCAGACTTTGATCGGCCGTAGCGGCTAAACGAAAACTCCAAATTGAACGCGGTTTGCAAATATGAGCTCCTCGAACGTCAATTAGTCGGATTAGAGATTTTTAATTTTTATGAAAACTTGGAAAAAAGACATGAGTAAACCCCTTGAAATTTTGTGAAAAAATGCAACTTTCTTAATAATCATCGTAGACTATTGAATTTTACGTTTTTTTCGTCAGAAAAACGAGAGAAATTGATTGCCGTTAAAAAAATTGAGCTATCTTCAATAGCAAAAAAATTAGTCAGTCACTATGAACATTTTAGAAAATTAAATAAAATAATTGATTTTTCAGACTTTGATCGGCCGTAGCGGCTAAACTAAAACTCCAAATTGAACGCGGTTTGCAAATCTGAGCTCCTCGAACGTCAATTAGTCGGATTAGAGATTTTTAATTTTTGATGAAAACTTGGAAAAAAGACATGAGTAAACCCCTTGAAATTTTGTGAAAAAATGCAACTTTCTTAATAATCATCGTAGACTATTGAATTTTACGTTTTTTTCATCAGAAAAACGAGAGAAATTGATTGCCGTTAAAAAAATTGAGCTATCTTCAATAGCAAAAAAATTAGTCAGTCACTATGAACATTTTAGAAAATTAAATAAAATAATTGATTTTTCAGACTTTGATCGGCCGTAGCGGCTAAACGAAAACTCCAAATTGAACGCGGTTTGCAAATCTGAGCTCCTCGTACGTCAATTAGTCGGATTAGAGATTTTTAATTTTTGATGAAAACTTGGAAAAAAGACATGAGTAAACCACTTGGAAATTTGTTAAAAAATGCAACTTTCTTAATAATCATCGTAGACTATTGAATTTTACTTTTTTTTCATCAGAAAAACGAGAGAAATTGATTGCTGTTAAAAAAATTAGCTATCTTCAATAGCAAAAAAATTAGTCAGTCACTATGAACACTTTAGAAAATTAAATAAAATAATTGATTTTTCAGACTTTGATCGGCCGTAGCGGCTAAACGAAAACTCCAAATTGAACGCGGTTTGCAAATCTGAGCTCCTCGAACGTCAATTAGTCGGATTAGAGATTTTTAATTTTTATGAAAACTTGGAAAAAAGACATGAGTAAACCCCTTGAAATTTTGTGAAAAAATGCAACTTTCTTAATAATCATCGTAGACTATTGAATTTTACGTTTTTTTCATCAGAAAAACGAGAGAAATTGATTGCCGTTAAAAAAATTGAGCTATCTTCAATAGCAAAAAAATTAGTCAGTCACTATGAACATTTTAGAAAATTAAATAAAATAATTGATTTTTCAGACTTTGATCGGCCGTAGCGGCTAAACGAAAACTCCAAATTGAACGCGGTTTGCAAATCTGAGCTCCTCGTACGTCAATTAGTCGGATTAGAGATTTTTAATTTTTGATGAAAACTTGGAAAAAAGACATGAGTAAACCACTTGGAAATTTGTTAAAAAATGCAACTTTCTTAATAATCATCGTAGACTATTGAATTTTACTTTTTTTTCATCAGAAAAACGAGAGAAATTGATTGCTGTTAAAAAAAATTAGCTATCTTCAATAGCAAAAAAATTAGTCAGTCACTATGAACACTTTAGAAAATTAAATAAAATAATTGATTTTTCAGACTTTGATCGGCCGTAGCGGCTAAACGAAAACTCCAAATTGAACGCGGTTTGCAAATCTGAGCTCCTCGTACGTCAATTAGTCGGATTAGAGATTTTTAATTTTTGATGAAAACTTGGAAAAAAGACATGAGTAAACCACTTGGAAATTTGTTAAAAAATGCAACTTTCTTAATAATCATCGTAGACTATTGAATTTTACTTTTTTTTCATCAGAAAAACGAGAGAAATTGATTGCTGTTAAAAAAAATTAGCTATCTTCAATAGCAAAAAAATTAGTCAGTCACTATGAACACTTTAGAAAATTAAATAAAATAATTGATTTTTCAGACTTTGATCGGCCGTAGCGGCTAAACGAAAACTCCAAATTGAACGCGGTTTGCAAATCTGAGCTCCTCGAACGTCAATTAGTCGGATTAGAGATTTTTAATTTTTATGAAAACTTGGAAAAAAGACATGAGTAAACCCCTTGAAATTTTGTGAAAAAATGCAACTTTCTTAATAATCATCGTAGACTATTGAATTTTACGTTTTTTTCATCAGAAAAACGAGAGAAATTGATTGCCGTTAAAAAAATTGAGCTATCTTCAATAGCAAAAAAATTAGTCAGTCACTATGAACATTTTAGAAAATTAAATAAAATAATTGATTTTTCAGATTTTGATCGGCCGTAGCGGCTAAACGGAAACTCCAAATTGAACGCGGTTTGCAAATCTGAGCTCCTCGTACGTCAATTAGTCGGATTAAAGATTTTTAATTTTTGATGAAAACTTGGAAAAAAGACATGAGTAAACCCCTTGGAAATTTGTTAAAAAATGCAACTTTCTTAATAATCATCGTAGACTATTGAATTTTACGTTTTTCTCATCAGAAAAACGAAAGAAATTGATTGCCGTTAAAAAAATTGAGCTATCTTCAATAGCAAAAAAATTAGTCAGTCACTATGAAAATTTTAGTAAATTAAATAAAATAATTGATTTTTCAGACTTTGATCGGCCGTAGCGGCTAAACGAAAACTCCAAATTGAACGCGGTTTGCAAATCTGAGCTCCTCGAACGTCAATTAGTCGGATTAGAGATTTTTAATTTTTGATGAAAACTTGGAAAAAAGACATGAGTAAACCACTTGGAAATTTGTTAAAAAATGCAACTTTCTTAATAATCATCGTAGACTATTGAATTTTACTTTTTTTTCATCAGAAAAACGAGAGAAATTGATTGCTGTTAAAAAAAATTAGCTATCTTCAATAGCAAAAAAATTAGTCAGTCACTATGAACACTTTAGAAAATTAAATAAAATAATTGATTTTTCAGAATTTGATCGGCCGTAGCGGCTAAACGAAAACTCCAAATTGAACGCGGTTTGCAAATCTGAGCTCCTCGTACGTCAATTAGTCGGATTAGAGATTTTTAATTTTTGATGAAAACTTGGAAAAAAGACATGAGTAAACCACTTGGAAATTTGTTAAAAAATGCAACTTTCTTAATAATCATCGTAGACTATTGAATTTTACTTTTTTTTCATCAGAAAAACGAGAGAAATTGATTGCTGTTAAAAAAATTAGCTATCTTCAATAGCAAAAAAATTAGTCAGTCACTATGAACACTTTAGAAAATTAAATAAAATAATTGATTTTTCAGAATTTGATCGGCCGTAGCGGCTAAACGAAAACTCCAAATTGAACGCGGTTTGCAAATCTGAGCTCCTCGTACGTCATTTAGTCGGATTAGAGATTTTTAATTTTTGAAGAAAACTTGGAAAAAAGACATGAGTAAACCCCTTGGAAATTTGTTAAAAAATGCAACTTTCTTAATAATCAACGTAGACTATTGAATTTTACGTTTTTTTCATCAGAAAAACGAGAGAAATTGATTGCCGTTAAAAAAATTGAGCTATCTTCAATAGCAAAAAAATTAGTCAGTCACTATGAACATTTTAGAAAATTAAATAAAATAATTGATTTTTCAGACTTTGATCGGCCGTAGCGGCTAAAAGAAAACTCCAAATTGAACGCAGTTTGCAAATCTGAGCTCCTCGTACGTCAATTAGTCGGATTAGAGATTTTTAATTTTTGATGAAAACTTGGAAAAAAGACATGAGTAAACCCCTTGAAATTTTGTGAAAAAATGCAACTTTCTTAATAATCATCGTAGACTATTGAATTTTACTTTTTTTTCATCAGAAAAACGAGAGAAATTGATTGCCGTTAAAAAAATTGAGCTATCTTCAATAGCAAAAAAATTAGTCAGTCACTATGAACATTTTAGAAAATTAAATAAAATAATTGATTTTTCAGACTTTGATCGGCCGTAGCGGCTAAAAGAAAACTCCAAATTGAACGCAGTTTGCAAATCTGAGCTCCTCGTACGTCAATTAGTCGGATTAGAGATTTTTAATTTTTGAAGAAAACTTGGAAAAAAGACATGAGTAAACCCCTTGGAAATTTGTTAAAAAATGCAACTTTCTTAATAATCAACGTAGACTATTGAATTTTACGTTTTTTTCATCAGAAAAACGAGAGAAATTGATTGCCGTTAAAAAAATTGAGCTATCTTCAATAGCAAAAAAATTAGTCAGTCACTATGAACATTTTAGAAAATTAAATAAAATAATTGATTTTTCAGACTTTGATCGGCCGTAGCGGCTAAACGAAAACTCCAAATTGAACGCGGTTTGCAAATCTGAGCTCCTCGAACGTCATTTAGTCGGATTAGAGATTTTTAATTTTTGATGAAAACTTGGAAAAAAGATATGAGTCTTTGAGCCTTTTGAGCCTTGAAATTTTGTGAAAAAATGCAACTTTCTTAATAATCATCGTAGACTATTGAATTTTACTTTTTTTTCATCAGAAAAACGAGAGAAATTGATTGCCGTTAAAAAAATTGAGCTATCTTCAATAGCAAAAAAATTAGTCAGTCACTATGAACATTTTAGAAAATTAAATAAAATAATTGATTTTTCAGACTTTGATCGGCCGTAGCGGCTAAACGAAAACTCCAAATTGAACGTGGTTTGCAAATCTGAGCTCCTCGAACGTCAATTAGTCGGATTAGAGATTTTTAATTTTTGATGAAAACTTGGAAAAAAGACATGAGTAAACCCCTCGGAAATTTGTTAAAAAATGCAACTTTCTTAATAATCAACGTAGACTATTGAATTTTAAGTTTTTTTCATCAGAAAAACAAGAGAGGTTGACTGCCGTTCAAAAAATTGAGCTATCTTCAATAGCAAAAAAATTAGTCAGTCACTATGAACATTTTAGAAAATTAAATAAAATAATTGATTTTTCAGACTTTGATCGGCCGTAGCGGCTAAACGGAAACTCCAAATTGAACGCGGTTTGCAAATCTGAACTCCCCGTACGTCAATTAGTCGGATTATAGATTTTTAATTTTTGATGAAAACTTGGAAAAAAGACATGAGTAAACCCCTTGGAAATTTGTTAAAAAATGCAACTTTCTTAATAATCATCGTAGACTATTGAATTTTACGTTTTTTTCATCAGAAAAACGAGAGAAATTGATTGCCGTTAAAAAAATTGAGCTATCTTCAATAGCAAAAAAATTAGTCAGTCACTATGAACATTTTAGAAAATTAAATAAAATAATTGATTTTTCAGATTTTGATCGGCCGTAGCGGCTAAACGGAAACTCCAAATTGAACGCGGTTTGCAAATCTGAGCTCCTCGTACGTCAATTAGTCGGATTAAAGATTTTTAATTTTTGATGAAAACTTGGAAAAAAGACATGAGTAAACCCCTTGGAAATTTGTTAAAAAATGCAACTTTCTTAATAATCATCGTAGACTATTGAATTTTACTTTTTTTTCATCAGAAAAACGAGAGAAGTTGACTGCCGTTCAAAAAATTGAGCTATCTTCAATAGCAAAAAAAATAGTCAGTCACTATGAAAATTTTAGTAAATTAAATAAAATAATTGATTTTTCAGACTTTGATCGGCCGTAGCGGCTAAACGAAAACTCCAAATTGAACGCGGTTTGCAAATCTGAGCTCCTCGAACGTCAATTAGTCGGATTAGAGATTTTTAATTTTTGATGAAAACTTGGAAAAAAGACATGAGTAAACCCCTTGGAAATTTGTTAAAAAATGCAACTTTCTTAATAATCAACGTAGACTATTGAATTTTACGTTTTTTTCATCAGAAAAACGAGAGAAATTGATTGCCGTTAAAAAAATTGAGCTATCTTCAATAGCAAAAAAATTAGTCAGTCACTATGAACACTTTAGTAAATTAAATAAAATAATTGATTTTTCAGACTTTGATCGGCCGTAGCGGCTAAACGAAAACTCCAAATTGAACGCGGTTTGCAAATCTGAGCTCCTCGAACGTCAATTAGTCGGATTAGAGATTTTTAATTTTTGATGAAAACTTGGAAAAAAGACATGAGTAAACCCCTTGGAAATTTGTTAAAAAATGCAACTTTCTTAATAATCAACGTAGACTATTGAATTTTACGTTTTTTTCATCAGAAAAACGAGAGAAATTGATTGCCGTTAAAAAAATTGAGCTATCTTCAATAGCAAAAAAATTAGTCAGTCACTATGAACACTTTAGTAAATTAAATAAAATAATTGATTTTTCAGACTTTGATCGGCCGTAGCGGCTAAACGAAAACTCCAAATTGAACGCGGTTTGCAAATCTGAGCTCCTCGAACGTCAATTAGTCGGATTAGAGATTTTTAATTTTTGATGAAAACTTGGAAAAAAGACATGAGTAAACCCCTTGGAAATTTGTTAAAAAATGCAACTTTCTTAATAATCAACGTAGACTATTGAATTTTACGTTTTTTTCATCAGAAAAACGAGAGAAATTGATTGCCGTTAAAAAAATTGAGCTATCTTCAATAGCAAAAAAATTAGTCAGTCACTATGAACACTTTAGTAAATTAAATAAAATAATTGATTTTTCAGACTTTGATCGGCCGTAGCGGCTAAACGAAAACTCCAAATTGAACGCGGTTTGCAAATCTGAGCTCCTCGTACGTCAATTAGTCGGATTATAGATTTTTAATTTTTGATGAAAACTTGGAAAAAAGACATGAGTAAACCCCTTGGAAATTTGTTAAAAAATGCAACTTTCTTAATAATCATCGTAGACTATTGAATTTTACGTTTTTTTCATCAGAAAAACGAGAGAAATTGATTGCCGTTAAAAAAATTGAGCTATCTTCAATAGCAAAAAAATTAGTCAGTCACTATGAACACTTTAGTAAATTAAATAAAATAATTGATTTTTCAGACCTTGATCGGCCGTAGCGGCTAAACGAAAACTCCAAATTGAACGCGGTTTGCAAATCTGAGCTCCTCGAACGTCAATTAGTCGGATTAGAGATTTTTAATTTTTGATGAAAACTTGGAAAAAAGACATGAGTAAACCCCTTGGAAATTTGTTAAAAAATGCAACTTTCTTAATAATCAACGTAGACTATTGAATTTTACGTTTTTTTCATCAGAAAAACGAGAGAAATTGATTGCCGTTAAAAAAATTGAGCTATCTTCAATAGCAAAAAATTAGTCAGTCACTATGAACATTTTAGAAAATTAAATAAAATAATTGATTTTTCAGATTTTGATCGGCCGTAGCGGCTAAACGGAAACTCCAAATTGAACGCGGTTTGCAAATCTGAGCTCCTCGTACGTCAATTAGTCGGATTAAAGATTTTTAATTTTTGATGAAAACTTGGAAAAAAGACATGAGTAAACCCCTTGGAAATTTGTTAAAAAATGCAACTTTCTTAATAATCATCGTAGACTATTGAATTTTACTTTTTTTTCATCAGAAAAACGAGAGAAGTTGACTGCCGTTCAAAAAATTGAGCTATCTTCAATAGCAAAAAAAATAGTCAGTCACTATGAAAATTTTAGTAAATTAAATAAAATAATTGATTTTTCAGACTTTGATCGGCCGTAGCGGCTAAACGAAAACTCCAAATTGAACGCGGTTTGCAAATCTGAGCTCCTCGAACGTCAATTAGTCGGATTAGAGATTTTTAATTTTTGATGAAAACTTGGAAAAAAGACATGAGTAAACCCCTTGGAAATTTGTTAAAAAATGCAACTTTCTTAATAATCAACGTAGACTATTGAATTTTACGTTTTTTTCATCAGAAAAACGAGAGAAATTGATTGCCGTTAAAAAAATTGAGCTATCTTCAATAGCAAAAAAATTAGTCAGTCACTATGAACACTTTAGTAAATTAAATAAAATAATTGATTTTTCAGACTTTGATCGGCCGTAGCGGCTAAACGAAAACTCCAAATTGAACGCGGTTTGCAAATCTGAGCTCCTCGTACGTCAATTAGTCGGATTATAGATTTTTAATTTTTGATGAAAACTTGGAAAAAAGACATGAGTAAACCCCTTGGAAATTTGTTAAAAAATGCAACTTTCTTAAAAATCATCGTAGACTATTGAATTTTACGTTTTTTTCATCAGAAAAACGAGAGAAATTGATTGCCGTTAAAAAAATTGAGCTATCTTCAATAGCAAAAAAATTAGTCAGTCACTATGAACACTTTAGTAAATTAAATAAAATAATTGATTTTTCAGACCTTGATCGGCCGTAGCGGCTAAACGAAAACTCCAAATTGAACGCGGTTTGCAAATCTGAGCTCCTCGAACGTCAATTAGTCGGATTAGAGATTTTTAATTTTTGATGAAAACTTGGAAAACCCCTTGGAAATTTGTTAAAAAATGCAACTTTCTTAATAATCATCGTAGACTATTGAATTTTACGTTTTTTTCATCAGAAAAACGAGAGAAATTGATTGCCGTTAAAAAAATTGAGCTATCTTCAATAGCAAAAAAATTAGTCAGTCACTATGAACACTTTAGTAAATTAAATAAAATAATTGATTTTTCAGACTTTGATCGGCCGTAGCGGCTAAACGAAAACTCCAAATTGAACGCGGTTTGCAAATCTGAGCTCCTCGAACGTCAATTAGTCGGATTAGAGATTTTTAATTTTTGATGAAAACTTGGAAAAAAGACATGAGTAAACCACTTGGAAATTTGTTAAAAAATGCAACTATCTTAATAATCATCGTAGACTATTGAATTTTACTTTTTTTCATCAGAAAAACGAGAGAAATTGATTGCTGTTAAAAAAAATTAGCTATCTTCAATAGCAAAAAAATTAGTCAGTCACTATGAACACTTTAGAAAATTAAATAAAATAATTGATTTTTCAGACTTTGATCGGCCGTAGCGGCTAAACGAAAACTCCAAATTGAACGCGGTTTGCAAATCTGAGCTCCTCGTACGTCATTTAGTCGGATTAGAGATTTTTAATTTTTGAAGAAAACTTGGAAAAAAGACATGAGTAAACCCCTTGGAAATTTGTTAAAAAATGCAACTTTCTTAATAATCAACGTAGACTATTGAATTTTACGTTTTTTTCATCAGAAAAACGAGAGAAATTGATTGCCGTTAAAAAAATTGAGCTATCTTCAATAGCAAAAAAATTAGTCAGTCACTATGAACACTTTAGTAAATTAAATAAAATAATTGATTTTTCAGACTTTGATCGGCCGTAGCGGCTAAACGAAAACTCCAAATTGAACGCGGTTTGCAAATCTGAGCTCCTCGAACGTCAATTAGTCGGATTAGAGATTTTTAATTTTTGATGAAAACTTGGAAAAAAGACATGAGTAAACCCCTTGGAAATTTGTTAAAAAATGCAACTTTCTTAATAATCATCGTAGACTATTGAATTTTACGTTTTTCTCATCAGAAAAACGAGAGAAATTGATTGCCGTTAAAAAATTGAGCTATCTTCAATAGCAAAAAAATTAGTCAGTCACTATGAACACTTTAGTAAATTAAATAAAATAATTGATTTTTCAGACTTTGATCGGCCGTAGCGGCTAAACGAAAACTCCAAATTGAACGCGGTTTGCAAATCTGAGCTCCTCGAACGTCAATTAGTCGGATTAGAGATTTTTAATTTTTGATGAAAACTTGGAAAAAAGACATGAGTAAACCCCTTGGAAATTTGTTAAAAAATGCAACTTTCTTAATAATCAACGTAGACTATTGAATTTTACGTTTTTTTCATCAGAAAAACGAGAGAAATTGATTGCCGTTAAAAAAATTGAGCTATCTTCAATAGCAAAAAAATTAGTCAGTCACTATGAACACTTTAGTAAATTAAATAAAATAATTGATTTTTCAGACTTTGATCGGCCGTAGCGGCTAAACGAAAACTCCAAATTGAACGCGGTTTGCAAATCTGAGCTCCTCGAACGTCAATTAGTCGGATTAGAGATTTTTAATTTTTGATGAAAACTTGGAAAAAAGACATGAGTAAACCCCTTGGAAATTTGTTAAAAAATGCAACTTTCTTAATAATCATCGTAGACTATTGAATTTTACGTTTTTCTCATCAGAAAAACGAGAGAAATTGATTGCCGTTAAAAAAATTGAGCTATCTTCAATAGCAAAAAAATTAGTCAGTCACTATGAACATTTTAGAAAATTAAATAAAATAATTGATTTTTCAGACTTTGATCGGCCGTAGCGGCTAAACTAAAACTCCAAATTGAACGCGGTTTGCAAATCTGAGCTCCTCGTACGTCAATTAGTCGGATTAGAGATTTTTAATTTTTGATGAAAACTTGGAAAAAAGACATGAGTAAACCACTTGGAAATTTGTTAAAAAATGCAACTATCTTAATAATCATCGTAGACTATTGAATTTTACTTTTTTTCATCAGAAAAACGAGAGAAATTGATTGCTGTTAAAAAAAATTAGCTATCTTCAATAGCAAAAAAATTAGTCAGTCACTATGAACACTTTAGAAAATTAAATAAAATAATTGATTTTTCAGACTTTGATCGGCCGTAGCGGCTAAACTAAAACTCCAAATTGAACGCGGTTTGCAAATCTGAGCTCCTCGAACGTCAATTAGTCGGATTAGAGATTTTTAATTTTTGATGAAAACTTGGAAAAAAGACATGAGTAAACCCCTTGGAAATTTGTTAAAAAATGCAACTTTCTTAATAATCATCGTAGACTATTGAATTTTACGTTTTTCTCATCAGAAAAACGAGAGAAATTGATTGCCGTTAAAAAAATTGAGCTATCTTCAATAGCAAAAAAATTAGTCAGTCACTATGAACACTTTAGTAAATTAAATAAAATAATTGATTTTTCAGACTTTGATCGGCCGTAGCGGCTAAACGAAAACTCCAAATTGAACGCGGTTTGCAAATCTGAGCTCCTCGTACGTCATTTAGTCGGATTAGAGATTTTTAATTTTTGAAGAAAACTTGGAAAAAAGACATGAGTAAACCCCTTGGAAATTTGTTAAAAAATGCAACTTTCTTAATAATCAACGTAGACTATTGAATTTTACGTTTTTTTCATCAGAAAAACGAGAGAAATTGATTGCCGTTAAAAAAATTGAGCTATCTTCAATAGCAAAAAAATTAGTCAGTCACTATGAACATTTTAGAAAATTAAATAAAATAATTGATTTTTCAGACTTTGATCGGCCGTAGCGGCTAAACTAAAACTCCAAATTGAACGCGGTTTGCAAATCTGAGCTCCTCGTACGTCAATTAGTCGGATTAGAGATTTTTAATTTTTGATGAAAACTTGGAAAAAAGACATGAGTAAACCCCTTGGAAATTTGTTAAAAAATGCAACTTTCTTAATAATCAACGTAGACTATTGAATTTTACGTTTTTTTCATCAGAAAAACGAGAGAAATTGATTGCCGTTAAAAAAATTGAGCTATCTTCAATAGCAAAAAAATTAGTCAGTCACTATGAACATTTTAGAAAATTAAATAAAATAATTGATTTTTCAGACTTTGATCGGCCGAGCGGCTAAACGAAAACTCCAAATTGAACGCGGTTTGCAAATCTGAGCTCCTCGAACGTCAATTAGTCGGATTAGAGATTTTTAATTTTTGAAGAAAACTTGGAAAAAAGACATGAGTAAACCCCTTGGAAATTTGTTAAAAAATGCAACTTTCTTAATAATCATCGTAGACTATTGAATTTTACGTTTTTCTCATCAGAAAAACGAGAGAAATTGATTGCCGTTAAAAAAATTGAGCTATCTTCAATAGCAAAAAAATTAGTCAGTCACTATGAACATTTTAGAAAATTAAATAAAATAATTGATTTTTCAGACTTTGATCGGCCGTAGCGGCTAAACTAAAACTCCAAATTGAACGCGGTTTGCAAATCTGAGCTCCCCGTACGTCAATTAGTCGGATTAGAGATTTTTAATTTTTGATGAAAACTTGGAAAAAAGACATGAGTAAACCACTTGGAAATTTGTTAAAAAATGCAACTATCTTAATAATCATCGTAGACTATTGAATTTTACTTTTTTTTCATCAGAAAAACGAGAGAAATTGATTGCTGTTAAAAAAAATTAGCTATCTTCAATAGCAAAAAAATTAGTCAGTCACTATGAACACTTTAGAAAATTAAATAAAATAATTGATTTTTCAGACTTTGATCGGCCGTAGCGGCTAAACTAAAACTCCAAATTGAACGCGGTTTGCAAATCTGAGCTCCTCGAACGTCAATTAGTCGGATTAGAGATTTTTAATTTTTGATGAAAACTTGGAAAAAAGACATGAGTAAACCCCTTGGAAATTTGTTAAAAAATGCAACTTTCTTAATAATCATCGTAGACTATTGAATTTTACGTTTTTCTCATCAGAAAAACGAGAGAAATTGATTGCCGTTAAAAAAATTGAGCTATCTTCAATAGCAAAAAAATTAGTCAGTCACTATGAACATTTTAGAAAATTAAATAAAATAATTGATTTTTCAGACTTTGATCGGCCGTAGCGGCTAAACTAAAACTCCAAATTGAACGCGGTTTGCAAATCTGAGCTCCTCGAACGTCAATTAGTCGGATTAGAGATTTTTAATTTTTGATGAAAACTTGGAAAAAAGACATGAGTAAACCCCTTGGAAATTTGTTAAAAAATGCAACTTTCTTAATAATCATCGTAGACTATTGAATTTTACGTTTTTCTCATCAGAAAAACGAGAGAAATTGATTGCCGTTAAAAAATTGAGCTATCTTCAATAGCAAAAAAATTAGTCAGTCACTATGAACATTTTAGAAAATTAAATAAAATAATTGATTTTTCAGACTTTGATCGGCCGTAGCGGCTAAACTAAAACTCCAAATTGAACGCGGTTTGCAAATCTGAGCTCCTCGAACGTCAATTAGTCGGATTAGAGATTTTTAATTTTTGATGAAAACTTGGAAAAAAGACATGAGTAAACCCCTTGGAAATTTGTTAAAAAATGCAACTTTCTTAATAATCATCGTAGACTATTGAATTTTACGTTTTTCTCATCAGAAAAACGAGAGAAATTGATTGCCGTTAAAAAAATTGAGCTATCTTCAATAGCAAAAAAATTAGTCAGTCACTATGAACACTTTAGTAAATTAAATAAAATAATTGATTTTTCAGACTTTGATCGGCCGTAGCGGCTAAACGAAAACTCCAAATTGAACGCGGTTTGCAAATCTGAGCTCCTCGTACGTCATTTAGTCGGATTAGAGATTTTTAATTTTTGAAGAAAACTTGGAAAAAAGACATGAGTAAACCCCTTGGAAATTTGTTAAAAAATGCAACTTTCTTAATAATCAACGTAGACTATTGAATTTTACGTTTTTTTCATCAGAAAAACGAGAGAAATTGATTGCCGTTAAAAAATTGAGCTATCTTCAATAGCAAAAAAATTAGTCAGTCACTATGAACATTTTAGAAAATTAAATAAAATAATTGATTTTTCAGACTTTGATCGGCCGTAGCGGCTAAACGGAAACTCCAAATTGAACGCGGTTTGTAAATCTGAGCTCCTCGTACGTCAATTAGTCGGATTAAAGATTTTTAATTTTTGATGAAAACTTGGAAAAAAGACATGAGTAAACCCCTTGAAATTTTGTGAAAAAATGCAACTTTCTTAATAATCAACGTAGACTATTGAATTTTAAGTTTTTTTCATCAGAAAAACGAGAGAAGTTGACTGCCGTTCAAAAAATTGAGCTATCTTCAATAGCAAAAAAATTAGTCAGTCACTATGAACATTTTAGAAAATTAAATAAAATAATTGATTTTTCAGACTTTGATCGGCCGTAGCGGCTAAACGGAAACTCCAAATTGAACGCGGTTTGCAAATCTGAGCTCCTCGAACGTCAATTAGTCGGATTAGAGATTTTTAATTTTTGATGAAAACTTGGAAAAAAGACATGAGTAAACCCCTCGGAAATTTGTTAAAAAATGCAACTTTCTTAATAATCAACGTAGACTATTGAATTTTAAGTTTTTTTCATCAGAAAAACGAGAGAAATTGATTGCCGTTAAAAAAATTGAGCTATCTTCAATAGCAAAAAAAATTAGTCAGTCATTATGAACACTTTAGAAAATTAAATAAAATAATTGATTTTTCAGACTTTGATCGGCCGTAGCGGCTAAACGGAAACTCCAAATTGAACGCGGTTTGTAAATCTGAGCTCCTCGTACGTCAATTAGTCGGATTAAAGATTTTTAATTTTTGATGAAAACTTGGAAAAAAGACATGAGTAAACCCTTGAAATTTTGTGAAAAAATGCAACTTTCTTAATAATCAACGTAGACTATTGAATTTTAAGTTTTTTTCATCAGAAAAACGAGAGAAGTTGACTGCCGTTCAAAAAATTGAGCTATCTTCAATAGCAAAAAAATTAGTCAGTCACTATGAAAATTTTAGTAAATTAAATAAAATAATTGATTTTTCAGACTTTGATCGGCCGTAGCGGCTAAACGAAAACTCCAAATTGAACGCGGTTTGCAAATCTGAGCTCCTCGAACGTCAATTAGTCGGATTAGAGATTTTTAATTTTTGATGAAAACTTGGAAAAAAGACATGGAAATTTGTTAAAAAATGCAACTTTCTTAATAATCATCGTAGACTATTGAATTTTACGTTTTTTTCATCAGAAAAACGAGAGAAATTGATTGCCGTTAAAAAAATTGAGCTATCTTCAATAGCAAAAAAAATTAGTCAGTCACTATGAACACTTTAGTAAATTAAATAAAATAATTGATTTTTCAGACTTTGATCGGCCGTAGCGGCTAAACTAAAACTCCAAATTGAACGCGGTTTGCAAATCTGAGCTCCTCGAACGTCAATTAGTCGGATTAGAGATTTTTAATTTTTGATGAAAACTTGGAAAAAAGACATGAGTAAACCCCTTGGAAATTTGTTAAAAAATGCAACTTTCTTAATAATCATCGTAGACTATTGAATTTTACGTTTTTTTCATCAGAAAAACGAGAGAAATTGATTGCCGTTAAAAAAATTGAGCTATCTTCAATAGCAAAAAAATTAGTCAGTCACTATGAACACTTTAGTAAATTAAATAAAATAATTGATTTTTCAGACTTTGATCGGCCGTAGCGGCTAAACGAAAACTCTAAATTGAACGCGGTTTGCAAATCTGAGCTCCTCGTACGTCATTTAGTCGGATTAGAGATTTTTAATTTTTGATGAAAACTTGGAAAAAAGACATGAGTAAACCCCTTGGAAATTTGTTAAAAAATGCAACTTTCTTAATAATCAACGTAGACTATTGAATTTTACGTTTTTTTCATCAGAAAAACGAGAGAAATTGATTGCCGTTAAAAAAATTGAGCTATCTTCAATAGCAAAAAAATTAGTCAGTCATTATGAACACTTTAGTAAATTAAATAAAATAATTGATTTTTCAGACTTTGATCGGCCGTAGCGGCTTAACGAAAACTCCAAATTGAACGCGGTTTGCAAATCTGAGCTCCTCGAACGTCAATTAGTCGGATTCGAGATTTTTAATTTTTGATGAAAACTTGGAAAAAAGACATGAGTAAACCCCTTGGAAATTTGTTAAAAAATGCAACTTTCTTAATAATCAACGTAGACTATTGAATTTTACGTTTTTTTCATCAGAAAAACGAGAGAAATTGATTGCCGTTAAAAAAATTGAGCTATCTTCAATAGCAAAAAAATTAGTCAGTCACTATGAACATTTTAGAAAATTAAATAAAATAATTGATTTTTCAGACTTTGATCGGCCGTAGCGGCTAAACGAAAACTCCAAATTGAACGCGGTTTGCAAATCTGAGCTCCTCGAACGTCAATTAGTCGGATTAGAGATTTTTAATTTTTGAAGAAAACTTGGAAAAAAGACATGAGTAAACCCCTTGGAAATTTGTTAAAAAATGCAACTTTCTTAATAATCATCGTAGACTATTGAATTTTACGTTTTTCTCATCAGAAAAACGAGAGAAATTGATTGCCGTTAAAAAAATTGAGCTATCTTCAATAGCAAAAAAATTAGTCAGTCACTATGAACATTTTAGAAAATTAAATAAAATAATTGATTTTTCAGACTTTGATCGGCCGTAGCGGCTAAACTAAAACTCCAAATTGAACGCGGTTTGCAAATCTGAGCTCCTCGTACGTCAATTAGTCGGATTAGAGATTTTTAATTTTTGATGAAAACTTGGAAAAAAGACATGAGTAAACCACTTGGAAATTTGTTAAAAAATGCAACTATCTTAATAATCATCGTAGACTATTGAATTTTACTTTTTTTCATCAGAAAAACGAGAGAAATTGATTGCTGTTAAAAAAAATTAGCTATCTTCAATAGCAAAAAAATTAGTCAGTCACTATGAACACTTTAGAAAATTAAATAAAATAATTGATTTTTCAGACTTTGATCGGCCGTAGCGGCTAAACTAAAACTCCAAATTGAACGCGGTTTGCAAATCTGAGCTCCTCGAACGTCAATTAGTCGGATTAGAGATTTTTAATTTTTGATGAAAACTTGGAAAAAAGACATGAGTAAACCCCTTGGAAATTTGTTAAAAAATGCAACTTTCTTAATAATCATCGTAGACTATTGAATTTTACGTTTTTCTCATCAGAAAAACGAGAGAAATTGATTGCCGTTAAAAAAATTGAGCTATCTTCAATAGCAAAAAAATTAGTCAGTCACTATGAACATTTTAGAAAATTAAATAAAATAATTGATTTTTCAGACTTTGATCGGCCGTAGCGGCTAAACTAAAACTCCAAATTGAACGCGGTTTGCAAATCTGAGCTCCTCGAACGTCAATTAGTCGGATTAGAGATTTTTAATTTTTGATGAAAACTTGGAAAAAAGACATGAGTAAACCCCTTGGAAATTTGTTAAAAAATGCAACTTTCTTAATAATCATCGTAGACTATTGAATTTTACGTTTTTCTCATCAGAAAAACGAGAGAAATTGATTGCCGTTAAAAAATTGAGCTATCTTCAATAGCAAAAAAATTAGTCAGTCACTATGAACATTTTAGAAAATTAAATAAAATAATTGATTTTTCAGACTTTGATCGGCCGTAGCGGCTAAACTAAAACTCCAAATTGAACGCGGTTTGCAAATCTGAGCTCCTCGAACGTCAATTAGTCGGATTAGAGATTTTTAATTTTTGATGAAAACTTGGAAAAAAGACATGAGTAAACCCCTTGGAAATTTGTTAAAAAATGCAACTTTCTTAATAATCATCGTAGACTATTGAATTTTACGTTTTTCTGATGAGAAAAACGAGAGAAATTGATTGCCGTTAAAAAAATTGAGCTATCTTCAATAGCAAAAAAATTAGTCAGTCACTATGAACACTTTAGTAAATTAAATAAAATAATTGATTTTTCAGACTTTGATCGGCCGTAGCGGCTAAACGAAAACTCCAAATTGAACGCGGTTTGCAAATCTGAGCTCCTCGTACGTCATTTAGTCGGATTAGAGATTTTTAATTTTTGAAGAAAACTTGGAAAAAAGACATGAGTAAACCCCTTGGAAATTTGTTAAAAAATGCAACTTTCTTAATAATCAACGTAGACTATTGAATTTTACGTTTTTTTCATCAGAAAAACGAGAGAAATTGATTGCCGTTAAAAAAATTGAGCTATCTTCAATAGCAAAAAAATTAGTCAGTCACTATGAACATTTTAGAAAATTAAATAAAATAATTGATTTTTCAGACTTTGATCGGCCGTAGCGGCTAAACGGAAACTCCAAATTGAACGCGGTTTGTAAATCTGAGCTCCTCGTACGTCAATTAGTCGGATTAAAGATTTTTAATTTTTGATGAAAACTTGGAAAAAAGACATGAGTAAACCCCTTGAAATTTTGTGAAAAAATGCAACTTTCTTAATAATCAACGTAGACTATTGAATTTTAAGTTTTTTTCATCAGAAAAACGAGAGAAGTTGACTGCCGTTCAAAAAATTGAGCTATCTTCAATAGCAAAAAAATTAGTCAGTCACTATGAACATTTTAGAAAATTAAATAAAATAATTGATTTTTCAGACTTTGATCGGCCGTAGCGGCTAAACGGAAACTCCAAATTGAACGCGGTTTGCAAATCTGAGCTCCTCGAACGTCAATTAGTCGGATTAGAGATTTTTAATTTTTGATGAAAACTTGGAAAAAAGACATGAGTAAACCCCTCGGAAATTTGTTAAAAAATGCAACTTTCTTAATAATCAACGTAGACTATTGAATTTTAAGTTTTTTTCATCAGAAAAACGAGAGAAATTGATTGCCGTTAAAAAAATTGAGCTATCTTCAATAGCAAAAAAAATTAGTCAGTCATTATGAACACTTTAGAAAATTAAATAAAATAATTGATTTTTCAGACTTTGATCGGCCGTAGCGGCTAAACGGAAACTCCAAATTGAACGCGGTTTGTAAATCTGAGCTCCTCGTACGTCAATTAGTCGGATTAAAGATTTTTAATTTTTGATGAAAACTTGGAAAAAAGACATGAGTAAACCCCTTGAAATTTTGTGAAAAAATGCAACTTTCTTAATAATCAACGTAGACTATTGAATTTTAAGTTTTTTTCATCAGAAAAACGAGAGAAGTTGACTGCCGTTCAAAAAATTGAGCTATCTTCAATAGCAAAAAAATTAGTCAGTCACTATGAAAATTTTAGTAAATTAAATAAAATAATTGATTTTTCAGACTTTGATCGGCCGTAGCGGCTAAACGAAAACTCCAAATTGAACGCGGTTTGCAAATCTGAGCTCCTCGAACGTCAATTAGTCGGATTAGAGATTTTTAATTTTTGATGAAAACTTGGAAAAAAGACATGGAAATTTGTTAAAAAATGCAACTTTCTTAATAATCATCGTAGACTATTGAATTTTACGTTTTTTTCATCAGAAAAACGAGAGAAATTGATTGCCGTTAAAAAAATTGAGCTATCTTCAATAGCAAAAAAATTAGTCAGTCACTATGAACACTTTAGTAAATTAAATAAAATAATTGATTTTTCAGACTTTGATCGGCCGTAGCGGCTAAACTAAAACTCCAAATTGAACGCGGTTTGCAAATCTGAGCTCCTCGAACGTCAATTAGTCGGATTAGAGATTTTTAATTTTTGATGAAAACTTGGAAAAAAGACATGAGTAAACCCCTTGGAAATTTGTTAAAAAATGCAACTTTCTTAATAATCATCGTAGACTATTGAATTTTACGTTTTTTTCATCAGAAAAACGAGAGAAATTGATTGCCGTTAAAAAAATTGAGCTATCTTCAATAGCAAAAAAATTAGTCAGTCACTATGAACACTTTAGTAAATTAAATAAAATAATTGATTTTTCAGACTTTGATCGGCCGTAGCGGCTAAACGAAAACTCTAAATTGAACGCGGTTTGCAAATCTGAGCTCCTCGTACGTCATTTAGTCGGATTAGAGATTTTTAATTTTTGATGAAAACTTGGAAAAAAGACATGAGTAAACCCCTTGGAAATTTGTTAAAAAATGCAACTTTCTTAATAATCAACGTAGACTATTGAATTTTACGTTTTTTTCATCAGAAAAACGAGAGAAATTGATTGCCGTTAAAAAAATTGAGCTATCTTCAATAGCAAAAAAATTAGTCAGTCATTATGAACACTTTAGTAAATTAAATAAAATAATTGATTTTTC
The DNA here is from genome assembly GCA_910593695.2 of Ocypus olens. Classification (NCBI taxonomy): domain Eukaryota; kingdom Metazoa; phylum Arthropoda; class Insecta; order Coleoptera; family Staphylinidae; genus Ocypus; species Ocypus olens. The sequence goes on from OU343054.1 coordinate 398,918, forward strand.
AGACTTTGATCGGCCGTAGCGGCTTAACGAAAACTCCAAATTGAACGCGGTTTGCAAATCTGAGCTCCTCGAACGTCAATTAGTCGGATTCGAGATTTTTAATTTTTGATGAAAACTTGGAAAAAAGACATGAGTAAACCCCTTGGAAATTTGTTAAAAAATGCAACTTTCTTAATAATCAACGTAGACTATTGAATTTTACGTTTTTTTCATCAGAAAAACGAGAGAAATTGATTGCCGTTAAAAAAATTGAGCTATCTTCAATAGCAAAAAAATTAGTCAGTCACTATGAACACTTTAGTAAATTAAATAAAATAATTGATTTTTCAGACTTTGATCGGCCGTAGCGGCTTAACGAAAACTCCAAATTGAACGCGGTTTGCAAATCTGAGCTCCTCGAACGTCAATTAGTCGGATTCGAGATTTTTAATTTTTGATGAAAACTTGGAAAAAAGACATGAGTAAACCCCTTGGAAATTTGTTAAAAAATGCAACTTTCTTAATAATCAACGTAGACTATTGAATTTTACGTTTTTTTCATCAGAAAAACGAGAGAAATTGATTGCCGTTAAAAAAATTGAGCTATCTTCAATAGCAAAAAAATTAGTCAGTCACTATGAACACTTTAGTAAATTAAATAAAATAATTGATTTTTCAGACTTTGATCGGCCGTAGCGGCTTAACGAAAACTCCAAATTGAACGCGGTTTGCAAATCTGAGCTCCTCGAACGTCAATTAGTCGGATTCGAGATTTTTAATTTTTGATGAAAACTTGGAAAAAAGACATGAGTAAACCCCTTGGAAATTTGTTAAAAAATGCAACTTTCTTAATAATCAACGTAGACTATTGAATTTTACGTTTTTTTCATCAGAAAAACGAGAGAAATTGATTGCCGTTAAAAAAATTGAGCTATCTTCAATAGCAAAAACATTAGTCAGTCACTATGAACATTTTAGAAAATTAAATAAAATAATTGATTTTTCAGATTTTGATCGGCCGTAGCGGCTAAACGAAAACTCCAAATTGAACGCGGTTTGCAAATCTGAGCTCCTCGAACGTCAATTAGTCGGATTAGAGATTTTTAATTTTTGATGAAAACTTGGAAAAAAGACATGAGTAAACCCCTTGGAAATTTGTTAAAAAATGCAACTTTCTTAATAATCAACTATTGAATTTTACGTTTTTTTCATCAGAAAAACGAGAGAAATTGATTGCCGTTAAAAAATTGAGCTATCTTCAATAGCAAAAAAATTAGTCAGTCATTATGAACACTTTAGTAAATTAAATAAAATAATTGATTTTTCAGACTTTGATCGGCCGTAGCGGCTTAACGAAAACTCCAAATTGAACGCGGTTTGCAAATCTGAGCTCCTCGAACGTCAATTAGTCGGATTCGAGATTTTTAATTTTTGATGAAAACTTGGAAAAAAGACATGAGTAAACCCCTTGGAAATTTGTTAAAAAAATGCAACTTTCTTAATAATCAACGTAGACTATTGAATTTTACGTTTTTTTTCATCAGAAAAACGAGAGAAATTGATTGCCGTTAAAAAAATTGAGCTATCTTCAATAGCAAAAAAATTAGTCAGTCACTATGAACACTTTAGTAAATTAAATAAAATAATTGATTTTTCAGACTTTGATCGGCCGTAGCGGCTTAACGAAAACTCCAAATTGAACGCGGTTTGCAAATCTGAGCCTCCTCGAACGTCAATTAGTCGGATTCGAGATTTTTAATTTTTGATGAAAACTTGGAAAAAAGACATGAGTAAACCCCTTGGAAATTTGTTAAAAAAATGCAACTTTCTTAATAATCAACGTAGACTATTGAATTTTACGTTTTTTTCATCAGAAAAACGAGAGAAATTGATTGCCGTTAAAAAAATTGAGCTATCTTCAATAGCAAAAAAATTAGTCAGTCCACTATGAACACTTTAGTAAATTAAATAAAATAATTGATTTTTCAGAACTTTGATCGGCCGTAGCGGCTAAACGAAAACTCCAAATTGAACGCGGTTTGCAAATCTGAGCTCCTCGAACGTCAATTAGTCGGATTAGAGATTTTTAATTTTTGATGAAAACTTGGAAAAAAGACATGAGTAAACCCCTTGGAAAATTTGTTAAAAAAATGCAACTTTCTTAATAATCAACGTAGACTATTGAATTTACGTTTTTTTCATCAGAAAAACGAGAGAAATTGATTGCCGTTAAAAAAATTGAGCTATCTTCAATAGCAAAAAAATTAGTCAGTCACTATGAACACTTTAGTAAATTAAATAAAATAATTGATTTTTCAGACTTTGATCGGCCGTAGCGGCTAAACGAAAACTCCAAATTGAACGCGGTTTGCAAATCTGAGCTCCTCGAACGTCAATTAGTCGGATTCGAGATTTTTAATTTTTGATGAAAACTTGGAAAAAGACATGAGTAAACCCCTTGGAAATTTGTTAAAAAAATGCAACTTTCTTAATAATCAACGTAGAGTATTGAATTTTACGTTTTCTTCATCAGAAAACGAGAGAAATTGATTGCCGTTAAAAAAATTGAGCTATCTTCAATAGCAAAAAAATTAGTCAGTCACTATGAACACTTTAGTAAATTAAATAAAATAATTGAATTTTTCAGACTTTGATCGGCCGTAGCGAATTAACGAAAACTCCAAATTGAACGCGGTTTGCAAATCTCAGCTCCTCGAACGTCAATTAGTCGGATTCGAGATTTTTAATTTTTGATGAAAACTTGGAAAAAAGACATGAGTAAACCCCTTGGAAATTTGTTAAAAAATGCAACTTTCTTAATAATCAACGTAGACTATTGAATTTTTACGTTTTTTTCATCAGAAAAACGAGAGAAATTGATTGCCGTTAAAAAATTGAGCTATCTTCAATAGCAAAAAAATTAGTCAGTCACTATGAACACTTTAGTAAATTAAATAAAATAATTGATTTTTCAGACTTTGATCGGCCGTAGCGGCTAAACGCAAACTCCAAATTGAACGCGGTTTGCAAATCTGAGCTCCTCGAACGTCAATTAGTCGGATTAGAGATTTTTAATTTTTGATGAAAACTTGGAAAAAAGACATGAGTAAACCCCTTGGAAATTTGTTAAAAATGCAACTTTCTTAATAATCAACGTAGACTATTGAATTTACGTTTTTTTCATCAGAAAAACGAGAGAAATTGATTGCCGTTAAAAAAATTGAGCTATCTTCAATAGCAAAAAAATTAGTCAGTCACTATGAACACTTTGTAAATTAAATAAAATAATTGATTTTTCAGACTTTGATCGGCCGTAGCGGCTAAACGAAAAACTCCAAATTGAACGCGGTTTGCAAATCTGAGCTCCTCGAACGTCAATTAGTCGGATTCGAGATTTTTAATTTTGCTGAAAACTTGGAAAAAAGACATGAGTAAAACCCCTTGGAAATTTGTTAAAAAATGCAACTTTCTTAATAATCAACGTAGACTATTGAATTTTACGTTTTCTTCATCAGAAAAACGAGAGAAATTGATTGCCGTTAAAAAATTGAGCTATCTTCAATAGCAAAAAAATTAGTCAGTCACTATAACACTTTAGTAAATTAAATAAAATAATTGATTTTTCAGACTTTGATCGGCCGTAGCGAATTAACGAAAACTCCAAATTGAACGCGGTTTGCAAATCTCAGCTCCTCGAACGTCAATTAGTCGGATTCGAGATTTTTAATTTTTGATGAAAACTTGGAAAAAAGACATGAGTAAACCCCTTGGAAATTTGTTAAAAAATGCAACTTTCTTATAATCAACGTAGACTATTGAATTTTACGTTTTTTTCATCAGAAAAACGAGAGAAATTGATTGCCGTTAAAAAAATTGAGCTATCTTCAATAGCAAAAAAATTAGTCAGTCACTATGAACATTTTAGAAAATTAAATAAAATAATTGATTTTTCAGACTTTGATCGGCCGTAGCGGCTAAACTAAAACTCCAAATTGAACGCGGTTTGCAAATCTGAGCTCCTCGAACGTCAATAAGTTGGATTCGAGATTTTAATTTTTGATGAAAACTTGGAAAAAAGACATGAGTAAACCCCTTGGAAATTTGTTTAAAAAATGCAACTTTCTTAATAATCAACCGTAGACTATTGAATTTTACGTTTTTTTTCATCAGAAAAACGAGAGAAATTGATTGCCGTTAAAAAAATTGAGCTATCTTCAATAGCAAAAAAATTAGTCAGTCACTATGAACACTTTAGTAAATTAAATAAAATAATTGATTTTTCAGACTTTGATCGGCCGTAGCGGCTAAACGAAAACTCCAAATTGAACGCGGTTTGCAAATCTGAGCTCCTCGAACGTCAATTAGTCGGATTCGAGATTTTAATTTTTGATGAAAACTTGGAAAAAAGACATGAGTAAACCCCTTGGAAATTTGTTAAAAAATGCAACTTTCTTAATAATCAACGTAGACTATTGAATTTTAAGTTTTTTTCATCAGAAAAACGAGAGAAGTTGACTGCCGTTCAAAAAAATTGAGCTATCTTCAATAGCAAAAAAATTAGTCAGTCACTATGAACATTTTAGAAAATTAAATAAAATAATTGATTTTTCAGACTTTGATCGGCCGTAGCGGCTTAACGAAAACTCCAAATTGAACGCGGTTTGCAAATCTGAGCTCCTCGAACGTCAATAAGTTGGATTCGAGATTTTTAATTTTTGATGAAAACTTGGAAAAAAGACATGAGTAAACCCCTTGGAAATTTGTTAAAAAATGCAACTTTCTTAATAATCAACGTAGACTATTGAATTTTACGTTTTTTTCATCAGAAAAACGAGAGAAATTGATTGCCGTTAAAAAAATTGAGCTATCTTCAATAGCAAAAAAATTAGTCAGTCACTATGAACCACTTTAGTAAATTAAATAAAATAATTGATTTTTCAGACTTTGATCGGCCGTAGCGGCTAAACGAAAAACTCCAAATTGAACGCGGTTTGCAAATCTGAGCTCCTCGAACGTCAATTAGTCGGATTAGAGATTTTTAATTTTTGATGAAAACTTGGGAAAAAAGACATGAGTAAACCCCTTGAAATTTGTTAAAAAATGCAACTTTCTTAATAATCAACGTAGACTATTGAATTTTACGTTTTTTTCATCAGAAAAACGAGAGAAATTGATTGCCGTTAAAAAAATTGAGCTATCTTCAATAGCAAAAAAATTAGTCAGTCACTATGAACACTTTAGTAAATTAAATAAAATAATTGATTTTTCAGACTTTGATCGGCCGTAGCGGCTAAACGAAAACTCCAAATTGAACGCGGTTTGCAAATCTGAGCTCCTCGAACGTCAATTAGTCGGATTCGAGATTTTTAATTTTTGATGAAAACTTGGAAAAAAGACATGAGTAAACCCCTTGGAAATTTGTTAAAAAATGCAACTTTCTTAATAATCAACGTAGACTATTGAATTTTACGTTTTCTTCATCAGAAAAACGAGAGAAATTGATTGCCGTTAAAAAAATTGAGCTATCTTCAATAGCAAAAAAATTAGTCAGTCACTATGAACACTTTAGTAAATTAAATAAAATAATTGATTTTTCAGACTTTGATCGGCCGTAGCGAATTAACGAAAACTCCAAATTGAACGCGGTTTGCAAATCTCAGCTCCTCGAACGTCAATTAGTCGGATTCGAGATTTTTAATTTTTGATGAAAACTTGGAAAAAAGACATGAGTAAACCCCTTGGAAATTTGTTAAAAAAATGCAACTTTCTTAATAATCAACGTAGACTATTGAATTTTACGTTTTTTTCATCAGAAAAACGAGAGAAATTGATTGCCGTTAAAAAAATTGAGCTATCTTCAATAGCAAAAAAATTAGTCAGTCACTATGAACACTTTAGTAAATTAAATAAAATAATTGATTTTTTCAGACTTTGATCGGCCGTAGCGGCTTAACGAAAACTCCAAATTGAACGCGGTTTGCAAATCTGAGCTCCTCGAACGTCAATAAGTTGGATTCGAGATTTTTAATTTTTGATGAAAACTTGGAAAAAAGACATGAGTAAACCCCTTGGAAATTTGTTAAAAAATGCAACTTTCTTAATAATCAACGTAGACTATTGAATTTTACGTTTTTTTCATCAGAAAAACGAGAGAAATTGATTGCCGTTAAAAAAATTGAGCTATCTTCAATAGCAAAAAAATTAGTCAGTCACTATGAACACTTTAGTAAATTAAATAAAATAATTGATTTTTCAGACTTTGATCGGCCGTAGCGGCTAAACGAAAACTCCAAATTGAACGCGGTTTGCAAATCTGAGCTCCTCGAACGTCAATTAGTCGGATTAGAGATTTTTAATTTTTGATGAAAACTTGGAAAAAAGACATGAGTAAACCCCTTGGAAATTTGTTAAAAAATGCAACTTTCTTAATAATCAACGTAGACTATTGAATTTTACGTTTTTTTCATCAGAAAAACGAGAGAAATTGATTGCCGTTAAAAAAATTGAGCTATCTTCAATAGCAAAAAAATTAGTCAGTCACTATGAACACTTTAGTAAATTAAATAAAATAATTGATTTTTCAGACTTTGATCGGCCGTAGCGGCTAAACGAAAACTCCAAATTGAACGCGGTTTGCAAATCTGAGCTCCTCGAACGTCAATTAGTCGGATTCGAGATTTTTAATTTTTGATGAAAACTTGGAAAAAAGACATGAGTAAACCCCTTGGAAATTTGTTAAAAAATGCAACTTTCTTAATAATCAACGTAGACTATTGAATTTTAAGTTTTTTTCATCAGAAAAACGAGAGAAGTTGACTGCCGTTCAAAAAATTGAGCTATCTTCAATAGCAAAAAAATTAGTCAGTCACTATGAACATTTTAGAAAATTAAATAAAATAATTGATTTTTCAGACTTTGATCGGCCGTAGCGGCTAAACTAAAACTCCAAATTGAACGCGGTTTGCAAATCTGAGCTCCCCGTACGTCAATTAGTCGGATTATAGATTTTTAATTTTTGATGAAAACTTGGAAAAAAGACATGAGTAAACCCCTTGAAATTTTGTGAAAAAATGCAACTTTCTTAATAATCATCGTAGACTATTGAATTTTACTTTTTTTCATCAGAAAAACGAGAGAAATTGATTGCCGTTAAATAAATTGAGCTATCTTCAATAGCAAAAAAATTAGTCAGTCACTATGAACATTTTAGAAAATTAAATAAAATAATTGATTTTTCAGACTTTGATCGGCCGTAGCGGCTAAACTAAAACTCCAAATTGAACGCGGTTTGCAAATCTGAGCTCCTCGTACGTCAATTAGTCGGATTAGAGATTTTTAATTTTTGATGAAAACTTGGAAAAAAGACGAGTAAACCCCTTGAAATTTTGTGAAAAAATGCAACTTTCTTAATAATCATCGTAGACTATTGAATTTTACTTTTTTTTCATCAGAAAAACGAGAGAAATTGATTGCCGTTAAAAAAATTGAGCTATCTTCAATAGCAAAAAAATTAGTCAGTCACTATGAAAATTTTAGTAAATTAAATAAAATAATTGATTTTTCAGACTTTGATCGGCCGTAGCGGCTAAATGAAAACTCCAAATTGAACGCGGTTTGCAAATCTGAGCTCCCCGTACGTTAGTTAGTCGGATTAGAGATTTTTAATTTTTGATGAAAACTTGGAAAAAAGACGAGTAAACCCCTTGAAATTTTGTGAAAAAATGCAACTTTCTTAATAATCATCGTAGACTATTGAATTTTACGTTTTTTTCATCAGAAAAACGAGAGAAATTGATTGCCGTTAAAAAAATTGAGCTATCTTCAATAGCAAAAAAATTAGTCAGTCACTATGAACATTTTAGAAAATTAAATAAAATAATTGATTTTTCAGACTTTGATCGGCCGTAGCGGCTAAACTAAAACTCCAAATTGAACGCGGTTTGCAAATCTGAGCTCCCCGTACGTCAATTAGTCGGATTAGAGATTTTTAATTTTTGATGAAAACTTGGAAAAAAGACATGAGTAAACCCCTTGGAAATTTGTTAAAAAATGCAACTTTCTTAATAATCAACGTAGACTATTGAATTTTAAGTTTTTTTCATCAGAAAAACGAGAGAAGTTGACTGCCGTTCAAAAAATTGAGCTATCTTCAATAGCAAAAAAATTAGTCAGTCACTATGAACATTTTAGAAAATTAAATAAAATAATTGATTTTTCAGACTTTGATCGGCCGTAGCGGCTAAACTAAAACTCCAAATTGAACGCGGTTTGCAAATCTGAGCTCCCCGTACGTTAATTAGTCGGATTAGAGATTTTTAATTTTTGATGAAAACTTGGAAAAAAGACATGAGTAAACCCCTTGGAAATTTGTTAAAAAATGCAACTTTCTTAATAATCATCGTAGACTATTGAATTTTACGTTTTTTTCATCAGAAAAACGAGAGAAATTGATTGCCGTTAAAAAAATTGAGCTATCTTCAATAGCAAAAAAATTAGTCAGTCACTATGAACATTTTAGAAAATTAAATAAAATAATTGATTTTTCAGACTTTGATCGGCCGTAGCGGCTAAACGAAAACTCCAAATTGAACGCGGTTTGCAAATCTGAGCTCCTCGTACGTCATTTAGTCGGATTAGAGATTTTTAATTTTTGATGAAAACTTGGAAAAAAGACGAGTAAACCCCTTGAAATTTTGTGAAAAAATGCAACTTTCTTAATAATCATCGTAGACTATTGAATTTTACTTTTTTTTCATCAGAAAAACGAGAGAAATTGATTGCCGTTAAAAAAATTGAGCTATCTTCAATAGCAAAAAAATTAGTCAGTCACTATGAAAATTTTAGTAAATTAAATAAAATAATTGATTTTTCAGACTTTGATCGGCCGTAGCGGCTAAATGAAAACTCCAAATTGAACGCGGTTTGCAAATCTGAGCTCCCCGTACGTTAGTTAGTCGGATTAGAGATTTTTAATTTTTGATGAAAACTTGGAAAAAAGACGAGTTAACCCCTTGAAATTTTGTGAAAAAATGCAACTTTCTTAATAATCATCGTAGACTATTGAATTTTACGTTTTTTTCATCAGAAAAACGAGAGAAATTGATTGCCGTTAAAAAAATTGAGCTATCTTCAATAGCAAAAAAATTAGTCAGTCACTATGAACATTTTAGAAAATTAAATAAAATAATTGATTTTTCAGACTTTGATCGGCCGTAGCGGCTAAACTAAAACTCCAAATTGAACGCGGTTTGCAAATCTGAGCTCCCCGTACGTTAGTTAGTCGGATTAGAGATTTTTAATTTTTGATGAAAACTTGGAAAAAAGACATGAGTAAACCCCTTGGAAATTTGTTAAAAAATGCAACTTTCTTAATAATCAACGTAGACTATTGAATTTTACGTTTTTTTTCATCAGAAAAACGAGAGAAATTGATTGCCGTTAAAAAAATTGAGCTATCTTCAATAGCAAAAAAATTAGTCAGTCAGTATGAAAATTTTAGTAAATTAAATAAAATAATTGATTTTTCAGACTTTGATCGGCCGTAGCGGCTAAACGAAAACTCCAAATTGAACGCGGTTTGCAAATCTGAGCTCCTCGAACGTCAATTAGTCGGATTAGAGATTTTTAATTTTTGATGAAAACTTGGAAAAAAGACATGAGTAAACCCCTTGGAAATTTGTTAAAAAATGCAACTTTCTTAATAATCAACGTAGACTATTGAATTTTACGTTTTTTTCATCAGAAAAACGAGAGAAATTGATTGCCGTTAAAAAAATTGAGCTATCTTCAATAACAAAAAAATTAGTCAGTCAGTATGAAAATTTTAGTAAATTAAATAAAATAATTGATTTTTCAGACTTTGATCGCCCGTAGCGGCTAAACGAAAACTCCAAATTGAACGCGGTTTGCAAATCTGAGCTCCTCGAACGTCAATTAGTCGGATTAGAGATTTTTAATTTTTGATGAAAACTTGGAAAAAAGACATCAGTAAACCCCTTGGAAATTTGTTAAAAAATGCAACTTTCTTAATAATCAACGTAGACTATTGAATTTTACGTTTTTTTCATCAGAAAAACGAGAGAAATTGATTGCCGTTAAAAAAATTGAGCTATCTTCAATAGCAAAAAAATTAGTCAGTCACTATGAAAATTTTAGTAAATTAAATAAAATAATTGATTTTTCAGACTTTGATCGGCCGTAGCGGCTAAACGAAAACTCCAAATTGAACGCGGTTTGCAAATCTGAGCTCCTCGAACGTCAATTAGTCGGATTAGAGATTTTTAATTTTTGATGAAAACTTGGAAAAAAGACATGAGTAAACCCCTTGAAATTTTGTGAAAAAATGCAACTTTCTTAATAATCAACGTAGACTATTGAATTTTAAGTTTTTTTCATCAGAAAAACGAGAGAAGTTGACTGCCGTTCAAAAAATTGAGCTATCTTCAATAGCAAAAAAATTAGTCAGTCACTATGAACATTTTAGAAAATTAAATAAAATAATTGATTTTTCAGACTTTGATCGGCCGTAGCGGCTAAACGGAAACTCCAAATTGAACGCGGTTTGCAAATCTGAGCTCCTCGAACGTCAATTAGTCGGATTAAAGATTTTTAATTTTTGATGAAAACTTGGAAAAAAGACATGAGTAAACCCCTTGGAAATTTGTTAAAAAATGCAACTTTCTTAATAATCATCGTAGACTATTGAATTTTACGTTTTTCTCATCAGAAAAACGAAAGAAATTGATTGCCGTTAAAAAAATTGAGTTATCTTCAATAGCAAAAAAATTAGTCAGTCACTATGAACATTTTAGAAAATTAAATAAAATAATTGATTTTTCAGACTTTGATCGGCCGTAGCGGCTAAACGGAAACTCCAAATTGAACGCGGTTTGCAAATCTGAGCTCCTCGTACGTCAATTAGTCGGATTAAAGATTTTTAATTTTTGATGAAAACTTGGAAAAAAGACATGAGTAAACCCTTCGGAAATTTGTTAAAAAATGCAACTTTCTTAATAATCATCGTAGACTATTGAATTTTACGTTTTTCTCATCAGAAAAACGAAAGAAATTGATTGCCGTTAAAAAAATTGAGCTATCTTCAATAGCAAAAAAATTAGTCAGTCACTATGAAAATTTTAGTAAATTAAATAAAATAATTGATTTTTCAGACTTTGATCGGCCGTAGCGGCTAAACGAAAACTCCAAATTGAACGCGGTTTGCAAATCTGAGCTCCTCGTACGTCATTTAGTCGGATTAGAGATTTTTAATTTTTGATGAAAACTTGGAAAAAAGACATGAGTCTTTGAGCCTTTTGAGCCTTGAAATTTTGTGAAAAAATGCAACTTTCTTAATAATCATCGTAGACTATTGAATTTTACTTTTTTTTCATTAGAAAAACGAGAGAAATTGATTGCCGTTAAAAAAAATTGAGCTATCTTCAATAGCAAAAAAATTAGTCAGTCACTATGAAAATTTTAGTAAATTAAATAAAATAATTGATTTTTCAGACTTTGATCGGCCGTAGCGGCTAAACGAAAACTCCAAATAGAACGCGGTTTGCAAATCTGAGCTCCTCGAACGTCAATTAGTCGGATTAGAGATTTTAAATTTTTGATGAAAACTTGGAAAAAAGACATGAGTAAACCCCTTGGAAATTTGTTAAAAAATGCAACTTTCTTAATAATCATCGTAGACTATTGAATTTTACTTTTTTTTCATTAGAAAAACGAGAGAAATTGATTGCCGTTAAAAAAAATTGAGCTATCTTCAATAGCAAAAAAATTAGTCAGTCACTATGAACATTTTAGAAAATTAAATAAAATAATTGATTTTTCAGACTTTGATCGGCCGTAGCGGCTAAACTAAAACTCCAAATTGAACGCGGTTTGCAAATCTGAGCTCCTCGTACGTCAATTAGTCGGATTAGAGATTTTTAATTTTTGATGAAAACTTGGAAAAAAGACATGAGTAAACCCCTTGGAAATTTGTTAAAAAATGCAACTTTCTTAATAATCATCGTAGACTATTGAATTTTACGTTTTTTTTTATCAGAAAAACGAGAGAAATTGATTGCCGTTAAAAAAATTGAGCTATCTTCAATAGCAAAAAAATTAGTCAGTCACTATGAACATTTTAGAAAATTAAATAAAATAATTGATTTTTCAGACTTTGATCGGCCGTAGCGGCTAAACGAAAACTCCAAATTGAACGCGGTTTGCAAATCTGAGCTCCTCGAACGTCAATTAGTCGGATTAGAGATTTTTAATTTTTGATGAAAACACGACAAAGACACGAGTAAACCCCTTGGAACTTTTGTTAAAAAATGCAACTTTATGTGTATATCCATGTCCCGTATATAAGAGTCCGATATTGTTTACATCCAGTTCCCGCAACAAAAGGGTTAATTTTTTGATGGTACATTTTTTAAATAAATTAATCACGTAAATCAGTGACGGTTAGTGGGTTTTTTTTCAGGTACGGCTGAGGAACAAGAGGTGATAAAACAGATAGGTGCGGTCACGCAGCCAGCCGTCTTCAGCAACTGACCCTACCTATCTGTATTAGCACCTCTTGTTCCTCGGCCGTACCAGAAAAAACCCCGCGAACCGTCACTGACATAAATTCATTCCAGATATAAAGGCGACATCGTAACAATAATACCATTTATTTCCAATGTACGAAAAGTAGCCATTAATCACACAATAATGCCGTCAATGGGTACGGCACAAACATGGAAACACGTCAAGAACAATGTTTAGAGAATTATTGTGAAACACCACTAACCTTAAAGTTTCCAAATGCAGCTTCCAACAGTGAATCCTGCGTCCATAGTATCAGCACGGTCCAACATTACTTGCACTGTTATTCACTCGATGTATTAACAATAATGAGCACCCGTAATTATCACTCCTGCATTACAATTCAACTGACAAATAAACAAATGTTTTGGAGATTTGCGGGACGTCGCCGCCTTCTCGATGCACGCGTGCAGGTGTTCTGTTTGGAGAGAGAGAGAGAGCGAATGTCTAATTCGCGTGTTGTGGGTATCGCTATCCCTCCGTCACTCGACCCTAATGGCACCCGCGCGGCGTCATTTTGAAACGCGGCAGCCTCCGCTATTTTCAATGAATTTCGAGTATTTTTTGGATAGAATCGTGAGTGTGTATGTGAACGTGTAGTATAAATACGGAAGAAGAGTACTGTGTAAAAATTACCGCTGGTGATACATTGTAAAGTGAAGAAATCGTGAATAATAGTTGTAGCGCCGGATGAGTTCGTCGACCGGGAGCGAAATTTGCCAAACGGGAGGACACGGAATCAGCCCGGACATACGCAGAATGGTTAGTGCATACTTTTATTTAACATACAATGTGTAATAATAATTGGTTAGTAATCATATTTTTCGCCTGCCTCTACCGAAACCATATATTTCGGCCATAAAAATCGGGCCGAAACTACGATTTAGCGTATCTAGGGCTGAAAAAATAATAATATGCATAATCTAGACAACCTTCCGCGGAATATGAGTAGGCTATGCAAAAATCTGACAGTGACAGTTCAATGGTGCGCGATATAAAATTTCCTGAAACACTGTTTTTACTTAAGGCAGGCGAAAAAATATCGATTGTAACTCATGCATGTAATATACTATTGCAATCTTACGAAGTGATGTGCACAAACACACTCACACACAGAAACAAGGGTAATAAATGAATCGTAAAATTAAATATACACAGTATTTCAAGTAACAATAAACACGGCGAGGATCTGTACCAGCGGCGGCTCATGGGTTTCCGTAGGGGAGGCAAAGACAAAGATGCCGCTCGTGCTGCACTACTTACTCTAATAGAGGAGGCAAATATTCCGTTGCTTTTTCGGTCAAATTTTCTTCCGCTGCCTCACCGCCGAACATCCACGCGCCGCCGCTGATCTATACAAAAGTGCGAACAAGCGAAATATAAGGTTTTATAACAATAATAAATATACAGGGTGTTTCAAGCCATTTCGTGTTATTCAATTATACTCAGTAATGATCTGTACAAAAATATAAAGAAGAAAAATACAAACATGCAAGGTTTCAACAATAAATATACAGAGTGTTCTAATTTCTAATGCACAATAATACACAGTAATTATTACAAAATTTAAACACACATACACGTACAAACATGGGCGTCCGCAGATGGGAGCAAGTGGGGGCAGCCGCCCCCTCCTGGAAAATGAATTTATTAAATTAAAGTAATAATTTATATACTAAACTTGTATGTAGTCGGTAAATATATAAACAAATTAGAAACAACTTTGTATTTATGGTAAATATATACTTTAACAATCACATCAAAATTAAAAATTATAACAAAAAGTGCGTTCCGCGTTATGTTCGATGAATCCGAAAAAAGTTGACGTACAACGACGAGCGGGCACGGTTCCACCCGACGCGTATAATACAGTGCGATCGAATAAAAGTTAGCCAAAGTTGGCCATGAGCCAAAATTCCTAAACTTATTGACAAGTGTCAAGCTGGCTTATATTGATATTTTCAAATTTAAGAACTAAGAAAAGACATTCGACGGCTTTTTGTTCATGACCTGCTTTGACTATTTTTTTTATTCGATCTCGGTGTATTATTACTGTACATTTTAGTAGAAATTAACCATTTTTGACGGTTGTAAATTATTATTTTTGGCAGTTAAAAATTTCCTTTTTACTGCCAACGTGCCATTTGTGATGATAGAAATGTGCGATTTTTGACAGTTGTCATTTTTAGCAGTTGAAATTTTCTTTTTACTTTTAATATCAAAAAATGCCATTTTTGATTGTAAAAATGCCACATTTTTAGATGCTACTAATTTCTTTATTTACTGTTGAATCGTACCGTTTGTAGTGGCGGAAATGTAGAATTTTTGACAATTTGTAATTGTTACTTTTGGCCATTGGAAATTTCCCTTTTTTCAATATTGAAAAATGCCGATAGTGATGCTCAAATTTTGACAGTTAAAAAATTTTGGCGTTTGGAATTATTCTTTTTATTGTTGAAATAAAACCATTTTCAGTAATGAGCAATTTTTGACAGTCCTGAATAGTTATTTTTGGCAATTGAAAATTCCTTTTTACTGCCAACGTGACATTTGTGATGGTAGATATGTGCAATTTTTGACAGTTCGAAATTGTCATTTTTAGCAATTGAAATTTTCTTTTTTTTAAATATCAAAAATGCCGTTTTTGATTCCACAATTTTTGGCAGCTGCAAATTTCTTTATTTACCGTTGAATCGTATTAGAAATGAAGAATTTTTGACAATTCGAAATTGTCATTTTTAATGGTTAAAAATTTATCTTTTTACTATCGAAAAGTGCCATTTCTGACAGTAGAATTGCACAATTTTTGACAATTTATAATTGTTACTTTTGGCCGTTGGAATTTTCCCTTTTTTAATATTGAGACATGCCGATAGTGATAGTAGAAATGCTCAAATTTTGACAGTTAAACATTTTTAACATTTGGAAATTTTCTATTTATTGTTGAAACTTTCAGTAATGAGCAATTTTTGACAGTACTGAATAGTTTTTAGCAATTTAAAATTACGTTTTTACTGCTAAAGTGGCATTTGTGATAGAAGTGCTATTTTTGACAGTTCGAAATTGTCATTTTTCGCAGTTGAAATTTTCTTTTTTTTAATATCAAAAAATGCCGTCTTTGATAGTAAAAAACGACAATTTCTGGCAGCTGCAAATTTCTTTATTTTCCACTGAATCGTACGTTTGTGGTGGCAAAAATGCAGAATTTTTAACAATACAGAAATGGCAATTTTCTTTTTTAATATCAAAAAATGCCGTTTTTGATTGTTAAAATCCACAATTTTTGGCAGCTGCTAATTTCTTTATTTTTACCGTTTATGGTGGCAGAAATGCAGAATTTTTGATAATTCGAAATTGTCATTTCCTTTTTTTAATATCAAAAAATGCTGTTTTTGATAGTAAAAATCCACAATTTTTGACAGCAGCAAATTTCTTTATGTGCCGTTTGTGGTGGCAAAAATGCAGAATTTTTGACAATTCGAAATTATCATTTTTTACGGTTATTTATTCGAAATTTCTGTATGAAAGTTTTGTCCTCCCCTGGAAAAATTTCTGCGGACGCCCATGCGTACAAATAGATACGGCAACTATGAAAATACACACCGAACACACTTTTTTTTAAATTTACGGTATGGTGAATATAATTGTCATCGTAAATATCATTACAATAATGTGAATGGCTCGAACACTGGTGTTGTATAAATTTATAATTTATATTACTCTTGTGCTGTGTTGTGTTGTATAGTAACCCATAATTATACAGGGTCCTGCAACAATGCGTCGGGCTTTCCTAGCACCTTGCCCGTAAAGAAAAAGTTTCGTATTGGTTTAAAAATCCTTATGCCGTAAAATGATTTTCAAACAAACAGGGTGTCCCAATTTTGCGGTATAACAAAACCAAATATATTTTTTTAATAATAATAACACCCATAATTCTACAGGATCCTGCAACAATGCGTCGGGCTTTCCTAACGCCTTTTCCGTAAAAAAATGTATTGGTTTAAAAATCTTTAGCCGTAAAATGATTTTCAAACATACAGGGTGTCCCAATTTTGGGGTATAACGAAAACAAATATATATTTTTTTAATAATAATAACACCCTGTATTTATTCAAGTTTTCTGATGACATTTTTCAACTTCTACATTGCTGTCCATTTAGTTTTAGATTATCTTACAGTGCTGCCAATTTACATTTTTTCTCTCCAAATAGCATACATAAGTAGCTCAACTTTAAAAAAATCGTAGCGACCTCGTTTTTGAAAGGAAGAATAAGTTTTAGTAAAAATCTCAGTGTGGTTAATAAGCAACGTTTTGGTAATGAGCAATTTGAATTTAGTAATACAGGGTGTTCAGAAAAAATACTAAATAAAAATCGAAGGTGGCTTTGAAAAACAATTTATTGACATTAAAATTTAACAAGGTGGCAAGAGACTGTTTTGACTTTAGTAATGTAAAAGTTTAAAGCATTGTTAACTTAAGCTCTTTGTACTCAAAAATTATTTTTTCCATGACAAAATATTATTCTTGAGTATAAAGAACTTAAGCTAACAATGCTTTAAACGTTTACATTACTAAAGTCAAAACAGTCTCTTGTCACTTTGTTAAATTTTAATGTCAATAAATTGTTTTTCAAAGCCACCTTCGATTTTTATTTAGTAAAACGGCTATTGAAATGGTTGATAAAACGAGTTTTATACAAATAACTTTTAATGCGTTAGGAATTTGGACAGGGTTGTTATTAGGAAAAATGTTTGTTTTTTAATTCCGCATGGAGTGACATAAAAATATACAGGGGCTCCAATTTAGAATAAGAAAAATAAAGTGCTTTAAAGTTTGAAATGTTTGACACTAAATTTTGGACACTGTATAATTCATATCAATCAAACTTGGTTAACGGAACTATCAGACCTTATTTAATAAGTACCGTGTATAATTTTATTAACACGGCACTATTTTTATTTTTATTCATTTTTTAAAACAATAGTGCAAAACTGATTTTTTTTAGTCGTAAAATTAAATATACACAGTATTTCAAGTAACAATAAACACGGTGAGGATCTATACCAGCGGGGGTCCTAGATTTCTGTAGGTGAGACAAAGACAAAGATGCCGCTCGTTCCGCGCTACTTACTCTAATAGAGGAAGCAAATATTCCGTAGCTTTTTCGGTGAAATTTTCTTCCGTTGCTTCACCGCCGAACATCCACGAGCCGCCGCTGGTAGGTTACTCACCAACCTTGCACCCTGTTTTGATTAAATTTTAACCAACCTATTTTTTTTTTTTGGAAATCAAATGCGCCAAAAAGATAAAAAATGGATTCCTAAGTTTTAGAAAATAAAATCATTTTCTCATAAGCGACTGTACTGCTCTGAAGAAGACTAGTATTTCCAAACGGGTCTGTGATGTATCATCCATCGATAGGGGTTGATATTGAATCTCGAAAATATTTATTCCCAGAAATTTGAGAAAAATGTCGTAAACTAAGTCTATAGAAACTATCCCTGATTTGAGGGTAAAACAGGGCCCCTTTTCGGAATCATTTTTATTTGAGCTATGTACAGTGTTTTTGGTGTTATTTATTACAGAAATAAATACGTAGTTTTATTTTTGCCAAAATGTAATTCGTAGTTAAAATGAAACACGTATTTTTACAAAATTGATGAAATTTTGAAAATTTGTTTACCATCTTTACTTACTTTATTTTTCTTTTGATCTCATCGAAAGGAATGCGAATTCAAGTGACAATTATTTTTCAGTTTTTCAGTTGTTAATTTTAAACAAACGATTGAAGAAATTTATAAAATATTTTCCCGAATGTAAAACCTTGGGGAAGCAACGCCGTAAAATATGATTCTTCTCTTAAAATATTTTCACCATGTTATTTTACTCTTCAAGCTCTTGTAATTACTGAAAAATTTAAAATTCAAGTCGCAACTGTTTTTCAGTTTTTCTGCAATAAGTGTCGAATAATTGAAGAAATTTCGATAATTCGTTCACCATCTTGCTCAAGCTCTTTTAATTGCTGCGAATGACACAAATTCGACTGACTATTGTTTTTCAATTTTTCAGCTATAAGTTTCCAACGAGTGATTTTTTTTAATATTCTCTCGCCATTTTACTATGTTCTTCAAGCTCTTTTGATTATAGTGAAAATATCGCGATTGTTTTTCAGTTTTCAAATTCGTTCAACGTCTTACTCAATTCTTAAGCTTCTTGAAAGCACCGAAAACGAAACGAATTTGAGTCGCAATTGCTTTACAGTTTTTGAGCTATAAGTTTTGAACGATTGAAGTAATTTCGAAAATTTGTTCACCATCTTACTTAACCATTCGAGTTCTTTTAATAACCGCGAAAAAATGAATTCGTGTCCCAAATGTTTTTCAGTTTTTCAGCTATAAGTTTTAAACGATTGAAGAAATTTCGAAAACTTGTTCACCATCTTACTTAGCTATTCGAGTTCTTTTAATACCCGCGAAAAAAAGAATTCGTGTCCCAAATGTTTTTCAGTTTTTCAGCTATAAGTTTTGAACGATTGAAGAAATTTCGAAAATTTGTTCACCATCTTACTTAACCATTCGAGTTCTTTTAATAACCGCGAAAAAATGAATTCGTGTCCCAAATGTTTTTCAGTTTTTCAGCTATAAGTTTTAAACGATTGAAGAAATTTCGAAAACTTGTTCACCATCTTACTTAACCATTCGAGTTCTTTTAATAACCGCGAAAAAATGAATTCGTGTCCCAAATGTTTTTCGGTTTGTCAGCTATAAGTTTTAAACGATTGAAGAAATTTCCAAAATTTGTTCACCATTTTACTTAACCATTCGAATTCTTTTAATAACCGCGAAAAAATGAATTCGTGTCCCAAATGTTTTTCAGTTTTTCAGCTATAAGTTTTGAACAACAAATTTCAAAAATTTGCTCATCATTTAAATAAAAACTTAAACTCTTTTGGGAACAGCCAATAATAAACGAATTTGAAACATTGAAGAAAAATCAAAAATTAGTTCACCGTCTCACTCTGCCTTAAAACTTCTAATGACTGTTTAAAGCGAATTCAAGTCGCAACAGCTTAAGTAGAAAGTAACCACAAAATATAGAATTATAATTATGTAGGAGGCGCTGAAGCTTTCCTTGCATAGGGGTGTCAGAACCAGTGTTGCCAGGAGTAATTTTTAATTTTCCCCAAATATTCATTTTTTTTCTTCATATTTTCCAAATAGTTCCAATTATACCGGGTGATCAGTTTCATTCCGGGCCAAAGTATTATATTTAACAATTACTAAAAAAACTAGATTAACTTTAAAAATTATTTTTTTGATTTAAAAATTTTCAAAAAAAATCAAAAATCGAATCGAAATATTTGAAAATTAAGTAATTCCTTAAACACAAATCGCGCAGTCTGTATTTTATCTAAATATCAAAGTACATTAGTTTTATCTTAAAACAACCACTAAAACAAACAATTTCAAATGAAATAAATAACCTAAAATTAATACAAAAATCAAGTACAGGCCAAAAATATCAAAAATTCAGTCTGCAAAATCTAAATTATAGGGCAAAAAAATAAAAAACTCGAAAATATTAACCAAAAATTCGCTCATTAAAATCTACAATTAAACAACATTAAAATTAATAATTATGGCAACAGAACAAACATTGGTAAAAAATTGAAAACTCTTGGAAATAATAAAAATGCAGTCAAAAAAACAGAAAATTTCAACTAAATCGAAAAGTTTGGTTTAGGTGCCAAAAACATCTGAAATATAGGCCGAAAAAACAAAAACTCTAGCCAAAACCACAAAAATGCAGGCTAAAAATTGAAAATTAAAGCAAAAGCAAACTAATTTGCCATTCTCAGCCCCAAAACTCTTTACCTCAAAGTAAATTGCCGAAACTCTAAACTCAATAATAATTTTAAAAATTCGCCCATAAAAACAATAATTCAGGTTAAAACATCTAAAATTTGGTTAAAAAAACTCGAAAATACCGGCCAAAAGTTTGCACACAAAAATCAACAATTCAGGTTAAAAATCTAAAGTATTGACCAATCAAAAATTCGCTCGTTAAAATTTATAATCAAGGTAAAAAAACTAAGAATAGAGGCAAAAACTTTAGACCAAAAATCGTAAACTCTCGGCAACAATAGAAAATGCAGACCAGAAAAAAAAACATAATTTTAACTAAATATTCGAAAATTTTGGTTTATATAGATCAAA
The DNA here is from genome assembly GCA_910593695.2 of Ocypus olens. Lineage (NCBI taxonomy): Eukaryota > Metazoa > Arthropoda > Insecta > Coleoptera > Staphylinidae > Ocypus > Ocypus olens. The sequence continues at coordinate 419,693 of OU343054.1, forward strand.
AACTCTAAAATTTAGAACAAAAAAATGAAAAATACAAAAATAAATTTTTGAAGAAAAATTAAATTTAATCGTTTTTCGGCGGTTCCAGCAGTTGTCCGAACGATTTACATCAAAAGAAATTTTGCTTGTCTCAGTTTCTGTAAGTCTCACAAATAATTTTTATAACCAAATAGTGTTCAGAATAAGATTCTAGACTAGAAAATATAAACAAACAATCAAATATCCTGATGTAAAAAATAAAAAATGCTAAAAAATAGAAACTTTATCCCAAAATAAATTGCCGAAACTGGAAAGTAATTGAAAAAATTCGCCCATAAAAACAATAACTTAGGTTAAAAAAATCTAAAATGAAGGACAAACAATCAAAAACTTAGTACAAAAAACTCGAAAATACCCTCAAAACAATCACACATAAAAATTAACAAGAGTGTAGACCAATCAAAAATTCGCTCATTAAAATTAATAATTAAGATAAAAAAATCGAAAAATAAAAAATGTAGAAAATTTTAACTATTAAAACTATTAAAAAAAATTGACCAAAATCAAAAATTCTAAAAGTTAGAACAAATAAAGAAATCAAAAATGCAGACCAAACATCTAAACTACAAGCAAAAATAAAAATAAAATTTCTGGTCTAAAAAAATAAAAATATGAAAAATCAAGCAAAAGAAAAATAATTTGCCATTTTCAATCCCAAAAATAACTGGCTCAAAATAAATTCCCAACCAGAAACGCGAAAATGAAAAGACAAAGGACAAAAAATCCAAAACTCGAAAATACCGGCAAAAAAATCACGCATAAAGGTTGAAATATAGGGCAGAAAATAAAAATTCGGGCCTAAAAAGAAACAAATGCCGACCAAAAAATCGAAAATTTTAACAAACAAATCGAAAATTTAAACCAAAATGAAGAAAAATGATTCAGTTATACAGAAACTGCAGGTCAAAAATTTAAATCCAGGCCTAACGATAAAAAATGCAAACAAAAAGATTGAATATTTAATATAATAATAATAATAATTTATTTACGGGCAACGAGTGTTGCCAGTAGCAATTTTTAATTTCCCGAATATTTAATAAAACTCCCTCAAAATTACGCCGTTGTCCCTCTCCAAAATAATAAATTTTCAAAATAAAACGTAAATACAGTGGAAAATATACAAAATGAAAGCAATATAATTATAAAATTTATTATTCATCTTCATCCTTAATATTTTCATCTTCTTTTCTTTATGTTTTCATACATATTTTTTAAATGAAAGTGCAGCATCTTATTGGGGGTAACAAAATTACGATAGCGGCAATAACAGAATCCCTATGACAACTTCCATAAATGATATTACAGGTTTTTCCTCATTGCTGAGGAAAATGACTGACTTCTGTATGGTAATGATGATTTCTATACTCGGCGCATCGAATCGGTGGTATGATGGGTTTGCGTGATTTTCGCGTGATGTTCGCTGATTGGTCAGCGCTAACGCATGTGAAGCGTGTGTCACGCAGCCGAAATTTTTAATCACGTCCGTTGTATGCCATGTGTTCTCATTTTTCTGTCTTATTTAAATGTAGTGATTACGTTCTATCCTTAAATCAGCCTTTTTCAATTACAATTAATTAGGAAGTGGTAAATACAGGGTGGTGCAGAGGAAACGCATGTTTTTCGAACCGCTAGTACGCGGCGACGGGAGGGGGTATTGACCTTGAACGAATGTTGGCAGATGGCCCATGCAATGCCGTTTCAGTCACTATGGAGCGTTGGAGCGTACAACATCGTGTGTTCGTTGTCGAGCAGTTTTTTAGAAACAATGATTCTGTAGTCACAGTGCAACGTCTTTTCCGTCAATATTTTAGAGTTGGACGTCGAGGTGCAGTGCCTGATCGAAATACCGTACTCCGATGGGTTGCAGCGTTTTGAAGTACTGGTTCTGTTATGAAAAAGAAACCACCTGGTCTTCCCCGTTCAGTTCGTACTCCGGAAAATGTAGACCGAGTGAGAACGGCAGTTGTTACTAGTCCTAGACGATCGACTAGACGACATGCTGTAGCGCTGGGTATGTCACGTCGTTCGCTTCACCGCATCTTACATGATGACCTCAAGTTCCATCCGTACAAAATAATGATCGTCCAGCAGCTTAATGAAGGGGATTTTCTACAGCGCAGAGAGTTTTGTCGCATAATGGATGAATTTTTTACGGAAGATCCCGATGCTACAGTCTTCATGAGTGATGAAGCACATTTTCATCTTGACGGTTACGTCAATGTTCAAAACTGTCGGTATTGGACATCGGAGAACCCATAAGAATTACACCAAAGACCTCTGCACAGTTTAAAGGTAACAGTGTGGTGCTGCATTTCAAACTTGGGGATTGTTGGACCCTATTTTTTTGAAGAAGAAGGAATTGCAGTTACTGTTACATCAGCTCGCTACGTTGAAATGTTAAACAACTTCCTTCGCCCAGAACTTGAAAGGCGCCAAGTGAACATGAGAGACATTTGGTTTCAGCAGGATGGTGCCACAGCTCACACGGCGAGAGTATCCATGGAAGTGGTTAGACAAATGTTCCCAGGACATGTGATTTCGAGATTTGGTGATGTTCACTGGCCCCCTCGCTCACCCGACCTGTCGATATGTGACTTCTTTTTGTGGGGATATTTGAAATCAAAAGTGTACATAAACAAGCCTCGCACACTCGATGACCTTAAGAATTCCATTCGTCAAGAAATTGAAGCCGTGCCGAATGAAATGTTGGAGAGAGCCGTCCGTAATTTTCAGAAGAGGATCCAAATTTGTATCCAGCAAGAAGGACGTCATCTCAAAGACATTATTTTCCGAACCTAAATATGGTATGTAATTTCAAAAACTGCATTAAAATACCTATCATTTAATACATGTTTTTATTATTTTCAACCCATTGTGTCCCAGTAATTCAATATTGAAAAACATGCGTTTTCTCTGCACCACCCTGTACCTAGTAGTATTTGTGGGTTAAAGTAGAAAGATTTATACTTCCGGCACAGAACTAAAATGTGGCAAGGCTGTCGGCGCGCCGAGTATAGCAAATGTAATAACATGTTTATTAATTTCCCCAAAAATACCCCTCGTATAAAATACCCACCTCAAAGAATACTCCATTGATTGAAGTTCCCCAAAATACACCCCAAGACAATAATTTTGGGGAAAAAACCCCCCAATCTGGCAACACTGGTCAGAACCCCTGGAGCCGGCGCCGATCGTTGGATGCACAATTTAAAATTATTACCAGATATACAGGGTATCCCATAAAAAAGATCCACATCAAAGTTATGTTTTTTTTTTTTAATGAAACACCCTGCATTTTTTGTCATTTTTGAATTCGAGGGAACAAATAAAGGTGAGTTACTTCAATATTCCCTATACCTGGTACTATTAGTAGCTATTCCTATGCCTGGCTTTATAATGTCTGGTTAGGGGCCAACTGGCGGTGGACGCGAACGCAACCAGTGCAAAAGTTCGCGTCCACCAGCAGTTGGTAACCGTCGGCAAACCAGACATTAATAATATGAACTACCAATAAGGAAATATTTAGAAAACTTATAAAATAGTTTATTGAAAACGTGAACAATTGTTATACAAATATTTTTCATACAATGAGATCTCTAATAATTATATTCCAATAAAAAATAAATTTCATCATTTATTCAAACTCTCAAATCAACAACATCGCATTATACAATTGCACTTGGAATGGATGGAATTATTTTTAACAAGGCAGTCTTAAAAAAGTAAACTCTCTTTTATATGCTAATACAAGAGAATTTCCATATAAACAATATAATAAATACAAACTATAATTACATAGAACACAGTTTTCTCGTGTGTACAATATAAAGACTACTAAATGTTTTTATCACATTTGCATTGCAGTTTTTAAAGTTTGTCTACGGTATGCAACCAAAAGAGCACTTTGAGCTCGCGTGCTGCTTATTTATATACACATTTATATAAATAGTACGAAACGGATTTATAAAAAAAAAAATGTTAATATCACATTGTTTACAAGCACTGCTACATCGCGGTCTCGAGGGGTTGGCTTTTGCTCCTGCCGCCCTCACCTAGAGGGTGGTTGATGACCGGCTCGGTGGGATCGAAATAATCGAAATTGGTCTCCAGGAGGGCTTCTGATTTCGAGCGGGTCTTCGGTTTCGGTGTCTCGCTTAGTTGGTCGAAATTGGTTTCCAGGACATCCGCCGATTTCGATCTGTCAGAATAAAGTTCGGTCCCACTGGGTTGACTATAAAGCTCCTGCTGTGGCGTTGACGGCGTCGTCGGCGAGTGCTGGATATACTTGTTCTCATCATAATTATTGGATGGAATTTTGCTCTTGAGTTCGGAGAGGAAATTCCCGTCCAGTTTTCCCGGACCGTAATAATTATTATCCAAAGTGGAGTTCGACTGCATATCTCTGTTCAAGGGCAGAGTGTCCGTGTTGTAGTAATCGCTCGGAGGATAAGAGCCGTTTTGTCCGATCTCCGAGTGGACGATTGGAGTGTCGTCGCTTATTGTCGTTTCTTGGACACTGGCGGCCCTCGAATTGCTCGCGAACGTGGAATTATCCTTAAATCCTTCATTCTTATAAGCCAAATTGAACGAGGGCTGCGCGTACTGGCTGTCGAATTGGGGCTTGTGATATTCTATCGTCGTGTTGTAACTGAAACTACTGTTGGGGTTCGGATTGTTCGCTTCGTAAATGTCGTAAGATTGATTGTCTTCTATCGAGGAATTATACGTCGACTTTTCCATGCTGTCTATGGATCCGTTGCTTATCATCTTCTTATAATCCGAGTTCTTCGTTAGTGTATCCGTGGATCGTGTGCTCTGTTAATTAAAAAGAATTGATTAGTTCATGTTTAAATAAGATTTTTTTAATGGTTGATAGGAATTTCATCGATTTTGAAATACAATTCATATTTAAATTAAAATGATCATGATGATGGTTGCCACCGTTACTACGTGATAATCCATAATAACATTAAATGATATTTTAAATGTCCATCGAACGTTTCGTAGACTCAGGTGAAACTGACGTTTAAAACGTCAAAATTATGAAAGATGGAAAAATTATAATGCAAATTTATAAACTAAGTTTACTCAAAAACTAAAGAGATTTCGAAAAAAATGTATTCTTTATAAGTTGTTCATTTTAGCATTCTCTACAATTATTATTAACATAAATTTGCTGTAACTATTATCGTTTTATAATTATAAACCAAAAATTAAAAAAAAATTGTGATGTGGCCATCATGTTACTTTCTCCGACTTGATGGTATCATAGACATTTATATTTACGTTTTCATGGTTTATTGAAATCATATTTCAAATATACATCGAGCGTTGCGTAAACTCGGATGGAACTGACGTTTAAAACGTCAAAATTATGAAAGTGGAAAAATTATACTTCAAATTCAAAAACTCAGTTTACTCAAAAACTAAAAGGATTTCGAAAAAAACTTATTCTTTATAAGTTGTTCATTTTGGTATTTTCTACAATTATTATCAACATAAATTTGCTGTAACTATTATCGTTTTATAATTATAAACCAAAATTGAAAAAAGAAATAATTTTTTTTCTCAAATAAAAATGATTTTATGAAAAATGTTTTCAAGCAAAAGATGTTTATTTCTTTGTTGTCTTCAAAGTTTGTTTATATGTTTTTGTGATATTTTTCATATTTAAGAAAATATTAGCAAAAAACAAAAAACAGTTAAGGTAAACGCCCACTTCCGGTGTACGAAATTTTACCAAAAGCTTTTCAGTTTTTCAGATTATCAAATAAGACGGATGTTTAAAGTTTCATATCAATTGCTCCATTCGTTTTTGAGACACAGCGCGCACAGACACACACACACACACACACACACACACATACACAATTTTTTTTTTCCAGAAATTGTTGAAATGGCATCTAGGGACCCCAAAACGGATATTTCCGTAAAAAAAATTAAAAAAAAAAATCACGATCACAATACTTTTTCGTACTTCGTAACGGAGAAAGTAAAAAATCTTGAAATGGATTTCTAAAAATAGTCCTGATTAAAAAGTCCTAAAAACCCAATTAAAGTCCTGAACAAGAAAGTCTTGAAAAAAGTCCCGTTAAAAAAGTCTTGTAAAAAAGTCCCGAAAGAAGAGTCCTGATAAGAAAATATCTTGAAAAACAGGTCCTTCAAAAAGAGCCGAAATAAAGTCCTGAAGCCCTGATAAAAAAATGGTGATGTGGCCATCATGTTACTTTCTCCGGCTTGATGGTATCATTTATATTTACGCTTCCATGATTTATTTTCAATTTAAATCATATTTTAAATGTGCATCGAACGTTTCGTAGACTCGAATAAAACTGACGTTTAAAACGTCAAAATTATGAAAGATGGAAAAATGTACTGTAAATTAAAAAACTCAGTTTACTCAAAAACTAAAGAGATTTCGAAAAAAACTTATTCTTCATAAATTGTTCATTTTGGCATTCTCTTCAATTTTTATTAACATAAATTTGCTGTAACTATTAGCATTTCATAATTGTATACCAAAAATGAAAAAAAATAAATAAATTTTTTTCTCGAATAACACTGATTTTATAAAAAATGTTTTCAAACGAAATAATTGAATTTCTTTATTGTCTTCAATATTTGTTTAAATGTTTTTGTGATATTTTTCATATTTAAGAAAATATTGGCAAAAAACAAAAAACAGTTAAGGTAAACACCCACTTCCGGTGTACGAAATTTTACCAAAAGCTTTTCAGTTCTTTGGATTATCAAATAAAACTTATGTTCAAAGTTTCATTTCAATTACTCTATTAGTTTTTGAGATACAGCGCGCACAGACACACACACACACACACACACAGACACACACACACACACACACACACACACACACAGACACAAATATTTTTTTTCCAGAAATTGTTGAAATGGCATCTAGGGACCACAAAACGGATATTTCCGTAAAAAAAATTTTTGAAGAAAAAATCACGATCACAATACTTTCTCGTACTTCGTAACGGAGAAAGTAAAAATATCTTGAAAAAAATTTTAGAGGAACAGTTTTAGAAATAAAGTCTTGGAAAAAGAATGTTGTAAAAAAAAATCCGGAAAAAAGTACTGGAAGAAGAGTCCTGAAAAAATAAGTCTTCATATAAAACACACCAGAAATAAATGTCCTTAAGAAACCCCGAAAGAAAAAAAGTCCTAAAAAAGTCCCGAATAAAAGTCATAAACAAAGTCCTGAAGAAAGTCCCGAAAATGAGTCCTGATAAAATACCCTTAAAAATTTTGCTGTAATAACAGTCTTGAAAAAGAGTTATGAAAATAATAAATGAAAATATCCTTTAAAATAACATTAAAATAGTCCTGAAGAAGTTCTGAAGAAATTGTTCTGAAAAAATCCCAAGAAGAGTCTTGAAAAAAAGTCCTGAAAATGTATCCTATAAAAAATGTCCTGAAATATAATACTGAAAAAAGTCCTGTAAGAAGGGCTTGAAAAAAAATTCCCGAAAAAATGATTCTCAAAAAATGTAACGAAGAAAATTCTGAAAATAATCTTGAAAAGGAGTCTTGAACAAGAGGTTCTTAAAAAAATCTAGCAAAAAGTCCTAAAGGAACAGAATCTAGAGGGAAAATCTTGAAAAACGAGTCCTGACAAAAGCCGTGAAAAAAAGTCCTGAAAAATAGTCTTCATACAAAATACCAGAAATAAGTGTCCCGAAAAAGAGACCAAAAAAAGCTCCGAAAGAAAGTCCTGCAGAAAGTTCAGAAAAAGAGTCCTGATGAATTATCATAAAACAATTGTCCTGTAAAAACAGTCTTGAAAAATTGCCCCGAAAATAACACCTTTAAAAAATAAACAAAAAAGATTCTGAAAAAAAAGCATTGTAAAAAGTCCTTAAAAAGGTCTGAAGAAATTGTCCTCAAAAAGAAATCCCAAAAAGAGTCTTGTAAAAAATTCCAAAAAAAGTCCTGCAAAAAGGCCTAAAATAAGTCCTTAACAAAATTCCTAAAATAATAAGTTTTGAAAATAGTCTTGAAAAAAATTCTAAATATATCTTTGAAATGTCCAAAAAAGATCATTAAAAAAAATTCTAAAAATTGTCATGTAGAAAATTTTGAAAAATTTGTTCTGAAAAAAATTCCGAAAATAAGTCCTCAACAAAGGATTCTTCAGAGAATCCCGAAAATATCCCAAAAATAAAATCCCAAAAAAAACCATGAACATGTTGGAAAATTTTCAAAAAAATCGATTTTCTCAGACTTTAATCGGCCGTAGCGGCCAAATTGAACGCAGTTTGCAAATCTGAGCTCCTCGTACGTCAATTAGTCGGATTATAGATTTTTAATTTTTGATGAAAACTTGAAAATGTACACAAGTTACAGCCATTGGATCAAGTCGGAGAAAGTAACATGATGGCCACATCACCATTTTTTTATAACTAATTGCAGATGTTAGAATTTAAATTAAAAGTAAAAGAACGTATTGCCTACTTAAAACACGAATTTTTTTACGCCTTCGACGAAAATTCTCGTTTTATTAATATGTGCTGCTAACAAGAATCATGAATATTACATTTTTGACAATAGAAATTTCATACTTCGACTTTCGTCAGTTCAAAAATGTAGAAACGAAAATTCTCGTGTTTTACAATGGTCTTAGACGTGAATTGTCGTTTTATTAAAATGTGATGCCCATAATAAAGTTTTGCGAAATTATTTTAAACATACAATTTTCGTTTTTCAAATTTGTTAATAAATGTGACCATCATCTAACTTTCTCTGATTTGATGGAATAAAAAGGATTTTTATGATAAATTTCATGTTTATCAATTCTTTTTCAGAATTTAGTAGTATTTCGAAAAATATTTCTTGTTGGTCAATGTGAAAATCACTCTGAACTTGAATTTGAGGGTGAAATATGCACCTCGCGATTCAAAAAAATCTAAAAATATTACTGCACGTGCAATTACCTTCAAATTATTAAAATGCACTCAGAAATGACATATTTTTGACATACCAAAAAATAATAGAGGCGCCTTGCTTGTAAACAAAATGGCGGCACACTGAACTTGAATTTGAGTGAGTAAAATGTGCATCTCGCGATTAAAAAAATTCTAAAAATATTACCGCACGTGCAATTACCTTCAAATTATTAAAATGCACTCAGAAATGACATATTGACATACCAAAAAATAATCGACGCGCCGTGCTTGTAAACAAAATGGCGGCACACTGAACTTAAAGTTGAGTGAGTGCAATGTGCATCTCGCGATTAAAAAAATTCTAAAAATATTACCGCACGTGCAATTACCTTCAAATTATTAAAATGCACTCAGAAATGACATATTTTTGACATTCCAAAAAATAATCAACGCGCCTTGCTTGTAAACAAAATGGCGGCACACTGAACTTGAATTTGAGTGAGTGAAATGTGCATCCCGTGATTAAAAAAATTCTAAAAATATTACCGCACGTGCAATTACCTTCCAATTATCAAAATGCACTCAGAAATGACATATTTTTGACATACCAAAAAATAATCGACGCACCTTGCTTGTAAACAAAATGGCGGCACACTGAACTTGAATTTGAGTGAGTGAAATGTGCATCCCGTGATTAAAAAAATTCTAAAAATATTACCGCACGTGCAATTACCTTCCAATTATCAAAATGCACTCAGAAATGACATATTTTTGACATACCAAAAAATAATCGACGCACCTTGCTTGTAAACAAAATGGCGGCACACTGAACTTGAATTTGAGTGAGTGAAATGTGCATCCCGTGATTAAAAAAATTCTAAAAATATTACCGCACGTGCAATTACCTTCCAATTATCAAAATGCACTCAGAAATGACATATTTTTGACATACCAAAAAATAATCGACGCACCTTGCTTATAAACAAAATGGCGGCACACTGAACTTGAATTTGAGTGAGTGAAATGTGCATCTCGCGATTAAAAAAATTCTAAAAATATTACCGCACGTGCAATTACCTTCCAATTATCAAAATGCACTCAGAAATGACATATTTTTGACATACCAAAAAATAATCGACGCACCTTGCTTGTAAACAAAATGGCGGCACACTGAACTTGAATTTGAGTGAGTGAAATGTGCATCTCGCGATTAAAAAAATTCTAAAAATATTACCGCACGTGCAATTACCTTCAAATTATTAAAATGCACTCAGAAATGACATATTTTTGACATACCAAAAAATAATCGACGCATCTTGCTTTTTTTCCTTCAAAAAGAGCAGAAATAAAGTCCTGAAAAAAGAGTTCCGATAAAAAAATGTCTTGAAAAAAATTTTGGAGGAACAGTTTCGGAAATAAAGTCTTGGAAAAAGAATGTTGTGAAAATAAAATCCTGGAAAAAGTACTGGAAAAAGAGCCCTGAAAAATTAAGTCTTCATATAAAACACCAGAAATAAGTGTCCTTAAAAAAATCCCGAAAGAAAAAGAGTCCTAAAAAAGTCTCGAATGAAAGTCATAAACAAAGTCCTGAAGGAAGTCCCGAAAAAGAGTCCTGATTAAATATCCTTAAAAATTGTCCTGTAATAACAGTCTTGAAAAAGAGTTATGAAAATATTAAATGAAAATATCCTTTAAAATATCATTAAAATAGTTCTGAAGAAGTTCTGAAGAAATTGTTCTGAAAAAATCCCAAAAAGAGTCTTGAAAAAAAGTTCCGAACAAAAAGTCCTGAAAATTTATCCTATAAAAAATGTCCTGAAATATAATACTGAAAAAAGTCCTGTAAAGAGGGCTTGAAAAAATATTCCCGAAAAAATAATTCTGAAAAATGTAACGAAGAAAATTCTGAAAATAATCTTGAAGAGAAGTCTTGAACAAGAGGTTCTTAAAAAAGTCTCTCAAAAAGTCCTAAAGGAACATAATCTAGAGGGAAAATCTTGAAAAACGAGTCCTGACAAAAGCCGTGAAAAAAAGTCTTCATACAAAATACCAGAAATAAATATCCCGAAAAAGAGCCCAAACAAAGCCCCGAAAGAAAGTTCTCAAATAAGTCCTGAAGAAAGTTCAGAAAAAGAGTCCTGATGAATATCATAAAAAAATTGTCCTGTAAAAACAGTCTTGAAAAATTGCCTCGAAAATAACATCTTAAAAAAATAAACAAAAAAGATTCTGAAAAAAAAAGCATTGTAAAAAGTCCTTAAAAAGATCTGAAGAAATTGTCCTCAAAAAGAAATCTCAGAAAGAGTCTTGTAAAAAATCCCGAAAAAAGTCCTGCAAAAAGGCCTAAAATAAGTCCTTAACAAAATTCCTAAAATAATAAGTTTTGAAAATAGTTTTGAAAAAAATTCTAAATATATATTTAGGAGGTCATTAAAAAAAATTCTAAAAATTGTCTTGTAGAAAATTTTGAAAAATTTGTTCTGAAAATGTTTTCGAAAATAAGTCCTCAACAAAGGATTCTTGAGAGAGTCCCGAAAATATCCTGAGAATAAAATCCAAAAAAAAAAACCATGAACATGTTGGAAAATTAAAAAAAAAATCGATTGATCGGCCGTAGCGGCTAAATGAAACTCCAAATTGAATGCGATTTTCAAATCTGTGCTCCTTGTATGTAAATTAGTCGGATTCAATTAGAATTGCTGATTTTTAATTTTTGATGAAAACTTGAAAATGTACACAAGTTACAGCCCTTGGAACTTTTGTTCAAAAAATGCAACTTTTTTAATAATCACCGTAGACCATTGAAGTATACCTTCTTTAATGATACCATCAAGTCAGTGAAAGTAACATGATGGTCACATCACCATTTTTTGTATAACCTTTGAAAATTTATTATTTCCGTCACTATTTTTTTGGAATTTTTTAAATCACAAGATGCAAATTCTGTTTTCTCTAAAAATCAAATTTCGAAGGCTGAAATTTTGTTTCCAGGGGGGATATGTCGATCATTTTTCAGTTTGTCAAAAACACAATATTTCTAGATGGATTAGAGAAATTTGAGACTAATTCTGGCAATTACTATTTTTTTTAGAATTATTTGAATCACAAAATGCAAATTATATTTTTCTAAAAATCAAGTTTCGACTTCTGACATTTTGTTTCCAGTCGGGGTATATCGATTACTTTTTAGATTTTTTTTTAAATCACAAGATGCACATTTCGTTTTTCTTAAAATCAAGTTTCGAGTGCTGAAATTTTGTTTCCACTGGGGGTTTGCCGATCATTTTCCAGTATGATAAAAATGCAATATTTCTTAGTGGATTTGAGAAGTTTTGACACTAATTGTGGCAGTCACTATTTTTTTAGAAATCTTTAAATGACAAGATGCAAATTCTGTTTTTATAAAAATCAAGTTTCGAGTGCTGACATTTTTTTTCTAGTGGGGGTATGTTGATCATTTTCCAGTATATCAAAAATACAATATTTTTGGATGGATTTGAGAAGTTTGAAGCTAATTCTGGCAGTCACTATTTTTTTAGATTTTTTTTTAAATCACAAGATGCAAATTTCGTTTTTCTTAAAATCAAGTTTCGAGTGCTGAAATTTTGTTTCCAGTGGGGGTATGTCGATCATTTTCCAGTATGATAAAAATGCAATATTTCTGAATGGATTTGAGAAGTTTTGAATCTAATTGTGGCAGTCACTATTTTTTAGAAATCTTTAAATGACAAGATGCAAATTCTGTTTTTATAAAAATCAAGTTTCGAGTGCTGACATTTTCTTTCCAGTGGGGGTATGTCGATCATTTTCTAGTATATCAAAAATACAATATTTCTGGATAAATTTGAGAAGTTTGAATCTAATTCTGGCAGTCACTATTTTTTTAGATTTTTTTTAAATCACAAGATGCAAATTTCGTTTTTCTTAAAATCAAGTTTCGAGTGCTGAAACTTTGTTTCCAGTGGGGGTATGCCGATCATTTTCCAGTATGATAAAAATGCAATATTTCTGAATGGATTTGAAAAGTTTTGAAAATAATTGTGGCAGTCACTATTTTTTTTAGAAATCTTTAAATGACAAGATGCAAATTCTGTTTTTATAAAAATCAAGTTTCGAGTGCTGACATTTTCTTTCCAGTGGGGGTATGTCGATCATTTTCCAGTATATCAAAAATACAATATTTCTGGATAGATTTGAGAAGTTTGTCGCTAATTCCGGTAGTCACTATTTTTTTAGATTTTTTTTAAATCACAAGATGCATATTTCGTTTTTCTTAAAATCAAGTTTCGAGTGCTGAAATTTTGTTTCCAGTGGGGGTATGTCGATCATTTTCCAGTATGATAAAAATGCAATATTTCTGAATGGATTTGAGAAGTTTTGAATCTAATTGTGGCAGTCACTATTTTTTAGAAATCTTTAAATGACAAGATGCAAATTCTGTTTTTATAAAAATCAAGTTTCGAGTGCTGATATTTTTTTTCTAGTGGGGGTATGTCGATCATTTTCTAGTATATCAAAAATACAATATTTCTGGATAAATTTGAGAAGTTTGAATCTAATTCTGGCAGTCACTATTTTTTTAGATTTTTTTTAAATCACAAGATGCAAATTTCGTTTTTCTTAAAATCAAGTTTCGAGTGCTGAAACTTTGTTTCCAGTGGGGGTATGCCGATCATTTTCCAGTATGATAAAAATGCAATATTTCTGAATGGATTTGAAAAGTTTTGAAAATAATTGTGGCAGTCACTATTTTTTTTAGAAATCTTTAAATGACAAGATGCAAATTCTGTTTTTATAAAAATCAAGTTTCGAGTGCTGACATTTTCTTTCCAGTGGGGGTATGTCGATCATTTTCCAGTATATCAAAAATACAATATTTCTGGATAGATTTGAGAAGTTTGTCGCTAATTCCGGTAGTCACTATTTTTTTAGATTTTTTTTAAATCACAAGATGCATATTTCGTTTTTCTTAAAATCAAGTTTCGAGTGCTGAAATTTTGTTTCCAGTGGGGGTATGTCGATCATTTTCCAGTATGATAAAAATGCAATATTTCTGAATGGATTTGAGAAGTTTTGAATCTAATTGTGGCAGTCACTATTTTTTAGAAATCTTTAAATGACAAGATGCAAATTCTGTTTTTATAAAAATCAAGTTTCGAGTGCTGATATTTTTTTTCTAGTGGGGGTATGTCGATCATTTTCTAGTATATCAAAAATACAATATTTCTGGATAAATTTGAGAAGTTTGAATCTAATTCTGGCAGTCACTATTTTTTTAGATTTTTTTAAAATCACAAGATGCAAATTTCGTTTTTCTTAAAATTAAGTTTCGAGTGCTGAAATTTTGTTTCCAGTGGGGGTATGCCGATCATTTTCCAGTATGATAAAAATGAAATATTTCTGAATGGATTTGACAAGTTTTGAAACTAATTGTGGCAGTCACTATTTTTTTAGAAATCTTTAAATGACAAGATGCAAATTCGGTTTTTATAAAAATCAAGTTTCGAGTGCTTACATTTTTTTTGTAGTGGGGGTATGTCGGTTATTTTCCAGTATATTAAAAATACAATATTTTTGGATAGATTTGAGAAGTTTGAAGCTAATTCTGGCAGTCACTATTTTTTTAGATTCTTTTAAAATCACAAGATGCAAATTTCGTTTTTCTTAAAATTAAGTTTCGAGTGCTGAAATTTTGTTTCCAGTGGGGGTATGTCGATAATTTTTCAGTATGATAAAAATGCAATATTTCTGAATGGATTTGAGAAGTTTTGAAACTAATTGTGGCAGTCACTATTTTTTTAAGAAATATTTAAATGACAAGATGCAAATTCTGTTTTTATAAAAATCAAGTTACAAGTGCTGACATTTTTTTTTCTAGTGGGGGTATGTCAATCATTTTCTAGTATATCAAAAATACAATATTTCTGGATAGATTTGAGAAGTGTGAAGCTAATTCTGGCAGTCACTATTTTTTTAGATTCTTTTAAAATCACAAGATGCAAATTTCGTTTTTCTTAAAATCAAGTTTCGAGTGCTGACATTTTTTTTCTAGTGGGGGTATGTCGATCATTTTCCAGTATATCAAAAATACAATATTTCTGGATGGATTTGAGAAGTTTGAAGCTAATTCTGGCAGTCACTATTTTTTTAGATTTTTTTAAAATCACAAAATGCAAATTTCGTTTTTCTTAAAATCAAGTTTCGAGTGCTGAAATTTTGTTTCCTGTATATTAAAAATACAATATTTCTGGATGGATTTGTACAGCTGCAAATCATAGCTCCAATTATTATACCTTACAAAATTTATGAAATCTTTAAAAGACTGTGTTTAATCATCAAACATAAACCATCAAATAAACATAAAATATTATTTACATAGCTCACATTTATCAATTAAAATTTTGCTTACCAATTCTACGCGTACGTTGTCATTTGCTGCAGCAGCATTAAAGAAAACATCAATTTCAAATCAACAATTAGACTTTCATTAAGAAGAGTAAAATAATTTCGCGATGGCGTCGGGGCTTTTATCTAAATGCGTCGGACCGGAATAAAAGGGAAAATAGCTAGTGGCAATAAGTAAATTGGATAAATTGAAAAGTAACTTTCTCGTATTAGTACCCTTTTTGCCTCAGATAAAAACGGTGACGTTATAAAAACAGTAGTTACGATTATTGTTTCCGGGAGCTTGTAAGTGCGGATAAAATATAACGAAAGATAAAAGGACTACCAAAAATTTCCGGGAAACTTGTGCCGTTACATTAAGCGGCAGCCTTCGCAAACACGTCAGATCGATGTATTTCCCAGAAAGCAGCGAATTTCGGTTAAACGGGGCTAAGCCTCCTGTAGTGCGAAATTCGCGGAACGGCCGGACGAGCTTTTAGTTTGAATAACACCATTGGTAAATTACGTGCAAAATTTACATTAAAGGGGCAATCGTATTATTGCACAGCACTATTGAATGCAAATTTAGTCCGGAACTAACATAATAACGTGTGCCAATGCAATATTGAAAGATGCTCTAAAATTATAATCTTCCTAAAATAAAACAAATAAAATATTACCGACCCTAAATAAATATTTTCCTCCAGATAAGCTTCTTTCATCTGATTTGTTTATGAGAAAATAATTTATTGTTAAAATAAGCTATCTTCAAAAGCAAAAAAATCAGGGTGTCAGCATGAAGATTTCCAAAAAAACTTAAAATAATGCATGTTCATGCATGTATATGATATTAAATGATGTAATAACATCGATGTTTTAATGTACTTACCAGTTGTCCGGCTTTCCTGCGGTAACTTAAATCTGAGAAAGCGTGTGTAGAGCCAACGGATCTGAGGGAGTGGAGGCTTTGCCGGATACTGTTTCTGCGCTCAAGCCTTTGAGCGTGTCTGTATTTAGATTTACTCCACCAGCAGATGATAACAAGGGCAATTAAAAGGAGGGCCAGAACACAAGAAGCTATCGCCGCTATCGTTATGATGTCGCCTCTCCAGACCAACGGATCGATAAATACCTTGGGATCTGAAATTGTTTCACAACTTAGTAAATACTAGCAATAAGTTATTATTTTGTCAGGTTCGCATTATTTAGTAGTTAAATTATGTGCATTGAAACTTTAAATTACAAACAATTATATTTTAATTGCAAAAATAATATATGCATAAATATTGTTTAAAAAAATATATCTAAATGCTCAAACACTGCGATCTGTTCAAGCAGTTGGAACTTTTAAAACCGAGCAGATAGATTTGATCGAATATGAGGTCGAGTGGCACGATACATCAACTGCTCGATCCTTGAGATACGCGATTCGAATAAAAAAAAAACTGCAAAAACAGGCTTTCAGGTGCGATTCTCTTGGAATTTGAAGGAGGGATGTTTTATAATTGTTATGGTATTACGTAGCAGCATCTATTCTGAATATTTTTTTAAAGTTTTATGCTTGTGGGAATTGTTTTTCTATTTTTTACTGAATTAAAAAAAAATAACTGCAGAAAGAACAAACAGGCTTTCAGGTGCGATTATCTCGGATTTTTTATTTTTTTTTTTTTTTTTTAATTTTTTTTTTTTTTAATTTTTTTTTTTTTTTTTTTTTTTTTTACATGTTCGGCGTTAGGGAAATTCCATAGTTTTATGTAACTAAAACAAGGAAGTACCCTCCTCCGATTTTAATTTTTGAATTTGCCTCCTTCATGTTCAGAATTAATTCTGGACATGGTGATGGAGACTATCTGTAGTTTTTTTTAATTTTTTTTTGTAAATGATTAATTATGTATATTATGATGATAAAAAAAAATTGTGAATGAGATGTTTAATTATGTATATTATGATGATAAAAATTTGTGAATGAGATGATTGTGATGAGTGAAGAACACAAATTACAAATACAGGCAAACTATCACAACATTCAATCATTACATTAACAAGACATGTTTCCGTATGTGTTCTTTGGATTTCATTTTAAATGATTTTATGTCTTCAATGTTCCTCAGGCTTCCTGGCAGCTTATTATATTGTATAACACCATCTATCAATAATCCTAGTTTGAGAACATTGGTTTCATTCTGAATAACATATATATCACTTTTTCGTCTAGTCAAATATTTATGTACTTCTTTGTTTTTTTCGAGTATAATGTTAGATTTACTTGAACCTATAATTATTTCATGTATAAACTTAATTCTTTCAAAATATATTTTTTGTCTAATATTTAGTTCTGATATTAATTTATATAGAGTGGTCGTTGGTGTTTTTTTATCCAAATTATATATTAGTTTAATGCACTTGTTTTGTTGTCTCTGCATGGTATTGATGTTTTTATCAGATGTACCTCCCCAAATTGCGCATAGGTAGTTTATTTTTGCGGTGAATAGGGTGTTATATATGCATTTTTGAACACGTTCAGGTAGATGCTCTCTTGATCTGTAAAGAATTCCTGTGGCAGCACTAGTTTTTTGTTTTAGTTTTTCAATGTGTTTGTCCCATTTGAAATTGTCTGTAATTGTTAATCCCAAATATACAGTTTCGCTAGTTTTGTTTATAATTTTGTTATTGATTTTTAATTGAATTTCAATTTGGTTTTTATTTTTTTGTGACATTATCATATAATTTGTTTTTGTTTCGTTTATAGTTAGGGTATTGTTTGAAAACCAAGTTGAGAGTTTTTGAAGATCTATATTAATTGTATTTTCCAGCTCAGTTAAAGATTTTCCACTATAAAGGATACATGTATCATCTGCATATATATATAGTTCACCTTCTATTTCTAAATCGAAGATATCGTTGATGTAAGTTATGAATAAAGTGGGAGGTAGAACCCCCCCTTGCGGTAAGCCGAATTCTGTTTCTAGATCGTCACTGTATGTACTATTGACTTTTGTTTGTTGTTTTCTATTTCTTAGGTAGCTACTCATTAAACTACCTGCGTTACCTCTGATGCCTAGTTTTTCTAGTTTTTCTATCAGAGTTTCTTTACATATTGTATCAAATGCCTTTTTCATGTCCACTAACACTAATATGACGTAGTTGTGTTTATCCAATTCTTGTTGAACATGGCAGACAACATCCATACAAGCTGTGGAAGTGCCAGATTGCTTTTGGTACGCATATTGTTGTTTATTTATTATTTCGTTTTTGAAGATATGTTTTTGTAGTCTAGTGAGCATGATTTTTTCCAATATTTTAGCGAAGCAAGAAGAAAGTGCTATAGGTCTATAATTTTCAGGCAAGTTGTCGTCACCCTTTTTAAATATGGGCAGAATAATGACCTCCTTTAAAATGTTTGGAAAAGTTGAAGTAGAGATGACTTCGTTTGCTAGTTTTGTTATTATAGGAATTATCGCTTCCCCTAGCTCTTTTAACAATTTGTTTGTAATGCGATCCTTTCCAGGGCGACTAGGACGTTTCATCCACAGCGGCAGCAACAAAGGGTCCAACTTGCGGTTTGTTTACTACCAACCATTAGTGATCCTTTTCAAGACCAAACCGTGAAGAAATTGAAATTTATGACCGACACGTGCCACCCGACGACATTTGATACTTTACGGGCTACCCGGTGCAGGTAGTCCTGGCCTAGGGTGAGCCAAGAGCACAATACGATGAAAAAACAAACCATAAGATGTAATTGCTGTTACTCGGTAATTTAATTTAATAAGGTTATCAATTGTAAGAAATAATTTAAATTAAATTATTATATTATCTGACAAGTAATTATGCGTGAAAAATCAGTTTAAACAACATGCCTTTTGTTTAAATGTATGTATTAATAACGTTTTTTTCTAAATTTGCAATTAAAACATTACAATGGTAATGATAGCTAACAGGGGTTTTTATTTCAAAAATTCCAGGACACCACCTATTTTCATAATAGTTTAAATTTTCTCGATTTCCCCTTAGTATAGAAAGTAAAGAAAAGTAATGATATGGTTATATGCAAAACTATTTTCTCTAGGAAAAACATTTTCATAGAATGGGCGAGCCGCACCTCGTTGACCTCCGGCTAGCTTACGGAGCCGGTATCGTGATGAGATTACCACAGAATGCAAAGAAAGGGATAAGAGGCATAAAAAAGCAGATTGGCGCGATAACAATCGCTATTATTTACAAGACAGAAATATTTACACGGCACAAAAATTAAATGTTCAAAGAAAAAAAAAATATACACTATACACTAAAAGTAACAGGAAAAGTCACATAAGTCACAATAACATAAAATGTTCAAAGTTAATGTTCAATAATTCATCGTGTAATAGTGGTATAATTTCTTTTTAAAGGAGAATGTAAAAAAAAACCGTTTTATTACCTAACGCCGCAACGGGTAAGATACACAATTCAGGGTGGATTAAATCGATTTTCTCTAAAACTATCAATGATTAAGAAAAATGTTTTAGATAAAAAATAAACGGTTTGGAGGGGAACATACGGTAGTGACCTTGATTTGACCTTATGATATCTATGTAAGGTCAGGTGCAAATCAATATGTGAGTTGTATATCAAAAACTAATACAGGAAATAACATGAAACTTTGAACATAAGTCTTATTTGATAATCCCAAAAATAAAACAGCTTTTAGTAAAATTTTGTACACCGAAACTGGGTGTTTGCCTTAACTGTTTTTAGTTTCTTTTCCATAATTTTTTAAATATGAAAAATATTACAGAAACATTAAGACAAATTAGAATTAGAAATATATCTTCCCTTATTGAATCAAACCAATTTCTCATTCGCAAATTGCTTACTTGAAAAAGTGAAGCATAATCTTAAGTTTTCCATAATTAATGAGCAGTTCCACTTCGTTTTTTCTTCATTATCTAATTTGATATAATATAAATACTTGTTTCTCTATTTACTTCAAGTTTGAAAGTGATCAGTACATAGTTCAAAATATAATTACTATATGATAAATAAGTGTGATATTAACAAAGATAGTATTCTTTATTTCAATTTTTAAAATATTAATTTTAATAAGTATTGAGCGTTTCAATATGTCGATGAGTTTAATGAATCGAAAAAAAAAGTTTCTATAAACGATAAATGTTGTTAAATTAAAGTGAATAAATGTCCATTCAAAATGATTGTTTTCATCTATGACATATTTTACAAGTTACTATTTTTTCTAAATCGAACGAAATTGAAAATGCACTTTATTTTATTAAAAATAATTTCAAAATCTATGACATATGGTTAATTTTTTCCGCCTATGAGTTCTAATTCGTAACAGAAATACTCGACGTATTGTGATACATCCCTTTTTTTGGGACTACCTGCGCTTCGCCATACCCGAAAAAGGGGCTGCATGGCCTTGACCGTAAAGTATGAAATGTCGTCGGGGGCCTCGTGCCGATCGGCAATTGCCCTGACATTTTTATGAGCCAGTGGTGATTATCACTTACCCCAACAAACCATCCCACAATTAAAATTCCATGTGGATGGAATGTCCCGGTCCTTTTCCAGGTGCAGAAAACTCTTTTAAATCTTTTATTATTTGTTCTATTTCTTTATCTGTGACTGGATCGAATATTAGATTTGAGTCTATACTTTTCGTGAGGGTGTTTGTTAATTGGTTTTGCATTTTTTGTCTTTGTATACGTGCCAGGTCCTTTCCAATAGTCGCATAATAATGATTTATTTCGTCAGCGATGTGTTTTTCATTTTGTATAATTTTGCCAGTGCTGTCTTTTATTTGAGTGATGGAATTTGAGGATTTTCTTTTGTTTTTGTTCATAATATTATTTATTTCATGCCAAGTTTTTTTCGCATTTCCTTCTGCATTTTGAAATTTTTTGTTATAAAATTGTTTTTTTCTAGCACTTATTGCTGCAGTAGTAGCTTTTTTTTGGTTTAGGTAGATTTCTTTAAGATAATTATTTTGTGGATTGTTTTTATATCTTGCGTAATAGCTATTTCTTTTTTTAATACTGTTTACGATTTCAATGTTAACCCACTCATTGTTTTGTTTTCTTTTAAAAGTAATTTTCCTGGTTTCACTTTCCAGCAGATGTGTAATTAACGTGATAAGATCGCTAAAAGAATTTATTAGCGTTTTGTCAGCTCGATAGAATTTATTTTTGATGTTTTCATAGTTTATTTTGGTTTTATTTACACTTTCATATGTGCCACATGATGCGTGTACTGTACATCTTGTTATAATAGCCGAGTGATCTGAAAACGATACTGGGTGTACAGATATATTAAGTAAGTCACTGCTGTTTGTAATTATATGATCTAAGATTGCAGATTCTCGTGTGGTACTGTAAATATCAATTTTATTCATAATATTATATCCGTGCTCAGTGATAAGATTTTTTATACGTTTGTGTTGTCCTATTTTGTTGGAGAATATTAATATTGAAGTCCCCCATAATAATTTGATCATTAGTACGGATCATTATTGACTCCTCCAGCAAGGAGTAGAGATGTTTATCCTCGACATGCGGTGGCTTATATATTAGAGTAACATATCGCTTTGTGTTCTTGATATATATTTGAATAACTTCTACTTCATTGATGGTTTTATTTATAATAGTTTTAAATTTTAAATTACTCTTAATGTAGATTGAGATATCCCCACCTCTTGAATGTCTACAATTATGTATTGAATTGTAATCTTTTATTTGATAGTAATCAGTTTCGTTCGGGTGTAACCAAGTTTCTGTGAGTGCGATAATACTTAAGTCGTTGTGTAAGTGAGGGAGAATTTTAATTTCATCGAATTTATTTCTAATACTCCTAATATTGAGCAAAAAATATGTTTGTGGATCCATTGTAACGGTTTGGTTTTTATTGCGATGTTATGAGTTGATATGATTATGTTAATTTTTTTAGGTCGTCCTGATTTTTGATTTGAATAATTTTTGTTTTCTCCTCTTTTCGAACAAAGATTTTGCCTTGTCTTACCCAGACATATTTGTAACCTTCTTTTTTAAAGCGTCTTGCTTCATAAAACAATTTGCTCAAGTAGCTTGTAAGATGTTCATTGAAATAAATAACATTGTTGTTGCCGTTTAATTTACATTCCTTTACTTTTATGGATTTTATTTGCTTTCTTTTTTCTAAAATACTTTCTCTAATTTGCGGTGTTTTAAATTGAACAATAATTGGGCCTTCGTCCCCGCCCTTCCTAAATACCTCTACAATATCTTCGTTCTTTATTTTATAATTTATGCCTTCGAGAACTTTTTTTACTATTTCTGCCACATCTTCGTCTTTATCTTGTTTCGGGATGCCGTTCAAATTTATAAATTTATTTAGATTTTCTTGCTCCAATTCCCCACAGCGACCTTCCATTTCTATTAGTTTGCTTTTTAGTAGCTCATTTTCCTTATGGAATTCTTTTAACATACTTTTCAGTTCTTCATTTTGTCTAATATTTTCGTCAAACTTTTCCGACATGAATTGCACGCTACTCTTTAATTTTTTAAATTCTTCTATAAGTTCCTTCATATTTTTTATATCGTTTTCCGGTTCATTATCGTTTGATTCTTTATATTTTTTAGGAGGCATTTTACAAGTAATTTATATCGTTAAGAAATTTATTATGGCGCAAAAGAAAAACGTGAGAGGCTGACGCAAATTTGAAATATATTTAGTATTGGAACGGGAGATGGGAAAAAAACGGAAAAAAAAAAAAATAAAAAAACGTGGACACTCGCTTCACACTATAGTGTCCGTTATAGTGACTAACAAAACACAAACAGAAGTTAGACAACGGATGTAAAAAACATAAGAGAACAATTGGATATTTTGGATTATTAATTTAATATAAATGGTCAATTAAAATTGACTCAGCTGTCGCACTTGTTTTTGTCCGCACGAGTTCAATATATATTCGCAAAAAGGTGCAAATCAAGCATGTGAGAAAGACAATTGTAGAGTATGAATAGCACTTACTATTTCAGTGGCATTAGGAAACAATCCTCTGGTTGGATTTCGATGCAATTTTCACATAACAACACTGATATTTGGTTTTATGTACCTTGTAAAACTTATTAAAAACTGTTTCTTATTTATCGATTAGCAAAAGATTCAACACGGAGCTATTTTTTGGGTGTATACTCCACGACCAATTCGAGTCAATTTGAAGGAGGGATGTTTTATAATTGTTATGGTATTACGTAGTAGCATCTATTTTGAATATTTTTTAAAATTTTTATGCTTGTGGGAATTGTTTTTCTATTTTTTACTGAATTAAAAAAAAATAACTGCAGAAAGAACAAACAGGCTTTCAGGTGCGATTATCTTGAAATTTGAAGGAGGGATGTTTTATAATTGTTATGGTATTACGTAGTAGCATCTATTTTGAATATTTTTTAAAATTTTTATGCTTGTGGGAATTGTTTTTCTATTTTTTACCGAATTAAAAAAAAATAACTGCAGAAAGAACAAACAGGCTTTCAGGTGCGATTATCTCGGAATTTGAAGGAGGGATGTTTTATAATTGTTATGGTATTACGTAGTAGCATCTATTCTGAATATCTTTTTAAAGTTTTATGCTTGTGGGAATTGTTTTTCTATTTTTTACCGAATTAAAAAAAAAATAACTGCAGAAAGAACAAACAGGCTTTCAGGTGTGATTATCTCGGAATTTGAAGGAGGGATGTTTTATAATTGTTATGGTATTACGTAGTAGCATCTATTCTGAATATTTTTTTAAAGTTTTATGCTTGTGGGAATTGTTTTTCTATTTTTTACTGAATTAAAATAATAAATGCAAAAAGGACAAACAGGCTTTCAGGTGCGATTATCTCGGAATTTGAAGGAGGGATGTTTTATAATTGTTATGGTATTATGTAGTAGCACCTATTCTCAGTAATTTTTGAAAGTTTTATGCTTGTGGGAATTGTTTTTCTATTTTTTACCGAATTAAAAAAAATAATAACTGCAGAAAGAACAAACAGGCTCTCAGGTGCGATTATCTCGGAATTTGAAGGAGGGATGTTTTATAATTGTTATGGTATTACGTAGTAGCATCTATTATGAATATTTTTTTAAAGTTTTATGCTTGTGGGAATTGTTTTTCTATTTTTTACTGAATTAAAAAAAATAAATGCAAAAAGGACAAACAGGTTTTCAGGTGTGATCATCTCGGAATTTGAAGTAGGGATGTTTTATAATTGTTATGGTATTACGTAGTAGCATCCATTCTGAATATTTTCTGAAAGTTTTATGCTTGTGGGAATTGTTTTTCTATTTTTTACCGAATTAAAAAAAAAACTGCAAAAAGAATAAACAGGGTTTCAGGTGCGATTATCTCGGAATTTGAAGAAGGTATGTTTTACAATTGTTATGGTATTACGTAGTAGCATCTATTCTGAGTAATTTTTGAAAGTTTTATGCTTGTGGGAATTGTTTTTCTATTTTTTACCGAATTAAAAAAAATAATAACTGCAGAAAGAACAAACAGGCTCTCAGGTGCGATTATCTCGGAATTTGAAGGAGGGATGTTTTATAATTGTTATGGTATTATGTAGTAGCATCTATTCTCAGTAATTTTTGAAAGTTTTATGCTTGTGGGAATTGTTTTTCTATTTTTTACCGAATTAAAAAAAAATAACTGCAGAAAGAATAAACAGGCTTTCAGGTGCGATTATCTCGGAATTTAAAGAAGGGATGTTTTACAATTGTTATGGTATTACGTAGTAGCATCTATTTTGAATATTTTTTAAAATTTTTATGCTTGTGGGAATTGTTTTTCTATTTTTTACCGAATTAAAAAAAACTGCAAAAAGAATAAACAGGCTTTCAGGTGCGATTATCTCGGAATTTGAAGGAGGGATGTTTTATAATTGTTATGGTATTACGTAGTAGCATCGATTCTGAATATTTTTTGAAAGTTTTATGCTTGTGAGAATTGTTTTTCTATTTTTTACCGAATTCAAAAAAAATAACTGCAAAAAGGACAAACAGGCTTTCAGATGCGATTATCTCGGAATTTGAAAAAGGGATGTTTTATAATTGTTATGGTATTACGTAGTAGCATCTATTCTGAAAATCTTTTTAAAGTTTTATGCTTGTAGGAATTGTTTTTCTATTTTTTACCGAATTAAAACAAAATATAATTACAGAAAGAAAGAACGGGCTTTCAGGTGCAATTATCTCAAAATTTGAAGGAGGGTTGTTTTAAAATTGTCATGGTATTACGTAGTAGCATCCATTCTGAATATTTTCTGAAAGTTTTATGCTTGTAGCAATTGTTTTTCTATTTCTACCGAAATTAAAAAAAATAACTGCAGAAAGAACAAACAAGCTGCCTGGTGCGATTATCTCGGACTTTGAAGGAAGGATGTTTTATAATTGTTATGTTATTACGTAGTAGCATCTATTCTGAATATTTTTTTAAGGTTTTATTCTTGTGGGAATTGTTTTTCTATTTTTTACCGAATTAAAAAAAAACTGCAAAAAGAATAAACAGGCTTTCAGGTGCGATTATCTCGGAATTTAAAGAAGGCATGTTTTACAATTGTTATGGTATTACGTAGTAGCATCTATTCTGAGTAATTTTTGAAAGTTTTATGCTTATGAGAATTGTTTTTCTATTTTTTACCGAATTAAAAAAAAATAACTGCAGAAAGAACAAACAGGCTTTCAGGTGCGATTATCTCGGAATTTCAAGGAGGGATGTTTTATAATTGTTATGGTATTATGTAGTGGCATCTATTCTGAATATTTTTTGAAAGTTTTAAGCTTGTGGGGACTGTTTTTCTATTTTTTACCGAATTAAAAAAAAATAACTGCAGAAAGAACAAACAGGCTTTCAGGTGCGATTATCTCGGAATTTCAAGGAGGGATGTTTTATAATTATTATGGTATTACGCAGTATCATCTATTTTGAATATTTTTTGAAAATTTTATGCTTGTAGTAATTGTTTTTTTCTATTTTTTACCGAATTAAAAAAAATGTTTTTTGTTTGTAGCAATAGTTTAGCATGGTATCAGAATCACGTTACCAATGTGATAAATGCAACGTTGGTCTTTGTGTGGTGCCAAGTTTTGAAAATGTTCATACTTAAAAAAAATATTAAATTTTGTACTTGTCATTTTTTTTACTAAATAATATGTATATGTATTAGGGTGGTTGTTAATAATTTTTTCGTCTCAGAAATGCCCTCCCATGGTCAGAAAGTGTTCTAATTGATGAAAAAATATGACGGATAACGTGACCCGATGGTTCCCTTATCAAAAACCCACTTCTAGAGCCCAAAAACTGGTTTTCAGCTTAAAAATGAAGAATCAGTCAAAACTTAATGAGGGACGGTAAAAATCACTAGTTTTACCATCAGGAGAGCATAAATATTGACAATAAATGCTTTTCATTATCAGGTGTACTCAGAAACCAAGCCATATAATCGTGTCAGGCGATTCCAACCTTCCCCATGCACCTCGAACAAAATTTTGAACATTTCTCTAAAGTATTCGAAATAAGAAATTTTTCACATGAAATTTTATTACTTAATGATTACAATGACATGAGTCATGAAGATTTTACTAACCTTGGAGTCAGATAGACATCAAGTATTGACGATCCACTTTTATGAAACTTTAAAATACTTCAGCGGGAAAATTTAAATTGCTTAGCAAAATATGAAATAAGAGAAGCTTTATGACTTTCATCATTATAGATAGCGCAGAAGTTCGAGGATGTAATTTGGTCGATGAATATTAGATTGAAAACGAAAAATTTCAATTCTATGAAATGTTTAAAATTCAAAAATGGAAGAATTTTGAGACGAATAATGGCAGCATTGAGAAAAAACTTTCATTAGAAGGAAATTGAGAGGAATCTTTTTTTAATGCTTCGTAAATGAAGAATGTGATATTTTTAATATTCTAATCTGCCCAATCCAAAGATTCTCAAAAGAAGAACAAATTATTGAATTCACTACATCAGTTCAGCGAACATGCCTATTTTGTTCTTTGCTTTCCGAGAGGGTATAATTTGTAATGCATTTAAATTACATTATTTTCGTTTCTAAATGTCATGATTGAAATTTGTATTTTTCTTTTTTTTTCTGAGATTTGATATTTTTGGAACTAAAGCCCGAAGTTTTAATGTGCAAGGTAAATACTTAAATCCCAGTATATCTGATAATAAGGAGCATTTTTTGTTAATATTGATGTACTCCTGATGGTAAAACTGATGATTTTTACCGTCCCTCATTAAGTTTTGACTGATTCTTAATTTTTAAGTTGAAAAACGGTTTTTGGGCTCTAGAAGTGGGTTTTTGATAGGGGAACCATCGGGTCACGTTATCCGTCATATTTTTTCATCAATTATAACACTTTCTGCCCATGAGAGAGCATTTCTGAGACGAAAAAATTGTTAAGAACCACCCTAATATGTATATTGCTTTAAATATTATTGGTAATTTCATTTCATAATAAATAATCATTTTTATTTTGTTCAAACAATGCTCGGTACATGCCTGCATTCCAGTCAAGCATTGAGTGCAGATCAGTTACTCCGTCAGAAAAAAAAAAACTATTTGGTCGTATTTGGCATACGTTTTGAAAGCCTCTACAATAATTTTATAACCACTAGCCATTGCAGCCAAAATTATATTAAAGTGTTTGATAATATTTACATCAATTCTGGTAATATTCGTCGTTTTGTTTGGATTATAAAAGAATAATTACTACTACCAAATCCTGGTTTGGGCTTATTTACTATCAGTCCTAGTTTCTTCTTGAATCTCTTTTTTTGCATCGCTATAATCTCCTTTTATCGTTTCCTCTGGCTTGCCATTGGGCCAGTGGCAACTTACCTATAATGCATATGAATTAGTATATTCTGTAACAAGGTTAGAATAAAAATTCGATGCGAGTGGAATATTACGAGCGCTAGCCGCGAGGCGAGCGCGAGGAACCACGAGCATCAGAATTTCCATTCTTACCGAGTAGCAGACTATACTTTCTCCTCGACCAGATAAAATAGACTAATAAAGTAATAAACACAAAGAACTTCCATTTTATTACAACGTTTGTGGTTATGTTTACAGTATTTTGACAATTGTGATATCCAAGGCTAATTGTTTTATTCGAAACGGTGTGAGAATATTCATTCCATTACTTGTTATGGAATGATTTACATGCAAAAAGCATAAGCGCATAGTGTTTTGTTCCACAAGAGTGAGAATGTGTACATTCTATGATCAAAATTGATTTCAGAATACTTAAATTCTACAATGGTCGTGGAGAAAATACTATTCCAGGTCTTTTCATTCTTTCATTCTTAGTTTAAATGTTATAGTTGCCCAAGTAACAAATAATATGTGAATGTAATCGTTCATCCCTATTTTCATAGCAATAATGTTATTTCTATTTCTTTTTCTTAAAATTGTTACTTTAAAAAAAATTGGAGAATATTTACGCATATACTTTTGATTTAAAAAAAAACACCAATAGAGTTTAGACGAGAATCAGTACCTAATATAAACACTTACCAATTTCGCATAAAAATGGAATCCTCTGCTCGCAGTCGTCGGTTTCGATGGCTTGGTATGCAAATGAGGTGCAAGAATTGATTCTGTCAATATGCTGAACCCACACCTTGTCTGAATATAAATACCATTGTTGTTGTTTCCTCAGGAACTCATATAAAGACAAATAATTGAGATTTCCAATTATGTATGGCATAGATGCATTGTCGGCCTGGAATAGAAAATACATTATGGGAGAGCATCGAGACGGTAATGCAATTAAGGTTTCACTAAAAGGGATGCTGTTAATAAATTTACGTACTAAATTGGCTTATTGAATTAAAAAAATAATAGAAGTAACCATAAATAAAATAAAACAAAATGCTAAAATATTTCGCCATCCACAATAATGAGACTTAAAGACTAGACAAACAAAGTATTTATTGTAATTCATGAATGTGAAGACCACAACCACGTGCAGATAAACGTAATTCATGCAAGTGTATTAATGGTCATTATAAATGCGAGCCGGAAACAGGGGCGTACTCAAACTGTGTAATCAGGACAGGCTCCAGAAAATTTCAAGGCAGGCTGAAATTTTTCGCAATACTTTTGTTCGTACTTTACATTTACATCTTGTGATGTGATGTATGGAGTTTTTCGCAGGATCAATATCTCGAGTAAATTTGGAGTAATTTTGGAATATTTCAAGTCGATGGCAATTGTTTTTGTATTTTTTTCCAGTCGCCGAAATTATTGAAATTTTTCACAAATCCACGCTCTAATCACATGGAATTGTTACAAAATCTAGTGATGTGATGTATGGAGTTTTTCACAGAATCAATATCTCGAGTAAATTTAGAGTAATTTTGGAAAGTTTCAAGTCGATGGCAATTGTTTTTGTATTTTTTTCTGGTCGCTGAAATTATTGAAATTTTTCATAAATCCACGCTCTAATCACATGGAATTGTTATAAAATTTAGTGATGTGATGTATAGAGTTTTTCACAGAATTAATATCTCGAATGAATTTGGAGTAATTTTGGAAAATTTCAAGTCGATGGCAATTGTTTTTGTATTTTTTTTAAGTCGTCAAAATTATTGAAATTTTTAAATAAATCCACGCTCTAATCACATGAAATTGTTACAAAATCTAGTGATGTGATGTATGGAGTTTTTCACAGAATCAATATATCGAATGAATTTGGAGTCATTTTAGAAAACTTCAAGTCGATGGCAATTGTTTTTGTATTTTTTTCAAGTCGCCGAAATTATTGAAATTTTTCACAAATCCACGCTCCAATGACATGCAATTGTTACAAAATCTAGTGATGTGGTGTATAGAGTTTTTCACAGAATTAATATCTTGAATTAATTTGGAGTAATTTTGGAAAATTTCAAGTCGATGGCAATTGTTTTTGTATTTTTTTCAAGTCGCCGAAATTATTAAAATTTTTCACAAATCCATGCTCTAATCACATGGAATTGTTACAAAATCTAGTGATGTGATGTATAGAGTTTTTCACAGAATCAATATCTCGAATAAATTTGGAGTCATTTTAGAAAATTTCAAGTCGATGGCAATTGTTTTTGTATTTTTTTCAAGTCGCCGGAATTATTGAAATTTTTCACAGATCCTCGCTCTAATCACATACAATTGTTACAAAATCTAGTGATGTGATGTATGGAGTTTTTCACAGAATCAATATCTTGAATTAATTTGGAGTAATTTTGGAAAATTTCAAGTCGATGGCAATTGTTTTTGTATTTTTTTCCAGTCACCGAAATTGTTGAAATTTTTTACAAATTCACGCTCCAATGACATGCAATTGTTACAAAATCTAGTGATGTGGTGTATAGAGTTTTTCACAGAATTAATATCTTGAATTAATTTGGAGTAATTTTGGAAAATTTCAAGCCGATGGCAATTATTTTTGTATTTTTTTCTTGTCGCCGAAATTGTTGAAATTTTTCACAAATCCACGCTCTAATCACATGGAATTGTTATAAAATCTAGTGATGTGATGTATAGAGTTTTTCACAGAATCAATATCTCGAATGAATTTGGAGTCATTTTAGAAAATTTCAAGTCGATGGCAATTGTTATTGTATTTTTTTTAAGTCGCCAAAATTATTGAAATTTTTATACAAATGCACGCTCTAATCACTTGCAATTGTTACAAAATCTAGTGATGTGATATATGAAGTTTTTCACAGAATCAATATCTCGAGTAAATTTAGAGTAATTTTGGAAAATTTCAAGTCGATGGCAATTGTTTTTGTATTTTTTTCAAGTCGCCAAAATTATTGAAATTTTTCACAAATACACGCTCCAACGACATGCAATTGTTATGAAATCTAGTGATGTGGTGTATGCAGTTTTTTACAGAATCAATATTTCGAATTAATTTGGAATAATTTTGGAAAATTTCAAGTCGATGGCAATTGTTTTTGTATTTTTTTTAAGCCGCCAAAATTATTGAAATTTTTAAATAAATCCACGCTCTAATCACATGAAATTGTTACAAAATCTAGTGATGTGATGTATGGAGTTTTTTACAGAATCAATATCTCGAATGAATTTGGAGTAATTTTGGAAAATTTCAAATCGATAGCAATTGTTTTTTTTTATTTATTTTTTTTTTATTATTTTTTAAAGGAAGGATGGCTGATGGGATTTCGGGTTAAGGAGAGTGAATGATATTAGGGAAATTGGCGTAAGCTACTTGGCTATTCTGCCACAACCGATTCTTTGTAATAAATTCAAATATTGATATGAGAGGACAACCACTAGACAACCATGGGCACGTACGGCCATTTTTCATTCAGAAAAAGTGACCGCCCGGATGGGATTCGAACCCACGACCACGAGGCCCAGAAGCAGGAGCGCTACCCACTAGGCCACCGCGGCCCCAGCAATTGTTTTGGTATTTTTTTCTGGTCGCTGAAATTATTGAAATTTTTCACAAATCCACGCTATAATCACATGGAATTGTTACAAAATCTAGTGATGTGATGTATGGAGTTTTTAACAGAATCAATATCTTGAATTAATTTGGAGTAATTTTGGAAAATTTCAAGTCGATGGCAATTGTTTTTGTATTTTTGCCAAGTCGCCGAAATTATTGAAATTTTTCACAAATCCACGCTCCAATGACATGCAATTGTTACAAAATCTAGTGATGTCATGTATGGAGTTTTTCACAAAATCAATATCTCGAGTAAATTTGGAGTCATTTTGGAAAATTTCAAGTCGATGGCAATTGTTTTTGTATTTTTTTCAAGTCGCCGGAATTATTGAAATGTTTCACAGATCCTCGCTCTAATCACATGCAATTGTTACAAAATCTAGTGATGTGATGTATGGAGTTTTTCACAGAATCGATATCTCGAATGAATTTGGAGTAATTTTGGAAAATTTCAAGTCGATGGCAATTGTTTTTGTATTTTTTTCCAGTCGCCGAAATTGTTGAATTTTTTTACAAATCCACGCTCCAATGATATGTAATTGTTACAAAATCTAGTGATGTGATGTATGGAGTTTTTCACAGAATCAATATCTTAAATTAATTTGGAGTAATTTTGGAAAATTTCCAGCCGATGGCAATTGTTTTTGTATTTTTTTCAAGTCGCCGGAATTATTGAATTTTTTCACAGATCCTTGCTCTAATCACATGCAGTTGTTACAAACTCTAGTGATGTGATGTATGGAGTTTTTCACAGAATCAATATCTCGAGTAAATTTAGAGTAATTTTGAAACATTTCAAGCCGATGGCAATTGTTTTTGTATTTTTTTCTGGTCGCCGAAATTATTGAAATTTTTCACAAATCGACACTGTAGTCACATGGAATTGTTATAAAATGTAGTGATGTGATGTATGGAGTTTTTCACAAAATCAATATCTAGAGTAAATTTAGAGTAATTTTGGAAAATTTCAAGTCGATGGCAATTGTTTTTGTATTTTTTTCTGGTCGCTGAAATTATTGAAATTTTTCATAAATCCACGCTCTAATCACATGGAATTGTTACAAAATTTAGTGATGTGATGTATAGAGTTTTTCACAGAATTAATATCTCGAATGAATTTGGAGTAATTTTGGAAAATTTCAAGTCGATAGCAATTGTTTTTGTATTTTTTTAAGTCGTCAAAATTATTGAAATTTTTAAATAAATCCACGCTCTAATCACATGAAATTGTTACAAAATCTAGTAATGTGATGTATGGAGTTTTTCACAGAATCAATATCTTGAATTAATTTCAAACCACCTCGTTCAAACAAACGCCTGTCAAAGTGTGGAGAGGCTTTAGCAGCGTCGTTAATAAATTTGGTTTTGTGACTGATGATGGTCAATGCTAGTCTTCTTTACCCCTCAGAAAATCCCATTTCACCCCTCAGGGGGTAATTACCCCAAGGTTGGGAACCGCTGTTCTAAATCTTAGTAATGAAGCTTAAAATTATCAATATTTAAGCGGCGTTGTAGATATAAATAATTTATGAAATGTCCTAGCACTAAAAATGTTTAGAAAATTTACTAAAAATAAGTATCAATTTTTTAAATATATTAGTAGAATAAAAAATTGTAAAAATTGTAAATCGCGCAAAAATTTAATTAAGCTTATAAAACGTTATGAAAAGCGAGTTGCCATTTATTAACTGGTGGCATTTTGAAAAAAAACTTATTTTGTACATGTTGTTCATTTCGGTATTCACAATTTTCATTTATGTAAATTAAATGTAACTTCTAACTACAGACCAAAACGGATAAAGTTGTACTATTTTATATTCTTTTTTTCAACAATTCAGCTGTTTATAAAAAAAACATTTAAAGGATGCGCAGTTTTGCGTTATCTTTAACATTTATACGAAGGTTTTCGTAATATTAAAAACATTAAAACAACACTAAAAGCTTTTTGGTACTTTGAATCATCAAATAATTAATGTTTTAAAACTTTGTACGCTAGATATAATAGAAATAAAATGTTATTATTATTTTAAAGTAATGTTTATGTAATCCCTTTTAGTGCACCCTCGGATAATATGACTTCGATACTTTACCTGACAGAAAGCCCTGGCCTCATAGAAAGTCATAGGGGCACCTATGTAAATGTAACAAGTATCCCCGACCAAATCCCATCCAGGAGGACATTTTCCATTTAAAATCGTTTCGTTGTTCATGTAGTATGAATTATAATTGACTTCCAGCAGTCTGGGATCGTCGAATTGATCCTTGATCCTTCCAGAAACGGCGATGGTAGTATTAACGCCCCAGTAATTATACATGGCATCGATCTTGGTTTTCCACAGTTCAAGTGTACTAAAAGACAAAAACAAGCATGAACGACGTGCGGTTGAAAGCTTCAAGTAAATAACAAAGTGTTAAGTGAGAGAAGTAGAAATAATACACGCAGTTTATGTAATTTACGTGCCACGAAGCTCCGTTCAAGCGTTGCATGATGAGAATTATACAGCACGCCTTTAATTTTACATTTTGAAATTATTTATATTTTGCAAAAATTAGGTTAGCTATTCTCATCGTGTAGGTAATAATAATTTGTTTTTAAAACAACAAAATAATATTCTTACCTGTTGAAGTTAAATCTGTTCATGCAGTCATGCAAACATAGAAAATAAAAAATGCAAAATTAGAATACAAAATAATAAATATAAAACATATTACAAATATGCAAGCAAAAATATGTGCAATTATTAATTTAAAAAAACATTGTTCCAATTCGTTTGAAATTGGGTGAATTGTCTGAATTATTAATAAATATGCAATACATGCCGGTCAAATATTATAATTTTCTTAAAGTTTATAATTTAAATATTTCCAAAAATTGATAATTTGAAAATGATATGATGTTATCTATATAAATATCAAAGAAAAAACAAATATGTAAGGGAATTCTGTATAACTAGTTTTTTTTTTTACTTAGGCTGAGCCATTCAGTCCAGTGTTGCCAGATTGGGGACTTCTTTCCCCAAAATGGGGCGAATTATTGTTTTGGGGTGTATTTTGGGGAACTTCAATCAATGGGGTATTTTTTTGGGGTGGATATTTTATACGAGGGGTATTTTTGGGAAAATCAATGAACATGTTATTACATTTGCTAGAAATCAACATTACCAGGGGTGGCTCGTTACATAGAGCCAAGGAGCCATGGCACCACCTGTAGTTTCAAACTCAACAAGAATTTTTAATTCATTCTTAAAACATTTTTTCGACAGTTACGTTGATCTAGGAAGATAAATCGTTCTTTCTTTCTTTAAAAAAGAAGGGGGTAGGGTATATTGTATAAGTGGCTTTGCCATCAACATGTTCCACAAGCCGCCACTGGTTTTTTGTTAAACATGTATTTTTTAATTGCGTTCAAAATTCAGCATTTTCTAAAATAAATTAAAAAAATAGTAGAAGTTGTTTAAAAATTCTGAAATAATTCAACACAACTCCCACATTATTATATTTTGAGAATATAATCAACTTCTTAAATTTCAACAATTTTTTTATGGGTTATAACTGTTCGTTTTTAAACATGCATTTTTTAATTGCGTTCAAAATTGAGCATTTTCTAAAATAAATAAAAAAATAGTAGAAATTGTTCAAAAATTCTGAAATAATTCAACACAACTCCCACATTATTATATTTTGAGAATATAATCAACTTCTTAAATTTCAACAATTTTTTTATGGGTTATAACTGTTCATAGTTAATCATGCATTTTTTAATTGCGTTCAAAATTGAGCATTTTCTAAAATTAAAAAATAGTAGAAACTATTTAAAAAATCTGAAATCAT
The DNA here is from genome assembly GCA_910593695.2 of Ocypus olens. Taxonomy (NCBI): domain Eukaryota; kingdom Metazoa; phylum Arthropoda; class Insecta; order Coleoptera; family Staphylinidae; genus Ocypus; species Ocypus olens. The sequence continues at coordinate 455,353 of OU343054.1, forward strand.
TTCATACAACTCCCAAATTACTATATTTTGAGAATATAATCAACTTCTTAAATTCCAATAATTTTTTAATGGGTTATAACCAGGGGCAGCTCGTTATATAGAGCTAATGAGCTTCAAGCTCAGCAAGAATTTTTAATCAATTCTTAAAACACTTTTTCGCCAGTTACTTTGGTCTAGGAAGATAAATAGTTCTTTCTTCAAAAAAGGAGGGGGGGGGGGGGTATTTTGTATAAGTGGCTCTACCATCAACATGTTCCACGAGCCGCCACTGACCATTACCATAAAGAAGTCAGTCATTTTCCTCAGCGATGAGAAAAAACCCGTGATATCATTTATGGAAGTTGTCATAGGGATTCTGTTATTGCCGTTTTCGTAATTTTGTTACCTCCAATGAGATGCCGCACATTCATTTAAAAAATATGTAATGTGTTCCGAAAAGAAGATGAAAATATTGAGGATGAAGATGAATAATAAATTTTAATAAACGTTATAATTACAATGCTTTAATTTTGTATATTTTCCAATAAATCCACTGAATTTATATTAATTTTTTGACCAATATTTTAGATTTTTTACCTGCAGTTTCTGTATAACTGAATAATTTTTCTTCATTTTGGTTTAAATTTTCGATTTTTTGGTCGGCATTCTTTTAATTTTTAGGCCAGAATTTTTGATTTTCTGCCCTCTATTTCAACCTGAAATATTCACTTTTATGCCTGTTTTTTTTTGCCGGTATTTTCGAGTTTTGGATTTTTTGTCCTTTGTCTTTTTTTAACATTTTCGCGTTTCTGGTTGGGAATTTATTTTGAGCTAGAGTTATTTTTGGTGTCGAAATTGACAAATTATTTTTCTTTTACTTGAATTTGTAATTTCTTGGTCTGCATATTTTTATTTTTTAGACCAGGAATTTGTTTATATTTTAGATATTTGGTCTGCTTGTGAATTCTTTGTTTGTTCTAACATTTAGAGTTTTTGATTTTGGTCAAAAAAAATTTAAGTTTGTTGAAATTTTCTAGATTTTTCATTTTTCGATTTTTTTAAACCTGAATTATTGTTTTTATCGCCGAATTTTTTTTATTACTTTAGAGTTTAGAATTTCGGCAAATTATTTTGGGATAAAGTTAAAATTTTCTAGTCTACATTTTTTTGGTCGGTGTTTTTCATTTCTTTGGTCCAAATGTTAAAATTTATATAGTTAAAATTTTGTTTTTTTCTTTCTGGTCTGCATTTTTTATTTTTGCCGAGAGTTTACGATTTTTGGTCTAAATTTTCGATTTTTTGCCTATATTCTTAATTTTGTCTTACCTTAATTATAAATTTTAACGAGCGAATTTTTAATTAGTCTATACTTTTTAACCTGAATTGTTGATTTTTATGTGCGAACTTTTGGCCAGTATTTTCGAGTTTCTTTGACCAAATTTTTTATTTTTTGCCCTTAATTTTAGATGGTTTAACCTGAATTATCGTTTTTATGGGCGATTTTTTTAAATTATTACTGAGTTTAGAATTTCGGCAATTTACCTTGAGTTAAAGAGTTTTGGGGCTGAAAATGGCAAATTATTTTCCTTTTGCTTGAATTTTCAATTTTTAGCCTGCATTTTTATTTTTTAGACCAGGGTTTTTGATTTTTTTGGCCTATATTTTAGATTTTTTTGGCACCTAAACCAAAATTTTCGATTTAGTTGAAATGTTTTGAATTGTTTTTTGACTGCATTTTTATTTTTCCCAAGAGTTTCAATTTTCAATTTTTTACCAATGTTTTTAGTTCTGTTACCCTAATTATTAATTTTAATGTTGTTTAATTGTTTATTTTAATGAGCGAATTTTTGGTCGTTATTTTCCAGTGTTTTGGTCCAAGTTTTTGATTTTTTTTGCCCTATAATTTAGATTTTGCAGACTGAACTTTTGATATTTTTGGCTTGTACTTGGTTTTTATATTAATTTTTAGGTTATTTATTTAATTTGGAATTTGAAACTAATGTACTTTGATATTTAGATAGAAAATACAGACTGCGCGATTTGTGTTTAAGGAATTACTTAATTTTCAAATATTTCGATTCGATTTTTGATTTTTTGAAAATGTTTAAATAAAAAAAATAACTTTCGCAGTCAATTTAGTTTTTTTTAGTAATTGTTAAATATAATACTTTGGCCCGGAATGAAACTGATCACCTGGTATAACTAGAACTGTTTGGAAATTATGGAAAAAAAAATGCCAACAATTTTAAGTAGTTAATTAGCGATGCTTTCCGAAGAATTAAAGAATTATTTTAATTATTTGGAGGATACCATAGCAGGATTAAATATATATTTTTTAATTTTGGCCTTTTTGTACTTCCTATATATTTTCCGAAAAACGGAGTTCTTCAATCCATGGGGTATTTTTCGGGGTGGGTATTTTATGCGAGTGGTATTCTGGGGTTTTTTATGAAATATTTGGGGAAAATTAAAAATATCTCCTGGCAACACTGATTCAGTCACAGACGGCTGTTATTTTTGAAATTTCTATATTTGTATGAATAATGAAATTAAATGAACAAATGAATAATGTAGGACATATACAACAACCACGGACCCGAGCGAATATTTCTCGATCCCGAAAAATCTTCCGCCCGGGATGGGAATCGAACCCACACGGCCGCGTTGCAGCCGGCACAGTAACTAGTTATAAAATTAAATTAAACAAAATAATTTCAATCTATTGAGTGCAGGGGCGGCTCGTTATATAGAGCCACGGAGCCATGGCACCACCTGTAGTATCAAGCTCAGCAAACATTTTTAACTGATTCTTAAAAAAACTTTTTAAATGTTAAACACCGCATGGAAGTTCCACATTAATTTCAACAAATGGTTAAAATTTTAACAGACTAGTTCGGAATAATGTGTTTTTACAAATTTCCAAAGAAAGCAATCGCAAGTTTACCACAACAAAAATGGTTGCAGTAAAAAGAAAATTTTTATGACCAAAAAGGCGCATCTTTCAAAATACAAGTAGGGATTGCACATTTATTTATAACAGATGGTTTAAACTTTGACTGACTCATTCTGAATAATGCGTCTTTACAAATTTTCAAAGAAAATCATCGCAAGTTTATCACAACAAAAATGGTTTCACTAAAAGGCAAATTTTGATCACCAAAAAGACAAATTTTTCAGAAATTCACTTGAGAATTACACATTTCTTTCAATTTTGACAGACCAATTTTGAATAATGTCCTTTTATAAATTTCTTCAAAAATTAATCACAAGTTTACCACAACAAAAATGGTTGCACTAGAAAAGCAAATTTTGATAACAAAAAAAGCGGATTTTCTAGAAATTCACATGGCAATTCTACATTTATTGCTTCAGATGGTTGAAATTTTGACAAACTAATTCGGAATAATGTGTCTTTACAAATTTACAAAGAAAATAATCGCAAGTTTACCACAACAAAAATGGTTGCACTCAAAAGCAAATTTTGATGACCAATAAGGCGCATTTTTCAGAAATTTGCATGGGAATTCCTCATTTATTGCAACATATGGTTGAAATTTTGACAGAATAATTTTGAATAATGTGTCTTTACAAATTTCAAAAGAAAATAATTTTCTTCTAAATTTTCGATTTTTTTGTTAAAATGATCGAATTTTGTATCCTATATTTTAAATTTTTCTAACCTAAATGATTGCTTTTTATACGCAACTTTTTATTTTTTTGCCGATATTTTCAAGTTTTTTTTTACAGTGTTTGATTTCTTGCCCTTATTTTAGATTTTTAACTTGAATGCTTATTTTTTTATGGGCGAATTTTTGACTTTTTGGTTACTTTTTGACTAAAATCGATTAAATTTAATTTTTCTTCAAACATTTTTTTTCAAGTCTGATACCACTCTGAACACTATTTGTCAATAAAAAAAAATTGTGGGACTTCCAGGAACCGAGGTTTTCGAGTTTCTAGTCAGCAACTTATTTTGAGCTAAAGAATTATTTTGGGGGCTGAAAATGGCAAATTATTTTTGTTTTCCTTGGTTTTTCAATTTTTTGGTTTGCATTTTTTATTTTTAGACCAGCATTTTTGATTTTTTTTGGCCTATATTGTAGATAATAGACCTGTATTTTTCATTTCTTCGTTTCAAATTTTAGAGTTTTTGCCCGAAATATTCTTCATTTTGGTTAAACTTTTTGAATTTTTTTTTTGTTGATTTTTGGTCTGCATTTTTTAACCGCGAATTTTTGATATTTGTCTAAATTTTCGATTTTTTGTGCTTACATTTTAGTTTTTTACCTTAATTAAGAGCTAATTCTGCAAGTGATTATTTTTTACGATTTTTCAAAACATTGAGTGCAATTTTCGTTACCTCCAGTGCAGTTTTGAGTCAATTTCTGTTGTTTTCAGTAGCAATATTGCAATTATTTTTACAAGTAATGAAAAGTACACTCTTTCTGCATAGTTTTAGTAATTTTTGAGCTGATTTTACAAGTGATTATTTTTTTACAATTTTTAAAAACATTGAGTGCAAATTTCCTTCACTACAGAGCAAATTTTAAGTTTATTCCCTTGTTTTCTGCAAGAGCATGTCGTTGTTTTCAGGAAATTAAAAGTAGACTATTTTTGAATAATTGAAGTTTATTTGAAATGAAAGCTTTAAGTAATATTTTTTTTAATTTTTCAAATTGTGGAGTGCAACCTTTGCTACAGAGCAAATTTTGAGTTTTTTCCTATGTTTTCTGGGGCTAATCACCCCGAGTGCTGAAAATGGCAATTTTCGTACTTGAATTTTCAATCTTCTTATTTTAATTTTTTATCGTTAAGCCCGGATTTTGATGTTTTGGTCTAAATTTTTAATCGTTTAGCCTTAATTTTTTTCGAAATTTTCGATTTGTTTGTTAAAATTGTCGATTTTTTGGTCAGCAATTTAATTTTGATTTTTAGGATCGAAGTTTTGGTCGAAGTTTGGAATTTTTTATCCTATATTTTAAATTTTTTCAACGTAAATGATTGATTTGTAAATGTATACGATATTTTCAAGTTTTTTTGATGGTTTTTGATTTCTTGCCCTTGATTTTAGATTTTCTAACTTAAATTATTTTTTTTTTGTGCAGGTCCTTTTTTTATTCTTCCCTTCGTCCTCACCTCGGGATGTAGTGGAGTTGATTCCATCTCGGGCTAACGGTGTTAAGGGATGTATATATTCTTACTTTTGGGTTACTTTTTGACTAAAATCGATTGAATTTAAAAAAAAAAATTTTTTTTCAAGACAGGCCATTCTGAACACTATTTGTCCATAAAAATTTTGTTGTGGGACTTCCAGGAACTGAGGTTTTCGAGTTTCTGGTCGGCAACTTATTTTGAGCTAAAGAGTTATTTTGGGGGGCTGAAAATGGGGAATTATTTTTGTCTTCCTTGATTTTTCAATTTTTTGGTTTGAATTTTTTTATTTTTAGACAAGCATTTTTGATTTTTTGGCCTATATTTTAGATTTATGGCCTGTACTTTTAATTTCTTCGTTCCAATTTTTTTAAATTTTTTTGTTGAATTTTTTTGCATTTTTTAACCGCGAATTTTCGAAATTTGTTTAAATTTTCGATCTTTTGGGCGTATATTTTAGTTTTTTACTTTAATTAAGAGCGTATTTTTTATTGGTCTATACTTTACATTTTGTGTGTGTGTGTGTGTCTGTCTTTGCGCGCTGTATCTCAAAAACTAATACAGCAATTGATATGAAACTTTGAACATACGTCTTATTTGATAATCCGAAGAACTGAAAAGCTTTTGGTAAAATTTCGTAAACCAGAAGTGGGCGTTTACCTTAACTGTTTTTTGTTTTTTGCCAATATTTTTTTAAATATGAAAAATATCACAAAAATATTTAAACAAACTTTGAAGACAACAAAAAAATGAACATCTTTTGCTTGAAAACATTTTTCATACAATTATTTTTATTCGAGAAAGAAATTTATTATTTTTTTTAATTTTTGGTTTATAATTATAAAACGATAATAGTTACAGCAAATTTAAGTTAATAATAATTGTAGGGAATGCTAAAATGAACAACTTATAAGGAATAAGTTTTTTCGAAATCTCTTTAGTTTTTGAGTAAACTGAGTTTTTTAATTTGAAGTATAATTTTTCCATCTTTTATAATTTTGACGTTTTAAACGTCAGTTTCATGCGAGTCTACAAAACGCTCGATGTACATTTAAAATATAATTTCAATTGAAAATAAACCATGAAAACGTAAATATAAATAATACCATCAAGTCGGAGAAAGTAACATGATGGCCACATCACCATTTTTAACGTATGTGATTGATTTTTATGTGCAAGTTTTTGATTTTTTGCCGGTATTTAGTTTGCAAAAATTTATCATTTCCATCTTTCATAATTTTGACGTTTCAAACGCCAGTATCATCCTATCTAATAAATTGTAAAAGTGGCTCTACCATCAACATGTTCCACGAGCCGCCACTGATTGAGTGCAATCCTACTGGTTCAACATTATGCAAGATAACCTAGTTCTACATATCGAAAATAACGGCGTAAATGGGTTGAGCACTTACAATGATCTATTGACTGTAATCACTTCATAGTCGTTGTCCGGATTGAAAAATATATTGTCAACATAATGCTGCCCAGCCGTTCCAGCGACAATAGTCGAACGGCTATCTCTATGTACTGCGTAATTACTGAAACAGATTGGCAAATGAAGTAACCGCAACAGTTTCATTACACAAAATTTAAACTCACTGGTAAAATCCATTATGCGAAGTTGTCTGATAAATGGGTAATCTAACTTTGTCAAATCCGGAAACTTCCAAATTCTGCAGACCGGTGTTCCTCTTGACGTAATTTAGTGTGAAATTAGACACGACCTGCTTCAGGACGATGTTATTTTCGTACATAGCGACGTTTCTGGTGAAGTAATTGCGATAAATGGTCACTTCTTGGTAAGGAGATGATTGCCGTCCCTCCACGTACAAGGCGGGAAGGTTCGAGTTGTTAACGAAGAGGTTGTTGTGGATGTATCCTTTCAGAGAAGTTGCGGATCCCCGAGAATCGGCTTTTATCGACAGACCGCCTTGGTTTCCTCCAATTAAGTTATTCTGCAAAACGAACACAGCTGTAGTGGCAATTGTGCCTAATGTGCGATGGAATACATGTGTGTATACGTACCCTGAAGAATAAAGTTTGCGTGTTCTGCACGTCAATGTCGACGGCTGCTTTGCAAGTCGTGAAATTCCCATATAACTTTTCGCAGTTGTAAGCAAATTGATTTTTGTCGATGGTTACTATTGGGTTTACCTCACCCACTGACATGTACACTAAACCTCCTTTCTTGTTATTTTTCACGACCGAATATGTTATATTATGCTGCACATCACGATCTGCAAATAAATATTTTTTTTATTGTTTGGTGAAATAATCAAACAAATCATATATTTTACGTGAATACAATTTTATAAACAGGGTCCTGCATCTCACCTCTCTAGTAGCTCAGTTACTAATTAAGTTAGGATTTTGATATTTTGTAGAATATATTTGTATCCTATGATGCATTTCAGGAAAATATTTTTGATTATACAGAGTGTCCCAAAAAAGCGTGACGTCATGATGATATAATTTTTTAAATTACATGCTATGTATTTTATTGCTTATTTGAGTGCCTTTTATGGTTGCCTACATACTCCTATAATTTTATTGGAATCGATTCAGGGATATCAGCAAAAAAAAATTAAAACTAAAAAAAAAATCCGTTTTGCACTATTGTTTTAAAAAATGAATAAAAAATAAAAATAATACCTAGTTAATAAAATCATACAAGGTACTTATTAAATAAGGTCTGATAGTCCCGTTAACCAAGTTTGATCGATATGAATTATACAGGGTGTCCAAAATTTAGTGTCAAACATTTCAAACTTTAAAGCACTTTATTTTTCTTATTTTAAATTGGAGCCCCTGTATATTTTTGTGTCATTCCATGCAGAATTAAAAAAACAAACATTTTTCCTAAAAACAACCCTGTCCCAATTCCTAACGCATTAAAAGTTATTTGCAGAAAACTCGTTTTATCAACCATTCCAATAGCCATTTTACTGAATAAAAATCGAAGGTGGCTTTGAAAAACAATTTATTGACATTAAAATTTAACAAGGTGGCAAGAGACTGTTCTGACTTTAGTAATGTAAACGTTTAAAGCATTGTTAGCTTAAGTTCTTTATATTCAAGAATAATATTTTGTCATGGAAAAAATAATTCTTGAGTACAAAGAGCTTAAGTTAACAATGATTTAAACTTTCTCACACAATCCTGCTCTATTTGGGACACCCTGTATTATGAAATTGTTAACGTAATATCAAACGCTTTGATCATTTTCAATACTAATTTCTTTACTTATTTAACTTAATACGTTTATTTAATAAATTATGACATTTGAGGCTTTTTTAAATATTTTCGGGCAACATCAATTTTTATAATATCTTATACATAATGTGCACCTAATTAGTAACTAACAATGTATTCAGTTATATGTTATGTAATAATTGAGAAATATAGACAGAAACTCTATCCTTTCGAAATCAATACCGTTTTTAAAAAATCTAAATTTTTGAAAATTTCATTTTTATAATCTTTCAGAAAATATTTTCTCGGGGATAAGATTTACAAATAAGACAATCTGGACAAACTCCACTCTTAGTATGAGTCCTGCGATTTTTGAGAAATTTTATTTTGAACTTGAGAAGAGAAATCGAAAAAAAAAAAATTTTCGCAGAGATTGAATTAAAAAAATTACAACTATTGGAAACATAGAAAAAAAAAACTTTTCTTTCGAAATCAATGTAGCTTTTGAAAAATATGTGATTTTTACTCAAGCTGAGAATTTTGGAAAATTAAATTTTCAAGTTATTAGACACTTAGAGAAAATAAATCAAAACAAAATTATTGCAGTAGTGTTATATTTTTAAACTATTATGACCCATAGGAAGAAACTCTATACTTTCTAAATCAATATGGTTTTTGATAAATCAGCAATTTTGAATTTTTGAAAATTTTATTTTCATAATTTTCAACACTCGGTGAAGAGCAATCGACAAAACATATTTTTTGCAGAGATAGAATTTACAAAAAAATACGACAATCGCGACAAACTCACACTCTTTCGAAATTATTATGGTTTTGGAAAATTCAGGGATTTTGAATTTTTTTATTTTGAACTTGAGAAGAGAAATCGAAAATAAAAACATTTTCCGCAGAGATTGAATTAAAAAAAAATTACAACTATTGGAAACATAGAAAGAAACAGTTTTCTTTCGAAATCAATATAGTTTTTGAAAAATCTGTGATTTTTATTCAAGCTGAGAATTTTGGAAAATTAAATTTTCAAGTTATTAGACACTTAGAGAAGATAAATAAATCAAAACAAAATTATTGCAGTAGTGTTATATTTTTTACTATTATGACCTATATGAAAAAACTCTATACTTTCTAAATCAATACGGTTTTTGATAAATCAGCAATTTTGAATTTTTGAAAATTTTATTTTCATAATTTTCAACACTCGGTGAAGAGCAATCGACAAAACATATTTTTTATAGAGATAGAATTTACAAAAAAAATACGACAATCGCGACAAACTCACACTCTTTCGAAATTATTATGATTTTTCAAAATTCGGGGATTTTCAATTTTTTTATTTTGCACTTGAGAAGAGAAATCGAAAATAAAAACATTTTTCGCAGAGATTGAATTAAAGAAAAATTACAACTTTTGGAAACATAGAAAGAAACACGTCTCCTTCGAAATCAATGTAGTTTTTGAAAAATCTGTGATTTTTACTCAAGCTGAGAATTTTGGAAAATTAAATTTTCAAGTTATTAGACACTTAGAGAAAATAAATCAAAACAAAATTATTGCAGTAGTGTTATATTTCTTAACTATTATGACCCATAGGAAGAAACTCTATACTTTCTAAATCAATACGGTTTTTGATAAATCAGCGATTTTGAATTTTTAAAATTTTATTTTCATAATTTTCAACACTCGGTGAAGAGAAATCGACAAAAAAATATTTTTTGCAGAGATATAATTTACAAAAAAATACGACAATCGCTATAAACTCACACTCTTTCGAAATTATTATGGTTTTTGAAAATTCCGGGATTTTGAATTTTTTTATTTTGAACTTGAGCAGAGAAATCGAAAATAAAAACATTTTTCGCAGAGATTGAATTAAAAAAAAAATTACAACTATTGGAAACATAGAAAGAAACACGTCTCCTTCGAAATCAATGTAGTTTTTGAAAAATCTGTGATTTTTACTCAAGCTGAAAACTTTGGAAAATTAAATTTTCAAGTTATTAGACACTTAGAGAAGATAAATCAAAACAAAATTATTGCAGTAGTGTTATATTTTTAAACTATTATGATCCATAGGAAGAAACTCTAATCTTCCTAAATCAATACGGTTTTTGATAAATCAGCGATTTTGAATTTTTGAAAATTTTATTTTCATAATTTTTAACACTTGGAAAAGAGAAATCGACAAAAAATATTTTTTGCAGAGATATAATTTACAAAAAAATACGACAATCGCGATAAACTCACACTCTTTCGAAATTATTATGGTTTTTGAAAATTCAGGGATTTTGAATTTTTTTATTTTGAACTTGAGAAGAGAAATCGAAAATAAAAACATTTTCCGCAGAGATTGAATTAAAAGAAAATTACAACTATTGGAAACATAGAAAGAAAATACTCTAAAAGCAAAGATTCATTATATTGAAATAAATTTTAAATATTGTTTTTCTGCTAAACTATTTGATATACACTAAAACTTTTGATGACTATCCAGTACCATCTAAATTCTACACACTGGGTATTTTATTCTTCGAAAATGATGTAATTCAAAAAAAAATTGAAAAAAGAAGAAAAATCGACTAAAAATAGATTTCACCGTGATAATTTTTTTTTTAAGAAATCGTCAATTATGACAAACTCTACTCTTTGAAAACCAGTATGTATTTTGAAAATCCTGCGATTTTCAAAAGAGTTATGAATTTTGAAAATTTTATTATGAACTCGAGAAAATAATTCGATTAAGTTAAAAATATATATATAAGAATTGAGAAATGTAGAAATAAACTCTATTATTTTGAAATCAATGTAGTTTTTGAGATTTTTACTCAAGCTGAGAATCTTGGAAAATTCAATTTTCAAGTTCTTAGACACTCGGAGAAAATATATCAAAACAAAATTATTGCAGCTGTGTTATTTTTTAAACTATTATAACACATAATGACAAACTCTCAAGTTGGGAATTTTTGAAAATTTTATTTTTATAATTTTCAACACTTGAGAAATCGACAAAAAATATTTTTTGAAGAATAGAATTTACAAAAAAATCAGACAATCGCGAAAACTCATACTATTTCGAAATTGTTATGGTTTTTGAATATTCTGTGATTCACAACACAGTTGTGAGTTTTTGATTCATTTTATTTTGAACTTGAGAAGAGAAATCGAAAATAAAAACATTTTTCGTTAAAAACAATTATAACGTAGAAAGAAACTCTAATTTTTCGAGAATAATACAGATTTTGATACAAATTGTGAATTTTTGATTTTTTTTAACATTATTCGCAGAGATTAAATTTAAAAACAATTATAACGTAGAAAGAAACTCTACTTTTTCCAGAATAATACAGATTTTGATACAAATTATGAATTTTTGATTTTTTTCCATCATCTTTACTTCTTGGAGAAGTGGGATCCAAAAAATAAACACTTATTCGCAAAAATAAAAAATTCGTCAAACGAGACAAACACTACTCCTTCAAAATAAGTACAGTTTTTTTTTTTAATCTTGCGATTTTTAAAAGAGTTGTGAATTTTTGAAAATTTCATTTTGAACTGAGAAGAAAAATCGAAAAAAACATATCTCGCAGAAATTTAATTTAAGAAAATTACAACAATTGGGAAACAGAAATAAAATCTACTATTTCGAAATGAATGTAGTTTTTGTGATTTTTACTCAAGCTGAGAATTTTGGAAAATGTAATTTTCAATTTCTTAGACACTTAATAAATCAAAACAAAATTATTGCAGCAGTGTTATTTTTTTAAGACTATTTTGACATATAGGAAGAAACTCTACTCTTTCGAAATCAATACGGTTTTTGATAAATCAGCGATTTTGATTCAAGTTGGGAATTTTTGAAAATTTTATTTTCATAACTTTCAACACTCGACAAAAAAATATATTTGGAATAGATAGAATTTCCAAAAAAATCCGACAATCGCGAAAAACTCATACTCTTTCGAAATTATTATGGTTTTTGAATATTCTTTTCAACAGAGTTATGAATTTTTGATTTTTTTTATTTTGAACTTGAGAAGAGAAATCGAAAATAAAAACATTTTTCGCAGAGATTGAATTTAAAAACAATTATAACGTAGAAAGAAACTCTACTTTTTCGAGAATAATACAGATTTTGATACAAATTGTGAATTTTTGATTTTTTTCCTTCATCTTAACTTCTTGGAGAAGTGAGATTCAAAAAATAAACATTTTTCGCAAATAAAATTTACAAAAAATACGATAAGTGGGACAAACACTACTCTTTCAAAATGTGTACAGTTTATTTAAAACCCCGATTTTTAAGAGAATTTGGAATTTTTGAAAATTTCTAGAGCACTTGGAGAAAAAATATAAAAAACATTTTTGGCAGAGATTAAATTTAAAAAAATATATAACAATTGGAAAACATCTAAAGGAACTCTAGCATTTAGTTAGTTGCGAATTTTAGAAAATTTCAATTTCATAATCTTTATCTGGAGAAGAGAAACCGACAAAAAATATTTTTCGCAAAGATAAAATCTTCTAAAAACTTCTACAACTAAGACTGCTCTTTCAAAATCAGTAAGGTATTTGAAAATCCTGCGATTTTCAGGAGAGTTGTGAATTTTTGAAAATTTCTAGAACACTTGAAGAAAAGAAACCGAAAAAATAAACATTTTTCGCAGATATTAAATTTAAAAAATATATATAACAATTGAGAAATGTAGAAAGAAACTCCACTATTTCGAAATCAATGCAGTTTTTGTAAAATCTGCGATTTTTAATCAAGTTGTGAATTTTTGAAAATTTCAATTTCACAATCTTCACCCGGAGAAGAGAAATCGACAAAAAATATTTTTCGCCGAGATAAAATCTTTTAAAAAATTAGGACAAACTTTACTCTTTCAAAATTAGTAGGGATTTTGAAAATACATCTTTACTAGAAGAGACATCCAAAAAATAAACATTTTTCGCAGATATAAAATTTACAAAAAAGACCACAATTGGGAAAAACTCCACTTTTTTAAAATCAGTATGGTTTTTGAAAATCCTGCGATTTTCAAGAGAGTTGTGAATTTTTGAAAATTTCTAGAAGACTTTAAAAAAATTATAACAATTGGGAAACTTTGCCCTTGCAAAATCAATACAGTATTTGTAAAATCTGTGATTTTGAATCAAGTTGTGAAATTTTGAAAATTTTAATTTCAATTTTTTTACCTGGAGAAGAGAAATCGACAAAAAATATTTTTCGCAGAGATCAAATCTTTTAAAAAATTCTACAATTAGGACAAACAAAGAGAGTTATGAATTTTTGAAAATTTTATTTTGAACCTTAGAAAATGAAAACTATTTGTTTAACTATGACAATTGGGAAACATAGAAAGAAACTCTTCTTTCAAACTTAATACAATTTTTGAAATAGCCGCGATTTTGATTCAAATTGTGATTTTTAAAAAAAAATTTCCCTCTTTACTTGGAGAAGAGGAATCCAAAAAAATAAACATTTTTCGCAGACACTTGGAGAGAAGAAACCGAAAAAAAATAAACATTTTTTTGCAGATTAAATTTAAAAAAAAACAATTGGGAAACGTAGAAAGAAACTACCATTTCGAAATCAATGCAGTTTTTGTAAAATCTGCAATTTTTGAATCAAGTTGTGAATTTTTGAAAATTCTAATTTCATAATCTTTACATGGAGAAGAGAAATCGGCAAAAAATATTTTTCGAGGAGATAAAATCTTTTAAAAATGTTTAAAAATTTTACAAACTCTGCTCTTTCAAAATCAGTATGGTTTCTGGAAATCCTGGAATTTGCAAGAGAGGTGAATTTTAGAAAAAAATATTTTGAACTTAATAGATAAATAGAAAACATTTTTTTTAATCATAACAATTGGGAAACATAGAAAGAAACTCTACTCTTTCGAACTTAATAGAGTTTTTGAAATATCCGCGATTTTGATTCAAATTGTGATTTTTTTTAAATTTGTTTCCCTCATCTTTACTTGGAGAAGGGAAATCCAAAAATAAACATTTTTCGCAGAGATAAAATTTATTACATTAGGACAAACTCCATTTTTCAAAATCACAATTCTGTGATTTTCAGCAGAGTTGTGAATTTTTGAAAATTTCAAGAAGACGTGGCGAAAAAAATAAACATTTTTCGCAGAAATTAAATTTAAAATAAAATTTAACAATTGGGAAACTTAGAAAGAAACTCTGTTCTTGCGAAATCATTACAGTTTTTGAAAAATCTGCGGTTTTAATTTAAGTTGTGAATTTTTGAAAATTTCATTTCATCTTTTCTCGGAGAAGAATAATCTACAAAAAAATAGTTTTGCAGTGATAATTTGTTTTTAATTCATCAGGTAGGACAAACTCTACTCTTTCAAGATCAGTATGATTTTTGAAAATCCTGCGAGTTTCAACAGAAATTCTCGAGAAAAAGTGGAACTTTAGATAATTACAAATTTTGTTCTCGAGAGATTATCACGAAATGTAGTTAAGCGATGTTTGCTGATTTTGACAGTATCATGGAGTAATATGTTGTTTGAGTAAATTTAGAAAATTTCAAGTGTCTGGCAATTGTTTCTATATTTTTTAAGCGCTCGAGAAAAAGTGCAACTTTAGATTATTACAAATTTTATTCTCGAGAGATTATCACGAAATGTAGTTAAGGGATGTTTGCTAATTTTGACAGTATCGTGGAGTGATATGTTTGAGAAAATTTAGAAAATTTCAAGACTCTGGCAATTGTTTTTATATTTTTTTAAGCGCTCGAGAAAAAGTGCAACTTTAGATAATTACAAATGTTGTTCTCTTGGAATTAGCTTGAAATGTAGCATTTTAAACAAATAAATAAAATATTTGTAAATGAGTTGGAGATTTCTTTTTTTGTGTATGTTTTACAAGGGAGTTGGACAGTCCTAAAATATTTTTTTTAAATCCTTTGAATACATACAACCACCAAAATTTGCTTCACCCCTGTTTTCGATATACTAATGTATTCTTTTATTTAAAGTTTAAAAAAGAACTGCTTTATATTTTAAATTTGCATAAAAAATAAATTCATTGGTTGAATGGTTTACATGCGGTTCAGACTAGTGTTGAGCGTTATTTTTACTAGCTGATACTTTGTAACCGTTACTGGGAAATAATAACAGTAACCGTTATTGAAAACTCAAACTAGCGGTGATTTTCCTAAACGGTTATTTAATAATTTTATTATGTGGCGGCTCGTGGGACATGTTGATGGTAGAGCCACTTAACAATACCCCCCCCCCCCTCTTTTTTTGAAGAATGAAAGAACCATTTATCTTCCTAGAACTATCGAATATTTTGGCCAAAAAAAATCAAAAATTTGGAACAAAACAACCGAAGATCTAAAATACCGGCCAAAAAATCAAAAATCCTGGTTTAAAAATAAAAATGCAGACCAAAAAATTGAAAATACAAGCAAAAGAAAAATAATATGCTATTTTCAGCCCAAAAAATAACTCTTTTTAGCTTAAAATAAGTTCCAACGAGAAATTCAAAAATAATAGCATAAATAAAAATAACAAAAAAATTCGCAAGAAAATCTAAAATATGGGGCAAAAAATGAAAAATTAAGATCAAAAATCTAAAATTCGTACCCAAAATTCAAAGCGGTAGACCAAAAAATCAAAATTTTTAACAAACGAATTGAAAATTTGAGTCGAAATAAAGAAAATTTCGGCCGAAAGACATAAAATTGAAATCAAAATAATCGAAAATATAGCCCAAAAAAGTAAAAATCCACAATAGGGCCTAAAAAGGTGAAAATTTAGACAAAACATCGAAAACTCGGGCGTAAAGATAAAAAATGCAAACAAAAAAAATCGAAAATTTCTACAAACCAATCGAATATTTTGGTCAAAATAAAAAAAAACGAAAATACAGAAATCTAAAATATGGGCCAAATAATCAAGAATCCTGATCTAAAAATAAAAAAACGTAGACAAAAAATCGAAAACTTAGGTAGAAACAAAATAATTTGCCACTTTCAGCCGCCAAAAATAAGTTTCTGACCAGAAATTCGAAAATACATAATAGCAAAAAATAAAAAAATTCACGAAATAAAATCAATAATCCAAGTTAAAAATGTTAAATATAGGATAAAAAATATACCAAAAATCTAAAATATAAGATAAAAAATTGAGACCAAAAATCAAAAATTCTGGCCTAAAAATAAAAATAGTGGACCAAGGAAAGAAAGATTTTAACAGACAAATAAAAAAAAATAAAGAAAAATTTAGGGCAAAAGATTTAAAAAAATCCACAATGTTGGTCAAAAAGTCGAAAATTTAGACAAAACATCCAAAACTCGGCCCTAAAGATAATAAATGCAGACTAAACGAAAAATCAAAAATGGACAAAAAATTTTAACAATAAAATCGAAAAGTTAGGTCAAAAGATTTAAAAAAATAATAAATATCTGTAATGTTGGCCAGAAAGTCGAAAATTTAGACAGTACAATGAAAACTTGGGCCTAAAGATAATAAATGCAGAATAAAAAATCGAAAATTTTAACAAATAAAACTTGAAAGAAAATACCGGAAAAAATTAAAATATATCTCGCATAGAAATCAATAATTCAAGTTATAGATATTTTAACCAAAATCAAATCAAAAATTTGGAACTAGAATTAAAAATTCGGCCCGAATAATCAAAAATGCGGACCAAAAAATCAAAAATTTAAACGATTAAATCGAAAATTTGTCACCATAAAGAATACTAGATCAAAAAATTATACCCAAAAGAATCGAAAATACAGGTCAAAAATCTAAAAACTAAAAACCAAAAACGCGGGCCAAAAGTCGAAAATTACAGGTCAAAATAAAGGATATTTACGCTAAAAGTTAAAATATTTTGACCAAAAATATCGAAAATTAAGAAACTAAAAATTCGTCGGGAGAAATAAAAAATGCGGACCAAATAGTCGAAAATTTTAACAATGAAATCGAAAATATAGGTCAAAATAAAGAATGAAAAAATCGAAAATACAGGGTTAATAATAAAAAATGCAGAATATTCTAGTAAGAAAATGGTTTCAATTAGTCTAAAAATCAGTCTATTGTTCAAAATAATTTTCCAACTTTTTTTTAATGGGAAATTATTATTTTTTTAATGTTCGCTTTAATTGTCCAAAAAGTGAAACAAAATTCAAAAAGACCATTAACTTTGTTGGGATTACCCTATTGTTTCGACAACTTTAGATTAAATAGATACATTTTGAATAATTCATATAAAACAATTCACTTGGTTAGTATTACATTTTTGGTATCATAGCCATTTATATTACTTTTTTGAAGAAAGAAAAAGAGATTTTGAGTTGTAAAATAAAGGTTCATAATTTCGTTTATATTTTGTCCCAGACATGCACTAAATCTGTAACACCATTCTTCGACCACGTGACCTTACCATCAAACAATACATATGGAAAACAAAAATAATTTTTAGAATTAATTTAAAATTCTTGCTGAGCTTAAAACTACAGGTAGTGTCATGGCTCCTTGGCTCTATATAACGAGCCGCCCTTGGGCAATAGTACACTTTAAAACTTGATTAATTTTACAATACCACGTTTAAGTTTAATCGGTAGAAATACTTCAACATTTAATTACAACACACCACGTACGACCCACCATTTATTTTCGCCTTTGCTTATGATGATAAAAAGATATCACGAAGTACAATATGGAATTGTTATATTCTGTAATAATAAAAATGAATGTTTAAAAAATCATCTTTTTTATTTTATAAATGTATTTTTACTAATTTTAAGGATTTTTCTTTCTTTTTAGTGTTAGTTGTTAATACTGTATTTTTTGGTTTATATAGAATCATTCTCAAGTACTTTATATTTTTTCTTTATAATTAGCCTTCGATCTGTCAAGGAAATAAAGCCTATTATTTTTATTATAAAAGGAGAACGTTTCAATAACGAATCACTTCTTAGTAACGTTTAACCGATTATATAACGAATCACTTCTTAATAAAATGAATTCTTTTAGTCGCGAGTAGAAAATAACATGTGACGCATCGGAACCGTTGCTGAAATGTAACGCGCACCGCACCGCACGGGTTGGGATTTGATGAAAACATAAAAATAATGGTGTCGGACGTTCTGATTCGAACGCATATTCGATGTCGGGGTGACTCGTCATATTTTATATTGGTACTGACATGATTTACGTGCAGCTTGCACAAAACCAAGAAGAACCCTGGAATCGCGAGCTCTTATTCAGAGAGAGAGATTCAGAGATATATCGATAAGGACATTTTACCTTGGCTAGTGGTATTCGTTAAAATGGTGGAGAGAAAATACACAAATATTTCCCCATTTATTACATTTGGCAAGACATAAACTATATATTCTAGGTTCTTCAGTTCCGTGCGAACGATTATTTTTTAAAGCGGGTCAATTATTATCAGAGAGATGATCTCGTTTAAAGGAGAATTTTTAAATATCAATTATAAAAAATTAAAATTCAGCATATTCAAATTTGTTACTTGAATAATAAAAATATTTCTTAAAATATATACAACAAACGTACATCAAGTTCTTCGAGGTTACTTTATATAACGGTTACTAAATAACCTTTTAAATAACTAGTTATTTTGTAGGAACAGTAACTGTTATAACCGTTACTGGAGAATAACCGTTTATGTCATCACTAGTTCAGACTTTATCAAGAAAAAATTGCTTTTCTTTAAAATTCATTTCAAACTTAATGGAGTACCAAGTGTTGGCTATAAGAAGAAAGTTATGGCAATCGTTTTTAAAATTCATCAATGCAAGAAATGGGCGGTATCTTTTATTAAAGAAAAGTGTATTGTTCGGGTCCATGGAAGTTCACGGTTTGTCCCTTGAATTTAAAAATTATAAATAATTGGTTGTAGTAGAATAGCCTAGTTGCTAACGCTAATTTCCCTCTGTCATTCATCAATGCAAAAAATAAAAAAAAATGATATGATGTAAAAAAATTACTTACTGAAACCAATTGCAGAAATCGGCAGGGTAACCACTTCAGCAATAAATCCATGATGAGAACTCGCTCCATTAGCAAACAATTTGATACTCAAACTGGACTCTCTAGTTTTAAACATTTTCTTTTCATCCTTCGACTGCATCGTTATCTTTCCAATTAATTTCGAAGTCACGTTGTATATGTCACCATCATAAAGGGATATAAAATCCGGTATACTGTATTTGCTAGTCGAATTGAAGAGATTAAACTGAAGCAGTCTGAATCCAACAGGTTTGACGCTGTACGCACTTTTGAATATTTTGACGCAGTTAACTGGATGATTGTCATATTTGTAATAAACCAAGACGCGTTCTTCAATCCTTATTTCCTTGGCTGTATCGCAGATATCTATCACGCTAAACAGGTTGTATGGTATGTGAAGATTTTTCAGTGGAGTGTAGCTCGATTCTTCCGCCTCCCTTCCTTCACCGGTTAATGATAGGATGTTGATACCGATTCCGAGGGAGCTTTGGATGGTGTTTGATAGTAAATTCATTGTGTTTGATGGTGATATTATGTTTATGCCATGGGAAGCGGAATACGTTATGTTTACGTAGTTTATGTTGGGGCTTTTGCTGATGCTTTGGACTGATGGTGATTTTTCGTTATGCAAGATACCCGCTCCGATGATGTTAACGAACGACAGCACCGATTCTTCTCTTCGGGTCGCGGTGTGGGTGTGCACGTCGTGGTAGCGATGCTCGAAAATGTGGCTTTCGAACTCGGAATTGGCGAAACGTATTCCTCCCCAGTAATCGATGCTTCTGCGCGAGTGGAGCTTTCCGCAGTGCACGAAGACGAATTTTGAATCCCACTTGCACATGTGCCTGTGTCCGTATTGTTGTCCGTTTAAGCGGATCGGGCAGTCGTCGTATTTACTTTCGGTTCCTTTGCACTGCAGGGGCTCAGGCCAGGACCATATTCTGGTTAGGGAATTGCTGTGGAACTCGACGCGCTTGTCGTGGTCGAAGTATACGTTCAAGGAGTCGAAACCTAATTCTCGGCAAACCACTTGAGCGTTACGCTCGGTGAACCTGGAGTCGCACATTGGGATCCATTGCAGCGTGGTTTTGTTGAAGTATTCTAAGAAACCTTCGTTTGTTATCTCGTTCGCGCCGTCTGAACAATCCCGGCCTTTGCAGAGTCGGATGTTTTCTTCCTCGATAAATTGTTCTAGTTGTCTTCTATCGCGCGTATCGCGTTTCTGTATTTTGTTGATTTCCATGCTGTTTCCTGTTTTTGATAGTGGGCGCATTATGATTTCGGAAGCTTTGGCGCCTTGTGCTTTTAATGTGCCCAAAACTAGGATGCCTACATTTGGTCCGAATTCCATGACAACTCTAGGTGCTATTGTTAACGTGGCTCTGGGCATTATTGTGATGTCAGCGTTGATTATGTAAGGATTCTGTTTGTAGGGTAAGTACAGGTCGTGCTCTAACATTCCGCCTAATTTTTCGGGATCCATTTCCTTATTGGAAACGAATGATATTGAATGACTGGCCTCGAAATGATTTTCTGTTAGGTAGGGACGGAAGAGTGCTACGGCGTAGTTGTTCCAATCGTTGAAATCGAAGATGGTCCTTTCGATGATGATCTCGTCTGTGGTTCCCCACCAATTTTCTGTGATGTCTAAATTGTTTCCCAGCTTCGCCGTTTTTATCCCGGCTATCAGGAGGTAGTCTAAATTATTATCGGATATCAAATTGCGGTTGACTTTGACTTTCTGTATGCCTTTGAAGTTGATAACGGTGCTGGGAACATTGTATAGTTGTAGTGAACCGAAACCGCGTAGCATGGCTATGTACTTGTTATTCCTAAGCTCGTTATAGATGAATTTAGCTGGAACTTCTCCCAATATTTCCGATTGACTTTCCGAACTGAACTCCACCATAAATTTCCCGCTATTGTGTTTAATGACATTGTTGTTAATCAACAGCTTTTTCTCCATCCCTTTAATCGTGAGTAACCCATCCTTGCATTGGTTTTCTAGGAATTGCGAGTTTGTTATATTAACTCTTGCAAAATGCCCGTCTATATTTATACCGAACTTCAAATTATTCCTCCAGGTGTTGTTGTTCATGTAAATGGAATGGGTGAAGTTTTCGTTGTATTGCCACACGTAAGGCAAACTGACGTCCAAGCCGCCTCCGTGATTGCGTTCGAACGTATCATCTTGAAATATGTAATGGAACAAATTGTTAGAAGCTCGCATGTCGCGTGAAAAATGGTAGATCCCCTTCCCATTGTCCATTATTAGAGAGTTGTTGATCATAAACGTGATTTCCGAAATGTTGCTCTGGTGGAGATCCCAGTGAGGCGAGTGCACGAAAATTGCCTCCTCCTTATTGTGTGAAATTTCACAATTGAACAATTTAAGCGATTCGTTCGCCTTTCGCAGGAAATGATCACCCAGCTCGTTTAAGTACCTGTTGTAATACGACGTGTGCACGCCATACACGTTATTACGTATTTTACTATTTTGCACCGTCACCGTCGGTACGGGCCCTTTAACGATCCGGTTGTACACATCCTGTATCGGCGCTCTTATAGCCGTTAGGACAATTACGGTACCCCCCAGCGAGTTCGAACCACTGTTATAATCCAAAATCACCCCGTGACTGCTCGAGGTCGTCGGGAACACTGTTAAATCCCGATTTAAATTCCAAATCGCCGAATTGTTGTTGTAAGTTTGCGAGTCGTGAATGTGCACGAGTTCAGTGCTTCTATTTTGAATCGGATTGAGCAATTGAATTCCGATTACGAATCCGGGCTCGCATTTTATTTTATACGACCTGGTGATGCTGTCGCCGGTTACCGAAGAAGTTACGAAATACTTCGTCCTCCCTTGCTCCAACTGTATCAACGTTAGATCCAACTCGTGCGGGATCCAAAATGGCTTGTAATAAATTTCCGTTTCCATGGTGTTGAACCATCCGGCCAACTCTCGCTGCTGCAGGCCTGAAAGGACGGGGTTGTGTTGTATCCCCACGAAATTGTTATCGATGACGCTGCTGTACACTTTCAAACCCAGCTGTTTGAAACTGATCCCCGCGCCTCTGTTGTAACTAAATTCCGAATTTTTAACCGTGTTTACCGAATCTTCGGTGTATATATCGGAATACATTATCCCTAAACCGTCGTGGTAATTATCGCGCACTTTGATGTTTTCGAAGTTATGCCTCGCGAAATCCATCTGAATCGCCGGTTTGAACGTGCTGGTTGTGTAATCCAATAATCCCGCCTTCTCCACTGTTATAAACTGCATGTCGGATCTCTCGGCTAAAACACCAAAACGAATTCCGGCCCAGGAGGTTTCGTAACATCTCACACCGACATCGTTCTCGTGACTGCACGATTTTTCGAAATCGCTCACCTTCTCCGATTTGCATTTCGTGATGTCGGTGTCTAGTTCGTCGCACTGCACGTTCGTCAGGATGGGATTTTCGGATATACCCGCGTCGGGAATTTCGTTCCGCTCCAGGAACCAATCGTCGGGATTGAGGGCCAATCCGAGTTGCTGGCAAACCAGGGATGCGTCGATAATGTCCCAACCGTAGTTGCAGACAGTTCCCCACTCGTTGTTAAACTTCACCTGCAATCGTCCCTCGGTGGATGATTTACCTCCGAGTAATCTAATAGGTGTTTTGCTTTCGATTTCGACGATTTCAGTTTCCGAGTTGTAGCGTTCGGTTTCAATTTCGTACGTATCGTTTTCGGGCGGGTGCATCACTTCTTCTTTTAGGGTGAACCTGATACTGTCTGGTTGTATTCCTCGGGCTTCTAATTTACCGCCGACCATAATACCGATTGATGGTGGAAACCGTAGAGTAACGCCTGGTTCGATTGTTAATTTCCCTCCTGGTCTTATATTAATATCGCGCTCCACTATATATTCACCTTGCGACAAATATTCCTCCCCTTCAATTTCTCCTCCGATGATGTTCGCCTTCTCGCCATTGAATCTCGGCACGTAAATTGGGTACATGCTTATTCTTGTAGTGAGCGGATGTGAGTTATGCAGTAAAAACGGGACGAAAATTATTTTCGCTAAGTTGTAGCGATCATTTCGATGGAACATGCGTTTGAATATTTTCTCCTCGTCGGTGAACCCGAGCCAATTATACGAACAGTTGATCACCTTGCTTTGATCCTCTAAATGGCTTCCGATTTCATAGCGGGAATTCGTATTTTCTATTATGTTCCGGTAAATTTTAACATTATCAGAACCGATGACGAGGACTGCGGACACACGGCTTCTCGGGTTTAACTTGGACACCGAACCATCCTCGCTTTGAAAGGGTTCCGTGATGCTATTGTCTTTCACAAAATTTTTCGTGAAAAGTAAATTTTGCGTTTCCGAGTATGGTGAAAGTGCCAGATTAGCGACAAAAATCCCCGAGTTCTTCATAAAGTAATTATTCTGCACGCGTATGTTCGTCTTTAAAATGTTAAATTCTTCAAGCGGTTTATTTTTAATCAGAAGCTGCCCGAATAATCCTTGTTTGAAATTGTTAAACTCAATGTATCCATCTATATTCAACGCAGGTTTGATTTTAACAGCAATTTTTTGATTCGCAATAAATAAATTATGCCCGATTTGTATCTTAGTTGAAACATTAGTTACCCTCCAACACGATAATATTTCCAAAGCATCATCAACATTTCCTTGAAACGTGTTTCCAGTTATATTAATATACGAGTCACCGCAGTAGTTTCCATGCAACACACCAACCTCCAAATTTTTTATAAGCTCACTGTATTGCACCACACTCGTCTGATTAATAAAAATGTATTCCGACTCCTTCGTTTGATTCAACCAAACAGCAATACCATAACCTTTATTTGAACTGATGCTCGTCCGTGATATATTCCGATTCCCTCCCGTATACGTGATATTGACACCATCTCCCTCGTTAAAAGATATCCTACTTGATGTTATGTTAATATCACCAACTCCGCTCGTTACATGCACCCCACCAACGTATTTATTCTTTGAAATACCAGTATCGTGAATGTGCAGTTGTGAACGGAGATTATCAAACGCAATACCTCGCCCTTCATTTTCCGATATATCCGAACCGCTTACGTTAAGTTCATACCCTTTATCCAAACCCGATGTTAGCCTCATGTAAAGGAACATGTTGCTGAAGGAATCTGCCTTAAATTTTATATACATCTGATTCCCGATCGTCATGACCGATTGAGGCCTCGTATTATTCCGTATGGGAAATGATGTTAGCAACCTGTGGCTATTTGAAGATCCATCGTACACTTCAATAAACGCAGTGTCGTTCTTATCCGTTAGCGCTCTTAGAAAATGCAAGGTTAATTTATGCCCAAACCGCGTGCTGAACACTTTATTGCACACCTTTTCCTTATTACGAAACAAATACTGATCGACGTAGATCTGAATCGGATAAGTCTGACTAACCGACGTCGCCAACGTACAAAAATCCGATATATCGCTTTTATCAAATTTCTCATCAGGCCTCTCTTCATTATGCACGTATCTAATTCCATCACCTCCATTTTCCGCTATAACACACCGCTCGATATCCGCCAATCCGTAACTGGAGTTTACAAATATCCCAAAACCCCTATTTGAACGTATCCGACAATCCGTGATCCTCACAGGCGCCTCTGGATTCGTTATATTAATCCCGTTATACGCAGAATCGAGAATATCCACGTGGTTCAGTATTGGAGGAACACCAATAACTTCAATAGCACTCGTCGTGTTGTGCTCTCTTCCATTCCCGGCGTATCTGATGTTAACGTATTCTATCCGTGAATCTGACGTGGGTACGTATTGTGTATTCTGCAAGATCAATCTCTTCTCGTACACAGAATTCTCGAAGCGTATTCCCCTCCAGTAATAAGAAGGATTGTCGTGGCGCGGAAGACACTGGACCCCCAAATCTGGATGGTAGTCGCACACGCCGGATCCCATTTGTCGCGTGTCCCAGTCGCATTCGTATATCGTATTTTCTGATCCTCTGCAACGTGGATTTTCGTAAAGTAATCGCGACTGTAACGGCATCTGTCGGTTGTACCACATGTGAAATTCACCTCCTTGGAAGCCCAATTGCCTGCACACTATGCTCATATCGGCCAAAGTCCAACTGGAACGAAAGAGAATTACTTTAAAAATCATTCAAAAACAAGCAAAAATTGAGTGGAATTATTCACCAACAATTAACCAGTTAGCTATGTGACGAGAACAAATTGACAATATTGTCGAGTAGGTTCTTGTTATATTGTTATTTCTTCGTAAAGAGTATACTTGTCAAAAACAAGAAAAAGAAGAAATGGCAATATTCGCTAGGTACTCGTTACAACAGAAAATATTACCATTTTTCCTGACCAGTATATTCGTCAAATACAGCTAACTATTTAAAAGTACATTAATTGAAAGAGAAACGGTTGATTACCATGAAGTTACAAATCTCCAAGCAGTGGCGTAACTTCAAATTGTCGACTCTGACACGAACCTATATTTTGGGGCCCCTTTCGTATATATTTTTACTTGTATCTCAAAATACACTACAGATTTTCAAACCTTAAATTTTAGGTCAATTGAATAATACGAAGAATAACATTAAATTGGAAATGGGTGTTTACTCATTTAAAAATGAAATTGTGAGTACACTTAATTAAATTATTACATATTTACACCAATGAAGAAACAATAAAATTTACCAAATTATTCAAATTTACATAAAATGTATTGTTTTTACCATATTTTTTAAATCTCTGAATTCTTAGATTTCCGGATTATCTCCTTTGAAATAACAAAAGTTATTTTGAATGCCGAGCAATTATTATGTTGCTTAAGAAACGGTGAAATATTTACAGCTAACTCTCACAAACGGTACTCAAAATCGAACACCTACCCCTCGTAGATATTTAGGTAATTCCTTGTGAATTTGTTTAATGTTTTAAGTTGTATATTATCTTAGTAGACTACAAACAAATTTCAACCTTTCCATGGTTACTTCAAATTTAACAGTTTTTTAACCGAATTTAAAAATGCGTTTAATTGAGATTTTCTTACAATTTAGAAAGATGACCTCTTAGTACTTTTACTGTATCATGTGGTAAACTCTATCCCAAGTAACTTCATAAAATTTTAAGCTCGTAAGAATGTTTTTTTCTATTTTTTTAATGAATTTCCAAACGCAACGTCTAATAAAACAAACGGGCGTTGAATTAAGACAATTTTATAATTTAGGAAAACAACCTTTGGGATTTTCTATTGTATCACGTAGTAACAACTATACCAAGTTATTTCAAAATATTTTAACCCCATAGGAATAGTTTTTCTATTTTTTATCGAATTTAAACAGAATACACCTTTGAAAAAAACATTCTGGTGTTGAATTGACAAAATCTTTCAATTCAGAAGAATGACCTTTTATAATTTTGATGGTGTCACGTAGTAGCAACTATTTTAAGTAACTTCAGAATATTTCAAGCACATAGCAATTATTTTTCTATTTTTTAGGGAATTTAAAAAATGCAATTTCAGAAAAAAAAACAGACGTGTGTTGAATTGAGATTATCTTACAATTTAGGAATATGACCTTTTAGAATTTTTATGGTATCACGTAGTAGCAACTATTTTAAGTAACTTCAGAATATTTCAAGCTTGTGCGAATTATTTTTCTATTTTTTTAGCGACTTTAAAAAATGCAATTTCAGAAAAAGAAAAAAGGCGGGTGTTGAATTAAGATTATCTTACAATTTAGGAAGATGACCTTTCAGAATTTTTATGGTATCACGTCGTGGCAGCTACTTCAAGTAACTTCAGAAAATTTTAAGCTCGTAGGAATTGTTTTTCAATTTTTTTTATCTCATTAAAAAAAAATTAAACTTTAAAAGAAACATACTGGTGTTGAATTGAAAAAATCTTACAATTCAGAAGAGTGACATTTTATAATTTTTATAGTGTCACGTAATAGCAACTATTTTAAGTAACTTCAGAATATTTCAAGCTCATAGCAGTTATTTTTCTATTTTTTACCGAATTTTAAAAATACAACTTCAGAAAAAACAAACTGGTGTTGAAATGAGTTTATATTACAACTGAGGAAACTGACCTTTCAAAATTTGTATGGTATCACGTAGTAGTGACTATTTTAAGTAACTTTAGAATATTTCAAGCTCATCGCAATAATTTTTCTATTTTTTACCGAATTTTAAAAATACAACTTCAGAAAAAAACAAACTAGTGTTGAAATGAGATTATCTTGCAATTGAGGAAACTGACCTATTAGAATTTTTATGGTATCACGTAGTAGTGACTATTTTAAGTAACTTTAGAATATGTCAAGCTCATCGCAATAATTTTTCTATTTTTTACCGAATTTTAAAAATACAACTTCAGAGAATAACAAACTAGTGTTGAAATGAGATTATCTTACAATTGAGGAAACTGACCTGTTAGAATTTTTATGGTATCACGTAGTAGTGACTATTTTAAGTAACTTCAGAATATTTCAAGCTCATAGCAACTATTTTTCTATTTTTTACCGAATTTTAAAAATACAACTTCAGAAAAAAACAGACTAGTGTTGAAATGAGTTTATATTACAATTGAGGATACTGACCTTTTAGAATTTTTATGGTATCACGTAGTAGTGACTATTTTAAGTAATTTCAGAATATTTCAAGCTCATAGCAATTATCTTTCTATTTTTTACCGAATTTTAAAAATACAACTTTAGGAAAAACAAACTAGAGTTGAAATGAGATTATCTTACAATTGAGGAAACTGACCTATTACAATTTTTATGGTATCACGTAGTAGTGACTATTTTAAGTAACTTCAGAATATTTCAAGCTCATAGCAACTATTTTTCTATTTTTTACCGAATTTTAAAAATACAACTTCAGAAAAAAACAGACTAGTGTTGAAATGAGTTTATATTACAATTGAGGATACTGACCTTTTAGAATTTTTATGGTATCACGTAGTAGTGACTATTTTAAGTAACTTCAGAATATTTCAAGCTCATAGCAACTATTTTTCTATTTTTTACCGAATTTTAAAAATACAACTTCAGAAAAAAACAGACTAGTGTTGAAATGAGTTTATATTACAATTGAGGATACTGACCTTTTAGAATTTGTATGGTATCACGTAGTAGTGACTATTTTAAGTAACTTCAGAATATTTCAAGCTCATAGCAATTATTTTTCTATTTTTTAGGGAATTAAAAAAATGCAATTTTAGAAAAAAAACAGACGTGTGTTGAATTGAGATTATCTTACAATTTATGAAAATGACCATTTAGAATTTTTATGGTATCACGTAGTAGTAACTATTTTAAGTAACTTCACAATACTTCAAGCTCGTAGCAATTATTTTTCTATTTTTTAGGGAATTTAAAAAATGCAATTTCGGAAGAAAAAAAAGAGTGTGTTGAATTGAGATTATCTTACAATTTAGGAAAATGACCTTTTAGAATTTTTTGGTACCACGTAGTAGCAATTATTCTAAGTAACTTTGGAATTTTTTAAGATCGTAGCAATTATTTGTTTTATTTTTTAGGGAATTTAAAAAATGCAATTTCAGAAAAAAACAGACGTGTGTTGAATTGAGATTATCTTAAAATTTAGGAAAACGACCCTTTCTAATTTTTTGGTACCAGGTAGCAGCAGTTATTCTAAGTAACTTTGGAATTTTTTAGGCTTGTAGTAATTATTTTTTTATTTTTTACCGAATTTTAAAAATGCAACTTCAGAAAAAACAAACTAGTGTTGAAATGAGATTATCCTACAATTTAGGAAAATGACCTTTTATAATTTTATGGTACCACGTAGTAGTAACTATTCTAAGTAACTTCAGAATATTTCAAGGTCATAGCAATTACTTTTTCTATTTTTTAGGGAATTTAAAAAATGCAATTTCAGAAAAAGAACAGACGTGTGTTGAATTGAGATTATCTTACAATTTAGGAAAATTATCCTTTCTCATTTTTTGGTATCACGTAGCAGCAATTATTCTAAGTAACTTTGGAATTTTTTAAGCTCGTAGCAATTATTTTTCTATTTTTTACCGAATTTAAAAAATTCAACTTCAGAAAATACAAACTCGTGTTGAAATGAGGTTATCTTACAATTTAGGAAATTTACCTTTTAGAATTTTTATGGTATCACGTAATAGCAATTATTCTAAGTAAATTCGGAATTCTTTAAGTTTTTTTTTCCGAATATAAGAAAAATGTAACTTCAGAAAAAACAAATTGGTGTTGAATTGAGATTATCTTACAATTTACATAAATGACCTTTTATAATTTTTATTCTATCACGCGGTAGCAACTATTCCAAGCAACTTCATAATATTTTCACCTCGTAGGAATTGTTTTTCTATTTTTTTAGCGAATTTAGAAAATGCAACTTCACAAAAAACAAACAGGTGTTGAATTGAGATTATCTTACTATTTAGGAAGATGACATTTTAGAATTTTTAAGCTATCAGGTGGTAGCAACTATTTCACGGAACTTCAGAATATATTACCCTCGTAGGAATTGTTTTGCTTTTTTTTCTGGCGAATTTAAAAAATGCAACGTTCGTAGAATTGAGATTATTTTGCAATTTAGAAAATTAACCTTTTAGAACTTTTATAATATCACATAATAGCAACTATTCTAGGTAGGTTCGGATTTTTTTAAGCTCGTAGCAATTGTTTTTCGATTTTTTTTATACCGAATTTAAAGAAATGTAATTTCAGAAAAAAACAAAGGCGTTGAATTGGGATCTTACAATTTAGGAAAATGACCTTTTAGACTTTTTATGGTATTACGTAGTAGCAATTATTCTAAGTGACTTCGGAACTTTTAAGCTCGAATTGAGGTAATCTTACAATTTAGGAAGATGACCTTTTATATTTTATATGGAATCACATGGTGGCAACTATTTTAAGTAACTTTAGAATATTTTAAGCCCATAGGATACGTTTTTCTATTTTTTTACCGAATTTTAAAAATGCAACTTCACAAAAAACAAACTAGTGTTGAATTGAGATTCTCTTACAATTTAGGAAGATAACCTTCTAGAATTTGTATGCTATCACGTGGTAGCAACTATTTCACGTAACTTCAGAATATTTTACCCTCGTAGGAATTGTTTTGCTATTTTTTTTAGCGAATTTAAAAAATGCAACGTCTAATAAAACCAACGTTCGTTGAATTGAGATTATTTTGCAATTTAGAAAATTAACCTTTTAGAACTTTTATAGTATCACATAGTAGCAACTATTCTAAGTAGGTTCGTAATTTTTTAAGCTCGTGGCAATTGTTTTTCTATTTTTTTTTAACGAATTTTAAAAATGCAACTTCAGAAAGAACAAACTGGTGTTGAATTGAGATTATCTTACAATTTAGGAAAATGATGTTCTAGATTTTTATAGTATCACAAATCAGCAACTATTCCAAGTAACTTCACAATATTTTAACCTTGTAGGAATTGTTTTTCAATTTATTTTAGTGAATTCAAAATGCAACGTCAATTAAAGCAAACGGGTGTTAAATTGAGATTATCTTACAATTTAAGAAATTGACCTTTAAGAACTTTTATAGTATCAAATAGTTGCAACTATTCTAAGTAAGTTCGGAATTTTTTAAGCTCGTAGCAATTGTTTTTTGATTTTTTTACCGAATTTAAAAAAATGCAATTTCAGAAAAAAAAACAAACGGGTGTTGAATTGACATTATCTTACAAATTAGAAAGATAACCTTTTAGAATTTTTTATGGTATCACGTGGCAGCAACTATTCCAAGCAACTCCAGAATATTTTAAGATCGTAGGAATTGTTTTGCTATTTTTTACAAAATAAATAAAACAAACGAGTGTTAAATTGAAATTATTTTATAATTTAGGAAATTGACCTTTTAGAATTTTCATGGTATCACGTAGTAGCAACTATTCCAAGTAACTTTGGAATATTTTAACCTTGTAGGAATTGTTTTTCTATTTTTTGCCGAATTTAAGAAAAATGTAACTTCGGAAAAAATAAACTAGTGTTGAATTGAGATTATCTTACATTTTAGGAAGATGACTCTTTAGAGTTTTTATGGTATCACGTAGTAGCAACTATTTTAAGTAACTTCAGAAAATTTCAAGCTCGTAGGAATTGTTTTTCTATTTTTTTTGGCGAATTTAAAAAATGCAACGTCAAATAAAACAAACGGACTTTTAATTGAGATTATCTTACAATTTAGAAAAAAATATCTTTTATAATTTTTATGGTATCGCGTAGTAGCAACTATTTCAAGTAACTTCAGAATATTTCAAGCTAATAGCAATTATTTTTCATTTTTTTAACGAATTTACAAAATACAACTTCAGAAAAAAAAAAACTTGTGTTGAACTGAAATTATCTTACAATTTAGCAAGATGACCTTTTTAAATTTTTATGGTATCACGTAGTAGCAATTATTCTTAGTAACTTTAGATTTTTTAAGCTCGTAGCAATTGTTTCTCGATTTTTTACCGAATTTAAGAAAAATCCAACTTCAGAAAAAACAAACTGGTGTTGAATTGAGATTATCTTGCAATTTAGGAAGATGATCCATTAGAATTTTTATGGTATCACGTAGTAGCAACTATTTTAAGTAACTTCAGAATATTAAGCTCGTAGGAACTGTTTTTCTATTTTTTTTAGCGAATTTAAAAAATGAAACGAAAAATAAAACAAACGGCAGTTAAATTGAGATTATCTTACAATTTAGGAAATTGACCTTTTAGAATTTTTATGGTATTGCGTAGTAGCAATTATGCTAAGTAACTTCGGAATTTTTTAAGCTCGTAACAATTCTTTTTCAATTTTTTTTGCCGACCTTTAGAAAAAATAAAAGTATGTTGAATTGAGGTTATCTTAGAATTTAGAAAATTGACCCTTTAGAATTCTTATGGAATCACGTAATAGCATCTATTCTGAATAAATTTAGAAAGTTTTGCGCTTGTAGAGATTGTTTTTCTATTTTTTACCGAATTATTAGAAAAATGTCACTACTGAAAGAACAAGACTTTGAGGAGCGATTACCTCAGAATTTGAAGAGGTGTTTTAATTTTTTTTTGGGTATTACGTAGTAACATCTATTCTGAATACCTCCTAAAAGTTTGTACCAATTGTTTTCCTAAATTTGAGAAAGTGCAATGTAAAATGGCCTTAAAGATCTACCCACCAAAATGTTTATCATAAAAATTAAACAAATGTTAGAAGAAAAATGTTTCTACAGCCTAGATGAATATGCGAGTTTCTGTGAGTTCATATCCCAAAAGGTCTATCAAGACCCAAGGGCCGGAGGCAGCTGCCTCCTCTGCCTCATTATAATTACGCCACTGTCTCCAAGTACACCATTACACCCACAATGTAAAACTTGGAGATTTATAACTCCATTGTAATCTAGCATTTCCCCGTAAACGATATACTGTGCTGACGAGATAAATAAGATCGAAACCGGATCTCAGTTGGTGTTTGACGAGGAAACAATAATTAATGTATGAATTGCTTACTTTCTCGAATTCGTGCATAAGCTCCTCCATTGCTGTTTGTGTTTGATTTGAACTCGTCCGGCTAATATACTTGGCCCATCCACCAAACGGATATCTTCTGGAATGACATTTTGTGAAGGTTCTTGAGCAGCGGTTAATGTTATTCGTTCAGTTGGTGTTCCCTGTAATAATAAAGAAAAAGACGATTAGTGAGATGGTATTTTTAATTAGATAATTGCAAAGATTTATACAATTAATAGAGTTATTAGTCGTAACGTCGTCGAAAACTCATCTAAATGATGGTACTACCATCGAATTACTGTACCTGACATCTGTAAGACTATTGTCATTAACGCAAATAAATATATTATTATATTATTATTATTATTATCAGAGAGGGTGGTTAAAGCTGCATTACATTAAGTTACTAGCGCACTAATTTATCTAATGACCTATATGGAATAGGTGGAGTTATCTATTACTATATTTGCTGAAAACTAGTTTAATAGCTGTATTCGTTCCACAAGGCGAGTTTACTATCCGCTAGTAAATTACCTCACTAGTAGATAGTAAACTTTACTAGCACAGGCAGTACGCTAGTTCCACCTATTTAATATCGGCCATTGGATAAATTAGTGCGTTAGTAGCGACTAAACCAGCGTTATGTAACACAGCGTTTACATACATTTTATAATCTGATGAACGATAGGTACTCGAAAAAGAATTAATTGGTCGGGCAAAACATTTGCTTCTGGGGCCTCTAGTGAACGTGGGGGGGCTAGTAACATATCAGTCGGCGTCCCCTTTTAACCAGAAGCTCGGAGGCGTCTGCAGCCTCTGCCTCGGGGCAGTTACAATACGCTACTGCTCAGTGCATTGTTTTTGTGATGCTTGGGAAATGCTTTTCCTTTTCCTTGACATGCTTGAACATGTAATATTATACATTCCAAGGTAATTCGATATTAGTGTAGAAGCAAAATTTGTTTCAGGTAGCAGGAATATCATTACACCTATTTTTTACTTTCTCCGTTACGAAGTACGAGAAAGTATTGTGATCGTGATTTTTTTTTCAAAATTTTTTTTACGGAAATATCCGTTTTGGGGTCCCTAGATGCCATTTCAACAATTTCTGTAAAAAAAATTTTTGTGTCTGTGTGTGTGTCTGTGTGTGTGTGTGTGTCTGTGTGTGTGTGTGTGTCTGTGTGTGTGTGTGTGTGTGTGTCTGTCTGTGTGCGCTGTATCTCAAAAACTAATACAGCAATTGATATGAAACTTTGAACATACGTCTTATTTGATAATCTGAAGAACTGAAAAGCTTTTGGTGAAATTTCGTACACCGGAAGTGGGTGTTTACCTTAACTGTTTTTTGTTTTTTGCCAATATTTTCTTAAATATGAAAAATATCAGAAAAACATTTAAACAAACATCAAAGACAACAAAGAAATGAACATCTTTTGCTTGAAAATATATATATAAATCATCTTTATTAAAGAATTCATACATTTAGTCTATGATATAAACAAATCTTGCTTAACTATAATAATTAAATGTGTAAAGATTCTTTATTGGCTATCGACGCTTGAAAATATTTTTCATAAAATCATTGCTATTCGAGAAAAATTTTTATTATTTTTCTTAAATTTTTGGTCTATAATTATGAAACGATAATAGTTACAACAAATGTATGTGAATAATAATTGTAGAGAATGCCAAAATGAACAACTTCTAAAGAGTAAGTTTTTTTCGAAATCTCGTTAGTTTTTGAGTAAACCGAGTTTTTGAATTTGAAGTATAATTTTTCCATATTTCATGATTTTGACGTTTTAAACGTCAGTTTCATTCGAGTTTACGCAACGCTCGATGTACATTTAAAATATGATTTCAATTGAAAATAAACCCATGAAAACGTAAATATAAAGTCGGAGAAAGTAACATGATGGCCACATCACCATTTTTACTTTCTCCGTTACGAAGTACGAGAAAGTATTGTGATCGTGATTTTTTTTTCAAAAAATTTTTTTACGGAAATATCCGTTTTGGGGTCCCTAGATGCCATTTCAACAATTTCTGGAAAAAAATTTTTTGTGTCTGTGTGTGTGTGTGTGTGTGTGTCTGTCTGTCTGTGTGTGTGTGTGTGTGTGTGTGTGTGTGTCTGTCTGTGTGCGCTGTATCTCAAAAACTAATAGAGCAATTGATATGAAACTTTCAACATCCGTCTTATTTGATAATCTGAAGAACTGAAAAGCTTTTGGTAAAATTTCGTACACCGGAAGTGGGTGTTTACCTTAACTGTTTTTTGTTTTTTGTCAATATTTTCTTAAATATGAAAAATATCACAAAAACATTTAAACAAACATTGAAGACAACAAAGAAATGAACATCTTTTGCTTGAAAATATTTTTCATAAAATCATTGCTATTCGAGAAAAAAATTTATTAATTTTTTTTAACTTTTGGTTTATAATTATGAAACGATGATAGTTACAGCAAATTTGTGTGAATAATAATTGTAGATAATAGCAAAATGAACAACTTCTAAAGAATAAGTTTTTTTCGAAATCTCGTTAGTTTTTGAGTAAACCGAGTTTTTGAATTTGATGTATATTTTTTCCGTTTCATAATTTTGACGTTTTAAACGTCAGTTTCATCCGAGTCTATAAAATGCTCGATGTACATTTAAAATATGATTTCAATTGAAAATGAACCATGAAAACGTAAATATAAATGATACCATCAAGTCGGAGAAAGTATCATGATGGCCACATCACCATTTTTTACTTTCTCCGTTACGAAGTACGAGAAAGTATTGTGATCGTGATTTTTTTTTCAAAAATTTTTTTTACGGAAATATCCGTTTTGGGGTCCCTAGATGCCATTTCAACAATTTCTGGAAAAAAAAATTTTGTGTCTGTGTGTGTGTGTGTGTGTGTGTGTGTGTGTGTGTGTGTGTGTGTGTGTGTGTGTGTGTGTGTGTGTCTGTGTGTGTGTGTGTCTGTCTGTGCGCGCTGTACCTCAAAAACTAATAGAGCAATTGATATGAAACTTTGAACATCCGTCTTATTTGATAATCTGAAGAACTGAAAAGCTTTTGGTAAAATTTCGTACACCGGAAGTGGGCGTTTACCTTAACTGTTTTTTTGTTTTTTGCCAATATTTTCTTAAATATGAAAAATATCACAAAAGGATTTAAACAAACATTGAAGACAACAAAGAAATGAACATCTTTTGCTTGAAAACATTTTTCATAAAATCATTGTTATTCGAGAAAAAAATTTATTAATTTATTTTTATTTTTGGTTTATAATTATGAAACGATAATAGTTACAGCAAATTTATGTGTATAATAAGTGTAGAGAATGCCAAAATGAACAACTTATAAAGAATAAGTTTTTTGCAAAATCTCTTTAGTTTTTGAGTAAACTTAGTTTATAAATTTGCATAATAATTTTTTCATCTTTCATAATTTTGACGTTTTAAACGTCAGTTTCATCCGAGTCTACGAAACGTTCGATGTACATTTAAAATATGATTTAAACTGAAAATAAACCACGAAAGCGTAAATATAAATGATATTATTAAGTCGGAGAAAGTAACATGATGGCCACATCACCATTTTTACTTTCTCCGTTACGAAGTACGAGAAAGTATTGTGATCGTGATTTTTTTTTCAAAAATTTTTTTTACGGAAATATCCGTTTTGGGGTCCCTAGATGCCAATTCAACAATTTCTGGAAAAAAAAAATTTGTGTCTGTGTGTGTGTGTGTGTCTGTGTGTGTGTGTGTCTGTGCGCGCTGTATCTCAAAAAGTAATAGACCAATTAATATGAAACTTTAAACATACGTCTTATTTGATAATCCGAAGAACTGAAAAGCTTTTGGTAAAATTTCGTTCACCGGAAGTGGGTGTTTACCTTAACTGTTTTTTGTTTTTTGCCAATATTTTCACAAATATGAAAAATATCACAAAAACATTTAAACAAATATTGAAGATAATAAAGAAATGAGATTATTTTGTTTGAAAACATTTTTCATAAAATCATTGTTATTCGAGAAAAAAATTTATTACTTTATTTTTATTTTTGGTTTATAATTATGAAACGATAATAGTTACAGCAAAATTATGTTAATAATAATTGAAGAGAATGAATAACTTATAAAGAATAAGTTTTTTTCGAAATCTCTTTAGTTTTTGAGTAAACTGAGTTTCTGAATTTGAAGTATAATTTTTCTATTTTTCATAAATTTGACGTTTTAAACGTCAGTTTCATCCGAGTTCTATGTACTTTTAAATACGATTTAAATATAAAATAAACCATGAAACTGTAAATATAAATGATGATATCATGGGAGAAAGTAACATGATGGCCACATCACCATTTTTAATATGCATTCCTGTTAAAATGTATGCCTGTTTGCTTGTGCGCGCTGTATCTAAAAAACTATTACTTGAATGAACATCAAACTTTGAACATAAGCCTTATTTGATAATCCGAAGAACTGAAAAGCTTTTGGTAAAATTTCGTACACCGGAAGTGGATGTTTACCTTAACCGTTTTTTGTTTTTCTCCGATAATTTTTTAAATATGAAAAGTACTATAAAAGCACTCAAACAAATCTTGAAGAAAGCAAAGAAAGCAACATTTTTTGCTTGAAAATATTTATCGTGAAATGTATGGTTTTTGAAAAATAATAGCAATTAATTCTTTTTTGTAATTTTTGGTTTAAAATTATAAAACGATAATACTTACAGCAAATGTATTTTAATAATAATTGTAGAGAATGCCAAAATGAACAACTTATATAGAATAAGTATTTTTCGAAATCTCTTTGGTTTTTGAGTAAATTGACTATTAGAATTTAAAGTATAATTTGTCATTTTCATCTTTCATAATTTCGACGTTTTAAACGTCAGTCTCATCTGATTTTAATAAACGCTCTATGCACATTTAAAATGTGATTTCTCTTGAAAATAAACCATGAAAGTGTAAACATAAAGTACTATACCATCAAATCTGAAAAAGTAACACTGTCTTTTTATTTTTTTGGCATTATTTTAGAGTTTCGGATCGTATCTTAATTTGAGCTTGTGTTATTTTTGGGGCAAATTATGTTTAGACCAGAATTTTTGTGCTCGTATTTTATATTTTTTGCCTTCTTCTTCGATTTTTGATTTTTTCCTTTAAATTCTTGATTTTTTTTTCATAAATATTCTTTATGTTGGTCCCAATTTTAAAATGATCTGTTGAAATTTTCGACTTTTTTGGTCAGTATTTTGATTTTTAAGCTCGTGCTTTCGATTTTTGGTCAAAATTTTCGATTTTTTGTCACAATCGTTGAATTTTTATTTGTATTTTGAATTTTTTTGGTCTAAATTTTTGATTTTATGTCCTAAGATTTCTTTTTTTTGGCCAAAATTTTCGATGTATTTATTAAGATTTTCGATTTTTTAACTTTTTGGTCTGCATTTTTTTATTTTTAGGCCCATGTTTTCAATCTTTTGGCCACAACTGTTAAATTTTGACCTGTATTTTCGATTTTTTGGTCCAAATTTTTTAACTTCTGTCCTTAGATTTCTTTATTTAGCTGAAATTTTTCATTTGTTTATTAAGATTTTCGATTTTTTAATCTGTATTTTTTATTTTTAGCTCCAAATTTTCGGTATTTGGTCCAAATTTTGTTTTTTTCGTCCTATATTTTAAATTTTTCAATTTACAATTTTAGTTTCTGTTCGGAAACTTACTTTGAGCTACAGGGTTATTTTGAGGGTGAAAATGGCAAACTATTTTTTCTTTGCTTGAATTTTTTTTTTATCGGCATTTTTAGATCTCTGGCCTGTAATTTCTTTTTTTTTTCAAAGTTTTGATTTTTGGCCTAAATATTTTTTATTTTGGCCTGCTTTTTTAAATTTTTTTGTCCCCAATTTTCAGTATTTGGTCTAATTTTTTGTTTTCTTTGCCCATATTTTAGATTTTTTTATTTTCAATTTGAGTTTCTGTTCAGAAACTTACTCTGAGCTACAGCGTTATTTTGAAGGTGAAAACGGCAAACTATTTTTCCTTTACTTGAATCTTTTTATCTGTATTTTTGGATCTCTGGCCTGTAACTTCGTTTTCTATTCCAAATTTTTGACCTAAATATTCTTTATTTTGGCGTGAAAATTTAGGTTGCGTGTTAAAAGTTTCGATTTTTTGCCGGTATTTTCGAGTTTTTTGGTCGGTTTTTGATTTTTTGGCTTTTACTTTTTAACCTGAATTATTGTTTCTTATTTTATTTTTTTTGCATTATTTTAGATTTTCTGGTCGGAAACTTATTTTGAGCCAAAGAATTATTTTAGGGGCTAGCTAAATATTTTTTCTTTTACTTGAATTTACAATATTTTGGTCTGCATTTTTTGGTCCATATTTTAGATCTTTACCTTTACCTGTTTTCGCCTCAATTTATTCCAAATTTTTAATTTTTTTGCCTAAATAATCTTTATTTTGGACAACATTTTCGATGTGTTTGTTGAAATTTTCGATGTTTTAGTTTGCGTTTATTTTATGTTTAGGCCATAGTTTTCGATATTTGGATTTTTTTGGGCCAATGTTTTAGTTTTATTGTTTAATTATTGATTTCTATTAGCGAATTTTTAATTGGCGAATATTTTAGATTTTTAACCAAAAGCAGCGATTTTTTAATGTTTTGCAAGTATTTTCAAGGTTTTGGTCTAATCGTCAAATCGGAGAAAGTAACATGATGGCCACATCACCATTTTTTTTTTATGAAATGGATCGATGCCAACCCTTCTATCATAATTATGTCTAAAAAGTGTTTTTATAGGGATTTTCAGAAAAATAGTAAAGAATCTTTAAAATTATGCAACGATTCCTTCAAGTAGTATCATCGTGATATTGCCCTATGAATGGATATATGGACAGTATAGTGTTAATGCATATTTTTTTACATTGCCATAACCTAATAATTTCATCAATTGAAAAATTTGGATTTACGGATAAGAACTTTTGTTCTTCATTTGAAAATTCAAAATTAGTTAATTAAATACTAGGTACAACTTGTGATACGCGCAATTTTTATATCTCTGCCGCAGAATGCCGCGGAAACACTACAACACCGCCGCGGAATTTCTAAATTTTCGCCGCGGAAATCGTAGTATCTGCTTATAAGATTAAGTTTACAAGATGATTATATAAATATAGTCATTTTTGAAATAGTACATTTTACGAATTCTTGACTTTTTACTAAGAAATGCGCTCGCTATCGCTGGATACTATAAAGTCCTACAGAAATAAAAGAAGTACAATATTTTCTAGAAGGAAATATATTTAGTAGATAAATTACTTCTCGGGAATTAATTATGTTTACGTGATACACATCAATGGATTATAAACCATTGTATGGGCTAATGAGCTAATCAACTTTCACCACTAGAAAAATAAACTCATTAAGATTATAAAAGTTAAATCAAAAATTATATAATTTCATATCATTTTTGATTTATCTTTTATTATTTTCAGTGTTTCACCAAGTGATAAGTGATCATTAAAATTTCTATAGACAAAAGCCCGTTCCTGAATTTTGGATAAATATTATAATTGAATGCCGTTTATTTATCAAGCGGCGCGGCGGTTGGTGTCATTTTTACTTTCTCCGTTACGAAGTACGAGAAAGTATTGTGATCGTGATTTTTTTTTCAAAAATTTTTTTTACGGAAATATCCGTTTTGGGGTCCCTAGATGCCATTTCAACAATTTCTGGAAAAAAAAAATTTGTGTCTGTGTGTGTGTGTGTGTGTGTGTGTCTGTCTGTGTGTGTGTGTGTGTGTGTGTCTGTCTGTGTGCGCTGTATCTCAAAAACTAATAGAGCAATTGATATGAAACTTTCAACATACGTCTTATTTGATAATCTGAAGAACAGAAAAGCTTTTGGTAAAATTTCGTACACCGGAAGTGGGTGTTTACCTTAACTGTTTTTTGTTTTTTGACAATATTTTCTTAAATATGAAAAATATCACAAAAACATTTAAACAAACATTGAAGACAACAAAGAAATGAACATCTTTTGCTTGAAAATATTTTTCATAAAATCATTGCTATTCGAGAAAAAAATTTATTAATTTTTTTTAACTTTTGGTTTATAATTATGAAACGATGATAGTTACAGCAAATTTGTGTGAATAATAATTGTAGAGAATAGCAAAATGAACAACTTCTAAAGAATAAGTTTTTTTCGAAATCTCGTTAGTTTTTGAGTAAACCGAGTTTTTGAATTTGAAGTATATTTTTTCCGTTTCATAATTTTGACGTTTTAAACGTCAGTTTCATCCAAGTTTACGCAACGCTCGATGTACATTTAAAATATGATTTCAATTGAAAATGAACCATGAAAACGTAAATATAAATGATACCATCAAGTCGGAGAAAGTAACATGATGGCCACATCACCATTTTTTCTAACGTATACGAGTGAAACGGGATTTCTTGTAACGACATTTTTTTAAAATTCGAACCTATCCATCCAATTACTAAAAACAGAAGAATCCCCATCAGAACACATACAGACCGGTTTCGACCTTTCAGGTCTAATCAGTGTAGTTAGTTGCTAATGGGGAAACAGAAGTTACTATGGGAATGTAAATATTCCTACACACTGATGAGACCTGACAGGTCGAAACCAGTTTGTAATTGTTCTGATGGGGAAACACTATTTAATGTTTACATTATTTATGTTATATTTGCCACCGTTGGCATATTTCTATATACGTCGGTGGTTAAGTCACTCAGATTGGGTTTAGTACAACATTCAGGTAATAGATTCCGCCACTTTGGCGTTTCTACATCTTATTGTATTAAAATTGCTTTGATTATTTTTCTTCATAGCAGGTATTCAGCGTTTTGTTCTGGGGGAAGCAAGAAAATATATTTACGTTATGAATGTCATGGAGTAAAGAAGTAAAAACACAACTAACTAATAACATAGAAACTAAACTTTAATAACCATGAAATATTAATAAAATAATAGAACAGGTAAACAGTCACACAAAAAGGAAAATACAAATAATAGGGCCTTGATATTTAACAAAGTGCATATAGTTTAATTTGTTTGAAGACCACTGTAGAGAAAATGAAAAAAAAATCATTTGTCAAAAATTTAATTGTCCAACAAGGTATAATTAGAAAAGTTAAATATTGGGAAAATCGAAAAAAGTTGAAATTTAAAAATGTTATTTGCCACTAGGAGATTGTTAATAGAAGTTAAAAATTTCACTCGGCAAAAAGAAGTTCAAAATTGACAAATTATGTTACAAAAGTAGAAAATGGAAAAATTTTATTTGTCAAGAGAATTAATATTAATTGAAGTTGAAAATTTAGAAACTTACATTGAAAAATCATATCTTTTAACACAGTAGAAAATTTAAAAAAACAATAAGCTTTATTGTCAAAGGAAGTTGAAAATCCAAAAGTTTCATCTAACAAAAAATATATTTGTCAAAAAAACTTTAACGCAAAAAAATTGTGAAAAGTTTTATCGTCAAAATATTGATAAATCATATTTGTTAAAAAGAAGTTAACAAGCGACAAATGATATTTGTCAAAAAATGGATTCAAATTAAAATTAAAATATTTGTGAAAAATTCAAAAATTTTATATACAGAAAAGTATTGTTAAAATAAGTTGAAACTTTATATTAAAAATTTAATTATCACACCAAAAAATCTGAGAATTTTATCTGACAAAAAGGAGTTACTTGCTGACAACATATTTCCGTAAAAAGATTGAGAAATTAAAATAAATCCAATCGTTTGTTAAATTAAGGTTAAAATGTAAGAATTACATTTGACAAAAAATTAAATATTAACAAATTTTATTAATTAAAAAAGCTGAAAACTGAAAAATGTTGTTTGTGGAAAGTTGAATTGCCAAAAAATGTAGTCAAGAGAAAAAAGTAAATAAAATAAAATAAGTTAAAAATTGGATAATAGCATTTGTTGAAAGTTTAATTATCAAAAGATGTTGGGGTATTAAAAAGTAATAAATACTGTTAACCTTTAACGAGATTGATGAGGATGGCTAACAGATTGCAGGAAAGAGATAACTTTACGCTAGTTTGCAATAACAGCAGGACGTTTGCTAAACGTCTTCGCATAATAAACCTGAGCGAAGTTAGTTACTAATTCTTTAATGTTTACGTGTTTAAATTTTAAATTTAGTTTATATCATTTTGTATAATTTTCTCAGATTTGTATTATTTTTAGAGATATTTTTAGTATTATAAAGGGAAATTCCCGTAAATAAATAAATAAATAAATAAAAAATAAATAAACCCTCTTTCGCAAATTAATTTTTGGAAATAAAAAAAAAAACATTTTTTTGTGAAATTCTTGATTTAACTCAAGAAAATTAAATTTAATTAAATTTAAAAAAAGTCTCCTTATTTTTCCATTCCGAAAATAGTACCAAGAAATATCAAAACACAGATTACGGGAACCTGATAAAAGATATGACGCCATATGGCATCTGCGGTAAAGAAAGTGTTAAGAAAGTTGAAAATTAAAAAGAAAACATTTTGCCAAAAAGAAACTTAAAAATTTAAAACACCATCTTGTCCAATATTTACTATGACAAAAAGAAGTTAAAACTTAAATACATAATTGTATCTGTCGAAAATAAAAATAAATATATGATAAAAAGTACGATATTAAGAAATCATACTGTCGAAAAAAGTTGAAAATAATAAAATGTTACTCGTCAAAAGTATGATTGTCAATAGGAGCTAAAAATCCAAAAACAACATTGAAAAATTATATCTGTTAAAATTGTTCAAAATTTAAAAATTTCATTCTTTAAAAGCCAATTGCCAAAGGAAACCAAAAAAATTGAATACGCGAAAAAACAAAATCTATTTGTCAAAAACTGTATAAAATTAGATAAATATACTAAAAATGTAGTTATTAAGGTAAGTTTATTTTAATTTTAAAATGTTATTTGACGAAAAGCTTTTAAGTATTAAGATTTAAAAGCAAAAAAAAAAAAATATTTGCAAAAGGTTTACTTTGTCAAAATAATGTAAAGATCTAACAATTTTCTCTTTCAAAATGAAATTAACAATTAACGAACTATATTTGCCAAAAAAAATTTAAATTAAAAAATGGTGATGTGGCCATCATGTTACTTTCTCCGTCTGGATGGTATCATAGCCATTTATATTTACGTTTTCATGGTTTATTATCAATTGAAATCATATTTTAAATGTACACCAAGCGGATGAAACTGACGTTTAAAACGTCAAAATTATGAAAGATGGAAAAATTATACAAATTCAAAAACTCAGTTTACTCAAAAACTAAAGGGATTTCGAAAAAAACTTTTATAAGTTGTTCATTTTAGCATTTTCTACAATTATTATTAACATAAATTTGCTGTAACTATTATCGTTTTATAATTATAAACCAAAAATTAGAAAAAAATAATAAATTTTTTTCTTGAATAAAAATGATTTTATGAAAAATGTTTTCAAGCAAAAGATGTTTATTTCTTTGTTGTCTTCAATGTTTGTTTAAATGTTTTTGTGATATTTTTCATATTTAAGAAAATATTGGCAAAAAACAAAAAACAGGTAAGGTACAGTTCTTCAGATTATCAAATAAGACGAATGTTAAAAGTTTCATATCAATTGCTCCATTAGTTTTTGAGATACAGCGCGCACAGCAGCCACACACACACACACACATACACACAGACACAAAAA
Organism: Ocypus olens; assembly: GCA_910593695.2. Classification (NCBI taxonomy): domain Eukaryota; kingdom Metazoa; phylum Arthropoda; class Insecta; order Coleoptera; family Staphylinidae; genus Ocypus; species Ocypus olens. The sequence goes on from OU343054.1 coordinate 499,962, forward strand.
ATTGTTTCCAGAAATTGTTGAAATGGCATCTAGGAACCCCAAAACGGATATTTCCGTAAAAAATTGTTTGAAAAAAAAATCACGATCACAATACTTTCTCGTACTTCGTAACGGAGAAAGTAAAAAAATGTATGTGTGGAAAGTTTATATAGTTTATTATATTTTTGTTTAATAATTTTAATTAACTGGCATTTGAAACGTCAAAATTATGAAAGATGAAAATAACAAATTTATTGTAAATTCTAATCACCTTTACCGTCAGTTTACTCATAAAACAAAGAGATTTCAAAAAAAAAAAATTTTTAATTGTTCATTCTGGCATTCTCTATAATTATTATTAATATAAATTACATGTAACTATTGCCGTTCCATAATTATAGACACAAATTTTCAATTATTTTTGTTATCAAAAAACAATAATTTTATGAAAAATATTTTCAAACAAAAGATGTTCATTTCTTTGCTGCCTTCAATATTTGTTTAAAAGTTTTTTTTAAATTTTTTATATTTATTTTCAGTTCTTTGGCCTGTCAAACAACACTTATGTTCAAAGTTTCATGTTAATTTCTGTATTCTTTCCAGAAATCTTTGAAATCGTCTCTAGGGACCTTAAAACGGATATTTCCGTTAAAAAAATTGAAAATATGTTCACGAAAGTAAAAAAAACCTCTTGATGTTTGGGTGTGGGGAGGGGGCAGTATCCCCAGTATCCCCCTTGAATACGCGCCTGTTTCATAGCTCATAAAGTTTTTATTTAAGGGAAGTAGTACAGTTTCTAGCACAGTTTTCATCAATTCAAGTTTTGTACAGTTTACAAAATTATAATTAGAACTGCACTCGTATCGACAACACACGCACACACACACTAGTGATGAAATAAACGGCTGTTTTTCCAACGGATGTAACAGTTACTATTAATACAAAATAACTAGTTATTTAAATCGTTATTTAGTAACCGTTATTTAAAGTAACCTCAGAAAACTTTACTTAATGATGAAATAAACGGTTATTTTCCAGTAACCGTTATTTAAAGTAACCTCAGAAAACTTTACTCAATGATAAAATAAACGGTTATTTTCTAGTAACGGATATACCAGTTACTGTTACCACAAAATAACTAATTATTTGAACGGTTATTTAGTAACCGTTATTTAAAGTAACCCCAGAAAACTTTGCTCGGTAACAGTTTGTAACAAAGTGAATCTCAGATTCTAATTGAATTTTTCCTGTTGGTAAATTATTATTTTTTGTATGTATTTTTTAAGTTAATAAAATAAAAATTGTAATTCATAAATCAGACACACGCACTTACATACACTTGTTACGAGTATGCCCACACTTATAAATCCATGGCAAATAATGAAAATATCTGAAGAATATAATCAGATTTAGAGAATTTACATTTAGAGCTAACAATAATATTTATAACAAAAAATTAACAATTTAGAATGGTTACAGTATTAAATCCTACAAAAGTTTTGCTATTTTTAACAAGCAAATTGAACGAATGACCTTGGATGTCGATGCGCTTTAAACCCAAAATTTAATTAAACAAGCAAATTATCTGTAGTAATACTCTTAGTTCTTAGGAATATACAGTTGTATTACGGCAATTGTTGCAGTGACAATAAGTATTAGTTGGCAGGTAAAATTGCCAAACTAATACGATTTGTCACAATTTGAGGGATATAACTGTCAATTCCTAAGTATGAAGAGTATTCGAGCAGATAAATTTTTCCTTTTTGAAGTCACGAAAATCAGTATTAATAATTTAATATAAGTTAATTTGGTTTGTGAGTTATAGCCCGTTCTCTGGAATCTGGCGGCTGTGGTCGTAAAAGAGGGTCGGTGGGTCAGTAAGTAGGGAACGTAATTTTTTTTTTTCTCAAACCAATCTTTGTTGATAAGTACTGGTGTAAAAGTGCGCATACCAATACGAGCGAAGGACAGTAATAAATGTATGGGATGCAATTAGACGAACCACCAATACTTTTTCTTTGGGGGTGTGTTGATCCTCAGGGCGGACCGACTGTTTTACAACCTCAGCCGCCAGATTACACCGAACAGACTATACCAAGAAGATTTAATTACTAATAAAACACAGTTATATTCCTTTCTTCACAATTTATTTTTATCGCTAGATGTAGTACCCATTATCAATAACTAATAATTAATATAAGTTGCCTTGAAAGTTACTCATAGAATTATCTAATTATCAAAAATGTCGAGTGACAAATGAAACTATTTGATTGGTTAATACATGTTTTAAATAAATCAATTCAATATTCGTCGTGGCATTACCCGGGAAAGTAGTTTTAATTAATTATTTATTTATTTATTGTAATTTTATTAAAATTCTAGATTACGAAAAGTATCGTATTTTTCTTTGTTATTGATATGTGATGTCTTCGTGAATTAAATTATGTTTTATGATCTTTCACTGTACGGGTGTGAAGTTAGCAATAGATTTTAAAATTCATTTTTTGCCACAAAAATGTACATTTTCCAAAAACCTTCTATAAGCAGGGTGGGTTTACTACTAAAGAATACACATAAACCTCCCCCACCCCAAAATTTCAACCCCCTACAATTTTTCACACTATATAAAAAAAAATCTCCTTTTTCGCTAACTTCGATGACAGATAAGAAAATGCTGAAAACATGTAATTTTTCTACATACTTAGACCTACTAACACAAAAAATAAAAAAAACGTTCCGGCCCCTAGATCACTTTAAAAAAAATTAAAAACTTGTCCGCCCCATCCACCATGAAGAGGTGCGCGGGCACACTTACTAACGTTTTTTACGATATTCGATGTCCGTCTCGAAAAAGTAAAATATTCAAAAACAATCTAGATATACAGGCCTAACAACAGGAGAAATAAAAAAAAACGTGCCGGCCCCTTGATCACTTTGAAAAAAAAATAAACAATCCGACACATTCTCCAAATATGAATGCGCCGTCACATTAACTGAAGTTTTTTTCAAAGTTCGATGACCGCCATAAAAAAGTTAAAAATTTATAAACAATCTATACATACAGGCCTAACAAATGGAGAAATAAAAAAAACGTGCCGGCCCCTCGATCACTTTGAAAAAAAATAAACAATCCGACACATTCTCCAAATATGAGTGCGTTGTCACATTAACTGAAGTTTTTTTCAAAGTTCGATGACCGCCATAAAAAAGTTAAAAATTTATAAACAATCTAGACATACAGGCCTAACAAATGGAGAAATAAAAAAAACGTGCCGGCCCCTCGATCACTTTGAAAAAAAATAAACAATCCGACACATTCTCCAAATATGAATGCGCCGTCACATTAACTGAAGTTTTTTTCAAAGTTCGATGACCGCCATAAAAAAGTTAAAAATTTATAAACAATCTATACATACAGGCCTAACAAATGGAGAAATAAAAAAAACGTGCCGGCCCCTCGATCACTTTGAAAAAAAATAAACAATCCGACACATTCTCCAAATATGAGTGCGTTGTCACATTAACTGAAGTTTTTTTCAAAGTTCGATGACCGCCATAAAAAAGTTAAAAATTTATAAACAATCTAGACATACAGGCCTAACAAATGGAGAAATAAAAAAAACGTGCCGGCCAATTGATCACTTTGAAAAAAAAATTATACGCCACAATCTCCGAAAATGCGTTTTCTCTTTATTTTTCAATTAAGCATTTCACAGTATGAAAATTTTAAAGAATAATGTATACAACACGTAAATCAGTTTTGTGTCAAACACAATTCACAGGTATTTTCAAATTTCAAATTAGTGACACAGACTTTACAGCAACTCCTGCTACATTGTTGACACAGAAATCCAGAATTTTCGTCCGCACAATATAAACACATTTTGGTTATGTCATTCGATTTTTCCAAAATTATATTTTTTAGCGTAATTCGGTACGCATTGACATCTAGTTTATCATTCCAAGATAGATCATTTAAAATGACATGGCAATAATAAATAACATACAAACCGCAATTCCAAGAATCGGTCTGTATTGGATATTTGTGTGGATTCTGGCTCATAGTGCTAATTGAGGAATCTAACCCAACCTTGTACAAGAAAGGAGCAATTTTCAGAAATACTGTTTTTCCGCTGCGACTTTCCCTAGAGAGTGGATCAAAATATAAAACGTCCTTTTTACCTATATCAACATATAGAAGAGTCCAGTGGCTGTTTTCAAGAATTGGAAACAAAAATGTTGACTCGTTTCCACTGTTAAATTTAAATAAAATTGGATTGAACATTATGTTTGTGACTTCAGTTTCGAGAAATGTTTTAATAGTTTTATTTTTTTAAAGTATTAACACATAGTCCACCAAAAAATTATCCAGCCACATGTCTTGGCTATTCGTCGAGCAGTTGAGAGTAGAATAGCTTTCATAATATAATTTATATTTGTCAAACTTTGATATTACATAGTTTTTACTTAATTTGGGGATTTGAGGATCATTAAGAACGTATTTTACTGGTATTTTATTAAAATTGTGTTGCATTTTGGTGATTGTGTTGGCTTTAAAATAGTTGTGTTTAGCTTTTTTCCTCTTATTCCACATTTCCTCCATGTCTGCCTTACAATATTTTCGCTTAGTCGCACATCTATTTCTGTTAATATTATATATTAATTCGCGATATTCATTAATGGTATAGTCACGATTTTTTCTTATAAATCTTGAAGGTTTTTCATGCAAGTTGCCTTGCATAATATTGTTTTTGACGATGCCGAACCAATTTTCTACAAGTGCATTGTTTTGTTTTTTAAAAATTAAACTGGTCCACATCGGAATGAATGGAACGTAGTGTTTTAAAAATAACGAAGCAAATTCGTTTTTTTTTATTTCTCCATTTGTTAGGCCTGTATGTATAGATTGTTTACAAATTTTTAACTTTTTTATGGCGGTCATCGAACTTTGAAAAAAACTTTAGTTAATGTAACGGCGCATACATTTTCGGAGAATGAACAGGATTGTTTATTTTTTTTCAAAGTGATCGAGGGGCCGGCACGTTTTTTTTATTTCTTTATTTGTTAGGCCTGTATGTCTAGATTGTTTATAAATTTTTAACTTTTTTATGGCGGTCATCGAACTTTGAAAAAAACTTTAGTTAATGTAATGGCGCATACATTTCCGGAGAATGTGTCGGATTGTTTATTTTTTTTCAAAGTGATCAAGGGGCCGGCACGTTTTTTTTATTTCTCTATTTATTAGGCCTGTATGTCTAGATTGTTTATAAATTTTTAACTTTTTTATGGCGGTCATCGAACTTTGAAAAAAACTTTAGTTAATGTAATGGCGCATACATTTCCGGAGAATGTGTCGAATTTTTTATTTTTTTTCAAAGTGATCAAGGCGCCGGCACGTTTTTTTTATTTCTCCATTTGTTAGGCCTGTATATCTAGATTGTTTTTGAATTTTTTACTTTTTCGAGACGGACATCGAATATCGTAAAAAACGTTAGTAAATGTGCCCGCGCACCTCTTCACGGTGGATGGGGCGGACAAGTTTTTAATTTTTTTTTAAGTGATCTAGGGGCCGGAACGTTTTTTTTTATTTTTTGTATTAGTAGGTCTAAGTATGTAGAAAAATTACATGTTTTCAGCATTTTCTTATCTGTCATCGAAGTTAGCGAAAAAGGAGATTTTTTTTTATATAGTGTGAAAAATTGTAGGGGGTTGAAATTTTGGGGTGGGGGAGGTTTATGTGTATTCTTTAGTAGTAAACCCACCCTGCTTATAGAAGGTTTTTGGAAAATGTACATTTTTATGGCAAAAAATGAATTTTAAAATCTATTGCTGAAATCTATTGCTAACTTCACACCCGTTTTCACTGTTACGCTTTATATCCTGCGGGCATTGTCTGGCGCGGCGAATGTCCAAAAAAATATTAAATTAGGACCGGGACGAGCAGTAGGTGCCAGAAATGGGAAACTGGTAATTCAAGTTTCCATAAACGCACTCTACTTTTCGGAGCGAGGAAAGAAAGTATTGCGGGGAAGTCACGCAAATAGGTTATCCTATTGTGCGAACGCTCCGGATAAAAAGAGCTCGACATGGATGTTGGTTGCACAATGCCATTGACCTGCAGAATACCGTAGCTGGAGCTATGGCTCACTGACAAGATTCACTACATAGATAAAGTCTTATGATAGAGGTTTATTGCACTGGACTTTAAACTTTATGATGATTTACATTTTGAAATGCAATAATTCTGCACCGAAATGTGACACAATGGGGAGATTTAATAACTTTATAATATAAATTCGATACAAATAAACAAATCGTTATACATTATTTATAATACCAGTCACAGGGTGTATACAGGGTATTTCAGAGCTCTGAGAACGGTCAACCACGTGCTTATTTTTCAAAATTTAGAAAAATGTTTAATACAAAAGTTGTGTATAATAGTGAGCTGCACGCCCTAAAAATATTAATATTTATACAGGGTGACTCATAACAAAGTTACAGACCAAACTTATGTTTTTTTTAATGGAACACCCTGTATTTTTTGTCATTTTTGAATTATATGGAGCAAATAAAGGTGAGTTACTTCAATACTCCCTATACCTATTGTTTGCCGTTTTCGAAATATTTGAAGATTTGTTGAAATGCATGGTCTGGGTGAAATTTTATTTCTGCCCCAGTGATTGACGTTGAACGATTAAAATAATTTTAATTATTTGCTTGAAGGTTCGAACTATAGAGCCAATCATGATTTCATACAAAAAATTATACAGGGTGATAAAAAAATGCGGTAGAAAAATCCAACTTATAAAGTTGATAACTTCGTTTTTTCAAATGGCACACCCTGTATTTAGTAACGTATTCTCAAGTAGAATCCAATTATCTTTCAGATTATAATAATTATTCCTGATATGATAATAGCCGAATACAAGAAAACTATTGAGATTAGGAACAGGGAACCCTTTTACAATCTGAAAGGTAATTGGATTCTACTTAGGAATACGTTACTAAATACAGGGTGCGCCATTTGAAAAAACGAAGCTATTTAACTTTATAAGTTCGGTTTTTCTACCGCATTTTTATTATCACCTAGTATAATTTTTTGTATGAAATCATGGTTGGCTTTATAGTTCTAACCTTCAACCAAATAATAGAAATGATTTTAATCGTTCAACGTCAATCATTGGGGCAAAAATAAAATTTCAACAAATCTTCAAATATTTCGAAAATGGCAGACAATAGGTATAGGGAGTATTGTAGTAACTCACCTTTATTTGCTCCATATAATTCAAAAATAACAAAAAATACAGGGTGTTCCATTAAAAAAAAAACATAAGTTTGGTCTGTAACTTTGTTATGGGACACCCTGTATAAATTTAAATATTTTTAGGGCGTGCAGCTCACTATTATACACAACTTTTGTATAAAACATTTTTCGAAATTTTGAAAAATAAGCACGTGATTGACCGTTCCCAGAGCTCTGAAATACCCTGTATAAGTTTCCAATAAATCCACTGTATTTACGTTTTATTTTCAAATTTTATTATTTTGGAAAGGGATTGCGGCGTAATTTTGGGGAATTTTTATTAAATGTCTGGGGAAAATTAAAAATTACTACCGACGACACTCATAATCAAATAATTACTATTATATTAAATATTCAATCTTTTTGTTTGAATTTTTATATCGTTAGGCCTGGATTTTGACTTCTTTGACCTATAGTTTAAATTTTTGACCTGCAGTTCCATTTTTTTTGGTATAAATTTTTGAACTACTTTTTTTAAAATTTCGATTTTTTTGTCGACATTTTTTATTTTTAGGCCCGATTTTTTTTTTATTATTTTTCCCTGTATATCAACCTGAATTATTCATTTTATGTGCGATTTTTTTGCCAGTATTTTCGAGTTTTTGATTTTTTGTCCTTCGTCTTTTTTTAAAACATTGTCGAGATTCTGGTTGGCAATTTATTTTGAGCTAGAGTTATTTTTGGGACTGAAAATGGCAAATTATTTTTCTTTTGCTTGATTTTTCAATTTTTTGGTCTGCTTATTTTTATTTTTTAGGCTAGGATTTTTTTTTTTGCTATTTTAGATGTTTGGTCTGCATCTTTGATTTATTTGTTGTAATTTTTAGAGTTTTTGGCCAAAATATTTTGATTTTGCTCAATTTTTTTTTAAATAGTTTGTTGAAATTTTCGGTTTTTGACTTTTTTGACCTATAGTTTAAATTTTTGACCTGCAGTTCCATTTTTTTTTTGGTATAAATTTTTGAACTAATTTTTTTAAATTTTCGATTTGATTGTTAAAATTTTCGATTTTTTGGTCTATATTTTTCATTTTTCGATTTTTTTAGTTTTTTTGTCTTAATTATTAATTTTAACAAGCGAGTTTTTGATTGGTCTACACTTTAAATTTTTAACATGAATTGTTGATTTTTTTTGTTTTGATGGTATTTTCGATTTTTTTTGTAGTAAGTTTTTGATTGTTGCCCTTCATTTGAATTTCTTTTTAACCTTTTAATTAATTTTTTTAATTAAGTTCGAGTTCACAGTTTTGGCAAATTATTTTGAGATAACGTTATTTTTGGGGCTGAAAATGGCAAATTATTTTTCTTTTGCTTGAATTTTCAATTGTTTAGTCTGCATTTATTTTTTACACCAGGATATTTGATTGTTTGCCAATATTTTAGATGTTTGGTCTGTGTTTTTCATTTCTTTGTTCCAAATTTTAGAATTTTTCGACCATAAACCAAAATTTTCGAATATTTAATTGAAATTTTAATTTTTTCTGGTCTACATTTTTTATTTTTGACGAGAGTTTACGATTTTGGGTCAAAATTTTCGATTTTTTTCCTATATTCTTAGTTTATTTCACCTTGATTATTAATTTGAATGAGCGTATTTTTGATTGGTCTATACTTGATGTTTTACCTGAATTGTTGATATTTGTGTGCGAACTTTTGGCTGGTATTTTCGAGTTTTTTTGACCAATTTTGTTTATTTTTTGCCCTTCATTTTAGATGTTTTAACCTGAATTATTGTTTTTATTGGCGAATTTTGTGAATTATTTTTGAGTTTAGAGTTTCGGCAATTTACTTTGAGGTAAAAAGTTATTTTTGGGGCTGAAAATGGCAAATCATTTTTCTTTTGCTTAAATTTTCAATATTTAGTCTGCATTTTTATTTTTTAGACCAGGGTTTTTGATATTTTGTTGCCTATATTTTAGATGTTTTTGGCATCTAAACCAAAATTTTCGAATATTTGAAATTTTCTCTTTTTTTTACGGTTTTTTTTTTTATTTTGCCAAGAGTTTTCAATTTTTTACCAATGTTTTAGTTCGTCTGTTACTCTAATTATTAATTTTAATGAGCGATTTTTTTATTGGTTTTTACTTTAGATTTGAATTAATTGTTGATTTTTATGAGCGAATTTTTGGCAGATATTTTGGCCGAGTTTTTGATTTTTTTGCCCTATAATTTAGATTTTGCAGACTTAATTTTTGATATTTTTGGCCAGTACTGTGTTTTTGTATTAATTTTAGGTTATTTATTTAATTTGAAATTTTTTGTTTTAGTGTTTTTAATTTAATTATAGTGGTTGTTTTAAGATAAAACGAATGTACTTTGACATTAGAAAATACAGCCTGCGTGATTTGTGTTTAAGGAATTACTTAATTTTCAAATATTTTGATTCAATGTTTGCAGCCAATTTAGTTTTTTTTTAGTAATTGTTAAATATAATACTTTTGCCCGGATGAAACTGACCACCCGGTATAACTAAAACTGTTTGAAAATTATGAAAAAAATTCGAACAATTTTAAGTAGTTTTTCGGCTTTCCAAAAAATAAAAAAAATATATTTTAATTATTTGGAGGACACCACAGCATGATTCTATAGTTTTCTAATTTTTTAAATGGCCTTTTAGTACTACCTACATATTTTCGGAAAAACGGAGTTATAAAATAAAACTGATGCATTTTGCACTTTAGTACAAATTCCGAAATCTTATCAGCGCGCCTTCTATAATCCCATTGTTGCCAGATTGGGGGGGAGGGGTTCCCCAAAATGGTGTAAATTAAGGTTTTGGGGAACTTCAATCGATGGGGTATTTGTTGGGGTGTGTATTTTATACGAGGGGTATTTTTGGGGTGTTTTTATGAAATATTTGGGGAAAATTAAAAATTACTCCTGGCAACACTGCAGCCAACTCTGAAACAAAATTTTGTGGCTCACACGATATTATTAGAATGTTTTTTTTTACTTTCTCCGTTACGAAGTACGAGAAAGTATTGTGATCGTGATTTTTTTTTCAAAAATTTTTTTTACGGAAATATCCGTTTTGGGGTCCCTAGATGCCATTTCAACAATTTCTGGAAAAAAAAAATTGTGTGTGTGTGTGTGTCTGTCTGTGCGCGCTGTATCTCAAAAACTAATAGAGCAATTGATATGAAACTTTATACATCCGTCTTATTTGATAATCTGAAGAACTGAAAAGCTTTTGGTAAAATTTCGTACACCGGAAGTGGGCGTTAACCTTCAGTGTTTTTTGTTTTTTGCCAATATTTTCTTAAATATGAAAAATATCACAAAAACATTTAAACAAACTTTGAAGACATCAAAGAAATGAACATCTTTTGCTTGAAAACATTTTTCATAAAATCATTTTTATCCGAGAAAAAAATTTATTATTTTTTTTTTAATATTTGGTTTATAATTATAAAACGATAATAGTTACAGTAAATTTATGTTAATAATAATTGTAGGGAATGCTAAAATGAACAACTTATAAAGAATAAGTTTTTTTCGAAATCCCTTTAGTTTTTGAGTAAACCGAGTTTTTGAATTTGAAGTATAATTTTTCCATCTTTCATAATTTTGACGTTTTAAACGTCAGTTTCTTCCTCTCGATGTACATTTAAAATATGATTTAAATTGAAAATAAACGATGAAAACGTAAATATAAATGATTCCATCAAGTCGGAGAAAGTAACATGATGGCCACATCACCATTTTTTTGGTTTACGAAACTGTAGTAAATCAGAATAATCCAGGTTTCACTCAATCCCTCGGTGTTAAATAAAAGTAACAAATTGTTTACACGGATGGATTAATGGTCAGTATTTTCACGGTAATTTCACGTGGAAATCTATGCGGTTCCAATTAAATTTTTAATATCCATCGCAAATCTTGCCCACTCGTCCGAAACCCAATTACCTTCCGAAGTAGAGCAAAAAGCTCACCGGTCCGCGCAAAATTCTCTTTCGAATTAACAGAAACACTGTATGAATTTCATTAATAAATATGCCACTTCATGGCCGATGGTCATAATTCCCGTTCATATTTACACCACCGTTGTAATTACCGTACTACTAATAAGGTCCAGTTACTCCTATTGTTCTCTTTGATGAAGCTCAATTCACCGGGTCAATTGCTTAATTTATCATTTATTTAATTACAGCAGCATATGGTTCACCCAGCCTGGAAGGATTATGAATGGAGTTTAAGTGAGTACATCAAATTAACGCTATAAATGATGTTCTGCAATATCATTCAAGCTGTTTGGCATAATAAATAAAAATGGTGATGTGGCCATCATGTTACTTTCTCCGACTTGATGGTATCATAGCCATTTATATTTATGTTTTCATGTTTTTTTTTCAATTGAAATTATATTTTAAGTGTACATCGAGCGTTATGTAAACTCGGATGAAACTGACGTTTAAAACGTCAAAATTATGAAAGATGGAAAAATTATACTTCAAATTAAAAACTCAGTTTACTCAAAAACTAAAGGGATTTCGAAAAAAACTGATTCTTTATAAGTTGGTTATTTTAGCATTCTCTACAATTACTATTAGCATAAATTTGCTGTAACTATTATCGTTTTATAATTATAAACGAAAAATTAAAAAAATAATAATACATTTTTTTCTCGAATAAAAATGATTTTATGAAAAATGTTTTCAAGCAAACGATGTTCATTTCTTTTTTGTCTTCAAAGTTTGTTTAAATGTTTTTGTGATATTTTTCATATTTAAGAAAATATTGGCAAAGAACAAAAAACAGTTAAGGTAAACGCCCACTTTCGGTGTACGAAATTTTACCAAAAGCTTTTCAATTCTTCAGATTATCAAATAAGACGGATGTATAAAGTTTAATATCAATTGCTCTATTAGTTTTTGAGATATAGCGCACACAGCCAGACACATACTCAGCCACACACACATTTGATTTCAATTGAAAATAAACCTTGAAAACGTAAATATAAATGATACCATCAAGTCGGAGAAAGTAACATGATGGCTACATCACCATTTTTTAATATTGAAAAATGGCAGTAGAAATTCTCAAATTTTGACGGTGGCATTTGGAAATTTTCTTTTATTCTTGAAACGTGCCGTTTTCAGTAATGAGCAATTTTTAACAGTATTGAATAGTTATTTTCAGCAATTAAAAATTTCCTTTTTACTGCTAACTGCCATTTGTGATAGTAGTGCCATTTTTGACAGTTCGAAATTGTCATTTTTAACAGTTGAAATTTACTTCTTTTTTGATATCAAAAAATGCCGTCTTTGATGGTAAAAAAACCATAATTTTTGGCAGCTACAAATTTCTTTATTTGCCGTTGAATCGTGCCGTTTGTGGTGGCAGAAATTCAGAATTTTTGACAATTCGAAATTGCCATTTTTAGCAGTTAATTCTTTTTTAATATCAAAAAATGCCGTTTTTGATAGTAAAAATCCACAATTTTTGACCGCTGCAAATTTATTTATGTGCCGTTTGTGGTGGCAGAAATGCAGAATTTTTGATAATTCGAAATTGTCATTTTTGACAGTTAAAAATGTATCTTTTTACTTCTGAAAAATGCCGTTTCTGACAGTAGAATTGCACAATATTCGACAATTTGTAATTGTTACTTTTGGCCGTTGGAAATTTCCCTTTTTTAATATTGAAAAATGCCGATAGTGATAGTAGAAATGCTCAAATTTTGACTGTTAAACATTTTTGGCATTTGGAAATTTTCTATTTATTGTTGAAACTTGAGCAATTTTTGACAGTATTGAATAGTTATTTTCAGCAATTGAAAATTTCCTTATTACTGCTAACGTGCCATTTGTGATAGTAGTGCGATTTTGACAGTTTGAAATGGTAGCACTTGAAATTTTATCTTTTTTTAATATAAAAAAAATGCCGTCTTTGATACTAAAAAACCACCATTACTGGCAGCTGCAAATTTCTTTATTTACCATTGAATCGTACCATTTGTGCTGGAAAAAATGCAGAATTTTTAACAATACTAAAATGGCATTTTTTTTATATCAAAAAATGCCGTTTTTGATTGTAAAAATTCACAATTTTTGGCAGCTGCTAATTTCTTTATTTATCGTTGAATGGTGACAGAAATGCAAAATTTTTGGTAATTGTCATTTTCTTCTTTTTAATATCAAAAAATGCCGTTTCTGATAGAAAAAGTTCACAATTTTTGACAGCTACAAATTTCTTTATGTGCCGTTTGCGGGGCAAAAATGCAGAATTTTTGATAATTCGAAATTGTCATTTTTGACGGTTATTTATTGGAAATTTCTGTATGAAAGTTTTGCCCCGCCGGCCCACTAGCCGCGTGCGTTAGCGCGCCAGAACTAATGCGGAGGGTCCTGGGTTTGAATCCCGGCGAGGGCATGGGTGCTTGTGGATGTCTATTTTCAATTAATATGAATAATATATTATAAATAATCGGTTGTGGCTGAATGACCCACGCTGTCTAAGTCAAAGTCCCATATCATCCATAATTCCCCAACTCAAATTTCCTTCATCCTTCCTTTAAAAAAAAAAAAGTTTCGCCAAAATAAAGAATATTTAGGGCAAGAACGGAGAAATAAAAAAAATACAGGTCAAAGATCTAAAATATAGGCCAAAAAATAAAAAAAAACTGGTCTAAAAATTAAAAATGCAAACCAAAAAATTGAAAAATCAAGGAAAACAAAAATAATTTGCCCTTTTCAGCCCCCAAAATAACTCTTTACCTCAAAATAAGTTGCTGACTAGAAACTCGAAAACCTCGGTTGCTGGAAGTCCCACAAAAAATTTATATTGGCAAATAGTGTTCAGAATGGTCTCAGACTTGAAAAAAAAAAAATGTTTGAAGAAAAATTAAATTTAATCGATTTTAGTCAAAAAGTAACCGAAAAGCAAAAAAAAAATCGCCCATAAAAAATAAGCATTCAAGTTAAAAATCTAAAATGAAGGGCAAGAAATCAAAAACTGTAAATATCGGCAAAAAAATAAAAAAGTATAAAAATCTATAATTTAGGTTAAAAAAATCTAAAATATAGGATAAAAAATTAAAAAATTCGATCCTACAAATCAAAATTGAGGACCAAAAAATCGAAAATTTTAACAAAAAAATCGAAAATGTAGAAAAAAATATTTTCTTTGGAAATTTGTAGACGCATTATTCAAAATTAGTCTGTCAAAATTTCAACCATCTGGTGCAATAAATGTAGAATTTGCATGTTAATTTCTGAAAAATGCGTTTTTTTGGTCATCAAAATTTGCCTTTTAATGAAACCATTGTTGTTGTGGTGAACTTGCGATTGCTTTCTTTGGAAATTTGTAAAAACATATTATTCAGAAATACTCTGTCAAAATTTTAACTATTTGTTGAAATTAATGTGGAATTTCCATGCGGTGTTAAAGGTGTTACAGGTGTTGTTTAACATTTAAAAAGTTTTTTAGGAATCAGTTAAAAATTCTCGCTAAGCTTGAGTCTACATGGCTCCGTGGCTCTATATAACGAGCCGCCCCTGCGAGCGACATCTTTATCGTTGCCTTCCCTACGGAAATTCACGAGCCGCCGCTGTTCAAAATTAAAAACAATGATTTTGTTGACTTTTAATTTTGAAAATTTCGCATTTTTGTTCAATTTTTGTTCATTTGACATTTATTTATTTATTTATTTATTTATTTTTATTTATTTATTTATTCGTTTATTCTCAACAGGCATTAAGCCTAATAACAGAGAAATTATAATAATTAACATATTTACAACATAGCTATACTATTAAATAAATATAAACATGTGTACAAATTATATTACAATAACAGGGCTAATTACATTAATTATATTATTGGAAGACACTGGATTTCAGAACTGAAGTGAATTTATTGCCATTTGAACAGAATATATCTACGCAATATTGGACATCATGGTAATTCCGTAACATGAATATTTCTCAATACTTTTTTTAATACACTAAATATTCTACATTTCAACATATACAGGGTGTCCCACGTGGTAGTAGACAGGCGATATATCGAAAACGGTTAGTAGTACGAAAATTAAATTTGGTGGATTTAAATGTTTTGAAATGAATACATACATTTCATTTCCGTTTCTCCATTTCCGGAAAAATGACATCAACTTCAGAATTTCAAATGGGACAAATACAGCGAAACTAATAAAGCAATTGATATGAAACTTTGAACATACGTCTTATTTGATAATCCTAAGAACTGAAAAACTTTTGGTAAAATTTCGTACACCGGAAGTGGGTGTTTACCTGAACTGTTTTTTGTTTTTTTTCCAATATTTTCTTAAATATGAAAAATATCACAAAAATATTTAAACAAACATTGAAGACAACAAAGAAATGAACATCTTTTGCTTGAAAACATTTTTCATAAAATTATTTTTATTCGAGAGAAAACTGTATTATTATTTTTTTTAATTTTTGGTTTATAATTATAAAACGATAATAGTTACAGTAAATTTATATTAATAATAATTGTAGAGAATGCTAAAATGAACAACTTATAAAGAATAAGTTTTTTTCGAAATCCCTTTAGTTTTTGAGTAAACTGAGTTTTTGAATTTGAAGTATAATTTTTCCATCTTTCATAATTTTGACGTTTTAAACGTCAGTTTCATCCGAGTTTACACAACGCTCGATGTACATTTAAAATATGATTTCAATAAACGGAGAAAGTCGGATAAAGTAACATGATGGCCACATCACCATTTTTTCATATTTTGTAAATTCTATTATGTGTAGAGGAGATAAAATAAATTATTATTATTATTATTATCAATAAGAAAACTAGCAGTTTTTGATTAAATGGAGCATACAATCGAAAATATCATTTCCTGCCCAAAGATGTGGAAATATACCAGTTATTGAAACGGATGTGCCGCAGTTAACTATTTTGAATTTATAGTGCGAAGCGAATTTCGTCAATGTGACGTTTCTGGATCCTTTCAAGTCAGCGTTTTATGGGGACATCTAGTTTTATTAAATAAATTTTATTCGTGGAGTAACGAGGCAATAAAATTTTTATTATTTATAAAGTTTTATATGCATTTCAAAAAAAAATCAATAGTTGAAGTGACGATGGCAGTTTTATTTTTATTCATTACTTCCTGGTTTTATACAGAAATGATTATGGTAATAGTAATAGTTATGATTTTAGTGCGCATTATGATTGATTTATTATGAATACCAAATTATCCTTAAAACTTAAAACATTTAGACGGGATGGGATGTCTTGCGATTTCAGATATTAAAGAAATAATTGACATATATACCCACATCTTTATTCAGACCATTTTTTTTTACTTTCTCCGTTACGAAGCACGAGGAAATATTGTGATCGTGATTTTTTTTTCAAAATTTTTTTTTACGGAAATATCCGTTTTGGGGTCCCTAGATGCTATTTCAACAATTTCTGGAGAAAAAAAAGTGTCTGTGTGTGTGTGTGTCTGTGGGCGCTGTATCTCAAAAACTAATGGAGCAATTGATATGAAACTTTGAACATCCGTCTTATTTGATAATCTGAAGAACTGAAAAACTTTTGGTAAAATTTCGTACATCGGAAGTGGGCGTTTACCTTAACTGTTTTTTTTGTTTTTTGCCAATATTTTCTTAAATATGAAAAATATCACAAAAACATTTAAACAAACTTTGAAGGCAACAAAGAAATGAACATCTTTTGCTTGAAAACATTTTTCATGGAATCATTTTTATTCGAGAAAAAAATGTATTATTATTTTTTTAATTTTTGGTTTATAATTATAAAACTATAATAGTTACAGCAAATTTATGTTAATAATAATTGTAGAGAATGCTAAAATGAACAACTTATAAAGAATACGTTTTTTTCGAAATCTCTTTAGTTTTTGAGTAAACTGAGTTTTTGAATTTGAAGTATAATTTTTCCATCTTTCATAATTTTGACGTTTTAAACGTCAGTTTCATCCGAGTTTATACAACGCTCGATGTACAATTAAAATATGATTTCAATTGAAAATAAACCATAAAAGCGTAAATATAAATGATACGATCAAGTCTGAGAAAGTAACATGATGGCCACATCACCATTTTTTAACAGTAATTTTGTTGAGTCTTTCTGTCCAAAAAATTAACAATTTGATGAAAATGAACCATTTAAAAACTCGAGTTTGAGACTATTCAGAGTGAAATAACGTTCGTATTTTATATGAAGCTATAAAACACATGCGCGTTATAAACTACTTCTACATTTCACGAAAATGTATTCAACGGCAGAATTTTACGGTTAAATCCAGAGTCTCCGGCTGTTTCATTTAAAAGTAGTGTTGATCTTATCTAGGAAAAATATACGCCTTTATGTAAAAACCGACTGACACAAACACAATGGCAGCGTTGAACTTTGTCGCGTTCCCATTCATAAATGGTTTCACATTTAATTAAATTTAATCAAATACCGACATACCACCGCTGCGTTGTTTGGAGGATGGATAAAATGCTTCCTCTTTTACGCAATAGTCCCCATTTAATTTGTTTCCCCGTGAATTATGTCCAACCGGATCGATGCCAAACAGAAAGGAAACTTGCGTCCTCAACGTTGCTTCATTGACTACTTTGGTATTTACGTATAGCTATTTCCGGAGTGGAACGTTCGTTGCATTTTAGAATTCTTGTACACTCTCACTGATTAAAACATGGATGGTTGTGTTATGCAAGTTAATTCTATAGATTGATCCACGAGGTCATTCTTCATTAGAAAACTCGGACCTATGCAGCGGCGGCTCGTGAATTTCCGTAGGGGAGGCAAAGACAAAGATGCCGCTCGTGCTGCACTATTTACTTTAATACACGTTGCTTTTTCGGATAAATTTTCTTCCGTTGCTTCACCACCGAACATCCACGAGCCGCCGCTGGACCTATGCCATTAGGGTCCAGAAGCAAATACTTTACCAACTAGACCATCACGCTTCTCTGTTAGTCTAGGCCCGCTACTGAAGTTAAGTATACAGAAATTATTGTGGTCCGTCAACTTGGCCCCTCACTTTCGATTTTTAGGGAAAAAAAAATGTTGCTCCAGAAAGCTCCTAGCTAGCTCCACAATAATTAGAGCTAGTTCCAAAAAGATACAAAGTTATGGGGGTTTGAAATTTGGCGGGGCCAAGTTGACGTTTGTCCCCCACTTTTGATTTTTTAACTTTTTTTATAGATTTGGATTCTGCAGGCCTAGCTCCAGCAGGCTCCATCAATTTTAAAGCTAACTCCACCCCACAAATAGTTTTCACCCTAGTCCCTCACTTCAATATTTTTTACTCAATTTGATGTGATTCTGTAGCTTAAAGCTAGCTCCAGCCGAATATGTAAAAAATATTGGAAAAAATAAGACGAATAAAAAGATATAAGTGTTTTAATTATACGACGCGAGCTTTCCTGAATCCTGTATGCGCATTCCCAATCATGGGCTCATATTTTAACGCTAAATGTGAATTTTCGGTTAAATCACAATTATCCAACGGAGTTGATGCCAATTACATTATTATATACGGTACTAAGAGTTCCTTAAGTATTGCATAAGCATCATTTAGGCCTTAGGGCTGTCCTTGAAATAAATATTTAACTTATAAACAATTCGTATATAATAAATTATTAATTAATCAGTTGAAATATATATTGAAAATTAAAAATTAGACAAATGTGAGTGTTGCAAAAAAAAGATGGCAAATATAGTAAATCAATGAGTTAGTGGCATAGAGACAGTGGCGTAGTGAGTAATTGATTGAGGCATGTGAATTTATTGTCAATTTTAACCAAACTTGGTACACGAACTATTTATGACCTGGAAAAAACCAATGTGAGGGTAAAATAGCCCTAGCATCTCTAGGCTGGAGTGGGCTAAGGGTGTCATGCGCAAATATTGTTAAATTCAACGAAACTTGATACACGTACTATTTATAACCTGGAAGAAAACAATGTGAGGGTAATAGCCCTGGCATCTCTGGGGGTGGTGAGGGCCAGGGGTGTCGTGCGAAAATATTGTCAAATTCAACGAAACTTAATACACGTACCATTTATAAGCTGGAAACCAACATTGGGCAGATAAAACAACCTCAGAACCCCGGAAGACGGGAGTCGGCTTTGGCATTTAAAAATATTGTTAATTTCAACATACTACTATCTTATGTTCTCTTTCAATACTACAAAAAAAACACATTTTACAGTAGCAATGTTGAGGTATCATATTTTTTTTCTTTGCAGTATTGAGTTTATATTTTTACAATAAATGAAACTTACAAAATATAAAATATATATCTCTGATCCATCCAAATTAAACAAATTGGGAATTAATATGGTTTGTTCACGAAAATGTTATAATGTGCGCATTATTTAATTGTATGGATAGCATTAATGGGGTACATTTAACACTCAATTTATTAAACACGCATTAGCATATTAAATGGTGGTCCTAAATGGATTTGCCCTAAATGTGATATTCCCACCACATCGTTAATTAAATCTCTTTTTTGTTCAGAATTCGGTGCATTCAAGGAAGAAATTAATTCAAATATTTCTCTGATTATGGAAAATATGCAAATTATGAGCAGTAAAATTGTTAATCTAGAAAGCGAAAACAAATTATTAAGAACCGAAATTGAAAATTTAAAAAATAAACCGAATGAAGATAATGTTCTTTATGAAGTTATTGATAGACAGGCACGCCTAAATAATTTAATAATATATAATGTTCCTGAATCTAATGCAACGGATAATGAGTCTAGAAAAAAACATGATTTAGACGAGTATATAAAGATGTCTACCTCTATTTCGATAGTTCACACTTTGCCGATAACAATTGTACGATTGGGGCGCAAAACTAATAAATGTCGCCCATTAAAACTAGTATTCGAAAATCGACAAGCTGTTTCAAATATATTAAAAAATCGCAAGAAATTGAAAGAATTGTTTCCTACTTTCAATATTAAAGCAGACTTAACTATCTCCCAACGTCAAGAATTAAAGAATCTGAATTCTGAATTATCGATTCGTAAAAATAATGGTGAGACTAATGCTTATATAAGATACTCTAACAATCGTCCTGTTATAATATCCGATAGACCTTCTGACGCCTTGCCATGCCCAAAGAATCATCTCACAAAAAACTGAGAGTTTACTATCATAATGTTGGAGGTATGAAAACAAAACTGGTCGACTTAATGCATAATATAAATTGTTCATCTTATGATTTAATTATTTTAATAGAGACCTGGCTAGACGATTCCATTAATAACAGTGAATTGGGATTAGAAAATTATATCATTTATAGGCAAGATCGTACAACGCATACAAGTTCAAAAACTAAAGGTGGTGGTGTTCTAATCGCCGTTAAAAAATATATAAATTCGTACAGAATTAATTTACAGACGATTTTAAATGAGGAATTATTTATTAGAGTTAACAAATGCTCCATTATTGGGGCTTTATATATTCCGCCGTCTTCCAATCTTATTTCTTATGAAAATCACTGCGTTTCTGTTAATAGTATTCTGCAATCTTATTGTAATGATTCAGTCCTTCTATGTGGAGACTATAATTTACCCTCTGCTTGCTGGTCAGTCAATTCAAATTATGTAATATCTCCTACAAACCCTTGCCTCTCCGCACAAACTTTAGGTGAATGTTTTATTTTCCACAATCTCTTTCAAATTAATTCTATACCAAATTCAAGAAATGTTTTCCTCGATTTATTTTTTTCAAATGTAAATTCAATTAATGTAAATCAATCATGTGATCCTATTTGCATGAACTCAATTCATCATATAGGCTATGAGTTGGATTTTCCCCAATCAGTGGTAAATGAATTGATGTCTGAATATACTACTTATAATTTCAAATTAGGGAATTTTGAAGCAATAAACAATTATTTTGCTTCCGTTAATTGGTCATATCTTATCGCTTCTAACAATCTTGATGATGCTGCAATCTTATTTAACAATATAATTCACCACGCCATTGATTTATTCATTCCCAAAATTAAAATTAAAAATACCCAGTACCCAATTTGGTTTAATAGTGAACTTATATCATTAACTAAAGAAAAGAAACGCACACATTTAAGATACAAACAAACTTCATGTCTCGTGGATTATGAAATGTTTTCATCACTAAGATCCCGTTGCAAAAATTTAAGCGAAATTCTCCACAAAAATTATCTATTTAATGTTGAAAATCAGATTAATTCCAATCCAAAAAGATTTTGGTCATTTGTTAATGAATATAGACGTACTAACGGATATCCATCATGTATGCACCTTGATGGACGTAAGTCTGATAATGGTAGTGATTGCGTTGATTTATTTGCAGACTATTTTTCTTCGGTATATGTTGAGGGCATACGAGATGTTCCCGATTGTAATTATAACACTTCAGTTAACTGTTCGCCCATCGTAATTTCGACTCCTGATGTGTTTAATGCAATTAATAACTTAACAGACAGTTGCAACTCTGGTCCAGATGGCATACCGCCATTTTTTCTAAAAAAATGTGTGTTTACTCTGACTACACCTATAAAACTTCTGTACGATGCATCGCTACACTCAGGAGTTTTTCCCAGCATTTGGAAATCGAGCTACATCACACCTCTGTTCAAGTCAGGAGACCGGGGCAATATTAAAAATTATCGTGGGATTGCTATCCAATCCGCAGTACCAAAATTATTAGACAGCTTGGTGGCATCGCAGTTAAAATGGATGTGTCGAAACATCATAATTGATGAACAGCATGGTTTCATTTCTGGACGATCTACAACCACAAATTTGTTGCTGTTTAATACCTTTATGACGGATGCATTGGAGACTGGTTCACAGGTTGATGCTATCTACACGGACTTTTCAAAGGCGTTCGACCGTGTAGATCATGGGATCCTTATATCAAAACTTACTGGGCTAGGTTTTAATAGCAGATTAATTGATTGGGTTCATAGTTATCTAAGGGATAGAACACAGTATGTCAAGATTGAAAACCATGTGTCTAAGGCAATCTGTGTAACCTCAGGTGTGCCGCAGGGTTCTCACTGTGGACCCCTGCTATTTTCATTATTTATTAATGATATTTCGTCTATCTTAGCTTCATGTAGATTTGTTATGTATGCTGATGACCTTAAGATTTTTAAATCAATCAAAAGTATTACTGACTGTGCTGCTTTACAGATAGATCTTACTTCCCTGTCAGATTGGTCTGAACTTAATCAATTAAAACTTAATATTCAAAAATGTTTTAAAATCACCTTTTCGCGCAAAAAAACTAGTATCAATTTTAATTATTGTATAAACCATGATGTATTAGATGACATCTCTTGTATTA
The DNA here is from genome assembly GCA_910593695.2 of Ocypus olens. Lineage (NCBI taxonomy): Eukaryota > Metazoa > Arthropoda > Insecta > Coleoptera > Staphylinidae > Ocypus > Ocypus olens. The sequence continues at coordinate 522,575 of OU343054.1, forward strand.
AGGATCTTGGAGTTTTGTTTGATAAGAAATTAACATTCAGACCTCACATTAACTTAATTGTAAGTAAAGCTTGTAAAACTCTAGGATTTGTTAATCGCTTTTCTACTCATTTCTCCCCTTCTACTATTCGTTATCTTTATCTAGCATTAGTTCGCCCACTATTAGAATATGCTTCACCTATATGGTCAACGTCTTTTGCATGCGACGATTTATCAATTGAGAGAATTCAAAATAAATTCCTAAGGCTCTATATGTTCCGAGCACAAATAACTCTGGATTATGACAGTCTGCGTCGCCTTTTAAATATTCCAACTCTTTCTGCTCGAAGAACTATGGCTGATCTATGTATCATTTATAATTTAATCAATGGCAATATCAATTGTAGTGAACTGTTGCAAATGTTAGCTTTTAACTCCTTACCTGTAAATTTGCACAGATCCGGGCATTTATTTAGAATTCCATTCCACCCATCTAACTATGGAATGAATAGCCCTGTGTGTCGTGCAATGATTATTTTTAATTCTCTCTCGAGTAAGATTGATATTTTTCATGTACCAATTCATATCTTTCGGAATCGTTGCATGCTACTATTATCCGATATCATTACCAATTAATTCTTCCACAGTTGAAATTTGAATCTCATTTTCTTTTTCCTTTATTTTAGGGTTATTACACTTTGATTACATGATATTTTGTAAACTGGTATAATTTTGTTTATATTATTTTTAGAGCATTTCTTATTTTTATGTATTTCTTGTAAAAAGTTGAATACGTCAATAAATGTATTATTATTAAACACGCACACGAATTTGCGTGTTCAATGTGGTTATTAAACACGCTAATTCGCGCTTTAATTCACAGAACGCGATTTATGATAATATTTTGTTTACCCTGTTTAATACTGATTTTATTTTTTTTTCAATTGTAATTGTAATTACAACTTTAATTTCGATTTTAATTTTAATTTAGATTTTGTTTTTGTTTTTTTTATTTTGATTTTGATTGTAATTTTGATTTTAATTTTCGAGAACAAAGTATATTGTACAACGAGCATATAATGATGGCTATTAATCACGAGAACGATGTTTGCGGAACGAGCCGTAGGCGAGTGGAGCAAATCGTTTGAGTATCGTGAACACATTTATTTCAAAAAAGCGAAGATGTCATTTGAAGTTAAATATGCTTAATTAGGCGGGGTCAATTTTTTCAAATTAAAACTCATACACATACATAATTTCTGTGTTGTATTTTTTTAGAATATTTGTCTAAATAATCGTTTTTTGATGCGTATATACAAAAAAAAATTAGGGATTGCTTCGTGCACTTATTAGAACGGCCTTGTTTAACTGCTTGTATCTTTGTTATTAATTATTTTTAAATAAAGAAAAAATATGTTAGTAACTAGAATCTAGATTATTCATTTATAATCGAAAAATTAAAACCTAAATACGATGATGCAATATATTCATTGTTTAAAATCGGCGTTCCTTTTGAATGTGAAAAAGTCGTAATAAATGAAAACTTTTGGCCAAAGAACACATTTATTAATAGGTTCTTTTTTAAATCAAAGCAAAATAATAATGCAAATTTTCAGAAACATCACCAGCTAAAAGCAAATATATAGAACCTTCACATTACGACTTTTATACAGTGCGAGTCTCTAACTTGGAATAAATTCAGTAAATCAAACAAAGTTTATTTTTCGGAAATATGCTCGGACACGTCGATTAGTATTTTAAATTGCGCTCTTTTTGTTGTAATAAAATTTTATACAGCGTGTCCCAAATTTGAGATATGACGTCATCGACTATTTTTTTTAATAGCAACCCTAATTTTTTTATCACTATTTTTAAAGAGTATATCAAGTTACACATGTGTGCCAAATTTCAAATTTTTATTTCCTGTCATTTAGAAGATATTTAACAAACAGTATCAAATTTGAAAAATGAATTCAACTTAATAGTCTTTCTTCAATAAATGCTCAAAATGTTGTCCATTTTCTAACTGACAATACCCTAAACGGAACTGAAACTCGTTTTGAACATTTCTAATTACTTCGGGGGAAATTAGTCTACACTCCTTATTATTCGTCTTATTCGTTCTTTCAACTCCTCAAGATTTGGCGGTTTGGTCTTAAAAACTTTGCTTTTCAAGTACCCCCATAAGAAAAAGTCCATAGGTACTAAATCCGGAGACCTAGGTGGCCATTCAACTGGTCCTCTTCTGCCAATCCATCTTCGTGGAAATACATTATCCAGGTACTCACGGACACGCCTTGCAAAATGAGGAGGCGCACCGTCCTGTTGAAACCAGATGTTTCTATTCGGGACGTCAGCTTCTACAGGGCAAGGAAACAAAATAGCCAAACTCGGAATTAGCTCTTCCTCCAAGAATTGTAAATATCCCGGTCCATTGAGATTATTTGGAAAGAAAATTGGTCCTAAAATTCGATCACCAACAATCCCTGCCCAAACATTAACTTCCATCATTTTTTCGCAAAACTGAAGTCTTCTATCCGGATCATCTTCGGTGAGTTCCTGGAGGATTGTCATTTTATAAGGATGAAATGTTTGCTCTCTAAGGATTCTTGACACTGAAGACTGGCTAATTTTGAGTTCCCTAGCCATCTGCCTAGAGGAGACATGATGATTTTCCTGAACAGAGAGAAGTACATCAATTTTGACCTCTTCACTCAGCGCATTCTGACGATGATTATTCGTTTTTCTTAAATGCCCATTTTCCCGAAACTGACTTTCAATCTTGCTTACGGTACTTTGAGATATGGCTGGTAAGTCAGGATACTTCTCTCTAAATAAATAAATAACTTCATTTTGTGTTCTTGTCCTATCTCCATAGCCAATCATCATTAAAATTTCGATTTTGTGGGTTTCAGTTAAGTACGGCATGTTAGTATAATTTTTCGACCAACGGTGAACAACAGTCAACACAACAATGGAACGACTAATACTCTCCTCACTCGAATATGCGTGGAATGCGATGCTACACTTCTTACTTGTTTTTATAACTAAACGTCAAAATGATAAACGTCAGTTTGAAAAAAAAATGACAAACCAGCACGTTTTGGCATTCCACTTTTAAAATGCATAAAAATTCGATTAAGGTGACTTGATTTCTTCATTCTACAAATTTGATAATGTTTGTTAAATATCTTCTAAATGACAGGAAATAAAAATTTGAAATTTGGCACACATGTGTAACTTGATATACTCTTTAAAAATAGTGATAAAAAAATTAGGGTTGCTATTAAAAAAAATAGTCGATGACGTCATATCTCAAATTTGGGACACGCTGTATAAAATTTTATTACAACAAAAAGAGCGCAATTTAAAATACTAATCGACGTATCCGAGCATATTTCCGAAAAATAAACTTTGTTTGATTTACTGAATTTATTCCAAGTTAGAGACTCGCACTGTATATTGAATGTACGATCATTAACAGCGGAAAAGGTTAATCAAATAACAATTGATGCCGATATGTTTAAATCAAAATTTATCTGTTTAACAGAAACCTGGGCAGATTATAATTTTTTAATAACAAATAATATTAATAATTACACCTTAGAATCACATTATTGTCGATCCGGTCGAGATGGCGGTGTAGCGATATTAACATGGAAACAAAAACACTTGATGTAACCAATTATTGTATTCATAACACGTTTGAAATTTGTGCTACTACTTGGTTGATTAATTAAACTTATAGTATTCACATCATAACTGTCTACCGGCCGCCTATGGGATGCATGGATTCATTTTTATTTCAGTTGCAGGCAATGCTTGAAAACATCTTTTCAACAGAAGTGCCAATCATATTGTCTGGTGATTTCAACATTAACTCTATGGTAACCTCAAATAATATGGATAAACTTATTAATACTTTAGAAACGTTTAATATACAGATGATAAATTCCGCTCCTACTCGAATTTCGGAAACATCCTCAACATGCATTGATCATATACATTCAAATATTCCAATGAATATTACTCATGTCACTATTTCCAATCAAGTGTCAGATCATGAAACACTACTGTGCAACATAAATGTAGTACACTTAAAACAGGCTCAAAATACAGGAATACAAAGATCATTCAACGAAGTAAGTATGAGTGTCTTCATTAATAAGCTAAAACAAGAAGAATGGCTTGATTTGTATGCCGCTAATGATTTTAATGAAAAGTTTACTATATTTCATAATATTTTTTTATATCACTTTAACGAATGCTTTCCTGCTGTCCATCGCAAAATTATTCCTAACAAAAAGTTTTGGGTAAATGACATTGTAAAAGAATCAAGTAAAAAATTATTTAATACTTATTTTATTCAGAAAAATTTTCCACAGTACAGAGAAGAATACATCAATAAAAAAGGCAGCATAACAATCTTGTTTGTAATACCAAAAAAGACTATTACAAAAATAAAAATTTTAATTCAAACAACCTACAAAAAACTACGTGGAAAGTAATAAATGAACTTTCGGGTATGCAGAGTTCTCAAGTCTCTAACATTGAGCTTCAAACTGAAGAATCCAGGCTTATTGATCCCTTGCTTATAGCGGAGAAATTAAATACTTTCTTTGTCATGGAACCTCTTAATTTACAGTCTCAATTAGGTGAGACAAATTCATCTTACTCATCAGTATAAGAGGTGACAAATAGCATATTCTTAGAACCTTTTACAGAAATTAAGCTGTATGGTATAATAATGAACAGACTAAAAAATAACAAATCTCCCGGTTTTGATGATATTCCGGATCACGTTATCAAAAGATCTGCTCTTCAATTAGTAAAGCCATTATTATATTTAATAAATCTTTCTTTCGAGACGGGTTGTTTTCCAAATAAAATAAAATTAAACATAGTGGTCCCTATATACAAAAAAGGCGATCGACTAAATAATAAAAATTATAGACCAGTTTCATTAGTTTCAGTATATCATAAAATTTTTTAACTGTGCATATTAGATCGAATAATACAATTTATTAAAAAACATAATATATTAAGTGCAAGCCAACACGGATTGTTACGTGGAAGATCCACAACTATGGCAATTCATTCATTTTTCGACACAGTTACTAGGTATTTAGACAGCGGCGAATATCCGATTGGATTCTTCTTAGACCTTAGTCGGGCATTCGACTGTGTTGATATAGAAATCCTTTTAGAAAAAATGAACTTATAGGGTTTTAGAGGAGTTGTCCAAAGTTGGTTCACACAATATTTGAATAATAGGACACAGTGTGTTCGAATTGCTCACAATGGTAAACCATCCTATCAAAATCTGCTAACGTTCAAATTAGGGTTCCTCAAGGCTCTATCTTAGGTCCAATTTTATTTATACTATATATAAATGATATTGTTAATATTTTACCTAAAGATATGTTTATTTATGCTGACGACACATCCGTTGTCGTAAGCAATAAAGATGAACAATTGTTAGTTAGCAAATGTAATAATACTTTACTCTGCTTATACAATTGGTTTTTAAATAATAAACTATTGCTAAACACAACAAAAACGTGCTATTAGATTTAAAACAAAACTGTCGAAAATAAACGAAGATCTATTCAAATAACACAAGTATTAACTGTAGTCAAGCAACTACATTTTTGGGGTTACAAATTAATAACTGCTTTGATTGGAAACATCATTGTGACGCTGTTATAAAGTGTCTAAATAAGACATCTTATCAAATAAAATGCTTAAGGAAAGTTTTGAATGAACCACAATTAATACAGGTATATTATGCAAATGCCCATTCGCGGCTGGTATACGATATGTGCTTCTGGGGTATTTCAACACATTGGCACACTGTATTTGTCGCTCAAAAACGTGTTATTCGATCAATAGCTGGCGTCCCACAAACTCGATCATGTAAACATATTTAGTTATGTATGAATTAATATTATATACTTATCAAAATAAACAAAAATTTATAACAAATAGTGAAATACATACCTTTGATACAAGACGTGTTAATAATATTCGAACTGATAGTTGCCGTTTAAACATTAGAAAATTTTCGCCTAATGTACAAGGACCAAAACTGTTTAACAACCTGCCAGAGGACATTCAAAAAATCACTTCAACTAATATGTTTTTTGCTGGAAAAATTGTATTATAATTTATATAATGTTATTACGTAATAAGGAATACTTTTTTGTTTTGTTATGAATACCTTTCTGACGCATCCAATACTGTAAATGTATATTGTGTACCCTGTACAGTCTATGGAATAAAGGGATTATTATTATTATTATTATTATTATTATTTCAAGAATCATTTTATTTTGCTATTTTTTCTAATATCAGAATTATGGCGAAAATATAAAAGACTACGTCACGTTTATTAAGAAAAAAACTGATTAAAATGGGATTTGGTCTAACGGATGCATTGACTTTACGCAATAAATAATTGAACATTGAAAACATTTCAGGCATATTATTAAAATCCAGACATTTTATGTCGAAAACACGATAATACATCCGGGCCATTTAATTACAAAACACTCCTCTAGTCCAGTTTTTCTCAACCTATTTTCACCCAAAAAGAAGTTCATTACTTCCATGGCCCCTTTATTTCCTTACAAAATTTAATTCAATCCATTTTTTGTGAAATTACATTATTTTAGAAAAATAAAATATCTAGTGTTTAGAATTTAGACGGCACTGGATAGTACCATCAAAAGTTTTTGTATACATCGTTTAGCTAAAAAAACAATATTTGAAATTAAAGAATGAATGAATATGATTATTTGCTTTTAGAATATTTCGAAATCTAGAATCCCATAAAAGTGTTAAATTTTGAAACTTTCAACTGACTACCAATTGTTTTTATATTTTTCTTAGCCAAAAAAATGCATTCATTTTGTATTCAATCTTACGCTCTGTTCCCGGAAATATTTCGAAATATGCCGGTGGGATCTTTGTAGATTTTTGCATAAAAACAATTATGACGTTTTAAGGAAATTTGAAAAATTCTATGTCGATGGCAATTGTTTTTAAATTTTTCACGCCGTAAATTCTTACATTTTGTTTGCAAGGGATTATCTCGAAGTCTCAGAAGAGGGTGTTTGTAAATTTCTGCAGAAAAATACTTATGACTGCATTTTGAAGGAATTTTAAAAGTTCGATAGCATTTGTTTTTATATTTTTTCAGGCAATGTATGTTTTAAAATTTCAACAATCTTACTCTTTGTTCCCAAGGGATTATCTCGAAACACCCTAACCCTGTGTTTGTAGATTTTTGAAAACAAATAATTATGACTACGTTTCGAGGAAATTTTCAAAAGTTCCAAGTCGATGGCAATTATTTTTAATTTTTTTTTTCGTACAGCAATGTTTTGAAATTTCTACAATTTTACGTTTTGTTCGCATGGGATTATCTCGAAATCTAGAGATAGGGTATGCAAAAAAAAAATTATAAATATATAATTTAAAAAAATGTAAAGTTCCAAGTCGATGGCAATCGATGTTACATTTTTACATTTTTTTCAAGCCAAGATATTGACGAGTACTTTCAACCTTACGTTGCACAGTGGTCCCAAATCCCCAAAATGTGGCCAAAATATGAAGGCGTTATCCGAATTGTATGAAAATTAGCATTTTGAGTTCTTTGATATCGCTGATTAAGAATTTGGAATTATAATCTTGAAAAACAAAATGGCGGATTCAATATGATAAAAATTGTCATATTTTTATAAAAATTCGGACATGCGGCTTTTTAAGATCGCTGACTAAATCTATGTAGTATTTACAAATTTGAATAAAACAATGGAGCATCTAATATGGCGGACAAAAATGATGAAAATTGTCATATCTTTATGAAAGTTTGAATATAGGGTTTTTCGTGGTCGCTGATTAAGAATCTGAAATTACAAATTTGAATAACAAATTGGCGGATCCAATACAGCAGACAGAAATGATCAAAATTCTCAAACTTTCATAAAATTTCGGATATAGGATTTTAGGTGGTCGATGATTTAGAATCTGAAATTAAAAATTTTAAAAACAAAATGGCGTATTTAAATTATAAAAATTGAAATTTCGGACGTTTTTTTAAGGCTGCTGAGTGAGAATATGAACATAAAAAATCATAAAACAAAATTGCTGATCCAATATAATAATGTAATTATTTAATGTGAAACTGATATAGGATCAGATATTCATAATATACAGGGTCTTCATTTCAAAAGGAGCCACCCTGAATAACTTTGGATCTGAAGTAGATACGGTTTTAAGAAAAAATACGTCAATTTTGTTTTCGAGGGGGAACTTAAAAATAACTGTTTTTACAATTTTATCTTTCACCCCCTCACCCCCAGCCACCCCTTCTTTATAATTTCAAATGGCACCCCCTATTGTGTGACACCTCATTTTAAAGGGCACAAAAAATACTATACAGCAAAGCAAAAATAATTGAAATCGGTTCATTTGTTTTAGAGAGAGAGGGTATTCATTTCAAAATAAGCCACCCTGAATAACCCTGGTTCTGAAGTAGTCACGGTTACAGAAAAAAATACGTCAATTTTGTTTTTGAGAGAGAACTTGAAAACACTGTTTTTATAATTTTATCTTTCACCCCTCACCCCCAGCCACTCCATCTTTATAATTTTAAATAGCATCCCCCATTGTGCGATACCTTATTTTAAAGAGCTTAAAAAATACTATCCAGAAATGCAAAAATAATTGGAATCAGTTCATTTGTTTTAGAGAGGGTATTCAATTCAAAATACGTCACCCTAAATAACTCTGGTTCTGAAGTAGTTACGATTTTAAGAAAAAATACGTCAATTTTGTTTTCGAGGGGGAACTTAAAAAAACACTGTTCTTAGAATTTTATCTTTCACCCCCTCACCCCCAACCATCCCAACTTTAAAATTTCAAATGGCACTCCCTATTGTGCGAGACCTCATTTTAAAGGCCATACAAAATATTATCCATCCAGCAAATGAAAAATATTTGTAATCAGTTCATTTGTTTTAGAGAGAGAGGGTCTTTGTTTCAAAACAAGCCACCCTGAATAACTTTGGCTCTGAAGTAGTTACGGTTTTAAGCAAAAATACGTCAATTGTATTTTAGAGGGTGGAACTTGAAAAACACTGTTTCTATAATTTTTTCTTTCACCCCCAGCCACACAATCTTTGGTGTGACATATTTTGAAATGAATATCTCTGAAACAAATGAACTGATTTAAATTAATTTTTATTTGCTGGACAGTATTTTTTATGCCCTTTAAAATGAGGTGTCGCACAAAGGGGGATGCCATTTGAAATTATAAAGATGGGGTGGCTGGGGGTGAGGGGGTGAAAGATAAAATTCTAAAAACAGTGTTTTCAAGTCCCCCCTCAAAAACAAAATTGACCTATTTTTTCCTGTAACCGTGACTACTTCAGAACCAGGGTTATTCTAGGTGGCTTATTTTTAAATGAATACCCTCTCTCTCTAAAACAAATGAACTGATTTTAATTATTTTTGTTTTGCTGGATAGCATTTTTTATGCCCTTTAAAATGAGGTGTCACACAATAGAGGGTGCCATTTGAAATTATAAAGATGAGGTTGCTGGGGGTGAGGGGGTGAAAGATAAAATTCTAAAAACAGTGTTTTTTAAGTTCCCCCTTAAAAACAAAATTGACGTATTTTTTCTTAAAACCGTAACTACTTCAGATCCAAAGTTATTCAGGGTGGCTCCTTTTGAAATGAAGACCCTGTATAATTCAATATGAAATATATAAACATATTTTTAAGAAGAGAAAACTTATATCCGAAATTTCATTAAAAAATGACAGTTTTTATAAATTTTGACCGCCTTACTGGATTCGTCATTTTTTTTTTCAAAATAATTGATATCAGATTATTGATCAGCGACCTCGTAAACACCCGAAATATAAATTTGGTTACGATTCGAATAACGCCGTAATATTTTGACAACATATTCGGCATTTGGAACCACTGTGAACCATGGTGACATAAAGGCTATGTAAAAAGAGCAGCTGCAGATAAATCAAACAAGTTAACGTTCTAGAGACTCTAAGTAACAAAATTTGATATATTATGTGTAAGGGTTCGTGGGAGAAAGTAGTTAAAAGTTTCCAAAACAAATAAATACAATCGAAAATTTTAATATTGTTTTTGCATTTTGTGGACGTCACACAACTAATGAAAAAAGTTTTAAAAGTATGTGAAAATAGAGTATATAACTTCTTTTAGGAATTCCATTGCGCAAAAATTGCAAAAATCGAGAATACTAGGGATAAATAATTAGGTAGCCGATGATGCACTGATAACACAATTGCGCTCTAGTGGCGAACTGCCATTTCTGATGCTTAAAAACAACAGATTGTTTTATTTTACAGGTTTAATTTTTATACCTACATTAAGTAAGAGTATTTATCAAGTAGTAAGCAATGTTGTATGCAATAATGTTAACATGAATATTTTCGAATTGTGACCGCTGGGGAAACCACTGTGTGTTGTTTCAAAATCTTTGTAAGAGTATTTGTAATTTTTTGCAGAATCTTGAGTAACTTTTAAAAAATTCTAGTCGTTAGCAATTGTTTTTCAATTTTTTCAAGCGAATAGAGGTTTAAGGGTTTTTAAACACCACGCATCTTTGCGAAGATTTCTCTTGAAATATAGATACGTTTTGTTTGGAGGTTTTTACAGAATAATAGTTTTGAATGAATTTTGGGCGATTCTGGAAAATTTACAGTCGTGTTTGTATATTTTCTTCAAGCCATTAAAATATATTCAAATTTCTTCAACCACAGGCTTTGATTACAGAATACTATAGTACCAGTTTAAATAAAACTGCCATAGTTTTTTATATTTTTTTAAGATAACTATGAAGCAAATTTTCGTGGCTCACTTAGAATTGTCTGTTGCTCCTCCAATATTATTTAGCTTTGAGGCCCCCTCCAGGTTATAAAATGTACGTGTACCAAGTTTCATTGAATTTGACAATATTTTCGCATTGTACTCCTGGCCTACACCACCCCCAGAGATGCTGCGGTTATTTTACCCTCACATTATTTTTTTCCAGGTTATAAATAGTACGTGTACCTAGTTTCGTTGAAATTGACAATATTTTCGCATGCCACCGATAGCCCACTCCACCCCCACAGATGCTAGAGGTGTTTTACCCTCACATTGTTTTTTCCAAGTGATAAATAGTACGTCTACCAAATTTGGTTAAAATTGACATTAAATTCACATGACTCAATCAATCACTCACTACGCCACTGTCTCTATGGCACTAACTCAATGATTTAGAATATTTTCCATCTTTTTGTTGCAACACTCATATTTGACTAATTTTTCATTTTCAATATATATATATATATTTCAACTGATTAATTAATCATGTATACGAATTGTTTATAAGTTAAATATTTATTTCAAGGCCTAAATGATGGGTATGTAATACTTAAGGAACTCTTAGTACCGTATATAATAATGTAATTGGTAATTGGCACCAACTCCGATGGATAATTGTGATTTAACCGAAAATTCGCATTTAGCGTTAAAATATGAGCCCATGATTGGAAATGCGCATACAGGATTCAGGAAAGCTTACGTCATATAATTTAAACACATATCTTTTTATCCTTCTTATTTTTTCCAATATTTTTTACATATTCGGCTGGATCTAGCTTTAAGCTACAGAATTAGTTTTATCTCTAGGTTAAGTTTTTACGAGTATTTTAATTGTCAATTTTATAATATATTACTATATGTAGATTCATTTGTAACTGACGAGTGTAAACTTATTACAAGTATGAACACGAATAAACTACAATCACATCAAATTGAGTAAAAAATATTGAAGTGGGGGGCTAGGGTGAAAACTATTTTTGTAATTTTCAGAGGTTTGTGGAGTGGAGCTAGCTTTAAAATTGATGGAGCCTGCTGGAGCTGGGTCTGCGGAATCCAAATCTATAAAAAAAAGTTCAAAAAGCAAAAGTGGGGGGCAAACGCCAAATTTCAAACCCCCATAACTTTTTTACCTTTTTGGAGCTAGCTCTAATTTTTGCGGAGCTAGCTAAGGGCTTTCTGGAGCAACACTTTTTTTCCTAAAAATCGAAAGTGGGGGGCCAAGTTCACGGACCCAAATTATTGAGTTGTACAATTTCTCTCTTTTCTAAAACGTTTAACTTGCTCAATTAAAAATATTAATTGCGGTATCATACGAAACCCAAAAATTTCAAAAGAAATAGATAATAACAATATTTGGAAAGTCGCGTACGAAAATTCCATTTTTATGAATAAATAAAACTTAAAACAATAATTTATTCTTTTCTTTTTCTGCTTGTGTATAATTTTTCAAAACTACCGTGTCTTTTATTATTGTATAGTTGCGCCATTTGTTTATTATTTGTTTTGTTTATTGTTAGTCAAATTTTGTTAATGTAATATAATTGTATATAATTTTTGGGTTTGTACAAACATTTTAAATTTGTATATTATTATGTAAAAGGTTGATCCATTAATAAATAAATGAAATTAATTATAATAACAATTTATTATAGAAAACATATTATCTGCCAATAAGGCTTCTGTAATTAATTAAAACTCATTGATACAATCCCCGCTGATCAAAACCTCGTATGAATGTACACGAACTTTCAGACGTAGAAATTGGAGATAAACATATAATTGTAAATGTGTTCGTTTTAACAAAGACTAAATATATTACCGCCACAAGAAGCACGGGAAGTTGTAGAAGTTCAAAGACCCCGCTCGTGAAATAATTTGGTGTGTGCAATAGTTAATTAGTTTCGAGGCGATATTATTATTATTAACCTTTATGGTAGGACTTCCACCCACCAACGCCTTTAAAATTAACCTTTGAGGTTAACAGTTTCGTTAATAATGGGTCATCGCGAGTAATGGTGAATTACTTTCACCGGATAATATCTGCAATTGTCCACGACAGAGAAGTAATTATGACTGAAATCGGACAATCACTCTCAATTACAGTCAAGAAAAAAACTATAGTTCATTCGAATAGATCCATTTCTGTACCTTTCACTACATTATTGTTATTTAAGAATGGTAATGTGAAATATTAGCACATTTATGTTAGTAATAATTGTAGAGAATGCTAAAATGAATAACTTATAAAGAATAAGTTCTTTTAGATATCCCTTTAGTTTTTGAGTAATCTTTCATAATTTTGACGTTTTAAACGTCAGATTCATCCGAGTCTACAAACGTTCCATGTACATTTAAAATACGATTTAAATTGAAAATAAACCATGAAAGCGTAAATATAAATGATACCATCAAGTCGGAGAAAGTAACATGATGGCCACATCACCATTTTTGTTTTTAATGTGCTGATGAACGGGCCAGAGAATTTTTTACACGGGCCAGAACAGGGAGAGAGGTTAGTAGAGCCGGAGTATCCTGCCCAAAAGGGGCAATTGGCAACCCCATCACAGACACAGAAATGGATGGTTTACTAATCATCGAATGCATTGCTTATTACTTAAAAAACGCCATACTGCACAATAATGGATCCACACACAAAATTAGCTTGCGACAATTTCTTTGCAATCCAAAAATGATGTAATTGCACGTCAACTATGTAAACCACTTACCTAAATACTCATAACTTGTCATTAGAGTCCGACAGATGGCATTTAGTGGCATTTTTTAGTCATTCATTCGAATTGCTACATTAAACAGGCCCCCAACTTTCTTCTTACGTCCCGGTAGAATAATTGGAATGGTATCGGGGTTTTCTAGGTCGACGGTGATTCAATATTTGTCATCGTCAGCTTTTTTTTTCTTTTAATTGACGTATGAGTAATGTTAATGTCAGTGCCCCGAGAGTGCATTATTTATATTAATGTTTCGTGACGTTAAATTGCTCAAAACCAAGCAGTGTGACTTTTACGTGCAATTAAATGTAAGTGGGATGTATTTGCGCGTGCGGTATTAGAAAATTAGTTTTCTTTGTCTCCACTTATAGTGAATGTAAAATTTACGCTAAAATTATAGCAGACGTCAACAGACCATTACAAATCGAAGACCTATTAGGACGTATACGAAACGAAATGAACATAAGTTTTCCTTTTATATTGAATAGCTTTTTGCAAAAAAATAGTTATTAAAAAGCCAATGGCGTGGGCTAGAATCAAAATATATTTGTTCGGGACGAACTGGGGCGGACAGTTCGTATCATATTTCGACATTGTTACATATCGTTGAAAAGATAAACAAGTCTATTTAGGCGTGTAAAAATCAAATATGGCGACCATTTGAAATAAGAAAGTTGGTATTTGTAATGTTCGAATATATCTTCCCGCTTAGTATATTAATTTGTAAGGTATGAGCTACAGAATTTTGTTTCAGGGTTGGCCATGCCTGAGAGAGAGAAAGATAGCAGTCATGTCTGAAATTAATTAATTTTTTTTTTTAAATCTAATTCAATTGAACTAATCTAGTCTCATGACCTAACAATATACGACATACCTCATTTATCTCACAGTCAACTCTGAAACAAAATTTTGTGGCTCACACGATATAATTGCACATGTGCTCAGATGATTCGGTAGGGTGCGCAGGTGCAACCAATATAATGAAGAGTTTAGTATTAAATTGACATTATTGGCAGCTACATGTGTATAATTCAAAGATTGTTAACACATTTGCCGCCAACAAGTTTTTTTTGTAAAATGTCAGAAAAAGTTTTATTTTATAAAATGAGTAAGAATATGCTTATTTAATTTAACTTGTGATTGACAGCGTTAAACAGTAAGTTTAAAGTAGGTTCTCACTGTCAGTCATCAGTGACTGACGTGGCCCCATCGGAATACTCCGGTGTCAGACACCTGTGACTGACAAAGCGGTTAACGTGTTAAAAGCCCCTTCCCCGCCTCGCAATCAAAAACCGCCATTTTGAATTTTATTTCGACTTAATTCTTATATCTGCGCAATAAAAACAAATAACGTTTATCTTGAACTTGTTTTCGCATCTTTAATAATTATTGAGATATTAAATTTTTTATAAAGTCGCGTTTTTCAGTTTTTTAACTACTCGGAATTTTTAAATTTTCTCAACATAATTTGATCCAGCATACAAAACTGCACAACAGACCTCTAACTTTAAGAATAACGAAGATACCCATGCAATGCTATTCTTTTTAAGACACCCTGTATATTTATAGGATGGGCAAATAATGATTAATAGTAAATAGCGACATGCAAATTTATAATAAAGGTTTCTTATAAGGTCAATGTGTCTTATGCAACTGTAATCGTCATATTCTTATTTCAGCATAGACCATTTAAGTAAGACGCCGTATACGGTTACGAGAACAAAAGTTCAAGGAAAGTGCCTCCAATGCAAATGTTAGTGCATGAGATTACTTTAAACCTTCAGCGTTTCTGTACTCGACATTAATAGTTGAAGTTTCATCAATATTAAACTGAGATCAAACAAGCATCGCCATTTCGAAAAGTATAAAAGTATAATGTTACGGAATAACTAGAACGTTTCGTAATGTTCAACACAGGTCTTATCATTAAATTCCAACCAACAATGTTTTAACGGGTAATAAACATGCATCTTTTAATTGCGTTCAAAATTGAACATTTTCTAAAATAAATAAAAAATACTAGAAATTGTTTAAAAATTCGGAAATAATTCTACTCAACTCCCACATAATTATATTTTAAGAATATAATCAACTTATTAAATTCCAACAATGTCTTAATGGGTAATAACCGTTCGTTGTTAAACATGCATTTTTTAATTGCGTTCAAAATTGAGCATTTTCTAAAATCAATAAAAAATAGTGGAAATTCTTTAAAAATTCTGAAATAATTCTACTCAACTCCCACATTATTATATTTAAAGAAAATAATCAACTTATTAAATTCCAACAATGTTTTAATGGGTAATAACTGTTCGTTGGTAAACATGCGTTTTTAATTGCGTTCAAAATTGAGCATTTTCTAAAATAAATAAAAAATAGTAGAAATTGTTTAAAAATTCTGAAATAATTCTACTCAACTCTCACATTATTATATTTTAAGAATATAATCAACTTATTAAATTCCAACTATGTTTTAATGGGTAATAACCGTTCGTAGTTAGACATGCATTTTTTAATTGCGTTCAAAATTGAGCATTTTCTAAAATAAATAAAAAATAGTAAAAATTCTTTAAAAATTCTGAAATAATTCTACTCAACTCCCACATAATTATATTTTAAGAATATAATCAACTTATTAAATTCCAACAATGTTTTAATGTGTAATAACTGTTCGTTGTTAAACATGCATTTTTTAATTGCGTTCAAAATTGAGCATTTTCTAAAATAAATAAAAAATAGTAGAAATTGTTTAAAAATTCTGAAATAATTCTACTCAACTCCCATACTACTATATTTTAAGAATATAATCAACTTATTAAAATCCAGCAATGTTTTACTGGGTAATAACCGTTCGTTGTTAAACTTGTATTTTTTAATTGCATTCAAAATTGAGCATTTTCTAAAATAAATAAAAAATAGTGGAAATTGTTTAAAAATTCTGAAATAATTCTACTCAACTCCCACATTATTATATTTTAAGAATATAATCAACTTATTAAATTCCAACAATGTTTTAATGGGTAATAACCGTTCGTTGTTAAACTTGCATTTTTTAATTGCGTTCAAAATTGAGCATTTTCTAAAATAAATTAAAAATAGTAGAACTTGTTTAAAAATTCTGAAATAATTCTACTCAACTCTCACATTGTAATATTTTAAGAATATAATCAACTTATTAAAATCCAGCAATGTTTTACTGGGTAATAACCGTTCGTTGTTAAACTTGTATTTTTTAATTGCATTCAAAATTGAGCATTTTCTAAAATAAATAAAAAATAGTGGAAATTGTTTAAAAATTCTGAAATAATTCTACTCAACTCCCACATTATTATATTTTAAGAATATAATCAACTTATTAAATTCCAACAATGTTTTAATGGGTAATAACCGTTCGTTGTTAAACTTGCATTTTTTAATTGCGTTCAAAATTGAGCATTTTCTAAAATAAATTAAAAATAGTAGAACTTGTTTAAAAATTCTGAAATAATTCTACTCAACTCTCACATTGTAATATTTTAAGAATATAATCAACTTATTAAAATCCAGCAATGTTTTACTGGGTAATAACCGTTCGTTGTTAAACTTGTATTTTTTAATTGCATTCAAAATTGAGCATTTTCTAAAATAAATAAAAAATAGTGGAAATTGTTTAAAAATTCTGAAATAATTCTACTCAACTCCCACATTATTATATTTTAAGAATATAATCAACTTATTAAATTCCAACTATGTTTTAATGGGTAATAACCGTTCGTAGTTAGACATGCATTTTTTAATTGCGTTAAAAATTGAGCATTTTCTAAAATCAATAAAAAATAGTGGAAATTGTTTAAAAATTCTGAAATAATTCTACTCAACTCCCACATTACTATATTTTAAGAATATAATCAACTTATTAAATTCCAACAATGTTTTAATGGGTAATAACTGTTCGTTGTTAAACATGCATTTTTTAATTGCGTTCAAAATTGAGCATTTTCTAAAATAAATAAAAAATAGTAAAAATTCTTTAAAAATTCTGAAACAATTCTACTCAACTCCCACATTACTATATTTTAAGAATATAATCAACTTATTAAATTCTAACAATGTTTTAATGGGTAATAACTGTTCGTTGTTAAACATGCATTTTTTAATTGCGTTCAAAATTGAGCATTTTCTAAAATCAATAAAAAATAGTGGAAATTGTTTAAAAATTCTGAAATAATTCTACTCAACTCCCACATTACTATATTTTAAGAATATAATCAACTTATTAAATTCCAACAATGTTTTAATGGGTAATAACTGTTCGTTGTTAAACATGCATTTTTTAATTGCGTTCAAAATTGAGCATTTTCTAAAATAAATAAAAAATAGTAAAAATTGTTTAAAAATTCTGAAATAATTCTACTCAACTCCCACATTATTCTATTTTAAGAATATAATCAACTTATTAAATTCCAACAATGTTTTAATGGGTCATAACTGTTCGTTGTTAAACTTGCATTTTTTAATTGCGTTCAAAATCGAGCATTTTCTAAAATAAATAAAAAATAGTCGAAATTGTTTAAAAATTCTGAAATAATGCTACTAAACTCCCAAATTATTATATTTTGAGAATATAATCAACTTCTTAAATTCCAATAATTTGTTAATGGGATATAACCAGGGGCGGTTCGTGATATGGAAACGTGTATAATTGAGGATCGACGATCTACGGGTCGTCATGGAAAAGACAATATTTATTGATATTAGAATTTTTATTAAAATGTAACGTTGTATTTGAACCAGTTGAATAAACACCTCTGCCTTTTGATAGATAATAATTTTATAGTTAAAGTTTTTTATTAACATAACCGTTGACGTTACAAAATAAACTAAATATATTCACAGATTTATATATTTCATTTAAATTTGAAATAACTTATCAATAAATACTGTATGTATACAATACATTTAATCATCGTTGCGTACTTACTTTATCAGTAAAACAATGTGAGAACAAGTTGTTTGATAAAAATGCTAATGGTTCTGTTTATCTACCCTAAATGAATAAACACGTGTTTTCATTTACTAGTTGACATGCATAAAACATGCATTAAAATGAATTACTTTATGCTTTTTTTAAGACAATCTTTATTTTTATGTGCACTATACTTAATTGAGTCTATATTTTCATAATTCAAGAAGTTGCCGATGAGTACGTCTACTCCTTTATACACAACATATTATTAACAAAAGTGGTGATGTTGCCATCATGTTACTTTCTCCGACTTGATGGCATCATTTATACTTACGCTTTCATGGTTTATTTTCAATTTAAATCATATTTTAAATGTGCATCGAACGTTTTGTAGACTCGGATGAACTGACGTTTGAAACGTCAAAATTATGAAATTCAAAAACTCAGTTTACTCAAAAACTAAAAGGATTTCGAAAAAAACTTATTCTTTATAAATTGTTCATTTTAGCATTCTCTACAATTATTATTAACATAAATTTGCTGTAACTATTATCGTTTTATAATTATAAACCAAAAATTAAAAAAATAATAATACATTTTTTTCTCGAATAACAATGATTTTATAAAAAATATTTTCAGGAAAAAGATGTTCATTTCTTTGTTGTCTTCAATGTTTGTTTAAATGTTTTTGTGATATTTTTCATATTTAAGAAAATATTGGCAAAAAACAAAAAACAGTTTAGGTAAACACCCACTTCCGATATCCGAAATTTTACCAAAAGCTTCTCAGTTCTTCGGATTATTAAATAAGACTTATGTTCAAAGTTTCGTATCAATTGCTCAATTCGTTTTTGAGATACAGCACACACAGACACCCACACAGACACCATTTTTTTCCAGAAATTGTTGAAATGGTGTCTAGGGACCCCAAAACGGATAATTCCGTATTTTTTTTAAATTTTCACGATCACAATACTTTCTCGTACTTCGTAACGGAGAAAGTATAATTTAAAAAAAAATCAATTTTGTTTGTCTCAATGTGCGTGCATCATGGGAAAACCACTAAAATGGGCAGTCACTCTCTATATCGTATCATTTATTTAATCACGTAAGCCACCATTTACAAACAATACATAATTATGAGGAAGATAACTTATTTAACAAGGTAGTTAAAGTAACGCCAACATGAGATGATTCTTCCAAAATTAGAGGAAGTTGCACACTTCGGTTAATTATATTACCGTAAAAACTAATTTGTAGATTCGTATCGTTTAAGTCGTTCGGTGATTTAGAATAGTCCAAGACCAATGTCAAGGACTCGAGTTCTCTGAGCAATTACTCGCAAGTGAGCATGAACACGTGCTCGCTAGAGGTCCTCCATGGAATTATTTTCGTTAATGACAAAAATATTCTTCTACAATCCTTTTTGTAACAAAGACATTTTATACGCTAGTATTATCGTATTACTTAATGTGTGAGTATATTATGCAACAAGTGGTATAAACGGCACTTTAGTCATGAGCGGGGCTGGTGTTTAATGAGAGAGAGTGAGAGAGAGAAAAAAAGTTTATAACACAAATTGCATACTATAATTTTTCTACGATTAAATTGGTAAAATTTTGAAATTATTTTATTATCTCAAATGAACAAGGTAATAGTACATTATTATTAAATTAGTCTACTTGGTTCCCAAAGAAGGGAATCCTCTAAAACTGGCTGGGTGGGTTGCTCTGCAGTTGGTACAGACCTGTACTACTTTTACTTGTGTAGAATACGTGGTTGTAAATCGTAATGCGACAACAATTGTCACTTTTTGGAACAAAATTATTTCATCCGCCATTATGATTTCATGGCAAACCTTTATTTTTAATTCAAAATATTTGTAAAGTTTTTTGCTAATATCTCGGTAAATACTCTGCAGAAACTATTGAGTAAGGTACCCAATCAATCAGCTTAAAACGGTTTAAAAATAATATAAAAAACCGATACTGTCAAATAATTAGGGGAGCCAATATAACCACATTTCAAATTTTACATGTACCATAAATCTCTAGGCTTTGCAATTGAATACCCTCTATATGAATTACGAAAATAGCCCAAAATTCATTCTAATAGTTCGTTAAATGTGCCGACCCGACATCTATTGACTGTGAATTCAAACTTTCCATATTTTTCCCACCTTAACCAGTTTTGTATATTTTAATCCTAGCACAAAATTTCCCATGCATAATAAAAAGATTATTACAGTCACCAAGCCAATTATAATTTCATTACATTTCTCAACCTCATTACCTCACTAGGATAATTGTAATTCATAAATTAAATCAACGTCCATTTTCACAACACCGCGTATTTTAAGCGAATCGTTTTAAACACGTACTCACCCAATTTTAGGTAATACTTCAGGATATCCTTCGAATAAGCAGGATTAATAAAAAGCGATTATTTCTTCGCAATATCCTGTCACGTTTTCATTGTTTTCATTTCTATATTAGTGCGGAATCAATTGCACCGTTTCCTCTTTGTGTGTAAATTTACTTTCCTTTTAGCGCCAAAGTGAGAACTGTCGTTTCCATTTCGTTGAGTGTAATGGAATGACTTAATTTTCATTACTGAATACGTATTTCTCAATTGATTTCTAAATATTATTAGATACAATGCAATCGAGCGACAGGCTATACATATCTGGATTAACAAAGATTTTAAGGGCACAAGTAACTATAAATTCTCTCTACTACTCTGTGCGTATCTTATGTTACTAAATATTTCTAGATATTGTTAATTAAATATAAATACTATAATATACACTGGAGGAAAAAAAAATTAAACACTTGAAATTCGTAAAATTTTGACCATTTTCAAGCCGCCATAACTCGGCGTATTTTCAATCGATTTTGATGAATCTTTAAGGGCGAAAAACTGTGAAGTGTCTTCTTTAAAGTCATGCATACGAACTTAAGCGTAACCCCTTCCGCTCCTCTCTAGCACTCCTGTGAAAAAAAAATTTTCAGGAAACCATTTTCAACTTTGACGATGTCTATGGAGTTGGAAAAATTTTGTCAACTTGATCCACCATAAAGGCATTCAAAGCTGATCAATTCCCTATGCAAGACTCGAAGAACGAAGTTCCTACGACGATTTGGCATCAAATTATGGCTGTTTGAAAAAAGTGCATTTTGAGGTTTTTCACAAGGGGTGCTAGAGAGGGGCGGGAGGGGCTACGCTTAAGTTCGTATGCATGGATTTAAAGAAGACACTTCAAAGTTTTTCGCCTTTAAAGATTCATCAAAATCGATTAAAAATACGCAGAGTTATGGCGGTTTGAAAATGGTAAAAATTTCACGAATTGTTTCGAAGTGTTTCGTTTTTTTTCTCCAGTATATTTTATATTACTATCCTTAATTATGATTGAATAATGTTTGTTTTGCCACGACAATAGAAATGGTAGCTAGGAGTTTTTATTCATTTTTATTGCTATACCATTATGGTTTGGTATTGGTCAAACCCCAAACATTATTGATCATCCAGTAAAATTTGATCTTTAAAAATATCGTTCGCCGCCATCTGGTTTATATTATTTTTTTTTTTTTATTCAAATATACAATCTGGCTAAGAAAACCCCGGCCACTTTTTCAACTATTAACACCAGGTATCGCTGTTTTTTGCGATGTTCTGGTTTTTAATTTAAAATTCGCTACGCTCTGTCAATTCCAAAATTAATTTTTGCTATTAAATTTACATCGAAGCAGATATGAATCCATATCTCCAATATCTCACTGCTTTAAATGTTTTTCACTAACCGCCGCAAGAAAAGTGGACGGGGTTTTCGTAGCCACTTCCTTGTATTTTTTATTTTTTTTTTTCATGTTAATTTTAACGCATTTGTTCTTTTAGTCCTGTATGCAGTAATAATGAGCTGCAGGTATTAATGATATAATTATAATAACACACAATGAAGTAGGTGAATAGGTGTATGCATATCTAGAAAATCCACTTGTACTCAAAGATTTATTATACTAATGCGTGAAAGTTGCGTGTGGAAGAATTAAAATATTATTTGCATTTCGTACGCATATATTATTAAGTAACAATGAGCATAATTACAAATATGGTAAGAAATTGCATGGCGTGTTATTAGAATTGCAGAACAATGCTTAGTAATGTAATATTGCTTAATTATAACACTCGATTTTTTCCTTAGCTATCGAGACCAGTTTTCGTTTTCACATCATATTATCGATTTGTATTTTCTGTATTACTTAAAATCGCTTGATGTATAAAAAAAACTTATCTGATATGTAAACATGTTGTTAAGGTCATATTTTTACTTGCTCCGTTACAAAGTACGAGAAATTATTGTGAGCGTGAAATTTTTTTTAATGGAAATATCCGTTTTAAGGTCATAAAATTCAACGATTTTGGGGAAAAATATTTTTGCTGTGTCTCTGTCTGTCCGCGCTGTATCTCAAAAACTAGACCAGCAATTAACAATAAACTTTGAACATAAGCCTTATTTGACAATAAGAAGAACTGGTAAAATTTTGTTTTGTTTTTGATAGTTTTTGAATATGAAAAATATTATGTAAACATTTAAACATACAGGGTGTTTGAGAGCTCCGGGAACGGTCAATAACGTGTCAAAATTTTGAAAAATGTTTTATGCAAAAGTCGAGTATCTTCTACCAATGTCACAGCTTTATAAGTGAAGCAGTAGCAATTTCTTGTTTTTCTCTATTTTCTTCGTATGATGTTTGCATCTTTTGCGGTTATAATAAACTTAACTCTCCATTAAAAATTATAATTTATTATATTCATCAGTATCACTGGCATCAGCGATTGAAGCTAAAGACTGTTCTTCGATGGAAGATGTCTCTGAGGATTTCTCCGCTATAGCTAAATTAATTTGATACCTATAATATTATATAGAAAATGTTTTTTTTTAAGTTTTTATGAAATGGCTTCTTGTTTAGAAAAAAACTTTCTATTTTATTTGTATTTTGCAATACATGTTTAAGTTTTTTTTCTCTTTCTCGATTTTTCTCCCTTTGGCACCACTCCTTCTTTTCTTGTATTCACTTTCATTCACTATATAACTATATACTCTACAAATTCAGCGACATATAACAAACTTCGTAGGTACTTCAATTTTACCGCAAACCGATGTTTGTAAAACTATTATCACAATTTTCATCCATGTGAATAAACCATTATTTTTTTGGTGACAAATATAAAAACAAATGTCATTGACTTGAAACTTGCCAAATTCACTTAAAATTTATATACAAATACCCATGAAAAACACACACAAACATGTAGTTCATAGATTTTGAGATTAAATCATATGAACAAAGCGTAATGTCTTGAAAATCTGTAATAATTATTTTTCTAATTCAACAAATATAGAAACAACTGCCATCGACTTTCAATTTACTTGGGCCCACTTGCAGGTACTTAATCGTGGTTAACCCGCCAATGGTGGCCTACTGGTCTGTGAGACCGGGTGTCGAATAACTTTATTCTCCGTTATTATTTTTTGTTGCAATTTCGAGTAGATGCCGCACTGCCGAACTTAAATTGATTAAATATCTTTGTTTGATTGTCAAAGAGCATAAATAAAAATAAAAAAACATGAACTATTAGTAACACGTATCGAAAAATCTTCAGTTGAAAACCCCGGTGCGCGAGACCGGCCGGCGTCACCATTGATCAAAGTCAAATTTGCGCCACCACTGGCGGGTTAAGAAATTAATCATGATTAAGTGTCTGATTAAGTCAAAATTCTGGAATTTAAAAGTTTATAAGAGATCCCAATCAATATGTTATTGTGTAAACAATTTGCGAATAAAATAGTTGTGTTTTAGAGAAGTACTAACTGGTACTAACCACTGATTAAAGTTAATCGGCTGTGGTGTAGGTGAGAATTAAACTTCATTTAGGTTTATAAATCCATAAACATCAGAAAAAACCTCATCCATAAATTTGGAGGAAAATATGTGAATCATCATTTCTTCAAAATCTTTAATAATTTTGGTGAAGTAATATAAAAATAATTGCAATCGACTTGAAACTTCAATCAGAATTATAATTCCATGAAAACTTTTAACAGCCTTCCATAGATTTTCATTTGACAAGCCCGACTTATCTTCTGAAAACCTAAATATTTTAATTGAATTTGTGACACAAACCAAGTGTTAATTTTTTATTTATCTGTTATTATTTTTAAAATGTTTCGCCAAGTGATGAGTGAGAAAGTTATTCAAGAAATACTAAATATTTTATTTTATTTTTTTCGATAAAATGTACATGTATTTATAATAATAATAATAATAATAATTTTATTAATGCCAGAACTAAAAGTTTTACACAAGTCAAGATAACATCAAATAAGAAGAACTACAGAAATTATTCACAAGTTATTTACATTTCCGGACTGAAATCAGACATATTTAATTAAATTTAAAATTGTAAACAGAAACAAGTTGACATATTAAAATATTAAAATAAGTGACTTAATATGGACGGGATACAGAACAGAAAACAGAAAACGGACAATACAAACTAACAGTAATAATTAATATGTTAAAAATGAGAATTACACAAATCATCCCTATAAAAAGCGCCTTTAAGCAGAAGCTCTTTTACTTTTATTTTAAAACATTCTAATGGCAAAACCCTGATTGTTTTAGGCAGTTTATTAAAAACTTAATACCATAGAAATTTGGCCCATACCTAGAGCGCTGTAGCCGTAGTGAAATGGTACACAATTCATCTCTGATCCTCGTATTATGTGCGTGTAAAGATTTGACTCTAATAGTTTAGGTTATGTTTCTTGACATAAACAAGACACTCGTAGATAAAAATGCAGGGAAGCGGTAATATTTTTAGTTCAATAAATTTCTCTCGACACTCCTCTCGAAAACCCAATCCGGACATAATTCTTATTGCTTTGCGTTGTAAACCAAACAATCTCTGGCTCGATGAAGAGTGGCCCCAGACCAATATCCCATATGATAGATGACAGTGTATCAATGAGAAATAAGCAGCTCGCATTACTTTTACTGAAACATTACGGCTTAAGTTTCTCAAAAGGAAAGTTGATTTATTATTTTTTTTGATACTGAATCCATAATAATTGATGGTCAACGATCAGCCCCAGAAATTTAACCGTTGTTTCAGCGTTGTAGTTTACATGTTGTGTTAAGGTAAACATCAGTGTAGCCGTTTTATTGGCGTTTAGACTTAACTTATTACTGTTGAACCATGTGTGCTTTTAGCTCCGCTGTCTCATTAATTGAACAAGGTTCATTCAATGTTTTGGTCGACGTAATTAGATTAGTATCGTCTGCGAACAGAACAACATTTACATCATCCATATACTCGTCAAAATCATTAGAATAAATTAAGTATAATAATGGACCCAGCGTAGACCCTTGTGGTACTACGTGTCGATTAGGTAAATGTTGGGATAATGAACCATTATGGTAGACTATTTGTTGTCTATTAGATAAAAATGATAAGATAAGTTTACAAGCTGTGGGTTCGAAATTATAAAGATACAATTTTCTTAGGAGTGTATTGTGTGAGACACAGTCAAAAGTCTTGCTCAGGTCTAGGAAAGTGACCATTGCGATTTCACCCTCCTCAAAAGATTTAACTATTTTATCCACAAGTCGATTAAGGCATCAGTAGTAGACATCTCTTCCCTAAATCCATACTGAGAGTTCGATAAAGTTAGAATCAAAGTTTTGTTATGAACTGATGCAGAATATTTTCTCCTTTCATTTAATGCCATTGCCTTTGCCGTATGTATGGGAAATGGAAAAACTGCGGAAATCTTAAGGTTGAAATTTTGCATAGTTATTCTTTAGATCTCGGGTTTTATTTCAGGCTACCGTTGGATGCGTGAAGAAGTGTTGTTATAGAGGAGGTAATTTATAATTAAACTGAATTAAAAATTGTCGATGTGGCCATCATGAAACTGTTTCAGATTTGATGGTATAAGAGATTTTTTTATGACATTTTACGCATTTCTCGACTTTTTGAAAAAGTAGTGGTATTTCGAAAAAACAATTCTTTATAAGTCGTTCATTTTGTCATTTTCTACAATTTTTACGTATGTAAGTTAGGTGTAACTATCATAATAATTTGATATTTATAAACCAAAAAAATGTTTCTATATTTAATTTTTTCTTGAAAATCAAAGAGTTTATCAATTACATTTATCAATAAAATTTGTGCAACATGCTTCAACATTTATAGAAAGGTTTTTAATTTTTTTAATTTTCATGGTTAAAAAACGATAAACACCCATTTTCGAATTCAAAGCTTTATTTATTCTTCCGATTGTCAAATAAAGCTTGTTGTCAAAAATCAATTTCGCTACTTGTATTATTTTTACTTTAAAATATTTTCAAACATAAGATATGAATTTTTACGAAATTTTACCAAAAACTTTTCAGTTCTTCGGATTATCAAATCAGACGTATGTTCAAAGTTTCATATCAATTGCTCTATTAGTTTTTGAGATACAGCGCGCACAGCTTGACGCATACATACACACACAGACACAATTTTTTTCGAGAAATGTTTGAAATCGCATCCAAGGACCTCAAAACGTATATTTCCTAATAATAAGTTTTAAAAAATCACCATACTTTTTCGTACGTTGGATGGAGAAAGTAAAAAAAAAATGTTTTAACAGGTAGGCCGTTGTAATAACGACAAAATTGATCATTATTTTTCTTCATTCCATTAAAAATCCATACCCTCACTGGGATTCGAACACAAGATCCTTAGTGTTAGTCTACACGAAGGTGTAGATAATAATTAATAATTAATACTTAATTTATTATTTAATTGATTTTAATCAGTATTGTACACGTGACCTAGTGTACAATAGAACATACAGGCAACATGCACCTGAATGAATTCTTCGAATAATATCTCTAATTGCATACGTCATTAACAATGTCAATTCGAATGGTCAATGAATCAGTCACGGTGGTACGCCAATTGCATAATAATTACATCGTGAGTCATTACGATGAATATTCAGAACTAACAACATAGACATTATTTTCTGTCGCATTCCATTATGACGAGAATTATTAAGTGAAACTTTGGTAATTCGATAGTAAGTAAGTAAAAGTAAAAAAAAAACTGCATTTTACAACATGTTTACCAACACATAATATGTTTACATTTTTTTCTTACCATTCAGAAGTAGCCGTGGAAAAAATGTTATTTAATGTTCTTTTACATTTTGTTTCCTTACTTCTGAATGTGCTATGGAAAAAAATGTTTAATGTTTTGAATTTGGATAGGTAACTGGTACCATTCGTCATTGGGATACAATTAATGGCGCTTCAGAGTGACGGGACCGACCTTCTGATTTACACAGGTGCGTACCCTGAAATTTGACAAGCATATGGGGGGGGGGGGGGGGTCTCACGGATATAATAACATTAATAAACATATGTGTAAACTGAAAATCCGTGAATATGACATTAAATAAAAGTGTAATATAGCAATGGCATTACGGTTAATAAAAATTCTAAAAAAAATTCCTACGGCCAGCTTTGGTAGTTAACACTCGGTATATAAATGTCTTGGGGGGTTTAAATCCAATAGCCACCCCTCTGGGTGCGCGTCTGGAATTACATAACAAGCCTAGTTACACATACACAAATACCCAAATCTACATTGCCTAAGGCCAGGCGCGCACTGGCAACTTTTCTTAAGCAACTTTTCAGTCACCGAAATCAAACACATTCAAGTTGCTTCGATTTTAAAATCGCCCGTGCGCGTGCTTACATTTACCTTAATGTGTTTGATTTTGGTGATTAAAAAGTTGCTTAGGAAAAGTTGTCAGTGCGCGCGTGGCCTAATAAGTACCACTACTACTAAAAACTTATTTTTTTAATTAAGAATTATTATTACTCGTAAGAATTCAATTTAATTAATCCCTGCACTTATTCAAATTTAGCTCTAACATAACAGTACTACTCTATATTTCAGAATAGATTAATCGCGTGTATAAATGTTAGTTATTAAATTAATATCAAGAGAAGACGTTTAATCCATTTCCGCCCGAAGACGCCAAATTACACCGTAGTTGCATAAAACGTTTTCTTTTTATGTGCAATTAATAACAGCTTCGATTTCGATTAATTGCATGCGTTAACCTGATTTATACGTCAATTATGTTCATGTGTGCGTTACGTGTTCGTTATTTCAAAGTATGCAGAATATGATGAGATTTCTAATTAATTGATCTCGCAATTATTAATTAACACGCGATATTATTAATTCTAACGGTATTCCACGATTAAACGTTTAAAAAATAAGTCAAAAGAAAGTTTTTTATAACATTAGGCCGGTGCGACCAAATGACTTATATGCAATTTATATTTTTTCTTGCTAAAAAAAATTGAATATTTTGCGATTTTTTTTAGTGCTTAGTAACGGTCGTTACCGCACTTCCTATTGCTTTCAATACCTTATCTTAGATTGTCTGGTAGTAAATTCAGCGCGATAGAGCTCGTAACATCTGCAATATCGCACTGTGTACTTATAAAATCTGTCTATCAACTGTCGTTGCTATTTTCATTGTGTGTGTACTTGTAGGTAAAGTATAGTATATAAGTTGTAGACCTATTATGCACGCGTGATATTGCGTTACTTGCTGGTCCGCTGCTCGTACGTAATTACTTGTGCTTCTTACAACTCTTGTTAAGTAATATACTATTAGAACATTATTCAACATTTTTTAGGATATTAATGATATAATGTTGGATCTGACGCATCTACGTCATAAAACTCGTTATTTCCGTCGTTGTCTTTATTCGAAATAATAAATTAAAAATGTCTCGGTATTGAAACAATGACCGTTAACGGCCAGAGAGAACGAGGCGTCTCGTCGTCAGTTTAAGCATATTAAATATTATCATAAGATTTAGCATTACGTGGACGTGGTTTGAATAAAAAGAACGGCTTATGTATTCTTAGAGCAAATTGAATGGGGGAGCCGTTGGAATTCCTTTTATTTCTTGTTTGTAAAATCGTAACTTAGCTAAATCCATGAATACATAAAAGAGCGACAATAAAATGAACTAAAATATGTGGAGGCTTTATGAATAGAAATAAACTTTTACCCTACAACTTGTTTCCTTATACGTATATTTATTTGATCTCGTACGATGTAAAAATGTTAGTGGCCGTACAATTCTTGAAATATAAACTTTTTTAGTGCACTCAGTATAAAAAGAAATTTGATTCGGGTGTGTAGTGAATGCGGAAAAATAAACATTGATTTTATGGTTCTCGTGTAAATAAAATGTTGCTATAACTTTAAACCATGTAGTTGAGATTTAGACGTTATTACATCTATTATTATCGAAAAGTTTTGATAAAAAATAATAGTAAAATGATGCTGAAAACAAAGTTGAAGCAATAATAAATTTCTGCAAATGACACAAATTATTCTACTTAATATTTTTTCTAGTCTATTACGTACGTAAACTTGTTTAAATAGTAAATATGTACAAAATACGATGGAAAAAATTCGTAAAATAAGAACTGACGGGAAAAAAGTACGGAATTCAATTAACGTATCCGTTCCAAATTCACGCCATTATTTCACTCCGAATTACTACAATTGTCCATTAATAAAGTACACACAGTACACACTCGGTAAAGTGGTTTTCTGCTTTTAGATACATCCAACACGGAATGGCATTTTAATTTTGAAACAGTTAAATGGCCGATTTCGAGAGCTATGCAAAAGAGCCGAACCGGAGGACTTGATCGTGACTAGAAATCACGTCACAATGCAAACAGCTCTCCGGCTGGTAATATATTTCCCAGTTGGCTCTCTTTACCGAATGACCTCAGGTACGTTTTATTTATAGGCGTTTGCATACAATTACGAGTTCATTTGGAATTAATTGCACAAACAGGTTTGTTTTAATTGGCAATAGACTTTGAATTGAAAATGCGTAAACAACTATTATAAAACAAATAGTCAAAACGAAATTAATTTTTGGTTATTAGGAATTTTAAGGAGTGAAGGATTTCGAATTAGTATATAGCATGTATAATATAGGAAATGGTTTTAGCCAGATAAATAATTCACATTTTAATAAAAATGGAACATCCAATCCATGGTGCTGTATGGATGGACATTTGTTCATAGTTTCTTTATTAATTATGATTTTTCCTTCAAATTACTTCATTACGTAGATATATGTATTGGTTAGCTATATGTTAAATTTAACTTTTGTTACTTAATTGGCTCTGCATTTTATCTGTTTAAAGTGAAATGTTGCTCACTTTGTTAATAATAAAAACTAAACAAAAACCTACACAGAAATACTTACAGCTATTTATAAAATATGTTAAAAAAGTGAAATATTTGAAATAGTTTATATTTACAAAAATATATTCGATTTCTTGAGCGGTTAGTTTGATAAGTACCCTATCTTTAATGCTTCTTCCATCACTCCCGTCGGGTGTAATACTCATTAGCATAAATAAATGTTTAAATTCATGTAATCAATTTGAACAAAAATATTTTATATCCTAAAAAAAATTAAATCCTGAGCCACTAGCAAGAAGTGAGGGTTACGAGATTAGCATGCTACTTGTTTATATTAAATTAATTCATTTTGGGTTTAAGGCGCAGCGACAAGTTAATGTCAAATCTAAACTGTTTTTTTTTTACTTTCTCCGTTACGAAGTATTTTTGTTGACAGATCTTTCACATTTTGACAGATACATCCTAAATAACATATGTTTAAAACTGTTCAAGGAAAATGATCCGAATTTTGCTCTAACAAATCTGGAAGACAAATTTTGAAGACAAAAATTGCACTTTTTCCAGAAATGGCCCTTTAAGTTCCACAATTGTGTCGACAGATGCTTGAAATTTTGACAAATACATCATATATAAAATATCTTTAGAACCGCCTAAATAAAATTATCCAAACTTTGCGGTGACTAAAATGGCAGCGTTTAAAGGCAAATTTTGAAGAGCGAAAATTCACTTTTTCCAGAAATCGTCTTGTAAATTCAAGACGTTTGTTGACAGATGCTTGGAATGTTGACAGATACATTTAAAGTAACATATCTTTAAAACTGTAAAAAAAAAATTATCCGAACTTTGCTCTAACAAAACTGGAAAACAAATTTTGAAGACAAAAATTGCACTTTTTCCAGAAATCGCCCTATAAATTCTACAATTTTGCCGACAAATGCTTGAAATTTTGACAGAGACATCCTAAATAAAATACCTTTAGATCTGCTTAAAAAAATTATCCGAACTTTGCTCTAACAAAACTGGAAGACTAATTTAGAATACAATAATTGCACTTTTTCCAGAAATCGCCCTGTAAATTCCACAATTTTGTAGACAGATGCTTGAAATTTTGACAGATACATTTCAAATAAAACATCTTTAGAATTATCGAAATAAAATTATCCAAAGTTTGCGGTGACAAAAATGGCAGCGCTTGAAGACAAATTTTGAAGACCGAAAACTTTTTCCAGAAATCGTCCTGTAAATTCCAGACTTTTGTTGACAGACGCTTGAAATTGTGACAGATGAATCTTAAATAATATATCTTTAAATAAGTTTTAAAAAAATCATCTGAACTTTCTTCTGACAAAAATGGCAGCACTAGAAGACAAATTTTGAAGACCGAAAATGCATTTATTTCCAGAAATCGTCCTGTAAATTCCAGATTTTTGTTGACAGATGTTTGAAATTTTGACAGATACATCCTAAATAACATATGTTTAAAACTGTTCAAAGAAAATTATTCGAATTTTGCTCTAACAAATCGGGAAGACACATTTTGAAGACAAAAATTGCACTTTTTCCAGAAATCGCCCTTTAAATTCCACAATTTTGTCGGCAAATGCTTGAAATTTTAATAGATACATCCTAAATAATATATCTTTAGAATCGTCTAAAGAAAATTATCCGAACTTTTCTCTGACAAAAGTGGCAGCGCTTAAAGACAAATTTTTAAGACTGAAAATGCACTTTTTCCATAAAACGTCCTGTAAGTTCCACAAAGAGATGCTTCAAATTTTGACAGATACATCCTAAATAAAATATCTTTAGGATCGTCGAAATAAAATTATCCAAATTTTGCGGTGACAAAATAGGCAGCGTTTAAGGACACATTTTGAAAACCGAAAATGCACTTTTTCCAGAAATATGATTTAAATTGAAAATAAACCATGATAGCGTAAATACAAATATTACTATCAAGTCGGAGAAAGTAACATGATGGCCACATCACCATTTTTTTTATTTTTGGTTTATAATTATGAAACGATAATAGTTATAGCAAATTTATGTGAATAATAATTGTAGAGAATGCCAAAATGAACAACTTTTAAAGAATAAGTTTTTTTCGAAATCTCGTTAGTTTTTGAATAAACCTAGTTTTTGAATTTAAAGTATAATTTTTCCATCTTTCATGATTTTGACGATTTAAACGTCAGTTTCATCCGAGTTTACACAACGCTCGATGTACATTTAAAATTTGATTTCAATTGAAAATAAACCCATGAAAACGTAAATAAAAAGTCGGAGAAAGTAACATGATGGCCACATCACCATTTTTTCTTATTTACTTAAGACCGTAAAGCTGCACGTTACTCATTTGTGACAGTAGAATGTAACAGTAGAGATAATAAAGTAAATTCTCTGTACAGTAAATTTCATCAAATCTATTAAAATTGTGCAATCCAATAATATCTCCTCACATTATATATAGATATAATTGTAAATATCCTCAAATTTCGTAATTTCAAGAGTACACCGCAAATATTTACCCAAAATTTTACAACACAAGTGTATTACGATTTTCATTAATGAGCAACTCGAATAAAAAAAAAGTGCGCAATAAACTGTAAAAACCGGTTGAGTCATCGAATTTCAACGAAGAAACGTTACGAGGTCCGCTTAGATTTAATATCTAGCGCGACCTTCCTCAATATTTCCAGAGTTTTTGAGGTGCCAGAAATTTCCTTAATAGCTTTCTTTTTTCTCGGAGAACTACGAAGTCACAAGTATTTTAGGTTAAGATAAAATTAGGGCGCATTCTGGGGGAGGGCCCAAGAAAATATATTTACGTTGTGGATGTCGTGAAGTCTTTACTCATTTAGTTCGCATGACTGAAAGTAACTAGAAGTAAAAACACGACTAACTATTAACATAGAAATTATTCTTGAAATATTTACAAAGCAATAGACAATACAAATAATAGGGCCTTGGCATATAACATAAACAAAATGCATACAATTTAATTTTACAGTATGAAGTTTATTTTACGATTTTTCTTGTTAGCACAGTTGCCAATTATGTTACTAATATCTAATTTGAAGTGTCTATGCACAAGTAAAAGTGCTAATTCCACTAGTCGTTCTTGGGACATAGTTGACCTAAGCCGAAAAGCTCCTTTCTGCTGACGCAACGCTTACTGGCCAAGCTAACATTATAGAAAACATATGTAATCACACAGTCACAATTGTTGTATTATTATTGATACACTTATTAAATTTTGTTAACTCTATTTCTGCAGATAACTTATACATCAGTAAAGAAGACTGAGTATTAGACTGGGGCGCGAAAACACTTTTTTTGGAAATCGACTAAGGCAAGTGAAAAATCTACTGTGTATGGGAACCAGAATCAAGCAGAAAAAAATTGAACACCATCAATTAATATTTAGGTCTCCCGCACTCATCTGAAAATTTTGGTCGCAACGAAAAAATTTATTTTGTTACTTTCTTTGTTTGCAAGTCAAATAACACTTTAAAAGCATCGTCAGCAAACAAGAGAAAAAAATTCGGATCGTTCAAATATTTTCTAGGTCTCCCGCACTTGTAAGTTATGGCCATTTTGATGATAAAAACTCTGAAATTAGGTAAGGGTTTTTAAAGCTCATCCGCGCTTAGTACGACTAATCTTTTCTACAGCGGAGGAAAAAAGAAATGAAACACTTGAAATTCGTGAAATTTCGACCATTTTCAAACGCCATAACTTGGCGAATTTCCAATCGATTTTAATGAATCTTCGAGGGCAAAAAACTTTGAAGTGTCTTCTTCAAAGTCATGCAATGGTTCCAACCTGAGTTTACCCCCTTAAAGTAGAGCCAAAATGGGATTTTTTCCCGAAAAATCATCAAATTTGGTTGAAAAGTCACCGAGTTATGTGCGAAAAATCTCAAAATGCACTTTTTTTTTCAAACACCCATAGCTTGGTGCCAAATCGTCGTAGGAACTTCGTTCTGTGAGTCCTGCATAGGGAATTGATCACGTTTTAATGCCTTTATGGTGGATCGAGTGGACAAAATTTTTCCAACTCCGTCAACATCGTCAAAGTTGGACATGGTTTCCAGAAAAAAACTTTTTTGTTTACTGGGGCGCTGCAGGCGGGCAGGAGGGATTACGTGTAGTTTCGCATGTATGAATTTAAAGAAGACACTACAAAGTTTTTTTCCCTCAAAGATTAATCAAAATCGATTGAAAATACACCGAGTTATGGCGGTTTGAAAATGGTCGAAATTTCACGAATTTAATGTGTTTCATTTTTTTTTCTTTACTAATACTCATTTTAATGCTTTGGCCTTGTATGATTCTGGTAGATCACATGTTTCAAAGGAAAATAAAAGAGTTTAACTTGTAAAATTAAACTTTATTGACTTTTAAGATAAAAAAGTAAGTAAATAAAATAATCATGAAGAAATCAAAATAATGTAAAATTATTACAAACGTTAAATCACTTGCTTAAAATGTCTGGAGTATAAAGACTTTAAATACAATCATTTTGTCTAAAACGAAAAATAGTTCAAATCTATGGTGCGGTGGCATCGTCTTTAGTTTGGACGGAACTAGCAAACTGCTTCTTTCTTTCAAATTTCGGCAACAGGGAGCGGCTTAGAGTCTTGCGCGTATGAAGCCATCGCAGCTCTCGCGTCCGCAAATAGTTCCTGCAGCTTCCGTGACCACCTTGACGTTTCGCTCGACTGCTTGTGTGTGTGTGTGTGACGGTACTTCGAACGCCTTTTCGTTCAGTGAAGGGTTCCGGGCTATAGACTCGAGTTCTTCAATGGACAGGTGAGACAAAAGTGGGGGAGGTGTTACTTTTGTAGACTGCCAGCAGATCATATCAATGTAGTCGGTTGCATTAAAATTTATTTTTGGCAACAAAAATCTTTTCAGTTCGTTGTTGGTATTTTCTCTTGCTTTCGACGATCTTCTTAAGATCTTCGTTAAGGTACTGGCTTAACTGAATACTCTTGAAAACATTTTCCGACACATGGGCAATAGAAGGACGGCTTTTAATGAAAAACCAGGCTGGAGCGTAAACCTTGACTATGAAAGTGGCTAGTTTACGCAACTCTTCGCTTGGATTTTTTGCTGAAATGTAGAGACGAAGGACTCGATTTGCCAAGGTTAGTCGCCTTGCGTGAGATAAGTTACCAGGGTTTCGATCCCCTGGACAAAACCCTGACGAGACAGCCTTGCATATGTAGCGCAAATAAACTTGATTGGTACTGAGATCAGGAACGTTGATTTCTGGCATATTTTCACACTTCAGTAAACTTTTTCCAATTGGACTGAGGAACCCCGTCGGCCCGTTTGTTGGTCCATCTAGACCAGTGGTGGGGAAACTTTTTTTAAGACGGGCCATTTGTAATAACTAGACAATCGTAGCGGGCCAAAGAATAATGCTTAATCGTTAACTAATTTATGTGTTCTATAAACATATACATATATTATTACATACACTTATTATTTTAATAGTAAAAAAGCAAAAGGTAACAAAATTATAAGCACAAAATATAAAATGAATTTAGTGTAGTTCTTGATGTGAAGTATTATCACTTTATTTTCTGGTGTCATTACTGGTTGATGGTGCATGAGAAAAATGAAATTGAGACTGTTTCATCAAAATTTCATCATAGTCCGGTTCCATTTGCGAAGCAGAAATTCTTAAAACTGATGAAAGGTGCTCATCTGTAATTCTGTTTCTTAAAGAAGTTTTCCTAAGCTTCATTGTTGAAAAGATTTGTTCGCATATATAAGATGAGCCGAACATTGTCATTATCTTCATTGCATGAGTAATTAGATTTGGGAAATTATGTGGACTTAAATTTTTATAAAATTCTAGTAATGGTACTGTATGAAAAGTTTGTTTCAGGAGAGTATTACAGTTCAGTTCTATTAACTCAAGTTGAAATTTTGCATCAACTTCTTCGTAATTAACATTGAATCCTTTCAAATTCTGTAGATAGTTTTCTCAAATTAATTTCGTATTTTTTAATCTTATTGTTTGATATAGTGAATTTTAAAGATTGTATTCTTGGAAAATGAGAAAAATCAGATTTAGAGATCTGCTTAGCAAATAATAATAACTGCAATTTGAAACTTTTCAGGTATTGCCAAATATCGTGAAGAAACTGTTTTTTTCCTTGCAATTTGAGATTAAGTTTATTCATGTGTACGAGGAGGTCTGTGAAAAAAGCGAAATCAGAAAGCCACGTTTCGTTTTCTAAGACGTCAAATTGATTATAAATGTCTTTATCAAGAAGAAAATTCACAATATCGTCTTTTAAATCCCAAATTCTTTCAAATACTTTTCCAGCACTTAACCAACGAACTTTTGAATAATACAGGACATCGGAATGCTCAGCACGTACGGACTCCAAAAACTGTTGAAACTGGCGATGTAATAATCCTCTGGAACGAATCATATTTACTAGTTTTACAACAATATTAAGTATATGGTCAATATCTAAAGCCGATTTGCAGAGAGCATCCTGATGTATAAGGCAATGCAAAAAAACAACATCATTTTCCGGATACTTAGAATTAAATTTCCCAACAAATCCTTGATTGATTCCAACCATATTAGGAGTACCATCTGTAGTTACATTACATGGCTTGTCAATAGGTAAACGAAGTTTATCGATGCAATTTTCAAATTCACAAAATATATCGGCACCAGTCGTTGTTCCTTTCATTGACTGCAGCCCTGCAAGTTCTTCTGTAATTTCAAAGTGGGCGTTGATTCCTCTTACAAATATGAGTAACTGCGCAGTATCGCTGATATCTGTACTTTCATCCATGGTAATTGAATAAAAAATAAATTTTTGAGTTTTTGTAGTCTGTTGTGAAATTAGATTTTTATCAATATTTTCAATTCTCTCGGTGATTGTTCTTCTTGAGAGAGGCAGTGACTGAAAATCCTTTTTCTTGTCAGGGCACATAATATCGCACACATCTATCATGCACTGCTTTATAAATTCACCATCTGAAAATGCTTTATTAAATTTAGCAATATTTCAAGCCAATACATAACTGGCTTTCATAGCGCATCTTTGAGAATGATTAGCTCTCTGAAATAATTGTTGTTGACTTGATAATTTTTTTATTAAATCTTTCGATTTAATTTTTTTCACCTCTTCACTTAACGATGAGTAGTTTTCATGTTTGCTCTTGAAATGGCGTTGAATATTATATTCTTTTAAAACTGCAACATTGTATTGCAAAGTAAGCACACAGGTTTTTCTTTAAATAAAGTAAAGAAATATTTCCACGTCCATTCTTCTTTAAAAACTCGACATTCTGAATCCACTTTTCTTTTTTTAACATCCATTTTAGACGTTACCTACTACGGAGAACAACACACAGAAACGCAATTGACGAAAGCTTACTGCTAACTAATGCTCTTACGCGGGAGTTTGTTGAGGCACTGGGAGTTTGGGGATTACACAAACAATTACTCGAGTCACAGCGGGTCGTTGCAGATGACTGACTAAGTCGCTAACTAACTGATCTTCGGGCGGCCTCGCTTGTATTTATACCTACCTGCGAGAGTGTCTGGAAGTTTCGTGCGAAGATGAGTGAGTCATCTGTTTAGGTCGGATGGATTTGTCCAGAATACTATTGTGTTTTGAATATCGCCGCAGGTAGTTTTTATGCGGGTCGTCACATTACGAAGTAAGAACGCGTTCAAACATTCTCACGACGGGACTCTTAAACGGGCCGGATTAAACCTTTCCGCGAGCCGGACTTGGCCCGCGGGCCGTAGTTTCCCCATCACTGATCTAGACATTCAGAAGAAGCAAACATACGATGACCTGAAGTGGTTTTTGCAACCGAAGTTCAATTAACCGTATTGCTCCGTTGTGTTTCACTGTGTTAGTTGCAGTCCCGTCGCAGCCAACGGCTTCCAAACTATTTAAGCTGGTGTCTTTAATTTCGGCATACTAAAAAATTACATTTGCTATAGCTTTTCCACTCCTATTTACTAGTGTTACGTGTCCAAAATACTTACATTCGGGCTCTTCTACTAAAGATATGTGTTCTTCAACGATAGTCTTGCGGTGCTGCTTTCCGTCTTTGTATTCCGTAATCAAAGTTTTGTCTCTCCAAACGTCAAAATAAAGGATTATTAAATTAGATGTTCTGGTTAGGGTAGTTGCTTGTCGACTCTTGGTCCGCTCTCGCTGTATTTTCCTCTTGCCAACGACTGCAGATTGACCTTCTGTGGATACCACGCCGATGTCTTTTAAA
Organism: Ocypus olens; assembly: GCA_910593695.2. Taxonomy (NCBI): domain Eukaryota; kingdom Metazoa; phylum Arthropoda; class Insecta; order Coleoptera; family Staphylinidae; genus Ocypus; species Ocypus olens. The sequence continues at coordinate 561,740 of OU343054.1, forward strand.
AGCGCGCTAGCCAGTTCAGCTCCTGCTCGATTGGATACACCTCTCCTATCCAAAGTTATTGCGAAATTCTTCAGATTTGGAGGTAGCTCTTTTTTTGGCGGGAACTGTGCTGACTTCCTTAGGTGTTACGACGTATCTCTTCTTTTTGCCTATTTCACACTCACTTCCAGAAGTACTCGAATAAACATCACTTTCCGAATCACTTGCTCTTAGGCTAGAAATAAGATTTTTTTCCGGATACCTTTGGAGACGTTTTTCCACGCCTGGAAGCAAGCTGTGGCTCGTAAAATTTCCAAGCTAGCTTCTTCTTAATCTTTTTGCTTTCAATATAATCACATTCTGCCATCGCCATCTTGAATACCGTTCTTTGATCCAGTAAGAATACGTGCTCTTTCACGGGTACTTTCTTGTCTGCTTCGCAATGACATCCATTGAGTTTAGCGCACTTACACGAGCAAATGTCGAGAAGGGATATACTCACTTTTTTCTTGAAGTCTGTCACACTTTTTTCGTACTTAAGTTAAGATCCCTTTTCCTTGCGCTGTACCGGACGATTTCTTTAATTTTATCATATGATGCGTGCAATTTTAAAATCATGTAGCCAATGTTTTTGTACTGGACACAGGAATAGACGCCTTTTTCCATATCTCTTCCACTTTTGAAGCCACACGAACTGCTATTGCTTTATCGAGTTGATCACGTGCTTGCGCCAAGTGATCATTGCTTCCCAAGTCGGTGGTCATTTTTGTAACAGTTTTTGAAAAAATTGCTAATCATACTTTCACCATAGTAAAACTCTCATTTTAAATAAATTTCATTAAAACTACTCGTCATTTACGCTTAGTGCGGGAGACCTAAATATTATTTTTCCGTTGCTCGTTGGTTAATGGCTAACTTTAATGTACCCAAATGTATCAAAAATCGTTCATTAATGACCCCTTTTAATGAACGATTTTTCATTAATAAACGATTTTTCATTAATGAACGATTTCTAGGGCCGCGGTGGTCTAGTGGGTAGACGGCCTCTGGACCCCGCTGGTGCGGGTTCGAGTCCCGTCCGGGCGGTCACCTTTTTTTGAACTTTTTTAACACGAAAAATGGCCGTGGGTCCCTGGATATATTTAGTCTTTGTCCTCATTTCACTTAAATGAATTATGCTATACATCGGTTATAGCTGAATGCCCTAACTGGATAAGCCAATTCCCTATCATCCTCGATTCCCTAACATGAATTCCTATCAATCATATTTCTTAAAAAAAAAGAACGATTTATAGTTAAGCATTAAATAGCTAATTCATGAGTGGCTAATTACTCATAATTACTGGAAATGTAACTGATAATAGCAAGAAAACGATCGATAATTTGTTTCACATGTAAATGCAAAAAAATATAAATTCTCTGCACTAGAAACAAATTAGCGGTGAACCACCTTCGATTTTGTTATACAATAATGTCAAAGTGTGAAACATCACATTTATAAAAACGCGTGTATCAATGTCTGCTACTATGGATACTGTCGAGTTTAAATTAACACCGCCAAAAGTACTAACCATTGCAAATAATGCAACATTAAATTTGCTTCCTTCGGAATCTGCGCTATTCGCATGTTTTGCCGATATTGCTGCAAAGGGCTTAATAGCAAGTTTATTTGTTTGTTTTGTTTGGATTTTCTCTAATCTACTTTCTAATGTTGATCTAAGTTACGATCAACGGAAAAATCTTGTAACCAACTTGTGTGTTAATTGGCGATTAATGATCTTAACAATTAACGCCCTCGCGCAAGCGCTCGTGCGTGAAAATGTCTCGATCATTAATCGCTATCATTAACACACTTGTTGGTTAAATAACTATTAACGACCCGAATTTCTTTCTCTTGTTTGCTGACGATATTTTTAAGGTGTTAATTTAAGTAACAAAATACATTTTTTCGATTTTTTAGAAAAAATGCTTATTTTTACTGAAAAACTCAAATTTTCATGTGAGTGCGGGAGACCTAAATATTAATTGATGGTATTAATTTTTACTTTCTCCGTTGCAAAGTATTGTGATCGTGAAAATTTTGTGGCCATCATGTTACTTTCTCCGACTTGATGGTATCATGGCCATTTATATTTACGTTTTCATTGTTTATTTTCAATGGAAATCATATTTTAAATGTACATCGAGCGTTGTGTACACTCGGATGAAACTGACGTTTAAAACGTCAAAATTATGAAAGATGGAAAAATTATACTTCAAATTCAAAAACTCAGTTTACTCAAAACCTACAGGGATTTCGAAAAAAATTATTCTTTATAAGTTGTTCATTTTAGCATGCTCTACAATTATTATTAACATAAATTTGCTGTAACTATTATCGTTTCATAATTATAAACTAAAAATTTAAAAAAATTATAAATGTTTTTCTCGAATAAAAATGATTTTATGAAAAATGTTTTCAAGCAAAAGATGTTAATTTCTTTATTGTCTTCAATGTTTGGTTAAATGTTTTTGTGATATTTTTCATATTTAAAAAATATTGGCAAAAAACAAAAAACAGCTAAGGTAAACACCCACTTCCGGTGTGCGAAATATCAATTGCTCTATTAGTTTTTGAAATACAGCGCGCACAGGCAGACACACACATGCACAGACACCTACACAGACTCACACGCACACAGAGACACATTTTTTTTTACTTTCTCCGTTACGAAGTACGAGAAAGTATTGTGATCGTGATTTTTTTTTCAAACAATTTTTTACGGAAATATCCGTTTTAGGGTCCCTAGATGCCATTTCAACAATTTCTGGAAAAAAATTGTCTGTGTGTGTGTGTGTGTGTGTGTGTGTGTGCGTGTGTCTGTGTGTGTGTGTGTGTCTCTGTGTCTGTGTCTGTATCTCAAAAACTAATAGAGCAATTGATATGAAACTTTGAACATCCGCCTTATTTGATAATCTGAAGAACAACTGAAAAGCTTCTGGTAAAATTTCGTACACCAGAAGTGGGCGTTTACCTTAACTGTTTTTTGTTTTTTGCCTATATTTTCTTAAATATGAAAAATATTACAAAAACATTTAAACAAACTTTGAAGACAACGAAGAAATCACCCCAAAACGGATATTTCCGTAAAAAAATTTTTTGAAAGAAAATCACGATCACAATACTTTCTCGTACTTCGTAACGGAGAAAGTAAAAATATGAAATTGGAAACATCTATTCTAATAATGTTAAGGACAGTACTATGAAATAGATATAAAATCTGTCAAATAAAAATTCAATTTAGATTCTGAATGTTTAAAATTCAGAGTTTTTATTCGATGGAATTAATGTCTACTTCATATTACTACCCTTAATAATATAAACTACAAACACGTAAATATTAAAACAATGCATCTATTCTAATATTTCTATGAAAGGAACAAAAAATAAACTTTTTGAAACAATATATAAATAACATGCTAATTACTAATATTGGTAGTCTAGTTTAGGTAACGTATAATGTGAAAAAAAAATTATGGATGTGAAGCTGATATTTTCAGAAATATTTTGGCACCTTCACCATCACGGCATACATAGATCCTTCGTTAAATTTTTGAAATAATTCAAACTGACCCACCTACATTAATATTTTATAAACATTATTTCAATATTTAATGCAATTACAGACGATTTTGGATAAAATTTTATATTATACTCATGTGGAATTACTCATTAGTCACTTAAGAAATGTTTTGCTTGCGTGACTAATTACGTACACTCCACACTCGTATAATATATAACTATTATATCCCACCGTATCGGCCAAATCAAGTGGAGCCTTTTCATTATCTATGTCCGAGTCTCATAGATATTAAAATACAATATATTTCAATATCTCAATTTCTTTTATGTTTTTATTGTATATTGAAAGTAAGAATCAAGTAGAAATAAACAACCTAAAAATTTGTGCCCTTCATTTTTTGGATTTATGGGCTCAATATTTAGGGATGGTTTCCAATATTGCAGGCTATGACCCAAATTTTTGTATATTTGACCCACAGTTTTGGATTTTCGGCTCTACACTTAGCTACACTTTGGATTTTTGGTTTCAGTTTTTAAATTTACGGTCCTAAATTTCGTAGTTTTTACTAAAATTTGACCTAAATTTATGGATTTAGGGCTCTACATTTTGAATTTTTCGTCCTAAACCATAGTTCATAGACTTTCGATTCCAGTTTTTGAATTTTGACCTCAATTTGACTTAAATTTATGGATTTTGGATTTTGAGCTCTACATTTTGCAATTTTGACATTAACATCAAAAGTGCTTCCATGCCTAGTAACAGGATATGTAAAGTTAACAGTGACGGTTCGCGGGGTTTTTTCTGGTACGGCCGAGGAACAAGAGGTGGTAATACAGATAGGTGCAGCCGTCTCTGCAACTGACCCTACCTATCTGTATTACCACCTCTTGCCCCTCGGCCGTACCAGAAAAAACCCCGCCAACCGTCACTGAAAGTTAATAAATAAATAAATATGATCTACTATTAATATGTCGGTAACAATTGAAACGTATAAATTGGCGTTAATAAAGTAACATGCTTTAAGAAAAGTTATATTGCAATTCATGTTTACAAACAGTTTTGAAATAGGTCACGATAATGTTAAATGTTCTCATAGGTATTGAAATACAATAGCAAATATTAATTTCTCTTATAATTTGGTTATGTTTTTATTGTATATTAAAAGTAACAATAGACAGCCTTTCAAAAATTACACTAAAATTCGCTGTTCACAAAATACTCAAAGGTATTTCTAGTCAGCTTTTAGGTTATATTTACATAGTTATTCACTGAAGTGAATTATAAATTCATTATTCAATCCAGTGCATTACAGGTATGATTTTTCACGAAAAATATGCTAATAATTACAATATAATCAAATAGATGTAGAAAAAAGTGTATTAAAAATTTGCATTTAGATTTTTTTATTAGACCGACTTGCGCTTAGTCTCGGTAACTTTGACTATCAGCTATCATCATTTCCATTTAGATCGGTTTTCTAGTAGTATCGCCCGCCGTAACATTTTTAGCGCTTTCAAAAACATATTTAAGGAACCAGAAATTGCTTCCTCAATTACTTTCTTTTTTATTCGTGTTTAAGCGGGAAATATGACATAAACAATGCTCATGGGAACTAGTTATGTAGGTAGAAAGGTTGACGGTTAACATCTTTCCGAGATAACAGTTTTTAAACCGCTAGACGATTTCAGTGCAGAGCTAATAAGGACACGCTTAAAACATTTAGTTTGGACATTTAACCTGTGTAAATATAACAGGTTGTAATAAAAAATGGATTGCATCCAATATTTACTTACGTACGGAATAATGAAACGTATTTGGATAAGATATCAAATGTAGATAACTGAGTCATCTTGTCGCGCAGATAAGGTTTAATTGAAACAGGTACAACGTGTTTGTGTTTGTGAATCTCGCAATTAAGGTACGCGCGGGTTCTCTTTTTCTGGTTAAAAGGGTTACTTACGGTGGCGGTCAGCTTGCCCCTGACTGTGATTCCAATTTGGGAAACGATCTTGATCTCGACGCCGGGCTCTATCACCAATTCGGCGTTCCTCTCTATAATTAAATCGTTTTTGAGCAAATGGGGACTCTGGTTTTTGCTGAAGATTAATCGTCCCTCGGTTATCGTCCCGCCAGGATGCTCGCTGAGGGAAGGCGCGCGCCCTTCGTATCCTTCCGTTGTCCACAGGTTGTCCGAATATTGAGATGAGGCCACACCGAAAATCGTAACGCACCACAAAAACGCACAGCACGTCCTGAATTTTCCCATTTTCGCGTTTCGTAGGGAAGCCTAGACGCGGACCATTTTAAGAAGAAAACGCGAATTTCGATAACCGTAGGTGATTAGATTAGATAATTATCGATTAATAGATTCGTGCACGTTATCTAGTTAAAGACAAGGGTGGCGGAATTTTGTACCTGGATATTACGTTAGCGGATAAAAATTTCTCCAGTTCTAAAACGTGTGCGTCTCCCACTCTCGCTTTATTTATTTCGAAACAACACATTCCATTCGCCAAGGTGTCTTCATTTAATCACTCACATATGTCCGTCCATTCGATCAAACAAATGACGCACACACCCGCACAGCGCACCACTTGTTTTTAAACTTTGTTTCGCGACAAACGATCATACCAGCTCGCGTTTGTTAAACAAAAGCCAGGGGACCGTTGCTATAGGCGCGGTCTCTTTCGTTTACACGTTAAAAAACCGCAGTCACGTGACTTCCAGGTAGTCCCCACTCACCTGTACACAGGTAAGAACAGGTGGGAATGTTTATTATTCGGCCGTCAGGGCGCGTATCTTGCCGGACAGTCTTTCGGTCGATGGATACTCGAATACAGTGAATACCCCTTTCTTTCGTCTTTCAAACCGTGGATTTCTGCTTAATTGTGCGTGGGTCTGCTTCCTAATTGCCCTCTTGCAACTTTTAAGTGAGGTGATTAATACCGAGACATTTCCAAAATCATTAAGAAGTGCATTACACTCGTTACAGTAATTGCTTACTAAGCACTTCAGCATCCAGAATTATCTTTTAAGGTTAAGTTTTAAAGGGGAGTCTACTAAATTATTATTTAATGCCATAAAATATTATATAAACGGGCTGAAAGACCTCTGGTCGATAGCACTAAAAGAAGAGGACATAATAGAAAAAACAAAACAGTATTCATATCTTATGCTTTGTAAGACTTTTAACGTTCAAGGTTTAGTGTTTAAGTAAAGTAGAACTAACGTATTAGTTATATTGAATAAAGTAGAAAAATAGCGTCAATATATAAGCTGACCAACCGTTCCCTTAGGAAGGACAGTTCTCCTTTTGTAAGTTCTGCCCTCCCTCGAAAAAATATCCTCCTACATGTCCTCCTTATCTACATTTGAAGCCCAATCTGTAATTTTTTCATCTAAAGAAATACCAGGTATTAAAATAGATGACATTTGCGTCTTTAACACGTTAAGCCCGCGCGTGGAGTGCAAAATTTTTGGTCACAGTGCCCAAATTTGTTCCGTTCTATGCTTGACAAAAAGAAAATCAGCCAGGAAAATGCGGCCCCAAGAGCATTAAGTGGTCCCTGGGACGGCTGCATATCATATGCCATATATTTAGCATTAGAGAGTGACTCTAGGCGGCACGCTATCCGAAAATACTAAACCAGCGTGACACCGCGTTGATGTCACCCCGTCTGGAGGGTCGGTGAAAGTGTGACAAGATAAAAAAGTCCTGAAAAAAGAGTCCTGACAAAAAATGGTCCTTCAAAAAGACCAGAAATAAAGTCCTGAAGGAAAGTCCTGAAAATAGACCTGGAGAAACAGTTTTGGAAATTAAGTCTTCAAAAAAAGTTGTGAAAAAGAGTCGTGAAAAAAGTCCTGCAAAAAGAGTCCTGAAAAATGAAGTCTTCATATAAAACACCAGAAATAAATGCCCTTAAAAAATCCTGGAATAAGTCCGAAAAAGGGACCTAAAAAAGTCCTGAAAAAAGTCCCGAAAAAGAGTCCCGAAAATATCCTGAAAAAATGGTGATGTGGCCATCATGTTACTTTCTCCGACTTGATGGTATTATTTATATTTACGCTTTCATGGTTTATTTCCTATTTAAATCATATTTTAAGTGTGCATCGAACGTTTCGTAGACTCGGATAAAACTGACGTTTAAAACGTCAAAATTATGAAAGATGGAAAAATGTACTTCAAATTCAAAAACTCAGTTTACTCAAAAACTAAAGAGATTTCGAAAAAAACTTATTCTTCATAAATTGTTCATTTTGGCATTCTCTACAATTATTATTAACATACATTTGCTGTAACTCTTAGCGTTTCATAATTGTATACCAAAAATGAAAAAAATAATAATACATTTTTTTCTCGAATAACAATGATTTTATGAAAAATGTTTTCAAACAAAATAATCGCATTTCTTTATTGTCTTCAATATTTGTTTAAATGTTTTTGTGATATCTTTCATATTTAAGAAAATATTGGCAAAAAACAAAAAACAGTTAAGGTAAACACCCACTTCCGGTGTACGAAATTTTACCAAAAGCTTTTCAGTTCTTCGGATCATCAAATAAAACTTATGTTCAAAGTTTCATATCAATTGGTCTATTAGTTTTTGAGATACAGCGCGCACAGACACACACACACACACACACACACACACAGACACAAAAAATTTTTTTCCAAAAATTGTTGAAATGGCATCTAGGGACCCCAAAACGGATATTTCCGTAAAAAAAATTTTTGAAAAAAAAATCACGATCACAATACTTTCTCGTACTTCGTAACGGAGAAAGTAAAAATGTCCTGTAATAACAGTCTTCAAAAAGATTTATGAAAATAACATCGTAGAAAGATCCTAAAAAAAAAACATTTTTGAAAAATACCTTGTAAAAAGAGCATTAAAAAAGTCCTGAGAAAGTTCTGAAGAAATTGTCCAGAAAAAAATCCCAAAAAGAGTCTTGAAAAAAAGTCCTGAAAATTAATCCTATAAAAAATGACCTGAAACATAGTACTGAAAATAGTAAAGTAGGCTTGAAAAATAATTCTGAAAAATGTTATGAAGAAAATTCTAAAAAGAAGTCCTGAACAAGAGGTTCTTAACAAAATTTCAAAAAAGTCCTGGAGGAACAGTTCTGGAATTAAAATCGCAAAAGAAAGTATTGATAAGCCGTGAAAAAAAGTCCTGAAAGATAGTCTTCATGCAAAATACCAGAAATTAATGTCCTGAAAAAGAGTCCTTAAAGAAAGTCCTAAAATAAGTTCAGAAAAGGAGTCCTGATGAAATATCATAAAAAATTGTCCTGAAAATAACATGTCTAAAAAATTCTGAAAAAAGGCATTGTAAAAAGTCCTTAAAAATATATCCCAAAGTCTTGAAAAAGTCCTGTAAAAAGGCCTAAAATAAATCAAAATAATGCAAAATAGAAAAATTATACTTCAAATTCAAAAACTCAGTTTACTCAAAAACTAAAGAGATTTCGAAAAAAACTTATTCTTTATAAGTTGTTCATTTTAGTATTCTCTACAATTATTAATAACATAAATTTGCTGTAACAATGATCGTTTTATAATTATAAACCAAAAATTAAAAAGAAATACATTTTATTCTCGAATAAAAATGATTTTATGAAAAATGTTTTCAATGTTTGTTTAGATGTTTTTGTGACACACACACACACACACACACACACACACAGAGATACAAAAAAAAATTCCAGAAATTGTTGAAATGGCATCTAGGAACCCCAAAACGGATATTTCCGAAACAAATTATTTTTTTTTAAATCACGATCACAATACTTTCTCGTACTTCGTAACGGAGAAAGTAAAAATCATTGTGTCTGTGTGTGTGTGTGTGTGCGTGTGTCTGTGTGTCTGTCTGTCTGTGCGCGCTGTATCTCAAAAACTAATAGACCAATTGATATGAAACTTTGAACATAAGTTTTTTTTGATAATCCGGAGAACTGAAAAGCTTTTGGTAAAATTTCGTAACCTTAACTGTTTTTTTGTTTTTTGCCAATATTTTCTTAAATATGAAAAATATCACAAAAACATTTAAACAAGCATTAAAGACAACAAATAAATGAACATCTTTTGCTTGAAAACATTTTTCATAAAATCATTTTTATTCGAGAAAAAAATTTATTATTTTTTTTAAATTTTTGGTTTATAATTATAAAACGATAATAGTTACAGCAAATTTATGTTAATAATAATTGTAGAGAATTTCTCAAAAACTAATAGACCAATTGATATGAAACTTTGAACATCCGTCTCATTTGATAATCTGAAGAACTGAAAAGCTTTTGGTAAAATTTTGTACACCGGAAGTGGGTGTTTACCTTAACTGTTTTTTGTTTTTTTCCAATATTTTCTTAAATATGAAAAATATCACAAAAACATTTAAACAAATATTGAAGACAATAAAGAAATAAATATCTTTGGTTTGAAAATATTTCTCATAAAATCATTGGTAATAATTTTTTTTTCATTTTGGGTTTATAATTATGAAACGATAATAGTTACAGCAAATTTATGTGAAAAGTAATTGTAGAGAATGCCAAAATTAACAACTTATAAAGAATAAGTTTTTTTCGAAATCTCTTTGGTTTTTGAGTAAACTCAGCTTTTAAATTTGCAGTATAATGTTTCCATCTTTCATAATGTTGACGTTTTAAACGTCAGATCCATCCGAGTGTACAAACGTTCGATGTACATTTAAAATATGATTTAAATTGAAAATAAACCAAGAAAGCGTAAATATAAATGATACCCTCTAGTCGAAGAAAGTAACATGATGGCCACATCACCATATTTTTTCAGAAATAGTTGAAACGGCATCTAGGAACCCCAAAACGGATATTTCCGTAAAGAAAATTGAATTTTTTTTCACGATCACAATACTTTCTCGTACTTCGTAACGAAGAAAGTAAAAATGCTGGTTTCTAGCCTAGAGATTAGATATAGATGACGCCCATAGAGTCTGAATGAAAATTAGATTCCATATTACATTTTCATTAACTTAAACTGATTCACGGTGACTTTCTCTTATAAATTGCGCAACGTCAATGCTGGGTGAATTAAGAAAATGAACTTAATAATAATTCCTGATATGAAAATCGTTGAATACAAGAAAACTATTGAGATTAAGTATAGGGAACCCTAATACAATCTCAAAGATAATTAGATTCTACGCGAGGATAATAAATACAGGGTGTGCCATTTGAAAAAAAAGAAGAAGAATTCGACTTTATAAGTTGGGATGTTTTTACCACATTTTATTATCACCCTGTATAATTTTGTATATGAAATCATGATTGGTCATGTACAGGACGGCAAATCTAAGTTGGCCAGACGCTCAGAGAGGAAATGAAAGCTCTCTCTCTCTCTCTCTCTACTGCATAGAGATATTCTTCGCGTGTGCTATTCATTTAAAACTCAATCGGGCGTTCTCCTCCACATAATTAATTAATTATGCACGAGAATTATCTCACGAGACTGTCTAGCAAGAGCACGGCCACGAGTTAATTTACTTTGGAAAACCATTGCACTGTCACTTTTGAAAATGAATGTACCAGGCGCGTGAACTCTTCACGAAATCTATCTACGGCGCCCTTCGAAGGTTCCGCCCATAATTTTGCCACTGCGCAACGGCAAGTTACGTTCGCCAAACCTTCCACCAAACAATGGAAATGATTATAAAGGTTTAGCGTCTGACGCAAAAATAAAATTTCAAGTGAACCATTCATTTCAACAAATCTTTCGAAAACGGTAAACGATAGGTATAGGAAATATTGAAGTAACTCAACTTTATTTGTTCACTAAAATTCATAAATGACAGAAAAGACAGGGTGGTCTATTAAAAAAAATGGTGATGTGGCCATCATGTTACTTTCTCCGACTTGATGGTATCATTTATATTTACGCTTTCATGGTTTATTTTAAATTTAAATCCTATTTTAAATATACATCGAACGTTTTGTAGAACCGGACGAAACTGACGTTTAAAACGTCAAAATTATGAAAGATGGAAAAATTATACTTGTTCATTTTGGCATTCTCTACAATTATTATTCACATAAATTTTCTATAACTATTAGCGTTTCAAAAATGAAAAATCTCGAATCACAATGATTTTATGAAAAATATTTTAAATCCAAAGATGTTCATTTCTTTGTTGTCTTTAATATTTGCTTAAATATTTTTGTGATATTTTTCATATTTAAGAAAATATTGGCAAAAAACAAAAAACAGTTAAGGTAAACGCCCACTTTCGGTGTACGAAATTTTACCAAAAGCTTTTCAGTTCTTCAGATTATCAAATAAGACGGATGTTCAAAGTTTCATATCAATTGCTCTATTAGTTTTTGAGATACAGCGCGCACAGCACACACACACACACACAAACGAAAAAAAAATTCTAGAAATTGTTGAAATGGCATCTAGGGACCCCAAAACGGATATTTCCGTAAAAAAAATTTTTGAAAAAAAATCACGATCACAATACTTTCTCGTACTTCGTAACGGAGAAAGTAAAAATATTGAAGAAAAACATATTGAAGAAAAACAAAAAACGGTTTAGGTAAACACCCACTTCCGGTGTACGAAATTTTACCAAAAGCTTTTCAGTTCTTCAGATTATCAAATAAGACATGTTCAAAGTTTCATATTAATTGCTCTATTAGTTTTTGAGATACAGCGCGCACAGACACACACACACAATTTTTTTCCAGAAATTGTTGAAATTGCATCTCTAGGGACCAAAAAACGGATATTTCCGTAAAAAAAATTTGAAAAAGAAAAATCACGGACACAATACTTTCTCGTACTTCGTAACGGAGAAAGTAAAAAAACATAACTGTATAACTGGCAATAATCTTAAATTATGCATACAACAATCCTACGTCCATGCATTTGAAAATGATAACCCGAAGTTACATGGTTTTCCATAAAATGATCGCGTCTTATAGGTTAGTATTATTATTATTATTAAAAAAATATTTGCTTTCTATACTTTCTCCGTATGAAATAGGATAAAGTATTGTTTTCGTGAACATTTTCTTTTTTGAAGTTTCAACGGAAATACCCAATTTGATGTCCATGGGTCGATTCAAACTAGTTTTGAAAAATGTCTGCGTCTTTCTGGCTGTGTGTCTATCTGTCTCAAAAACGAATACAGACTTTGAATTGGAATATTTAGTTTACGCTTTATTTGACAATCCGAAGAACCGAAAAACTTTTGGAAAAGATAACTATATAGGAACTTTGTTTACAAATGTTTTTTATAATCTTCTTGATTTTCTAGGTGATACTCGTACAACCAAAAACCGGTATTTTTAAGGGCAATATTATGTACAAATAACGAATTTTTGTGACGAAAAACGAAAAAAATATAAAAATATGCTAAAAGAATCCGAGAAAACTAAAAATGGGATTGATATGTTAAAATTTTTATGCATGTTAACGGTTATTCTCTTACGAATTTCTGTGTAATTTTAAACAGACTTTAAGTGTACACCTTCCTGAACAATTTCGAATAGTTTAATAATGAAAAAAGTCGAAAATATTTAAGATATTATGTTTGTATGTACGGTTGCGTAAAATTCTCGCGCATATATTCATGGTATATATACCATCATAAGGAGTTTGATGTCAAATACATGGATTTTCTCTAGCCCACACTCTTCTATTCTATATACTTACACATGCCATTCAGCATAATATTTTTTCGCCAATAAAAGTATGCAACATTTGCCTGTTGGTTTTATCAGCTCCACTCACAAATTTCTATTACTACGAATAATCTCTTCCTAGTAGAACCTTTGAATTATGTAATCTGTAGCTCTTAAACTCTTTTTCCCTTTATAATAACTGCTTCAACTCGGATAATTTTGTGTGGAGAAAATCATAATGGCCTTATAAAATTGAATCTTTAGAACATGTTAGGCAACCGTACATCCATACATAATTCATTTCTTTAATTTTCACAACTTTTCATTATAAAAATCATTCATAGTGGCTCAGGAAGGTGTAATGGTACACCTTCCTGAGGCACTATGAATGCCAAAAATTATAACAGACATGAACATTTTGATAAAGTGTAATTTCAGTTGCCTATATCATTAAGTAAAAATTATTCAAATTACAACTAAAAATAATGAATTAATATTGCTAGGCACAAATTTTTAAAATACATTTATAATAGAAATATATCAAATTGTAAATTAACATGCCGTGTGAATATCATTATATCATAACCTTAAAATCAAATAGTACACATATTTTCTAAACATGTCTTCAGACTATAAGGTTACAGTTTTATTTAACGGTTACTCAAAAGAAATCGAAAACGCAATGAAAGCAAATTGCACGTGCACACTAATAACTGGGCCCATAAATATCATTGTAGATACAATGACCGCATGGGACGGAGATAAAATTAAAGCATCACTTAGCGCCAATAATGTACCATGCTCCGATATCAAATATGTAATATGCACTCATGGCCATTCAGATCACATCGGATGCAATTACCTTTTTCAAAACGCTACACATATAGTCGGTTATTCTGTATCGAAACGTGAAATATATGAAAATCACGACTTCTCATCGAATGAATACGTTATTGATGATAACGTTAAGGTAATATCCACTCCTGGACATACTCTTCAGGATGTTACTGTACTAGTGAACACTAAGGAAGGATTAGTGGCAATAACCGGAGATTTGTTTGAACGAGAGGACGATATTGCGGATCCGAATATATGGAAGAGTGCGGGATCGGACAGTGAGGAATTACAAGAGGAAAATCGTTTAAAAATCCTACGAGTTGCTGATTATATTATTCCTGGACACGGAGAAAAATTTAGAAATAAGTATAAAAATGTATTGCAATCTTGATTATTGGGTACAGAATAAAGTATAAAATTAATTTAATCACGCTCCACACATATCACAAGCTTCAGGATTTTGTAGTGAACACACCAAGGCAGCCATATTCTCTTCTTCATCATTTTTAATTTCTTTTGCAACTCCATTTTGTTGCACTATTAACATGGATTTGTCAACTGTGAACTGTATGGGTTTAGCGGCGGGTTTTGTCCTCAAGTAATACATCCCAGTCTTTAATCCTTTCTTCCAACCGTAGAAATGCATCGATGTTAACAAACCATAATTCGGTTTTTCCACGTGTATATTCAAACTTTGACTTTGATCGATGTAAGCACCACGGTCCGCAGCCATATTCAGTATCACCTTTTGTGAGATCTCCCATACAGTCTTGTAAATTTTCTTTAGGTCATCGGGTATGGCGGGGATGTTTTGTATCGATCCACAGTTGGCGATAATTTGGTTCTTCATGATATCATCCCACAGTCCTCTATCGGTCAAGTCTTTTAGTAAGTGATGATTTACTATTTGAAATTCTCCCGATAATACTCGTCTCGTGTAGATGTTGGATGTGTAAGGTTCAATAGATTCGTTATTGCCCAAAATTTGGGCAGTACTTGCCGTTGGCATCGGTGCAAGGAGTAGGGAATTCCTAACTCCGTGTTTGGCTATTTTTGTCTTGAGAGCTGTCCAGTCCCAAAGATCAGTTGGTGTTACATTCCACATGTCGTATTGAAGAATTCCTATGAGGATGGATTTTGTCAGTGACGGTTCGTGGGGTTTTTTTCTGGTACGGCCGAGGAACAAGAGGTGGTAAGGTCAGTTGCGGAGATGGCTGGCTACGTGACTGCATCTATCTGTATTACCACTCGGCCGTACCAGAAAAAACCCCGCGAACCGTGACTGGATTTTGTTACAAATCAGTAAATTAAGGAATTGGAAACAACTTACCTTTACTAACAGGACAGCCTTCGTATGTGGAATAAGGCCCCTCTTTCTCGGCAATTTCACAACTAGCTTCAAGCGCACCGTAATAAATACTTTCAAATATTTGCACATTCAATTTTGAAGCTTCCTCGCTATCGAAAGGCATTCTCATTAAAATAAAAGCATCGGCTAAACCTTGTACACCTAAACCAATCGGCCTGTGCCGCATGTTCGAAACTTTAGCCTCAGGAACTGGGTAGTAATTCACGTCAATAATCTTATTCAAATTCTTTGTGGCAATTTTCGTCACCGCTTTAAGACTTTCAAAATCGTACGATTTTCCATCGGGTTTCACAAACATATTTACAGCGATTGAGGCTAAATTACACACGGCGATTTCATCCGGTGATGTATATTCCACGATTTCCGTGCATAGATTCGAGCTCTTAATCGTTCCCAAATTCTGCTGATTACTTTTACCATTGCACGCATCTTTGTAAAGCATGTACGGTGTTCCGGTTTCAACTTGCGACACGATTATAGCGTGCCAGAGTTTTTGCGCCGGAATCTGTTTAATGTAATTTCCTTCGTTCTCATATTTTTCGTATAACCGCTCAAATTCTTCACCCCAACATTCAGATAAACCGGGGCTTTGATGAGGGCACATTAGAGACCAGGTGCCGTTGGATTCCACGCGCTTCATGAATAAATCGGGTATCCACAGAGCGAAGAATAAATCTCTGGCTCTCACTTCTTCCTTTCCGGTATTCTTCTTCAAATTCAAAAACTCGATTATATCGGCGTGCCACGGTTCTAAATATATAGCAAATGCTCCCGGACGTTTATTTCCTCCTTGATCAACATATCTCGCGGTATTGTTAAAAACCCTCAGCATAGGAACTAATCCGTTCGATACGCCATTGGTACCGGCGATTCGACTTCCATTGGCTCGGATATTATGGACATTAACTCCAATTCCTCCGGCTGATTTAGATATGAAAGCACAGGAAGATAAGCATTTGAAGATGCCTTCTATGGAATCATCGGGCATCATTAATAAGAAACATGAACTTAATTGGGGTTTGGGTGTTGCCGCTGAAAATAAAGTAGGGCTCGCGTGTGTGAAGTATTTTTCAGATAGATATTTGTATGTTTCTTTAGCAGCTGCAATGTCTTCGCCGTGGATGCCGATGGCAACTCTCATGAGCATGTGTTGTGGTCTTTCCACTATTTTCCCATTAATTTTGAGTAGGTATGATTTTTCTAACGTTTTAAAGCCGAAATAGTTGTATGAGAAGTCCCGGTCGTAAATAATACATGAATTCAAGGCCTCGGCATTTTTCATTATAATTTTGTGGTGAAAGTCGGATATCATTGGACAGGGCTTGCCCGTTTTCTCATTGATCATGTTATACAAGTCATCAATGACCTCTGAAACAGGAATTTAATTGTTTATTTTCAAAATAATGAAGTTGTGAATATGGTACGTAATAACTTAATTAATTCACATTGACATCCATACCCAGGGTCAATTGCATTTGTTAAGGCATTATAATGCAAGCAGCTATACCGTGAGATCAGAAAGTCGAAAATAGTTGGCAGCACATTTTCTGAAAATCCCTAGAATAATTCAAGTAAAATTATATTGTCAGTCTGGAATTCCCTAATGCAGTGCAGTGTACATTTTGTTTATTTTGACATCTTGTGGTTTTTTAAGGTTACTTGTTTTAAAAATCGTTTTGTGTGTGCCGATTTTGCCTATTTTAAACATTAGCAATTATTTCTGGAACTGACCATCATTATTTAGAACTCATAGGGCCGGTATTATAAAGGTCATTTAAATGTAATTGACGATTAAATTTTAATTGACATTTGTCGTACATGTATTTTGCATATAACCAAACTTCATTTAAATTTTAATCTTCAGTTATATTTAACTGACCTTTATAATACCGGCCCTTAATCTGTTTTATTTAAATTTCAGGGTTTTCCATGCCAAAATTCCCATTTTTAGTAACGCCCATGGAGCCTGTAGTACAGAGGTCAAACGCAATGTTAAAAAGTGGCACCAAATCTAAATGCGAAATAAGGTCCGGTCTCTAGCATATGATTTCTTGAAATCTAGTGATGGGGTATTTTTAGTTTTTGATTGAATTATAAAGCACAATCGATTTTGAGTAAATTTGGAAAGTTTCAAGTGTGTGGCAATTGTTTTTACATTTTTTTCCAACTATCGAAAATTGAGGAAACTCAGCATCACCATAAGCTGTGTTCTCGTGTGATTATCTTAAAACCTAGTGATGGGGTGTTTTTAGATTTTGATTGAATCATAAAGTAGAATCGATTGTGAGTAAATTTGGAAAGTTTCAAGTGTATGGCAATTGTTTTTACATTTTTTTCCAGCCATTTTCCCCAGGTTCCATTTATTTTGAAAAAGACGGGCTCAGTTTGACCTTCACTATAGGCTCCATGGTAACGCCGCTGAACTTCTGTCAGTTACCTTATGTTTTAAGGGCTGCCAACTATTTTCAACTTTTTAATCGTCAGAATTTGTTTCCATCTGAACTGGTAACTTGATTTAACTAATCTTTACTCCTTTTTAGAAGAATTTTAGAAGATAGTGCTATAGGATTTATTGGACACATAAATTTAAGCACTAAATTACAGCTACAAAAATGTAAACACGACACAACAACCCTTTCGCTGTTATATACGGGACCCAGATATACAGGGTGTTTCAGAGCTCTGGGAACGGTCAATCACGTGCTTATTTTTCAAAATTTCGAAAAATGTTTTATACAGAAGTTGTGTATAATACTGAGCTGCACGCCCTAAAAATATTTAAATTTATACAGGGTGTTTTATAACAAAGTTACAGACCAAACTTATGTTTTTTTTATTATTTTATTTTTTGTCATTTTTGAATTATATGGAGCAAATAAAGGTGACTTACTTGAATACTCCCTATACCTATTTTTGCCGTTTTCTAAATATTTGAAGATTTGTTAAAATACATGGTCTGGGTGAAATTTTATTTTTGCCCCAGTGATTGACGTTGAAAGATTAAAATCATTTTAATTATTTGCATATTCTCAAGTAGAATCCAATAATCTTTCAAATTATAATAATTATTCCTGATATGATAATCGCCGAATACAAGAAAACTATTGAGATTAGGAACAGGGAACCCTTATACAATCTGAAAGATAATTGGATTCTACTTAAGAATACTTTACTAAATACAGGGTGTGCCATTTGAAAAAACGAAGTTATTTAACTTTATAAGTTCGGTTTTTCAACCGCATTTTTTTTTATCACCCTGTATAATTTTTTCCATGAAATCATGGTTGGCTCCATAGTTCGAACCTTCAACCAAATAATAGAAATGATTTTAATCGTTCAACGTCAATCACTGGGGCAAAAATAAAATTTCACCCAGACCATGCATTTCAACAAATCTTCAAATATTTCGAAAACGGCAAACAATAGGTATAGGGAGTATTGAAGTAACTCACCTTTATTTGCTCCATATAATTCAAAAATGACAAAAAATACAGGGTGTTCCATTTTAAAAAACAAGTTTGGTCTGTAACTTTGTTATGAGACACCCTGTATAAATTTAAATATTTTTAGGGCGTGCAGCTGACTATTATACACAACTTTTGTATAAAACATTTTTCGAAATTTTGACAAATAAGCACGTGATTGACCGTTCCCAGAGCTCTGAAACACCCTGTATACACAAGCAGCCATATGCATCTATATGCAAGTTCTAATTCTGCGACAAATCAGTTAAGTTTTCGAAAATCACATGCTGCAGCGAAAGGGTTAAAAAATGGTGATTTATTTGTTTGCAAATACTTAAATCATTACCTTAAAGTACAATAACTGCGAACTTTGACATTGAATTTCACTTGCTAATTTCTCGCTGTTGGCGAGATGATAATTACAATCGTAAACCAACATCAAGGTTGATATTGGCGAGTCAAGATCAGTTCTTTTAAATTCTAAGGCGCGAGCCACATAATTTTGTTTCTGAGTTGGCCATGCCTGAGAGAGAGAGAGAAACATAGCAGTCATGTCTGAGATTAATTCATTTTTTAAAAATCTAATGCCCATTTGCACCGCACTCGGTTAAAATCTATGATTACTAAATCAATAATTAAGTTAATCATGCCGCTCCGTTTGCACCGCCCATCGATTAGTATCCGATGATTAAATGGTTGTGAGCAAAAATACGGTTGGCAATATGTGGAGTTATTTAATTTTGTGGGGTGGGTGCCACTGAAATTGACGCCTTTGCACATGCTTCAGATGCCAAATGAACAGCTGTTTACAGTTTCCTATTATTTAGAAAATCTATGCGACATACCTCATTTATCTCACAGCCAACTCTGAAACAAAATTTTGTGGCTCACACAATATTATGTTCACGATTGAAAATTAAGATTCACACAAACATGTGGAACGTAAGTAGGATTTGATTTTGTGTACCATTTTTTCATTTATTTACTATAAGGTAATGTTGCAGTGACAACTGACAAAATTAGAATTGTTAATTATCCCTTACCGCTAAATAATTTCTTAGTTTCTTTGTGTAAATTTGATACAGCAATTCGTGCAGCTAAAATAGCGTAGTCCGGGTGATCGGTTGTCATAGTTGCTGCAGTTTCGGCCGCCAATGTATCCAATTCGACTGTTGTTACTCCGGGGTAAAGGCCATTGATGACTTTTAATGTAATGGACAGCTGTAATTTGATAATTACACTAATAATATTATAAAATATTTCATATACAAGGTGTCCCAGACCACCTGTATAAGGCATCTAGAGTTCTTGAGAAGTTCTCAAGGATTCCAACTGTTTTTGGGAATAACAATATCTTCATTCAATTCTTCAATACGGCTTCTGTAATATTTTTTTGTCCCAACCCTCTACGACTAGCCGTTTTCTAGAAACCTGATACGGGTGGTCCGGGACACCCTGTATAATGTGATTATACGAGATAGTCAAACTAATTTAAATTCATTTATTTCAACATAATTTGGATAAGTTAAGTGAATGGTGTAACATAAACAAATTGTATCTGAACTATGATAAGTGTTCAACAATGACATTTTCCAGGAAAATGGACAATATCCATTATGAATATAAGCTGGATGCTTGTGTGTTGAAAAGAATAATCAAAGATCTTGGTGTGATGTTTGATAACAAACTTACTTTTAACTCCCATGTTTGTCATATTGTAAATCAATGTCACCGTCTTCAGAAGTGAAACAGTTATAACATTATTTAATGCGTTAATAATAAGCAAAATTGAATATTGTGCACCAATTTGGTCGCCTATGTATGATACATATATAAATTGCCTTGAGAATATTCAGAAAAAACTGTTAAGTCAACTTACTCGCTTATTTTAATCTTGGCAGCATTCAAAATAAACATAAAATTTGTTCATTACTTTATTTTTATAGATTAATCAATAATTTTGTAGACGATCCACCAACTATAAGTGAATTACAATTTAACGTCCCTAGACCATCGATGAGAAATTGTCGGTCATTTGGTTTCTGTATGCCTAATTTGCGCCATCATACAAATTCTCCATTGATCAAAATGTGTATGTTATATAGTCATATTCAAAACAATTGCGATATTTTTAGAAAAACTTTAATTGATTTCAAAAAATGTGTAATAGAATGTTTGTCTTAAGCATGTATGATATATACATCTTTTATATAGCGTGAGTTTTTTTCATTATCACTACGGGGATCTCGGAAACGGTAAGAGATACAGATTTGGTTAAATGGGGAAAGATTTTCAGTTTTAGAAGCTTACTCAAAATCTGTTTTTGTTTTTCAGAAAAAAAGCATGGCTTACTTGATAAACGCAAAAAACTAAATTTGGACAGTTTATGTAATATGAAATATATCGTGTACCGATACAATTACAAAAAAAAAATCAAAGGAAAAACTTTTAGGTGTTCATGAATACTTCAATAATAAGTATTTTGATGATTGTCATTTGTTTCGTTGTGTAGATGTTTAAATTCATGGCATCTAATAAAAACTGAACATTTGTAAGATTTTTTTAGGATCGAAAAACCTTTAAGATTATAAGGAAAATATGTAATAAACAGTAGCCACAAACTTAAAAATCATTATTTCAACATTGTCTAATTCCTGTTTTCGTTTGGCACACTTGAAAGAAGACACCCTGTATATTAAGGGAGAGAAATGCATGAGGGAAAAATAGCATTATCTCCTGAGATATACACACTATTTTTTTCACAAACAGGATAATTTAAGAGTAAAACATTCCTTTACAAAACTTAACCTAGAAGAAAACGCTGTCAGTTGTGACAGTTAAAATAAATAATGGACCCCCCTAGGGGGAGAAATTATTACTTCTCTCCCTAGGGAGAGAAATGTGATCTCTCTCATGATTTCGACAGCTGAAAAATTGACTCTCTTTCCCATTTGTGAAAAAACAATGTAGAGGCTACCAAAATAATATAAAACAACTTTGTATTTGATATACTTTGATCAATGGATCTTCGCGTGCACGTCATAGATAACTGAACGTAGCTTCGACAACATTTTCATGCGTTTATTCTCTCTACGGTAAGTTGAATTAGGCGCAATCATGTGTGTACGTGTGTCGTCCAAGGCGAGAAAACTTGGTCTTCGGTAATGATGCACACGCAAAGATCCATTGATCAAACCATAGAATTATCTATTTCATACTATGATCCTTAAAAATATAAATAAAACACACTTTTACTTACAAGGGAACAGTCGGGGGCATCCCGATACCTTGTATATGTTGTAGAGCATCAAAAAGTAAGAGACCCGTATTTTTTTATGAGCGTATCTCGAGATTTGGGGGGTGAAATCACCCCTTGAAGAAAACGGCCTAGATTAAAAATTAGGACATGCAAAGAGCATAAAATACTGTAAAGTTTTTATATGAAACAAGATATATGCTACAAATGGTCGTTTCACCCCCTAAACCTCGAGACAAGTACTTAAAAAAATGCGGTCTCTTACTTTTTGATTATCTACAACATATACAAAGTACATAGCAATCGGTGAGGGATGCCTCCGACCGTTCCCTTGTTAGTTAATATCACACTGTTTTTTTTTTTTATTAGTGATTGCAGTTTCGATCAAACAATGATCATTATCAAACTATAAGTAACGTAAATACAGAGAACATCTTATTTATACCGCGTTGAACAAAGACAAGAACATAAGGTTGGTTTGTTCGTTAATAATGGGGTTGTCCGGATTATCCTTGTTTTTGTGAATTTCGAGGGATTCGAGCATGTCCATTTTAATCCCCTTGTCCACGAAATGTAGAATTTGTAGTACATCTTCGTCAAAAGTATGCCGGTTTTTAATATAAATAAACAGTGTGATATTAACTAAGTAAAAGTGTGTTTTATTCATTTGAAAATATATCATGAAGTAAGTGCCGCCAACCTCAATCACTTAAAAATATGCAGGATCAATATGTGAATATTAAAACCATTAATTTGTGTAATTTGTAAAGATCTTGACGACTTGAAGTGAAGCACCAGGGTGCGTGTAACCAATACTACTCTTTTGAAGCCAATAATATTCCACTAAATATTCTTTAATCCGTGCAATATATTAAATTCAATAATGCAAACTCTAGGTGAATTAAGGTCATTGGTAACACTAACACCTTAACCCTTTCAGCCCTGGTTTTTTAAATTCGAAAAAAAAAATTTTTTTGTTAATAATTATTGATGGGGTGCTTCTTAAGACCATTAATATCAAATTTGAACTCATTTGCTTAATTAGTGAGGCTTTGTTGAAGTGACATCTAATGATAAACAGCAAAAATATGGATTGTCATAGTAAGTAGAGACATGTAAATGTTGCGGTGGCAATTGCCACCACCAGGGCCGAAAGGGTTAATAAAATAACACTGAGGTCACAACTCCCTACATTCTGGAAAGGCGTGTTACGCCACGAATTTATGATCAACTACTTGATCTTGCCCATCACTAATAGCAACCCCTTTACAAAGAACTTGTACAAGCGACGGTCAAAATCCATATTCAAGCACAGCAGTAAATGACACTGATGAAGGTGCACTGCATCAATTAATTAATGATTTACGTGCGATTGCTTGCTCAGAAAAAAACTACATGAGTGGCCGATAGGTTGAAGTAATCAAATCTGTGGAATACCACGAACTATGAATAACATTAACACAAGAATACTCGTAGTTGTTTAAGGCAGTTCACAAGGCCATGGCAGTACTTTTTATAACACATAAAAATAATTAATCTTTTTAATTTTTATATTACAAAATGAGGATTAGAAAAAGGTTATTTAAACACACCTACCGGATCAACAAAATCCATGTTTAGCCCGTAACACAATTTCTGCACCCTGGATGTAATTTTGTCCAAGTGCACCTCCTCCTTTCTGCCATCTAATTTACAAGAAGTTTTATTGTAATACAAAATCACCAATTAATCGTCCTTAAACTTACCTCTTTTATTAACATACATCTTACCGAGAGGTTTATTCACCATTTTGAAGAATTTAAGGTACACCGAGGCGATAGTAGAACACAATGCGGACAGGTAGAAATGAACACAATGGACACAAGTCGACGAATGATGAAGAATGCCTCCCGCACGTGCGTTCCCGCCAAATTTTAATCACGTGAAGTTGTCGAGTTTGTTCCAAGCGTAAACTGTAAATACGTGGCGTAACATGTTTACCTAAAATGTAGGCAGGCAATCGTGACCCCAAGATGTGATCGTTATTAGTTATTTTATTAAGGTATTAGTGTTACTAATTATCTTAATTGACATAGTGTTTGCGTTGTTGAATTTAATTTAGTGCACGGATAACTAGTTAAATATTATTGGCCTCGAAAGAGTATCATGGTTAGACGCACCCTGGTGGAGAAGGTCAATACTTCAAGTTGTCAAGATCTTAATAAATTATATTAATTCTGTGGCTTGGTGCTAAAAGGGCCAATGTCACAATTTTACTGTTTGGATTTAAGCAGTACTTTAGATTATTTTTCTCGATATCTCTAATATGCTGAAAGGGCCACTGTCTAGTTTAAACCAATAGCAGATTAAAAAAAAAACTTAGCAAATAAAACCATTTTTAATAAAACTTTTATGTCGATTATCTCGATTGTAAAATATTTGACCTTGGCCTTTTTAGCACCAAGCCACATAATTAATGGATTTAATTTTTGCATATTGGTCGGGTATTAATAAGCTAAACTTGGGTATTGTGTCAGTCATCAACAAAAGATGCGCAGTTCTTGGTTATTATTATGAAGTAACGAACTCAATTACTCAATTATAAATACACGCTGAGAAGGGTCTCGTGTTCAGTAGCCAGTTAGGCGGACCCTGACAAATACAATTACCACTATTCAATTTACGAATTCATTTATTACTCAATCATTAACAAACATTAATTACAATAATTAGAACACTACGCCCCAATATTTCCCTTCTTCCAATAATTATGTACAATTACGTAGTATGGGGCCCAGAATGCAATTCCAAAATAAATCATAAACTTTGCCGTCATACGATATTTGCTTGATAATTTAAACGGTAAATTCTCTCCGGGAATTCCTCCGTGGTAAGCGGTTCTAACAGAATTCTGCAGGACTTGTTTTCTTGTAGAGAGCAATGTGGCGGATCTTGCAAGGCGGCTCAACATTATTCTGTGCTAATTATTTATATTTCTTGCCAGAAATTATCTTTGGCAGTTATTATGTTGCCAAGGTAACTAAACTTATTCAAATAGTTGAAAGGTTTATACAGTTTCATCAACGGATCTTTGCTTGCGCGTCATAGATGGCGGAACCTGGTTCAGACATGACTTACATGCGTTTACTCCCTCTAGGATTCTGTTTTTGCTCAAGTAAGTCGCCCAAAGTGACGACATACGGTCTTCGATAAAACTAATATTTGAACGTACGCAAGTCATTGCACAATTCATACCTGCAGTGGCGGCGCGGCTTTTCAGTCATTTTGACACAATGAATATTCAGTATTCCGGATTAGCGCGCGTTCGGAGAATTTCTAGGGACTCTAGTAAATCCATTTTTATAGTACAATCGCGTAGAGGCGACAGTGACTCAGCGCTCCATGTTGCCTGAATTAAGTTTCTAGTAAACGTATGTCCATAAAATAATTCGATTCAGTCTAGGCGGGAAATTTAAAAATTCTGGAGCGTGCAAATATTTTCCCGACGAAACTTTGCCTTTTTCGGCAATCGGTAAAGACAACTGGAAATTGGTCATTAAATTTAACCTTTTTATTAATTAAATGGATACAATCAATTCTGCTCTTAGCAAAATCGAAATAGGAGACGGTCAAAACCAGATACAAGCACGTGAATGTTGAGGTTAGAATAGATAGAATGAGAAAAGACATACGTTGCACTTAGCCCTTGAATTTACATATCGACATACATTTCGTATTTTATTTCGTTTTTCTTAAGCATGCGAACGAGTATAGATCTTTGACTATATACTAATATAGTCCTCTATATACTAATATAGTCAAAGGTATAGATACTTATCCAGACGCGATGATTAGATCGAAAAAACATGAGTCACTGTCACCTCTGCGCGATTACTATAGGCGTTTCTTTGCAACATGTATAATGGAGAGCCAAATCCCAAAATCACATCCTCGCCAAAAAAAGTGTAAATATACAGAATAGAAGTGTGTGGGCCAGAGAAAATTCATATATTTTACATCAAACTCGAATACAATGTCCTGAAAACTTGCATGTTTGCTCGACAACATATATAAATAACATAGACTGTTGGATATCGTATATTGGGTTGCCTAAAATTAAACAGAGAACAAAATTTCTTATCTATGTAATCGAATATTATTTATAACTCTTTACCAACAGCATTTTAATAAATAAATAAATACACAGTTAAAAGATGGCTATTTTTCAGAAATTTAATTATCTATATGAATAAAATTAAAAATACAATTAAAAAAAACGTTGTCATCTCAAAAAATGGTGACTTGAGGTGGCTGCTGCGATCCATCTAACGTCTCCAGACTTTTTTTTCTGTGGAAGTACCTCATGAAATTCTATATCAACAACCGTCAAGAGACTAGGAAGTTAACTTTGTCTCGTGACGAATAAAACTTTTCAGCGAGGTGTGTGTACTATTTCTAATTATTAGTTTTCATGATTAAAATTCAGGTTAATTTCCCTATAAAAATTTAATTCGTCTAGTTGGCACAGCATTAACGTCAAAACAAATCATATAAACGTCAGATGATAAAATGAGGGTGGGAAGTAGCGGTCAGTAATGTGACATTTCCCAACGTTTCAAAGGTCAGTAATGTCAACATTACACATACGGTTGTGAATAAACAAAATAAAATATGTACGTAAAACGGAAAATGTAACATCTACTCTCATCAAGTAAGTGTCTAAAATTTTCTTTATTTATTATATACAGTGTGTCTGCTTAAGTTCGCACCATATGGAAAACTTTTTTATTATTAATTTTACGAAAAAAAGTTATTCTTTATAAAAAGTTCTGCATGATATTAAACTTAAAATGCAACCATCAGATATTATTTTTTTTAAGTCGTCTACGCAGTTTCTCAAAAAATATGAATTTGGCTCAAGAATAAATGACCTTTATTTTTGACAATATCGAAAATTGTTATTAAGAAAAGTTGATCAGAACTAAAAACCACGTTCAAATATGCAATTCCATCCAATTACATGTAAAAAAATTGTTCTTTTTTTTATCTAAAATAACAATGCATATGTAACTGTTGTTGCACGAAATCTAGGATGCACTGATAAACAAATGATTTCTTGATAGCAAGAATTGTTTGACAGTAAACGTCAAATAAACTTTGTTAACATGCCGGTGATATTAAGTGTGGAAGAAAAAGTAGAAATTGTGTTAATCTTTGGTGATAATTATAAAACTTATCGTCAAGCAGCTGAAATATTTAACAACAGGCATCCAGAGAACTCATTTGTTTATCAGTGCATCCTAGATTTCATGCAACAACAGTTACATATGCATTGTTATTTTAGATAAGAAAAGAACAATTTTTTTTACATGTAATTGGATGTAATTGCATATTTGAACGTAGTTTTTAGTTTTGATCAACTTTTCTTAATAACAATTTTCGATATTGTCAAAAATAAAGGTAATTTATTCTTGAGCCAAATTCATATTTTTTGAGAAACCGCGTAGACAACTAAAAAAAAATTAATATCTGATGGTTGCATTTTAAGTTTAAGATCATGCAGAACTTTTTATGAAGAATAACTTTTTTTCGTAAAATTAATAATAAAACATTTTTCCATATGGTGCGAACTTAACCAGACACACTGTATATGCATGAACTTTATTCCAACGTATATACAAAATATACATATGTTAGAAAGGGCCATCGACGTAGTCCTTCAGCCCTATTTATTATATTTATCTGGAAATAATATAAATGGATGGTATTTAAATAATTTTTATTACAAAAACATCAACAGCGACTTTAAGCGAGATTTATAAAACATTAATAAACGTAAAGCTAAGTATATAATAAAATTACTAAATATTAAAAGTGATTTAACATTAATTTATTAAAGCTGCGGGTTCAAGCAAATCCACCGATATGACGTTTGGTGTGATTCGCACATTCATATAAATATGTATATACCTCGTGTACAAATCTTAAAATACAATCAAAAAATGAACACTATTTGGACAGAATTTTAAGATTACATTAATATCTGAAGTGACCCTTCTTCGCTTTTCCGTTGTGGTAAACCCTCAGCGGTGTGTATGAACCATTACTGTTTGTACCTGTAAATAAAAAACAAGAGTTCAATCCAACGTTTTCCTCGCCGTATGACAAGTAGTGCCATCTTGTTGAAACAATATATTACAGTGAATATCGCACAACTGGGGCCATAAAAAGTTATGTTCAACTGTTGAGATCAAACTGAACTTCTGAAATTTTTGACAACATGTTCAAGCACTCGATATTTTCATTGGAACGAGCACTACGTGCATGCGTCGGTACCTTCAAGTCAACAATCGAATTTTCAAATAGGATTGGGAATTGCGTTGTCACTATACATGTACATGGATGTACCCAAAAATGAAACGAAGTTTTCGTATTGTTTCGACGCATGAACGAGAATTTTCTTAGTAAGTTTGCATAGTTCTAAAACGTCGTAAAGCGATACATTATTAAACTGACGAGTCTCTAGAGGACACATGCGAGATGAACAATTTTTAAGTTAAGTCGTTGAAAAATGGTGCTAAATTTAAATTCCGAAGTACCCGATGGGATACTCCTTATATTTATATATGATGATAAGAATTGTGCCAGAACAAATGTTTCATTAATATAAAATATGAATGATTTAAATAAAATTGTTAAGGTTATCAGCTAGTGTGACTATTAAAATGGCGATGGTGGTAAAATGTAATTATTTCAAAAGTTCAACGTGGCCACATAATTAATCCGAGACATTTTTTATGAAAAAAAAGCGCTTTAGTATTTATGTTTAACATTTTAAAATAATAATGGCTGGTGTTAATATGTAAACGGGTAAAAAATCCAAGTGTTTATATTAACAAACTACACTACTTAGTATTACCATTAACAATCGCAGGTGCTGGTCTTGGAGGTGGAGCTAAAGGTGCCGCACATTTCGGTTTCAAATAGAAGTGGTAAGCCAGGAAGTAGATGGTTGCAATGATTGCAGCCGAAACTGCAAACCACTTGTGGACATATATGAATTGATCACGGTCTCCGGAATACGCCAAACTTCCTATTAGCGCACCCACAAATCTTCCTGTAATGAAAAATTATTTGTTATTATTTTTTGATCCACAAAATT
Organism: Ocypus olens; assembly: GCA_910593695.2. Lineage (NCBI taxonomy): Eukaryota > Metazoa > Arthropoda > Insecta > Coleoptera > Staphylinidae > Ocypus > Ocypus olens. Next base: position 591,012 of record OU343054.1, read on the forward strand.
TTTTTTCAGCGTTCCTGAGTGTTGGAATAATGACAATAATTGTAAATAATCTTTCGAAATTGTCAGTAATATAAAGGTTGTCAACGATTCAGCTATAATATTTTGGGCCTGTGAAAAACGGCGCCCCTTTGGCCAATCACAACAACGTATTTTGGCGGCTATAATTTGATTTAGTCCGCGTGGTTATTAAATGAGGTATAAAGGAGGCGTTAAATTGATTACAGATTTCTGCATAACTGAGCAAAGGATAAAGTAACAAACTATTATTTCTTCAAACGTAAAGTTTAAAATTTTATCGCAGAATAAATTCTTTTAATGCCGCTGTACACGGCACTAAAAGTACTTTTAATGTGGCACTGTAAGTACTTTTAATGCAGCACTACAAGTACTTCTAAAGTGTCACTAGAAGTACTGCGTGCGGCATTAAAAGTGCTTTTAGTTCCGCGTTCAGTAAGAAAGAAAAACAGCGGATTAGAAGTAACTTTTTGCGATGCGACACTTCTACTAATAAAATAATATATTGTTACAAATTGTCATGGGTTATCGTCCCAAGAATTACTTGCAATAGTTACAATCAAAATGTATTTTGTTTCAGAATTAAATTTTTTATTTAATAACGTAAATATTGTTTGCAAACGATTAACAAAATAAAACTTTGTAGTCAAGAAATTGATGTTGTAAATTAAAATGATTTGAAATTCAGATTTAAGTCGGCGCAACTTAATATTTAACTGAAATTTGGAATAGTTTATGATGTTTAGAAGTTCAGGGGTGAAAAAATGGACCAAGAGTTTATTGACTTACCCGTGCAGAAATGTGCAATTACTGGCAGAGCTTGACCACATACTGTGAATCTCCTAGGTATAAGATGCCTCAAGTAGAGTACAGCAGTAACCCACATTAAATGTAAAGTGAATATTTCGAGTGCTTCACAAAGCAGCAGTAGCCACGGATCTTCAATATACGTTATACCTAAAACATACATTTATACATTGTCGCTAAATTAGTTAATCTCATCAATCGTATATATGATGATATACCTGTATAATGTAAAATATAGAACGTGAATGCTGAGATTAAGATGTTGGTGTGGCCGCAGTAATCTACAATCTTCTCGGCGTATATTAGGAATATAACAGCCGGTAGAGCTCCCACAGTAACGGTTAATCCGATAAGTAAAGGTGTTCCGGCAAGATCCGCGATCCGCCACGGCAGGTAGGAATCCATTGCACCCCAGAAAACTCCCAGCAACAATAAAACGATGGCCAGTCCTGCTGTTTCTAAACCATACTTCCTCACGGAAGACATGGGTAGTGCTAGCAAACCGCACCTTGTGTGCCACCACCATTCTGGTGGACTTAGTGGCATGGAGCTGAAAACGAAAATTCATTAGAATATGTTAAAAAAAATGTAAGCAAAGCTAGTTTCACACTTTTTATTTCGTGGTATTAAGGTAGGTGCGCACTGGACACTTTTTGTTGCGCAATTATTTTAACTCACATATGAAGTCTATATGATATGTGGCTGCGCGCATATAAAGATACTTTTTAGTTCCTCCGGATGACGACAGTAGGGCGATGAAACTGTCTCCACACCTGTTGCTTTCATCATGCGTGGTCAGACGACCGACGATTTAGTTGACTGCTCGTACGTCTGCTCAGATATTTATATTATGTATGAGCTCATCAAACGATGTAGTGTTCATGAAAATATTTTTTTAAGATAACATCGTAGCTCTTCAGACACCAGACCAAATTTTCCTTTATATAACCCTGCAGAGTTTAGTGGGTAAACCAAATCATTCTTTTTCCGAAGATTTGTTCTGAGTTGAATCAAGAGTGCACATCCTACTACTGTCTCCGATAAATCCATTCTAAGTAATGCGCACTTGTTGATTTGATTACAATTGAAAAATACCATCAGGAAACAGTTGCTCATCGTGTGCAAGCTCTTTAAAACTTAAGCAACCGAAGAGTAACTGATGAAATAGTTGCGCAACAGAAAGTCGCCCGTGCGCGCCCGCCTTTAAAATTAATTTCATATTACTAACATATGTCCCCAAAGTTTTGCCACAAAATATTTATCGGGATATTTCTCCTAACAAACAAACTTATTAAAGCATTTTTCTTTAGCCTTGTTGCGTTCAATAGGATATAGCCTTCTTCTAGTTCCTTCCATGTATTCCTGTCTTGGGCCTTTCTTCTGCATTCCCTTCCGGTTACTTTCTTAATGTCGTCCGTCCATTGCATTTGTGGTCTTCCTTTATGTCTTTAGTTCAATTGCATTATTCTATGTGACCATTTGTTTTCGTTCTGCCTTACTACGTGTCCAACCCATCTTCATTTTTGGCTCGCAAAACGCTTCATGTCATATTATCTTTGTTCTGTTTCGAATCCCATCATTTCTAATTCTGTCTCTTAGAGATACTCCCATCATAGCTCGTTCCATTGATCGTAACTTTACAGCAGTCTTTCCTGTCATTTCCATTGTTTCCAGTCCGTAAGTACACACCGGAAGCACGCAGCTGTCATATACTTTTTTCATATTCAGGGGGATGTCTTTGTCTTGTAACGCTACGTTTACCGAAGGAAGTCCACAATAGTTGGATTCTACGTGTGACTACTGCGGTCTGGTTTTCTTTCTCTATTGTGATTGTGTGCCCAAGATACATAGAGTTTGTCACATTTTATAAAAGCACAATTTATAAATGTCAAAAATGACCATTTTCAACTAAAAAATTACAATTAACAAACAACTACCTTACAATTTTCAACTGCCAAAAATTACAATTTTCAACTGTCAAAAATTAATCTTTTTAAACTGATAAAAGAGACAATTTTAGAGTGTCAAAAATGACAATTTTATAGTGTCAAAAATGACAATGTTATAGTGTCAAAAATGACAATTTAATAATGTCAAAAATGACCATTTTTAACTAACAAAAATGACAATTTACAACTGCTAAAAATGACAATTTTCAACTGCCAAAAATGACAATTTCCAACTGTCAAAAATTATCATTTCTAACTGTCAAAAGAGACAATTTTCAAGTGTCAAAAATGACCATATTCTACTAACAAATATGACAATTTTCAACTGACAAAAATGACAATTTAAGGACAATTTTCAAGTGCCAAAAATGATCATTTTTAACTAACAAAAATGACAATTTACAACTGCTAAAAATGACAATTTTCAATTGCCAAAAGTGTCAATTTTCAAGTGTCAAAATTAATCCTTTTTAACTTTTAAAACGGACAATATTTAAGGATCAAAAATTACCATTTTCTAGTAACAAATATGACAATTTACAACTGCTGAAAATGACAATTTTCAATTGTTTAAATTAATCCGTTTTAACTGCCAAAGAGGACAATTTTTAAGTGTCAAAAATGACAATTTTCAAGTGTCAAAAATGACCAAATTCAACTAACCCAAATGACAATTGACAGCTGCTAAAAATGACTGTTTTCAATTGACATAAATGACATTTTCCAACTGCCAAAATTCATCCTCCTTAACTGCTAAAAAGTACAATTTTCAAGTGTCAAAAATGACTATTGTTAACTAACAAAATGACAATTTTTAACTGCTAAAAATGCCAATTTTCAACTGTCAAACATAACAATTTCCAACTGACAAAACGGATTATTTTTAACTGTTAAAAGGAACAATTCTCTTGTGTCAAAAATGAGTACTTTCTACCAACAAATATGTAAATTTTCAACTGACAAAAATGAGAATTTCCAACAAAATTAATCTTTTTTAACTGCTAAAAATGACAATTTCCAACTGTCAAAAATGTACATTTTTAACTGTTAAAACGGACAATTTTAAGGTCACAAATGAGTATTTCTACCAACAATTATGACTATTTTCAACTGATAAAAATGACAATTTATAACTGTCAGAATTAATCCTTTTTAATTGCTAAATGACAATTTTCAAGTACCAAAAATGACCATATTCAACTAACAAAATTGACAATTTACAACTGCTGAAAATGACAATTTTTAACTGCCAAACATGAAAATTTCCAACTGTGAAAAACGATCACTTTTAACTGTTAAAAGGGACAATTTTCTTATATCAAAAATGAGTATTTTCTACCAACAAATATGACTATTTTTAACTGACACAAATGACAATTACCAATTATCACAATTAATCCTTTTTAACTGCTAAAATTGAAGATTTTCAAGTGCCAAAATGACCATTTTCACTAACAAAATTGACAATTTTCAACTGCCAAAAATGACAATTTTCAACTGTCAAAAAATGAATCCCTTTTAGCTGCTAAAAAGGACAATTTTCAAGTGTCAAAAATTACCATTTTCAACTAACAAAAATGAGCATTTACAACTGCTAAAAAATGACAATTTTCAACTGCCAAACATGACAATTTCCAACTGTCAAAAATTATCATGTTTAACTGTTAAAAGGGATAATTTTCTTATGTCAAAAAAACCAACAAATATAACTATTTTCAACTGACAAAAATGAAAATTTCCAACTGTCAAAATTAATCATTTTTAACTGCTTAGAGAACAATTTTCAAGTGTCAAAACTACTAGAAATTATAATTTTCAACTGCCAAAAATAACAATTTCCAACTGTCAAAATGAATCACTCTTAGTTGCTAAAAAGGACAACTTTCAAGTGTCAAAAATAACCATTTTCAACTAACAAAAATGACAATTTACAACTGCAAAAAATACCAGTTTCAATTTCCAAAAATGTTAATTTTCAACTGTCAAAATTAATCATTTGTAACTGCTAAAAAGGACAATTTTCAAGTGTCAGTAATGACAATTTTTCAACTAACCAAAAATGACAATTTACAACTGCTAAAAATGACAATTTTCAATTGCAAAAATGTCAATTTTCAAGTGTCAAAATTAATCATTTTTAATTGCTAAAAGGACAATTTTCAAGTGTTGAAAATGACAATTTGCAACTGCCAGAAATAATAATTTTCAACTGCCAAAAATTACAATTTTCAACTGTCAAAATGAATCGTTTTTAACTGCTAACAACGACAATTTTAAAGTGTCTACAATGATAATTTTTAACCAACAAAAATGACAATCTACAACTGCTAAAAATGACAATTTTCAACTGTAAAAATGACAATTTCCACCTGTCAAAATTAATTCTTTTTAACTGCTAACCAGGACAATTTTCAAGTGTTAAACATGACCATTTTGAACAAAAAATGGACAATTTACATTTATTAAAAATGACTATTTTCAGTTACCAAAAATGACAATTTCCAACAGTCAAAAATTATCATTGTAAAAAGGAATAATTTTCAAGTGTCAAATTTGAGTATTTTCTTCCAGCAAATATAATAATTGTCATCTGACAAAAATGAAAATTTCCAACTGTCAAAATTAATAATTTTTAACTGCTAAAAATGACAATGTTCAAGTGCCAAAAATCACCATTTTCAACTAACAAAATTAACAATTTACAACTGCTGAAAATGACAATGTTTAACTGCCAAAAGGTCACATGAATCATTTTTAGCAGCTAAAAAGGTCGATTTTCAAGTGTCAAAAATAACCATTTTTAACTAACAAAAATGACAATATACAATTACTAAAAATGACAATTTTTAATTTCCAAAAATGTCAATTTTCAACTGTTAAAATTCTTTGTAACTGCTAAGAGGATAATTTTCAATTGTCAAAAATGATCATTTTCAGCTGACAAAATGACAATTTACAACTGCTAAAAATGACAGTTTTTAACTGTCAAAAATGACAATTTCTAACTGCCACAAATGATCATTTTTAATTTTTAAAACGGAAAATGTTCAAGTGTCAAAAATGACCTTTTTATACTAACAAATACGACAATTTTCAACTAACAAAAATGCAAATTTCCACCTGTCAAAATGAATCCTTTTCAACTGCTAATAAGGACAATTTTCAAGTGTCAAAAATGACCGTTTTGAACAAAACAATGATAATTTACAACTTTAAAAAATGACAATTTTCAGCTGGTAAAAATGGCAAGTTCCAACTGTCAAAAATGATCAGTTTAACTGTAAAAAGGACAATTTTCAAGTGCCAAAAATGGGTATTTTCTACCAACAAATATAACAATTTTCAACTGACAAAAATGAAAATTTCCAACTGTCAAAATTAATCATTTTTAACTGTTAAAAGGAATATTTTCAAGTGTCAAAAATGACCATTTTCAACTAACAAAAATGACCATTTTCAACTAACAAAAATGACCTTTTTCAACTAACAAAAATGACAATTTACAACTGCTAAAAATGACAATTTTCAACTGGCAAAACTAACAATTTCCAACTGTCAAAATGAATCCATTTTAACTTCTAAATAGGACAATTTTCAAGTGTTAAAAACGAGAACATTTTCAAATTACAAAAGTAACAATTTACACCTGCTAAAAATGACAATTTTTAACTACCAAAAATGACAATTTACAACTGTCAAAAATGATGAGTTGAATTGTTAAAACGGACAATTTTCAAGTAACAAAAATTACCATCTTCTACTAACAAATATAACAATTTTCATCTGACAAAAATTTCCAACTGTTAAAATTAATCCTTTTTAACTGTTAAAAAGGACAATTTTCAAGTGTAAAAAATGACAATTTTCCGCTAACAAATATAACAATTTTTAACTGTGAAAGTGACAATTTTGAAGTGCCAAAGCTGACACTTTTCAGTTGCCAAAATGGACAATTTTCAATTGCCAAAAATGACAATTTCTAACTGTCAAAATTGATCATTTTTTAACAAGTATTAAAAATGATCATTTCCAAATGTCAAAAATGATGATTTTTCAACATAGAAAACTGACAATTTTAATCTTATTCGGTGACGTATTTTGGATCTCTGTTTATAACAGCATAAATCATTTCTAGATATGCCGGCTAGGTTTTGAAAATTAAACATATTTTTTTCGAATTTACAAATTCGGTACTACCCTTGCGGTATGTAGACAGGCCGCATCATTGAAATTATAATTAACACACGTATCGTACCACAAAAAGTTCACATTCATGTGATTCCTTCTTTATCATTACTGTTGGGGATATGGTGCGAATCCATGGAGACCCGAGAGGAAGATCAATTCTCGAAACCCAACCGCTGGGACGGAATGCTGGAGGTCGTCAGTGTAACGGGGGTCATTTCGGGCTTCTCACCCTCCACGATAAACTTTCCACGGCAGTAAAGCCCAAAAACTTGGCGATTTGGCGAGCGTGAGGTAAGTTTGGACGGTTGCCATTTTTAGGAACGAAATGTATGTGGTGTTGTCGACTCCAGTTTAGGGTGATATTGTCTTCAACATGATGTTCGTTGATGAATTTAAGCAATTTCGACAGTTATAGCCCTATATGTTTAAAGTTTCGCCCCTTACTCATACAAAACGTTGGGCTATACACCTTACAGAGATTGCACACCAGCTGAGGATATTATCGGCGAATTTTGCTTCATGTTTGTATTTAACTTTGTTAGGGCCCCCCTATTGTTTCTCAAAGTGAGTGACTCAAAGTGAAATATTTTTCGTCAAGAATGTTTTTTCATTCGCAAAATGCATCCGCCTCAGTTGATGTCATCATCTTGGTATGTGTAGTAGTGTATTTGGATCACTTATGACTTTCTCGATAAGTTATACCATATGTATAAACATTATTTAGATAAGGCATGGCCATGATAAACAAAATCACGGTCTTAGATTAGTTCAGCACGTTGTTGACTTTATGTCAATTAATTACTTTGAACAACTGGTGAAGACGTGATGCGATATATCAAACCTGCAACGTACGTTCCGAAATACAAAGCTACCCTTTATCTAAATAATTTTCATACATATGGTATTACCCCTATTCAATCTTCAACGGTACCGTACTCTTCCAAGTGCCATATAGACGACCCAATCTTCTTACTGATATCCTAATTTGATTTTTTGCCTCTTATCACCATCTCCATGTCCTCTCTGCTGTAAATACCCGTGATCTTCCACATGGTATTCCCTGCTCGCACTCTGATATTGTGCGATTAATTGTTCTACGTGAAATATCGTCCTCCAAGATTCGGAATATTTTAGCATTGGGTATTGGACGAGTATTTTTGCTGATTTCTAATTTATTCAACATTGTAAAGCAACAAATTCAATAGAACCAACTGTCATCTTAAAGTCAATAACATAAACAATGTTTTGTTTCCAAAGGCAATTTGATTGTTTAATTTATTTTTCGAGTCATTGAATTTTGTGCCAGAACTTTTAGGACGTAATTCTTAATTATACACACTTAAGTTACTTCAATATTAATTACTACTTACTTGTCAAATAAAATAATTAATGCCGCTAGCACCATCAAAATGGAGAATACAATCAAGGATACAACTGGTTCACCCACACTTCCAACGGATGGAGAAAATATAGCAAATCCCAGTGCTCCACACGCTAACTGCTTCCCAACATCACCTCGCCCCGTTGATGTTTCACGAGTGGCAATGACGACGGCCGCATTTAGTAAAGCAACTGCCGTAGCCGGGAATATATCAGCGAATGATCTTATAAACAGATACAGCCAAAAGCTGATATTGTTATAACCGCATTCGGACACCGTCAGCATGTTCTTCGATCGGTAAGGTTCGTGGATGTTACATTTCACAATTGGATGGCAGGAGTTTGAAGATTTCGTTAGGTTCCTCTCGATCTCTGGCGTTATTCGACAATGGAAATCGCTCCCTGAAATTGACTTAAGTTAGCTTTTATGTGATTTTAAGTTGCAAATATGTTACCAATAGGGTATGTGCAAATTGCGTTTTCATCGTTCTCATCGAGTCCGGTTGTTGATGGATGCAGGTTCACTTTCAAATCGATCGGTTTAGAATATTTTGTGAATACTTCACAAACCACTGAACCTTCGGTGTTTGTGTAGCATATGTGGGGATGTGGAACAATATCGGATCTTTGTTGATTCTGGAATAGTTTTCAATAGATTAATTTAAATTGCTATTATCTATTTATGATTTCCTGTGGCAGATTATTGAAATACTGAGATACGTCTGCTTTTATAGCTATTATTACAACTAGGGAAATATGAATAGTATATTTCCCGAGGTTGGCTAGTTATATCCCGAGGGATGTATAGACAACCAAGGGAAATGTATTCATATTTCCCGTGTTGTAATCAATAGTTTTTTTCTGATTGAAAGAATATTGTTCTGTAAATGGGAAAATATTGGATTGTAATTTTTTGGATTTATCGGATTGGTAACGTTGCTAAGGGCCTTGTTTGTAAAAATCATGGTTGACTTGTTTTGGTATTTGCGTTGTTTCATAAATTGGTGAAATGTCAAACTATGTGTTAACGCAAGCGACGAAAGACCGTGAATGTTTGGTTCCGGTAAAATCCAAAGCTGTAAAATCCATAAAGGATACCTTCCTAAGAAATCGGAGGTCTCGTCCTGAGAGCAATTAAAATAATTCTTGCTAGAAGCTCCTAATGACAATTGTTTGGTGTTTATATTTTCCTAGAGAAATATGAGCACTTCATATTTCCCTAGGGAAATATAAGTGTGTTATGACATATCGTAACTAAGGCAATATCACTCAATATTGTTTCAATCAGAAAAAAATACTTTATCTTAGATTTTTCCGGTAGCAAATTCAGCGCGATAGAAACCGCAACATCTTCAATATCAGGCGGTCAACTTATAAAGTCACTGTCGTTGCTATTTATTTATTGAAATAACAATTTTATCAATAAACCGACGTTTGTTATCGTAAACGTCAGTTTTGTTTCTATTTATCCGCCCCCTAGATACGAGATCATCCAAGGTGCACCACCTGCGCTGGTGTGGTTGAATGTCTGTGGTTGAATGGATCGTTTAAGATGAAACATGTTCACCCACACTTTGATCTTAGCCATGGGCCGAGAAGCGATTTTCACCTATACCTCATTTAATAACCAGGCGGACTAAATCAAATTATAGCCGCCAAAATACGTTGTTGTGATTGGCCAAACGGGCGCCGTTTTTACACCGGCCCAAACTGCTTAAAACAGTAATGGCCGTTCTTATGATCAGCTGATCTCTCGCCGGTCCTTGTGTCCCACCGGTTACACGCGTTTCGCCGCAGTTTTTGTGTTTTTAGCCAGTTATTTCTTCCGCTGATCGTGTAAGAATGGATTCCTCTCATCCCGCGATTTTCTTGGAAATAGTTATTTTTAACTATGGATATATACCCGGCACAAGTTTGGTGTCTTTTTCGCCCCCTAAGAAACGGAAATGGTTGGATTTTGGAGCATTAACGCTCGAGGAAAAACGAACCAAAATTATCTTATATAAAACTTGAATACAAGAGGCCTTAGAACCTACTGCCATCGTACACAAAATTGTCGATTCATTAGGTAAGTGTGGCGCAAGTTATTGCAATATCAAATCAAATCATAAACATACATTATATTTAGCTAGAAGTACGGAGTTTCACAGAATTATGGAGTGTAAGGAGATTGGGGCAGTAACAAGTCCTAAACGTCCAGCGACCGAAGATATCTACAATAAAAGCAGCAAAATTCTGTGTGCGGAACATTTTTCTTTAAAAATGAAATCGCTACGTTGAATTAAATTTTAATTGAATTAAAGAATGATGACCTGCCAAAACCATTAACGTTCCCGTTAAATATTATATACATTAACGAAAGAGATTTATTTTAAGTAAGTTATTATGGTATGTTTTTAAGTAGCAAATTTATTTAATTTAATAAAATTCTATTTCACGACAATCTAGTATTTATATTTCAAACCTTTTACATATGCATTTTTTAAATATACCTAATACTTCAATCCACTTTATATGTAAATAAATAATGTACAACTTGAGTTTTTTGATTATTATTTTAATATTATATACTAAATCACCAACTACATAATCAAGAAACTTTGCCTAGAATTAATTTATGTGTTGATATAATTGTTGAATGAATGTTATCCATAAACGAATTTGAAATAATTTAATAATAATTTTACCGCCAAAACATGTCTGGTTACTTTTCTGGTGACTTTTTATAGTGTAAATGTGACTTTCGCGTTTAGTCCGCCTGGTGATTAAATGAGGTATAGTAGTACTTTTTTTAACGGCCGCAGAAAAAATAGCGTGTGTACCTAGTGTGATCTGCACATCGTCCGGTAAACTGGTAGTTTCCACCCTAAGGACCGCTTTTACAATAGTCGGTTAAATTAAGGTTAACACTGTCTCCAGATTAAATGCGAAAATACGCTTTTACAATGCCTAGTTAAAGCAGGGTTAGGGTTAAGAAGCAGATAATTCGCAGTTATCTTATCCGGTGCCAGGGCCGGCCCCAGGGCAGGGCGCAATGATCCAGGGGTGCCAAAATCATGGAAAATAAAAATAAACTGATAAAAAAAATTAAGTTACAGGCTTTTATAAAATGCACTAAAAAGTAAAGAATATTTTTTTATCATTCTGATATCATATCAATAAATTATTTTTCATAATATTGCATTGTCATCGGACTCTTGTATTGTAAGTACACCAAATTTCATTGAAATCGGTTCACGGGAATTTTCTCAAAAACGCGTTGCAAGATTTGACTGATGGTTGACAAGATTGAGAGGCGGCAGGCGGAATTTATCATTCTTATTTCTAAGCACATAATTCAAATAATATAATATATTTAAACATTAAGGCAAAATCTAGTTGAATTCAATTCAACATGACAAAACCACTCAACCACCGCCTTTCAAGAATTGACAAGTTTTTCGGCCCGTGGCAACACGACTGTACAGGAAACAACAATTTTGAAACCAAGCGAAACAAGATCTAACAGCTCTTTTTAACTGCATATAAAAAGGAAGTAGACTTAAAACAATGCATTATTTGCCACTAGACTTCGGCTGGTGCGAAATAAAATAGTTTGTTTAAATTGTTAGTGCAAAAAAGCTTTAAAAAAGTGCTTGTGCAAATTGTCCAGTGCGTTTGGCTTTTGTGAAGGTAAGTGTTTTAATTTTTGTTTTCATTTTTAAAAACGAATAAAATCAATCAGACATAAGCCAAAAAAGGGTGGGGGGTAGATTTCAAAAATGAGAGTTTAGTTCAAAACATGGTTTGTGTGATATCAAATGAAAGGTAATTAAGTCTGGAGTTGAATAAAATGCATTTTACTTTTTTAAGCCAGTGGCGCACAGGGGGGGGGGATTTCAAAAATTAGAGTTTACATCAAAAAATGTCTTGTGTGGTATCAATTTTTTTTTTGGCTAGTGGAGGTACCTACAATGAAGGGGGATTTGGTGTTAATCGTGTGAGCTTAGGTGCTCATAAATTGGCAGAGTATTTTTCATTTTGTTTGTTTTAGTTTGTCCTTTGTATTAAAAAAAATTGGGTAGTTATATATTACAAATATAAAAATAAAATGTAGGGACTAGGGACCCCTAAAATTATATAGCGTAGGGCCACATAAACTGTAAATCCGTCACTGCATAGTGTGTTGTTATGGTGTGACCATTCTTTTGAGGACTAACGAAATAGTAGTTTATAAAAAGTCAAAAAGCAAGCTGTTTTATACAAGCGGTTTTCAAAGCACAGCGCAGCAAGTGCTGAGAAGTAGCGAGTATAAAAAAGCGTAGTTTTGGCACGAGTTTTATACAATATTTTATCTTGATCAAAAATTAAAAAAAAAAATAAGAAAGTGCCGCAGGCGTAATTTCTAACAAAAATATATTTTACACAAAACTACCAAACAGGAGACAAAATACCAATTATTATTTTTTTCTTTTTTGATATCAATATTATTTTTTATTTTAATTAATTTGTTCCAGGAACCAAAATGTCCGATGCTAAGAGAAAACCCTCTGGGAGCGAATTTAAAAAGCGGAGATTGAACACGCAAACACAGCTTCAAAAACAGTCAGAGGCGCTGCAGAACTTCTTGAAAGAAGGTAGTTTCAACGCTCCCACAACCGACCAACATTTGAACAACGTCCAGCACCTAGATACTGACTTTCCGGAAATGGATCCCCCTTTGGACGCAACCGTCAGCATTACTGAGCTGGGCAAGTCATCTCAAACGAGTTAGGCGAGTAGTGATGCAGTTCCGTGCAGTTCCAAAAATCAAAATTCGCAAGTTGTGCAGACCTCTGAGAAACATTTAGAAAAGGCTACCGTCCAAAGTATCTCTTCTGACCCAGGATTATGGCCCGAAATCATGCGTGCAGCAGATAGAGTTTTTTTGGTTAAACGTGGTCCAGCTGCACCTTTGTATAATTTTGATTTTCCTTTTGATGATCAGCCTAGAAGATTCTCACCAAAACATTACAAGAAAAGGCTTAGATATGGAGAAGAGGTTTTAAGAAAATGGATGGTATATTCCGTATTTCAAAACACTTTGTACTGTTTTCCATGTCGACTTTTTGCTGCACCATCTAGCTTGAGCGCTCTTGGCAATCGGGGATTTAAAGACTGGAAGCATTTAGGGGACTCTTTAGCACATCATGAACATGCTAAAACTCATATAGATTGTTTGAAATCATGGCTTGAATTGAAGGAAAGATTGAAAATAGGTGAAACAATAGATGCAGTTTCTCAGAGACTCATTGATTCTGAGATAAATCACTGGTCTGAAGTTCTTTTACGCATTATAACAGTCGTTAAAATGCTAGGCGAGAGCTCTCTAGCTTTTCGAGGAACAAGCGATAAACTGTATGAACACAATAATGGAAAATTTTTGAAGTTATTTCGGTTATTGGCTGAGTTTGATCCAAAAATGGGGGAACACGTTCGCAGAGTCCTCAATAAAGAAGAAATCAAAGCTACATATCTAGGGAAAACTATACAAAATGAAATAATTGAATTATTGCATGACAACATAAAGCACCACATCAATGAGCAAGTTCAAAAGGCCAAGTATTATTGACTGTACTCCCGATGCAAGTAAAGTAGAACAGATGACATTTGTGGTAAGATTTATCTCCATACAGGAATCAGAGTCTGAAGTTCAAGTTAATATCAACGAACATTTTTTGGGTTTTCTACCCATTGAGACAGCTAAGGAATTGTTGGAGGATTTACTAGAAGAGCTAGAGAAAAATGGGCTTAAAGTAGAAAACATGCGCGGTCAAGGGTATGACAATGGTTCCAATATGAGAGGAGAAAAATCGGGAGTACAAACAAGAATCAGAAATATAAACCTCAGACCATTTTATTTTCCATGCAGCAGCCATTCGCTAAATTTGGTTGTAAACGCTATGGCAAAATCCTCGTTTGAGGCAGCCAACTTCTTCAATATTGTTCAAAAGCTATATACATTTTTTTCTTCCTCTTCTTTTCGTTGGGCAATAATACTGAAATATATTGATGCTTACACCCTAAAACCATTGAGTGATACGCGATGGAAAAGTCGAGTCAACTCATTAAAAGTTCTGCGGTTTCAAATTGCTCCAATTCACGATGCTTTGTACAGCATATATGAAGATTCAGAAATCGATAATATGATGAGAGACGAGGCTAGCGGATTATTAAATAATTTGAAGCAGTTCAAATTTATATGCTCTGTTGTGATCTGGTACAAAATTTTGAGTCATATTAACCCCATCAGCAAGCTTTTGCAAACTGTAAATTTTGATATGTCACAAGCTATTGATATGCTTAGCAACTGCAAACTCTTGAAAACCTGAGATCAGATGAAACTTTTGAAAGCATCATTTTAGAAGCAACCGAGCTTGCTTCAGAGATTGACGTGGAAGCTAATTTCGAAACCACCACACCACGTCATCGTGTCAGAAGCAGTGAGGGCCCGGATGAACCCGTTCAAGACCTCAAACAAAAATATAAAATAGATTTTTTTTTCACACTATAGATCAAGCAATAAATGCCTTGGAAACCAGATATAATTTGCTTAATACTCACAGTAATTATTTCAGCTTTTTGTATAATATTTTTGGTCTAAAAGACATGCCCAGAAATGAGCCACTGGCTCATTGCAAAGATTTGGAAGTAGTTTTAACTGATGGAAATTCAAGCGATCTTAACGCCCTGGAACTAGCCGATGAAATAAGCATTGTTTCGTCATTATGAACAAAAAAGGAAACCCCTGTTGAAGTTCTCAAGTTTATCGCTACACTTAAATTCGCACCAAACCTCAGCATAGCATTAAGAATCCTACTTACATTGCCAGTCACTGTGGCTTCAGGGGAAAGAAGCTTTTCAAAACAAAAATTAAGGTTTTGCCCGGAGCGCCCTGCCGGTGCTTGGAGCAGCAGATAAGTCTCGGTTAACTGGCGGGCAATGCGCACAGCAAGCACACGCACCGTACCGGCATTATAGCGATCTGCAATCAGTATTACATACAGGCGCCGTTAGAGGGCGACAAACTAGTTTCTAAAAAACATGCATTCTGGCATATTCCTAGGTGGAATATTCAAAAGAAGCTCGAGGGGGTCAAGGGTCGCATCAATGAGTACAAACACAACTTTATAACCTTTCCGCAAGCAAAACGAAAAAAGCCAATTCTATAAACTGCGCAATCGCATGTATCCGCAATGCTGCCAACGTTGGCGTTTCGAGAGAAAATCTATCTAAGCGTTTGTAAAAGGCAGCGTGCGTTAACTGAGAGATTAGTTAAAGAGGGTATAAGTTAACCATCATTTATCCGACGCTTGTAAAAGCGGCCCTTAGTAGACAAATAACTATTTATTAAGATCTCGTTGCACACTTGGTAAAACATGTTGACCAAGTGTTATCAACATTTCATTAAACCGAATAATTTCAATATCAAAAAGGGTAATTATTTTGTTGTGGTGTCACAACGCGGAAAAACAAACCTATTACATATTATGATCATATGAAAGCAGTAAACAACTCGTGTAAAATTATTGTTTAATTATCTTAATTAAGCGCTGTTTAATAATAGCGTAAGAACTTTGAATTAATAATAATGAGATAACACCGTTACGAATCTTCGTATATTACTTGTTGCTAGTAATTTGAATATTCAGAATATATCTTAGCTAATAGAATATTTACTTATGAAGCAATTTATTAGCATAACTTACCGTCGGAGAGTCCTCATCAGGTTCAATTATGTAATTTTCATTATAATCATTATCGTCATCATCGTCCGCTGCTGAGCTAGTCTCTTGATCTGGATAAATGGTCGTGACATCTCCAGAATATGCTAATGGACCTTCACATGTAAACCTACAGTTAGTTACGAAGAGAGAACCCCGCTGAAACATATGAAGGTACAGTTATTTCATTTGAAATAAATAACTTGATATATTACCTGGTTGATATTCCAATTATAGCAAGTATTTTCTGCACCGCATCTTTCTTGAAATACAGTTCCGCCGTTAGGATCACAGGAAAAGCCGACCGTCGGGGGACTTCGTATCTAGTTGAAGAAAGTAATTATAAACATGAACATGATCTTACATTAAATAATATCAGGTAGAAAATAATGTTCGTAGCTTTGCAAATAATCTCGAATAATTTGCCTAAATATTGATGATGTAAAAGATCTATTTATGATATTGGGTTGTTAATAGATAGTTTAATAAGTTGTGACAATATACTTGAATAAAGTGATTGATTTAAATAACATTTCAAAATATTTTATAACCAAGAAACTTCGTTAATCATTAATTTATTTCGTATCATACAATACAGCGCTTATTAGGTACGTATACAGTTATTTTGTTGTATCTGCAATTCCTAATTAATAATTAATAGTATGAGCAATACCTCTCAAAAACTATAAAACTTTCTGTTTTAATTTGCAATTCCCATATTTTCCTATATACTGTTCTGGTGTTCTGCTCAAGCTGAATAGCTTCAATAAACTTCTAGATATAGGAAGACATTTATGTTTGCGGTCTTATCCACAATGCCACAGTAAAGCAACGCCGTGCAAGGAATTCATCGAAACTATCAAAATCAAAATCGATCAATTGCTATGTAACCTCTACAAATATGTCAATTCGTGTGTGCTAAAAGTTTCTTCTGGCTATGTTTCAAATTAGTGATGCTCCTATCTATAAAATATCGAGTCGTTCAGAGCCCTCCGCGGTATTGATAGAAGAGGTCAACCAATAAAATCGGAATAACCAATGTCAAGGATGATAAACAATAATTTCCGTGGTATAATAAATATTATGAAACTAGGAGATCAAGCGGCAGTTTAAATCTGATGAAATACTATAACGCCGAGGTGAAAATTCTTAGTTTTGATAAAGAAAAAAGCATAGCCAAGCCGTATAAGGAAGTTCATGTTCGTAGGGCACAACAATGTACAGGACGGCAAACGTAACTTGCCGTTGCGCAGTGGCAAAATTGTGGGCGGAACCTTCGAAGGGCGCTCTCGATAGATTTCGTGAAGAGTTCGCGCGCCTTGTACATTCATTTTCAAAAGTGACAGTGCATTAATTATGTGGAGGAGAGCGCTCGATAGAGTCGTAAATGAATAGCGCACGCGAAGAATATGTGCTTGCTTATTACAGAGACTGTACTCGGCCGGCTGTAGAGAGAGAGAGAGAGAGCTTTCGCTTGCTCTCTGCGCGTCTGGCCAACTTACATTTGCCGTCCTGTGTTTATATTCGATTTAGAGAAAGCTTTAGCGATTCCAAAACTAAGCCCATCGGTCGCTACTAAACTCATAATCATGATTCATTCCTTTGTCGACACGCACGCGGTAGGCCAGATGTGTGGTAGCGTAAAAATGCGCCTGGGGAATTATACCTACGAATTAGTTTATTTGTATCACGTTTATGTCAAATCCCCAATGCATTTTATGCTTCTTTATTATGACAATATTTTAAACACGTCTGAATGTTGGGTTAACAGCGAAACGGACAGATTCGATTAACTAACGCAGACATACGTTTTCACGGGTTTCATTTAAAACGTACAGCAGACTTATTGGCCATTTGCTTTCTCACTTTAGTTCAGCCATTTAGGGTAACATAGTGACACCGATTTTGCATTTATAGCTGCATTAAACATTCTTTTAGAATGAATCATGAGACATCTCTCATGAATACGATCATAACGTATGTTCATTCTGTCATGATTTATTATTTTTAAAATGTAAGTTGGTAACACATATTAAGGTTGTTACTTGCGGCATGTTCCTACCGATAAATTAATTTGCTGTATCAAAGACGCAGATAAGTCGTAGGTTCATCTTCCAAAATTTCTTGGGCTGCGTTAATAGCAACCTGAGTGCGCTTGACTGGTCTACCCTTCCTGGTTTACGGAGAATACTATTTCATGAAATAAATAACAGATCGTAAATGCTTAATAAATAATAGGGACGTTAGGAAATTCTTCCTAAAACTCTGCCCAAGGTGCATCGAACTTTAGTCCACTTTAGTCCCATTTTGGAAATAACTTTCATAAGTAAAACCACAAGAGGTTTATTTTTTCCGGAAAAACTTATTAATTTCACGAGAGCAAAATCACGTCTTAAATCGCGAGACCGCAGGTCGAGCGATTTGGTGATTTTGCTCGAGTTAAATTTTAGAAAACAACAAAGTTTGAGTGAAAAATTTTGAAGTTTTTCCTGGATAAAAATAAAACTTGAGTGGTTTTTGGCATGATTATTTCATGAAAAGCAATTTCCTTACACATTTCTTACAAATAAATAAGACATATTTCTTAAACGGTTTTATTAGTATTTGAAAAATTTGATAGATGGAACAGTTTCCAATGTTAAACACTATTTGTTCATCAATCATTTTTGAAGATGTGCTGCCAATGGTGTTATTTAAGCAGGTTTTAGCATCTTTTCTTTTCTCTTCTGTAAAGGAGTCCTACCATCATGCAAAGTACTCATCAAAATAATGTCTTCTCTTGATAGGGCAGCTTTATTTTTTATTCGCATGTCGGAAAATGTTTATAGTTCTCATCGTGTTGCGTTACGTGCGTCTCGAACACTTATAATTTAAATATCCTTAAAATAATCAAAGCTAACACTGTAGTTTTCGAAATACGTGTAGACTTTTCGCTGTTACATTTCAGGTCACTTCTACAACACACTCTCTGTACCTACTTTCATCGATTCACTACATATTGAACACCTTAGATTTCAAAAGGTTGCATAATTGTGTAATAGATGTATGTTCATTAATTTCATATTGGTTTACATCACAAAAGGTCACAAACAGCTGGTTATGTGTTTTTGAAGTTTTTTTAGGTACGGTACCTGCTATTATATCGTCGATTTCACTATTCCCTTTTGTATCGAAACCCGAAATCTTGAATTACTTGAAATGATAGTGCAATTATTATCACTGTATATATTACGATATGCGCTCAGTTATTAAACATTTTTAATAACAGAAACGCGACAGAGTCCAACTCTGCCTAGCATGGTGAAGTTTCTCCGGAAAAAATTCATGGTACGATGCGGTTTTTCCCTTTATTAAAACAAGTCACCTGGCACAATTTGGGAGTTCTGATTGGTTCTAAATGATTTGAATGAAATAATCAACTAAAAACCTTTTTTGCTGGTGGCTGTAAACTATAGCGACCACGGAACAATGACTTTTAGAAAGATCTGACGTTTTGTAGTCAATTCCTAACATGTGTGCCAACTTAAGTTTTAAAAAATAAAAAATCATAACACTCGAGATTTTTTTTTAATGAACGTACGTTACAAACAAAACATGTATGTTTATAATTTGTGAATTCATAGCTTTAACGATAATAAAGGATACATGTTAATGTGGAGAGAGACGAAGGGGTCTCTGTGATCCCAAGAAATTGGGGCACCTCATTTCAAGCATCTGACAAAGCATGTGTCCAATTATAGTCACATCATTCTGTATTCGGTTTGTTGCACCGGCTAGAATAGAAATATGAAGTTAAGTTTACCTCTGCAGAGACTCATTCAAGATTCAGGAAAGTCCAGGGCTTGTCTTGATCACAAGTTTTCTGTGTTTGGTTACATTTACTTGCCAAATGATGCCAATTTTGGAGTTATTAAATCAAAGGCAAGGAAGAAGAAATTTATTTATGGTCTTAGCGATTGGATCAATTTAGTTGCAACTGCTAAGAAACAAATCCATTTCAGGTAGCAGAAATGAAGCGAAACGAGTTTCTTTCTACCAAAACATAGGAAAGTTGTGTTTGCAATAGAAAATAAATACTGAAAAGGGTAAGGTTGAACATAAAATGGCTAAGACATTCCAAAAATAAGTAAAACGTAACAATTTATAAAGGCATAGTTTTCCATTCTATGAGATAAATATTTCAAAGCCGGTGTCAAAAGGGAAAGAAGCCTTCCAATTTGTTCAATGTTGCTCAGAACTTATTGTATCCAGACCGTAAAAGAAATAAAAAGAAGCACATGTTCGATCTACTATAATATCTTCCACCGCATTACTATCCATTCTATAAGAGTTTGGCTGTAGTAAAACAATGTGACAACAAGAGCCTAAAAGGCGTATCAAATAAATGCAGGGAACGTCACACAGTGGTTCAGAATTCGAAAAAGCTGGCCAAAAGTCTAAATCTCGATAAACTTTGACATAAATGGGTACTAATCGCAGATTATGAATTAGATGTCAAAATTGAAGAATTAAAAATGGCGGATCCAATATGGCGGACATAAGTGATAAAATTATTATTGTCTGCACTGGAGAAATCCAATATTTTAGAATAACAATGATCCCAGCTCTCCGGGGATTATTTTATAATTTAGTCAGGGTGTGTAAAAGATCTTTTTTATACCATGAAATGGTATAAATTTCGAGTAAATTTGAAAATTTTAGGTTGGTCACAATTGTTTTTACATTTATTTGGCCACAATGAAGAAATTCGCAACTTTAACAACAATTGAATGATTATTTTCAAAATTAGTGAAAAACTTCCATTCTTATTTACACCTATTACCATGGTTACGTACAGAATAAACGTGTCATGTAAATTACGATTATTTCTATTTTCTCGCATAAATTGTATTTTGAATTTTCTATTAATTAAAACTTAATGATAATAAACAAATAATGTACCAAATAATCACCACGGATTAATTAATAAAATAGTTTTTGGTCCTAGGCTTCGAGTCAGTGGCACTCTCCATCCTCGGGCCAAAACCATAACTTATACTATACAGGGTGTGTACAAATTGACGGGAAACTATTGTGATCGTAAAAAAATTCAAAAAAATTTCTTTTTGCGGAAATATCCATTTCGCCGATTCCGACAATTTTCCCAAAAAACTGTGTGTCTGCCTTTATGTCTGTTTGTCATATTTATTTTTTAATTTCTCCGTACAAACTCCAGGAAAGTGTTGTGATTGTAAAAAAATTCCAAATATTTTTTTTGCGGAAATATCAATTTCTTCGATTCTGACAATTTTTGCAAAAAATATGTGTCTGCCTTTATGTCTGTCAGTCTGTCATATTTAGTTTCTACTTTCTCCGTACAAACTACGGGAAAATATTGTAAAAATGTCCATGTTCTTTTGCGGAACAGCCGTTTCGTTGATTCCGACAATTATTGTGAAAAAAAGTGTCTGTGTGTCCACCCTTGTGTCTGTCTGTCTGTCATATCTATTTTTTATTTTCTCCTTACAAACTTAAGAAAAATATTGTGATCGTAACAAATTTTCAAATATTTTTTTATGGAAATATCTATTTCGTCGATTCAGACAATTTTTGTAGAAAATATGTGTGTTTGCCTTTATGTGCGTCTGTCTGTCATATTTATTTTCTACTTTCTTCGTACAAACCACTGGAAAGTATTGTAATCGTAAATAATTTCCAATTTTTTTTTGCGGAAATAGCCATTTCGTTGATTCCGACAATTTTTGTGAAAAAAGTGTGTCTGTGTGTCTGCCTTTGTGTCTGTCTGTTATATTTATTGTTACTTTCTCCTTACCTTGGGATAAATAGATAAAATCGTCGAGCCTATGGCCTACGGCCTATGGTCTTCAGTATTACTTGACAAAAATATTGACCTTCAACGGTTTTGGAAATTAACGGCATTTATGAAGCGGCAATTAACAGGATATCATTATAAGAAGTCTAAAGTATTTACCAAGCAACAGTTACAATACAAATACAAAATTTTTTATACGATTCACCCGACAACAGTTTTTTTGATCACGAAAGTAGGTAATATCAAACCCATTTGTTTGTACATTCAATGACAGTATTTTTGAATTGTTTGAACACGTTTTCGAGCGGTGAGCACTGCTATCGATACTTGTATCAACGCTCAGAAGACATACGTTTCTACTGATGATGGCTGTTTAATAGTATAAATAGATAGAAAGCCGCTTGTCTTTAATATGTTCAGTAACTGATGACGTGAACGCCAACATTCATGAAATGAACTTTATGTTTCGAACTTATATATCCATTACTTACCACTTGTGGCACAGCCGTTAACAACCAATAAAATATCGTGGCTAGTATAAAGCAAAGGGCAATCATCACCCTAAGATATCGTCCAGTTTTACTTCTTTGATTGCCGCCGGAACCTCCCGCTAACCTGTCGGCCAATGGGCCGGCAATAGCGGGTCCTAACAATGCTATGCATGGTGCCACTATTGATATAATTTTTGATTCATCGAAGCTAAGTCCCTTCTGAGTCATATGTAGAGGTAGAAATGGAAAGAGGCATCCGAGTCCACCGAAGAATAGGAACAGAACACATTTTAAGGATATCAGGTTTTTATTAACGTATTTCATTTTTACGTGGTATTCTAATCTAAATCTATAGATAATATCTATCCAAAACTCATCGCTTTTCTTATATCTTCATTTCATCTGAGGATCTGGTTTGTCGTTACCATAATCTGAAACAAAGAAAACAATATTTATAGATTTTATTTGTAAAACTTAATTTGTAGAATTACGTCATATACTTGTTTCTCATTGATCACTCCCCGATATTAAATGCCCTTATTACCTGACCGACTGTCACCTAATGTATATAATCCACAAAATTTCGTTTGTACATCATTAAACTAGTAGAAAATAAAGCAATTTAATCATGAACCAAACCAAGTGAATTTTAATTTTTAAACCTATATTGTAGAATTTCGATCATTTATATATTCAGACTACATTTAATTCTTTATTAAATTTATGTCTAGAGAAAAATTAAGGACATTGACTCTCCACTTACGTCATTAGAGAAGCGAAGAAAATATTAATTCTTGCTTAACAACTGTGAAATGTTAATATTAGGTTAGTTTTTTTGTTCCATTCTTTTAATCAAAATTATGCGATCGCGTGTTGAGTAACAAGAAAAGCTCATCTTGCGGCAATTACACTTAAATGTTTTCAATCGCCTCGTGTAAAAATACATCGTACTTATGAGGCACGTGTGGGCTATCTTATTATGACAAATTTAGTTCGATTGCCGAACAGAAATATCCGTGACTTCATGTTCATTTGACACAGAGAGATATAAATGCGGAATTTATGCCGAGCGACATTTGCAATAATTTCAGCGGTCTATTATTATTTATTTTCTTGGAATCTGGCTACACGTAATCAGTATTTTTGGTTTTATTAGTTGAAAAGAGAGCGTAACCAAAATGTGTTTTCTACATTGAGATACATAAAATGTATTGTGATAAATTTAGGATGTGGAACGGTTATATGTAATACAGGTGAAACATGTTAATCTTTTTAGTTGCATATTTCGATAAATTTCCATTCGTTGCGAAATGTAATATCCACATTCAGTGGGCAAGAGGCGCGCGCCCCGGGCCTCATAAATTCAGGGCGGCTCAAAATTTAGCTCTCAAAATGAAGAAAAAATTTATTTAAATTTTTAAATCGTGTATTCGGTTTTCCAACAGTAAACAAGATCTTTTTTTTTCTGCACTCCTGTATTTTCACTAATCACCTATAACTCAGGTATAAAACTCGTTCAAACCTTCCATAATCTCCTCAGTTGTTTACGACTTCTTCACGTTCACGATCACCTTCACGTAAGTGTATTTTATTCTTTAACATTTAATTTAAATGCGAAGCTGCACTGATGAGTGATAAATCTCGAAACGCGTCTGCAGATGGTTATTTACTTAATTTTTTTATTCATAATAAAAATAAGATGAAAACATTAATTTTTTCGCTTTCTAGCCTTATAAATAGTGAAAAAATAGGTATTTTATAATTTAAATTACGCTTACTATGGGCAGATCCAACACATTTTGGAAATTCTTCCATTAATCATTGAATTTCTGTGGATTGGGTATAAATCTGAAATTTCACCTTCAATTGTTTTCGCGTGTTTAACTCCTAAAGGCATGGCCAGATTTTGGAAATTTGACTTTCAATTGTATTTTTTCGAACGGAAATGTCCATTTTACGGTCGACCGAAGCAATTAGGACAAATCTTAAAAAACGTTTACTCCGAGCGATATTTTGTAAATAACGATAAATATAACAAAGAACTGGAGATTTTTTATGAAGAAATTTATTTGAATTTTTTAAAATTTTGTTCCTCTAAAAAAATAAAAAATAAAAATCTGGTCTATAATTATGAAAAGATTATAGTTACATCAAATTTATAAAAACCTATCCAATCCTTAGAGCACGCGAGAGAGATTATTTAAATAATAACTTTTGTCAAAGGTGCAAAAATCATTTAGATTATTTTCTTATCGTTTGTGTTCTAAAGATTGGAGGATGGAGCCCGCCCTTTGTTTCCACTTAAATCTAACCTAGAAAACACTGTTTGACAAAACTAATATCTTACAAGGGGAGGATCAGATGTGTGACTTACCGATTTGATCCATCTTTGGCACACGTGTAGGTCATGACTAGGAGTGTAACAGGTGCAAGTAATAGGGTGCACTATTCAGCCGTTTTCGAGAAAAACAGGTTTTTTTTAATTTGCTGTGTGTTTACCATTTACGTTAATGAAATAATACTGACCCCGTGGCGTATTGGTAAAATCTCTGGTTTGTAATCGCAAGGTCGATGGTTCAAATCCATTTGGCCAAGTTCTTAATAGTTTTCTTTTTCTTATAGTTTTTGATAAATCAATGAGTATTTAAAAATGCTAATTTTAGAATAAATTATATTAATTTCATTTTTAGGAGGATTGTTAAACAAATTAAACAGGAGATTGAAAAATCAATATTTTTATTTCCAGTATTTTGTTCTA
Source organism: Ocypus olens (assembly GCA_910593695.2). NCBI lineage: Eukaryota > Metazoa > Arthropoda > Insecta > Coleoptera > Staphylinidae > Ocypus > Ocypus olens. The sequence continues at coordinate 616,154 of OU343054.1, forward strand.
AATTAATTATGCTAGTTCAGGCAGTCCTTCATCGCCCGAAATGCACAATATCATATAGAAAATAATATCGAACAAGGATTTATAAAAAAATAGTCTGGAAATACAATTATTGATTTTTCAATCTCGTGTTTAATTTGTTTAAAAATACTTTTACCCCTAAAAATGCAATTAATATGATTGAATCTAAAATTAAAATATTTAAATACACAAACTATAAAAAAAAATGAACGCCCAACATCAACAATGGGGTTCGATCATTCGACCTTCCGATTACGAATCCTATTACTATTACTCCTAGTAAACATTTTTGTGTGAAATCGAAATTACTCTTTTAATTTCTGCGATCCTGTTACTCCTGGTGGATTTTTTTTTTGTGAAAATTTTGTTAAAAATAAATTGAAAATGTGAAATTATTTTCGCGCCCAAATTGCTCTTTTCATTTCTGCGATCCTGTTACTCCTAATGAAAAACTTGAGCAAAATTGTGTGAAAATTTGATTTAAAATTCGAAATTATTTTCCCTACAAATTACTCTTTTTATTTCTGCGATCCTTTTCCTCCTAATGAAAAATTTCGAGAAAAATTGTGTGAAAATTTGATTTAAAATTCGAAATTATTTTCCCTCCAAATTATTCTTTTTATTTCTGCGATCCTTTTCCTCCTAATGAAAAATTTCGAGAAAAATTGTGTGAAAATTTGATTTAAAATTCGAAATTATTTTTGCGCCAAATTACTCTTTTCATTTCTGCGATCCTGTTACTCCTAATGAAAAACTTGAGCAAAATTGTGTGAAAATTTGATTTAAAATTCGAAATTATTTTCCCTCCAAATTATTCTTTTTATTTCTGCGATCCTTTTCCTCCTAATGAAAAATTTCGAGCAAAATTGTGTGAAAATTTGATTTAAAATTCGAAATTATTTTTGCGCCAAATTACTCTTTTCATTTCTGCGATCCTGTTACTCGTGGTAGAAATTTTTATGTCAAAATTTTGATAAAAATAAATTAAAAATGTGAAATTATTTCGTGCCCAAATTACTCTTTTCATTTCTGTAATCCTCTTACTTCTGGTATACATTTTTGTGTGAACATTTTGCTGATGTGGCCATCATGTTAATTTCTCCGATTTGATGGTATCATGGTTTATATTTACATTTTATGATTTATTTTCAATTTTGATCATATTTTAAATGTACATCGAGCGTTTTGTAGACTCGGATGAAACTGACGTTTAAGACGTCATAATTATGAAAGATGAAAATGACAAATTTTACTTCAAATACTTATCGTCAGTGTGCTCAAAAACTAAAGAGATTTCGAAAAAATGGTGATGTGGCCATCATGTTACTTTCTCCGACTTTATATTTACGTTTTCATGGGTTTATTTTCAATTGAAATCATATTTTAAATGTACATCGAGCGTTGCGTAAACTCGGATGAAACTGACGTTTAAAACGTCAAAATCATGAAAGTTGGAAAAATTATACTTCAAATTCAAAAACTAGGTTTACTCGAAAACTAACAAGATTTCGAAAAAAACTTGTTCATTTTGGCATTCTCTACAATTATTATTTACATAAAATTGCTGTAACTATTATCGTTTCATAATTATAAACTACAAATTAAAAAAAAATAATAATTTTTTTTCTCGAATAGCAATGATTTTATGAAAAATATTTTCAAGCAGAAGCTATTCATTTCTTTGTTGCCTTCGATGTTTGTTTAAATATTTTTGTGATATTTTTTATATTTAAGAAAATATTGGCAAAAAACAAAAAACAGTTAAGGTAAACACCTACTTCCGGTGTACGAAATTTTACCAAAAGCTTTTCAGTTCTTCGGATTATCAAATAAGACGTATGTTAAAAGTTTCATATCAATTGCTCTATTGGTTTTTGAGATACAGCGCACACAGACAGACACACACACACACACAGACACACACACACAGACACACACACACACACACAATTTTTTTTTTTCCAGAAATTGTTGAAATGGCATCTAGGGACCCCGAAACGGAAATTTCCGTAAAAAAAATTGTTGAAATAATTTTCACGATCACAAAACTTTCTCGTACTTCGCAACGGAGAAAGTAAAAAACGTCCGCGTAGAATGCACACTTTCGGGTGTAGCGATAGTGAAAATATTTAGAAGGGGGCCTCAAAATTGAATTGCGCCTGGGGCCTCTCAGCAGGTCTGTTCGCAAACTTTATATTATCAACTATATCGTTAGTACATATTATAAATATTAGCGGGCCCAAATTTAATACCTGTGGGATACCACTAGTACCGAAATATTGATATAACTTTTTATTTTAAAGTTTACCGAAAAAGGTTTTAAAATAATAATAATAATAATAATAATGTATATTTAACGGATATCCTTTTACAACCAAAAATTTAGACATAGTTTAACTTAAAAAATCAAACTTAAAAATAGAAATAAACTCTGCAATTAAAATACGTGTTAAAGCATAAATAATAAATTCGCTCCTAATATGGATAAATGACATTTTTTAAAAATTTGTTAGGTTAGAAGTACTTTATACAAATATCACATTGAATTTCACTTACATCATCACATATAAATGCAATGATGTACAGCTTCAGTTTTTTTAACGGTAACCTATATTTTTTCTTCATTTTTGAAATCATCAGGCGCTTTCGAACATGTTATATGGCCAACTATATCGCTAATATGAATTATAAATATTAGCGGGACCAAATTAGATCCGTATGGGATGTCACAAGTATCGAAATATTGATATATTTTTTAAATTTTACAGTTTACAAAAAATGTTTAAAATAAAATTTGCTGGGTTAGTTGTGCTTTATGCAAATATCATATTGAAATTCTTGTATCACGTATACCCGCAATGATGAACAACTTCAGTTTGTTTTATTGGTAATCTATATTTTTTTCTTCATTTTTAAAGTCAGCTGGTATTTTCAACGACTTATTAAGATTAATCTCACAAATTGTTGAAGAAAAATTAATAAACATGCAAAATCCCATTCGGAGTGGAGAAAGTTACGTGATGATAACACCAACATTTTTTATCTTGTCTAGCCCATTCGATGAGTACAGTGCCTTGCTAGAATGATAACCAAACCGCCCTGTGAAGAACGCAAAAACCAAAAATTGGGAGACGATTTTAACTTTTGGCCTTATTTACATATACAAAACATTTCTTGCATTAAATTATTAAAATGCTTACAAAATATCCTCAAAAGTTAAAAAACAATTGAACCAAGAGTTTTTCGCTTTCGCCTACTTTACATCTATAAAATGATTTAATACGTTCCGTGAGAATTTTCCATATTTGGACAAACGATCATTCTAATTATGCAATTCATTTTTTAAATTTCCATTTATATCTTTGCGTCGAGTACAATACATAGGTGAAAGAATTTTCAGAATACGTTAATTTAGCAAATTTCACCAAAATTAAAAACAAAACAATTGAAACACGATTTTTTTTAGTAAAAATTTATATCCAGTAGGTGAGGCGGCCCGTTAATGAACTGGGTAAGAGCGTCTGCATCTGCCGCTGCATCACGAGTCGAGTGGGTTCGATTCCCACCCGGGCGGAATATTTTCCAGAATTTTAAACATTTAAAAACTAAACTATTTCTATATACCGGGTGACCCAGGGATCTGTAAAAGCCCTGTAACTTGTTTGCTATTTGAGATATCGACTTCTAGTTTTCTTGAAATGGTACCCACACTTATTCTACATATTTTAAAAATATGTATGTTTTTGTACAGGGTGTCCCAATATACATAACGGAACAAAGTTATGTTTTTTTAAATGGAACACCCTATATTTTATATTTTATTTTCAACCCTCTTCAGAAGCTGATAAAAATAGTATAAGATAGTATGGGTCTATTATGGCCGATTGGCTAGTTATGGGCAAATTTGTGGCAAAAACATGTACACATTAAAAACATTGCAGAAGCGTTCCTAGCAAAGATAGCATCATTATTTATACACTAGAAAATTTCCCACATCATAAAGAATAATACACATCGGCCTTGGTTCTCTTTTAATCATAGTGATATACAGGGTGTCAACATAGGCAAAACAATGAATAACTATTTTTTTTCAAATGGAACACCCTATATAAGTTGCCACCAATCTATGGCATTTTTAATAAGCTTTCCAATGATATACAGTTTGTATAACAAAATATTAAGGATTCTTGAGATTTATCAATAAAAACATATTTCTTTTGCCACCTTCCGCTGATTTTTGGATTTTCAGACAAAACTATACATTTTCATGAAAAATTATAAGAGACTAAAGTTGTAGAGCGATGTGGTTCTTTCAACTTTTAAGATAATGCCTGCATTACCCGCCAGAGCGCGCAAAATCGTGACCGTATATGCATTTTAGCGTTTTCTTTTCAATTTTTTTATTAATAAATTGCACTATACTGTATTTTCCGCACCCTCTAGCGGAAAAACGGGAAATTATAGGGAAACTAAAATGGCCCATATCGATTGAAAATGTTCCGCTCTACAACTCTTAATAGAAGCAATTTTTGACAAAAATGCATAGTTTTCCCTAAAATGCAAATTGAAAATGTATGTATCAATTTTTGCGTTTTTCAATGGTTTTTCGTATTTTTAGCGAAAACGATGCATTTTGGGCAAAAATTGCTTCTTTTAAGACTTGTAGAGCGGAATTTTTTCAATCGATGTAGGTCATTTGAATAATTCTATAATTACCCAGTTTTCTGCTAGAGGACGTGGAAAATAAAGTATAGTACAATTAATTAACAAAAAAATTGAGAAAAACGCTAAAATGCATATACGGTCACGATTTTGGGCACTCTGGCGGGCAATGCACGCATTATTGGAAAAGTCGAAAGACCTATGTCGATCGAAAATTTTCCGCTCTACAACTTTGGTCTCCTATTATTTTTTCAGAAAATGCATAGTTTTGGCTGAAAATCCAAAAATGAGCAGGAGGCGGCAAAAGAAAAATGTTTTTATGGATAAATCTCAAGAATCCTTAATATTTCATTATACAAATTGTACATCATTGGAAAGCTTATTAAAAATTCCATACACTGGTGGCAAGATATATAGGGTGTTCCATTTGAAAAAAAATAGTTATTCAATATTTTGCGTATGTTGACACCCTGTATAGCAGTATCAACAAAAAAGAACCAAAGCCGATTTGTATTATTCTTCATGATATGGAAAATTCTTCAGTGTATAAAAAATGACGATAGCTTTGCTAGGAGCACTTCTGCAATTTTTGCAATGTGTCCTTGTTTTTGCCACAAATTTGCCCATAACTAACCAATCGTCCATAATAGACCTATACTATCTTATACTATTTTTATTAGCTTATTAAGAGGGTTGAAAATAAAGTATAATATATAGGGTGTTCCATTTAAAAAAACATAACTTTGGTCTGTTATGTATATTGGGACACCCTGTACAAAAACATACATATTTTTAAAATATGTAGAATAAGTGTGGGTACCAGTTCAAGAAAACTAAAAGTCGATATCTCAAATAGCAAATACGTTATGGGGCTTTTACAGAACCCTGGGTCACCCGGTACAAACATATTTAATATGCAGATACGGTACAAAAGCAAAAGTTTATATACAGGTATAAGTAATAATTAATTACAAAAATAGGTTTCTGACACTCGGTCAACTATCTATTTCTATTATTGATAGAATTAATCTATTTCATATTACCCAATAAAAATGTTTAGTCTTTTATGTTAAATTATAATTTAATATTAGAAAAATTCATTTAGTTTCGTTTTACAAATCTCAATTTGCTTTATCACGAATTGCAACTTTGATGGCTAATCAAAAATAATAAATAGATTAGACAGGTCAATGCTCACGATTGCGTGACGAAGTAAATTTGATTTTATGAACTGATGCAGATAATATAATATGTATTTATGTGACATGCATTTTTTGCAACAGGTAACGAACTGTCGGTAGCAGGTGCACCAGCAATATCTTTTTATGTTCAACATGACTCTCCTCAAGAGCATATATTACAATATCTTTTTTTAAATTCAGTTCACGTACTAGATCTTATCTATTGCGCTAACATGTGGCGAATACTAATAATTTGCAGAAAATCCGCAAAGAACGAAACAAAATAATAAAAAACTCGTTTACATTACAACTTATTTTTGGCAACCTAACTTGCCATTATAAGAAAAAAAAAATATTGAGTTGTCGCAATATCATCTTGCCGGGAGGTATATAGAGATCAAATTATCCCTTTGCACTGATATTTAGACTTATTGTTGACACAATACGTATTATCACTAATAATTACGAGTATTTATAAACTACCCAAGTAACCGTTGGGCTGGAAATACCGTTCGGGCGACATCTCTATTTAAAATGTAACACTAATTTCTCTAATTGTTATGTTTATAGATTTCCTTCTTCTTTTCGAATATAAAATAAAACAAAACAATAATGGATTTGTCTAGTACTAGTTTCATTAGTTGTATATTTAGGTCATAAAGTTTTAACCTACTCCAGAATAGTTTATGGGTGTGGATGATTGCGGTTCTTCATGAGTGTAATCGATGAACGTGATATCGGATATCAAGTAACTAGGTTATGGTGACAGTAATTCGAGAAATATAGGTGAGTATTAAGGACTCCTTTGCTAATTACCTTCTAGCTTTCTGCAATTAGCAAATTCGCCGTTACCGTATTATCTGAAAACGGTAACTCACTCACGACAGAACAGTTATTCTTAACGAACTGATTTGATATAAAAAAGGTATTTCAGCGCTAATTAATTACACTTAATTAGGTTAATTCCCGCAGATTACTAACTCGCCGCCAAGTAGACATTTGTAAATTGAGATTGAGGATAACTTGATAACGTGTCACATCGTTTCATTTCGTTATGTAATTTAATTAAACTGGCGGAGAAATTACTTTCTTTTTATCGTCCGCGTTTAATTAATTAAAGCATTTTCATTAGCCTGTGAAACAAACTCAAATCAGAACGAGGTTATATGTATCCCATGGAAACGTAAATAAACTTCACGCTGTCAGTCAGATTTTCAAAGGTGAAACTCATTAATTTATGCTTAGTTTTAGCCTAGAGAAAATTATTATTGAAGAAGGAATTTTGTAAATAATGTGAAATATGCTGCCAGATTAGATTTAGGTAATTGTTAGGGTAATAAAAAGTTCTTAAATTTCTCAAGGTTTCTCTTTGTCGCAAAAGAACTTCAATTAGGCATATTTAAAACAAAAAACTTAATCATGTGTCGTTGGGGTTTAGAAGAGTTTTATGTTTTTATTTATACGAAGCAAAAAGTATTAAAATTCCATTACAAAATTTACTAAAACTGAAGGACAATGGAAGAATGAACAATTTTTCATAAATTTACACAGTTTTTGCATGAAATATCGCAAACGCTATTAACTGAATATATTTTTTTTTTTTACCAAATCGTTCTTGAATTAATATTCAGTAAGTTTGAAAAGTTTCAAGTGGATAGCAATTGTTTTCATATTTTTTTTCGCGTCAACAAAATTATTACAATTTTTCATAAATTTACAAAGTGTTTGCATAAAATATCACAAACGCTATTAAGGGAAAAATTGTAGTTTTTCACTAAATCATTCTTCAATTAATATTCAATAAGTTTAAGAAGTTTTAAATGGATAGCAATTGTTTTTATATTTTTTTTCACGTCAACTGAAGGATTACAATTTTTCATAAATTTACACCGTTTTTGCATGAAACATTGCAAACGTTGTTAACTGAATATATTGTATTTTTTCACCTAATCATTCTTGAATTAATATTTAGTAAGTTTGAAAAGTTTCAAGTGGATAGCAATTGTTTTTATATTTTTTTTTCGCGTCAACAAAATTATTACAATTTGTCATAAATTTACTCAGTTTTTGCATGAAATATCGTAAACGCTGTTAACTGAATATATTGTATTTTTTTACCAAATCATTCTTGAATTAATATTTAGTAAGTTTGAAAAGTTTCAAGTGGATAACAATTGTTTTTATATTTTTTTTTCGCGTCAATAAAATGATTACAATTTGTCATAAATTTACGCAGTTTTTGCATGAAATATCTCAAACGCTGTTAACTGAATATATTGTATTTTCTTATCAAATCATTCTTGAATTAATATTTAGTAAGTTTGAAAAGTTTCAAGTGGATAGCAATCGTTTTTATATTTTTTGTTCGCGTTAACAAAATGATTACAATTTGTCATAAATTTACGCAGTTTTTGCATGAAATATCGCAAACGCTGTTGACTGAACATATTGTATTTTTTCACCAAATCATTCTTGAATGAATATTTAGTAAGTTTGAAAAGTTTCAAATGGATAGCAATTGTTTTTATATTTTTTTTTTGCGTCAACAAAATGATTACAATTTGTCATAAATGTACGCAGTTTTTGCATGAAATATCGCAAACGCTGTTGACTGAATATTTTGTATTTTTTTACCAAATCATTCTTGAATTAATATTTAGTAAGTTTGAAAAGTTTCAAATGGATAGCAATTGTTTTTATATTTTTTTTTTGCGTCAACAAAATGATTACAATTTGTCATAAATGTACGCAGTTTTTGCATGAAATATCGCAAACGCTGTTGACTGAATATTTTGTATTTTTTTACCAAATCATTCTTGAATTAATATTTAGTAAGTTTGAAAAGTTTCAAGTCGATAGCAATTGTTTTTATATTTTTTTTTTCGCGTCAACAAAATGATTACAATTTGTCATAAATGTACGCAGTTTTTGCATGAAATATCGCAAACGCTGTTGACTGAATATTTTGTATTTTTTCACCAAATCATTCTTGAATGAATATTTAGTAAGTTTGAAAAGTTTCAAATGGATAGCAATTTTTTTTATATTTTTTTTTGCGTCAACAAAATGATTACAATTTGTCATAAATGTACGCAGTTTTTGCATGAAATATCGCAAACGCTGTTGACTGAATATTTTGTATTTTTTTAACAAATCATTCTTGAATTAATATTCAGTAAGTTTGAAAAGTTTCAAGTGGATAGCAATTGTTTTTATTTTTTTTTTCGCGTCAACAAAATGATTACAATTTGTCATAAATTTACACAGTTTTTGCATGAAATATCGCAAACGCTGTTGACTGAATATATTGTATTGTTTCACCAAATCATTCTTGAATTAATATTTAGTAAGTTTGAAAAGTTTCAAGTGGATAGCAATTGTTCTTAAATTTTTTTTCGCGTCAACAAAATGATTTCAATTTGTCATAAATTTACGCAGTTTTTGCATGAAATATCGCAAACGCTGTTGACTGAATATTTTGTATTTTTTCACCAAATAATTCTTGAATTAATATTTAGTAAGTTTGGAAATTTCAAATGGATAACAATTATTTTTATATTTGTTTTCGCGACAACAAAATGATTGCATGTTGTCATAAATTTACGCAGTTTTTGCATGAAATATCGCAAACGCTGTTGACTGAATATTTTGTATTTTTTTACCAAATCATTCTTGAATTAATATTTAGTAAGTTTGAAAAGTTTCAAGTGGATAGCAATTGTTTTCATTTTTTTTTTCGCGTCAACAAAATGATTACAATTTGTCATAAATGTACGCAGTTTTTGCATGAAATATCGCAAATGCTGTTAACTGAATATATTGTATTTTTTTACCAAATCATTCTTAAATTAATATTCAGTAAGTTTGAAAAGTTTCAAGTGGATAGCAATTGTTTTTATTTTTTTTTCGCGTCAACAAAATGATTGCAATTTTTCATAAATTTACGCAGTTTTTGCATGAAGCAAGATGTTCATGTTTTAATTACGGTTAAAGAGGAACAGATGCAATTATTATTATGTTGCATACAAGAAGATTTATATTGACTGTAAAAAGCAAATTTTGAAAAGAAAATGTAAATAATAATATTTTTTAAATATTAAATAGGTATATGATTAGGACATATTCCAAATAAACATTGAGTTCCAGAATGCTTCCATATTAACTACACATTTTCATGTCTTATATTTGGCATCAAGTCGGCATGGGTTATCCTCATCCAAACGCAATAATATTTATTATTTGAGTTTTTGAGGTCAAACAGAAAAGCATATTTGATTTCGCAAAAAATGTCTTGGGACACCCTATTGATTAGTTATTGTTTTGTTATGTCTGCAAATTATGGTTAGTTCTTCTTTCCTAGTTAAACACTGCAATTTTTTTTAAATTATTAATACCGGAATATAAATAGATATTATTTAAAACGGCAAAATATTGTTTCACTCTAAAAAAAACATAATTTCCAAATATTTATTTTTGAGTAGTTTACATACATAGCTTGGTGGTTTTGGTCCCGAAAAACTAAAAGAAATAATAATTGATGTAAAATCGTGCGCCTGCCACGGTTAATCCTTATAATTTAGAAGATTGTTAGCTTATTAGAGATGTCCGTTCTAAAATCATAATAATTCTTCCACTACAATTAAGGTGTGGGAGGCACATCATGCTAATGTACAAATTTACGTTAAATTAAAGGGTGTGTTATTGTGTTATTATGAGTGGGACCCATACAATTATTCGCTTGACCCATCATTTATTACTAGGCGGTTCATATCGGCCAATATGTTAAATTGACGAAGGGCGTAATAATTTTGGGGTTTATCGACTCTCCCTACAAAAACAGGGTGCATGTTTGGGTAGTATAATCAGCTCAAATAGGAATGTTAATTCTACCGTGTTCATTTAAGCCAGATGAATGCATAGATTCATTATTGCATTTTAATTGTATTTTAATTTTAGACAGTCATGACTTGCTAAAATTAATTTCTAATATTAATTAATGCATTGTTTGAGTTCCATTGCTCATTTTGCCGACTATGGCATTTTATGTATGCAACCATTATTTTGAAAAATAACTAACCGGAAAATTTTTATGTCAGAGTGTACAGATATTTAAGATTCAAATGGCCAAAATATAAACGTAAAGTGATTTTGAACTATCAGAAATAATGGTTTTCAACTGTCAAAAATAATATTTAATATAAAAAATGAGAATTTTCAACTGCCAGAAATGTCGATTTTCAACTGTCAGAAATAGTGATTTTCAACTGTCAGAAATGTCGTTTTTCACCTGTCAGAAATAGTGATTTTAAACTTTTAAAATAAGTAATTTTTAACTGGCAGATATAGTGATTTTAAGTTGTAACAAACAGTGATTATTTCAACTGGCAGAAATAATGACTTTAAACTATCAAAAATGCGATTAATAACAGTCAGAAATAATAGTTTTCCACTGCCGAAATTCTGATATATAATACAAATAATGAGAATTTTTTAACCGTCACAAATTGTGATTTTCAACTGTAAAAAAATAGTTATTCGTAACAGGCAGACAATTGTGATTGTAAGCTGCCAAAGCAGAGATTTCAACTGCCAGAAATAGTGATTTTCTGGTGTCAAAAATAGTGATATTGGTAAAAATAGTGATTTCAGGCTGTTAAAACATTGATTTCAACTGCCCAAAATAGTGACTACAAATTGTCAAAAATGGCGATTTGTAACTGTCTGAAATAATGGTTTTCAACTGCCAAAATCATGATATTTAATACCAAAATTGAGAATTTTTTAATTGTCAGAAATCGTGATTTTTTACTGTAATAAAATAGTGATTCGTAACTGGCAGAAAATGGTGATTGTAAGCTGCCAAAAACAGAGATTTCAACTGCCCGAAATAGTAATTTTCTGCTGTCAAAAAATAGCGATCTTTAATTGGTAGAAATAGTGATTTCAGGCCGTCAAAAACATTGATTTCAACTGCCAGAAATAGTGACTTCAAACTGTCAAAAATTGCGATTTGTAACTGTCAGAAATAATGGTTTTCTACTGCCAAAATCATGATATTTAATACAAATAATGAGAATTTTGAAAGTCAGAAATAGTGATTTTGAACTGTAAAAAATAGTGATTCGTAACACGCACAAAATGGTGATTGTAAGCTGCCAAAAACAGAGATTTCAACCGCCCAAAATAGTGATTTTCTGCTGTCAAAAAATAGTGATCTGTAATTGGTAGAAATTGTGATTTCAGGCTGTCAAAAACATTGATTTCAACTGCCAGAAATAGTGACTTCAAACTGTCAAAAATGGCGATTTGTAACTGTCAGAAATAATGTTTTTCTACTGCCAAAATCATGATATTTAATATCAAAAATGAGAATTTTCAACTGCCAGAATTGTCGATTTTCAACTGTCAGAAATAGTGATTTTCAACTTTGAAAATAAGTGATTTTTAACTGGCAGAAATAGTGAGTTTAAGTTGTTAAAAACAGTAATTTAAACTGCCAAAATCATGATATTTAATACGAATAATGAGATTTTTTTAACAATCAGAAATAGTGATTTTTTAACTGTAACAAAATGGTGATTCGTAACAGGCAGAAAATGGTGATTGTAAGCTGCCAAAAACAGAGGTTTCAACTGCCCTATATAGTGATTTTCTGTTGTCAAAAAATAGTGATCTTTAATTGGCAGAAATAGTGATTTCAGGCTGTCAAAAACATTGATTTCAACTGCCAGAAATAGTGACTTCAAACTGTCGAAAATGGCGATTTGTAACTATCAGAAATAATGGTTTTCAACTGCCAAAATCATGATATTTAATACAAAAAATGAGAATGTTTTAACTGTCAGAAATAGTGATTTTCAACTGTAACAAAATAGTGATTCGTAACAGGCAAAAAATGGTGATTGTAAGCTGCCAAAAACAGAAATTTCAAGTGCCCGAAATAGTGATTTTCTGCCGTAAAAAATAGTGATCTTTAATTGGTAGAAATAGTGATTTCAGGCCGTCAAAAATATTGATTTCAACTGCCAGAAATAGTGACTTCAAATTGTCAAAAATGGAGATTTGTAACTGTCGGAAATAATGATTTTCAACTGTCAAAAATAATGATATTTAATATCAAAAATGAGAATTTTCAACTGCCAAAAATGTTGATTTTCAACAGTTAGAAATAGTGATTTTCAACTGTTAATAGTAGTAATTTTTAACTGTCAAAAATGGTGATTTTTAACTGTCAGAAATATTGATTTTCAACTGTCAAAAAATATGAAATTTAATATAAAAAATGAGGATTTTCAACTGTCAGAAATGTCGATTTTCAACTGGCAGAAATAGTGATTTTAAACTTTTAAATATAGTGATTTTCAACTTTCAATAGTAGTGATTTTCAATTGTCAAAAACAATGATTTCAACTGCCAGAAATAGTGACTTCGAGCTGTCAAAAATAATAACTGTCAGAAATAATGGTTTTCTACTGCCAAAATCATGATATTTAATACAAATTATGAGAATTTTTGAATTGTCAGAAATAGTGATTTTCAACTGTAACAAAATAGACAAAATAGTGATTTGTAACAGGCAGAAAATGGTGATTGTAAGGTCTCAAAAACAGTGATATCAACTGCCTGAAATAGTGATTTTCAGCTGTCGAAAATAGTGATCTTCGATTAGTGGAGATAGTGATTTCAAGCTGTCAAAAACGTTCATTTAAACTGTCAGTAATAGTAACTTTAAACTGTCAAAAAAGGCGATTTGTAACTGTCAGAAATAATGGGTTTCAACTGTCCAAATCATGATATTTAATACAAAAAATGAGATTTTTTTAACTGTGAGAAATATTGATTTTTTACTGTAATAAAATAGTGATTCGTAACTGGCAGAAATTTGTGATTGTAAGCTCTCAAAAATGGTGATTTCAACTGCTCGAAATAGTGATTTTCAGCTGTCGAAAAATAGTGATCTTCGATTAGTGGAGAAAGTGATTTCAAGCTGTCAAATACATTGATTTAAACTGCCAGAAATAGTGATTTTAAACTGTCAAAATTATAATTTTTAACTGTGAGAAATAATGGTTTTTAACAGTGAAAAATAATTATATTTAACAGTCAAAAATAACGATTTTCGACTGCCAGATATGTCGACTTTCAACTATCAATAGCAATGAAAGTAATAGTTTTCAAATGTCAAAAATAATGGTTTTTAACTGTCAAAAATGAGAATTTTCTAACGTCAGAAATGTCGATTTGTAACTGTCAGAAATAGTGATTTTTAAATGTCAAAAGATAGTGAGTTTTGCCTGCTAGAAATGGTGCCAAAACAGTGAATTCAACTGCGAGAAAGGATTGATTTGAAACTGTAAAAATGATAATTTCTACCTGTCAAAAATAGTGATTGAAAAGCTGTCAAACAGTGATTTTAGCTGCCAGAATTAGTAACTTAAACTGTTAAAAATGGTGATTTTCAACTATTAAACAATAGTGCTTTCTAACAGGCGGAAATAGTAATTTTAAGTTGTCAAAAACATTGATTTCAACTGCCAGAAATAGTGATTTTAAACTTTTAAATATGGTGATTTTCAACTTTCAATAGTAGTGATTTTCAACCGTTAAAAATGGTAATTTTTAACTGTCAGAAATAATGATTTTCAACTGTCAAAAAATATGAAATTTAATATAAAAAATTAAGGTTTTTAACTGTCAGGACTGTCGATTTTCAACTGTCAGAAATAGTGATTTTCAACTTTTAAACTAAGTGATTTTTAACTGGCAGAAATAGTGATTTTTAGTTGTCAACAACAGTAATTTCAACTGCCAGAAATAATAACTTTAAACTGTCGAAAATGTGAATAATAACTGTCAGAAATAATGGTTTTCTACTGCGAAAATCATGATATTTAATACAAATGAGAATTTTTTAATAGTGATTTTCAACTGTATTTCAACTGTAACAAAATAGTGATTCGTAACAGGCAGAAAATGGTGATTGTAAGCTGCCAAAAACAGTGATTTCAACTGCCCGAAATAGTGATTTTCTGCTGTCAAAAAAGAGTGATCTGTAATTGGTAGAAATAGTGATTTCAGGCTGTCAAAAACATTGATTTCAACTGTCAGAAATAGACTTCAAACTATCAAAAATGGTGATTTGTAACTATCAGAAATGGTGATTTTCAACTGTCAAAAAAAAAATTTACTTACAGAAATAGTAATTTTGAACTGTCAAAAATAGTGATTTCAACTGCTGGAAATAGTGATTTTAAACTGTAAAAAATGATGATTTTTAACTGTCAAAAATAATGCTGTTTTACTATCAAAAATTAAGATTTTCATCTGCCAAAACTGTCGATTTTCAACTGTCAGAAATGGTGATTTTCAACTGTCAAAATTTTTTTTACTGGCAGAAATAGTAATTTTAAACTGTCAAAAATAGTGATTTCAACTGCTGGAAATAGTGATTTTAAACTGTAAAGAATGGTGATTTTTAACTGTCAAAAATAATGCTGTTTTACTATCAAAAATTAAGATTTTCATCTACCAAACATGTGGATTTTCAACTGTCAGAAATGGTGATTTTCAACTGTCAAAAAATATTTTTACCGGCAGAAATAGTAATTTTAAACTGTCAAAAATAGTGATTTCAACTGCTGGAAATAGTGAATTTAAACTGTAAAAATGGTGATTTTTAACTGTCAAAAATAATGCTGTTTTACTAACAAAAATGCCGATTTTCGTCTGCCAAAAATGCCGATTTTCAACTGTCAGAAATGGTGATTTTCAACTGTCAAAAAAAAATGTAATTAAGAATTAATTAAGAAATAGTAATTTTGCACGAGTCAGGTACGTGGTGTACAAATAAATTAATAAAAATATAGAAGCAAATTAAAATCGCTTAAATAGAATCAGGAAGTCCATTTAATCTGATATTCATTCACATTTTTTTTGGCAAAAATAGTGATTTTAAGTTGTCATTTCAAGTGTCAGAAATAGTGATTTTTAACTATCAAACATATTGATTTTCAACTGTCAAGAGTGGTGATTTTCAATTGTAAAAAATGGTAATATTCAACTGTCAAAAATAATGATTTTCAACTGTCAAAAATTGTTATTTCCAACGGTTAAAACAGCGACTTTAGCTGTCAAAAATAGCTATTCAACAAATTTTTGGCAAAAATGATTTTAAGCTGTCATTTCAAGTGTCAGAAATAGTGATTTTTAACTATCAAAAATAGTGATTTTCAACTGTCAAAAATAATGATTTTCAACAGTCAAAAATAATTATGTATAATTATCAAAAATAATGATTTTCAACTGTCAAACATTGTTATTTCCAAAGGTTAAAACAGCGATTTTAACTGTCAAAAATAGCTATTCAACAAATTTTTGGCAAAAAATGATTTTCAGCTGACATTTTAAGTGTCGGAAATATTGATTTTTAACTGTCAAAAATAGTGATTTTCAACGGTTAAAATGATGATTTTCAAATGTCAAGAGTTGTGATTTTCAATTGTAAAAAATGGTGATTTTCAACTGTCAATAAAAGTGAAAAAGCAATTTTCTTAGCTTTTGTTCACGCAAAAAAATCGTCTGAAAGAAAGTTCAAGTATAATTACATTCGATATTGTACTTTATTGACTTTTGTGTAATCTTATTGATATTAAAATCACATATTTCGTTTAAAATAATACATCCTGTCGTTGGTAACTATTACCACACCACCATCATCACATCGGTGATAGTTGAACTTTTAATATTCAAGTAAAATAATCAATCATTTTAATTGCAACATAAGCAATTTCCTCAAAGAAACCGATTTCAGTATCAATATATTTATCCGCCGGCATTAAAAGTTTTGAAATTAATTTCCTGTTGATTGGAAATTTTCAATATACGCCGGATGCCAGTTTGTAATAAAATAAATTCCCATCACTATGAAACGCGCATCCAGTTTATGTCTGTTTATACAATTACAATTTTATACGCTCACTGCAATTCCGCAAATTCAGTTCTGCCAATGAGATATACAGGCACGTAGAAACGCGACAGTAAAACTTAATGTTCCATTCAAAAATAAATTCATACGTAGAAAATATCTTCTCTCAATCAGTCACGTATTCTCGACGACGGCGGAAATCTGAAAGGAAACATTCGAGCGAAAATTGATTTAATAGAAAAGTCCGACGATTGACGGCTATATATCATTGGTCTTGAATGTGAACTTGCTGGAAACTATTTCGAATTGTTTATTTTATTCTGGTGACCGCAACGGTTAGTTGAGCGCAGCTGTTGCCAAGAATGAGAAATAAAACGAGAGCCACCTATTAAATCCGCACAAACATGCAGTAAGAAATAACAAATAGTAAACAAATTTAATTCTAGCCTTGTTCTAAATATTTCGTTTCATTTTTTTTTTCAAGTTACTATTTCAGTTTTGGAATCACCCAGTTGTGTGTTATCCCAGATGAAATCCAAATATTTTGACTGTTACCGTGGTCAAAATGAATGGTATTGAATTCTGGCAAATATATAATTATAGCAGCAACATTTTTATATGTATGGGCCACACTTAAAACTTCAGAACTTTTGCAAAAAATAAGTTCCAAGATGTCAAAATCGTGATTTTGGTTTTTGAAACTGCATAACTGTCAAACGCATTGCCCAATTTTGATGATTCTAACGTCAAAAGGTGCAAAATTTTGTGCAGTATAAAAACGGGTTAATACATATTTTCTTGAGATCAACGCAAAAAGTCAAAATTGCACGTTTTCAAAGTACAAAGATTAAAAATTGCGATTTTGATTTTTGAAATTGCACAACTTTGAAACGCTTCATCCGATTTTGATTATTCAAATGTCAAAATGTGTAAAATTTAGTGTACTTTTAAAACTGATTACAAAATTTTTCCGTGAAATTAACACAAACTAGAAAATCTCACTTTTTAAAGTTCGAAGCTTTCAAAATCGTGATTCTGGTTTTTGAAACTGCATAACTGTCAAACGCATTGTCCGATTTTGATGATTCTAACGTCAAAAAGTGAAAAATTTTGTGCAGTATAAAAACGGGTTAATAAATATTTTCTTGAAATCAACGCAAAATGTCAAAATTGCACGTTTTCAAAGTACAAAGATTAAAAATGGCGATTTTGATTTTTTAAATTGCACAACTTTGAAACGCTTCATCCGATTTTTGATTATTCAAATGTTAAAATGTGTAAAATTTTATGTACTTTTAAAACTAATTACAAAATTGTTTCGTGAAATTAACACAAACTGCAAAATCACACTTTTTAGAGTTCGAAGATTTCAAAATCGTGATTTTGGTTTTTGAAACTGCATAACTGTCAAACGCATTGTCTGATTTTGATGATTCTAACGACAAAAGGTGGAAAATTTTGTGCAGTATAAAAACGGGTTAACAAATATTTTCTTGAAATCAACGCAAAACGTCAAAATTGCACGTTTTCAAAGTACGAAGATTAAAAATTGCGATTTTGATTTTTTAAATTGCACAAGTTTTAAACGCTTCATCCGATTTTGATTATTCAAATGTCAAAATATGTAAAATTAAATGGACTTTTAAAACTAATTACAAAATTGTTTCGTGAAATTAACACAAACTGCAAAATCACACTTTTTAAAGTTAGAAGCTTTCAAAATTGTGATTTTGGTTACATAACTGCCAAACGCATTATCCAATTTTGGCGATTCTAACGTCAAAAAGTGGAAAATTTTGTGAAATTTAAAAGCTGGTTAATGAACATTACAAAATCATCAAGCAAATTCAATTGCCGTTCTAATTGTTAATAATTAAATGGTTTATTTATTTAAAACTCGTCCTTCACGTTTGTTTTTATCCAGTACAAACCATAATTAACATATTACCTCATGCATGTTACGATAAAATGCCATCGGCTGCTAATAATGATTACACATATTCCCATTTAACATAAAAAAACGGCAAACATTCCTATGGAAATTTATTAGTCACGGTTTAAAATAAATTTACTTCAAAACTCCGGTTTTCGTGTTTATCGCTTGCGATTTATTTCAAGGAATAGAAAATATGGTTAATTGTAGTATGTATTTAAACCACACATGTTTTTCTGACTAATAATCGATAACATACTATTTGTTGTTAATGGCGACGTTTTACTAGAAACTGGAGTAAATTGTAGACCACAAGCGGTTAAACGGTTTAATGAGCCGAAATGATCTCGGATTGCTCATGAATGAATTTTTTTTGTGGTTAGTGATTATTACATTAGTCTGGAGATGACGAAACGCGTGGACGTTATGAATAATTTGGCGTAATTTGTTGTAATCAGATGAACGGTTCGAAAAAAATTGTTGAATGAAAGGCGTTTGCTTGTATCTTACAAGGGAACTAACCCTAATGGAATTTTGTAGATTTTTAGAGGGCGGCAAAATATTCGATACGTATTTATTTGTTTTGGCTAAAAAACATGTTTATGGGGTGCACTCGTCCCTCGAAAATCAGCCATATTTTTGTTTTTTGACTATAACTTCTAACTTCTAATTTCGTCCATTCGAGGCATTCAGGTATTGGGAATATAAAGCGAGCCTTACACAGTCAATCGGAAATGACAGTCCGACTGAAACTTCAGACTGTCAGCCCTGACTTCAATCACAATGGCCTTACAGTGACAGTTTGAATGAAGTAATTTTAGCTCAGTTGACACTGAAACACCAAAGAGTGCGGATCTGGCGTAATATCTTTAAGTGAAGAAAAGGCTTGTTTGGGCCTGATTCTAGTATTGGGCATCAGTAGGAAAGAGGAGTGCACGGTATGGATAAAGGAGTTGTACAAAAAACGTGATCAGTGCAGATTTCTACGTGAGATTTCAGCAACCAATGCTTTGGATGACTAGAAAACTTACTTCCGTACGAACGAAAAGCTTTTTAGGACATTGATCACTGAGGTACCACCATATTTAAGCAGAATGCATACAGTTATGAGAAATTAAATATCGGTTTCTTAAAGATTAGCGCTGACTTTGAGATACCTTGCGACTGGGCAAAGCTTTGAAGATTTGAAGTTTTCTGTCATCATTTCTCTCTCCCATCTGTATCTCAAGCTATTTTCTAAGAGCCAGGTAGTCTTGAAATGTTACTGGGAAAGTTGAGTCAGTATGAAGAATTTTTATTTTCTGCCCCAAAGCAGAAATCATTGATTAGTTTAATTTGCTTGCCTACATTTTTGCTACATTTAGATATTCGTCATCTTGTGAAGCAGAGATAATCACAAGTCACTTTAAGCAGTTCATTCTGCTTTGCTACGGGACCCTGAACTTTTTTTTGCTGGCGGTGGATGAGGTGTAAACGAGAAACATGAACTTGTTTCTGGTAAACCTGGTGATACTGACAGAATTAGGGTGACTTTACCCTCTGGCCTCGCAATTCCTGTAATACAATTTTCCTATAAATAATTTTTTCTTTTTGGAAACTTAAAATTCAAATACTGTCTGAATTCACTGAATAGGCAGTGAATAATACGCAGGAGCTCCATCTTGTTAAAAACCAAATCATCTTCGAGATAATGCTTGTTATTCCATAAAAAATATACTATATTTTTCTCCTATAATTGTACATTCCTCCATCCAATTACCAGGTAAGAAAAAATGGACCAACGAAACGATGCCAGCCCATTTAAACTCTCGGGGTGTTGAATACGTACTTCGGATTAGAAACACTCCAATATTACGATTGACTGTACCATTTAAAAAAAACAATGGAGATGTGGCCATCATGTTACCATCTCCGATATTTATACTGGTTTATTTTGAATTTAAATGATGATATTTTAAATGTACATCGAGCTTTCTGCAGGATCGGATGAATTATGAAAGATGAAAATGACAAATTATACTTCAAATTCTTAAAAACTAAAAAAATCTTATACTTTATAAGTTAAACCAATGTTATTTATCTAGTGGTAGTAGTAATAACATGCATATTTTTTGTATCATTCAATATCCGGCGTGGTACTAGCCAGGGAAGTAGTTTCAATAAGTTATTTGTTTGCAGTCCTAATAAGACTTAATTTTGCAGAGTTACGAACAGGTTACTTTCGTCTTTATCGAATTTACTTTATAAGGCGTTCATTTTGGCATTCTCTATAGTTATTATTATTCGTATTGTCCAATAAGACTTATGTTCAAAGTTTCATGTTACAAACTAATACAGCAGTTTTTAAGATACGACTCGGTCAATCACAAAATTAGAATCTCTCGGGTTGCGTTATCCGATCAATGAATGGATAAAGTCATACCTATCGGGTAGAAAGTCGTATGTAAGCTATGACGGCGAGACCTCAGAAGAGTTTGAACTACTGATCGGTGTCGCACAAGGCTCTGTGATTGGCCTACTCCTTTTTATTCTGTTCATGAATGATATGATCGAGTACTTTGATAATGCAGAAGTGACAATGTATGCAGATGGCACGTCCTTCCTTATTGAGGCGGATATTGAGCTCGAAAGAAAAGTTACATCTGTTACAAAGCAATTCAAAAGCTGGTGTAACGACAACATGCTTATCGTAAATTTTAACAAGACTGTCTGTATAAATTTCAAAAATAAAAACAATTCATTAAAATTAGATGAATTTCAGTGTTTTAAAAATGTTGGATTATGTAATAAAGCAAGAGTATTGGGCGTAATCGTTGACGAACATATTGATTGGCATGATCACATTGACAGCATTAGTTCACGTATAGTAAAAGCGATATATGCAATTATAAACTTAAAAAATGGTGATGTGGCCATCATGTTACTTTCTCCGACTTGATAGTATCATTTATATTTACGCTTTCATGGTTTATTTTCAATTGAAATCATATTTTGAATGTACATCGAGCGGATGAAACTGACGTTTAAAACGTCAAAATTATGAAAGATGGAAAAATTATACTTCAAATTCAAAAACTCAGTTTACTCAAAAACTAAAGGGATTTCGAAAAAACCTTATTCTTTATAAGTTGTTTATTTTAGCATTCTCTGCAATTGTTATTAACATAAATTTGCTGTAACTATTATCGTTTTAATATTATAAACCAAACTTTAAAAAAATAATAATAAACTTTTTCTCGAATAAAAATGATTTTATGAAAAATGTTTTCAAGCAAAAGATGTTCATTTCTTTGTTGTATTCAAAGTTTTTTAAATGCTTTTGTGATATTTTTCATATTTAAGAAAATATCGGCAAAAAACAAAAAACAGTTAAGGTAAACGCCCACTTTCGGTGTACGAAATTTTACCAAAAGCTTTTCAGTTCTTCAGAGAATGAAATAAGACGGATGTTCAAAGTTGCATATCAATTGCTCTATTAGTTTTTGAGATACAGCGCGCACAGACAGACACACACACACACACACACACACACAGACACAATTTTTTTTTTTCCAGAAATTGTTGAAATGGTATCTAGGAACCCCAAAACGGATATTTCCGTAAAAAAAATTTTTGAAAAAAAAATCACGATCACAATACTTTCTCGTACTTCGTAACGGAGAAAGTAAAAAGGAACTGGCTGAACATAATCTTCTCACTGCATATTATGCACTGGTATATCCTTTTATGACTTATAATATACTTGTTTGGGGTCAAAGTAGCGACATACAGCGCGTGTTTGTGTTACAAAAGAGGGCCATTAGAATAATTTTTAATATTCCTCCTCGAGACAAGTGTAGAACTATTTTTAAAACAAATAATATACTAACTCTCAGTTCGATATACATTTATAAATTAGCCATTTTTGTCTATAAAAACAAGAGTAAATTCGAACTCTGCGAAGACAAGCATAAGCATCTCACATCTCATATATATATATATATATATATATATATATATATATATATATATATACCGGGTGTGGCACTTAAGACGCCTCGGACCATAGCTCCTTTACGATAAAAGCTATCGAAAAAAATCTAAGAACAAAGTGGTGCATAGTTACCGTCGCTATGTTTTAAAAATATTTCTAATCATCAGTGGCGTGCCGTACTCCAGTGGCGTACCAAACTTATGTTTTTTTAAATGGAATGCCCTATTTTTTATTGCAGATTTGGAAAGTGCTCGACGAGTACTTATTTTTTTATCTAACATGTTATACCCTTCACTTTAGCGGTTTCGCTGTTATAACCCCTTCTTTCAAAATTGCGCCCCATTTTTGAGATTTTTTTGTAGAGAAACTAATTGACGCCGGCGCCTAAATTTTGAATTGAGGTACAGGTTAAGACCTCGTATACCTTCACATATTTTTTTTTCGGGTAATTTATGGCAAAAAAATAATTTTTGATTGATCTTCGCATGTTGTCATTTTTTCCGAAAATTTCAAATGGCACCCCCCTAAAAAAATTACGGCGTTGTACAGCCAAAACTCTAAATTTTTCATTGGTGTAAAAAAAATTACACATTGCATAACAAAATTTCGGAGAAAAAAGGAATTTCATCGCAAATGTCGGGAAACGTTTTCCGTTCCCAAGTGTGCCATGAGAAAACAAAAGATTGGTAATTGTCAAAGTACCAAAACAAATACACAAATACGGTCAACATAATAGTATGTACCTATTTATTCAACATGATATGAAAAATGCAGATTAAGAAAATTTAACAACTTAAACTAAATGTTCGAAATGACGACCTTCCTGCTGGAGGCATAACCGCAACTTCTGGTGATATACCGCAGTTCATTATTTTCGGTAATAACTGCCTTCTTTCTAACTCTCCTTGGCCGTTTCACACTTCCCGTAGTAGTAAATCTCTCCAACACTTTTTGAAACGCACGTTCATTTGGATGTGCCCTGTGCGGATATCTCGCAGCGTACACTCGTGATGCCAAGAAACAATTCTTGTTACATTCTCCAAGAATAAATATCATGTCAACCATTTCCTCTTGAGTTCGGAACATTTTTAGAACGTTTATCAAAAATGACTTATGGCTGCTACTGACGTCTAATAATTTACTTTGACAATTACCAATCTTTTGTTTTCTCATGGCACACTTGGGAACGGAAAACGTTTCCCGACATTTGCGATGAAATTCCTTTTTTCTCCGAAATTTTGTTATGCAATGTGTAATTTTTTTTACACCAATGAAAAATTTAGAGTTTTGGCTGTACAACGCCGTAATTTTTTTAGGGGGGTGCAATTTGAAATTTTCGGAAAAAATGACAACATGCGAAGATCAATCAAAAATTATTTTTTTGCCATAAATTACCCGAAAAAAAAATATGTGAAGGTATACGAGGTCTTAGCCTGTACCTCAATTCAAAATTTAGGCGCCGGCGTCAATTAGTTTCTCTATAAAAAAATCTCAAAAATGGGGCGCAATTTTGAAAGAAGGGGTTATAACAGCGAAACCGCTAAAGTGAAGGGTATAACATGTTAGATAAAAAAATAAGTACTCGTCGAGCACTTTCCAAATATGCAATAAAAAATAGGGCATTCCATTTAAAAAAACATAAGTTTGGTACGCCACTGGAGTACGGCACGCCACTGATGATTAGAAATATTTTTAAAACATAGCGACGGTAACTATGCACCACTTTGTTCTTAGATTTTTTTCGATAGCTTTTATCGTAAAGGAGCTATGGTCCGAGGCGTCTTAAGTGCCACACCCGGTATATATATATATATATATATATATATATATATATATATATATATATATACGTCCTTTCCATCTTTCAAAATATAGAAAATCGCCAATCTGCGCAGGAAGTTACATTTGGAACACAATTCCCTCCGTTATTAAAAATTTATCAAACCTACCTGAGTTTAAGAGAAAACTTAAAACATTCCTAATAAATAGTTGTTATTACACATTGAATGAATTTCTAGGAAATACGTATAAGAACTAGTTTTAAGGCATGTGTTTTTGTGTCGGTATTATTTTAGTTGTAAATCATTATTTTAATTATTTATTTTCATGTATGGTATATGTACTGTTTTATTTTTTTATGTATAGCATACTAGCATTTTTACTTTCTCCGTTACGAAGTACGAGAAAGTATTGTGATCGTGATTTTTTTTTCAAAAATTTTTTTTTACGGAAATATCCGTTTTGGGGTCCCTAGATGCCATTTCAACAATTTCTGGAAAAAAAAATTGTGTCTGTGTGTGTGTGTGTGTGTGTGTGTGTGTGTGTGTGTGTCTGTCTGTGTGTGTGTGTGTGTGTGTGTGTCTGGCTGTGTGCGCTGTATCTCAAAAACTAATAGAGCAATTGATATGAAACTTTGAACATACGTCTTATTTGATAATCTGAAAAACTGAAAAGCTTTTGGTAAAATTTCGTACACCGGAAGTGGGTGTTTACCTTAACTGTTTTTTGTTTTTTGCCAATATTTTCTTAAATATGAAAAATACCACAAAAATATTTAAACAAACATGGAAGACAACAAAGAAATACACATCTTTTGCTTGAAAATATTTTTCATAAAATCATTGCTATTCGAGAAAAAAATGATTATTAATTTTTCAATTGTTGGTTTATAATTATGAAACGATAATAGTTACAGCAAATTTATGTGCATAATAATTGTAGAGAATACCAAAATGGACAACTTTTAAAGAATAAGTTTTTTTTCGAAATCTCTTTAGTTTTTGAGTAAACTGAGTTTTTGAATTTGAAGTATAATTTTTCCATGTTTCATAATTTTGACGTTTTAAACGTCAGTTTCATCCGAGTTTACGCAACGCTCGATGTACATTCAAAATATGATTTATATAGAAAATAAACCACGAAAGCGTAAATATAAATGATACCATCAAGTCGGAGAAAGTAACATGATGGCCACATCACCATTTTTTATGTATGACGAGTCACCTCAAACAAGGACAATAAAGCATTATTATTATTATTATTATTATAAAAATCAAGTAGGCTGATGTCAAATGAAGTCCTGTTTTCTCAAATTTCTAGAGAGTTGCATGAACTGAA
This sequence comes from Ocypus olens, assembly GCA_910593695.2. Taxonomy (NCBI): domain Eukaryota; kingdom Metazoa; phylum Arthropoda; class Insecta; order Coleoptera; family Staphylinidae; genus Ocypus; species Ocypus olens. Next base: position 641,962 of record OU343054.1, read on the forward strand.
AACATGTTGCACAACTAAATAAGACTTTATTGAAAGAATGGCATTTTCTATTTAGTTGAAAAATACCTACTTATTGTAAATTAGGAAATATGACAATAACAAATTGAACAAAATTAGCTGTACTACTAATAACAATTAACAAAACTAAAAAAACAAATAATAACAACGTTAACAAAATATCTTAACAAAATATCAATAACAAAAATCACAATAAATTCTTCTTAACACATAATAACCAATCTCTGTGAATTTATGTCAAATGAGTCTGAGCATTATTTTATTTATTCAAACTAACAATTTTAGGAAAAACTGTCTAGTGACAAAAAAGTTGAAGATTTAATCCCTCTATTTAAATCAAGTTTTGAAATAGAAAAATGTAAACGCATTAAAACGTTCTGATGCAATTAAAACTATTATAGGGGATTTTTTTTCACCCAACATTCTTGGGTTGAAAAAAAATCGTCAAAAAGTGCCATTTTATTAGGAACAGTTATCTGCCAAATTTCATTGTTCTAAATTCTTCCATTGTGATTATATGAAATAAAAACAATTTTTTCCATTAATTGTAGAGGGTTGTAACTTTAACAAAAAATTATATGTATGACCTCCCTTAATTTTTGCTGAAAAATCCTTCGTATCAATTTAGAAATACCCTTTATATTAAGAATCAGTATATAATCTTAAAATTATACCATGAAATAATTGTACTATATTAATAGGAATTTGTATAATTTTTTTTTTGTATTTATAGCCTTCTACAAATTTTTGAATTACTGTTTTAGTGAAATTTTAAATTTATTTACACTTCTTCCCTCTTTCATCTAGCTAGGGATTTTATTGTATTCTGTAGTTGTTCTAAAAAATAATAATATTTTACCATTTTTTTGTGACCGAGATATACAGGGTGTCTCGTTTCGAGTGTGCCAAACGAAAACAGGAAGTAGATAATGTTATTTTGAACAGAAATGTTCGAATAATATCTCCGATTTCTTACCGTTACCAAGATAAATAACCTTAAAGATTTTTCGATCGTAAACATCGTTTACAAATTTTCATATGTAATATCCCAAGGACATTGATAATACCAAATAGTTTAATAAGTTCCGAAAACATGTTGCTTAATAACAACCCGACGCCGTAGGCGGAGGATTGTTACTTAAAAGCAACTTTAATAATTATGCGTATTTATCAATGTCTGAGGGATATTCGGTTCGAACATTTCTTGCAAGTAAATTATTCAACATTATTTATTAAAAATACAATTATTACCAGTTAGGGGCGCTCCGTGGCTGAGGGGGTTGGCACCTGCTTTCCGTGCGAGGCGTCGTTGGTACTCGAGCATCTTCATTGCCGAACCACGAACATGACATTTCGATGTAATGATTACAAGCCATGTTAAATTATTATAAGCTCCCATAAGGTGATTTTTGTGTAAGTTTATGTTGATTAGTTATTTTTGCACACCTGACTGAGAATTAAGCGATTTAATTGGATGCTTATTTCAGCAAGAAAAGTTCAGTAAAACCATTAGTAATGTCACTGGGTGTACTATATGTTAAGCCTTGACGCGTCATTGAACCCGGAATCCGAGAATTTTTTCGATTTGTATTTATATAATTCCAAACCCATTTAGGTAGCTGGGGGTGAGGGGGTGAAAGATAAAATTCTAAAAACCGTAACTACTTCAGATCCAAAGTTATTCAGGGTGGCTCCTTTTGAAATGAAGAACCTGTATAGTGTATATTATACATCATAATCCGAACGCACTTTGCAAAACTGTACAGTTTGATTATATGTGCGTGATAATTTGCTTTTTGCAAGTGTGCATATTTTTTTAAGCAGTAAGGAATTGTTTTTACCAAAATTTGCATCGCAGTTGTTTGCACTAAATGCGGTTACATAATTAAAAGGCAACTTAAAATCTCCCAGAAATTGTATACATATCTAACGAACTTTCATCTGCATGTGGATAAAATCCAACATTTTATTTACAATGCCATAATTCTTTTTGTAGTATTGCAGTGCTATCACAAAATATTTTTTATTTTTTTATATTTGATGCATCAATTTGTACCGCAAAAAACTGTTTCGCAAATCTTCTAAAACTAAATTTCTTACTTTTGGCCTAATCACATTAGTAACTAGTGCTTCAGCTTTCGTTCGTCCTAAATTAATTTTATCAAAGCAATCTCCGATTATACTTACGTAATTTAATTGCACAGTCTAAGCTATTATACGAAAGATTATGTTTGACATTACGATAAACTTCAGTAAATTCAATTGTTGAAATTTGATTCAAGTCTTTAACATTGTCATTGTAGTTGACACAGAATATTAGTTGATTCATTTTTGAAGCGTTTCCGTTCTTCAGTGTGTAGCACTGTGCCAACCACTTAAAATCACCTTTCCATTCTCTGTAAACTACTTATCAAACAAAAAGTTCTTGCATATCAAAGTATCAAACCATCGATTTAACCTGTAATCTGTTATTGTTCACAGCCGGCGCCATTATCGTATCTTGGCTATGCAAGATGTTCCGACTGTCTGCAGCCCGCGAAAGACGCGAACATTTGAAAGTCTGCTTTTTGAAGCTATTCATCAGAAATATGAGTTTTGTGAAGAATATATGAGATATACTTTAATATGAGGTAGGAGATTTTGTGAAAATATATTCTATTAAATATAGAAGATCTGGCAACCTTGGATTAAAGGCCTGTGCACAGAACTGTCGGCGTTATGGCATGGAGTGCTTTTGTTAATGAAAGTAGGTCCCGTCTACTCTAGATTCAAGGCAATATATGACAATATGACTAAAATTTCAAAAATCGTAATTTTTTAATAAAATTTCGGACATTTTTCGGTTTTTTGAGGTAGCTGAGTGAGAATATGAACTTACAAATTGCGTATCCAATATGATAAAAAACATTATTTACAGTGAAACTGATGGAGGATCAGTTATTTTCAATAAATTTCTTTTGACGTGGATCGCTCTCACATCGACTGGAAATGCCGAAAAACGATTAAATTGAATTTAATTTTGTTTATGAAACTTATTTGCGAGACTTACAGGAACCGACACAAGCAACATTTCTTTTGACGTGGATCGTTCGTACAACTGCTGGAAATGCCGAAAAACGGCAGTGTGACCACGGAACAATTGTGACTTTTAGAAAGATCTGACGTTTTGTACGTCAATTCCTAACATGTGCGCCAACTTAAATTTAAAAAAATAAAAAATCATGGCACACTTGAGGTTTTTTTAATGAACATACGATATTATCAGCCGTAATACAACAAGTGGTATGATTATTACCGATGATATTTTGGAGTTGAAACCGAGCTGCAGATTCAACGAGCGCTAGCGCGAGTTGAATGTGCTGCTTCGGTTTCAACGACTAAATATCAACGGTTATTAATCGTACCACGAGTTATATTTAGTGAGAGAATATAACGAATAACCTTTTATAATCTTGATGACAACTCATATATTGCAATGTTTTAATTCGTCTTGTAGTTTCTTGCAGCACAAAGACTCCGTAAACTGTCGGCACTGCGACTCTTTATTCCTCGCGGTGTTTCTGGGCGTCGTATTTTTCACCATTTCACTGATTTCACTGTTAGAAACTGTATCCCAATGATTTAGTATGTCCATTTTGAGGTTTAAAATTCTGACAGGACCACAATAAAATATCACCGCTACTTTTGTTTTTTTATCATCGCGGTGATACACATGCTGCTATGCATTTCCTTGCATATGATTAGCTCAAAATACATTCTAGTAGGCCATGAGTTGTATTCTCTAAAGTACAAAAATAACTTTCGATTGTTATTTGAATAATTAGCTTTAATGAATTATACTTTAATGTGAAATTTAATGTAGTCATAAAAGATCTTCGTTCATCATTCAAACTTAATTTATTATTAATCTTCTTAAAACTCGAACCTATAAATAATTTATTTCCTTTTCCAGTAAAACCAGACACTGATTTGAAATGTAATGTGTTGCATCACTTTCCATTACCTTGCCACAAACATCATCAGAATGGAATCGTGACCGCTTAAATTATTCCGCCCGCAGCAGTGTAATAGTCATCATGTATTCGGGTCAACGGTGGGAGTCACTCCCATTGCATCCCGCTCAACGTTTTGTGGATTATGACCATTACTTCACACTGAATAGCTTAGGTCACATACGATGGCTTTTAATAACTTACGTTAAAACCATAAATTATAATGATTATGCATGTTCCACTTCTGCGGCGAAAAGTTTAAAAATTCCTTATTCCACTCATTTCGTAATTTTATGCACCGTTTTAGATGTAGTACACATTTTCCGAGAGAAAGTTAAGTTGAATTATAGTGTCAATTATACATTTTATTACGCAGTTACATTAATTTTTGGACCGAATTTAGATTGAGTGTCCACAGAATAATTCTCAACATGAGGATCCTTCCTTATTATAGGAATTGGTCTATATTTGTCTTTAGCATTGGGGTCATTGACGGTTCGCGGGTTTTTTTCTGGTACGGTCGAGGAACAAGAGGTCGTAATACAGATAGGTGCGGTCACGCAGCCAGCCGTCTCTGCAACTGACCCTACCTATCTATATTGCCACCTCTTGTTCCTCGGCCGTACCAGAAAAAACCCCGCGAACTGTCACTGATTGGGGTCGCCTTTGTTCTTAGAAATAGGTACAACTCTTGAAATTTTTAGGCAGTCTGGAAACACTCCAGCGTGTATTCAATCAATTATGAGATGAGTTAATGGAATTACAATTAAATTTACTATTGTTTTAAGACTAACTGTATTTATACCATTAAAATCTGTTTTAAAATTATGTCTCTTACATGGTTGAAGGAGACCTCAACAAATACCAATCTCTTAATAGGTGTTGAAATATGAACTTCATTTGAGTTAACATTATTTGTGGAATTTAAAGTTATTGACCAATATTAGAAAAATATTTGTTAAAATCTTCAGCACTAATGTTACAATCATTTTGTTTAAAATATAGGACATCGTATGCTTAGAATTCGATACAGAATTCAAAAATGAAATTAAAAAAATTGGTGTTTACCTAAAGTTGGTGATTGTAACTTATTTTTGGTCCATCTTGTATACATGAATTTACCATAAAAAACCGCAACCAAAAATTAAAAAAATATAAAACAAATGCCTAAATTTTAAATAAATTTGTTAGAATCAATAGAAGCAATACTGATATTTCTTTCGTACAAATATAATAAGAAAGAAATGTACGATAGTTCATTTCTCAAACAAGATTAGTAATTCACAGCTCTTATTGGCATTCATTTATAACGTTATTTAGTATATCTTCATCCTTTTCAAGTTGATTAAAAGGATACGATTTTAATATTGTGCCCCATTTTCAGAAAGTTGAACGTCGATTTCTGATCAGCAAGGACGGTCTTTGCCCTTAAATTCGCGAAAATGCTGTTGTAACTTTTCGTGCCAATATCAATATACAGACAATTTGCATCTTCTTGAATCACACTCTTCATGACAGATACTAGTATACTAATAATAAACTTTACTTAGAATATGTAGGCCATGACCAATGGAGATATTCATCACGCATATATATTTTCAGTATTTAATAAAAAATGTATACATTTGAATAACATTTTCGGAATAATGTGCGAATATTTATTTTGCGAACAGGGTTAGGCAAATTACTGCCAATTAATCTAATGACCATATCATTACATAATTAGTTTCCATAGCTGCACTCAGAGTAATTAAAACCATGGCTCATTTTCTTTTTATAAAAATACAACCGTCGAATAACAATTATATTGAAATAAAATATTAGAGTCCGTTTTGATTCTTAATACGTCTACAGCACAAACAATCTAATTATTCTACTAACTATACATATGCTTCTTTCTACAGAGCAAGTCATCATCCTTAAATCCCTCCCCGAGGGACCATATTTACAAATGCCAAATGATGCAACAGGAATGTATTATCCCTCATATATTCTAATGGTGCTATAACCTTTTAACTGTCTCGAGTTATCACCCAATTACCCTGCTTCCAGTACTTGGGAAACCACTTGAATCCGACCTTAAAAATAAACTACTGCTCTTTATCTCTGACCATATCCCTTCCTATTAAGGATACAGTCTACTTTGCAGGCCTGAAAAACGGTGATTTTCGTTTTTTTTTTTGAGACGACCAATCAAATTTTTAACTTGAATGTTTTTCCCAGAAATTCAATAAGCCTTTAAGTACAAATTGTGATTTTTTTGAGAGTTTTATATAAAAATTAATTATGTATGTTGTTACATCGTCAAAGTTCGGGCATGCCTCACTGGTGGAAGTTCCTCGGTCCACAAAAATTGTGTGAAATCAAAAAACGACATAACGTGTTAAAGTTAATTACGTTTGCCAGTGTTACGTAGCATGGAATTTAAAAATTCGGAAAAACAACAAAATGACGCTTGTTTGGAAAAAAAAATGTTTACCTTTTTGCGGCTCGTTTTTTACAATATAAAATCAATAAATATATATTTTTTTAATTCATGGTACATAACCTTGCGAGTATTTGGGAACAATTTCAGATCGATTGCTGTATCCTTCTGCGCGCTTAAAAAAAAACACTGTTCTGAGAAAAACGCGTTTGAAAATCCCAGCCACGCGATGCTGCTTTGTTTGCGTTTATAAGCATTTCCACTTGAAATATCAACTTGCCGTTTGGACATAATATTCTATACACCTACAGCTGCCAAAAAAATGCAAAATAAAAAAAAAGATTTTTTTAAATCCAACAAAGCGGGCGGTACCCTTAAGGGGTCACCCGCACTCGCAGTGTCAAAATTCAAGTTACTTTTTATGAATTTTGGTTTAGATATTTCGTAATAATTCCATTTCAAGTTATTACAATATATTTTACATCACAAAATAGTCGTAAACAAGCGAGTTTGAAGTAACTCCGCGAAGGACCAACAAAAGAATTCTTGCGGTGCCAATCGCCATTTTGGACTGGATCATCTCAAATAAAAAAAAACCGATGGGAATCTTTAGTGAATTGCTTTGATGTGTGCTGGATCGGAGCTTTTTGTAACATTTCAATTTTTAACAATTTGGCGGAGAGTTCAGAATGACAACATTATCTTTCTCATTTGATTATCTCCAAATTGTGTGACGAAATGCTTTGATATTTTTACTAAATTCTAAAGTATAATAATTATTAAGTAAATTTAGAAAGTTTCAAGTATGTGACAATTGATTTTATATTTTTTATTCACTTGAAAAATTAGAATTTTCAGAACGACAATATATTCTGTTCTCATGTAATTATCTCCAAATTTTGTGGCAAAATGTTTTGATATTTTTACTTAATTGTAAAGTACAATAATTACTAAGTAAATTTACAAAGTTTCAGGTATGTGACAATTGTTTTTATTATTTGTATTTATTTATTCTGTTCTCACGTATCTCCAAACTTTGTGGCAAAATGTTTTGATATTTTTTACTACATTGTAAAGTACAATAATTATTAAGTAAATTTAGAAAGTTTCAAGTATGTTACAATTGATTTTATATTTTTTATTCACTTGAAAAATTAGAATTTTCAGAACGACAATATATTCTGTTCTCATGTGATTATCTCCAAATTTTGTGGCAAAATGCTTTGATATTTTTACTTAATTGTAAAGTACAATAATTATTAAGTAAATTTAGAAAGTTTCAAGTATGTGACAATTGATTTTATATTTTTTATTCACTTGAAAAATTAGAATTTTCAGAACGACAATATATTCTGTTCTCATGTAATTATCTCCAAATTTTGAGGCAAAATACTGTGATATTTTTACTTAATTGTAAAGTACAATAATTATTAGGTAAATTTAGAAAGTTTTAAGTATGTGACAATTGTTTTTATATTTTTGATTCACTTAAAAAATTAGAATTTTCAAAACGACAATATATTCTGTTCTCATGTGATTATCTCCAAATTTTGGGGCAAAATGCTTTGATATTTTTACTTAATTGTAAAGTACAATAATTATTAGGTAAATTTAGAAAGTTTCAAGTATGTGACAATTGTTTAAACTTTTTATTCACTTAAAAAATAGAATTTTCAGAACAACAATATATTCTGTTCTCATGCGATTATCTTCAAATTTTGTGGCAAAATGCTTCGATATTTTTACTTAATTCTAAAGTATAATAATTATTTAGTAAATTTAGAAAGTTTCAAGTATATGACAATTGTTTTTATATTTTTATTTACTTGAAAATTATAAGTATGTTGCAATAGTTTCTCTATTTCATTCTTCTAATAAGAAATTATACTTTTCACAATAACAAGTTCAGATCATCACAATTTAGTCAAGAACTTTTCTGAGATTTTTACCTCGCCCCCCGCTTTCTTTCTTTGGCTGTATACGAAAATAATTAACAGGTTACGTGGACGAAGAACGGTACATCTGGGACAAAATTAAACTACACGACAAATCCAAAAGTACATATAAATAATATTTTCATTATTATTTACATATAAATAATATTTTCATTCTCTGCCATTAAAATAAAATGTTCCACGAGTCGCCACTGGCTCTAACGCATCTAGAACAAAATTAAGAAGGCATTAATTCGCCGATAAAAAATACCGGTGAAAACTAGTAAACAAATTCTATTACGTATGCTACTGATCTCTCCTGGTTCAGGGCAAAAAAATAAAAACTTGCAGGAGGTCCTTGATGTACCACAACCGACTGAACTGCTAACCTCAAGGATTCTGAAGAGTCTTCTTCTAAAACCGATACGGATTAATACATATTTATAGAAAATGGTGATGTGGCCATCATGTTACTTTCTCCGACTTGATGGTATCATTTATATTTACGCTTACATGGTTTATTTTCTATTTAAATCATATTTTAAATGTACAGCGAGCGTTGTGTAAACTCGGATGAAACTGACGTTTAAAACGTCAAAATTATGAAAGATGGAAAAATTATACTTCAAATTCAAAAACTCGGTTTACTCAAAAACTAACGAGATTTCGAAGAAAACTTATTCTTTAGAAGTTGTTCATTTTGGCATTCTCTACAATTATTATTCACATAAATTTACTGATTTACTGTAACTATTATCGTTTCATAATTATAAACCAAAAATTAAAAAAAAAAAAATAAATTTTTTTCTCGAATAGCAATGATTTATGAAAAATATTTTCAAGCAAAAGATGTTCATTTCTTTGTTGTCTTTAATGTTTGTTTGAATGTTTTTGTGATATTTTTCATATTTAAGGAAAAATTGGCAAAAAACAAAAAAAAAACAGTTAAGGTAAACACCCACTTCCGGTGTACGAAATTTTACCAAACGCTTTTCAGTTCTTCGGATTATCAAATAAGACGTATGTTCAAAGTTTCATATCAATTGCTCTGTTAGTTTTTGAGATACATCGCACACATACACACAGACACATTTTTTTTTCCAGAAATTGTTGAAATTGTATCTAGGGACCCCAAAACGGATATTTGCGCAAAAAAAAAATTTGAAAAAAAAATCACGATAACAATACTTTCTCGTACTTCGTAACGGAGAAAGTAAAAATATTTATGTATCTCTTATTTTATATATTTTTAATATTCATTATATAATATATTGTTAGTTTCGCACACTGCAGGTATCTTCACTTATGTGCTATTACCTTGATAAACAATTAATTAAATGAGCTTCATATTTTAAGCAAAGTTTATGTGACCTGTGTAAAACTTCCAAGTTACTAGCACCAATAAACATTATTATTATTATTGTCAGAATTCCGTACTGTTGGTAGAAAATATTTATATTTAACGATCTTCTGGTCCTCGCAATATTTTGAAAATAAAAATCTTTTAACGTTCGTTATGGTATTTACATTTTTTTCTCATTAATTTGCGTTAATAAAATATGTGCTTCCTGAAGCCTCCGAAAAGCGTGAAAAAATGCCACAACGGTTAATAATTCGCGCGAAAGTCGTAGCGGTTCATTTTCTAACGCAACTATAAAATTGTTTGCGCAAAGTGTGTCATGAACGCTTCGCTCATGTTGGGCCAACGTCAGTTAAAACGTTATTCAACGATTAAATTTATTCGTCGAATAAAATTAATAATTTTCGTTTCACCAACGTCAAATAACATTGATTAACATTTAATAAAACACTAACACAGTGTATGGTTTCAAATTAATTTTATTGTTCTACAACAATTGTTTCACCACACAGTGGCTTCATTAGGTAGATGAAAAATTATGGTTTTACATTTTACAATTACCGCTTATATATTAAAAATGTTGGGTGTTGTTGTATTAATGTGTTGAAAATTAGAATTAAAATTAAAATTTGCGTTATAATAAATTAATGATTTATTCTAGACATGAGGCACATTGATTAAATCGACACATAAGTTAATTGTCGATTTTTCTCCTGTTAAAATTTATCTCAAATTAAGCGTATTTTTAAACCAAAATACGTAACGTTCAAGTTAAATATATCGAATCAACGATGTATAACAATTAATGAAGGTTTCATCGAAATTATTAAAAGTTACAGACGTAGAAAAAAATTTGTATGAGACTCGAGAGTACAGCAACTTTTTTTTTTAACTCTTTCCCACTCGTGAAAAAAATACTACTTTACTCACTTGTTGCATAAATATCTAATTGGCGACCTTAAAAAAAATAGTAAAGTTAAAAAATTTCGCAACTCTCTGAAATCTCATTTTTAACATCAAACAGAACACATTGCGAAATTTCAGGAAAAAATATGCTAAAGCCAGGAATATCAATAAAACTCAAACAAAATTCAAAATTTATTTTCTCAAATTCAGATTTAAAAACAAATAATTATTTTCTTCTACTTGAAGGTTACTTCATGTAGGTTTGAATATCTTCTTCGGGAAGGTATTTCATAGTTTTCCTTCGCCATAATTGTTATTCTGATCATCATTGATTCAGTGGCGTATGATAAATTAATTTCGGTGTTTCTTTAACGAAATATATCGTATGTTCATTAAAAGAAAACCTTGAGTGTGCCATGATTTTTTATTTTTAAAAATTTAAGTTGGCACATGTTAGGAATTGACATACAAAACGTCAGATCGTTCTAAAAGTCATCATTATTCCGGGGTCACAATGGTTTACAGCAATCAGCAAAAAATGTCACTAGTTGAAAGTTATTTCCGAAATGGGACTAAAGTGGACGGAAATTGGGTGTATTCATTCGACGCACCTATGGCAGAGTTTCAGGAAGAATTTCCTAATGTTCCCATTATTTATGATGAATTTAAAAATACCTTATCATGATCTGTTATGTCTCCGTAAACTAGGAAGTGGTAAACCAGTCAAACGTACTTAGAATGCTATTAACACAGCCCGAGGAATTTTGGAAGGTGAACCTACGACTTCTCTGCGTCGTTTGCCACATCAAATGAATTTATCGGTGGGAACATAACAGAAGTAACATAACCTCAATTTGTGTCACTAACTTAAATTTAAAAAAATAAAATATTCATGAATTCAAAATCTTCTGTTAACATACAGTGCGAGTCTCCAACTTGGAATAAATTCAGTAAATCAAACAAAGTTTATTTTTCGGAAATATGCTCGGATACGTCGATTAGTATTTTAAATTGCGCTCTTTATGATGTAATAAAATTTTATACAGCGTGTCTCAAATTTGAGATATGACGTCATTGACTATTTTTTTAGTAGCAACCCTAATTTTTTATCACTATTCTTAAAGAGTATATCAAGTTACACATGTGTGCCAAATTTCAAATTTTTTTCCCTGTCATTTAGAAGATATTTAACAAACATTATCAAATTTGTAGAATGAAGAAATCAAGTCACCTTAATCGAATTTTTATGCATTTTAAAAGTGGAATGCCAAAACGTGCTGGTTTGTAATTTTTTTTTCAAACTGACGTTTATCATTTTGATGTTTAGTTATAAAAACAAGTAAGAAGTGTAGCATCGCATTCCACGCATATTCGAGTGAGGAGAGTATTAGTCGTTCCATTGTTGTGTTGACTGTTGTTCACCGTTGGTCGAAAAATTATACTAACATGCCGTACTTAACTGAAACCCACAAAATCGAAATTTTAATGATGATTGGCTATGGAGATAGGACAAGAACACAAAATGAAGTTATTTATTTATTTAGAGAGAAGTATCCTGACTTACCAGCCATATCTCAAAGTACCGTAAGCAAGATTGAAAGTCAGTTTCGGGAAAATGGGCATTTAAGAAAAACGAATAATCATCGTCAGAATGCGCTGAGTGAAGAGGTCAAAATTGATGTACTTCTCTCTGTTCAGGAAAATCATCATGTCTCCTCTGGGCAGATGGCTAGGGAACTCAAAATTAGCCAGTCTTCAGTGTCAAGAATCCTTAGAGAGCAAACATTTCATCCTTATAAAATGACAATCCTCCAGGAACTCACCGAAGATGATCCGGATAGAAGACTTCAGTTTTGCGAAAAAATGATGGATCTACTAGATAGAAATGTTCCAAAAATAGAAAATATATTGTTTTCCGATGAATCAACGTTTATGTTAAATGGTGAGGTAAATCGTCAAAATTGCCATAATTGGGCAGACAAGAACCCACACTGGATGAGGGAAGGCCACACTCAATATCCAGAAAAAGTTAATGTTTGGGCAGGGATTGTTGGTGATCGAATTTTAGGACCAATTTTCTTTCCAAATAATCTCAATGGAGCGGGATATTTACAATTCTTGGAGGAAGAGCTAATTCCGAGTTTGGCTATTTTGTTTCCTTGCCCTGTAGAAGCTGACGTCCCGAATAGAAACATCTGGTTTCAACAGGACGGTGCGCCTCCTCATTTTGCAAGGCGTGTCCGTGAGTACCTGGATAATGTATTTCCACGAAGATGGATCGGCAGAAGAGGACCAGTTGAATGGCCACCCAGGTCTCCGGATTTTACACCTATGGACTTTTTCTTATGGGGGTACTTGAAAAGCAAAGTTTTTAAGACCAAACCGCCAAATCTTGAGGAGTTGAAAGAACGAATAAGACAGGAGTGTAGACTAATTTCCCCCGAAGTAATTAGAAATGTTCAAAACGAGTTTCAGTTCCGTTTAGGGTATTGTCAGTTAGAAAATGGACAACATTTTGAGCATTTATTGAAGAAAGACTATTAAGTTGAATTCATTTTTCAAATTTGATACTGTTTGTTAAATATCTTCTAAATGACAGGAAATAAAAATTTGATATTTGGCACACATGTGTAACTTGATATACTCTTTAAAAATAGTGATAAAAAAATTAGGGTTGCTATTAAAAAAATAGTCGATGACGTCATATCTCAAATTTGGGACACGCTGTATAAAATTTTATTACAACAAAAAGAGCGCAATTTAAAATACTAATCGACGTGCCCGAGCATATTTCCGAAAAATAAACTTTGTTTGATTTACTGAATTTATTCCAAGTTAGAGACTCGCACTGTATAATTTACGTCAAGTTAATACCGAAGATACAAGAACTACAATCACTTCTTCGTGCTTAGATCATAGTTGCAGCACTTGAAATGACGAAATATGGACATTTTAAATTTTTGTTCTTTTGGTAGGGATTTGCTATAGGAGACGTATCTCAAGCAGATGTTTTTGTAATAAGTAGGACACCACTCAGTGGAATCATTCATATTAGTGTGGGTTCTTTCCATGTCAGTAAATTTTAATTTTTAAATCGTTTAATGTGTATAGCCTCTCATGTTTTTTTTTAACATATGCGTGATCAACTCTGATCAGTCCCGAAAATCAAATGGGGGGTGAAGACATATTACTTGGGAATTAAGAAAGGGAGTTTTCGTGGGACCGACACGATAAAGGAATTACTTGCACAATGATTGGCCCAAAGGATTGGATACAAAAGAGAAGGGGCGGGGGCCTCTCATGCTTCCTAAACGATTATTTTATGATGGAAAAATCCCTAACATAACATATGTTTGAGGGACCTCGTAAGGGATAGCTTATCACGACCGGTTCGAATCTTTCAAGGTCAACCAAAGCCATGATTAACCATATTAGGTCTTGATTTTTATGTTGACCCATACAGTTACCGCTAAAAATTGTAAGCGTTTAGATGTCTGATAGAATTATCAAAATGATTAAAGTAAGAAGATCCCTCGTTAGGCCAGTTGCTATATTGTGGATTTTGAAAGTGTTATTTGTTTGCAATAATACAAATCTTGCACTGGTATAATTAGCAAAGACTAAAATTTATGCAGAAAACATGCGTTTTGTCATCTAATCCTTTTGTTTCTTTGAGGGCATTGTCAAATTTTCACACTTTCAAACAAATCGAAGCTCTTAATTTTAACTTGTAGTTGCTCACATGTGCTTACATGCGTCTTTAGGCGCTTGTCTGCCAGGGCTGTTTTTTCACCTAGGCCAATTGCATTTCCTAAGCTTTGCGAACATTTGATCAAACCTTCTTTCGTCTAACAAATTTTATTCTATTAAGTGTCGTTACACATTCTATCCACTCAGATGCCACTGTCTAATTCGGCTCCAACGCCTTGCTTATGAACGATTCGACGTCGGCACTTTGGGCACGGATTTTCGGTCAAGTCAAATTTTGGGCATGGTCAGTAGTATGAAATTCGGCACTTCGGGCAAAATACCGATTCGACATTATGGACATTTGGTACTTTGGGCAGGGTCTAAACTAACTTTCCTTGCCCCTCACCCTCAGAGGGGAAAAATATTTTTCAGCCGGGGATGATGCTCCCCCTTGGGCAAGCCCCGACGTCGGCAACAAGACTGAGTTTGCGACTCTCGTCGGTGCAAACCGGTCATTTACGACCCCGTCACCGTTTACCCCAACCGGTTTTGCAAAATCAGTGCAATACGATTTACGTATTAATTTGTTCAATTTGAAAACATAATAATAATAATTTTATTAATGCCAGAACTAAAAGTTTTACACAAGTCAAGATAAGATCAAATAAGAACTACAGAAATTATTCACAAGTTGTTTACATTTCCGGATTGATAGATTTTAGACCACTGTGACGTGAAACTACTGGTTTGAATAGTTGTTGCTTCTATGAGAGGCTGCATTCAACAAATAGTTTTTCCAATTACTTTGATTCAAAGTATCAGTATAACATTGTAAGTATATTGTATTAAATGAATACGGTACGATGTAATTAAGGAAGACAACTAGACAACTTATCTGTAAAAGGTATGGGTTATTAGTTATAATTACGGTTCTTGAATAGTTAATAATATAATGCATCAATAATGCATACCGTAAAGATATTAATTGATCCTTCTAGTATGGAATACTAATATTTATGTTGCATGCATATCCTATTTATATTAATAGATGTACATACAATACTGCGGAAAATCATGTTTTTCTGGAATTACCTGACAATCTCTACTTTATTTTCGTTAAAATATTATAAACTGTAAATTAATCTAAAATTGTATTACTTGATTTTTGATAAATTGAATATTACGATAATTCAACTCATGTATAAAAATGTGTATTTAAACCGGCGGACAAAATGACAACGATCTTTATTTTAACAATTCTAGTAAACAGCTAACTTCAGTTGAACAGTGACGTGTCAGTTCTGAATACCCCTGCGGTGAAATATAATTAAAAACTGCTTTGGACACGCTTCCGCGTGAAAAATGTTTCACAATTGTCATCCCGATCCATGTACCAGTTAAGTAAATATTGTCCTTTCACCAATTATACATTTAGTTACGTACACTTGATATTACAGCCGGTGACATTTCGTACTACGGCCTAGTGACGTGTTTAAGAAAGTGCTCTTTTTTTTTAAAAGGATGAATGGTTGACGGGAATTCGGGCTGAGGAAGTGCGGATGATTTGGAATTGGCGTAAGCATCTGGCTATTCGGCCACTAACGATAATTAAGTTTTTGAGATTCCATTTTTAATGATGAATGGGACATAGACTAAACATCCATGGACCCGAACGGCCACTTATTCCGAAAAAGTGACCGCATAGATGAGATTCGAACCCACGACCACGAGGCCCGTGAGCAGGAGCTCTACTCACTAGGCCACCGCGGCCGCAAAGTGCTCTTGGTTTTTAAAATAACCAGTAATAAAGTCGTAAAAAAATAAAAATTGACTTTTTTGGGTTTCATCGAAATCTCCGGAAATACTCGGAATATTTTAAATTTTTTTCTAACAAATTATTCAGCATTAAAATACGCAGCTTAACAAACTCTCTATGGCTTATAGTTGACAAGATAGCAATGCTTATGCATCGAATATGTAATACCCCGTATATTCACACATTTGTAATGCTTTATTAGTAATATTTATTATATGAACGTAAAGCGTAAATGCTTACCCGATGGTTTATGGAATTAATAAAACCCAAAAATACCTCATACCGAGTTTAGGGTTAAGCACGGATTAAAATTCAATTGAAAAATAGCACTTTGCGTTATTTTTGCCTAATCTATACATTATTTAATATTTGTAGTAGTAATAATATTCTTTGTTTCAGGTAAGGACTGACGATCAACCCAGCTGCGAAAGCTCAACACGAAAATTGTGATATTACGTAATGTAGAACATTTAAATTAATTAAAACATGTACCATTTATACCTTCATGTAATTAATGGTACTTCAAGGTGACATGGACAATCCTCTAAAGTAACGAGCTTATGTTTACACACACACACACACACACACACACACACACACACGCAAATGCACATAATAACCCACTAAAAGTTTGCATGACCGATGAACAATTAGTAGAGACAGTGAAATAATAATTACTTCAAATGTCAATAAACGTGACTTTTGTCCTTTTTTTGACGCCAATTTGGGAAATTTTTATTAAGAAAAACGCCTACTTGTTTGTAAATAAAATGTAGTATTAAACACGCGTTTGGGATGATTAGACCACTCGCCTATAGCCCGTTCTCTGGAATCTGGCGGCTGTGGTCGTAAAAGAGGGTCGGAGCTCGGTAAGTAGGGGACGTAATATTTTTTATCTCAAACCAATCTTTGTTGAGAAGTACTGGCGTAAAAGTGCGTATACCAATAGGAGCGAAGGACAGTAATAAATGTATGGGATGCAATTAGATGAACCATTAATACCTTTTCTTCGAGGGTGCGTCGATCCTCAGGGCGGACCGACCGTTTTACGACCTCGGCCGCCAGATTCCATCAAATAGACTATAGCCGATAATAATAATAATAATAATAATAATAATAATACATTTATTTCTGTAGATACGAGAATACACAAAATAGTGGATGTTTGGTTACAGAAACAAGTCAAAGCACAATAGACAAAATTAAAAAGCTAAGTTAATCTAACATCAAAAAATTCAGTTATTGTGTATGGTTCAACTTCACATATCAGGTTATATACAATATTTTTAAATTCAGGATAATTTTTAATAGATTTAACTCTACTCGGAAGATGATTGATTATTTTTAAGCATGAATAATATGCACCTTTTTCCAATTTATTTAGCCTATGGTTTGGGTAATTATAGCTACAATTTCTTGTTAAATGAAGTGATGTTGAGGCGCATTTCTCAAATTTATGTTTAACCAAAATTTGGCACACTCGTGTACATATACACCCATCAAAGTTAAACGTTTGTTCATCTTAAATACTCCTCTGCATGAATCACGAGAACTAATTTTAGTAATAATTCTTATGGCCCTTTTCTGAATGATAAATGCCCGATCCGCATTAGTAGATAGACCCCAAAATAGTATTCCATACCTGAGAAGTGAACAAAAGTTTGCTGCGTAAACCAGATTGGTCACGTTGCTCTCTACCGTCCTAGACAATACTCTTAATGCGTAACAGACTTTGCTTAGTTTGCTACATAGATATTCTAAGTGTTCTTTAAAATTTAGAGTTTCATCAAGGAATATTCCGAGAAATTTTGTGCTGTTGCTGAAATGCCATTTATGTCCACCAAAATTTGACGTAGATGGGGTTTGCAACACTTGGTTTGTCTTAAACAATATAGTTTTAGTTTTTTTTTCGTTCAGAACTAATTTATTAATTATCAGCCACTCTTTGACCTTATCCAAAGTAGTACCTGCTTTTTTCAGTATATCAGGTAGGTTTGGACCCTTGAAAAACAAATTCGTATCATCAGCATAACTGATGATTTTATTATCACCTACATTAACTGCAAGATCAATAGCGTAAATGACAAACAATAATGGACCCAGAATACTGCCCTGCGGAAGGCCCATACCCACAGGCAGAACCCCTGAACGAACATCCACGCCGTCACGACGAATTTTAACAGCATGGCTCCGTCCCGAAAGATAGGAGTGGAGCCACTGCTGTGCAATACCTCTTACACCGTAATGATGTAATTTAGTTAATAATATTTCATGTTCTATGCAGTCAAAAGCTCTGGTTAAATCCAGAAAAATTCCACAGGCAAGATTTCTTTCATCAAATGCTGAAAGGATAGAAGTGGTATAGTCAAAGAGAGCTGTGTCTACGCTCTTTCCGGATAGAAAACCATGTTGTCTAGCAGAAAATAAATTGTTACACTTGAAGAAATTTACCAATCTTCGGTACATTACTGCTTCTAATATTTTAGAGAACGAGCTTAATAGACTTATTGGCCTATAGTTTTCGATGTCATCTTTATCACCGCATTTATATATTGGTTTAATTAGGGCGAATTTTAAATTATCAGGGAAGATGCTAGTTTCAAGTGAGCAGTTTATTATATCACAAAGGGGTAGCACTATTTGGTTTATACATTTTTTAATTTTAATGTACATGGGTATTTCGTCGTAACCATAACTTTTCTTACCCTCCATTGAGTTTGTAATTGAAATCAGGGGTTTAGGAAAAGTGAGGACGCATTAAGAGGAATATTACAGGTGTACGGTATATCAGGCAAACAAGCGACTAGTTCAGGTGCTTTTTCATTAAAAATTTTGTTGAATTTATTTGAAGAATTTAGTAAATTTTCATCATTAGGTAAGATATTTGAGTTTTTTGGTCCGGTTATATCATTCACAATATCTTGTGGTAATAGCATAAATAAATACTCTTGAAAAAATATACCATTAATAACATAAAATTGCTTTAAATGTACTCCTTTTGATAAATTTAATCTTCAAGACATTTAACATGTATTTGTCGGCGCCTTGAAAATTACATATGTAAATGAGGCATAATTAAATTATGTAATTAATTTAATCCGTTTCGTGAGATGAACCAATTACGAAACTGTATAACAACCGCTTAACATTCGATTTCCAAACAGGAAACATAGGAAATCCTGCAAGTGTCCGCAGGATGCCTGTCTCAGCTAAACAAGTTTGTAATGTATACACGATGTTTTCAAAATGGAAGGGAAGTTCAATTATAGATTTATTTTCTAATAGAAGTTTAACATGTGCTCAGTTTCCTAGTATTACAGTGGTTTAGCAAATTTAGTATTTAATAGAAATTTATGTAATAGGAATATTATTTTGTTTATAGAAAAAGTGTGTGCCATGTCTCTATCGCAACGGAATATACCAGCATTTCCCAAACTTTTTTGACCGCGGCCCGGTACGAGGTTTTAACATTTTTCGCGAATTTATTTACAAAACAAAGTTATTTGTTCCTTTATTTCATACACTAAAATTGCAAAATAATTATATACTGAAGGAAAAAAAATGAGACACTTAAAATTCGTGAAATTTCGACCATTTTCAAACCGCCATAACTCGGCGTACTTTCAATCGATTTTGGTGAATATTTGACGGCGAAAAACTTTGAAGTGTCTTCTTTAAAGTCATGTATGCGAACTTTAGCGTAACCCCTTCCGCCCCCCTCTAGCACCCCTGTAAAAAAAGAGTTTTTTTCAGGAAACCATGTTCAACTTTGACGATGTATACGGAGTTGGAAAAATGTGTCGATTCGATCCACCAAAAGGGCTCAATTACCTGTGCGGAACTCAAAAAACGAAGTTCTTACGGCGATTTGGCACAAAGTTATGAATGCATTTTGAGGTCTTTTTATTTTTTCGTTTGGAGGGGCGTAGAGCCGTCTCTTTAAGTGGGGGACAAACCGTCTCAAAGAGGACACATTTTTCTTTTGATTTCTCAAAAGATCGTCGAAATCGGTTGGATAGAAGCTGAGTTATGGCCATTTGAAAATTACCTAAATTTTTACAAATCTCAAGTGTTTAATTTTTTTCCGTCAGTGTAATTTGTTTGTTTTTATTGGACGAATGGTGAGTTAGGCCCACATTTTTTTCCGACTCTACAGAGATCGTTAAAGTGAGCCTTTTTTGACCCAAAATAAAGTTTTTTGTTAATGGAGTTCTAAGGTACAGATTGCGATATTCATGATTTCGCGCAAACTATAAATTTTCGTGCATACCTCAAAGAACATGCAAAGAAAATTTCATTCGTGAAGACGATAACAATTTCGTCGAAAAACTTCGGACTTACGAGTCAAAAAACCACAAAATTCGCTTTTTTCAAACACCCATAACTTTGTGCCAAATCGTTATTTGAGTCCTGCGCAGGTAATTAAACACCTTTCAATGCCCTTTTGTTGGATCGAGTCGACACATTTTTTCCAACTCGGTACACGTTGCCAAAGTTGGACGTGTTTTTGCCCAAAAACGTGTTTTTCTGTTCGGGGGTTGAAATGTTCGAAAAAGGATCATTCCAATCTGAGTTTACCCCCTTAAAGTAGAGCCACAATGAGATTTTTCCTGAAAGAATCATCAAATTTGGTTGAAAATTCACTGCGTTATGTGCAAAAAACCTCAAAATGCACTTTTTTTCAAACACCCATAACTTGGTGCCAAATCATCGTAGGAACTTAATTCTTTAAATCCAGTATAGGGAATTGACCAAATTTTAATGCCTTTATGGTGGATCGAGTCGACAATATTTTTCCAACTCCATAGACATCGTCAAAGTTGGACATGGTTTCCAGAAAAAAAACATTTTTTTTCACAGGGGCGCTAGAGGGGGAGGAAGAGGTTTCGCTTTAGTTCGCATACATGGCTTTAAAGAAGACACTTCAAAGTATTTCGCCTCAAAGATTTATCAAAATCGATTGAAAATGCGGTTTGCAAATGGTCGAAATTTCACGAATTTCAAGTGTTTCATTTTTTTCCACCAGTGTAGTTTATAGTGACGTGTGCTGGACAAAACAGGAATATTGAAGTTGCTTCAACGTGGCTAAAAATTGTTGAACACAATGTGGAAATAATACACCATGAATTCCAGGCCATTTGCATTTATACGCCAGGATACAATTAAAGATTTAGGAGTAACATTTGATTCTCAATTAACGTTTGTTGAGCATATTAATAAAATTTGTTCCCAAAGTGTTAAAATGTTGGGATTTATTCACCGCACATTCATGGATTTTGAAGATGCAAAAGTTATTAAAAAATGGTGATGTGGCCATCACGTTACTTTCTCCGACTTCATGATATCATTTATATTTACGCTTTCGTGGTTTATTTTCAATTTAAATTATATTTTAAATGTACATCGAGCGTTGCGCAAACTCGGATGAAACTGACGTTTAAAACGTCAAAATTATGAAAGATGGAAAAATTTTAGTTCAAATTCAAAAACTGAGTTTAGTCAAAAATTAAAGATATTTCGAAAAAATCGTATTCTTTATAAGTTGTTCATTTTGGCGTTCTCGACAATTATTATTAAAATAAATTTGCTGTAACTATTATCGTTTCATTATTATAAACCAAAAATGAAAAAAAAAACTTTTTTTTTCGAATAACAATGATTTTAAAATCATCAATAGTTATTTATGCAACAAGTGAGTAAAGTAGTACTTTTTTTCACGAGTAGGAAAGATTGCCACACGAGCCGAAGGCTTTACTCTCGAGTTTCATACAAAAATGTCCGTAACTTTCAATAAATTCGATAAAACTTTAATCAATTTTAATCAGTAATAATATTTTTTTTAAATGAAGAAAATAATAATCATAAGTTTTCTTGATCGGAAACGAATGTTTGACATTTATCGGCGGAACTCTCGGCGTGTTGCGAAGCGTTCATGACACACTTTGCGCAAACAATTTTATAGTAGCGTTAAAAAATGAACTGCTACGGCACTTTTTTTCACGCAAAAGAGTGAAAAAATGAACCGTTATGGCACTTTTTTTCACGCTGTTTGTAGGGTTCAGGAATCACATATTGTATGAATCCAAATGAATGAAAAAAACTGTACATTTAATAACGGACGTAAAAAAAAATATTTTCAAGCAAAAGATGTTCATTTCTTTGTTGTCTTCAATATTTATTTAAATGCTTTTGTGATATTTTTCATAAATTTTTAAATATTGGAAAAAAAAACTAAAAAAAGTTAAAGTAAACACCCTCGAAATTTCAACAAAAGCTTTTCAGTTCTTCGGATTATCAAATAAGACGTATGTTGTAAGTTTCATATCAATTGCTCTATTAGTTTTTAAGATACAGCGCGGAGTCACACACACACACCCAGACACAATATTTTTTTTCCAGAAATTGTCGAAATGGGATCTAGGGACCCCAAAACGGATATTTCGGTAAAATTTTTTTTTTTAATTTTTCACGATCACAATACTTTCTCGTTCTTCGTAACGGAGAAAGTAAACATTGTATTCTTCATATGTTCGTTCCATTCTTGAATTTACTTCCATTATTTGGTCACCTCATTTTTACATTTATATAAATAATTTGGGAAAAATTCAGATTTTTTTTTAAATGTTACATTTAAAAAAATACAATGAATATCCATCTATATTTGTAACATATGAGTAACTTTATAACTTTAAGTTACAACTTTTTCTGTAATAGGATTTTGTGTCTGTTGGGAAAATAAAAAAATAAATTTCCCGAATGCTAGACATTTTGGCGTCGCTTCGTAAAAATGTCATTGAATTTTTTTTTCAAGTCCGAGACCTTTCTGAACACTACTTGTCCATAAAATAATTTTCTGGGACTTTTAGGAACGGAGATACACAAACTTTCTTTTTTCGTAAATAGTGCTTAAATAGACTGGAAACGCCTAAAAATCGGTTAAATTAAATTTTTCTTCGATTTTTGTTTTGTTTCTTTTTTCAAGTGCAAGAGACCATTCTGAACACTAATTGACTATGAACATTTTTTGTGGGACCTCGGAAACCGAGATACGCAAAATGATTTTTTTCGTAAATAGTGCTTAAATCAACTGGAAACACCTAAAAATCGATTGAATTGAATTTTTCTTCAATTTTTTTTTCGAGTCCAAGGGACCATTCTGAACACTATTTGTCTGTAATTTTTTTTGTGGGACTTCCTAAAAGTGGGTTAACATCATGTGTGGTAAGAAAACACGTAATAATCACTAAATAGTTATTTTAACAGGAATGATAAATATACCTCTCTTAGAAACATTTAAGCAGTATGGCACAAAATTTGATTCAAACTCTTAAATATCTCAATCTAAATATAGATGAGTTTCAAACTAAACAGCTAAATAGAATTCGCCATTTATGCTCACGTTATTTTCCAAGTAAAAGAACAAATTTATATTGACAATATAAACAAATATATGAATATGCGCCCTCTCGTGCCACCCGATTGAACTGAAACTTTACCGTGCTAGGCGTTTTCTGGTCTTTACCAGCCTCACCGCGCAAATGCATACTTTTGCGTCCTAATAGAGGCGGTAAAATCGAGCTTTCGCATAGTAAAGGATATTCATGTAATTGAGACACGTATTGCTTTAAAAAAGCTAAAATTGATTTTTATTTTAGCAAGGGGGGCAAGTTGGACAGCTACAGCTCTGACTATTTATGTTAGGTAATTGCAATAAGCTCTAAATACCATATTGCATAATGCGCGTATAAATGCTATTATTACTATTATTAACAATTTAGCAAATTAAATGTGCCCTCGTGCAGATTATATAAGGTATTGCAGAACGATGAACTTTTCTATTTTTACGTAGCGCTCCCAATTAGTTCAAGTGGGTGTGTTTGATATTTTTTGTGTGCGCTGTGAATTTCGTTTCGAAAACCTGTTTATTTCACCGAAAGTAAGCGTGTTTGATTTGACCGGAAGTAATAAATTAATTTATAAAGAGTAATTATCCCGGTTACGTCACCGTTCTCTCCTGCTGTGAAAGGGAACAATGGAGTAATTTGAATGCACGATAATTCAACACCTAGCCTAGACCCAGAATGAAACGCTCTGCCGACTACGACGTACGAATTACAATTCTATTCTCTTCTATTGTGTAAATTATCATAAAATGTGTTAGTTTTGATATTTTCAGTTCTCGATTTACTAAAGATTTCAGGTAGAGTATTTGTATCCAGTGATATATATATATAGTATAAATTAGGTATGAAATTATGTATATGTGTGCATGTATGCATATTTGTATATTTGTAAATGTTGTATAGACGAAA
Source organism: Ocypus olens (assembly GCA_910593695.2). Classification (NCBI taxonomy): domain Eukaryota; kingdom Metazoa; phylum Arthropoda; class Insecta; order Coleoptera; family Staphylinidae; genus Ocypus; species Ocypus olens. Next base: position 666,415 of record OU343054.1, read on the forward strand.
TCTAGATTATTTTAATTTGTATTTTAGTTATACTCTGTATTATGTTTTATGTGTGATATTTCCCCTTATATTGGGATTGTCCTGTTGGGAAATAAATAAATAAATAAATAAATAAATATATTCATCCATTTTTTAACTGGTATATAAGTAAATAGAATAAGGAGATTGTACTGCCAGTTATGTTTATAAACATAACTGGCAGTACAATCTCCTTATTCTATTTAGAGTAATTGTATTTGAAGAGCGACCTCGTGATCCTTCGACCGAGAATATTGTAATACCTTATTACCCATGAAAATATTGTTTTAATTCCTGCATGAGTATAATTAGTTCCACACTTGAAATCTTATTGTTTTTGTTTTTGTATGAGTTTGTACATCATATCTTAACTTAAAATAACGTATTTTTTTAATAATGACCCTGGTGAATGCGCGTAGGTAAATATTGATGAAGCGTTGTCCCGATTTGGGTTAGCAGAAAGGTGGCAGCCCTACCCCCACCGCGCTATTATCTCGGAAACGTTGGATATGAATCCGGCAACCCTATCCTCATGAGCAAAATTAATGTATAATTATGTTTACTATTTGTTTCGATAATAAATTTTCTAAATAGAATTAAACTTGAGAAAACCTCACTTGTTGCAAATGCATTAAATAAATTTAGAAAAATAGCCTGAATATGAAAGTAAGACTTAATTTTGCAAAGTTGCGAACAGGCCGAATATTCAGGCTATTTTCGTCTTTATTAAATTCATTTTTAAAATATAATTTCAGCATTGGAAAAGTGGATTTTATTGGGTGTACAAAATGATTCATCATTTTTATGCAGTTCTCCCCTAAACCAATTGTCTAGATTTATTGTCACTGCATCCCCCCTGATTGACAGTTTATTTGAACAGCTTTAGACCGTCGGGATATTGGAGTGAACACGTAAGTTCACCCCTCACATTAGGGGCCATTTAAGATGGATGAGGTACTATCGGCCATGAATTATTTAGAGAGGAAACAATTTGCGGGCCATTATGGTTTTTACGACACATCTCTATATTGATTTACAAATTGATTCCACCAAAAATTTTAAATTAAAAATCGCGCTATGAATTATAGTGAAAATTTGTAAAATTCTTTGATAAGCGAAAAATTCTCTGTTTTAATCGCAACTAATTATTTTCAATTTTAATGTCTATCAGAGTACAACTTTATCAGCTTAAATCATTAATTTTATTTTTTAATTGCATGCATGTCTTGCCAATCTACATACAACTTCATATTTACCCTAAAAATGATGTATTTTTGTATACGATATTGCAATATCGAAGAATCACGTTATAATTTTTTATAATGGATTGCCGTTATCGAACTGTATATAATGTATTTAAGAATTTCTAATAGGTATAATAAAAGTTTTTTTTTTTTTTAAAGGAAGGATGGTTGACGGGAATTCGGGTTGAGGAAGTGCGGATGATTTGGAATTGGCGTAAGCATGTACTATTCGGCCACTAACGATAATTACTGAGATTTCATTTTTGACAATGAATGGGACGAGATACACTAGACATCCATGGACCCGCACGGCCACTTCTTCGTTCCGAAAAAGTGACCGCACGGATGGGATTCGAACCCACGACCACGAGGCCCAGAAGCTGGAACGATACCCACTAGGCCACCGCGGCCCCCTAATAGAAGTTGATAATAGATATCAGATCTCGTGGATAGTATTTTTTCCAGTTTAATGACCCATTGTGGTATTAATGACACTCACAGAATAATGAGATGTTTGTTAAAAATAAACAATAACATACAATGTGTATTTTCACAATTCTCTGCAATTTACCGGCACATTGTGTAGTTTTTGTTGACAGAGTACATCATTAGCGCTTTTATCCTTATGTTTACCTTTTTCTTTAAACGGAAAAAGATAAAAAAAGACATTAGGCGCATATGGTTTTGTATTCACTAATTTCCATCATACATTTACAAATATTTAAAAAAATGACACATGGCGTTATAAAGTTGTAACCTATGATTATACCTTGATAGAAACGGTAATTATATAATGGCGTTTCATTCGGTCAACTGAATGATTAACTTGCCTTTCAAAGAGCTACTTAATAATTAATGTTCCATTCTATCTGCTCAATCTCCATACATTTGCCACTAATATATAATTAAGATTGAATTCCTAATAACCACATATGAAACGTAATTATCAATAAGAGAACTAATTTAATAAAATAGGATAATATTATTTTACTATTTGATGGGAATTGAGGGGGATTTGGATAAAGATAAGAATTTGTAGGTCATAAACATGCGAAATAATCGTTAAGCATGGCAGTAACCCTAACACATGTTAATATCACCTTGACTAGAGCCTTAGTATATTCGATACTTGTTGCGCTACACTCTTGATGGAAACATATATTCAAATTCGGCGAAGAAAGACACTTGTTCTGGTCCACGTGTTCATTTTTTTTAGTCATCGAAACTCTATAAAGTAACAGTAACTCTGAAATAAGACCTGATACTTTCAATGATTATTTCACTAACATTGGTAACGAATTAGTCAGTTCATTAGAAAGGGAAAATAAATCAATGAACGTTAATATAAAAACTGCCCTACAAACCCCAAACAATAATGATATATCAACTGTTAATTTTAGCTTATCTAAATTGCCTGAATCTGAAGTTCGGGATATAATAAATAAACTTAGTAATTCACATAGTTTTGATGCATATGGACTTAATAGTCGTATTATAAAACACGTAAAAAGCATAATTATACCTCATTTAACTAAATTAATAAACAGATCAATAGATTCAAACTTATTTCCTCAGTCTTTAAAAATTTCTAGAGTGGTCCCGATTTTTAAAAAAGGTGACAAATTAAATGTAAATGATTACCGCCCCATAGCTATCATTCCAATCATTAGCAAAATTTTTGAAATCGCAATAAAGACTAGATTAACCCATCACTTTGAAAAAAATAATCTTTTATCTCATGTTCAGTACGGTTTCCGAGAAAATAAGAGTACAATATCTGCATTAATTGATTTCTTTAATTTCATTCACTCAAATATCGAAAATACGTAAGTGCCTTACTCTGTGACTTAACTAAGGCATTTGACTGTATTTCTCATGACATTCTACTAAATAAATTTAAACACTATAATATGGATGATAATACAATTCAATTTTTTAAATCGTACTTCTCTGGAAGACGACAATATGTTGAATTAAATAATAAACTCTCTAATACTTTACCCATTAATCGAGAAGTATTGCAAGGATCTATTTTAGGACCACTGTTCTTCATTATCTATGTAAATGATATAAACCAACACATGACTGACTCAAACTTAATCCTTTTTGCAGATGATACATCAGCGTTAAACAGTTCAAAAAACCTTGAAACATTGTTTTCCGATACAACTGATATAAAAAATGAATTACATAATTGGTTTTCAGCCAATGAACTAACTTTAAACCAGTCTAAAACGCAGACAATTATTCTTGGAACTCGAAATTTAAATGAACAATATAAAGTAATCAAAGGCAAATTATTAGGAATATACTTTGAGCCAACACTAACCTGGCCTGAACATTGCGATAAACTTGCGAATCAATTATCGGCGCTAATATACTTATTCCGGAATATTACTGCATCCAAGAGAGTCTTAATTGCTGCATATCATGCATTATTCCATGCCAAAATAGTTATGGTATTATAATATGGGGGCACTCGGCATCGGCTGACAGAATCTTTAGACTACAGACAAATTTATTGCGGATAATTGACGGAGCGGCTTATAGACAAAACACTAAACCAATCTTTATTAAATATAATTTATTAACTTTACCAGCACAATACATCTTTCAGACTTTATTGTATATAAAACAAAATTTAGCAAAGTATGAAACTGTAAATGAAATACATAATCACGAAACGAGATCAACTCTTAATCTTTACAAAACCAGATGCGGTGTCAACTATTATGGTTTAAAGTTCTATAACCATCTTCCAACCCGGATCAAAAACATGAATTTGACCGAATTTAAACGTTGTACAAATCAATTTCTTATTATGAAATGTCCATTCAATATAAATGATTTCTTAACTTATTCATTTTAGTATACTTAAGTTAATCTGAAACTATGTAGTATATTATATATCTCTGTTTGACGAGTGTAAATATTTCTTGTAAATATACTGACACAATAAACATTATTATTATTATTATTATTATTAACAGGTAAAATGGAAAATAGTGTCTTCTTCACCAAATTAGAAATTTTAGGTTTTGATACAACTAAATAATGAACTTAAAACTAAATATTTGTTCTTACTACTCGTTGCATTATTGTGTATTTATTACTAGCATGCAAAGTACATAATGTTTTACATCAGGCATGTCAAACAAGCGGCCCGTGGGCCGCATGCGGTCCACTTACAAGTTGTCTGCGGCCCGGCAAAGGTTGGTATCAAATATTTAAAAAAAAGATATACGAGGTAACAATAATTATTTTTTTTTGGTTTCAATTGTGGTTTTTTTTTTGGTATTGCGGCCCGCGGCTTGTGTGTAATACTTGATGTGGCCCTTGGTGGCAAACGAGTTTGACATGCCTGTTTTACATAATACCCTAGGGCAGTGCCCGGCAACATATGGCACGCGTGCCACCTAGTGAAAGGAGTTTTGGTAGCATGCCACGAAAGTAGCAACCGAAGAAAATGGAGAAATGTACATAAAATTAAAAACTTCAAACTATGAACCAAATATTGAACCTCAAGGGAGTTACTAATGTTTATATATTGTGATTTTGTATGTTATTTTCATATAGCCTGCTTATTATGGTCAAATAAAAATGTCTTAATATACAATAGATTTTCTGGTTTTATTTTAGTGGCACACTTAGTGTCCGGTACTTTGAATTACCTGTTTTGTGGCACGCCAATGCATTTGGGTTACCGGCCGCTACTGCCCTACGGCCATAAAATTTCGAAACGGCCCGCTAAATACCTTCAAATGTCAATCTAACGAATTTAGCATATTCTTTGTCGTACAATTCTTTAGACTTCGTAGACAAATTTTAAGTAGCTTTGGCTGCTTTTGCACGAATTCCTTCAGGAACTATAGAAGGTTGCTCGTCGTTTTTCTTGATGAAAAATTCTTGTTTAGAAAAATAGGACCGCATTAATAAACTACTTAAAAAAATGCGATACAAATATAAACACAACTCCAAACTTTTTACAAAATAATCAAAGTTATCTCGCTCTGCTGTTACAATCTCGAGAAGTGATCCATTAAGATCGGATATCGTGAGTATTATACAGCTGTCAGAGGGGAGGTTTTCTAAGAAAGGGGTGAGTACCGCATCGATGACCTCCGGCTAATTCACACAGGGATAGTGATGCGAGAAAATAATTATCAGCGCTAAAACAGTTCGTTGTTACTTTCACACACATCAATATGTACATGGCACAAAAATATTAAATGTTCAACGAAATATGGGAAACACAAGAGTTACAGGGGAAATAAAAATTACAAGGGTAACACGCAGTGGTGTATTGGTAAAATAAGAAGTAAGGGAACGCATGGTGAGAGCAAAAAAAATAGTCCGCGACTTTCCATAAACAGCTTGCTGAAAGTTTTTCGGAGATTATCTTATTTTAAGCAAACTATTGTTTTCCTTGTAAGCTTTTTTATTTTTTTTTTTAATTCTTACTATACAAAATATTAACAAACACAAACGCGTTTCGTTTCTGAAAAAAGGTGCCGGAACGTCGTTCCTCCACGTTCCCCCTCCAATACACCACAGGGAAAGTCACTAATACTTCGCATAGATCAATAAAGGGCGAGACTCGGCAAAGTCGTCATCGGCCGCGATCTTCGTGATCACGTAGCACCGGTGGTGTGCCCGACGAGAAACAGATGGATGGCCGGACGATGACCTTGACTTCGCATCGGCGGATAGATGGCTTTGGCGGATAGACAACTTCGACGGATCGATGGCTTTAGCTGATCGACAGCTTCGGCAGATCGGCAACTTCGGCGGATCGGCGGCTTTACTGGATCGACGATTTTGATTTGAAACGATGAGGTGGACGTCTACGAATAGCTGATTTTTTTCTTGGTGGGAGGAGGGGAGATCTTACAAAAATACCCACGTAGCGGGGTAGTACTGGATTCACTGAAGGTGCCTCAATTAAAACCCCTCCTCATTTTCGCGGTGTTGAAGATATCGCCGAGAGTAGGGGTCGTACCATCTGCTGTCGTCTCTGTCAGTCGGTTAGAGTGCGGTGGCGGAAGTATAGTCACCGGAATTTTATTATTGTTCTACATGGAAGTTGAACGGAGCCCAGAACAGAAATAAAATTATTTTTGTCAACATTATTGTTTCCCCGGGACCGCCAGCACGATGGTGACGTGTTTCACTGGGCCTCTGGCATCTCCGCCATGATGCTGCCAACCTTGGCAAAGTTAGATTCTGGAGATGATGTCTTCTTTGATAAGAAGCCAGCCGCGGTGGCAGCGTAGCTCTTGGTTTGAAGCTTTGGTTGAGGGGCACTTTTCTTTTGCTTGGTTAAGAAGATAACGCAGCCTTTGCAGCTTGATGGATGGGCCTCGGCGCAGTCGCCGGGACCCCGCACTGGGCCTCTCGCGTTCCTGCATCTGATTTGCACCTGCATATTTGACGCACTTGCACGTGCAGCAGCTCTGCGTATGCTCTAGCTGCTGTCAACGGTAGTACTGTTATTTGTTATCGCCATGATATTTGTGCTCGATCTTTACTTCGAGCCCCATGATCTTCTTGAGTGCAAAGATCCTTCTGGAACCTCGCTACCGCCGAGCTGGACGAAGACTATATACAGCATTTACAGGGGGTGGGTCTGTCGAGTCCAGTCCCTAATCATGCGGTCATGCGCTTTATTGTCCTCTGGGGCAGCTGCTGTGTGGAAAGGTCTGCTGCGATCTAGACCTTTGTGATGTTTGGGGCCATATTGTGGATCAGCGTCCTTCATCGCCTTCTCCTCCTGGAGTTGCTAAGTATTGTGAGGCCCGCCTTTTGGTGTCGAGGAAAATTAATAACGTCTTAATCCTTTCACTATTAAAGACGAATTTGTGGATTACTATGATTTTTAAGGTTGCCGAGTCCGAATCATTAATCAAATTTGTTAAATTCAAAATGGCGGATCCAATATGGCGGATCCAATCTGGCGGATTTTTTTTTGTAAAAATCTTCGGTTTTTAATCAAAATTAATACCATTTTGTATTTAATATATCTGAATACAATAAAATAAAAATTTCAAAATTCAAAATAACGGATTTTTTTTGTAAAACATTCAGTTTTCATTCAAAATAAATAACATTCAATTTTTGAAATCTCTGAATCCAAATTTGAAGTAAAAAATTCTAAATTTGAAATGGTGGATATAATATGGCCAATAATATTTTAAAATTAAATTTTAAATTTTAGAGTACTCGTAACTGATGTTATTATAATGTGTTTAGATTTTACGTTTATTTATACATTTAGAATTGTATTGATATGTTTCACATGAATGTTTATATTCATCATGAAATAAATTATTTCATTTGGTTTGATTTTAATGCAACTTCGCTATTTCGCCGAACGCAGTCTCCTGGCTACGTACCTGACCTGGAGGAAATTGATGGAGTGTTCCTCCATCAATTCCCGGATGGTTTGCCAGTTGCTGTTCGCTGTCGGCTTTCTTCTGATCGGCAGCATCGCCAGGGGGGAAGGGCTGGGAGGTTGGCTGCATTGTAATGCGCAGCCGGGGTGGACGTCGGTGGAGATTGGTGACCTTGAGGGCGGATGGGATCGTTGCCTTAGCGGTCTCTATAGCGGTAGTTTGGTTCTAATTGATGCTCTTCTTGGCAGTCGGCTGAGTCGCAATTGGGGACGCAACCCTCTTCTTTGTCTTCGGTGCTGGTGTTGGGGCCGAGACTTCATCGTCTGCCTCGTCAGGACGGTGCATTTATTACCTGGAGGCACCGGCGTAATTGAGCGTAAGGGGTCATCGGCGATGGTTGCCCTGGCCTTAGCCAAGGACGCCTGTAAGCGGATTGACTCTTCTTTGATTGCCTCGATGAGTTCTTTTTGTTCGGAGATGTGCGTAAAAAGGTCCTCGGTCTCGAGGCTATCTGCTGTCCTTTTTCTCTTAAAGTACTTGCGTAGCTGGTTGGAAATTAAAATCTTTGGTTGGAATTAAATCTTTAGATCGTAACCTTATGTTAAATTTTGGATGGAATGGATTGTTTAGTGCAGTGACCATGGATTAATCTTTGTTTCCTAGGATAATTCTTTGGCTGGATCGTGGACAGATCTGCACTGTCTGCTTGCTTGATCTCGTCTACTACTTTTCGATAACTGAGACTAAGAGTGGAGTGCCGTCTCGGGCTTTATACCCTCCATGCCCATACTCTCTTACTGGGTTGTCTGGCTCTTGCGGAAGTGAGGTGTAACGGGAACGTCGATGTTGCCTTGGTTCAAACAGATAAAATTTCGCTGAAAACGATCCGGGCTCTTCGGCATGTAAACGCGCAACGGGGAGGCTTAGCCCTCTATTATGTCGCACTGGCAGCTGCACATCTTACACTAATAGTTGTGCAAAATCGGGCCGAACGCTTTTTTCTATACGTCTTTTTATAGGACAGGAGGCGTAGCTCTCTATTATTCCTCTTGAAACTTGTATGGTCATTTGAATAATGCAGAATTTATGTTAATTTTGAAAATGAGCAATGATTAACACTTAAAATACAAATTCAAATATGTACGTATTTGTTACTTAGTTTGGGTGAAATAATAAAAGGTCCCGAAAAACGAGATAATTTTGCGTAAGAAAAAATGTACAATTGATAGTGGCCAGTAGCAGTCGTTATCATAGGCACGTCATCACTAGATCGGATCCCTCCAAAGCTGAGGTGTGAGAGAGATTCAGACAACACCGGGTCCGGATTCCTATGGGATCCTCTTTTAGGCGTCCTGGGGAGGCAACACAGGCTGTTCTCGACGCTATTTTGGACCACTGGTCCTTGTGTAGATCCCTCCACGGATGTGGTGCGAGGGGATTTAGACATCTCAGACGTATCTCTAGATGGCTGGGCCCTGGGATGTTGGTCCTTAAAGATCCTTCGGAGGTCGAGGTATCGGAGGATTCGGTCTTCCCACACCAGATCTTGGCATCGTTGGATGCCTGGTATGGTAGCAACCTGTGAGCTGTAACGTCATCTTCGGCTGGAGATGGGCTGTCATCCTTGTGTGCACTGGATGACGGGTGCCAAACGCGTGGTTTGTCCTTCCAGTCCTCGAGGCGGTTGGTGCGTCGGAGGCCGGAGCGGAGCACAAACGGCTGTAGCTGGAGGTGGTTTAGTCACTCTAATCCATTGGGGCGGTCAGTGCATCGGACGCCGGAGCGAAGTACGGGGCAACTGAAGTCGGACCTGACAGGAACAGGATGGTGTCGCGTGTCGTGGGCGCCTTTGCATGCTGTGTCAGGGCCGATATTGTGGGTGGTTCGGGTTTCGACGCTTTGGTATGTTGGAACCTTTTTTGACAAGTTTGCCAGCTAGTTGACACGGCTTCACAACACATACCTAGATGGTGCCTGCGTGCCTTCCGGCGGTCACGAATTGTTCGAATATTGTTCATGGCGCACTGAAGCGTTCATAAGGGCATTTATCACTATTTTGTTGTATCAACTATACTAAATTATAACGGGAATTATAGTGTTTTTCCACTAACCGCACAGTACGCATTACTGCGTCTCTAACCACTAACCTTTTCTGCTTTTTTTCGCGGTACAGATCACATGCGTTATATGTCGGCTGGAGGGCGGCGTTTACGCGGATGTCGTCTTGCATCTTGGTTCTAGGGGGGAACTTGTGCTGATGTGGGCCCTGTAGCCAACTGGTGGGTACAGTTTTCTTGAGCGACATCACACAGACGAAACGTAAGGCGGAACTGTGGGCTTTGCGTAGTCAGCTAAGTCCTTATAGTACTGCCCCGGCGTGTTCCTCTCCGGTGTGTCCCTCTTTAATTAAAGAGAGAGCTGGACGGCTGCGGCTGATTGGAGCGGCTGGCTTCGATGTGACCACGTAGTCTCGCGGCCCCTGCGTTTCTCTATTTGGCGCAAGTGTGACGAATAGTTGTAGAACTGCAAGGGTTACGGTGGCAGCTGGCTTCTATTTGACAATATGGTTACACTATATTGGTTCCCGCGGAGGTTCACTGCAGGGATCGCTATTGTTCCATCTACTGAATTGTCACTGCTGACAAAAAAAATTGCGGTGAGGTTTGCTCTGCAACTAACAACTTATTCGGTGTAGGCACGACTGATGTGCTTGCACCAGGGTATTCCACGGCCATTGGTAGTGCACACTCGCAACATCCTTTCTGGAATGTGAATGCCCCTCCCGACGGCCATCTCGTCATCGATTTCCATCTTTGCCAGATGTCCTGTGTGCTGCGGTTTTTCAGGTCGCGGGTGTATACTCGGCCTCTATCTGCGCAACTCTTATCTCGGAAAGGGTTTTCGAAGAAAGGGGCGAGCTACGCCTCGATTACCTTCCGCTAGCTCACAGAGTTGGTATCGCGATGAGAGTCTGTGATTTACACACACACATAGCACAAAGGCATAAAATCTTCAAAGGACCCCTCACAAATCAAATGGAAATTGGCTTTCGGTGAAATTGACCAAATTTTGGATATGTTGTTCCTTTCGGTGTCCAGATCAAAAGTCTCCACGCGCACAAAGCTCTAAAATCTTCCCTGCGAGCAGTACCCAGCTCCGAAGGTTAGACACCGGGAATCCCCGATTTTCGCTGATTTTACCTCTCCCCTTACATTTTCGGAGCTGGGTACTGCACGCAGGGAAGATTTTCGAGCTTTGTGCCCGTGGAGACTTTTGATCTGGACACCGAAAGGAACAACATATCCAAAATTTGGCCAATTTCACCGAAAGCGAATTTCCATTTGATTTGTGAGGGGTCCTTTAGTATTCAAAGAAAAATATATATATGCACAAAACAAAAAAAGAGTCGAAAGGGAAGTAAAAGTCACATGAGTAACATAGGAAAGTCACTTATACTTCACTTAGTTTAATAAAGCGCGAGACGTTGGCGAAGTCGTTATCGGGATCTTCGTGATCAGAAAGGTTAAGCACAGGCCGGACGGTGACCTTGACTTCAGATCGGCGACTTGGATCGATGATTTAGATTCGCTGGACGTCTAAAACAGCAGCTGGTGAAGTGTGAAGAAGTCTGTGAGAGTGGAGTGCTCGGCTATCGAGGTCGCATTGTTTCAAACTAGTAAAAATTCGCGGACTTCGGCACGTGGGGGGGAGGCATAGCTATATTATGTCGCACTGGCAGCTGTATTTCTTACACTAATAGTTCTGGGAGCACTGTTTTTAATACATCCTTTCGCAAAAGGGGATGCTTAGCCCTCTATCATTGGTAGCCGCACTTGTTGGAAAATCAACTAATTTGTTAATTTAAATAATGCGAAGTTTTTGTTAACTCATACAATGCAAATTGAAATATGTACGTTTTTCTTACGACGCTTGGGTGAAAACTAAAAGCTGCAAGAACTCATGCTCATTTGAGCACTTACCTTACTTCATCATCATCATCATCATCATCAATCAGCTTGTAGCTTCCACTGCTGGACATAAGCCTCCCTTAGTTTCTTCCATTCTTCCCGTTGCAGCGCAGCTTGTATCCAGTTGGTTGTGGTACGTTTTAATTCGTCGTTTCATCTCGTTGGAGGTTAGGTCGACCTCTACTTCAGTAGGCCTCCTGTCTAGGCCTCCATTCGACAATTATTTTTATCTGCCTGCCCAATTCCACTTCAGGATGGCGATCCTCTCTACCGCATCTGTGACTTTAGTTCTCTGCCTTATTGTAGTGTTTGGAATTTTGTCTCTTAGTTTTACTCCTAACATGGACCACTCCATACCTCGTTGTGTTACCTTCTTTTTGTATATAGATTTTTTTGTCAGTGTAAGCGTTTCAGCTCCGTACGTTAGGACAGGTAAGACGCATTGGTCGTACACCTTTCTTTTTAAGGACATGGGTATATCAGCTTTAAGTAAGTGTCGCAGCCTACCAAAAGCGGCCCAGGTTAGTCCTACTCGCCTGTAGAGTTCATTAGTTTGGTTATCTCTGCCAATTCGAATCTAATATCCAAGATATTTGCATGAGACAGTATGTTCCATTTGTATATTATCCACTGAAATGGTTTCACTCAACACCAGGTTGCTCATAATTTGTGTTTTAGCGTAGTTGATCGTTAAGCCCACTTGGTGTGAGGTAGAGTGTAATGTCTCGAGCATTTTTCTAGCTTTGTCAGCACAATATCGTCGGCGAAGCGCAGATGGCTTAGTTCCTCTCCGTCGATATTGACCCCCAGATCTTCGAAGTCTATCTTCTTAAATATGTATTCAAGCAGTGTAGTAAATAATTTGGGCGAGATGTTGTCCCCCTGCCGTACCCCTTTTTCTATGCCGAATTTGTTGGTGTCTTCGTGCAGTCTCACGCATGCAGTTGCAGTTTTGTATATGTTCTTGATTAGTGTGGAGTATCTGTGGTCTATACGGCATTCAGCTAGTGCTTCAAATATTTTTCGTTGGTTTATGGAATCGAACGCCTTTTCGTAGTTGATGAATATGAGGACTAGAGGCTTATTGTATTCGACATATTTTTCAACTAGTGACTTGACTTACCTGTAGGTGGTCATTTGTGCCAAAACCTTCTCTAAAACCTGCTTGCTCCTTGGGTTGATAAAAGTCTAGCTTAGTTATGATCTTCATAAACAGCTTATAAATATGTGAGAGATAGTTTGCGAGGTCTGTTGGGTTTCCTTTTTGTACATGATGATAATCAACGCATTGTTCCATTTTGACGGGATGTTCTCCTCGCTGAGGCACTTGTTGAACAGAGTGTGAAATGCTTGGATAAGTTCTTCACCGCCCTCCTTAATTGCTTCAATCACGATTTCATCTTCACCCGGGGCCCTATTATTTTTCATTTCCCTCAGTGACATTTTAATTTTCTCAATTGTAAAGTCAGGAATATCCTCGGATCCTTTGTTTAAGACTTTGGGTATTTTAGGGTTTGCATGGTGGTTATCTGTTAACTTATGTAGTTCTCTGTAGAAATTTTCAACTATGTCTATGATCTTGCATTTATTGGTTGTTATGTTTCCATCACTTTACTTAGCCTTTCCAAAATAGCAATCCAAAACACGACCATAAATGCAGTTTCAAATTTTTACAATTTGAGGCGAATTTGCCTTGCTTCATTTTTCGCGCAAGGTTTAGCTGCGGGGTTATTTTCAATAATTTAAAAAACTCTAAGAACTTCATCTCAAGGATCCCTTGGGATTTTACAGGCATCCGTTCTTGCTGACTAACGAGTAAGCTTCACCCTCGTTCCTCTTCATATTTCACCTACCAACTTTTTTAAGTCTAGTTGACCTCACAAAGATACCATAGACCTCTTCCAGTAACATGAAGCAGTGGCAGGCTTCTGTACGAGACTATGTGGCCGAAATTATCACCAAATTTTATGAGTGAGCCAAAAGTCTCAATTACAACCGGTAGAACAATGGTTACATTTTATGGAGAGATGCTGTCGACATAGTTTGCCGAGTTAAATAATAATATTAAAAAGATTACGACATCCCAGAGAAAGAATCTCGTCAAATCATGAGAAACCATTGTTTTATAACAGAATTGTTTTAATTGAATCACGGCTCCTTGCGCCATCTTGTTGGAATCACATATTTTCGAAATTAATTTTATAAGAAGATTGTTGTCGTGAATATACAAATTCTTAATTTATTTTATCTTAATTCAGATTTAGTTTGTTATCTATTTATTTAGTACATACACTAATTCAATAAAAATTACATGTAATTTTTAATTAATTTGATATGTGAACTATTTGTACAATTCAATATTCACCGTACAATAAATCAATGATATTTTATATCTAGGTATCGTATTTTTTTTAATTAATCCGGATTTTTTTAATTCATTATAAAGCATTAACTGTTTAATTGAATTACCATCAAACTGAAATGTAATCTTTTCCGAACACCTAATTCACTTTATGGCTTCTTTTCATGGGGGCCATTTAAAGTAAAAGCGTATAAAATATAGGCAGTTTAGAAATATAAAGGTAAAATAATTTAAAAAAAAAACACTGCTACTAAGTTTGGTATAATTTAATCGTACTTTACTATTTATGTACAATTTTAATTAAAATTCCCTCATGTTTATTATCTATCAACTGCACAGGTATGCTCGTGCTCAGAATAAATTCATTTAATTATTTAGTGCATGCGCGCAAGAACAGGAAAAGGGGTTAAGTTATATAAATATTATTCGCGATTATATAAGTAATATATTTATAATAAATTGCCACTAACTGCATAAGACTGTGAAATAAGGCCTTATATGGTAGAAAATTGCGGAGTAGAACGTTGCTCGCATTTTTATTATCGTGTATTTTTAACTTTTATATAAATTATTTAGAAATATATTTATAAATGCGCTTTCGCTTTAGATGTCGCCATGTGTGTTTGGATTGCTTCATTTCCGTTCATATTATTCATCGCATTATTTTTAAATATTAATTTTAGCATAAACTGGACTTATAAAAGAGCAATTTCAATAATATTTATTTCAAACTTCTTAAATCCTACCTATATAAAAGGAAACAGGTGATGTCGTTTAACAATACCACTTCTGATAAAGAGGAAATAAATTGTGGTACCTCAAGGCTCTGTTCTGGGGCCCCTACCTTTTCCTATTATACATTAATGACTTGCCCTCCTTTATGCAGAGCACCAAAGTGGTATTATTTGCAGACAACACTACTTTAGTCAATAAATGTTATGAACGCACAAAATTAAAAGAAACGATGGATAACTCACAGTTGAAGGCTCAACATTGGTTCGATCAAAACAAGGTACAATTAAACGTAGCCAAAACTGAAACCATGTGGTTCACATCAAAAAAATTGTAAACTCATATACAAATCCAGCAAGTTTATCATGGGAATAGCAAATTAATGCTCAACCAATTGAATCAAGCAAGAAATATATCTTTTAAGAAATCTGCGTGAAACCAGCCATGGTCTATTTTCATCTTTAATGTACTATGGAGTAGTTTTTTGGAGTAACTCTTGTCATACCTCGAGAATATTTGGGCTACAACGGAAAGCTATTCGCATTATCACGGGCGTAAACTGCACAGAAGACGTTAAACAAAAAAAATATTGAAAATGGGATACTTACTTTCCCATGTATTTATATCTTTAATGCACTAATATATAGGGTGTTTCTAAATTGATGCGGAAGATTTTGTAGGGTGATTTTTCAGCAAAAATTAAGGGAGGTCTTTCATATAATTTGTTTGTTCAAAACCCTTTCCCCTCCAAGTTACAGCATACTGATCGCGAATATTGTGGGGCGCTCCATCCTGTTGGAACCATATCGAATCTGCCGGTATATTTGGGTTCTCACCATTCGGGTGAAGTGCAGTTAAACTGGATATTATGTAATTTTATAGTGGGCAGAACTGCTACGTTTGAATCACGTTGTTACCTGTGATTGCTAATTTCTAATATCAGTAATTTTAAACTGTGACTGTGATCACGGTTAGTAAACGTCGTAACACCTTCTGAAATTATAAATGGTTTCTCAAAAATGTTTTTGATATCATTCTGCTCATATCAATCCACCCGGTCACGTAAATAGTGTTCCTTTTGATATTATACCGGTGACTGAAGGTAATATTTTGGCTATATTATCTGCTATACCAAATAAATATACGACTATTCGACTATTCTCTATTCAGTTCAAAATTCCATAAGTATTTAGAGATTTTTGCAGAAAAACAGAATGTTTGTCTAGTAAATTTGAAAAGTTGGAAAGTTTGAGGTATGTGGTAAATGTTTTCCTATTTTGGTTTTACCTTTGAAAAAACGCATCCTTTGAAAGATTAATTGCTCTGTTCTCGAAGGAATATTTTGAAATAAAATCATTAACCAACAGAGATATGGATTTTTGAAAATTTTCGTTTTAATTTTTTGAGCAGAAAAAATATAAAACGTGCAGGCAAAATTCCATAAAAAATTATCCTCAATGGCCGAAGTATCGATTATTCAAAATCAATTTGGTTTTTGTAAATTCAACAATTTTCAATACAGAAAATCCTCAAAAATCCTTTTGAAGATTTTAATTTTAATTTTTTAACACTTGAACAAAAACATCGCAGAAAAAAATATAAAAAACGCAGGAAAAAATTCATATAAAATCATCCTCAATGGCCGAAATATCGCTAATTCAAAATCAATTCGGTTTTTGTAAATCCAACAATTTTCAATAGAGATATGGATTTTTTTAAGATTTTGGTTTTAATTTTTTGAGCACTTGAATGAAAACATTGCAGAAAAACATATTAAACGCGTAGAAAAAATTCCTTAAAACAATATCTTCAATGGTCGAAGAATCGCTTATTCAAAATTAATTTGGTTTTTGTAAATTCAACAATATTCAATAGAGATATGGATTTTTGAAGATTTTCGTTTTAATTTTTTGAGCACTTGAACGAAAACATCGCAGAAAAAAATATAAAACGCGTAGAAAAAATTCCTTAAAACAATATCTTCAATGGTCGAAGAATTGCTTATTCAAAATTAATTTGGTTTTTGTAAATTCAACAATTTTTAATGGAGATATGGATTTTTAAAAAATTTAGTTTTATTCTTTTGAGCACTTGAATGAAAACATCGCAGAAAAAATATAAAACGGGCCGACAAAATTCCATAAGAAATATCCTCAATGGTCGAAGTATCGCTTATTCAAAATCAATTTGGTTTTTGTAAATTCCACAGTTTTTAATGGAGATGTGGATTTTTAAAAATTGTAGTTTTAATTTTTTGAGCACCTGAACAAGGAGCATTTGGAGATTTTCGCAGTTTGGTAATTGTTTTTATTTTTTTTTCAGTTCATGAAGTTTGCAATTTCAAAATTAGTTTCTCGGTATTATTTTAAGATGTATATTTAGATATTTGCACTGAATCTTAAATAAAAATAAATTTTAAGTCATTTTGGGTTTATCAAGTCGTCGGACTCTTCACTTTCGATCACAGCGAGTTTGTAGTTTAATTCCATGCCGGGCAAAATAATATTTCGTTTTTATAAAATCTCAATTAATTAATTAATAATTGTTGGTACATAAGTTGCAATTTATTTCATTTTATATGGTATACTATGGCATTTTATAAATATTTGTCTTTTTTATTTAAAAAAAATGGTAGAATAAAGTAATGAATATTAAATAAATTTAGAAATGCCACCTTGTACTGTCTTCTTACAATATTGTTTTAAGTAACAGTCACAGTTTAAGTAGCAATTACAGTTTGTCACAGTTTAAATAGAAGTGATTTAAAGTAACAGTGATTTTAAGTAGCAGTGATTTTAAGTAACAGTGATTTTAAGTAGAAGTGAAATTCGCCTATTAGTAACAGTAATGACCTTTGATTTTTTAAAACTAGTGAAAAATCACAGATACGTGAAATATGGCCCATCCCTAGTAGTAGGTGTAAATAATTTACAGAGTTAAGTGTTCCCTCAATAAAAAAGGGACCCACAATTCAGGCCCATACGTTTAATTTCTGGGGGAATTGTGTATGATTTTCGGTATTCCAATGTGGGTTTTCTGATGTCCAATATCGAAAATTTTGCTTGTTTACCGAACCCATCAAACAAAATGAAAAAACTACTTTACTTAAACACTGCGTGTTGGCATTGCTTATATCCATAATTTTTTCGCAAAACTCTAATCTGCGGTGGAGATCATCTTCAATAAGGTGTTGAACTAAATGTACTTTGTATGGCTGCCATTTGTTCTTGTGTAAATATTTTAGAACAGAAGATTTACTTACTGGCTATTCTGCAGCTACTTATCTAGTTGATTTGTGTGGATTTTCTTGTAAATCGACCAAAATATTCAATGTGTGTTTTCTGGAACTGTAAGATGGTTATTATTGTAATGGTTTCTTACGTGGCCAAAGTCTCTAAACTTTTTTTTCTGTTTTTTTCTATCTTACTAACTGCCGATCATATAATAGATCTCTCCAGGTAGTTATCATTGAACAATTTGCCAACTTCAACTTGTGTTTGAGTCCTGTCACAATATCCTATCATCATCAACATTTGTATTCGGTGTTTCTCAGTTACACGCGCCATTCTTTCAAACATTGCAACTGCACTTGACTCTTATTTAAAATAAAATTATCAAATAAATTGGAAACAACCTTACTTGTTGCAGAAAGCATTAAATAGATTCAATAAAACGAAACGAAAAAAAAAATTAAAAAGAAATAGGTCTAAGTTATTATCAACCGCAAATTTCTCAATAACTGTGAGTTTAGGTATAGGACTTGATACATGAAACATATTTGGAATTCGATGCAGAATTCAAAAATGAAATAAAAAATAGTGTTGTTTCCATTTGAAAAATGAAGTTCATGGTTGTAGCTTATTTTAGGTTCACCCTGTATACATGAGTTTACCATAAAAATAAACCGCAGCCAGAAATAAAAATCGACGTCTTTGGAAGTTTTTCCACAAAACAAACCTCTGAATTTTAAATGAATTTGTTTCAACCACAGTGGGGCCGATTACATCAAAAACTGGCAAAAATTATTTTCGTTGATTTAGTTGTTGGATATGATAAATGACAGTCATTTCAATAAAAATTAATAATTTATTGATACTGGGTGTTAAAAAAACGCCAAGTTTCAGCATTTTAATTTTGTAATTGCAATATTTTTGACAATTTTATCATACCTATGTAAAATCAATGTACATTAAATAACAAGCACAATTTGTGAAACTAGTTTAAAACAAGAACAAAAAATCATAAAAATAGATACGTCATACTAATAAATATATCTATAATGAGGAATCATCACAGTTACTGTCTTGAACGTCAGAGCTAGTAGTAGCAATATTTGGAGGTTGTAATAACTGTAGAACGTGTTTGTCTAACTGACTTGCTTTATTTGTTGAATTTGGTTCTCGTTTATCACGTGGTGAAACATTTTTAATATTACTGGTTGTTGGAATTAGGCACTTGGTAGGTTTCACAAATTTTATACTTTTTATTCCGACTAGTTTCGATTGTTACATCATTATCTAGGAATGAATACAGGGGAAAAATAGTTTCGCTTATATATTAAAATTGTCCATTCAGGTAATTAGGGCGGTCATTATTGGAGTTCTCCAATAATGACCGCCCTAATTACCTGAATGGACAATTTTAATATATAAGCGAAACTATTTTTCCCCTGTATTCATTCCTAGATAATGATGTAACAATCGAAACTAGTCGGAATAAAAAGTATAAAATTTGTGAAACCTACCAAGTGCCTAATTTCAACAACCAGTAATGACTTGCTTTAGCTTTTATTTGTCGCATCCTTGAAAATAAGGGATCTGAAGACATTAATAAAGAGTGAATTATATCTTCGTTGGTTTTTTCACGAGAACACTTGTGGGAATGGTCTATATTTTTTAAAGACTTGGTTACTTGCTTCTAGCGCTTCTTTATTAAGCTCTCCTATTGGAAGCCCTTTTGAATTATAATTGATCCGTGAATGAGGACTTTGTGGACAGTAGGAGGCATCGGATACCAAGGGAACTGGTTTACAAAAATCTTTGCATTTTCTAATGTATATATTTTGAAAGCCTACATTAATATTATAACCTTGCAGTCAAAATTATATTAAGGCGTTTGATAATATTTACATCAATTCCGGTAATATTCGCTGATATGTCCGAATTATGGAAGAAACGCCTGGCTGTATTCCCATCATTACTACTACCACATTCAGGTTTGGGCTTATCTACTATAAGTCCCCGTTCTGATTTGAATCTTTGAGACTTTTTTTAATCTTGTCATTTTTTGAAAATATGCGTATAAATACATCTAATATCATTTTTTTTGCCAAGGCGATTGCAGTAGTACATCCACTAATGTTTTTTTGGTAAGAATAATATTCTCATCTAACGATCTTGTAATAAACGCAAGCGTTAAGAATATATATTCGGAGATAATTAATAAATTAGAAACCACCTTACTTGTTGCAGAAAGCATTAAATAAATTCAATTGATTATGTTCGGGTATTCATCGAATGATATTGGAATATATTTAAATTATTATCTTAAGATGGCAGTTAAAAGCGGTAAATGTTTTTGCAGTTTATAATAGCCGAGGTATTGGGCTAAAAGGTTTTGCAAAGGATTTTGCCCGACAATTCCGGAAACATCACTAAATGTCTAGTTGAGTGCAGATTTACTAATATTTGTTGGATATTATTTTTGCGCATGTAATAAAAATATAAAACAGACTGTTACATTTCAAATCTGTTGGCCAAAGGATAGTATTATGTTGTACATACCTCCAGGTTGTGAATCCATTTTTTAAACCACTTCGAACTTTGTCTTTTACAAATTATACTTTGAATTCGTCGACGCGTCGTAGAACTGAGTATCGGACATTACTCAACTTTACACTGTGCTAGTTATAAGGGTAGCAATCTCACCACCTAAAAACTTACGGTTTATTGCGGGCAGGTACCCTGAGCTTATGACACATAGGTTATACATGTAAAATAGCAGATTTTAATATTTTGGGTTTTTTCCAACTATTGATACAATCGGCCCCACTGTGCACCGTATGTAAAGTGCATTATGGAATATTTTTCCACTTTCACTTCCATAACCATAGAATCAATGCATCAACGCAATATCAATTTGATTTTTCTTTAATATTTGTTAATCCTATAATTTCAAGAGCGTACCAAACATCTTTTAATGAGTTCATAAATTCCATTGACAACGAAAGTGTTTCCAACTGGCCAAATAGCAATTTGAGGCAATCTAAGAACTAGCCGTTAGACCCCTTAACATACACGATTTCAACCACATGATAAAACGAAAGCGCCATTAAGCATATACTATTTTAATGCATAATTAAGCACTCACATTTTATATCATGCGATTTATCGAAATAACGACCACACCATGTCGGTTTATTATTATGGTTTCATTCAACAAAGCTTTATAACTACGCTTGCGTGACCGAAATAATCAAATAGAGGGTTTTGGGATGTTTTTTGTGAATATTTAATGTTATAATTATATATTTTGTATGAATAAGAGATGTATAAATAGATGGTATTTAATGGTTCTTCAGAATGATAGGAGCGACTCTCTGGAATAACAAGCCCAGGTATACAAAACATAAATACATAAATAAATCAACACAGGTAAAGAATCTAAAGATTGATGGCCAGTTAGACCAGTTTCCTAACAAATAATATTATTTTTACGCATCTTATTAAATAATATAAACGTTGTTAAATCGTTTTTGATTGAGAAAGTTGTTCATTATTCGGCCGAATAATTTTCTCCACAGGTGATGTCCAATCAAATGATAGCGGTTTCATTACCCAACAGTTTAGTTGTTACTATGGTTACGATTCATTTTTTGTCAGCGAACTGCCGCAATTTCCAGATAGAAAAATTATTTGTTATAATTTAATACAAACAGAAAAAAACTTTCTCACTCGTTTAATAATATACTATTCTCATATTTTGTAGATAAATAAAATATAATACGTCACTAAAACTTTTCTTCCTTACTTATAGAGGGTGTCCCAACAGTGTGAAATCGGAGAATTCTCATTTAAAAAGGAACAAATTACAAAAAAATCAAATAAAAGTTTTGTCTTGTTAAATGATAGACTTTTTAAAATTGAATTGAAATATGCAGAGTGTTTGATACAGGAAGGGATAAATAAAGTAATAAATTAATTAACTCAGAATTACTTAAAATACGTCTAAATTTGTGATTAAAACATTAACGTGACAGATAACCTTCAACCGCTTATTGTTTTAGCAATTTCAAGGCACCACCTATTTTTGCTAAAATAGTAGATTTAATTACCTCGGTTTCCCCTTTGTATAGAAAGTAAAAAATAAGTAAGGATACGATTGTGTAGAGTACTTTTTTCTCTACAAGAAACATATTTACACTTTTTCTCCAAAATCATTTGGGGAACCAATATATTAACATGGAAATCCCTATAGTGCGTAAACCAATGTATATGGTTTCGCATCATTTGCATTTTTAATGATCAGCATTTCCCTTTTATTCTCAAGATTATCAAATTGCTTAATAGATATAATGTGCAAGAACTTATCATATCTGTAATTACGGAGGAAGAAATTGCATGAAAGCGAGCATTGTTACTTTTAATGGTACCCTGACCTTGCAACTTGGAATCATTTGCATTACAAATGCGCGACCACGGTGGGATATCAAGTACCACCTGTGAATTCTGGACATGTAAGGATAACTCGTGTTACATAACATCCTTAAATAAATAAAGCACCGAAGATTACCATATACAATCTTGATAAATACTACAAACGAGCATGTGTGAGAAGCAACGCAGTCTACATAGTAAGCATGTGATAAACTAGAGATACAATCGATTGAAACAACAATAAAATAATAAAGCAAAGTGAAGTTATTTCTTAGTTGATATAGAAAAATCTCATTTAGTTTTTTTTTTTACTTACGTGGTTATTGTTACATTAAAAACAGTTTAACATTAAGGGTGTAAGTGCCTCGCGCCAGAGTTAGACCAGAATAGTTTAATAGCAAATGATAATCGCCACAATCTTGGGCCTGAAATTTTACCGAGTACATTTGTTTGTACACGCCTCCAGGGTTGATACAAAATGTTTCATGCAGGTGGCGTTCATTACAAAAATGAAGCAAATTCGTGTTTGTAGAGGTGCAGCTCTTACGTTTTTGCGATTTTATTTGATAACTAATGACAATTTTATTAGGTACATATTGTTTTCAAAGGTATAAACTATTTTTTCTGAAACATTACATTTTTAGTTCTTTGCAAAGAAAACCTCCAGATGTCCATCCAATATTGGTAATTTTCAGGATAAATTATACAGTTTGTCTGATGATTAAAAAAAAATCAAATTCTATAGACGAATAGTTTAACCCTTTCTCTTTAAGTGTGCAAAATATCATTTCTTAATATTTGATATTAACTTCAGAATTATGTATATGCTGACCATCAAAAATGCATCGATTTTAGACGCGGCACTTACCCCCTTAAGCGTTAATACTGAAGGAAAAAAATTAAACACTTGATATTCGTGAAATTTCGACCATTTTCAAACCGCCATAACTCGGCGTATTTTTAATCGATTTTGATGAATCTTTGAGGATGAAAAACTTTGAAGTGTCTTCTTTAAATTCATGCATGCGAACTTAAGCGTAACCCCCTCTCTAACGCCCCGGTGAAAAAAATAATCTGGAAAGCATGTCCAACTTTGACGATGTCTACGGAGTTGGGAAAATTTTGTCGACTTGATCCGCCATAAAGGCATTAAAATTTGATCAATTCCCTATGCAGGACTCGAAGAACGAAGTTTTGGCACCAAGTTATAGATGTTTGAAAAAAAGTGCATTTTGAGGTTTTTCTGTTATCATTAAACATTCATCAAGACAAATTATTAATATTATGCCGATCAAGTTTACCCGCGTATTATTAGTTAAATATTATGGCATCATTATAGAGTGGATTCATAACCACAAAAGCATAAAACATAAACATAAAAAATATTTTTTTCACAAACGGGGAGAAAGTCGCGTTCTCAGCTGTCAAAATAGTGAGAGAAATAATATTTCTCGACCAAGGAAGATCTACTATTTTTGTAATAATCTTTTGAAATAAACTGTTAAATTGTTATGTTGGTATTGATCGGTTTAAAAATAATGATGTAATTTGTTGAAAGCCCTGAATAATATAATTCTCATTTGAATCGTGTATGCATTAAACCGGGATTACTGTGAAAGCAGGACCGTACATGCGTATCATTAATGGCAATCGAATATGCATAAACATAGCTTTAATCCACCGCAGTATTACATGTGCGTATGCTAATTGCAACAAGAAAACAATTTCCCACTTGATAATCTTAAAGCAAAACCACCAACAACTTTCTGTTTTCTGATTAAACCGACGTTTGGCGCAGTTTAAACCGATAATAGTTATATTACATTGTTGCGTATTTGTTACTAGGATACAAGGTATATAAAATGAGGTATTTAAAAAGCTTTCGACGAAAAAAAAATAAAGAAAACCATACACATTTATTTTCAAAATAATATTTTACTTTATAGCATAGTTATAGTATTATGTTTTGTAATTCCCTGTAACTGGATTAATTTCTGTTGGGGGTAAGTAAATAAATAAATAAATAAAACAACAGACTTTTAGCCAGAAATCAGGTATTCCGACACATTTGCCCAACCCTGTATAACACCTTAGGGCCATAAAACTTCGAAAAGGCTTGCTAATTACGTCACATATCTATATTCTTGTTTATTGAATAATAAAATCACGTTGATGCCCTTTCCGTGATTATAATGGAGAAACTAGTAAGACATAAAAGTTTTGCTTTACTTACTACGCCTAAACATCTTCATAATGCCCTTGGAACATAAATAGCTATTATGCATTAAGCGCATAATGAATTCATCAATTCGTGAGGGTTGTAAGTATAATTATGAGTGTGTTACATACAATGTTTTATTTCATTTTGGTACTGAAATTAAATTCTACATAGAATTTTACCCTAAATTTGTCAAAAATTCAACATCTGTCATCGTTGTGTGACGTAATGTTATATATTTTTGCCGTTCAAGAAAAACTCGATTCTGTAAGACTGTGACCAATCATACGGAATAAACTAACAACTTGATTCAGCTACTCTAACTCATCAAAAAAATATGACTCCAAATATGATCACCGTGGTGAATGCTGATTATTGTTGCTTAGTAACATTTTATACCTCCAAGGACCATAAACACCACATATATACTCGCTAATAAAGGCCATTAAAAAATACTGTAGTTGCACAGTAAACACATACCGGGTGGAGAAGTTCACGCACCACAGGGATTTCCATGTTAAATTCTTAATGTTTTGTTTTTGTTTATTCGGCATACAAAATAAAGGGTGTACCAAAATTCACGCAAGATTTAAATTTTGCGCCATTTTGTAACAGAAATCCGTAGCATTGAAAAAAACAATTACAAACTGTTAAAACCGTGACCGATATTACTTATATTTATTAAAGTAAAAATAAATATTCTTTAGACTAATGCGCCAGCCATGGATTTCTGTTCAATGATAAAAAAAATATAAGTAATATTGGTCACGATTTTTTGAGGGTTTGTAATTATTAAATATATATTCAGGAAGGCATGGCAAAAATAAAATATTTTTTTATCAATGCCCTTTTTGAGTTACGATTTTTTTAAATACCACCCACGGATTAATGAGCTGTTAAAAAAAATGTATTAATTTTCACGGCTTTTTGATTTGCTAAATATACCTGTGGAAAGGGACTGGATAAATAAAATTTAAAAATCTCGCCCTAATTTTCGTGGATGCGCCGGGAAACTTATGGCTGGAATTTTATGGTTTTTACTCGGTCTCAATATTTAGTATTAAAATTAATTATCTACTTATTTTGTCTATATGTACATGAATTTAAATTTTATTTTCAATTATAACATGACATTGTACTATTTTGAGTGGTTTAACTAATGTGTCGAAGGTTGTGGCCAGATTTTTTTTTATATTTCGTATATTACAATAATTCTAATTTGTCTGGCTTTGTCCTCAATAAGTTTTTATATGGTATACGTGAGTCTCAAATGCCCAGTATAAGAAAATGTACGTGAGTCATTCCATGTAACTCGGACAATTTAGAAGAACTTGGTAGCTGGCATATATCAGATTTAGTTTAAAAAAATCAGGTTAGTTATCACACACGAAAGAATACAAAATCTGAAATTTTAGGCATCCTGACCTCAAGGGAGGGTGTTCTGTGTTTTTAAAGAATTAATTTCAAGAAAACTACAATAATAAGTAATATGTCAAAAGAAAGCTTTCGGCAGGAATAATTTAATTATTCTGACTGCCTTTCACGTTGCTCAATATTCTTATGTTTAATGAGCCCAGTTGTCTTACAAATTTTACCAAAGATTAGGAATTTTTCCCCAGTGTTCGATTCAAGGTGCCCTTCTGTAATTTTATTTTCTAATACATTCCATACTGTACATTACAATGGATTTTTTTTCATTCTGGTATCATGTTTCAAACACTGGGAAAAAATTCGCGAAGTTAGATAATTACTCATATTTAACAAAGTTTGATCCCCTACATGTCATGTTTGAAACTAACTACAGACTAGCAGATGGTAGAAAAAGCAAGTACTTGATATGTTCTATAAACTATGCAAAAATCAGAGAGGTACCTTTTTTCATTATATTTTAATTAATTTCAGAAATTGGTAACTATTTGCATTTCAAATGAAACTCATGGCTTCTTACGTAACACATTAATATACATTTAATATTGACTATATATGAACATACAGCTTAAAATCTAGGAAAACTATATTGCCATCTTCTTACAATTGGTGACCATAACTGTTCTTTTCATGTTATCATCCGTTTAGTTGCTAAGATGCTGTTGTTGCTCAAAGCGCAGATATTAATGTACAAAATATTGAAAACTTTTTGTTCCTGGAACTGATTTTTTATATCTTGATACCAGTTGTTGCCTATAATTTGCAACTGTTGGTTCAGAAATAAAACGCATAGATATTTTTGTGATATTTTTCTTTCCACACTCACACAGTTAAAAATGGTGATGTGGCCATCATGTTACTTTCTCCGATTTGACGATTAGACCAAAACCTTGAAAATACTGGTAAAACATTAAAAAATCGCTGCTTTAGGTTAAAAATCTAAAATATTCGCCAATCAAAAATTCGCTAATAGAAATCAATAATTAACCACTTCGCGCCCATGCTGCTTTAATTTAATCCCAGGTTTGATGAAAAATTACTTCCTCGTTGTTGTTAACTTTTTCTACGAAATATGAATTCACTATCACAAACTTTCCCCTTTATACAAAAAAAAATATGAAAAAATATTCCATAGATAGCGCTAAAGAAATAATTTTTTTTGTACAATGTTTTTGTTTTCATTTTTCGCTTGTTGCCACATGTGGCGAACCTGGGCGTGAAGAGGTTAAATAATAAAACTAAAACATAGGCGCAAAAAAATCCAAATATCGAAAACTATGGCCTAAACATAAAAAAAAAACGCAAACTAAAACATCCAAAATTTCAACAAACACATCGAAAATGTTGTGCAAAATAAAGATTATTCAGGCAAAACAAATAAAAATTTGGATAAATTGAGGCGAAAACAGGTAAAGGTAAAGATCTAAAATATGGACCAAAAAAATGCAGACCAAAATATTGTAAATTCAAGTAAAAGAAAAAATATTTAGCTAGCCCCTAAAATAATTCTTTGGCTCAAAATAAGTTTCCGACCAGAAACTCGAAAATAATGCAAAAAAAATAAAATGAAAAACAATAATTCAGGTTAAAAAGTAAAGGGCAAAAAATCAAAAACCGACCAAAAAACTCGAAAATACCGGCAAAAAATCGCGCATAAAAATCAATAATTCAGATTAGAAAATTTAAAATGAAACACAAAAAAGCTAAAACTTAAACCAACAATTAGGACCGAAATATCAAAAATACGAACCAAAAAATCAAAACTTTTAACACGCAACCTAAATTTTCACGCCAAAATAAAGAATATTTAGGCCAAAATAAAGAATATTTAGGTCAAAAATCAAAAATTTGGAATAGAAAAAAACGAAGTTACAGGCCAGAGATCCAAAAATGCAGATAAAAATTCATGTAAAGGAAAAATAGTTAGCCGTTTTCACTTTCAAAATAACCCTATAGCTCAGAGTGAGTTTCTGAGCAGAAACTCAAATTGAAACTAAAAAATCTAAAATATGGGCCAAGAAAACAAAAAATTAGACCAAATACTGAAAATTTGGGACAAAAAAATTAAAAAATGCAAGCCAAAATAAATTTAGGCCAAAAATCAAAACTTTGAAAAAAAAGAAATTACAGGCCAGAGATCTAAAAATGCAGATAAAAAAAAATTCAAGCAAAGAAAAAATTGTTTGCCATTTTCACCCTCAAAATAACCCTGTAGCTCAAAGTAAGTTTCCGAACACAAACTAAAATTAAAAATTGAAAAATTTAAAATATAGGACGAAAAAAAAAACAAAATTTGGACCAAATACCGAAAATTTGGGGCTAAAAATAAAAAAATACAGATTAAAAAATCGAAAATCTGAATGAACAAATGGAAAATTTCAGTCAAATAAAGAAATCTTAGGACAGAAGATCAAAAATTTAGACCAAAAAATCGAAAATACAGGTCAAAATGTAACAATTGTGGCCAAGAGATTGAAAACATGGGCCTAAAAATAAAAAAAATGCAGGCCAAAAAGTTAAAAAATCGAAAATCTTAATAAACAAATCGAAAATTTTGGCCAAATAAAGAAATCTTGGGACATAAAATCAAAAATTTAGACAAAAAAAATGCAAAATACAAATAAAAATTCAACAATTGTGGCAAAAAATCGAAAATTTTGACCAAAAATCGAAAGCACGAGCTTAAAAATCAAAATACTGACCAAAAAAGTCGAAAATTTCAACAGATCATTTTAAAATTGTGATCAACATAAAGAATATTTATGAAAAAAAAAATCAAGCATTTAAAGGAATTTAAAGGAAAAACAAAAATTCTGGTCTAAAAATAATTTGCCCCAAAAATAACACTAGCTCAAATTAAGATACGATCTGAAACTCTAAAATAATGCCAAAAAAAAAAAATAGTGTTACTTTTTCCGATTTGATGGTATAGTACTTTATGTTTACACTTTCATGGTTTATTTTCAATTGAAATCACATTTTAAATGTGCTTAGAGCGTTTAGTAAAATCAGATGAGACTGACGTTTAAAACGTCAAAATTATGAAAAGATGAAAATGACAAATTATACTTTAAATTCTAATGGTCAATTTACTCAAAAAACAAAGAGATTTCGAAAAATACTTATTCTATATAAGTTGTTCATTTTGGCATTCTCTACAATTGTTATTAAAATATATTTGCTGTAAGTATTATCGTTTCATAATTTTAAACCAAAAATTACAAAATAAAATTAATTGCTATTATTTGTCAAAAACCATACATTTCACGAAAAATATTTTCAAGCAAAAAATGTTAATTTCTTTGCTTTCTTCAAGATTTGTTTGAGTTCTTTTATGGAACTTTTCATATTTAAAAAATTATCGGAGAAAAACAAAAAACGGTTAAGGTAAACGCCCACTTCCGGTGTACGAAATTTTACCAAAAGCTTTTCAGTTCTTCAGATTATCAAATAAGATGGATGTATAAAGTTTCATATCAATTGCTCTATTAGTTTTTGAGATACAGCGCACACAGAGAGACACACACACACAGACCCACACACACACACACACACACACAGACACAATTTTTTTTTTTCCAGAAATTGTTGAAATGGCATCTAGGGAGCCCAAAACGGATATTTTCGCAAAAAAAATTTTTGAAAAAAAAATCACGATCACAATACTTTCTCGTACTTCGTAACGGAGAAAGTAAAAAGGTGTCAAAATTCCTGACCCTCTAAAACTTGCTTCTGCAGTATTTGATTTCTATACCATCGCATGCGCTCTTACCATGGGATGTAGCAAAAAAATTCCGAGCAGCTGAAATCCCTTCAAAATATCTGTTATGGTGGCATACCTTGGTACCTTGAACCGAACACTGGGAAAAAATTCCTAAACTTTGCTAAAATTTGTAATACAACTGGGCTCATTAAATGTAAAAATATGGGAAAAGTGAAAGGTAGTCTAAATAATTGAATTCTCGGTGCTGAGACATATTACGTATTATTTTACTAAGCATAGTTTTCTTAAAATTAATTCTTTAAAAACAAAGAAAATGGGGCGTTATCGATCTTTGAAGGGCCCTTAAAGGGGGACCACCTAAAGGACCCTAGGGACGAATACAATTTTAGATTTTGTATTCTTTCATGTATGGTAACTATCCTGATTTTTTCAACCAAATCTGAGATATGCCAGCTACCACTGTTGTTAGAATTGTTCCATATCAACTCATGTGTGCATCGCTGACGGCTCGCGGGGTGACTCGTGGTACGGCCGAGGTAGCAGAGGTGGCACCTCTGCTACCTTGACCGTACTATAAGTCATCCTACGAGCTGGTGAGTATCATATGTTATTACTAATTTTGTTTTATATGTATTATCTCCTTTCTTGACAAAAGACCTGCCTTTAACATCAATAAATAATACAATATAATACAAATTGAGTCAAATTAGACCAATTTTCGACAAACAACAACATTAATCGGTAAATATCTGAATTTTAGTGCATTACAGCTTCCCATTGAATATACTAAAATTCCCCGTAAACATCTGTTGCGCTAGAGCCGCCATCTTGAGAAACGGTACACTTTTTCAGTTTTTTACTTATATAACTAACTATAACTATAACTGATACGAAAAAATAGTTCTGATAAAAATAATTGCCTATAAAAAAGCATATTATTTTTTTCATCTCTAATACTTTAGCTCCAATCCGACGTTGAATAGTAAAATTATTTATATTTTTGTCCTCGATTTGCCGTTTTTGTCTCTCTACGCTGTAAAATCGGTAAAATATTTTTTTTAAATTCATTCCCTGAAACTACGAAGATATAGAGAGAGGAGGAGACAGACAGGCAGGAAAAAAAATATTTACACCAGGAAAGCGTAAAATTGAGAAAAAAATTACTCTTCACGTCTTCTTAAAATTGCGAAAAATACTTGCGGGACTAAACAAATATATAAACAATTGCTATCGACTTAAAACTTGCCAGAGTTACTGTAAATACACCCTCAATTATAATTCTTTAAAAACCATAAACGCTCTTTCTCTAAATTTTGAAATAAATTAATGCAAACAAAGCGTAATCTTGCGAAAAATTTCAATAACTGTTGTGTTTTGGAAAAAAATATAAAAACAATTTGTATCGACTTAAAACTCGCTAAAGTTACTCAAAATACACCCTAAATTAAGATCGCTTTAAAACCATAAATACCCTTATCCTAAAATTTAAAATAAATTTATGCAAACAGAGCGTAAATTTGCGAAAAAATATCATTAACTTTCGTGACTCGAAAAAAATATAAAGACAATTGCTATCGACTCAAAACTTACCAAAGTTACTCAAAATACACCCTAAATTATGATTATTTAAAAACCATAAACACCCTTTTCCTGAATTTTGAAATAAATTTATGAAAACAGAGCGTAAATTTGCGAAACATATCAATAACTTTCGTGACTCAACAAAAATATAAAGATAATTGCTATCGACTTAAAACTCGCTAAAGTTACTCAAAATACACCCTAAATTAAGATCGCTTTAAAACCATAAATACTCTTATCCTAAATTTTAAAATAAATTTATGCAAACAGAGCGTAAATTTGCGAAAAAATATCATTACCTTTCGTGGCTCGAAAAAAATATAAAAACAATTGCTATCGTCTTAAAACTTGCCAAAGTTACTTAAAATACACCCTAAATTATGATTATTTAAAAAACTTAAACACCCTTTTCCTAAATTTTGAAATAAATTTATGCAAACAGAGCGTAAATTTGCGAAAAAATATCATTACCTTTCGTGGCTCGAAAAAAATATAAAGACAATTGCTATCGACTCAAAACTTACCAAAGTTACTCAAAATACACCCTAAATTATGATTATTTAAAAACCATAAACACCCTTTTCCTGAATTTTGAAATAAATTTATGAAAACAGAGCGTAAATTTGCGAAACATATCAATAACTTTCGTGACTCAAGAAAAATATAAAGATAATTGCTATCGACTTAAAACTCGCTAAAGTTACTCAAAATACACCCTAAATTAAGATCGCTTTAAAACCATAAATACCCTTATCCTAAAATTTAAAATAAATTTATGCAAACAGAGCGTAAATTTGCGAAAAAATATCATTACCTTTCGTGGCTCGAAAAAAATATAAAGACAATTGCTATCGACTCAAAACTTACCAAAGTTACTCAAAATACACCCTAAATTATGATTATTTAAAAACCATAAATACCCTTTTCCTGAATTTTGAAATAAATTTATGCAAACAGAGCGTAAATTTGCGAAACATATCAATAACTTTCGTGACTCAACAAAAATATAAAGATAATTGCTATCGACTTAAAACTCGCTAAAGTTACTCAAAATACACCCTAAATTAAGATCGCCTTAAAACCATAAATACTCTTATCCTAAATTTTAAAATAAATTTATGCAAACAGAGCGTAAATTTGCGAAAAAATATCATTACCTTTCGTGGCTCGAAAAAAATATAAAAACAATTGCTATCGTCTTAAAACTTGCCAAAGTTACTTAAAATACACCCTAAATTATGATTATTTAAAAAACTTAAACACCCTTTTCCTAAATTTTGAAATAAATTTATGCAAACAGAGCGTAAATTTGCGAAAAAATATCATTACCTTTCGTGGCTCGAAAAAAATATAAAAACAATTGCTATCGTCTTGAAACTTGCCAAAGTTACTTAAAATTCACCCTAAATTATGATTATTTAAAAAAATTAAACACCCTTTTCCTAAATTTTGAAATAAATTTATGCAAACAGAGCGTAAATTTGCGAAACATATCAATAACTTTCGTGACTCAACAAAAATATAAAAACAATTGCTATCGTCTTGAAACTTGCCAAAGTTACTTAAAATACACCCTAAATTATGATTATTTAAAAAACTTAAACACCCTTTTCCTAAATTTTAAAATAAATTTATGCAAACAGAGCGTAAATTTGCGAAAAAATATCATTACCTTTCGTGGCTCGAAAAAAATATAAAAACAATTGCTATCGTCTTAAAACTTGCCAAAGTTACTTAAAATACACCCTAAATTATGATTATTTAAAAAACTTAAACACCCTTTTCCTAAATTTTGAAATAAATTTATGCAAACAGAGCGTAAATTTGCGAAAAAATATCATTAACTTTCGTGGCTCGAAAAAAATATAAAGGCAATTGCTATCGACTCAAAACTTACCAAAGTTACTCAAAATACACCCTAAATTATGATTATTTAAAAACCATAAACACCCTTTTCCTGAATTTTGAAATAAATTTATGCAAACAGAGCGTAAATTTGCGAAACATATCAATAATTTTCGTGTCTCGAACAAAAATATAAAAACAATTGCTATCGACTTAAAACTCGCCTAAGTTACTCAGAATACACCCTAAATTATTATTATTTAAAAACCATAAACACCCTTTTCCTAAATTTTGAAATTAATTTATGCCAACAGAGCGTAGATCACATGCCTTAACTGGGTAAATCAAAGCTCAATGATTTTAATGATTTGTAATTTATTCATAATCTTTACAGGTCATGAAGCAGTTTAAAGAGCTCAGAACACTTTTTTCTTGTCAATGCCGGATTACAGATGAAGTATTGAAGATTAAAAAAATATTAAAAAGTTTTTTGTATTCAATTTAATAAACTATTTTTTTTATATCAGTTACAGTTGCCGAGATATAGGCAAGAAATTAAAAAAGTATACCTTTTTTTCAAAGATGGCGGCTCGAGCGAAACAAATTTTGACGGGGACTTTTAGTATGTTCAATGGGAAGCCGTAATCAGCATGTATACCAAAATTCAGATCTTTACTGATTCATGTTTTTTATTTTTCTAATTTGACCGGACTAATTATTTACAATTCCCGAAAAGCTTTTTGGAGAAACGAGAAAAGTCACGAGAATTTTACGAAAACCTACGTATTTTTTTGTACCTCAGAAGGACGAGGAGACGGAAAGAATAACAAAAAGGAGCATAGTGAAAAAGAGAACGGAAATACTAGTGAGGAAGTACTAATTGGGGAGGAAATTTAAGAAAAAAACGATTCTTGTCCAACCCAATTTTCAATTTTAATTTTTTTTCAGCCTCAAAAGTTGTAAGTTTTGTATTGAATTTTTTGGGGATGTAAATAAATACTTGTGACATTTGTATATATTTTTATTCTTACAGTCTGCTAGATCGCCAAATGGAACGCCTCTTGATTTTATTTATGGGGATATCCGAAAGAAAAAGTCTACAAAGGTGTTCCTACCACTCAAGAAAATATGGAGAAACGGATTCAAAATGCCTGCAATAATATTCCCACAGAAAAGATTTTAAGGTGTAGTTTGAAAATCTGTATTTATATGTATTTGAAACATCTTTTTCTTCGAATCTTCCACAATATTTCTGGTGTCCAGGATAAATGCAGCAAGCTGAATATTTAAAAGCCGAATAGGCTATCGACCCATGGTCTTTAAGTCCTAGTTTCGGTTAGTCTATCCTCAGATGAATCATGGAAAGTTGTTTCATTTCAAATTATCTGAACTTCGATTATATTTACTGAATGCAAGCAGTAAATATTATAAGAATCAAACAACAAATAACGCATCTACGCTATGCGCAATTTAAATATATTTATTGCAGACACTGGCTACTAACGGATCTTAACAATTATTTATGTGGCGGCGTTGTATGCTAATTGTGCCGGAACAAATTGTCGGTTAAAATTCCTTTAATTACGAGAAACAAAGAACAAGTTACTGTTTATAGCAAGAGTAAGTTCACAGCCGTGAATCCTGGCTTGTTTAAGAATTTCTGTTTACCTCTTAAGGCCTTAAATCTACACCTTCAGATAAATATCTTTCTCAACCACAAATTGTTTCACGTTGCACTCAAGGCCCGACATTCAACACGGTAATGTTAAAAATGTAAATTAGGCAGGTAGTTGTTGGTGAAGATAAGCAGTTCATTAATTCAAATTAATTCAAAATAGTTTAATATAGGCAGTGGCGTTGGGTATTGGGGGGTGGGGAAATTTTTTGTAGTTTAATTATTAACGTTAATATTTTAATACAGGCAGTGGTGTTGTGTGTAGGGGGGGGGGTCAGGAAAAACTGTCGTTATTTAATTATTAACGTTAATAGTATTTATCTGGGCAGGAGGAAATTGAGTAATTCAATAGATTTTTTTTATTAACGTTAATAGTAAACGGTAAATATTGTTTCCCCATCAGAACACCTACAGACCAGTGGCGGCTCGTCAGGGGAGGCAGGTGAGGCATCGCCTCACCATTAATTTTCTAAGTTATAAAAATATAAATAAATTCAATAAATTCATTTCGTGTTAGCTTTAATATTGATAATTAATAATGATGCAGTAATTATAAATTGTTGTATTAACGAAATGTTCCCGATTTTTAATGATTAGAATAATCCAGGCTAAACTTGAGGCAAATATAAACCAGCGCGATCGGAATTTATGCAACTTAATATGCCTCCATACAGTTTACATATATCGCATTCGTTGTAATGTGCAGATTTATTTCGATATTTGAGGCAAGCCTCGTAGGCTTCTCATTGGTCGGAAATCGCCCGCGTGATAGAGAGAGGGCAGTCGCAGCGCTCGCCATTGTCAGCTGTGCTACGGCCAGTGTTGCCAAGTCAGCGGAAAATCCGCTATGTCTAGCGTATTTTTAATCCGAATTACGGAATAATTTTCGTTTCAGCGGCTGCCGGATTTTCTACTGGAATTATGTTGAATCATTGAGAAAACTTCCGTAATTCAATTTAAATTTAAACTTTATTTTCAAAACATCTATTTTACAAAAGAAAAACATTGACTTCGAAAAAACATAACTCACGGAAAAATTAACACATTTTCAAAAATGAAAGCTAATTTCAAAGGTAGATGTTCTGTGAAAATGCTAAAATATTTGAAGAATTCTTCTCATATCAAAACTTATTTTATTTTCGATTTTTGTTTTGTTTAAGTGTTCAACAACTTAAAACAATAACTTTCAAAAATCCATGACTTACGGAAAAAGTGACACATTAAAAAAAAATAAAGTTAGTTATAAAGGTACATGTTTTGTAAAATATATTAAAAAAAAAATATATTTTATAGTGTTCAACAACTTTAAATATTAATTTTCCGAAATGCATATGTTTTGTTAGACAACTTAAAATATTAATCTACAAAAATTCATAACTCACGCAAAAATAAACAAAACTCAAAGTTAATTTTAAACATAAATGCGTTATGATTGCATTAGTGAATTCAATCATATCAGTATTTATTGATTCCGTTTTTTCTTTGTTAAAATATTCGACCAATTTAAAGAAAAATATGTTTTGAAATGACCAGTGAATGGT
The DNA here is from genome assembly GCA_910593695.2 of Ocypus olens. NCBI lineage: Eukaryota > Metazoa > Arthropoda > Insecta > Coleoptera > Staphylinidae > Ocypus > Ocypus olens. The sequence goes on from OU343054.1 coordinate 702,798, forward strand.
CGAAACTATAGTCACCTAAATAAAATATAGTGGTATAACAAAGTTAAAGTGTTTTATTCCAATTTACTATAAAGATGTACTACGAAGTAAACGCCGCGAACATAAAACATAAAAAAAATCATTTAAAAAAATTTACAACTCACGCAAAAATGGACACATTTTCAAAAATCTAAGTTGATTCTAAAGGCAGATGTTTTGTGAATATATTTACTAAAATTTTTGTGAAATTCTATCAAATGAGTATTTTTTTTAGTTCGACAACTTGTAATCTTAATTTTCAAAAATTCATAACACCCAAAAATGAACACATCTACAAAAATTCATAACTCACGCAAAAATAAAGAAAACTCAAAGTTAATTTTAAATGTAAATGTATTATGATTGCATTAGAGTTTTGAAGTAATTCAATCATATCAGTATTATTTTTTTTTTATTTTCTTTCTTTTTTCAAATATACGACAAACTTAAAAAAATCATTTTTGAAAATTTATAACTCACGCAAAAATAGACACATTTTCAAAAATCGAAGATAATTCTAAAGGCAGATGTTTTGTGAATATATTATAATTTTTGATAAATTCTATCATATCATACCAAAATTTTTTTCGTTCGACAACTTAAAACGATAATTTTCACACCCAAAAATGAACATATTTTCAAAAATCAAAGTTTTGAAGGTAGTCAGTCGTTCTGTCGATTTAATAAAATATTTGTGGAACTCAATTTTACTTTCGATTTTTTGTAAGTATTCAACAAGTTAAAACATTCAAAATTCATAACTTAAGGAAAAAGTGACACATATTCAAACAGTAAAGTTAGTTTTAAAGGGAGATGTTTTGTGAATATGTTAAAAAAATCGATTGTTTTGTTCAAGTCTTCAACTACTTAAAATATTAATTTTCAAAAATTCATTACTCACGCAATAATTAACTCATTTAAAAAAATCAATGCTATTTTTAAATAAGTGCATTATGATTGCATCAGAGTTTTTAAAGGATTCAATCATATCGATATTTTTCTTCTATTTTTTCTTTGGTCAAATATTCGACCAGTTAAAAAATTAATTTAAAAAAAATTATCTCATGTAGAAATTGACACATTTTCAAAAATCAAAGTTTAAGTTAATATGTGAATACACTAAAAGTTTTGAGCAATTCCATTATATTAGAATTTATTTTCTTTAGATTTTGTTTGTTCACTTGTTCGAAAACTCAAAACATTAATTTTCAAAAATTCATAACTCAGAGAAATTTTCGGACTTTCAAAAATTTAAGTTAGTTTTAAAGATAATAAAGATTTAAAAAAGGTTGTGAAATTCTATCATATCACTATTTTTTTTTTAGATTTTTTTATGTTTATCTTCAACAACTGAAAATATTTATTTTTAAAAATTCATAACTCATGTAGAAATTGACTTAATTTTAAAAATCAAGTTTAATTTTAAAGACAGAGACAGAATAATTCTAAATTGTAAATATAGATGATGTATAAATGTAATACTCTGTCAATAAAGATAATGTATATATTTTAAAGGTAAATGTATTATTATTGCATCAGAGTTTTTAAGGAATTCAATCATAGTGATATGATTTTATTTTCTGGTTTTTGCCTGTTCAAATATTCGACCACTTAAAAAATGATTTTAAAAAATTCACACCACAAGCAGAAATTTACACATTTTCAAAAATCAAAATTTATATTGATTATCTTGTGAATATATTAAAAATTTTGAGCAATTCAAATATTTTTTTTTAGATTTGTTCAATTGTTCGACAACTTTAAACATTTATTTAAAAAAATTCCTAACTCCGGAATTGGCAAATTTTCAAAAATTTAAGTTAGTTTTAAAGGTAGGTGTTTCGTGAAGATTTTAAAATTTTTGTAAAATATTTTTTTAGATTTTTTTGTTCGTCTTCTACTACTAAAAATATTAATTTTCAAATATTCATTCAAATTTTTAAAGAATTCAATCATATCTGCATTAATTTTTCTTCGGATTATTTCATTGTTCTACCAAATATTCAACCATAATTCGTACGCAAAACGTTAAATCCAAATGTTAAAATACACGATAGATTTATTTCGTACTTTATATATTCATATTTTCTGACAGAAATTCTAGTAGAACTAGGTTGGCCATCTGGTGGAAATATTATGTAATCAGATGGCAAGCTTCACACCAACCCAGGAATGGTAACGAGAACGGGAACGGGAACGAAAATTTTCCTAGCTTGTCGTTCCCGTTGTCGGAAATTAGTTATTAGTTGTGAAAACAAAATATACTTAAGAACGGTTCGGAAAATTGAAATCGAAACGTATAATAACAAGGTAAAGGAAAATAGGGACATTTTAAAAAGATGTGTAGATAATATTAAATCTGTGCCTCACCAAACCAAAAGTTGACGAGCCGACACTGCTACAGACCGGTTTCGACCTTCCAGGTCTCATCAGTGTAGTTAGTTGCTAATGGGGAAACAGAAATTACCTTTAACCACTTCGCGCCCATGTAGCTTTGATTGGGCTAAAATTACTTTTTTCTTGTTGTTACCTTTTTCTACGACATATTATTCCTCTGTCACAAATTTACTCATTTATGCAAAGAAATATGAAAAAATATTCCATAAATGACGTAAAAATGTTAAGTGTGGAAGATTTTGTAATAATAAAACATACATTAAAATTCTATGTAAAAATAGCGCGCTTAATATCTAATTAGTCGCACTTTCTAAAATAAATAGTTATGCACAATGACGGGTACATAACACACCACATTTTTTTTTATTAAAGACGGCTATATTTCAATTATTCAACAATGTGGTTAATATATTATTAATACTGTTGTGAATAAAAAAAAATCTAAAAAATACATTTTCAAAAAACGCGCCGTCGCGTCGGTTTCAAACGAAATATTAAACTATGTCGGGGTTAACGTAATGCCTTCAGATATTCTTTACCGAAGCCATTGTTCCCCGAAGAATATTAAATTGTTCCGCTGCACTGAGGATGCAATACAGTTAAGGCATTGTTGAGGCAGACTCGTGTTATGTAAGTCTCCCCCCTTAATTAGAATTGTAAATTGAACGTAGACATATAGGAGAATCATTTCCAAAAATGGAACATAATAAAGCCATCACGGAGATTGGATCGTAATTGATTTTCTAAGGTGAGCGGATGGATCTGTTGAAACTGTAAATGATTTATTCAGCATTGTGCCTGAGTTTTTAATACTTGTTTTGTTCAAGCTTTATTTGATACTTAAACGTTTATCGGTGGTTTTATTACTTTATTATGGTTATATGTTATCTCAATAGTTTTGCATATATTTATAAGGTGTTAAGTATTAACAATTATTCACACGTGTGTGTCTGGCTGTGTGCGCTATATCTCAAAAACTAATAGAGCAATTGATATGAAACTTTGAACATCCATCTTATTTGATAATCTGAAGAACTGAAAAGCTTTTGGTAAAATTTCGTATACCGAAAGTATTTACCTTAACTGTTTTTTGTTTTTTGCCAATATTTTCTTAAATATGAAAAATATTACAAAAACATTTAGACAAACATTTAACACAACAAAGAAATGCACATATTTTACTTGAAAATATTTTTCATAAAATCATTGCTATTCGAGAAAAGAATTTTTTTCTTTTTAATTTCTGGTTTATAATTATGAAACGATAATAGTTACAGCAAATTTATTTGAATAATAATTGTAGAAAATGCCAAAATGAACAACTTCTAAGGAATAAGTTTTTTTCGAAATCTCGTTAGTTTTTAAGTAAACCGAGTTTTTGAATTTGAAGTATAATTAATCTTATATTTCATAATTTTGACGTTTTAAACGTCAGTTTCATCCGAGTTTACGATGTACATTTAAAATATGTTTTCAATTGATAATAAACCATGAAAACGTAAATATAAATGGCTATGATACCATAAAGTCGCAGAAAGTAACACATCACCATTTTTTTTTCCAGAAATTGTTAAAAATGGCATCTAGGGACCACAAAACGGATATTTCCCTAAAAAAATTTTTTGGAAAAAAAAATCACGATCACAATACTTTCTCGTACTTCGTAACGGAGAAACTAAAAAATTAAGCAGTAGAGTGATTTTTGAGACTTATTCAAACAATTTTCTCACTAAAACAATTTCTATTATTAAACCCGTATTTTCGATTTTTTTGATCTAAATATTCTTTATATTGGCCTAAAATTTCGATTTCATTGTTACAATTTTAGACTTTTTAGTCCGCTTTTTTAATTTTTCGGGCCGAAATATTAATTTCTAGATTTTTTGACCTGTTTTTCGATTTTTGGTCTAAATTTTTATCTTTTGGCCTAAATATCCTTATTTTGACCCAAATGTTTGATTTAATTGTTTAAATTTTTTACTCTCTAGTCCGCATTTTTTATTTTTTGGGCCGAAGTTTTAATTTTAGATGTTTTGCCTGCATTTTAGATTTCTTTTTGGTCTAAATTTTTGATCATTTGACCTAAATATTCTTTATTTTGACCTAAATTTTTGATTTAATTCTTAAAATTTTCGACTTTTTAGTCCGCATTTTCAATTTTAGTTTTTTGATTTCTTGGATATTTAAACTTGAATTATTGATGCGAGAATTTTTTCGAGTTTTGTTTGCAGAAATTTTCGTTTTTTTAGTCCACATTTATTATTATTATCATTATTATTATTATTTATTATTATTATAATTATTATTTATTATTATTATTATTATAAAAATAATAACAGGAAATATGCACTACTTCAGGCCTCTCACTTAGGATGTGATAGCTCACATTCGTGAGGGGGAGGTGTGTGCAAGACATGTCAAGGAGTGAAGGAGGAAGTTGGGGGATAAAAAAAATATTATTATTATTATTTGTTTATATCATTTTGTTTTGTTTTGTTTGTGTTAAATTTTTGTCCTGTTGGATCACCATTTTTATTTTTAGGCCCGAATTTTAGGTTTTTGATCAATTTTTTTTTATTTTTTGTCCTATGTTTTAGATTTCTAACAGGACGGCCCGTTGGCGTGGTTTAGGCCATATTGAAGATTATTATTTTTTTGGCTTATACTTTGTATTTTTTATTTTTTCGGCTTAAATTTTTGGTCTTTTGACCGAATTTTTCTTTATTTTTACTTAAATTTTCGATTTGTTAGTCTTAATTTTAGTCTCATATTTTCGATTTTCTTAACCCATGCAAGGCCGAAATATTTTTTTGGCCACAAATCCATAATTTTTGGTATATATTTATTTAAAATATGCCTACCAAAAATTATTCTATAAGATTTTATGTAAATCAATTTGTATTTAAATTATTACTTTAGATTATCTACTGTCAGGTTGATTAGTAACATCTTAGAACATATAATCGAACTATTAAATTTACAAGTTTTTACATATTGGCGTTTAAAAGGACGGTGCCCATTTCAATTTTTTTGCTATTATTTTCGAATTTCTTGTCGGAACTTATTTTAACCTAAAAAGAGTTACTTTTAGACCAGGATTTTCGATTTCTGGCCGATCGGCTGTTTTGTTCCAAATTTTTGATTATTTTGGCCAAAATATTCGATTCGTTTGTTGAAATTTTGGATTTCTTGGTTTTCATTTTTATTTTTCGACCTTTTGGCCTAAATTTAGACAAAACATCGAAAAATCAGGCCTGAAGATGAAAAATGCAGACTAAAACATGTGATGTGGCCATCATGTTACTTTCTCCGACTTGACGGTATCATTTATATTTAAATTTAAATCATAAATTAAATATGCATCGAACGTTTCGTAAACTCGGATGAAACTGACGTTAAAAACGTCAAAATTATGAAAGATGGAAAAATTATACTTGAAATTCAAAAACTCAGTTTACTCAAAAACAAAACGATTTCGAAAAAAACTTATTCTTTATATGTTGTTCATTTGAACATTCTCTACAATTACTGTAAACATTTATTTGCTGTAACTATTATCGTTTTATAATTATGAACCAAAAATTAAAAAAATAATAATACATTTTTTTCTCGAAAAAATATGATTTTATTGAAAATGTTTTCAAGCAAAAGATGTTCATTTCTTTGTTGTCTTCAATATTTGCTTAAATATTTTTGTGATATTTTTCATATTTAAGAAAATATTGGAAAAAACAAAAAACAGTTAAGGTAAACCCCCACTTCCGGTGTACGAAATTTTACCAAAAGCTTTTCAGTTCTTCGGATTATCAAATAAAACCAATGTTGAAAGTTTAATATCAATTGCTCTATTAGTTTTTGAGATACAGCGCGCACAGACACACACCAAACACACTCGTACTTCGTAACGGAGAAAGTAAAAATCCAAAATTTCAACAAAAAAATCGAATATTTTGGCAGAGAAATAAAAATTTTGGAACAAAATAGCCGAAGATCTAAAATACCGACCAAAAAAATCAAAAATCCTGGTTTAAAAATAGAAAACCGAAAGACCAAAAAACTTGAAAATACAGGTAAAAGAAAAATAATTTGCATAATTCTCAACAAGCAAAACTCGAAAATTATCGCATATAAATCAATAATTCTTTATTTTGGGCTATATTTTTGATTAATTAGTTAAACAATTTTTAATATTTCTGCATTTTCAGGCCCAACGTTTCGGTCAATTTTTTTGATTTTTTGTCCTACATTTTTAACCTGAATTATTGATTTATACGCGGATTTTTTTTGGCGGTATTTTTTTAAATCGCCACACTCTCTACTCGCTGTGGATTCTTTTCTCCATTAAATGGATGTCGGCATGACATCTTTCTTCTTTCTTTCAGTGAAGGCTCGCGGGGTCAATAATGGTACGGTTGAGGTACCAGAGGTGGCAATATAGATAGGTAAGGTCGGTTGCAAAAGTTGGTAGAAAGAAATGGATGTAGATTTAATGTTCGATATTTTAACCGTTTGCACTCGAGCGGCGCCGCTACGGCGCCCAGGCGGGTTGATGCGTCCACTCGAGCGGCGCTGCTACGGCGCCGGAGATGTGTGATGCATTCTAACCTCACCTACCCCAACCTTATCCAACTCTACCTAACCTAACCGAATGATTTTAAAGTACCTGTAACTCGTCTCGTCTCGAGTTGCTGGTTCGCCCGAGCGAAAAATGCCTCGAGTGCAAAGGGTTAATAATATTAAAATAATAGCTCGCTTATGATATTGCAGTTTTGGATAATACAAAATCTCTAAATAAAAAAAAAACACCAGTAAATGCAAATATTATATACCTATTTAATTTATAATCAGTGATTATAGTTTAACTAACTGATCTTGTTATTCCCCTTGTTATTTTTGTATTATTCATTAACAAACTGATATAAAGGAGGAGTTCGGGGTTATTATTATCTTTTTTGTGATTCTGTTTTAACTAATTACAAAATACCCTATTTACCGCTTTATAAATATAAATCATTCACAAGCAACCAATCTGCAAAAAAGTGAAAGTTCAAAATACCTAAATGCCTATGTGTACATTACCTTATAAAAAAATATTTCATATGTAAGAAATGTTTCATCACACCTTGCATTTAATAACATGGTGCTAAAAATTACTAAACTAGGAAAAAAAGTACAATGTTTACGTTTAGAGTTAATTTAAAACAAATAGAACCGACCACGTGGTAAACAAAAAGTAAATTGCGACTCGTGCAATTATTTACTCAACTGTAACTAATAACTAAAATCTGGAAAAGATATCGAATATCTCACGGGCAAAACATTTTCCTTTTAAACAGAAAACGTGACGAAATTTACAACGCATTTTTCCAATTAAACAAACCAAGGTTCTGCTAATAATAGAATTAATATACAGGGTAAAAACGCCAAAGTGGCGGAATCTATTGCCTGAATACTGTACTGAACTAAATCCGGGTGGCTTTAACACCGACAAGATATGGACATTGCCAGCGGCGGCAAATATAACAATAATAATGTCAACAATATACAGGGTGTTTACGTCTAAAAGTTATAATTCACAAAAGCGACCTTCTTGTGAAATTAATGTCCTCAGTCTCTCGGAAATGTAACCATGTTTTTTTTCAAAGATCGGACGTTTGAAGCAATTGCGAGTGAATGAGAGTAGAATTGTGCCAAGCACTCAAGACGTGTTGCGCAATGACAATCTAAAATTAAATTGGGAGATTTGTTGTCGCGTCCTCTGAATACTTTCTCACTTACTGCGTAAACTTTACCCCCGCACGCCTCGAGTGCTCGGTAATACTGTAAATGATTAGAGAACTTTACATCGGGTGCAAAACAATTCTGCCACCACTGTAGTTTATAATTTTCAATTTTTAATCCAGTGAAATAGGCTTTAACTTATCAACTTTTCATTATTTAATACAAGCTACTACCGAGCGCGGGGCTCGAACCCGCAGCGTTTCGTACCGAAAGCAGGTGCCCCATGTAGCCATGTAATCAATTTTATGTAGTTTATCAGATAGACAGAAATTATATCAATATAAAGGCTATAAAGTACACTCAATGAATATGCACTTCGTGATTGAAAAGCTCGCTGCAGAATTTGCATCTTCACTACATTATATCTGCATTTTGTATACCTTACTATCATAAGAGACGATGTCAGCCTTATTTCGTGTATTTAAGCAATAATTAAATATTGTAACAATTAAGTCTTAGTATAAGAAACTCATAGGAAATAAAGTGTGTTTCAAATTGTGCGGTTTTTTTAAAGAATAAATAAAATATAGATGGCGCCGTGAATTCGTCTGTTTATTTTGACATTTAAGAAGTGTGGTGTATGACATTTATAAAAATGGCTTCGTACACGATACAACACCGCGTACACGTTCAAATTGTTGAATTATTTTATGAAAATCAGCGTTCTGTGAAAAGTGTTAGAAAATTACGTGAATTTTATGGTTAACATAATCGTCCATCTAAAAGCACGATTGGCCGAATTATTAAAAAATTTCAAGAGACCGTTCGGTGGAAGATTAAAAAAACTAAAAAATACAGTCGTAGCGGTCGTTCACAAGAAAATATTGATGTGGTTCGTGAAAGTGTTGCTGAAGCCCCTGAAGTGTCCATTAGACGACGTTCAGAAGAAGTTGGACTTAAGGTGCCTTTACATTGTATTATTTATCATATGACTTGTCATATGATTTTGTCACGTATAAAATCACACAGACGGCTTAGCTTATGATTTTTACGATATTGAGTTTACACTGTATGAGAACGTTTTGTGAATGTGTGTGATTTCTGCGCGTGGTACGATGATAAACAGTTAGGTTATGTTTACTCTTTGTAGTTATGCTATGAGTGAAGTGGGAATATATAAGATATTAAGCAATGATCAAGGAATAATCTCGTTTAAGGGCCATTGCAATGTGTTTTTAATTATTATTACGCCGAAAAGAATTATGTCTAGTAGAAAAAAATAATAGGAAAAGAAGGCTTTGGGCACATCACTGTTTTCTGCGACGAGATTGTGAACGGGGCATGTCAAATTTAGGATCAATTGTTGCGATTCAAGTCGATTCTCTACTCCGTCGATAATGCAGTTCAATGACATTATCGGTAATCATCTGAAAAATCATAGCGAATAGGCGCTGTTCTATTCCCAAAAACATGCTGTGATTCGATATGATTTTGCTTATGATTTTGCTTATGACTAGTTCTGTATGATAAAACGTACAGTGTGAATATAAAATTTGTGGCAATGACAAAATCACGTGATAAATCATACAATGTAAAGCCACCTTTAGTGTATCAACAACATGGCGGATTTTAAACAACGATTTAGCTCAGAAGGCATATAAGGTTCAAATAACACCGGAACTATAATCATTGGATAATTTAAAACGTCGTTGATTTGACAATTTCATCAATGAACAACCAACTGATTTTTCTTAAAAAAATTATGTTTTACGATGAGGCACATTTTGAACTTGGTGGCTATGTTAATAAACAAAATGGCCGTATCTGGGGTGAGGAAAATCCACGAATTATTCATGAGAAACCTATGCATCCTAACACGTTCGCCGCCGACGCGGTCAATATGACCTAGAAAGAAGTTGTCTTTCAGGCCGACTCGGTCTATATGACCGAGAACGACATCTTGTGCATGGCGCCAACTCGGTCCACTTCCACACGCGAACCACTCGGTCTAGCATACATTGATCAATGTTGACTGACCGAGTTGGCGTGGACGAACGGCTGCGACATCCCAGTTTTTGGCATGCAGCTTACAACACTGAGAAATTATGGTCAAATTAAAAAAAAGTTATAAATTCGAAACAAACTCAAACTTTATTGTAAATCGGAAACGGAAAAGAAACATTTTAGATATCAAGAGCGTAAATTATAAATAAAAACACGAATGAAACCATAATAAATTCAAAAAAACGAAATATAGCCTGAATAAATGAATATTCAACCTGTTCGTAACTCTGCAAGCAAATTAAGTCTTTTTGAATATTCATTTATTCAGGCTATATTTCGTTTTTTTAAATTTATTTAATGCTTTCTGCAACATGTAAGGTTGTTTCTAATTTATTTAAAACCATAATAAATTTCATAAAATAAATAGAAATTCTTCCAGAAGTCATTCCACAGCATAACTGTGTATTTTGTTGAAACACTCAAGGCACATGTAAGGGTCTCCTTCGCAACCTTTACAATACAATCTGATCTTGCCTAAATTTCTTGATATGTGCCAGCCGTCGGTTTCTTCGCAGTCTCATAAGAGTTTCTGCACACTTTTCGTTTGTTGACATCATCTCCTAATTTCTGACGAGATCGACGTTTTCTGTTCGGTGTATGGTTTTCTTCGGTTTCTGCATTTTCTACGACTGGGAGTTGATCACTGCATAATTTGTACGGAAATTAAGAATGCCTATGTCGGAATTATTTACTTCCTCGTACATAATCCAGGCGTTTACCAGTATTTCGAAAGCCAGCTTTCTGTACCATTTTACAGTTTTTCTAAGAGGCGAGTGATATGCGGTCATTTGATCCGACTGATCGATAGCTGATTTTCCTGGGTTATACGCTATTGGGCAGTTCCACGTCAAGTGAGCAGTGCATTTCACGCTACCCTCTCCGATTTAGCTCAAATTTTGTACACTTGTTTGGGTACACAAAATATGACTTCATACCTAATTTCAGACCTTTAGGTTACATAGTTCGCCGTGTACAACCTGTTGAATTTTAAGGCAATTTTTTAAGTTCAACTTTTTTTTTATTTCAGTCATCTTAATTGCATTTTAGCCTGGGAAAATTTTAGTCATAATCGATGGGAAATTTCTCAAGGAATCGAATGCAGCGGTCAGATTTTTAATATAATGCCGCGCATGCGCAGAAAACACAGAAAACGTTGGTTTCTTTCAAAAATTCATTTCTCAGAAGTTGCCACCGATCAAGACTCCAACTTTTGGGCAAAGGCAGCCAAAAGTATGTGCTTTAAGATACTTAAATAAAATTTTCCCACACTTCTGGTGGTTTTCGCTCTAGAGCCTCTTGAACGCACAAAACTATTTTACAATCAAAATTTTCGACATATTGATTAGTACATAAATTTAATAAAACGAGTTATAGCTAGAAAAATGGTTTTGTGCGTTCAAGAGGCTCTAGAGCAAAAACTACCACCAGTGTGGGAAAATTTTATTCAAGCATCTGAAAGCACATACTTTTGGTTGTCTTTGCCCAAAATTTGGAGTCTTAATCGGTGAGAAATAATTTTTTGAAAACAAAACAGTTTTTTGTGCTTTCTGCGCATGCGCGACAAGATATCAAAAATCTGACCCGTGCATTCGATTCCTTGGTAAATTTTCCATCGATTATGACTGTTCTAAAATTTTCCCAGGCTGAAATGCAATTAAGATAAATGAAATAAAAAAAAATAAAGTTGAACTTAAAAAATTGCCGTAAAATTCAATTGGCTCTACGAGGCGAACTATGTAACTTAGAGGTCTGAAATTTAGCATGAAGTCATATTTTGGGTACCCAAACAAGTGTACAAAATTTGAGCTAAATCGGAGAGAGTGGCGTGAAATGGATTGCTCACTTCTCATTTCGGGTTTTTCTTTTATTTGTCCTCGACGGTTTCTCACTTGAACTGTTGAATGGGAGTGTTTTGTTGAGAGCATCAATACATATTTCTTGTCTCTTCACGAAAGCACGGTAATTCCTTTGCGATTTTCTTGTGCAATATTTTCTCCAACTTTGAGTTTTTTTCTGGACTACAAATTTCGGATTTCCTTCTCGTTTTCTTCTTAATGTACCAATCAGATGCGTTTGCTTATTTATGAGTTGTTCTGCTTAGGGTAGGCTAGTGTACCAATTATCGGCAACTATGGTCCTTCCGCAATCAAGTACAGGTTCAGCTAATTTCATCACTACCCTCGATGGTGTTGTTTGATTATTTTCCAGAATTTTCCAGTGTAAATTTGTACATTATAAGTAAAGCCTCCACTACAGCATAACTTGAACATCTTGATGCCGTACCTTTGTCTTTTGTTCTTTATGTATTGGCGCATTATCAATCTACCACGGAATAGTATCAAGGATTCGTCAATGCAGACAGTCTCACCAGGTACAAATACGGTTTTAAAGTTGTGAACTACTTTATTGATCAATGTTTGAATTTTATAAAGTTTGTCATTATTTAACCAAGCAAAGTGAACCATTTTCAATAGCAGTTCAAACCCATTTCGACTCATTGCCGCAGGAACGAACTCGTTTTTGAACATTGTCTTTTTGCTCCAATAGTCTGAAATTCTTGGCAAACGAACTATTCCCATGTATAAAAGCAATCCGAAAAAGCGCTTTATCTCATATATATCCGTGGGAATCCAATTGGGTAATCTAGAATGAGCAGTAGCATCGTTTCCAGCAACAACAGTTTGCGTTGCATATAAATTGGTTTGTTCGGTAATAAATTAAAATATATGATCGCCTATCAATGCATAGAAAAAGCTTATAGGCTCTTCATCAGTCAAGAGTTTAGATAATGGTTGTACGACTCCAGGTTTTTTCGTGAATTGGATGAGTGCGGGCTGCTTACCTCTAGGTGTTTTCTACTCAGGTCCATCTATATTCTTGCGTAAAAAGCATCTTCTTCATCAGCACACTCATTATTGTTTACTTCGTCAGTTGTGTTGTACTCATCTTCGGTAATAGGAGCCCGAATTAATTTCTCTCATCAGCTGATCCTTCTGGATCTATATTTTTGAGTACAAGAAATAAAGTTATAACATAACCGAAAATAGCGCGAGAAAAATAAACTTACTCTTTAGATCAGATGAACCATTCAGATTTTCAAAGAGTTCTTCCTCCGTTAGCGGCTTTTTGTCGTGATATCTGTTTAGTCCAGACATGATTTTCAAACACAATACAACTGATGTGATGTCAAAACACTCGACCATGTGCAAGGTGTAGCGTGCGTACACGGTTGATCTGTGTCATGCGCCCGGACTGAGTAAGTGACCGAGTCGGCGCAGCCAATGTTCAGTATCATACCACGCCGACTCGGTCCATATGACTTTTTTGCAAATTTCTGCTCTATGAATATGAATTTTGAAAAATAGCTTACGCGAGCCCTGACTATATATATACCTTAGCGCACTTTATATCGGAGGGTAATTTTTTTGACCAATATGCAAAATCATTTGGCCCGAACGTAATAAATCAATTCCAGCGCTCCGGCAGCGAACGTGCTAAATGAGTCACTGTTTGGTGTGCATTATAGTCAGGTGGTGTAATTGGACCTTACTTCTTTCAAGATGCTGCTGGTGAAGCTGTAACTGTCAATGATGATCGATATCGTTGACTGACAATAACCGAAGTTTTGTGGCCTGAAATAATGAATATTGATGTAGAGGACATTTGGTTTCAACAGGATGGAGCTACACCTTATTGTGCTAATGAAACAATAAATTTATTGCGTACCAAATTTCCTGGACGTGTTATCAGCAGAAATGGTGATGTTAAATGGCCAGCAAGATCATGCGATTTATCACCTTTGGATTATTTTCTTTGAGGTTACGTGAAAAGCAAGATCTATAAGAACAGAATAATCCACAGTCGATTCCTGAGCTTAGGGATGAAATTATTCGTCTCTCAATTATGCCAAAATGTCAGTGAAAAATGTAACAAAAGAGTGGACATTTGCGGAGCTGCAAGAAGAGGCCATTTGTCAGATATTGTTTCTCGTATATAAATGTCATACTTAATACCTCAATTACCAACACAAAGTTTTTGAAAATTAATTGAAGTTATGTGTTTTCTTTATTCTTAAAAAAACCGAACAATTTGAAACACCCGTTATATAAGTAGTACTTACGGAGAACAGATTCCAGCCGTGCTTATAATATACAATAATATAAGCAAAACGTACCTGCAACAAAGATATTCATATTAGAGAGGAAGAACTTTTATATAAACATGGAGAGGGAAACGTATCGAAATATTAATATAACTTTTTAATTTTGGCAAAAATAATTAGGTTAGAAGTGTTTTAACCTAAAATTATCTTGTGTCATCACGTATAATATGTGCAATGATATACAACTTAAATAATAATCCTTTGTTCACAAAAATGTTATAATGTGCGCATTATTTAATTCTATGGGCATCATTAATGGGGTACATTTAACACACAATTTCAATAACACGCCTTTGCGTGTTTAATAAGGTTATTAAACACGCTAATTCGCGCTATAATTCACAGAACGCGATTTATGATAATATTTTGTTTACCCTGTTTAATATTGATTTTATTCTTTTTTCAATTGTAATTGTAATTATAACTTTAATTTCGATTTGAATTTTGATTTTGTTTTTATTTTTTTTTTATTTTGATTTTGATTTGAATTTTGATTTGAATTTTTGTGAACAAAGTATATTGTACAACGAGCATATAATGATGGCTGTTAATCACTCGAACGATTTGCTCCACTCGCCTACGGCTCGTTCCGCAAACATCGTTTTCGTGATTAATAGCCATCATTATATGCTCGTTGTACAATATACTATTATTGGTGTATTGAACAAGTTATGTTTTTCACAAGTCATATAACAGCTCGGTTAATCTACAAGGAAGATATAATAAGTCGAATTAAGCGTGAGTGTACAGTGGCGTATATAGAGGGGGGTAGCGGGGTTATAACCCCTCCCCCCCTTGAAATTAGAAAAAAATATATTTAATGTGTTTTTAAAATTTTTATTTTATTTTAAATTATTATCTGGTTAGAATGGTCAAAGTCATAATACCTGCCCCCCGAAAATCATTTCTATCTACGCGCCTGTGAGTGTATGAATATTCAATCTGTTCGTAACTCTGCAAAATTAAGCCGTAACTCTGCCAATTATTAGTTGAGCGATAGTTTAGTCGAGGTCTTTAATAGCATTACCGTAAATGCAAGTGCACACACACACCAACTATCGTCGAGCCCGTTTTTTTTAGTCAAAAGCAGTTGGTGAGCCCTTATGATTAAATAATCGTTCTACTATCGTACAACTGGCATAGTTCTACAGTTCCAATGGCAGTGCTCACACGATCGATAGTTTAGTTGGTCATCGATCGTAAAAAGCCCGCGATAAGATACATAGATGTATATTCTTAAGTATTGATATGCTGACAATATCCCTTTGGATCGATACGCATCTAGTAAAATGCAATTAAATGGTGATGATTAAATTTTTCATATTTTGCAGATCTAAGCCCTCTCGTACATATTTCAGTTACATCGAGCATATGTAATTATATTTTAGCTTATTTGAGTGTGTTCAATAATATTTAAGCAACATTTTTATTACACAAATTAATAATAATAATTAATACTCTACTAAACTGTCTACACGGTCCGCATAAATTGAGTTGTGTCGGCGTGGTCGTACTGTGTGCGCACGCCACACGATTTCTCCTCGACTAAATAGTTTAGTTGGTGAAGAATCGTAACATGTATCCAACTCGGTTCAACTCAACTAAATAGTTTAGTCGTTGAACAATTGTCCGTGTGCAGGGCCCCTAAGTCTTACAGATAATTTGCAGCATTGAATATTCACATATTCAGGCTACTTTCGTGTTTATTTAATTTATTTAATGCTTCTGCAACAAGTGAGCG
Organism: Ocypus olens; assembly: GCA_910593695.2. NCBI lineage: Eukaryota > Metazoa > Arthropoda > Insecta > Coleoptera > Staphylinidae > Ocypus > Ocypus olens. The sequence continues at coordinate 718,901 of OU343054.1, forward strand.
AGTGAATTGATATACAACCTAAGATTTTTTTACTGGGAAGCTTTGCTTTTTCTTTTTTTAAATGGTTAGATATTTTTAATTCACCTTATAACGGTTTAAAATCTAGTTTTAAGCGATATACACCGTTTTGTTCACTTGGTTGTTATAATGAACTGTTGTAAGTATTCTAGTTTTAGTTATTATAGATTATAGTATTAAGTATTATATTTATGGTTTTTAATTTAAACTATTTTACGTTTTTGTATTGCGTTTTTTCCCGTTTATGTTAAATCAATAAATAAATTAACTAGTAACATCGTTTAATATTAAGATAATTTTAATGTGATGAAATCAATATTAACAGATATTTTTTGCCAAATTATGTAATATTGTTGATTTAGCTATAATATTATTTATCGGCGTTGAAGAACAACTTAATGTATTAAATAGGATACATGGAAAAATATCGACATTAAACCTTTAGTTCGGTTCAAAACGAATATACATTATTCATGAAAAACCGATAAGGAGATAATACAACGCATGCTTTAATAGCTTCCGGTCTAAGCAACAGGTGAACGTAAAACAATATCAGCTGTCCTATTTTAAATGCTAACGTAAATAAGGTGTGAGCCACAGAATTTTGTTTCTGAGCCATGCCAAAGAGAGAGAAATATAGCAGTCATATCTGAGATTAATTAATTTTTTTAAATCTAATTGAATTCAACTAATAATAATATGCGACATACCTCATTTATCTCACAGCCAACTCTGAAACAAAATTTTGTGGCTCACATGATATAATAAAACACGACAACGTTAATTAAAAAAGCTGGACTAATTCCAATGGACTCATTTTTTGTCCCAGACCCATTGGGAGTATAAGGTGATTGGTCTAGTGACATGTGAAATATCCTTTTCAAAACTTTTCAAAAATGCAATTAATCATTTTTGCAATCCACAAAGTGTAGATATTTTGTTTTTTAAAACAATATTTAATTATTAGTTTAGTTTAGTTTATTTATCTTTGTTAGCATTGCTTACAAAATAAGTATAAAATAATTTGCAAATACATAAAAATTCATATACAAACTTAGATCGCAAGCTTAACGGGCGGAGTTCACTCTTCAGAATGGTCTTCCACTCGGACCCAATCTTCATTGGCAGTGACTTGATAATTTGTCCCAGCTTCTGTATGTACCACATTTAGGTATTTTTTGCCTTTATGGCGTATTTAGAATCCTTTTTTAAGGGACATGTTACTTGTCAGTTTAACATATTAAAATTATTAAAAAAAAAATGAATATTTACAATTTGTACCGTTTTTTTGGCCCACCGTGTATTTTCATGTTTAGACTAACAACTTGCTCCTAGTTATTATTATTTAAATAATCGGTAATTACGTGTAATGAATTATAAATTCTGATTCATTCATTAATTAATATGGTTCTTGAACAACGTGTTCAATCATGTTTTTGTACCATATAAGCATTATCGAAGAATTGAGTCATCAAATAACATACCATAATGGTATAATTGCCAGTAACAATTTATAATTACACGGTGAATCACATCATTATAACGGTGTAGCAGTTTATTTATAGACCATGTATTCAATTGTTGCATAGGTAATAATTAAAAATATACCTGAAAAAATTATTTTATGAAATTTATTCTGCATCAATATTTAATATTCACAGTGGTATCTTAATGTCTATTCTCTTAAGTTATTTTAAGTGAATTATTAATTAGCATAGAAAATTGAAATTGTTCATTCTCATTACTTTCAATAAACTTTTTATTCCAGCAATCAGTTAGTAAACTGTTACAACCGAAAAAACACGTAAAAAACTAAGAATTTCCAAAAAAAAAATTGAAATTACGGAGTGACCTTAGTTTTATGGTTGACAGTGTATTTACTTCTATTAAAATTATAACTTTTCTGCAACCGCATATGGAAATTAGAAGAAATTGAATTTTAAGGTATATAGTAAACTGATTAAAATTGATTCTTGTACATACAAATTCAATAAAGACCTTATATTTTTAGGATTTTCCTGCTAAGACGATGACAAAACGAATAAAACGAGACACATTTAGATCTAATGCATTTCCATATTAATTTAATTAAGTGTCTAAATATCTTTTCCGATTCTCGTATAATTAAAATGATATTACATGTCACGCAATAAAGGTATAAATGCTGGATTATTAGGTCAACGTATATTAAACAGTACTGTATGGACTTCTCTCACGAATGTGTAATATAATTAGATCATTTTCCTTTTTATACTCATACACGATGAATTGTAGTCGTATTTATGTAAATATGGTTGAAATAATTTTTAAAATTGAGTATGTGAATGCACCATGCATCCTGTCAGAAGCGTTTGTCCCATTCCCTAATGTACTTCCGAAAATAATACATAAGCCGAAAATGTATGTAAAATATTTCGTACAAATAAGTCTTCCATGACTACTACAATAACCTGGAACAATGATTGTATGAAATAATGAAAAGGTGCAGTTTTGATATTTTGCGTAGATTTCAGAAAAATATGTACTAACCCGTTTTAAAATTGCACTAAATTTTACATGTTTTTGACGTTAGAATCATCAAAACCTAAAAAAAAAACACACCCACTGAATAGACCTTCTTCGTTATTTCAAATTTTCGAGAAATTTCTTGGAGCTCAGTGTACGTTATAATACTATAAAACGTTATGTGGAACAAAAGAGCCGAATCACTCCATCATTCGTTGTTGACATAAACGACACGTTCGCCCACAGGTTCTGTTATGTTGTGTTGTATAGTTTTAAATACCGGCTTAAAAATTCTGTGTGCGTTTGGGTGAGTTTATTCAGGTATTCCGGTAAAAAACATACAGGGGCATTCAAAAAGATATTATCACCGTGCATAATTGCCTTCATGAATGGAACGTCGAGTGTACTTACCACTATGCATTATTTATAAGGCTATCTATCGCGCGGTACACTGCATATTAGGGACGACATTGTTTTTACGTACGTAGTATATAGTTATAAATAATATATTTTCGCAGTGTTGTCAGTGCCGTTTTATCAATAGGCTGGCAAGAGAAGTAATAAGGTGGAAGTTCAATGACACAAATAAAAGTGATCAATTATTAGATATTTTGATATCACGCTCGCACGTGACTATTGTATCATATATTTTAACATAAATATTATATTGGTAAGGACATGCAAGGCAAATTTACACAGGGCTTCCGCGTGGATAGATCTGGTAAATATTCCGAAACCTAAATATCCCCACAAAATACAAAAATAATCCTCTCATTATTCATCAGTTCATTTTGAATCAACACGACAGTTCAGCATTATTTTATTTTCATCATCATTGTATGAAAGACAAAGCAGAAAGATGATTGATATTATTATTTTCGAATTTTATGTCAACGTAATGTAAATTGTCTTGATATATTTTTGATATTGTTTAATACGTTGCATGCCTGCGTTACATATTATGGTAATATATTATTTACACAAGTCAAGCTAAAGTGTATAATCATGTGTGACGCGTTTATCTTGCTGGTGGTCACCGGTGACAACCGCGGCGCTGAAATGCATTACTTTCTTTCCGCAAGATTTTTTTGTCATGTTACAATAAATTGCACATGTACAAAATGCGATTGATAGATGAATAATATTGTCAATGTAGCCTGCGTAATTGTGCAATATAGACCGAGTAGACAACATTATATATTATGTCTATCTTAGTTAAAGAACGTCAGGGTGCAATTTTTAATTTACTTAACCAGCAATTCCCACAGAAGTATGAATGGTAAATACTAATAATCAGAGCTTGCATTCAGATAAGTGCAAATAAGCAGTTTCTATATTTGTCGCAAGGTTGCGCGAGGGAACTAATTAGTCATTACGATTATTTCTAGATTAAAGCCAATGCTTGCAATTTATTATCTTTAATTGTAACTACCGTTACAGATGTCGGAAAACTGGAGCAAAATATTTACTCAATTAAAGCGTTTAGTTGAAATTGCCGAACCGATTATTATTTAATGATTCTGCTGCCAAATTATCTCATGACAAATGTAATGAGTCTGGGGTACCTTTAAAAACCTTTTAAAAAAATACAGAATTCTATAGTCTGTTGGTTATATACAGAGAGCTATGGAATTTAAAGAATGTAAATAGTATGCGCCTTTAAAAAGGTGAGCGCAGCGATGAAATAGAAAATAATTTTTTTTGGCATGTTATTTTCAATGGGCCGATCTGTTTACCATGTGTTTGAGGGTATAAGCTGTGGACCAATATATTTTTTGTGATAGTTCGTTCATATCTCGCTGAACACATAGCCCGACCGCTGTACCACTCAACCAAAAGTTATCGCTCCGCTTTTCCATGAACGTAGACGTCTTTCGAAACGGGAATTATAAAGTTTGTCGTTTATGCCCATTATTTACAAATAATTTAAACTATAAACATATTTAAATATGTTTTAAGTTTAATTATATATTGTGATATTCAAAAAAATACTTAAAGAGATTTTATTAATAATTAAAACGATAATATTACTGAATTTATGCTGCGCCACTGGTAACGACCATCGGCACATTCCACACGCATTCCATAGCTCTTCCTATTTCTCGCATAGGGTATAGCAGGATATTTTTTATTAATAAAACTGAGCGGTGGCAGGTAGCGTTATTGAAATTTCGAAACAGGTTAAATGTGTTTTGTAAATTTAATTATGGAATGTATGGGAAACAAATCGAATTATTGTTTGTTGTAAATATTTCATTGTTTGCATATACAAAGCGATCATGATTTAATATTATTTTTAATCGATCGTTTTATCCCATCATCGGCAACGACATACTTTGGTCTAGTTAGCACAGTGGTTCGGTGATATATCCGCACAGGAAGACTGCTCACGTGACAACTGCGTACAGAAAAGTGCGCACAGCGAAAACTTCGCAGAAATGTGCAAAGAAAACACTAAAATGCATGTACGGTCACGATTTTGCGCACTCTCACGGACAATGCACGCATTATCTGAAAAGTAGAAAGACCTATATCGATCGAAAATTTTCCGCTCTACAACTTTGGTCTCTTATAATTTTTCCAGAAAATGTATAGTTTTGGCTGAAAATCCAAAAATCAGCAGAAGGTGACTAAAGAAATATGTTTTTATTGATAAATCTCAAGAATCCTTAATATTTTGTTATACAAACTGTATATCATTAGAAAGCTTATTAAAAATGCCATAGATTCGTGGCAACGTATATAGGGTGTTCCATTTAAAAAAAGAAATATCCATTGTTTTGCGTATGTTGACACCCTGTATAGCAGTATAAACAAAAAAGGACCAAAGCCGATGTGTATTATTCTTCATGACGTGGAAAATTTTCTAGTGTATAAAAAATAATGCTATCTTTGCTAGGAACGCTTCAGCAATGTTTTCAATGTGTCCTTGTTTTTGCCACAAATTTGCCCATAACTAACCAACCGTCCATAATAGACCCATACTATCTTATACTATATTTATCAGCTTCTTAAGGGGATTTAAAATATAGTATAAAATATAGAGTGTTCCATTTAAAAAAAAAACTTTGATCTGTTATTTATACTGGGACACCCTGTACAAAAACATACATATTTTTAAAGTATGGAGAATAAGTGTGGGTACCAGTTGAAGAAAACTAGAAGTCTATATCTCAAATAGCAAATAAGTTATGGGGCTTTTACAGATCGCTGGGTCACCCGGTATATCCATAAAACTGCAATTTTTGAAAATCTGCCAATTTTTCCGTAAGTTATGAATTTTCGAAAGTTAATGTTTTAAGTTGTCGAACAATTAACATTAATTTTGATTTTTGAAAATGCGTCAATTTCTGCGCGAGTTATAATTTTCTTAAATCTTAAATTAATTGAGTTCCTTAAATATTTTAATACATTCACAGAACGACTACCTTTAAAACTAACTTTGATTTTTTTAAATGTGTTCATTGCCGATTTTTTTTAGAAAAATCTAAAAAAAAAATACTGATGACAAAATTTCTCAAAAATTGAAGTAAATTTACAAATCATCTGCCTTTGGAACATACATACATCAACATCTTTATTCAGACACTTACATATATAGTATACACAGTAACGTTTTATTTATATACAAGTTTGTTAGTAGGTCTCTGTCTGGGCTATCGACCTTAGGTCTTTCTGCCCTTGCTTTTGGAATTAACTACGATTTTTGAAAATGTGTCAATTTTTGCGTGAGTTATGAGTTTTTGAAAATTATTTTTTTAAGTTGTTTAATATTCGAACAAAGAAAAAATAGAAAAAAAAATGATACTGGCATTATTGAATTCCTCAAAAACTCTAATGCAATCATATTACATTTAACTTAGATTTTTGAAAACGAGTAAATTTTTACGTGGGATGAATTTTTAAAAATTAATATTTTAAGTTGTCAAACACAAACACAAAAATCGTAAACAAAATTGAGTCCCTCAAATATTTTAATACATTCACAGAACAACTACTTTTAAAACTAATTTTAGTTTTTGAAAATGTGTTTATTTTTGGGTGTTATGAATTTTTGAAAATTAACAAAAATTGAACAAAATGAAATATCCGCCAATATGATTTCATTGCAAACCTTTGTTTTTAATTCAAAATTGTTGTAAAGTTTTTTGCAAATATCTCGGTAAATACTCTTGCAGACACTATTGAGTAAGGTACCAAATCATTCAGCTCAACAAGCTTTAAAAATAATGTAAAATTAGGAATTTGTGGTAGACCAGAGAAACCTTCGGGTTTCATTTTCCTTTTGACCTCCTTTTACTGTAACGGTCTTTTTTCTTGTAATCTGTAAATTTGAGTGGTCAATAAATATAATAATAATAATTATTATTATTAAAAAGACCGATAATGTCAAATAATTAGGGTAGCCAATAATACATTTCAAATTTTACATGCAAATCCCTATGGCCCGCTTTGCAATTCAACACCCTGTATATAAGCATAGTAAAGTCATATAAGAACATTATGTTTTTTTAATACAAATACATCATAAATTTAATTTCATTTGGAAGTTATTTTAAATTATTATTATTTTAACATTTCGTGCACCAAACTGTTATCTGTTAGTTACGTGTTCAATAAGAGTACACCATGTTAATATGCAAATATCCGCCACACTGATAAAAGCAAAAAATAAACATCGTTTTAATGACCTCCGCGTGATTAATTCGAAACTTCCCCGCTCACAAACTGATTTGTACGTTGGAATTTCCTTAGTACCTTGCTCGTTGCATTTGCACTATATAAGATCGAGGAAGAACATTTCAGACAACAGATCCCATCTATTACTGCAAACCAACAACTCAATACATTACAAAATGTTCAAAGTAGCAATAATAACGGTTGCTTGCTTGGCATGCACGTTGGCTTACCCATTATCAGCTGAAGATATTTTCGAAGACGAAACCGGTCAACAATACCTAGTGGTACCAATTGGTGAAATTGAGCAGCATCGTGTTAGAAGGTAAGCTAATAAATTCCTTAAATATTTTTACAATTTCAAATGATACAATTAACGCATCCAATTATCGTTCTCCATCAGCGACAAACTACAGACCAGTTTCAGACCATCAGATACAAGATGGCGGTGAAACTCTTAATCAACCAATATACAGTAATTATTATTTTTTTATTTATAGAGAAACCGATTACGGATATGGATCCAATGGCGGATATATCAGTCACAAGCAGACATTATTCAACAATGACAATCATAAAGTTGATGGTTCCGTTTTTGCACAGCGACAATTTGCACCAAAAGGACCGTTAACTACAGGAAATCAAGTTGATTACAGTTATAAACCATCAGGTACGATGATTTTTTTTTGTAATTTAATAATCATTTTTCATCCGTTTTTTTTTTCTCTATTTAACAATTTTCTAACTGTATTTCAGACAGCACTTTCTCACTCGGTACCACAAATACTAGAGGCCAGGGCACTGATCTCACCGCATCTGGCCAATACAACTTCTTTAAATCTCAGGATGGAAAAGCCAAAGTTGGAGCCTATGGTGAATACAATAGGCATTTCCATGGACCTCAAGGAACTCAACATCCTCAATGGGAAGCTGGCGTTCGCGCCAGCATTGATATTTAAATGATTAATAAGTACTGCAACCAATGTTCCTCATGATATTTATACATATGCTAAAATAAATTATTTTTATATATAAAAATGAGTTTTGATTTTTATTGATAATTATAATAATAATTTTGAAACGAATTATGTTCGTAAGTTTGTCATATATACAAGACAAAAGTCTTCGGTATAGACTATGGCATAACCAGATAATACATAATTTATTTTATATATACCCTTTTCTTTTAATTTTAAAATAAAATCTAAATACACAAAAAAAATGTCGCCATCATGTTACTTTCTCCGATTTGATGGTATATTGGCTACTTTCATGGGTTATTTCCAATTTAATTAGTATTTCAAATGTACATCAAGAGTTTTGTATAATACTGATGTTTAATACGTCAAAATAATTAAAAAAATGACAAATTGTACTTCAAATTCTAATAATAAAAACTAATTAGATTTTGAAAGAATATTTCCTTAGAAGTTGTTCATTTCGGCATTCTCTATAGTTATTATTAATTTAAATTTGGTGTAACTATAATTATCGACCAGTTATAGTTTTGCATTTTAGTTTCCAGTTCTTCATTCTGAGTGATCTCAGATCCTTTTCAACTTCTTCTTTTCATCTGTTCCTAGGCCTTCCTCTTCTTCTGCTACTGCTGGGTTCCCATTCTGTTAATGTCCTTGATTTGACCTCCATGTATGTTGTATGTTTTAGCCATATGATTCTTACCGCTTGTATGGTTTTTTTTGCCACATCCTATCTATTTGAGATTGAAATGCAATGTTTCCTAATTGAATTGTGTAAACGTCATTCGTATGAAAATTTGATATTTGGGACGTTTTGATCAAGCCTTTAACTATTTACAACCCCAGGAAAAGGACTGCGCGATATTGTCATCCCTTAAAACTGCCACCCCCACCGCACCCCCACCACACCCCCACCGCACCCCCACCGCACCCCCACCGCAAAGGATAAATAAAGGGTGTTTTATTAAGGGCTTGAGAACTTTAAATAATAATACAAAACAGAAATATTGTTGAAATTATTAATTATTATTATAATCTGGTAGATAATTTCATGGCATTTATTTTTAAAATATGATTTCCGGCATATGTCCACCGCGGCTACGAGTTACATGGCCCATTCGATCAGTCCAATTTCTCACTACTTTTTCCAATAAATCAGGCCGTATGGCGTCAATGGTGGCTTGAATATTGGCTTCCAATGCTTCAAGAGTTGCTGGTTTGTTGGCATAAACCAATGATTTAACATAGCCCCATAAAAAGTAATCGAGAGGCGTTCAGTCGCACGAACGAGGGGGGCAGTTAACAGGACCACTTCTGGAAATAAAGTTGTCACTAAATTGATTTTGCAATAAATTGATGGCTAAGCGCGCTGTATGGAAAGTTGCGCCATCTTGTTGGAATCAAATGTTGTTGGTGTTTAGCTGATTAATTTTTGGAAACAAAAAATCAGTCAGCATGGCTCGATAGCGCTCCCCATTCACAGTAACGGCAGCTCCTTCCTCATTGCGAAAGAAATAAGGACCGATGATGCCGCCAGCGTGTAAACCGCACCAAACAGTCAATTTTAATGGATGTCTCTGTGTTTCGTTAATGGTTTAAGGATTGTCTTCGCTCCATATACGGCAATTCTTATTGACGAAGCCATTTAACCAGAAATGAGCTTTATCACTTAACACAATTCTTTGATAAAAATATTCATCTTCGGCCAGTTTCAAATAAGCGCAATTAGCAAAAATGCGACGTAGACGATGGTCATTTGGCTTTAATTGTTGCACGAGCTGTATTTTATAGGCACGTAATCCAAGATCCTTACGTAAAATTTTCCACGTAGTCGAAGGATAAAAGCCAACAAGTTTAGTACGGCGACGAATAGACATTTTGCCGTCTTCTTCAACACTTCGCGCTACAAAAGCAATATTCGGTACGCACATTTCTTTGTCTTGTTGATGGTTTTGAATCGAGAAGAATAAAATTAGTGCGAAAACGATTGATAACTGCATGAACTGCTCAATCACTAGGCCGATTATGTTGACCGTAAAATGGACGAAGTGCTCTATAAACTTCGCGAACAGATTTATTTTTTTAAGTAAATTTCCATAATTTGGAAGCGTTGTTGTGGCGTTAAACGATTCATGATGAATTGCCTAACTTTACTGAACAGAAATCTCAACACAGTTTGGCATTCTCATTGAGTATAGATAGACAACTGTCATCGAAACTTCTCATGCAGCTAAAAAAACACCCTTTACAACTATATAACATATTTAATTATATTTTGGTATGTCCTTCGGTTATTAGCTTCAGTATAGCTATATATAATTAATAAATATCCAAGGATAAATGTGCTCTTTCTTGCATGAAAAGTTACAATGATTGGACACTGAATTAATGATTTTTTTTAAATGTGAATTTGGTTGTTTTTGCACCCTAAGAAAACGCGATTTAAATAACCAACATTTACGTTTACAGAATATATTTGATTTCAGGCCTATTTTATATAAATGAGTAGAAATTTGATGATTTTATCCTGAATATTATAGAGGTCAAGGTACTGGGCAAAGTGTAGTTATATACCAGGTTATTCAAAATAAAGGAACAGATTTCAAACATTTATTTCTTCTAAACTACAAAAGATATAAACATAATTCCAACGTTCCTGGAAAGAGAAAAGTTCATTGTTTTATGCATTCTATATGATCATCCTGTGTTACACGACAAATATTAAAACGGTAGCTCATTCATTGCCCCTCGCGAATCAGCTGGTTTCTAGTTATCGTATTCACAGCTTCAACAATTCTATGTCGCAGATCTTTAAGAGTGTAAGGCATAGAGGGAATAAAAACACGGTCTTTTACGTAACCCCTCAGAGGAGTGAGGTGCAGTGTTGCCAGATTGTTTTTTTATGTCAGCAGTAGAATTTAAGTGAAAAAAGCGGTAGCAATTATTTTCAATATATTAACTTAAATGAGAACAACGTATTAACATAAAACAATACATGGAATCAATATGACAAACAAAAATGTTTATTGCAAATACATATATTTGGTCATTAGATGACATCATTATTACTTTGAAGCATGTAGCACGTTTCAGTTATAAGACGATTGGAATGTAATATGCCCATAATCTTATCAGTATTTTATTTATTTCTCACAAAATTAATCATTTTAAGTTTAGATTGTTGCCGTTTAATTTCCACTTACGATTTTGAAATTGTTTTAGCGGAAAATCAAAGATATATTGTTTGTTAATGTATCTTAAGCGTTTTAAGAAATTCTCTTTATTATTTCTATTTTTTGCAATTTTTCAAATCGCCGAATGCAATTTTCATTTTCTCATTTTAAGTTAAGATTGTTGCCGTTTTGTTTCTACTCACGATATGGCAATTGTTTCAATAAAAAATCATAAATGCATTGTTTTTGAATTAAACTTGAGCTTTTTACGAAATTTCCTTAATTATTTCCCTTTTACAATTTTTCAAATCGCCATAAATGCATTTTTCATACTCTCATTTTAAGTTTGTTGCCTTTTTGTTTCTACTCATGATATGACAATTGTTTTAACGAAAAATCAAATATGCATTGTTTGTTTATGAATCTTGCGCTTTCTAAGAAATTCCATTAATTATTTATATTTTTTACAATTTTTCAAATCTCCGAATGTATTTTCCATTTCTTTATTTTTAATTTACATTGTTGCCGTTTTGTTTCTACTCACGATATGGCATTTTTTTAACGAAAAATCAAACATGCATTGTTTGTTAATGAATCTTGAGCTTTTTAAGAAATTTCCTTAATTATTCCTATTTTTTACAATTTTTCAAATCGACGAATGCAATTTTCATTTTCTCATTTTAAGTTTAGATCTTTTATTGCAAAACTTTGATGAATATGGCTCACATGTTCAGAATAAAAAAGGACGACAGTTTCTTTCCACAAAATATAAATCAAGTCCTTCCAGAGTAGATGCATTTATGCCAGCTCCAAAATACATGTCTTCCAAAGGCAATAAATTTCTGGGGTTTCTGTAATCAATATTGAAAATCTCAATATTGTTTAAAACGTCCGACTTTGTGAAACAGTTCAAAATGGATTTAATTATAGTTAGTATGCATGTATATATACTGAAGGAAAAAAAACACTTGAAATTCTTGAAATTTCGACCATTTTCAAACCGCCATAACTCGGCGCATTTTCAATCGATTTTGATGAATTTTTGAGGGCGAAAAACTGTCTTCTTTAAAGTCATGCATGCGAACTTAAGCGTAACCGCTTCCACCCCCTCTAGCGCCCCTGTGAAAAAATGAAGTTTTTTCAGGAAACCATGTCCAACTTTGACGATGTCTATGGAGTTGGAAAAATTTTGTCGGCTCGATCCACCATAAAGGCATTAAAATTTGATCACTTTCCTATGCAGGACTCAAATAACGAAGTTCCTACGACGATTTGGCACCAAGTTATGGGTGTTTGAAAAAAAGCGAATTTTGTGGTTTTTTGACTGAGTCTGAAGTTTTTCGACGAAATTGTTTTCGTTTTCACAAATGAAATTTTCTTTGCATGTTCTTTGAGATATGCACGAAAATTATTGTTTGCGCGAAATCATGAATATCACATTTTGCACCCTAGAATTCCATTAACAAAAAACTTTATTTATTCAAAAAATGCTCACTTTAACGATCTCTGTAGGGTCGGAAAACAATGTGGGCCTATCTCAACACCATTCGTCTATTTTTCCATTCATCCAATCAAAACAAACAAATTACACTGACGGAAAAAATGAAACACTTGAGATTAGTAAAAATTTAGGTAACTTTCAAATGGCCATAACTCGGCTTCTATCCAACCAATTTGGACGATCTTTTGAGAAATCAAATGCAAAATATGTCCTTTTTGAGAGGGTTTATGCCCTACTGAAAGAGAAGGCTCTACTCCCCTTCAAATGAAAAAATAAAAAGACCACAAAATGCACTTTTTTCAAACACCCATAACTTTGTGCCAAATCACCGTAGGAACTTCGTTTTTTGAGTCCTGCACAGGTAATTGAACACATTTCAATGCCCTTTCGGTGGATCGAGTCGACACATGTTTTCCAACTCGGTACACGTTGCCAAAGTAGGACGTTTTTTTTCCCAAAAACGTGTTTTTTCTGTTCGGAGGTTGAAGGGTTCGAAAAGGAATCACTCCAATCTAAGTTTACCCCCTTAAAGTAGAGTCAAAATGGGATTTTTTCCCGAAATAATCATCAAATTTGGTTGAAAAGTGACTGAGTTATGTGCGAAAAACCTCAAAATACACTTTTTTTTCAAACACCCATAACATAGTGCCAAATCGTCGTAGGAACTTCGTTCTTTGAGTCCTGCATAGGATATTGATCATATTTTAATGCCTTTATGATGGATCGAGTCGACAAAAATTTTCCAACTCCGTAGACATCGTCAAAGTTGGACATGGTTTCCTGAAAATACATTTTTTCACAGGAGTGCTAGAAGGGGGGGAAGGGGTTACGCTTAAGTTCGCATACATGGCTTTAAAGAAGACAGAGTTTTTCACCCTCAAAGATTTATCAAAATCGATTGAAAATACGGTTTGAAAATGGTCGAAATTTCACGAATTTGAAGTGTTTCTTTTTTTTCTTTCAGTATATAAGTGCCCTTTTAAATATCTCGTTATTCATTTTTTTTTAAACGGAATGACCCATTTTTTAATACATAAAACGATTGGGAGGAAGATTTACTACCATTTTACCATTCTTATGTTTTTGTTCATTTCATAGTAGAAAATGATCTTTCTCTTGTCGCATTTGTTATTGGTAGAGTAGCAAAAATCTTAAAGCAATTTCCACATTAGGAAAGATGGTTATAATATGATCTCTGATAATGAAATATTTCTCCAATATTAACATTCAGCTTGTAAATCATTTAAATCATTTCATATGTCGTTATCGTATATAATCTTAAGTTAATTTCAAAATCCGAACTTTTTTCTATTTCTACGTAAGCCAGCAATCGTTTTTTAATTCTTGTTCTGGTCCATCAATAATTGCTAAAAAAAGCATTCGTCGAAATTCGTTGCATTTTTATGAGTTTCGTCAATTTGAGACTTTTTCTTTTGTAACTTTTGGATAGTTGTTTGCCCCCCCCCCCCCCCTTTCTTGTATTTATCAAACGGGTCTTGTAATTATTTAAAAAGCCAATCAGTGATTCAAAAATTGCATAAAATAAAAGCAACTGTTTGTAAAGTCTTATTGACATCCGACCAAAACGATGTTGAAATTCCCAGCAAATGAAATGCACCTAAACAATAGATTTCGCTTTTACGCAAGGTTTGTCGTATTTGCTATGGGCTATTTCTTCTACAGTTTTCCGAAATATGTTATATGAGAAAGGCAAAGTTTTAAAAGCATCAGTGTGCAGTAGACATAGTTTTAGGTATTAACAGATCGAAAATTATGATTTCACCCTGTGTCACTGTCACATCTTGATTTAGAATAGTTTTCGAAATATTCCACCTGCTGGTTTCTGGCGTCCCTCTCTTGAAATTTAAAGTGGTCATTGAGCAATCAGTCACCGCTAGTTTTACAAAACAACAAAATATTGACTCTTGATCTCGACACCTATTCTAAAACAGCAGCCAAATCACATATTAGATCCGAATCTCTGACCAAATCTACCAGGCAGAAAATAACAAATTTAATGAACATTTTTATTTTTTGTTGTCAAATATAATAATGTAACCCTTTTTAAAGAAAAAGCCAAATTTTGCAAAAAAATGGCGAAGAGAAATCTGAAATTCAAAATAAGTTATTCAAAATAACATACATTTTTATTCAGAATCGACGGCATACATTTCTTTTTCGTCTTCATTTTCATTGAGTCTCTACTTGCGCCCGCCGACACCAGCAATAAAAGCGCCATTTATTTTTTACAGTAATTTTTTTGTAGCTGCCAATTACATGATCTGACCTTACCAATAGCAAATGCACCATATTTTCCGTCGTTTACTTTCTGGAAAACTTTCTAGTGTTGTTTCCCTGGATCCGTTTGCAATTTTTGTTGATAGCTTATTAATTGGCCGAATTTCACACTATATTTTCTTGCCATTTGGCCAGTCGTATCGACCCCAAATTTTGTGCTGTTGTAAAATTTAATTGTTTCGGGAAGACGTTTATTGCTACTTTCCACTTTCGAACTTAGTAAAAATATTTTTTGTGCGGTTTACTTTTATAAATTATTAGAATTGAAATGGTGTAGCCAAATGGTTTTTATATCAAGTGTAAAATGATTTAAAATTGAACAATGCTGTAAAATCGTTAAGGTGTTAAAAGACACCTGATGGTAGAAATAGGTATACCATGTACGTATATTTAGATCCAGAATGAGCTGGAGGAAAATGATAGCTCTAAATAAATTTAACAATTATTACAGAAAATTGTCTTAAACTTAGAAAATAATTTCAAGTTAAAATTTTAAAAGGTGTCTTTTGACACCTTTGGTAGAAATAGTGTTAAACAAATATTTCTATTTTTATTTTGACGATGAGTACTGTTTTTATAGAAGCGTATTGGCGAAATTTGTAGAAGTGAGGACCTTTATCTTAGATCTTCACTTTATGTTACAGATACTTTTATCTTTAAACTGTTACTTTTTCAAATAATTTATTCAGCTGAGTCATGACCTGACTCTCCGAGTCAACTCTCCCAATGGATCAGAGCTTGTGAAGCAGTTCACAAAAAAAGTCATTTTTCCCATCTCTAGTAGACACCAACGAACAACTGTGATAATTTTTTTTTCGATTTTTTTTCGAAAATTCTAATTTGGCTGCGCTGAAATAAATCACAATTAAAAGAAAAACGTTATTTTAGGTCAATCAATCAATCAATCAATCAATTTATTTCACTTAGGCCACCATAATACATATATGTACAATAAATTATTAATGTATAAATATAGTATTTGCGGATGTGATCGTCAACTTGGATTTCAATAATAAAATAATAAAAGTCATTGACAAATTAAAAATATAAATAATAGAATAAATAGATAAAATTTACGGACGCGACGTGACTTATGATTTAAAATAACAATAAATAAATTACAATACACAAGAATTACGGCACATACACGTTAAAAAAATATTAAAAATACTTCATCATTTATAAGGAACATTAGCTGGAATCATTAATAAATTCGGAATAGTGGTAGTAGCACTTTTTTACAAGAAAGTCTTTCAGTGATTTTTTAAAAGAGTTTCTACTACCACATTCCTTAATACTGTGTGGTAGCTTATTATATGTGAGAGCACATGAATACTTGGCTGATTTCTCGTACATAGTTGTTTTATGCGGCGCCATTCTTAACTCTTGTCTATGTCGTGTATTATAATTATGGTAGTTGCCATTTTGTTCAAAACTGGCTTTGTTCTCCCAAACATACATTCCACATTTGTAAATATATATACACGCAATGGTAAGAATGTTATTTTTTATAAAGGTTTCGCGGCATGAATCTCTTCTTTTTAGGTTAAACATTAATCTAATTAATCGTTTTTGTGAAACAAATATTCTCTTTATGTTCATTCTTCCCCAAACCAGTATATTATAACTCATATGGGGATACACCAATGCATAGTATATAATATTTAGGTTTTGTATAGAAAATTTATCAATTAGTTTCGCCATAGCAAAGTATGCGCTATTCATTTTACCAGATACATAATCAATTTGCCGGTACCATGATAGATTTTCATCCACAAAACTACCTAAAAACTTGGCACTAACAGACGTGTTTTCTGTACGGTTTCCAGGACTTTTTCTGTTATAAAACTGTATCTTAACCGTTTTGTCACTATTAAGGATAATTTTATTTTTATAACACCATTCTGTTATTTCCCGATCAGTTGCCTCAATTTTATGCGCTAATTCGGATTGTGAATTAGCCGAAATAATAATTGTGGTATCATCGGCAAAATTAATTATGTATCCTTCTGTAATAAATTCACAGAGGTCATTTATAAAAAGGACAAATAGGATCGGTCCCAGCGTCGATCCCTGCACTATTCCTTTGGAAAGACTGTAGGTTTCCGACGTAGTATTTCCGACTTGGACGTATAGATGCCGATCACTAAGGAAGGAAAGTATCAGCTCGAGCACATTACCACGAATGCCTACAGCAAATAGTTTTTCGCGCACAAATTCTGCATCGATGGTGTCAAATGCACAGGTGAAGTCATAAAACAGTCCACTCACGCACATTCCCGCATCAACATTTTTAGTGATCTCCTCCAATACGTCGAATGTTGCTGTCTGAGTTGATTTATGTTCTCGGAAACCATGCTGATTTTTCGAAATTATGTTATATTTATTTAGGAAATCCCAAAGCCTCTTTGCAATAATTTTCTCGAATATTTTCGAAAATGTACATAAAATTGATACTGGCCGATAGTTTTCTTTTTCAGTTTTGCACCCTTTTTTAAAAATCGGTATTATTTTAGATACCTTTAGTATGCTGGGAAATTTTCCGGTTGCGAATGCCAAATTAATTAGGTAAATTAATGGTTCCGCTATTTCATTAGCCACCCCCTTTATCACTTTGACCGGAATTTCATCCATTCCAGCACTCCTTTTGTTTTTTAAATTACTAATTGTCTGCAATATTTCTTGTTTATTTGTGGGTTCTAAAAACATGGTTTGATGGTTCATTTTTGAGGTGGTGCACGTATTTGAAATACCGTGGTTGAAATGATTCTGTAGTTTACGTTCTGTAATATTCGAATAGAAATCCCCGAATTGTTCTGCTATTTTCTTCATGTCATCTATAAGAATCCCGTTTTCGTTTTTAATTGACATTGATTCTTGTGATTTATTTGTTCCTAGTTCTTTATTTACCATTTCCCATATTTTTTCCTGTATGTTAGGAGCATTTATAATATCTTGATCGAAATATCGTCTTTTTGTGTCCTGAATTAATTTCCTGTGATCCTTCTTTTTAGTCCTATATATTTCTCGCATTTCTATTGTTTTTAGTTGAATCATCAAATTAAACGTATTTTTTAGATTTTTACTAGACAGCCTTATTTCCTCATTTACCCATTTATTCGGTTTAGGACGGCATTTTATAAATTTATAGGGGCATGATATATTGAATTGATGGTCAAATTCATCTTTAAATCTATTGAAAGCAGAGTCTAAGTCTTCTGTTTTAATATTTGCCCACTTACTATTCTTAAGGCGTGTTCTCAATTCATTAATTGTGTTGTCGTTTATGCATCTTGTGCGTCTTTTCTTGTTTTTCCATTTGGAACCGTTAACCGAAGTGTCCTCCGTTCTCGCCCAGCACTGCATAATTTGGCCCAGATGGTCGGATATGTTGAGATTAATATTCCTACATGAAAATGGCTGAATATTTGTCACCATGTAATCTAATTGTGATTCTGATATTCCGCGCTCTGTTATTTGAATCCTTGTTGGTTCATTAATTTTATTTATTAAATTAAATGAGACAAGTAAATCATCGAGCATTTGTCTTTCGATAGTATTTCCCAAAAAATTAACATTTAAATCCCCACAGAGGATGATTTTATTGTATTTTTTTTGCATCGCTGCTAGTAATGAACTTATATTATTAAAAAAAATATCAGTATTCCCATTTGGTGGTCGATATATAACCACAATACCAGTGGATTTTTTACTTATTGTTAATGAACATACGGTAAATTCAATATGCGACTCTACACATAGGTGATTCATTTTATTGTCTTCTTTACATAGATATGTTCCGTCAGACATTATCATCACTCCCCCATGCTCATGATTTTTTCTTGAAAAGTAATTTATGTTATTGTACCCATTTACTTTTAGACAATTAACGTTATTTTTGGTGCTCCATGTTTCCGTAAGACAAATTAAATGTGGTTTAATTTCCTGTATTGCGCATTCTAGTTGATCCGTTTTCCTCAATAAACTTCTGATGTTTTGGTGCAATACTCTTATTTCCTCGTTTTGATCTTTACTATTTACTTCGGAAAAATTGTCTCGAGTTCCGAAAAAAAATGAATGGACTTATTTTAATTCCAGACGGCCAGATCTCTGGTTTATTAAGCACATCTTTATGTTTGTCGGGTACGCCTATTTTGAAACATTTATATTGTTCTTTTGTCCAACGATCCTGTCTTTGTAAGGTTTCAATGGTTAGAGTTATATTACCAAGTTTATTTTCCAGGTGTGTTTTTAGTTCCTCTTCAGTATATTCTTGTTTAAATTTTCCTGCATGGAACCACACATTTTTCTTATCGTTGTATACGACTCCGCTTGAGTCTGTGCTACAACCTGTAACAATTGTTTTATTTATATTTTCTGCAGATTTAAGAACGGGCTTCGGTGGATTTTCATGTCGAGCCTTCTCATATTTGTTTACATCCGAGTTTAATGAACTATTTTGATGTTCATTTTCATATTCTTTATTTTTCTTCTGCAAGTTTTTCTTCTGCATCTTCGGCTTATCTACTGCGCTCGGAATTCCCTCGATGGTCTCGATGTCTGCCTTGTCCGTCGACAATGATGACTCATTTAGTTGATACAGATTTTTGTTTATTTCAACAGCTGTCGCCAGTAGTGGATATTGTGTTTCCTTGTTTACTTGACAGCCAGGAGATGGGGCGATTGATGATAACTGGATTACTTTATATAATAATTGAATTTGTTGTTTAAGAGACGCTATGTTCTCCTGTTGGTTATCGATTATAATGTCCTTTTGCTTCATTAATTCTTTCAAGTACTTAACTTCAATGTGCGAGTATTCCTGTGTGTTAATTACCGTGCATCCGCTGTGAAAGGAATCGTCATGTCCTCCGACCTCTGCTTCTTCCGTCGAACTTTCATTATCACTATCACAACAGTTTATGCACTTATCGTTTATTTTCACGGCATTTTTAAGATATTTAATACAACCCGGGTGTACTAACGAATCGCATTTAATACACTTTAGGCCAGATGATGGCATTTTCTTGCAGTAACGGCAAGGTTTTCCTTGCGGAACATTTAACATGACTTGTTCACTTGACGCCATCTTGAAAAAAAAAAGGTGCTGTGTATCTTCGAAAATATTAATCCTATAAAAAAATAAAGCGGATTTATTTTATCACGTTGACAATCGATTTTGTTTATTTTATTTTTATATATATAGCTGTTTTTGCTAGGACCGATAGTTTAATATTTCTGAAACAACACGGAAATCAATCTTTAAGGGGGTAAGTGCCGCGTCGAAAATCGATGCATTTTTGATGGTCAGCATATACATAATTCTGAAGTTGATATCAAATATTAAGAGATGATATTTTGCACATTTAGAGAGAAAGGGTTAAACTATTCGTCTATAGAATTTGATTTATTGTTAATCATCAGACAAACTGTATAATTTATCCTGAAAATTACCAATATTGGATGGATATCTGGAGCTTTTCTCTACAAATAATTAAAAATGTAATGCTACAGAAAAATAGTTTATACCTTTGAAAACAATATGTACGAAATAAAATTGTCATTAGTTATCAAATAAAGTCGGAAAAAACGTAAGAGCTGCCCCTCTGCAAACACGAATTTGCTTCATTTTCGCCGCTGTAATGAACGCCACCTGCACGAAACAAATTGTATCAAACCTGGACGCGTGAACAAACAAATTTACGTACTCAGTAAAATTTCGGGCCCAAGATAGTGGCGACTATCATTTTCTATTAGACGATTCTGGTCTAACTCTGGCGCGAGGCACACAAAAAATATATACATTTAATTCAAGCGGGCGGGAAAGTACTTTCCTGCACGATGCTATAGGTAACGTGCGGGAAAATACAACTGTTCGAAAAACGTCTACTTTGTGTAGTAAAATGAATGCACAAAAGCCCACTTTATTTAAAGGTAGTAGAAAAAATCATTTGTCGACTCCTACTTGATTACGCAACTATCCTTTACCACATCCTCAAATCCTAAAGAATGTTAAAGTTGAGAAACGATCAGCTCTGAGAGTTTATTACTTAGTATAAAAATGCAAACAACGGATTATTAAAAAAGTTAACATGTTCTTCTCTTCTTTTTAGATGTTTAATATAATGTTCTATAATATTCTCATAAAACCATTTGTATTTTTATTTTTTTTTTATTTTTTCGTTCTAACCAAAATCAGACCTTCCAGCAATTCTTTGCATAACCCTGAAAATGCCTCACAGCACCTCCTCTTCTAAAACACGTTCAATATATCTCGCTGAAAAATTCGCATTAACATTAACCATCCTAAATAAAATTAAAATAAGGAATACGATGCTTTTCATATTCATAAGAGCTACAATAAACGAGTTATCTATTGACACAACTATTTTCCTGCCTAATGTCAGGGGCCATAAAAATATCAAAGATATCAAAATAACAATATACAATATATAACAAATATGGTTTGAGTATATTAATTACTGCACAAAGAGACTAAATAACGTATACATGAAGTCAGGGAATGTTTCCCCTAATCCTGAATAAAATTATTTATAAATTCATTTCACCTTTTCATGACCATTCATAATCATTTTATGACAATTACCAATGAAGAACTGGCGTAGGCAGGCTGAAATACCGTGAGTCGATAGCCGGTTAAGAAATTAAGGCAATAAATTAATAAATATATTTTTATCTAAGAAACAACATTTTCTACTCTTAAGAGTAAATATTTTTTAATTGCAATTATAACGTCTTATTGTCAAGCCCAACGAACCCTTGTGGAGGTAACCGAGCGAAAATGTATCATTACTGTGTGAATCCTATTATATCTGCTTAGTCGCCCGCATGCTTCCCATAATTCTCACACGGGCACTGGTAATGCTGAAACCCTAACAAGTTCCTTGACTGAGTCTGATCATTATTGTAAGGATTATGCTTTTAAAGTATTATCATAGGTAATATAACAAGTTTGACGCTTATCGATATTTTTTTTTTTTTTAATCACGAACTTTAATCCCAAAGATAAAAATGCAACGAGTCCAGAGGGCGTGTTACATTTTTGGAAGATTGCAATAAATAATGATAATAAAAATTGTTTGTTTTTTGATGAAGTAAATATGCATTAATGTATTTTGTTTTCTAATATTAAGTTTATTGTAGTTGCGGATTAGTTCCGCTGATAATAAAAAAAAAACATCGCACAAGCACACTTCATCAATTCATTAGATCGCAAGATCGCGACAGTTCCATAGAATAGCGTCACACAATTAAATTTTCTTTTTCTTTTTTTATAAAACAGGGTAAAAAGACCTACGGTCGATAGCCCAGATAGTGACTTACTAACTAAATACAAATAACTAAAACACCAAACTATGTACATATGATAATAAAAGCTATAATAATAATAAACATTCAGAATTTAAATTAAGTTTTTATTTGATAGAATTATTATCTATGTTATTTTACTATCCTTCAATTAATTAGCACCCTAAAGTCACACCACTAAATTAATCACCAGTAAGCCGAATGCACCCACTGATCACACTGCGACTGTGTTGAAACCATAAATTATAACTGAAATTTGGAGTTCGATTAATAACAATAACAACGGATACCTCTGTGTATAAAATTGGGTCGCCCTGTATATCAATATAAAATACTAAGATAGCTGCGACACTGATTAATGTTCGCGTTTCAAGTGAAACCGACAATTATTAATCATTATTGGTCAAGAGTTTTCGACGCAGACATAAATGAGATCATTGGGTTTGCAACAACCGCTGCATTGTTTGTAAATATGTGGGGACCGACGAGAGAAGGTAAACCAGTTGACTACATGACGAAACGTTGCGTCATGACCGATTCCATGTTGTGGCAAGATGATGCCACCGCGTTCGTCATTGAAATTTTCTGCAAACAATTAGGATTTTATGGGAAAAGGCAATTACTAATGGAACGCGAATAGCTTTACAGGAAAGAAGCGTTGTTTCATTATTTATAATTATAGCAATTATTCACTTAACGCTTTCGTGGAAGAAAATAATCTGGTTTCACGTAAAAAGATTGAATTCACAACTAAATTTATAATTTTATATTAATAGAAATTACATGATGGCAGAAGGACCGCATTTTTAAATAAAATTAATGCTATATCTATACCGCGTGTCCCGTTGAAATTGAAAATTTAACATTTCACTATGATGCGTCTTGAAACGGGACACACGATATATAATTTTGCATGTAAAAATAACGAAGAATAATGATCATGTAGTAGTAGAAATTACACGTGTTAAATTTTTGTTTTTTAATAATTATTAATTGAAACCTTCACTTATTGCAGATTCATTAATTAAATTTAATAAAATAGAAATATAGCCTGAACACATGAAAATTTAACCTTCTGACAATTAACTTTCCAATGTAATTAACAAGCTATATTTTTCTAACCAGATGATACACTTTCCAGTACACCTACGATGTTACCACTCATCTCACTTTATATGAGAGAGATTGGCGGATGATATGTTTATATTCTAGGGCTAAAATAATAAAATTTAATTCGATTTTATTACTTTTATCCAGTTTATTCAGTTTAATAAATATCCTGCAGATATATATACCGTATAAATAAATTTATTGTAACCCATTTTTTCTTGTTTGTACATATGCAGTACCTTGATCAAATGATTATCAAATAATACAGATAAACGGAGAATTGACAATATCGCGAAACATTTAGAAGACGAACCAGTTCCTTTAATAAAAAAAGTTAGTGTTTTTCCTGAACACCCACTATCTAAAAAAGATGCTATTTTTTCCATTTAAGGATAGATTACACGATTTCGAGTGGTTAATAAAAGTAGCTTATTTGTGCGACATATTTGCCACATTCAATGAATTGAATTTAAATTTGTAAAGCTTTCGTTTAAATATTTTCAAAGTATCGGAAAAAGTCGCTGCAATAATTAAAAAAACGACTTTCAGAAGGAAATTTTAAATCTTTTAAAACATACATATATTTATTGAAACCCTTGCAAACTATGGTGAAGGAGATTTACACCTAGAAACACTATCAGTTTCAATTCAAGAGCATCTTTCGGAGCTAATAAATAGTTTTTTCTGCAGCCGTTCCGAAAATAAAACTTTCGGTATGAATTATTAAATCGAAAGTACCACTTTAAATAAATCGTACCGAAAGTAGTTATTTTTGGGATGATTTTGTTTCACTTTCGGAACAATTTCTATACTTTCGGGACGTTTTTTGTTACTTTCGGGACGTTTTTTGTTACTTTCGGGACGATTTTGGGTACATATGTAGGCGGCCTTCACAAAAACCTCCACTTCGTATTTAATTATAACAGCGCTTGTCATATAACGTTCGTGTATGTTTTTGCTTTTTTAATATAAAAAAACGTCTGCAGAAAAAATATTGTACGTAACACGTTCCAAAAGTGATTTTACCGGACTCGCAGGATTCCAGGACGAGCCGTAGGCGACTTCCTACTCATCCCGTAAAATATCACTTTCGGAACTTGTTACGTAAATTACTATTAAAGGCTACTTTCTGGATACTCACAATAATATGTGGATTAAAGATCCTTTTTCTGTCGAAATTGAAAAGCAAGAAATGTTTAATTTTAGTGAACAAGAAGTTGATCATTTAATTTCATGCGACACCGATCTTAAAAAAAGTATTTGAAACTGTACCACTAATTAATTTTTGGTAAGCGAAAAAGCGATATAATTTTTAATGCCTTTTGTCACCACTTACACGTGCGAAGCTGCGTTTTCAGTCTTGACAAGTATCGAAACAGACCGGATGTTGAACCAAATTTTAGAATAAAATTAACAGCATTAATACTAATTTGAAATTTTTGTGTGATCATCCTTCGCACTAAGAACAAAATCTGTAAAACAAAGTTTACCTCTTTTACTTTTACTTTTTTAAGTTTTAAATGAATATAATTGTTAATTTTTAAATTACTTTTTTGTGTATGATATAAACAAAGAAATAACTTAATTTTTATTAAAAAAAATAAAATTGTTTTGAAAAAATGGGTTTTTCATAAGGTGGGTCCCAAAAAAAATTAAAAACATCGTACCGGGCCGCGGTCAAAAAAATTTGGGAAACGCTGGGGTATCTAATTTTAATCAAAGTTTAAGTTTAATTAGTTTAAAATATATCTATATTTAACAAATTAATTATCAACTAAAAATAGTGAATTGTATTATCTGTATAAACTGTTGGCGCAAATTTTATTAATACTAATTAGAATTCATAAATCTAATTTTCATTAATTTTTAAAACTTATTACTGTGGATAAATTATATACAGTATGTTTCACTTCCCAGCCTCACGCCCCTGTATCTTTATCATTTATTGTCTGATAAATTTAAAAAAAATCATCATTTCATAATTATAAAGCAAAAAATGTAACATTTTTTCACAAACAGGAGATAAAGTCGATTTCTCAGCCGTCGAAATAACATTTTTCGCGAATTGATATGAAATGTAAGATTTTTCGGACTGCTTTTAGGCCGACAATACTAAAAAAAAATCGTTAATCAAAGTAGACTTAGTTTTACCGAAAAAAGCAGAATCACAAAATTAGTCTAAATCTAAATTTTGATTTAAAATTTTTAATTTTTAATAATTTTATTTTTGTCGCGATAGACGAGTAAAATTATATTTTCCACTGCCGATAAATAAAGTGGGCTTTTGCGCATTCATTTAATAACGCAAAGTAGACGTTTTCAAGCAGCAGGACTTTTCCTCAAGTTACCTACACCAGCGTGCAGGAAAATACTTTCCCGCACGCTTGAATTAAATTTAGGTATTTTCTGTGTACTTGCCAACTTTTTGTTTCTTGCACCAATCCTGAAATTTTTCATAATGTTTTTCACACTTTATCTTATATTTTTCCGGTAACAAATTCAGCGCGATAGAGCTCGCAACATCTGCTATATAGCACGGTGTACTTGCTATTTTCACTGTAGCAAGTATGAATCGACCTTGAGGCGTTTAGTTACAAATTTTGAGACCAAATTTACGCTTCTGGATCAGAAGATCATTGTTCGTCATCATCCTTGTCGGTCTCTTAAAAATATAGCCACAGTAAGGGAATCTGCGGCCGAGAATCCAGGAACTTCCGCTCGGAATCGTGGTCAGGAATTAAACATTTCCAGAAGCATTATGCAATGAAAATAATTTTTTTCGAGAAAAAAATTTAATATATTTTTTTTAATTTTTGGTTTATAATTATGAAACGACAACAGTTACAGAAAATTTAATTAATTAATTAAAATAATAATTGTAGAGAATGCTAAAATGAACAACTTATAAAGAATAAGTTTTTCTCAAAATTCCTTTATTTTTTGAGTAAACTGAGTTTTTAAATTTGAAGTATAATTTTTCCATCTTTCATAATTTTGACGTTTTAAACGTCAGTTTCATCCGAGTCTACGAAACGTTCGATTTACATTTAAAATATGATTTAAATTAAAAATAAACCATGAAAGCGTAAATATAAATTATACCGTCAAGTCGGAGAAAGTAACATGATTGCCACATCACCATTTTTACTTTCTCCGTTACGAAGTACGAGAAAGTATTGTGATCGTGATTTTTTTTCCCAAAAATTTTTTTTACGGAAATATCCGTTTTGGGGTCCCTATATGCCATTTCAACAATTTCTGGAAAAAAAAAATTGTGTCTGTGTGTGTGTGTGTGTGTGTGTGTCTGTGTGTGTGTGTGTGTGTCTGTGCGCGCTGTATCTCAAAAACTAATAGACCAATTGATATGAAACTTTGAACATAAGTTTTATTTGATACTCCGAAGAACTGAAAAGCTTTTGGTAAAATTTCGTACACCGGAAGTGGGTGTTTACCTTAACTGTTTTTTGTTTTTTGCCAATATTTTCTTAAATATGAGAAATATCACAAAAACATTTAAACAAACTTTAAAGACAATAAAGAAATGAACATCTTTTGCTTCAAAATATTTTTCATAAAATCATTGTTATTAGAGAAAAAAATTTATTTATTTTATTTTCATTTTTGGTATACAATTATGAAACGCTAATAGTTACAACAAATTTATGTTAATAATAATTGTAGAGAATGCCAAAATGAACAATTTATGAAGAATAAGTTTTTTTCGAAATCTCTTTAGTTTTTGAGTAAACTGAGTTTTTGAATTTGAAGTACATTTTTCCATCTCTCATAATTTTGACGTTTTAAACGTCAGTTTTATCCGAGTCTACGAAACGTTCGATGCACACTTAAAATATGATTTAAATTGAAAATAAACCATGGAAGCGTAAATATAAATGATACCATCAAGTCGGAGAAAGTAACATGATGGCCACATCACCATTTTTTTTGTGTGTCTGCGTGTGTGTGTGTGTCTGTGTGTGTGTCTGTCTGTGCGCGCTGTATCTCAAAAACTAATAGAGCAATTGATATGAAACTTTCAACATACGTCTTATTTGATAATCTGAAGAACTGAAAAGCTTTTGGTAAAATTTCGTACACCGGAAGCGGGTGTTTACCTTAACTGTTTTTTGTTTTTTGCCAATATTTTCTTAAATATGAGAAATATCACAAAAACATTTAAACAAACTTTAAAGACAATAAAGAAATGAACATCTTTTGCTTCAAAATATTTTTCATAAAATCATTGTTATTAGAGAAAAAAATTTATTTATTTTATTTTCATTTTTGGTATACAATTATGAAACGCTAATAGTTACAACAAATTTATGTTAATAATAATTGTAGAGAATGCCAAAATGAACAATTTATGAAGAATAAGTTTTTTTCGAAATCTCTTTAGTTTTTGAGTAAACTGAGTTTTTGAATTTGAAGTACATTTTTCCATCTCTCATAATTTTGACGTTTTAAACGTCAGTTTTATCCGAGTCTACGAAACGTTCGATGCACACTTAAAATATGATTTAAATTGAAAATAAACCATGGAAGCGTAAATATAAATGATACCATCAAGTCGGAGAAAGTAACATGATGGCCACATCACCATTTTTTTTGTGTGTCTGCGTGTGTGTGTGTGTCTGTGTGTGTGTCTGTCTGTGCGCGTTGTACCTCAAAAACTAATAGAGCAATTGATCTGAAACTTTTAACATCCGTCTTATTTGATAATCTGAAGAACTGAAAAGCTTTTGGTAAAATTTCGTTCACCGGAAGTGGGCGTTTACCTCAACTGTTTTTTGTTTTTTGCCATTATTTTCTTAAATATGAAAAATATCACAAAAACATTTTAACAAGCTTTGAAGACAACAAAGAAATGAACAACTTTTGCTTAAAAACATTTTTCATAAAATCATTTTTATTCGAGAAAAAAATGTATTATTATTTTTTTAATTTTTGGTTTATAATTATAAAACCATAATAGTTAGAGCAAATGTATGTGAATAATAATTGTAGGGAATGCTAAAATGAACAACTTACAAAGAATAAGTTTTTTTTGAATTCCCTTTAGTTTTTGAATAAATTGAGTTTTTATATTTGAAGTATAATTTTTCCATCTTTTATAATATTGACGTTTTAAACGTCAGTGTCATCCTCTCGATGTGCATTTAAAATATGATTTAAATTGAAAATAAACGATGAAAGCGTAAATATAAATGATACCATCAAGTCGGAGAAAGTAACATGATGGCCACATCACCATTTTTACTTTCTCCGTTACGAAGTACGAGAAAGTATTGTGATCGTGATTTTTTTTTCAAAATTTTTTTTTACGGAAATATCCGTTTTGGGGTCCCTAGATGCCATTTCAACAATTTCTGGAAAAAAAATTTTTGTGTCTGTGTGTGTGTGTGTCTGTGTGTGTGTGTGTGTCTGTGTGTGTGTGTGTCCGTCTGTGTGCGCTGTATCTCAAAAACTAACAGAGCAATTGATATGAAACTTTGAACATACGTCTTATTTGATAATCCGAAGAACTGAAAAGCTTTTGGTAAAAATTCGTACACCGGAAGTGGGTGTTTACCTCAACTGTTTTTTTGTTTTTTGCCAATATTTTCTTAAATATGAAAAATATCACAAAAACATTTAAACAAACATTGAAGACAACAAAGAAATGAACATATTTTGCTTGAAACAATTTTTCATAAAATCATTGCAATTCGAGAAAGAAATTTATTATTTTTTTTTTAATTTTTGGTTTATAATTATGAAACGTTAATAGTTACAGCAAATTTATGTTAATAATAATTGTAGAGAATGCCAAAATGAACAACTTCTAAAGAATAAGTTTTTTTCGAAATCTCATTCGTTTTTGAGTAAACCGAGTTTTTTAATTTGAAGTATAATTTTTCCATCTTTCATAAGTTTCACCCGAGTTTACGCAATGCTCTATGTACATTTAAAATATGATTTAAATTGAAAATAAACCATGAAAACGTAAATATAAATGATACCATCAAGTCGGAGAAAGTAACATGATGGCCACATCACCATTTTTTTGGTTGTTGTAGTTATAGATAAAGTGTGTGATATTAATCAAGTTTGTCGTGTTTTTGATTTAATCAAATAATGATCGATCAGATGGGTATAAGGGGTGAAATAAATTAATAAGCGTGCTCAAACACCGTATATTCCACCTTTTTAATTTTTGTGGAAGTATACAGCGTAACTTTCACCTGAATGTGAGCCAATTTTCACTCATGACCTATTTCACAGCGTGTATGCCTATTAATACTTTCTTTGAGTTTTCCGC
The DNA here is from genome assembly GCA_910593695.2 of Ocypus olens. Classification (NCBI taxonomy): domain Eukaryota; kingdom Metazoa; phylum Arthropoda; class Insecta; order Coleoptera; family Staphylinidae; genus Ocypus; species Ocypus olens. Next base: position 748,790 of record OU343054.1, read on the forward strand.
GGTAAAGCTAAAAAGTGATATATTATGTAAAGCATTTCTTATTATAAAAATTAATCACACAAATAATGTGTATTATAAGTGTACATTCCGAGAGTGAAAGTGGAACTATAATTATCCTGAAGTAAACGTTATTCAAATTTAAAAAATACTTTAAACTATTAACGTAAAGCGTTAACTCAAAAATAACCAAAAACTGTTATTTGTTTTTTTATACATGAATACTTTAATGCCGAGTTGGAATTACGAATGAGAAACTAAATCTGCCAAATATTCCATGTATCTGTACACCTTAAACTATTTGAATTCTTCATTAAAATTAGTTGTGGTTAAAACATGCATTTTTCAATTCATTATTTATTGGCATTGTCAGATATGTCACAATAATACAATTAATATCGAAACATGATTTCCTACATTATATCATTTATCATGTCACACACAATCAATGATTCATTGAGAAGAACTGGGAAGTTGTCTGCCTGCCTACGCATGTTATCTTGGTTTTGCAGACTAATTGGGTTTTACAGAAAGATATCGCAGAATGTAATATTGAGCAGTTTGAAATATTTATGTTGAAAGCCAATGCATAATATTGATTTTTATGGTGCCCTATAATCAATACATTGTAATTGATGCATTCGCAATTTAATTACAAATCAATAGATTTCAACAAAGTTTCCCGTTGAAATAAATATTGGTAATACTTTCAGACCATGCGTTCGCTCGACGGTCTGTTTTATTTTCGAAGTAGCGATTTTAAACAAATAGCACAATATTTGCCTTGATGCCATTTAAAAGCGTTACTAAACATTGTTATTTAACAAACTTACGCCTACAGAAAGCAAGTGCTTTTATTACTATTATTAGGTGCTAATTAAGAAAGTATTTTAACAAATGGAGAAGATTACACATAATTTAGGCAATTATCAGTAGACTTCATATTTTACTATTATTATTCTAAAATTAACAGTTGATGAAATCAAATTGCAACAACCGGTAATTTTGGCGCTATAGACGGACAGATGGCAGTAAAATGCTTAATCGACCAATTCGGGTAACTGAATGGGTTATACCCCTCATAGTGAATCCGTATCCCCATCAATGAATCTACTGCACTGATGAGGACCAAGAGTTCGAAACCGGACCGTTGCTTGTAATTATATTGTTTTTAAAACAATTGGTGTCAGACGGACAGCAGATAATGGCATACATGGTTCTTGGCGCTGGAGACGAACAGATGGCGGTAAAACGCTTAGTCGACCAATTCCGGTAATTTGTAATTAAAAACTTGTTATGTTTCATATTTATATCCTTACTTCCCAAACACGTGTTTCGGTTAAATATAGCAATTTGCAATAATACTTTTCTAAAAGTTTGTAAAATAGAACCGCAAAAATGTTGACTTTAGAAGCTTGTTTTAAACATTATTGGATTGTTATGTAAGGCTTTTAAAATGGTGTATATTTTACGATATTGTGAGGATAAAATGTCAAACACGAGTTATACGAGGACTTAAAAAGACCTATACAAATATGCAATAAAAAATAGGGTAATTAAAAAAGGTGACCTTGACTTGACCTTGGCGATACCACTCAAGGTCACTTTGGCGATACCACTCAAGGTCAAACTAATAAGATCAGTAAATATATCATTTTAAACCCTACAACTTCTATCTGAAACATTTTTACTAACACTTATAGTTTTTTAGATTTTCCGATATGTCCACTAATTTCCACATATTGTCGCACTGTGCGCCGTAAGGGGGCGCATTATAAGATTTTTTTTTAAATCAAATGTATGCAGTTTTTCCATCAGCAATTTTGCAACTAAATAAATTAGTTAAATAAATAATAAACGAAGATCCTCCCTATAAATTTCTCTCCATATTTATTCAATTATATTAATACTCCATAATTCGGGAAATCATCGAATATAAATACATTAGGACTCAAATGATTTATCTAATCGATACATGTCACATGTGGAAAGATACAATAATTTCGATGACTTGAACAAAATATACAAACGACTGCAATCGGCTTGAAATTTTACAAATTTATTCAAAATTCATTGGTGATTACGATTATATTAAGATCTGTAAACACCCCATCCCTAAATTTGGTAAAAATCCCGTTCGAATAGAGCGTGAAATTGTGAAGAAGAAAAAAATCGGTGTCCAAAAAAATATGAAAACTATTGCGATGGATTTGAAACTTGACAAATCTATTCAAAATTAATTCAAGATTACTCTACTACAAAAATTTGTAAATATCCCATCCCTAAACTTCGAGATAATCTCATTCGAACAGAGCGTACAATTGTGAAAAAGCACAATAATTTTGACGATTTGAAAGAAATATAAAAACAATTGCCATTGACTTGAAATTTTACAAATTAATTCAAAATTTATTCGAAATTATAATTTTATCAAAAACTCTGAACACCCCATTCTTAAATTTCGATATAATCCCATTCGAACGAAATGTGAAATTGTGGAAATTGTGAAAAAATACAATAATTTCGATGGCCTGAAAAAATATAAAACCAATTGCCGTCGACTTGAAATTTCACAAACATATTCAAGATTTATTCGAAATTATGATTTTATAAAACAACTCCAAACACCCCATTCCTAAAATTTGATATAATCCCATTCGAATAGAGTGTGAAATTTTGAAAAAAATCCTAATAAAATATGAAAACAATAGTCATCGATTTGAAATTTCACACATCTATTCAGAATTAATTTAGAATTATGCTATTATAAAAATCTGTAAACACTTCACCCTAAATTTCGAGATAATTCTATTTGAACACAGCGTGGAAATTGTGGAAAATTGTGGAAAAGTACAATAATTTTAGTAACTCGACAAGAATATAAAAACAGGTGCCATCGACTTGAAATTTTACAAATTTATTCGGAATTACGATGTTATAAAAAAAAAACTTTAAACTCCCATTCCTAAAGTTGGATATTATCCCATTCGAACAGATGTTGAAATTGTGAAATAAAGCAATAATTTCGTCGACTTGAAAGAAATGCAAAAACAATTTATTACACCTATAACTTTGTGCCAAATCGCCGAAGGAACTTGGTTTTTAAGTCCTGCACAGGTAATTGAACACGTTTTTTTTGTTCATGGGTTGAAGGGTTCAGAAAAAGAATCATTCCAATCTGAGTTTACCCCCTTAAAGTAGATCCAAAATGAGATTTTTTTCCGAAAGTATCATCAAGTTTGGTTGAAAAGTCGCTGAGTTATGTGCGAAAAACCTCAAAATGCACTTTTTTTAACAAACACCCATAACTTGGTGCCAAATCGTCGTAAGAACTTCGTTCTTCGAGTCCTGCATAGGGAACTGATCAAATCTTAATGCCTTTATGGTTAATCGAGTTGACAAAATTTTTCCAACTCCATAGACATCGCCAAAGTTGGACATGGTTTCCTGAAAAAACATCATCATGTGCTAAAGAGGATCGGAAGGGGTTAGGCTTAAGTTCGCATACATGACTTTAAAGAAGACACTTCAAAGTTTTTCGCTCTTAAAGATTAATCAAAATCAATTAAAAATACGCCGAGTTTTGGCGGTTTGAAAATGGTCGAAATTTCACGAATTTCAAGTGTTTCATTTTCTTTCCACCAGTGTATAAAAACAATTTCAACCAACTTAAAATTACACAAATCTATTCAAGATTCATTTGGGATTTTGATTATATAAAAATCTGTAAACACCTCATCTCTAAATTTTATCAAAATCCCATTCAAATAGATCGTGAAATTTTGAAGAAAAAATTCAATAATAATTTCGGCGCCCTAAAAATATAATAATCATTGCAATCGATTTTAAATTTGACAAATCTATTCAAAATGAATTCGGGATTACTCTACTACAGCGTAGTAGGGTGAGGCAAAAACAAAGATGCCGTGCGTGTTGCACTACTTATTCTAATAGAGGAAGCAAATATTCCGTTGCTTTTTCGGCCCAATTTTCTTCCGTTGCCTCACCGCCGAACATCCACGAGCTGCCGCTGCTCTACTACAAAAATCTATAATCATCACATTCCCAAACTTCGAGATAATCTCATTCGAACAGAGCGTACAATTATGGAAAAGCACAATAATTTAGATGACTTGAATAAAAATATAAAAACAATTTCCATCGGCTTGAAATTTCAGAAATTTATTTAAAATTAATTCAGAATTATGATTTTATAAAAATATTCCAAATACCCCAATCCTAAATTTCGATATATTTTGATTCGAACGAAGTGTAAAATTGTGAAAAAAGCAATAATTTCGGCGTTCTAATAAAATATGAAAACAATAACCATCGATTTAAAATTTCATAAATTTATTCAGAATTCATTTAGAATTACGCTACTTTAAAAATCTGCAAAAATCTGTAAAAAAACCCTATCACTTAACTTTGAAATATTTAATTTCATTTGAACAGAGTGAAAAATACAATAAATTTGATGGCTTGAATAAAAAATAAAAAACTATTGCCTTAGACTTGTAATTATACAAATCTATTCAAAATTCTTTTGTGATTACGATTCTGTAAAAAACCTGTAAACACACCATCCCTAATTGGGCCAAAATCCCGATTGAATTTCGGCGTCCTAAAAGACATGAAAATTATTGTAATCGATTTGAAATTTGACATATCTATTCAAAATTGATTCGGAATTACTCTACAAAAAAATCTCTAAGCACTCCATCCCTAAACTTCGAGATAGTCTTATTCGAATAGAACGTACAATTGTGGAAAAATACAATAATTTCGACAACTTGCAAAAAATGTAAAAACTATTGCTATCGACTGGAAATTTCACAAATCTATTCAAAATGTATTCGAGATTACGATTCCATAAAAACTTATGAGCACCTCCTTCCTAAATTTCGAGATAATTCTATTTGAACAGAGCGTAAAATTGTGGAGAAATACAATAATTTCCTTGAACTGAAAAAATTATAAAACAATTACCATCGACTTGAAATTTTACAAATCTATTCAAAATTCATTTGGGATTACGATTCTATAAACAACTGGAAACATGCCATCCCTAAATTTCACCAAAATCCCATTCGAATAGAGCGTGAAACTGTCAAAGCAATGATTTCCTAAAAAATATGAAAACTATTAAAATCGATTTGAAAATTGACAAATTTATTCAAAATTAATTCGGGATTACTTTACTACAAAAATCTGTAAACACCCCATCCCTAAACTTCGAGATTATCTCATTCGAACAGAGTGGAAAAACACAATAATTTCGATGACTGGAAAGAAATATAAAAACAATTGTCATCGATTTGAAATTTTACAAATCTATTCAGAACTAGTTCAGAATTAGCCTACTACAACAATCTGTAAAAACTCTATCAGTTAATTTTGAAATAATTTCATTCGAACAAGGTGTAGAATTGTGGAAAAGTATAATAAATTTGATGACTTGAAAAAATTATAAAAACAATTTCCATCGACTTGAAATTTCATAAATCTATTCAAAATATATTTGAGATTACGATTCCATAAAAATCTCTAAGCATCCCACCATAAATTTTGAGATAATTTGAACAGAGCGTTAAATTGTGGAAAAATACAATCATCGTATCATCAAGACGGGTTAATCGACTCGAATTGTCTGAGACAGGGCAGAAAGACCTATGGTCGTTAGCTCAGACAGGAACGTACTAACCCCTTTAATATAATTATGCATAATGTAATATAAAGTAATAATGTATATTGTAATAGGAGTATAATGTAATAATGTGCGTACCTGTAATAAAGATACAGACAGTAACTTGACAACAATATAAAAATAATTGCCATCGACTTGATATTACACACATTTATTTAAAATTAATTTTGGATTGCGATTCTGTAAAAATCTATAAACACCCTATCCCTAAATTTTGAGATTTTGAGACATTCGTACAGAGACTGAAATTATAGAAAAAAACAGTAATTTCGCCGACTACTTAAAAATATTTAAACAATCGCCATCGACTTGAAGTTCCGGAAATCTATTAAAAATTTATTAGAGATTACGATTCCATAAAAATTTGTTAACAGTTCTTATCTAAATTTCGAGATAATTCTATTTGAAGAGAGCGTGAAAGGAGGAAAACAATAATTTTAGCGACTTGACAAAAATAGAAAAACAATTGCTATCGATTTGCAATTACACAAATCTATTTAAAATTTATTTGGCATTAAGATTCCACAAAAATCTATAAATACCCAATAATTAAATTTCGAGATAATGCCTTTTGAATCGATCGCGTAATTATGAAAAATGTAATAATTTCAGTGACCCAGAAAAAATATAAAAAATTTACATCGACTTGAAATTTCATAGATCCATTCAAAATTTATTCGAAATTACGAGTCGGTAAAAATCTCTAAGTACCTCACCCTAAATTTCAAGATAATTCTATTTGAACAGAGCGTGAAATTGAGAAAAATACAATAATTTTGATGACTTGAGAACATTTAAAAAACAATTACTATCGACCTGAAATTTCGCGAAATTAATTATATTATAAGTTATATTGTATACTAGGTGCTTTATATTAAATTAAATTATGAATAAAAATATTATATTTTAATTATTTTCATTACCGGAAAATTACTTAATACCGTCTTAAAAAATAGTGGGGGAGGGGGGCTATAAGAGAATCTAGTAGTCAGAGCACCAACTACCCTAAGGCCGACCCTGACTGCAGTATCCATTAGGTAGAGCCGTCCCAAAATGGCGCGACACCTGTGGATAAAGTTTGCGCAGAGCAAGAAATTATTCGAGAGAACGCGATAACAAATCTACGCGTGGACGCATCAGCGAATTGAATATGAATCATTTCGCGACCGATTCTGTGTCTATATTTACATTCTACTCATGCAACGCTCGGTGAATAATTATAAGTTTCCTGCTCGCCCTCTCTTGAAATTTAGGATGTTCACTGCGCAACGCATCACGACATTTTGGGACGGCTATAACAGCTGCACTTGAATTATCCACTCTAAATAATTTACTGTTCCTTATCAGCATGAAGCAAATTTAGCAGAAGGGTGTTTCAAATTGCGCGTTTTATTTTTAAGAATAAATAAAACACATAACTTCCATTCGTTTTCGAAAACTTTGTATTGGTAATTGAAGTATTAGTAATGACATTTATATACCAAAAACAATATCTGCCAAATGGCCTCCTCTTGCAGCTTCGCAGATGTCCACTCTTTTGTTAAAATTTTCAATGACATTTCGATATAATTGAGGCTCTATCTCAGCAATGACACGAATAATTTCAATTTTCAAGTTCAGGAATCGTCTCTGGATTATTCTTATAGATCTGGCTTTTCACGTAACCCCAAAGAAAATAATCCAAAGGTGATAAATCACAAGATCTTGCTGGCTAATTAACATCACCATTTCTGCTGATAACACGTCCAGGAAATTTGGTACGCAATAAAGTTATTGTAAGTACAATGAGGTGTAGCTTCATCCTGTTGAAACCAAATGTCCTCTACATCAAAATTCATTATTAGGCCACAAAAATTCGGTTATCAGTCGACGATATCGGTTACCATTGATAGTTACAGCTTCACCAGCAGGATTTTGAAAGAAGTTAGGTCCAATTACACCACCTGACCATAATGCACACCAAACAGTGACTCGTTTCGGATGCATTAGTGGATTTTCCTCAGCCCAGATACGGCAATTTTGTTTATTAACAAAGCCACCAAGTTCAAAATATGCCTCATCGGAAAACATAATTTTTTGAGAAAAATCAGCTGGTTTGACAAGTGAACGAAGTTTTAAATGATCTAATGGTTTTAGTTCCTGTGTTATTTGAACCTTATATGCCTTCAGAGCGAAATCCTTGTGTAAAAATCCGTCATGTTGTTGATACATTAAGTCCAACTTGTTGTGAACGTCGTCTAATGGACACTTCAGGGTCTTCAGCAACACTTTCACGAACCACATCAATATTTTCTTGTGAACGATCGCTCCGACTGTATTTTTTAGTGTTTTGATATTCCACCGAAATTTTTTTAATAATTCGACAGATGGACGTAATTTTCTAAAAACACTTTTCACAGAACGCTGATTTTCATAAAATAATTCAACAATTGGAACGCGTTGTTGTATCGTGCACGAAGCCATTTTTATAAATGTCACGAATTCAGTGAGCCATCTATATTTTATTTATCTTAAAAAAACCGCGCAATTTGAAACACCCTTTAGTGAAAATATTGTATACTTTGATCAATAGATGTTTACGTGCACGTCATAGATAGCTGAATCCAGCTCCGACAACATTTTTACACGTTTACTCTCTCTACGATAAGTTAAATTAGACGCAATCATATGTGTACGTATATCGTTCAAGGCGAGAAAACTTAGTCTTCGGTAATGACGCACACGCAAAGATCCACTGATCAAACTATACCACCAAATTTTCATTAAACACCAGTTCAAACTGACATAGGTACAAGTTTGCGTTCAATAAACATCAGTAGTCTGAAATATAACCTCTGTAAACAATAAAAAAAAACATTTAGATTTGTGTGCATACGGTATTCCCGTATTTCTTACATACATAAATCATACATTTATTCACGTCGAGTCACGGAAATTCTTCGCGTGTTGTGTAGGTCAATGCAAGGAAAAGCAGAAAATGAACTTGACATGTATTAGCTATTTGCATTCCCTATGCAATTGTGGCGATGGCTTCTATTAACAGTCATTAATAATAGAGTTCCCACTTGGCCGCGGCATAAAATACTCGTTTCACTCGAGTACGTTCCGCAAATGGAATAATCTGATTGAATAACAGTTCACATACGAATTTCATGGTTGTTGGTTTACAGAAATGTTATTTCTATACTTTTGTGGTCAAATACTGTTTGTAATGAAATTCTTAAAATATTAAATATAAACGAAAAGTAGCTTGAATATATAAATATTCATTTTCAATTTTTACTAATTAAGAAAACAATCATTAAATTTATTATTGTCGGTGGGTATAATAATTTCAATTGTCAGTGGGTAACTCCACTCAATTAGAGATTTTTTTTTAAATTTTTAACGCGTAGAGACAGATATCGCTTATCTGTTTTAAATTCTTAAATTTAACCATTTTTCTGCCTAAAAAGCCCAATTTTAATCAATCATACTACTACAATATCAGACTACAAATACAGAAATTTAATGTTTACAAATTATTGTTAGTATGATTAATCTGATAAATGGCTATCGACCAGAGGTATTTCAGTCCCATCAATCTAATTTTGTAATATAATTAAATAAATAATGGACGAAGATTCTCCGTATATAGCTGAATTAAAAGTAGTTTGCGTTTCTTCCTAAAAATATTGTCACCAAGTTGTTAATTTTTTCGAAGAACTTTCTTTGCAGAGAAAATTCGTGATTAGAAGAAAAATATTGTCTACGAGACGTTCACTTCTTCAAAAAAATTCTGAATAGAAAATTTTCGTTTCTTCAAAAAATATTGTTGTCTGCAAGTTGTTAATTTCTTCAAAAAGTTTCCTTTCTTTGAATATAATACTTGTGATTTAAAAAAGAAAGTTGTTTACAAAATGTTTCTTTTCTCTGAATAGAAAATTGTTGTTTCTTCAAAAAATATTGTTGTCTTCAAGTTGTTTATTTCTTCGAAGATCTTCTGTCTTTGCAGCGAAAATTCATAAAGTAAAGAAAAATGTTGCCCACAAGACGTTCGTTTCTTCAAAATTTTCTGAATTGAAAATGTTCGTTTCTTCAAAACAATATTGTCTGCAAGTTGTTTATTTCGTTAAAAAATGTTCCTTTTTCGAATAGAAAACTTGTGATTTAATGAAAAAAGTTGTCTACAGGGTCATTTGTTTTTTCAAAATTTCTCTGATTATAAAGTTTTCGTTTCTTCCTGAAAATATTGTCACCAAGTTGTTAATTTTTTCGAAGACCTTCCTTTCTTTGCAGAGAAAATTCGTGATTTGAAGAAAAATATTGTCTACAAGACGTTCACTTCTTCAAAAAAATTCTAAATAGAAAATTTTCGTTTCTTCAAAAAGCATTGTTGCCCGCAAGTTGTTAATTTCTTCAAAAAGTTTTCTTTCTTTGAATATAAAACTTGTGATTTAAAAAAGAAAGTTGTTTACAAAATGCTTTTAAAGTTGTTTATTTCTTCGAAGATCTTCTGTCTTTGCAGAGAAAATTCATAAAGTAAAGAAAAATATTGTCCACAAGACGTTCGTTTCTTCAAATTTTTCTGAATTGAAAATGTTCGTTTCTTCAAAATAATATTGTCTGCAAGTTGTTTATTTCGTTAAAAAATTTTCCTTCTTCGAATAGAAAACTTGTGATTTAACGAAAAAAGTTGTCTACAGGGTCATTTGTTTTTCAATTTCTCTGATTATAAAGTTTTCGTTTTTTCCTAAAAATATTGTCACCAAGTTGTTAATTTTTTCGAAGACCTTCCTTTCTTTGCAGAGAAAATTCGTGATTAGAAGAAAAATATTGTCTACGAGACGTTCACTTCTTCAAAAAAATTCTGAATAGAAAATTTTCGTTTCTTCAAAAAATATTGTTGTCTGCAAGTTGATAATTTTTTCAAAAAGTTTCCTTTCTTTGAATATAAAACTTGTGATTTACAAAAAAAAGGTGTTTACAAAATGCTTCTTTTCTCTGAATAGAAAATTGTTGTTTCTTCAAAAAAATATTGTTGTCTTCAAGTTGTTTATTTCTTCGAAGATAATCTGTCTTTGCAGCGAAAATTCATAAAGTAAAGAAAAATGTTGCCCACAAGACGTTCGTTTCTTCAAAATTTTCTGAATTGAAAATGTTCGTTTCTTCAAAACAATATTGTCTGCAAGTTGTTTATTTCGTTAAAAAATGTTCCTTCTTCGAACAGAAAACTTGTGATTTAATGAAAAAAGTTGTCTACAGGGTCATTTGTTTTTTCAAAATTTCTCTGATTATAAAGTTTTCGTTTCTTCCTGAAAATATTGTCACCAAGTTGTTAATTTTTTCGAAGACCTTCCTTTCTTTGCAGAGAAAATTCATGATTTGAAGAAAAATATTGTCTACGAGACGTTCACTTCTCCAAAAAATATTGTTTGTCTGCAAGTTGGTAATTTCTTCAAAAAGTTCCCTTTCTTTGAATATAAAACTTGTTATTATAATTATTATAATGCGTAAGGCAATGTTTCACTTATATATGCATCTGTATTTAATTTAACTTTATTTCATTTGTAACTTCAATTGCTATTATATTACCCTGTTAATGGATCATGATATCTGTTGGGAAATAAATATTATTATTATTATTATTGTGATTTAAAAAAGAAAGTTGTTTACAAAATGCTTCTTTTCTCGGAATAGAAAATTGTTGTTTCTTCAAAAAAATATTGTTGTCTTCAAGTTATTTATTTCTTCGAAGATCTGTCTTTGCAGAGAAAATTCATAAAGTAAAGAAAAATATTGTCCACAAGACGTTTGTTTCTTCAAAATTTTCTGAATTGAAAATATTCGTTTCTTCAAAATTTTCTGACTTGAAAATATTCGTTTCTTCAAAATAATATTGTCTGCAAGTTGTTTATTTCGTTAAAAAATGTTCCTTCTTCGAATAGAAAACTTGTGATTTAACGAAAAAAGTTGTCTACAGGGTCATTTGTTTTTTCAAAATTTCTCTAATTATAAAGTTTTCGTTTTTTCCTAAAAATATTATCACCAAGCGGTCAATGGCCATTTGTAGCTCTTTTGTAAACTGAGTTTCAATAAATTGTATTACTACTACTATTGTCACCAAGTTGTTAATTTTTTCGAAGACCTTCCTTTCTTTGCAGAGAAAATTCGTGATTTGAAGAAAAATATTGTCTACGAGACGTTCACTTCTTCAAAAAAATTCGGAATAGAAAATTTTCGTTTCTTCAAAAAATATTGTTGTCTGCAAGTTGTTAATTTCCGACAGGGATCGAACCTGCAACCTCCAGATCTCCGGTCTGGGATGCTACCAGTTGCACCACAGAGGCCACACAGTTTCATCGAATAATTTTTGTTTTCGAATAATATTAAATTGAAACAATATAAATCGTAAACTAGACAAACCAAATAATCAGTTGTAATAATTTAAGGGGGTAAGTGCCGTGTCGAAAATCGATGCATTTTTGATGGTCAGCATATACATAATTCTGAAGTTAAAATCAAATATTAAGAAATGATATTTTGCACACTTGAAAAGAAATGGTTAAACTATTATACAAACTGTATAATTTATCCTGAAAATTACCAATATTGGATGGATATCTGGAGGTTTTCTCTGCAAAAAACTAAAAATGTAATGTTACAGAAAAATAGTTTATAACTTTGAAAACAATATGTACGTAATAAAATTATCATTGGTTATCAAATAAAGTCGCAAAAACGTAAGAGCTGCACCTCTGCAAACACGAATTTGCTTCATTTTCGCCGTTGTAATGAACGCCACCTGAATGAAACATTTTGTATCAAACCTGGAGGCGTGTACAAACAAATTTACGTACTCGGTAAAATTTCGGGCCCAAGATTGTGGCGATTATCATTTTCTATCAGACCATTCTGGTCTAACTCTGGCGCGAGGCACTTACACCCTTAATGTGCTGAACGAGTTAACTCGTGATAATAAAGCAAACGGCTAATTCTAAGAACAATTTACATACGTTGTATAGAGAGTTAAGTAATAAAAAAATATCGTTTTCAGTGAAATTTAAGCTTTAGTACGTTCCACAATTAGAATAGAAAACGTATATTTTTGGAATAATTACAAAACACTTGTCAACCTTATGGGCTTGGCCAATTACAGCATTTATAGAATGATCTGCGGTTTATAAATAGACGACTCCAAAAAGAGGCATAAGTGCAACAGATTACCGCATTAATGATAATGTTAATTGAGTGTTTCCTGTCCGCATAATCACGAATGAGATCATTGATAGTTTCGCGATTTCTATGGCCAGGCCTAAATTCGATGTTCGTTCATCGCCTTGAACACTTTATGGCATTACATTTTCATATTAATCAACTTACATCATCGGCTTTGACCTTTAAGACCGCGCAACACCTTTTTTTTCATGAAGTGTGTTGTGTTTTTCCAGTTCGTTGGATTATAAAATAGCCAATTAAGCGCAATCATTGATTATTAAATGAATATCTAATTAATTTATGTGGTAAATTTCGAAACTAGCTTAATTTTAGATTTTTTGGTCCCGTCTATCAAATTGTCCTCAGTATTAATATTTGGGGTTTTGGGTTAGCTGAGGTCATTCGCGAATAATAATGTAATAAATATTGCCTATACGGGTGCCTGAAAAGTAATGCCGGTGCTTTTGGGATTTGATCGAGGTAATAAAAAATCGTAAATTGAAAGAGGCATTTTTTTAAAGTGTCCAACATTGAAAAAAGACGGACGGAAGCGGACGCTCAATTGCCCCGCCATGATCCTAGAAGTTTTAAATATGCCGTAAACTTACGAGCGTTCATCAGATCAAAGTGATTCAGTTCAAAATTCGAGAAGTATTTGGAGATGTTTGCAGAAAAACAGAATGTTTGCCCAGTAAATTTGAAAAGTTGGAAAGTTTTAGGTAAGTGGCAAATGTTTTCCTATTTTGGTTTTACCTCTGAAAAAACGCATCTTTTGAAAGATGATTTCCTTTGTTCTCGTAGGATTATTTTGAAATAAAATCATTAACCAATAGAGATATCTATTTTTGAAGATTTTCGTTTTAATTTTTTGAGCACTTGAAAGAGAACATCGCAGAAAAAAATATAAAACGCTCCGACAAAATTCTATAAGTAAAATTCTCAATGATCTAAGTATCGCTTGTTCGAAATCAATTTTGTAAATACCAATTACTTTATTATATTGGATCCGCCATTTTGTTTTGTGAATTCTCAATTTCAGATTCTGATTCAGCGACCTCAAAAACCCCTGTATCCGAAATTTTATAAAAAATGACATGTTTTATCCGCCCTATTGGATTGGCCATTCTGTTTTTCAAAATTTTTTATTTCAGATTTTAAATCAGTGACCACGAAAAACTATATATCCGAATTTTCATGAATCAAATAAAATTTTTTATAATTTTAATTTTTTTATAAATTAAATTTTTTTATAACACAAATAACATAATTATTTGTTGGAAATCTAAACAAATTAACTTAACTAAAATTGGATTACCACTAGTTTTTTTTTCGGAATTTTACGTCAAAATTCGTTGCTTTGCAAAATGCACACTTTCTTCGATTTTTTTTCAATTTTCCTAAAAACCCCTCAATGGGTTTTATTAAAATTTTCAGGAAGGATTCTAGACATTTGTACCTATGAAATAAACGAAAAATCCAAAATTGGGTTTTCACTAGTTTTTTCGGAATTTTACATGAAAATTCTGAATTCTGACCTCTTAATGACTGTTATTAAAATTTTCAAGAAACATTCTAGACATATGTACCTATGAAATAAACGAAAAACCAAAATTGGGTTATCAATGTTTATTTTTTCGGAATTTTACATGAAAATTCGTGGTTTTGCAATATGCGTATTTTCTACAAGGTTTTTTTTTATTTTCCTGAAAACCCCTCAACGGATTTTATTAAAATTTTCAGGAAACATTCCAGACATATGTACCTACGAAATAAACTAAAAATCAAAATTGGTTATCACTAGTGTTTTCGGAAACGTGAAAACTCAAGTCTTCGCAAAATGCGCACTTTATACGAGATTTTTCAATTTTCCTGGAAAACCTTCATTAATTTTATTAAAATTTTCAGGAAACATTCTAGACATATGCACCTATGGAATAAACGAAAAATCAAAAATTGGGTTTTCACTAGTTTTTTCGTAATTTTACGTCAAAATTCGTGGCTTTGCAAAATGCACACTTTCTAGGAGATTTTTCAATTTTCCTGAAAACCCCTAAATGAATTTGATTCAAATTTTCAGAAAACATTCTAGACATATGTATCTATGAGATAAACTAAAAACCCAAAATTCGTGGTTTTGCAATATGCGCACTTTCTACAAGGTTTTTTTATTTTCCTGAAAACCCCTCTATGGATTTGATTAAAATTTTCAGGAAACATTCTAGACATATGTACCTATGAAATAAACTAATAACCAAAATTGGTTATCACCTGTGTTTTCGGAAATTTACGTGAAAACTCATGGTTTTGCAGAGTGCGCACTTTCTACGAGATTTTTGAATTTTCATGAGAACCCCTCATTGCTTTTTATTAAAATTTTCAGGAAACATCCTAGACATATGCACCTATGGAATAAACGAAAAATCCTAAATTGGGTTTTCACGAGTTTTTTCGGAATTTTACGTGAAAGTTCGTGGCTTCGCAAAATGCACACTTTCTACGAGATTTTTTCAATTTTCCTGAAAACCCCTAAATACATTTGATTAAAATTTTCAGAAAACATTCTAGACATTTGTATCCATGAAATAAACTATTAACCCAGAGTTGGGTTATCACTGTTTTTTTTATTTTTACATGAAAATTCGTGGTTTTGCAAAATGCGCACTTTCTACAAGGTTTTTTTTATTTTCCTGAAAACTCCTTGATGGATTTTACTAAAATTTTCAGGAAACATTCTAGACATATGTACCTATGAAATAAATTGAAAACCAAAATTGGTTATCACTAGTGTTTTCGGAAATTTACGTGAAAACTCGTGGCTTTGCAAAATGCGCACTTTCTACGAGATTTTTCAATTTTCCTGAAAACCCCTCATTGATTTTTATTAAAATTTTCAGGAAACATTCTAGTCATATGCACCTATGGAATAAACGAAAAATCCAAAATTAGGTTTCCACTAGTTTTTTTCGGAATTTTACATGAAAATTCGTGGCTTTGTAAAATGCACACTTTCTACGAGATTTGTTCAATTTTTCTGAAAACCCCTAAATGGATTTTATTAAAATTTTCAGGAAACGTTCTAGACATATGTACCTATGAAATAAACTAAAAACCAAAATTGGTTATCACTAGTGTTTTCGGAAACGTGAAAACTCGTGTCTTCGCAAAATGCGCACTTTATACGAGATTTTTCAATTTTCCTGGAAACCCTTCATTAATTTTATTAAAATTTTCAGGAAACATTCTAGACATATGCACCTATGGAATAAACGAAAAACCCAAAATTGGGTTATCATTTGTTTTTTCGGAATTTTACGTGAAAATTCGTGGCTTCGCAAAATGTACACTTTTTACAAGGTTTTTTCTATTTTCCTAAAAACCCCTTAATGGATTTTATTAAAATTTTCAGAAAACATTATAGACATTTGTATCCTCGAAATAAACTAAAAATCTAAAGTTAGATTATCACTGTTTTTTCTTCCGGAATTTTACATGAAAATTCGTGGCTTTGCAAAATGTGCACTTTCCACGAGATTTTTAAATTTTATTGGAAACCCATCGTTGATTTTTATTAAAATTTTTAGGAAACATTCTAGGCGTATACACCTATGGAATAAACGGAAAATCAAAAATTAGGTTTCCACTAGTTTTTTCGGAATTTTACGTGAAAATTCATGGCTTTACAAAATGCACACTTTCTAGGAGATTTTTTCAATTTTCCTGAAAACCCCTAAATAAATTTAATCAAAATTTTCAGAAAACATTCTAGACATTTGTATCCACGAAATAAACTAAAAATCCAAAGTTGGATTATCGCTGTTTTTTTTTCGGAATTTTTCATGAAAATTCGTGGTTTTGCAAAATGCGCACTTTCTACAAGTTTTTTTATTTTATTTTCCTGAAAACCCCTTAATGGATTTTATTTAAATTTTCAGGAAACATTCTAGACATATGTACCTATGAAATAAACTAAAACCCAAAATTGGTGTTTTGGGAAATTTACGTGAAAACTCGTGGCTTTGCAAAATGCATACTTTCTACGAGATTTTTCAATTTTCCTAAAAACCCCTCATTGATTTTTATTAAAATTTTTAGGAAACATTCTAGACATATGCACCTATGGAATAAACGAAAAATCAAAAATTGGGGTTTCATTAGTTTTTTCAGAATTTTACGTGAAACTCGTGGCTTTGCAAAATGCGCACTTTCCACGAAATTTTTAAATTTTCCTGAAAACCCTTTATTGGTGTTTATTAAAATTTTCAGGAAACATTCTAGACATATGCACCTTGGGAATAAACGAAAAATCAAAAATTGGGTTTTCACTAGTTTTTTCGGAATTTTACGTGAAAATTCGTGGCTTTGCAAAATGCGCACTTTCTACGAGATATTTTCAATTTTCCTGAAAACCCCTAAATGAATTTGATTAAAATGTTCAGAAAACATTCTAGACATTTCTATCCACGAAGTAGACTTAAAATCCAAAGTTGGATTATCACTGTTTTTTTCCGGAATTTTACGTGAAAATTCGTGGTTTTGCAAAATGCGCACGCACTTTCTACAAGGTTTTTTTTATTTTCCTGAAATTTTCCTAAAATTTTCAGAAAACATTTTACACATATGTACCTATGAAATAAACTAAAAACAAAAATTGGTTACCACTAGTGTTTTTGGAAATTTACGTGAAAACTTGTAGCTTTGCAAAATGCGCACCTTCTACGAGATTTTTCAATTTTTCTGGAAACTGTTCATTGATTTTTATTAAAATTTTCAGGAAACATTTTATAGACATATGCACCTATGGAATAAACGAAAAATCCAAAATTGGATTTCCACTAGTTTTTTCGGAATTTTACGTGAAAATTCGTGGCTTTGGAAAATGCGCATTTTCTACGAGATTTTTTCAATTTTTCTGGACACCTCTTAATAAATGGTATTAAAATTTTCAAAAAACATTCTAGACATATGTTCTCATGGAATAAATTGAAAAAAACATAATTGGGTTATCACTAGTTTTCTTTTTCAATTTTCCTGAAAACCCCTCAACGTATTTTAATAATTTTTTTAGGAAACATTTATACCCGGGCGCGCAGCTAGGGGGCTGGCTATCGGGATCGAGCCCCCTCCCCCTCCACTTCGTTTATCTTTTACTGTTTGAAGGGTGGGTTAGAGCCCACCCGCCATCCTCCATATTAATTATAACTTAACTACAAACCCTGTTTCCCGTGATTGTTAAATTGAAAGATGGCAACATTTTTATACTGCCAGTTCGAATCAAATTCAAGAACAAAAATAGAGGGTTATCATTTAAAAATAATATGAATTGCGTCATTACTCAAAAATAAATGACAACTGAAAATTGACTTTCGTGCAAAAATGTGTATTTTTATCAAAGAAAAACGACCTGTTCGAGAATTTTTTTCAAAAATATTTTATTTCGGTATTACTGAATTTATTCCGTACTTTAGGCGCGCATTGTATAACAAACACCTATATTGAAATACACTTTTCAATAAGGACTGGCCCTCCAGGAAAATTTGCCACCCCCACTCTTGAACGTACGCTGCGCCACTGGGCGCTTTATCTAAGAGATTTTCAAAAACCTAAAATTTAAGCTATATTTGACTATATAGTTGTTAAATTTGTATCTAAAAAATGTAGGAGTTTATGATAAATATTTATTGTCTTCAAAATTTTTAAAATACGTTTGTATTTAAATAAATAGCTACAATTTTGAGTTTCTTATTAGTGTTAGTAACAGAAATTTTTTAAATGGACGACCCCAAATCTGAAGTTTCTGTTGTAATTTCATAAAAAACAATACTTTTTCATGTGAAGAAAGCAAACTCGAGAAATGAAGGGGCACAGTGTATTTGTCAATTTATGGTAACGGAGATGAGATGGAAATAGTTTCCAAAAATTGCCAAAAAGGAAAAGTGCTCATTTTCCAAACATTTTTTCGTAATAATGTGTAGTTGCACGATGCAGTCTTTAAAATTATAACGTGCGATGCAACTTAGATAGAGATAGGAGGAATGGTTTTAAGAATGTATTGATACGAAAATGTGCTTCATTTAAAATATATTGTTCTAATAATATGTGATAGGCTGAAACAATAATTGCCTGTTGAAGTCATTTATAAAAGTGTCTCAATAAATGTATTCTCTCTCTCTCTAATATGTGGAATATTTTCAGTATCACTAAAATTTTGCCAATTTTCTTCTTATTTTGGCATTTGTAATTGGAATTTACTCGCAAAGGTGATTTGCATGTATGAAAAAGCATGAAAAAATCAAAGAGGAAACCGGAATTAGATGCTTACAGAAATAATAATTTCTGAAATTTTTCATACTAATTATTACATCTCAATTACCATTATTAAAAAAATGCTGCAGCGAGCATGTAAATTCAGAAGCTGAACTTCAGTTATCAGCGTTAATTCTTCCTCGATAACAATTTCCTTAAAATTCCTTAAATCTCGAGAATTATTTGAATCTGGAAGAGTTTCGGCATTTGTAATAAACGAAAAAATAGCACGCGTTATTTAATCTGGTGACTTTTGACATCGGTGTAGTCACCGCGTATTTTTAGATTCGGTTGCAGCATTTTGTTTTTAATTTAAATGAAACCTTGCCGTACTACGCGATCTGGCACAAAACAAGTCATTTACGTTTACAGCTGTCATAAAAAAATAATTTATCCATATCCGCACCTTGTATTATTATTGATTTTGTCATGCGAACAGGTGAAATTTGATGAGCATAGTAATCGATTATTTTACCTATTTAGAGCAATATACTCGAGATTCTTTGTCTTAAGGTCATAAAAACATTGCAGTAATGACATCACGCTCGTTATGCAATTTAACATACGAGTTCTGCGAGGAAATGGATATTATTGTTATTTTATATACATATATTAATTACAAATAAAACTGAAGTGATAAAAATTTGGCGGCAACATTTGTTACATTTATACTTCAAATAAAAGAAATCTTACCTTAATAAATATATTCGCACGCACGTAAAATACAAATCCACAGATGTAACACAAAGAATTCACTCGTTTTAAAAATCACTGTCGAATCGGTTCGTTTAAAGTTTATTTGTTTTCAGCACATGTAATTCGGTCGTAAGAATTCGAATGAGCGCGTTTCCTCAGCAAAGTTGCGCCAGCAACTGGTTGGCTGTTGGCTGAATGTGGCGGCCCCTGCTTGGCGATGCGGTCATCGGCGCATATACAAAACCTCACCAGGTAAGTATCATACTATCACCTGTGCACAACATACTAACAAATACTATTGTCTGCTCCTTTGTGACACCATGCGGTGCAACCCCAGAAATGCGCATTCACATGTGTGTGTGGATGCATTTTTTACCTTTTGTGCGTTTCGTTCTTTATCCTCGCAGGTCGTATGGGAATGCATTGATTTCCCAAAGAATAAAATAACGTATTACCATACCTTCACCATAGTTAAATCTTTACTACAATAATAAAAAAAAAATTGTCTATGAAGTAAGAATGTAATTCTTTTAGTTATTTAGTTTCCTACATTTCTTTATTTAGAATATTATACAGCGTGTTCGATTAAGGGTGACCACCGAAAACTCCTGGACATCGAAATTTAAGAATAAAAAATATATACTTAAGTGGACATGAGAAAATTCTGGAAATGTTTTTTTTAAGTTCCGCATTTCGCCGCAAGGGGGCGCAATTGTTACAGTCAATCATAAAATTAAGGATTACTCCGAAAATTCTCATATTAAACTATAACTCTCAAAA
Organism: Ocypus olens; assembly: GCA_910593695.2. Classification (NCBI taxonomy): domain Eukaryota; kingdom Metazoa; phylum Arthropoda; class Insecta; order Coleoptera; family Staphylinidae; genus Ocypus; species Ocypus olens. Next base: position 769,470 of record OU343054.1, read on the forward strand.
CATCATTAGAAAGCCAGAAAAATTCCTCATAATTTCTGTCTCTGACATTCATAAGAGTGGGGGAAGCTCCTGAATGTCTGATTCATCTAATCGTTGTATCTTTCTAAACGGCTTATCCGATTTTAGCAAACTCGGGCTTTTTTTAAAGAGAAATGTAAGTACACGATAGTTCCGAATAAAATTGCTAGGGGGCGCATTTTGCGGTAATAACAATTTTTTTTATTTTGCCATCAAAAATTTAAATCATACCATATAATTCTGATATGATCTGAAAGTAAATGAAATTTGCAAGGAAAAATGTGAAAACCGCTTCGTTCGTTTCAGAGTTATTGCAAAAAGAATCATTTTTGACACTTTATTTGAAACTTTATTTGAAAAAATTATGGTTTTTATTACTTTCGTAGGTGTGTAGGTTCGATTAGTAATAATTATAATTCATTCGGCACATTTCATCAAAACCGCAATAACATTTTATTAATTATTCGTGGTTAATTCTTTGACAAAAGTTTTTTGTTGCATTATTTTTATTGGCAAGGCCATCCTTTGCACTTTATCCAGGCTTAGGACTTGTCCAAATTGTGCATTTGGGGCGTGTTTAAAGGCCAACGGGTCAAAACGAACAAGAGGATCAGGTAAAGAACGAAAAAAAAAACACAAACAGCAACTTAAAAAAATTATAACAAAGCGAACAAAGTCTAAACAACTTAACCATTGCTCATTAGCGATGAACAAAACTGCTACTTTTGAATCATCTTGCTAACTGTGATTGCTACTTTTTAATATCAGTGATTTTAAACTGTGACTGTGGTCACACGGTCAGTAAACGTCGTAACACCTTCTGAAATTGTTAATGGTTTCTCAAAAATGTTTTTGATATGATTCTGCTAATATTTGTCCACCTGTTGTTCCTTTTGATATTATACCTGTGACTGAAGGTAATATTTTGGCTATCTCATTGCTATACCTAATAAATATACGACTATCCTTCATTTAGTTCAAAATTCGAGAAGTATTTGGAGATTTTTGCCGAAAAAACAGAATGTTTGTCCAGTAAATTTGAAAAGTTGGAAAGTTGTAGGTATGTGGCAAATGTTTTACTATTTTGGTTTTACCTCTGAAAAAAACGCATCTTTTGAAAGATTATTTGCTCTGTTCTCGAAGGATCATTTTAAAATAAAATCATTAAAATTTTTGTGAAATAAAAATATCGCAGAAAAAAAAATATAAAACGCATAGAAAACATTCCTTAAAACCATATCTTCAATGGTCAAAGAATCGCTTATTCAAAATTAATATGGTTTTTGTAAATTCAACAATTTTTAATGGAGATATGGATTTTTGAAAATTTTCGTTTTAATTTTTTGAGCACTTGAATGAAAATATCGCAGAAAAAAATATAAAACGCATAGAAAAAATTCCTTAAAACAATATCTTCAATGATCGAAGAATCGCTTATTCAAAATTAATTTGGTTTTTGTAAATTCATCAATTTTTAATGGAGATATGGATTTTTTTAAATTTTAGTTTTATTTTTTTGAGCACTTGAATGAAAACATCTCAGAAAAATTATGAAACACGCAGACAAAATTCCATAAAAAAAACATCCTCAATGGCCGAAGTATAGCAACTTCAAAATCAATTTGGTTTTTGTAAATTCAACAATTTTCAATAGAAATGTGGATTTTTGAAGAGTTTCGTTTTAATTTTTTGAGTAGTTGAATGAAAACATCACAGAAAAAAATTTAAAACGCATAGAAAAAAATCCTTGAAACAATATCTTTAATGGTCGAACAATCGCTTATTCAAAATTAATTTGATTTTTGTAAATTCAACAATGTTCAATGGAGATATGGATTTTTGAAAATTTTAGTTTTATTTCACTTGAATGAAAACATCTCAGAAAAAATATAAAACACGCAGACAAAATTCCATAAAGAATCATCCTCAATGGCCGAAGTATAGCTAATTTAAAATCAATTTGGTTTTTGTAAATTCAACAATTTTCAATAGAGATATGGATTTTTGAAGATTTTGGTTTTAATTTTTTGAGCACTTGAATAAAAACATCGCAGAAAAAAATATAAAACGCGCAGACGAAATTCCATAAAAAATCATCCTCAATGGCCGAAGTATAACTAATTCAAAATCAATTTGATTTTTGTAAATTCAACAATTTTCAATAGAGATACGGATTTTTGAAGATTATCGTTTTAATTTTTTAAGCACTTGAATAAAAGCATCGCAGAAAAAAATATAAAACGCGTAAAAAAAATTCTTTAAAAGAAGATCTTCAATGGTCGAAGAATGGCTTATTCAAAATTATTTTGGTTTTCGTAAATTCAACAATTTTCAATAGAGGTATGGATTTTTGAAGATTTTCCTTTGAATTTTTTGAGCACTTGAATAAAAAAAAATATAGAACGCGTAGAAAAAAATCCTTAAAACAATATGGTCGACGAATCGCTTTTTCAAAATTAATTTGGTTTTTGTATATTCAACAATTTTTAATAGAGATATGAATTTTGGAAAATTTTAGTTTTATTTTTTTGAGCACTTGAATGAAAACATCGCAGAAAAAATATAAAACGCGCAGACAAAATTCCATAAAAAATCATCCTCAATGGCCGAAGTATACCTAATTTAAAATCAATTTGGTTTTTGTAAATTCAACAATTTTTAATGGAGATATGGATTTTTGAAAATTTTAGTTTTATTTTTTTGAGCACTTGAATGAAAACATCTCAGAAAAAATATAAAACGCGCAGACAAAATTCCGTAAAAAGTCATGCTCAATGGCCGAAGTATAGCTAATTCAAAATCAATTTGGTTTTTGTAAATTCAACAATTTTCAATAGAGATATGGATTTTTGAAGATTTTCGTTTTAATTTTTTGAGCACTTGAATGAAAACATCGCAGAAAAAAATATAAAACGCGAAGTAAAAATTCTTTAAAACAATATCTTCAATGTTCGAAGAATCGCTTATTCAAAATTAATTTGGTTTTTGTAAATTCAACTATTTTCAATAGAGATATGGATTTTTGAAAATTTTCGTTTTAATTTTTTGAGCACATGAATGAAATCGTCACAGAAAAAAAATATATAAAACGCGTACAAAAAATTCCTTAAAACAATATCTTCAATGGTCGAAGAATCGCTTATTCAAAATTAATTTGGTTTTTGTAAATTCAACAATTTTTAATAGAGATATGGATTTTTGAAAATTTTATTTTTATTTTTTTGAGCACTTGAATGAAAACATCTCAGAAAAAATATAAAACGCGTAGACAATATTCCATAAAAAATCATCCTCAATGGCAAAAGTATAGCTGATTCAAAATCAATTTGGTTTTTGTAAATTCAACAATTATCAATAGAGCTATGGATTTTTGAAAATTTTCGTTTCAATTTTTTGAGCACTTGAATGAAAACATCGCAGAACAAAATATAAAACGCGTAGAAAAAATTCCTTAAAAAACATCCTCAATGGTCGAAATATTACTTATTCAAAATCAATTTGGTTTTTGTTAATTCAACAATTTTTAATAGAGATATAATTTTTTTTAAATTATAGTTTTATTTTTTTGAGCACTTGAATGAAAACATGGCAGAAAAAATATAAAACGCACAGACAAAATTCCATAAAAAACAACCTCAATAACCGAAGTATAGCTAATTCAAAATCAATTTGTTTTTTGTAAATTCAACAATTTTTAATGGAGATATGAATATTTTTAAATTTTAGTTTTATTTTTTTGAGCACTTGAATGAAAACATCGCAGAAAAAATATAAAACGCGCAGACAAAATTCCATAAAAAACATCGTCAATGACCGAAGTATAGATAATTCAAAATCAATTTGGTTTTTGTAAATTCAACAATTTTTAATGGAGATATGAATTTTCTTAAATTTTAGTTTTATTTTTTTGAGCACTTGAATGAAAACATCGCAGAAAAAATATAAAACGCGCAGACAAAATTCCATAAAAAAACATCCTCAATGACCAAAGTATAGCTAATTTAAAATCAATTTGGTTTTTGTAAATTCAACAATTTTTAATGCATATGATTTTTTTTAAATTTTAGTTTTATTTTTTTGAGCACTTGAATGAAAACATCGCAGAAAAAATATAAAACGCGCAGACAAAATTCCATAAAAATCATCCTCAATGGCCGAAGTATAGCTAACTCAAAATCAATTTAGTTTTTGTAAATTCAACAATTTTTAATAGAGATATGGATTTTTGAAGATTTTTGTTTTAATTTTTTGAGCACTTGAATGAAAACATCGCAGAACAAATATAAAACGCATAGAAAAAATTCCTAAAAAAAATATCTTCAATGGCCAAAGTATAGCTTATTCAAAATCAATTTGGTTTTTGTTAATTCAACAATTTTTAATGGAAATATGGATTTTCGAAAATTATAGTTTTATTTTTTTGAGCGCATGAATGAAAACATCGCAGAAAAAATATAAAACGCACAGACAAGATTCCTTAAAAAACATCCTTAATGACCGAAGTATAGCTAATTCAAAATCAATTTGGTTTTTGTAAATTCAACAATTTTCAATAGAGCTATGGATTTTTGAAAATTTTCGTTTTAATTTTTTGAGCACTTGAATGAAAACATCGCAGAAAAAAATATAAAACGCATAGAAAAAATTCCTTAAAACAATATCTTCAATGGTCGAAGAATCGCTTATTTAAAATTAATTTGGTTCTCGTAAATTCAACAATTTTTAATGGAGATATGGATTTTTGAAAATTTTAGTTTTATTTTTTGAGCACTTGAATGAAAACATCTCAGAAAAATATAAAACGCGCAGACAAAATTTCATAAAAAATCATCCTCAATGGCCGAAGTATAGCTAATTAAAAATCAATTTGGTTTTTGTAAATTCAACAATTTTCAATAGAGCTATGGATTTTTGAAAATTTTCGTTTGAATTTTTTGAGCACTTGAATGAAAACATCGCAGAAAAAATATTAAACGCGTAGAAAAAATTCCTTAAAACAATATCTTCAATGGTCGAAGAGTCGCTTTTTCAAAATTAATTTGGTTTTTGTAAATTCAACAGTTTTTAGAATTCATATGGTTACTTCTAATTATAGTTATTATAATACTTTAATGCGCTGCACGAGATACGCCAACGCTCTTAATTGTTACGTTAACTTTGATTTATTTGGTAGTTCATATGTTTTGTTTAAAGTTTCTCTGGGTCGGATTCCACTTATTACTTTGTTATAGCGAATTATATTCGCTGGTGGAACTTTTCTTTTCTTTTCTTTTATATGTTTGTTAGTACTTAAATTTTTTTTTCTTTTTTTCTTTAATTTTAGTTTTAGTTTTAGTTTTTAGTTATTAGTTTTAGCTCTTAAATTTTTAGATTTAGTTTTCATGTTATATAGTAAATTATGTTTCAATTACTCTTTTTTTTTTTGATTTTATTGTATATGGAAATGCTTTGTAAAAAAGGTGTTAACCGTTAAATAAATAAATAAATAAATAAATAAATAAATAAATAAATAAATAAATAAATTTTGAATAGAGATATGGGTTTTTGAAATTTTTTGTTTTAATTTTTTGAGCACTTGAATGAAAACATCCCAGAAAAAATATAAAACGTGCAGACAAAATTCCATAAAAACCATCCTCAATGGCCGAAGTATACCTAATTCAAAATCAATTTGGTTTTTGTAAATTCAACAATTTTCAAGAAGATTTTAGTTTTAATTTTTTGAGCATGTATCCGTAACGCTCATGGATGATGTAAACATGGGTTAGACCGCGGAAAAATCTGGGAAAAACTTTTTGAGGTTCTATCAAAGATCAAAAATTCAAAATGGATTATATCGATTTTTTCTGAAACTATAAATGACACAAAAATATGTTTCATATAAAAGTTGAACGGTTTGGAGGGGAACATACAGTAGTGACATAGTCACCTTGGTTTGACCTTGTCACATCTACGCAAGGTCAGGTAAAATTTGTAGTGCGCGCAGTATCTCAAAAACAAATACAGGAATCAACAAGCAACTTTGAGCATAAGTCTTATTTTTTTGTTTATGGTGGAGGCTTCTACTTCATTATACATGTTGTAAATATAATAAAACACTTTTACTTTCTTGGTATAACACAGATTTTATTTTATTGTTGACTATAGTTTCGGCAACTCAACTTGCCATTAACAAAACATAAAGTTTATGTTTTGTTAATGGCAAGTTGAGTTGCCCAAACTATAGTCAACAATAAAATAAAATGTGTGTTATACCAACAAAGTAAAAGAGTTTTATTATATAAGTCTGATTTGATAATCTCAAGAAAAGAAAAGCTTTTCTACCGAAAGTAAAATTAATGCGATTCTTCTCCTGCATCTTCATGGATGAGGTTGGTTGTTTCTGTATTGACGGTTTTCAATTTTTCGAAAATCTTTGACGAGTAAGCCATATCTTTCAGCTCACACCTATAAAAATGACTGCTCTGGAAATCAACGAAAAACAAGAGGATAGTATTGAAGAAGTTCTAAGTTACAGCAAGTATCTACAGTGTTTAATACGAATTTTGTAGAAGTGATAACACGTAGCCATAAAAAGTCATAAAAATAATCCATATAAATCGAAATCAATCAAAATAAAAACACTAAATTACTATGCAACGGACTAAAGAACTACTTGTCATGCATTTATTTACTAAAAACTGCATTATTTTGTGTAAAATATTTCTAAAATCAACCTCCATACAATACAAAACACAGCCCTGGAATGAAACAGATACGAGTTCTTACAAACATTATTTGATAGTTGTGGCCACAGAGTCGTTTGCTCGATCCACATTTGAAATGTACATTTTTAAATTTTTGTTTACGAATTTTTTTAAAAATAAATATGAAGATGCGAGGCATCACATCTTAATCATCTATACAGGGTGCCCGGATTTCGTAGGGACAACATGGGCAACTTCTGTTAGATTACTAAAAATTTGCTCAGATAACATTGGTTTTATGAAGTGCCAAATAAAGTGTTTAAATTCTCATGCAAATTGGTTCAAGCCGCATCTCGGGATCTTGGGTAACAGAGAAGTTACGGCAAATGAAAGAAATAAGGAGATTTTGTTTTTATTTTAATTTCGAACAAGTGGGCCATGACAAGTGGGATTTGGGAGCAGATTCTTAATGAGCTCTCGAACCTGCACCTTTTTGCTAATTTGACCATCTCTCTATCTCTTCAGTTGCAGAAGTTGCCCATGTTGTCCCTACGAAATCCGGACATCCTGTATACGCACCTAATTTAGTGAGGTACATATATCTTTTAAATTATACCATTAATCATGGTACATTTTGCAGCACGCTTTCACTCCTTTTAGGCATTCTACTTTATTGTTGTTAAAGTACAATCGATTGTGAATGCCTTCTAGACGCCTCGAGTAACACATCAGCGCTAGAAGTTGGCGAAGAGAGGAGTTCCATTAGTTTGATGCACGTTTCAATAAAGTTGAAAATGCACAGCGTGGAAACGCGTCATCTGTTGAGATTGTATTGATTACGTCACCGAAGAGCAATTTTCTGCACTGAAATTTTATGTTATACGCGAATTAATAAATGAGCAATGTGTATAAATAAATATCTTTCATTACTATTGGGAAAATAAGGCGGGTATTTTCTAATTTCAGAAAGTTGAATAATAATATGTGATCACGGGCATCTGGGATTTTTGTTGGTAAATATATGAGAGTAATTAGCAATTACTATTTTATTTAGCTGCCGATTGGTATGACATCAACACAGACGGTAAATGTATAAATTAATTATTATAAATATGATTGGGTTTAAAAAAACATCAATCAAAACGATAATAAGGCCAATAGATACATATCCGATAGATAACTATGGATAAGAAATTTTAAATCAAATAAATAAATAACTAAATAAAAACTAATGTTTAGTTAAAAGTAATAAAATTATCGTATTAATGTCAATTATTAAATAAAATCTTGGTCAATTAATTTGAAAAATCAGATTAAAAAATAGTTCAACTTTTCAAATTAAATGAATAAACAGAAGAATTTTTCACGAACTCTTAATTTGAAATGTAAGTCAAAAATTGTTTAGTTTTCTATTATAATTTTACTATTTTGTCAATTTTTCAATACTCTAGATTGAGTTTAGGACTTTTCTTCGTATTTTTTACCTTTGTTTTCTCTGTAGATAATTGTATTTTATTTTTCATTACAATATATTTTGAGCTAGCATTTGGTTTTTCATTTTTGTTCAGGGATCCATTGTACGGCAATGATGAAGAAATCGCCCGAGTGTAGGACGAATTGGAATTTGAAGAAACCAAGCTTTATTCTACCATTTTTGCAGGGTATTGTATTTAAATTTTGAATAAATATTTAATAAAAAAGACAAATATTTATAAAATTCCATAGTATACCATATAAAATGAAATAAATTACAACTAATGTACTAACAATTATTAACTAATTAATTGAGATTTTATAAAAACAAAAAATATCTTGCCCGACATGGAATTGAACCACAAACTCGCTGTGATCGAAAGTGATGAGTACGACGACTTAATAAACCCAAAATGACTTAAAATTAATTTTAATTTAAGATTCAGTGCAAATATCTAAACATACATTTTAAAATAATACCACGAAACTAATTTTGAAATTACAAACTACATGAACTGAAAAAAAAACAATTTACCAAACTGCGAAAATCTCCAAATGCTATTTGTTCAGGTGCTCAAAAAATTAAAACAAAAATCTACAAAAATCAATATCTCTATTGAACATTGTTGAAGTTTCAAGCCCTAAATTGATTTTGAATAAGCGATACTTCAGCCGCTGGCGGTAATTCTTTATGGAATTTTATCTGTGAGTTTTGTTTTTTTTCTGCGAAGTTTTCATTCAGGTGCTCAAAAAATTAAAACTAATATTTTCAAAAATCCATATCTCTATTGAAAATTATTGAATTTACAAAAACCAAATTGATTTTGAATTATCTATACTTCGGCCATTAAGGATGATTTCTTATGGAATTTTGTCTGCGCGTTTTATATTTTTTCTGCGATGTTTTCATTCAAGTGCTAAAAAAATTAAAACGAAAATCTTCAAAAATCCATATCTCCGTTAAAAATTGCTGAATTTACAAAAACAAAATTGATTTTGAATAACCTATACTTCGGCCATTGAGGATGATGTTTTACGGAATTTTGTCTGCGCGTTTCATATTTTTTCAGCGATATTTTCTTTCAAGTGCTCAAAAAAATATTATTTTCAAAAAACCATATCTCCATTAAAAATTGTTGAATTTACACACACCAAATTATTTTTGAATAAGCGATACTTCGACCATTGAGGATTTTGTTTTAACGAATATTTTCTACGCGTTTTATATTTTTTTCTGCGATGTGTTCATTCAAGTGCTCAAAAAATTAAAACGAAAATCTCAAAAAATCCATATCTCTATTGAAAATTGTTGAATTTACAAAAATCAAAGAGATTTTGAATTAGCTATACTTCGGCCATTAGGATGATTTTTTATGGAATTTTGTCTGCGGGTTTTATATTTTTTGCGATGTTTTCATTCATGTGCTCAAAAAAATTAAACTAAAATTTTCAAAATTCCATATCTCGATTAAAAATTGTTGAATTTACAAAATCCAAATTGATTTTGAATAAGCGATACTTCGATCATTGAGGATATTTTTTTAAGGAATGATTTCTACTTGTTTACATTTTTTTCTCTGCGACGTTTTCATTCAAGTGCTCAAAAAATTAAAACGAAAATCTTCAAAAATCCATATCTGCGTTAAAAATTGTTGAATTTACAAAAACAAAATTGATTTTGAATAACCTATACTTCGGCCATTGAGGATGATGTTTTACGGAATTTTGTCTGCGCGTTTCATATTTTTCAGCGATGTTTTCATTCAAGTGCTCAAAAAAATAAAACTAATATTTTCAAAAAACCATATCTCCATTAAAAATTGTTGAATTTACACAAACCAAATTAATTTTGAATAAGCGATACTTCAACCATTGAGGATTTTGTTGTAAGGATTTTTTTCTACGCGTTTTATATTTTTTTCTGCGATGTTTTCATTCAAGTGCTCAAAAAATTAAAACGAAAATCTTCAAAAATCCATATCTCCGTTAAAAATTGCTGAATTTACAAAAACAAAATTGATTTTGAATAACCTATACTTCGGCCATTGAGGATGATGTTTTACGGAATTTTGTCTGCGCGTTTCATATTTTTCAGCGATGTTTTCATTCAAATGCTCAAAAAAATAAAACTAATATTTTCAAAAAACCATATCTCCATTAAAAATTGTTGAATTTACACAAACCAAATTATTTTTGAATAAGCGATACTTCAACCATTGAGGATTTTGTTGTAAGGATTTTTTTCTACGCGTTTTATATTTTTTTCTGCGATGTTTTCATTCAAGTGCTCAAAAAATTAAAACGAAAATCTCCAAAAATCCATATCTCTATTGAAAATTGTTCAATTTACAAAAATCAAAGAGATTTTAAATTAGCCATACTTCGGCCATTGAGGATGATTTTTTATGGAATTTTGTCTGGGGGTTTTATATTTTTTCTGCGATGTTTTCATTCAAATGCTCAAAAAAATAAAACTAAAATTTTCAAAACACCATATCTCTATTAAAAATTGTTGAATTTACAAAGTCCAAATTGATTTTGAATAAGCGATACTTCGATCATTGAGGATATTTTTTGAAGGAATTTTTTCTACGTGTTTTATATTTTTTTCTCTGCGACGTTTTCATTCAAGTGCTTAAAAATTAAAACGAAAATCGTCAAAAATCCAAATCTCTATTAAAAATTGCTGGATATACAAAAACCAAATTGATTTTGAATTATCTATACTTTGGCCATTGAGGATGATTTTTTATGGAATTTTGAATTCCCGTTTTATATTTTTTCTGCGATGTTTTCATTCGAGTGCTCAAAAAAATAAAAGTAAAATTTTCAAAAATTCATATCTCTATTAAAAAATTTTGAATTTACAAAATCCAAATTGACTTTGAATAAGCGATACTTTGATCATTGAGGATATTTTTTGAAGGAATTTTTTCTACGTGCTTTATATTTTTTTCTCTGTGACGATTTCATTCAAGTGCTTTAAAATTAATACAAAAATCTTCAAAAATCCATATTTCTTTTGGTTAATGATTTTATTTAAAAATAATCCTTCGAGAACAAAGCAAATAATCTTTCAAAAGATGCGTTTTTCAGAGGTAAAACCAAAATAGGAAAACATTTGCCACCACATACCTAAAAATGTCCAACTTTTCAAATTTAGTGAACAAACTAGTTTTTCAAGCTTAAGTTAATGTATGTGAAATTGTGTTCTTTATGTGAAATTGTGAAATGTAAAAATGTAAGAAAAGTAACTGGTGACGAACGACGGCTCCGCTGCGCTGCGCTATTTGTGTGTAGGCCATTAAAATCAAATAAAGTAATTGAAAAATCGTATCTCGTTAAGGGAGCGACAAATAAAAACATGTTCCAACATAAATATTGTAGGGGAAAGCTTTGTGAATATACTAGAGCTTTAACAGACTCTTCAAAGTTAAAACTGAAGGCATGAAGACTCCCGAAAAATAATCTTGAATCGCTCACTTTTAAGGCCAGAGATGAAATACTTAACTGCCAAACGCGTTAATTGATTTTGATGATTCAAACGTCAAAGTATGGAGGATTTAGTGTTATTTTAAAAGGGATTATAAAACTTTCTTCTAAAATTAAAAAAAAAATTAAAAAATTCAATTCTTGAAATTCGCGATTTTAAAATTGCGATTTCGTTTTGTTGAAATTGCACAACTGCCAAACGCGTTAATTGATTTTCATGATTCAAACGTCAAAGTATGGAGGATTTAGTGTAATTTTAAAACGGATTACAAAATTTTCTCCTAAAATTAATACAAAATTTAAAAAAAAAATCAATTCTTAAAGTTCGCAGATTTTAAAATCGCGATTTTGATTTTTGATATTACATAACTGCCAAACACATTCTCCGATTGTGATGATTAAAACGTCAAAATATGTCGAATTGAATGTAATTTTAAAATGGATTAAAAATACCTTTCATCACTACCACCATCGTGCAGATAACATTACTTTGGCTAATGATAACAAAGTAGGAAAAATTATATTTTTCGGTCCATTTTGATGAAGTAATTAATTTGATTTTGGCCGAAAAAAAAAAATAGGTAATCTCACCAGTTTTGGAAAAAAAATCCATAAATATGAAAAATGTAACCATCCAAGTTATCTAAAAAATAAAAATATACATGATGTTTCATTCAAAATTTCAAAAATTGATGTCACTTCCCGTAAAACCGAAAAAATACTAAAGTTTTTGGAGTGGTGGGTTTTTTAAACATATAAATAACTCGAAAAATGTTCATGTTTTTTTCCACTCTGGATCCAATTAATTTTTTTTCCTCAGACATAAATGCTTGTTTTGGAGGTAAGAGCAAAATTTTAGAAATCGGTCAAGTAGTTTTCTAGAAAAGTATAACTAAAAATCACGTTTTTTCTAATAGAAAAACGGCTTAATAACATCAAAATAAAATTTTGAAGAAACGATTTCTACGCTTTTCAGAAGAATTTCTTCAATTAATCAAACAGTTGTTGGAAATTTATAGATTTCGAATAAAAATGAGTGTCAAATCCGAGATTGAAAAGAAACAGCAACACACCAAAATCGAAAATTGTACGATTTAAAAAATTAATCCTTGAATTACTTTTTTTTATTGATTAACTCCAGAAAATAAACTCAATTGATGGTCAGAAAGCTAACTGCAAGTGGTATTTCGTAAGAAGGTAAATGTAATTATAAGATTCTGTACGGGAAAAAAATAAATATTGGAAAAAAAATGTTGAGGGGTTCGCAATACTTTTTTGAGATTTTAATAGTCTTGTCCTTGATTTCAACCCTATACCTATTATAGTTTTTGAGACCTCGCACTTCGGGGCTCTTGCGTTTAAGAGTATGTAGTAGCATTCTGTTTTTCTGTAAAAATCTCCAAATATTTCTCGAATTTTGAACTGAATCAAGGATAGTCGTATATTTATTTGGTATAGCAATAATATAGCCAAAATATTACCTTCAGTCACAGGTATAATATCAAAAGGAACACTAACAATTAACAATTTCAGAAGGTGTTACGACGTTTACTAACCGTAATTGCTCAAATTAAGTTTTCTGTAGTTTTTTTTTTCATTTTAAATGCTACTTTGATTGTATATTTTTTGGCCAAAAGATGATTTGTACTGTTTTGTCAGAATTCATTTGTCCTAAATAATTCGAATCATGCACTTAAAAACTCTTGAAAAAGATAAAAATTACAGGCGGACAAATTTTCGCCCACGCGATCGGATTAAGGTTAAGATATATCCATTTAACATTATCTTTGATTATATATTCGCAAAATTTTCTTAGCCTTTCCAGAATAATTTCTTCATATACACGCGTAGAGTAGACGTTTTAAGCATTTATTATATAAAATATGCAAATGTCCACGTTTTGTTGTGAATCAAAATGGTAAAAAAAAATAACATAGGTTGTCTATTTCAGTCAACAACCGTTTCGTTATTATGAATTTAATCACGATTCCGATACCATTCATCCATTTGCATACTATGCGATACCTGTTATAATCCTTGGTTTCCAAGCCAACACGAACATTGTTATTCTTTGCATGCCATTTTTGTAGATGACATCATCGAGCATCGGTTATTCCAAGAATAAGAAATACAAATCGTGACTAATACCTATAATACTCTTCGGGCTGTAAATACTAAGGCGAACGAAAAAATGAATTAAATTTAATCTGCATTCCGTGCGCATAAAATAGAAGGGTTTATATTAAACGATTATGTCATCGCCGTTTAAAATCGTATTTCTCGTGTAATTATTATTTATGTTAATTAGATTTGCGCTTGTCATTGACCCACAAAGTCCATCGAGCAATCAATTTAAAAGTTACAGAAGCGGCAATATATAATTTGTAAGTGGTTCACGACTTCTTGTGATAATTATTGCCACAAATAATGTACCGAGCTATTTTTAGGTGCCGGAAATTTGTTGTCAACATCGAAATAAACGGTGATACCATTGTTAATCATTCATGGAACAAGTAGTGATTAATTATTATTTCTTGAATAATGTGATTAGAAAACTTTCTGGAATAGCTTGGCACATGTTTCTACAATTCCTTGTAATTTTGAAGGGTGTAATAATATTTAAATTATGAATTATGTCCACTGACAATTATAGGGAAGCGTCAGGAATCGCCAATTATAACAAAAATAATGACGATAAACATTAATTATTGTCAATAAAACGAAATATAGCCTGAATATATCGTTTTATTGAATTTATTTAATGCTTTCTGCAACAAGTAAGGTTGTTTCTAATTTATTTATTAATTATTGGTTCGCAGACATCAACTACTACGGTCCGGCTTTGGTCTTGTTTTTTATTATTAATTGTAAGAGTTAATTTTGTAGATTTATGAACAGGTTCAATATTCATATACTATATTTCGTGTAATTATAGTGATTGATGTTATAATTTATTATGTAATAATCCTGAATTGCGTGAAAGGATGTTGAAAGCCGTAACACTTTAGATTAGACATCTGGTTATAACATCTGTAAGTGACTGAGTGCAAATTAGTACATAAATATTAACAGTGATATTATTGTCAACATTTTTGTATTGTAACTTATTCAAAACAAATAAATAAAATTACGGTATGCACCCTATTCGATTGGATTTATAAATTTATATAATAATACAAATTTTATAGGCAATCTGTACTTGAATAGAATTTCAAATGAAAGGAGTTCTATTCCCTTGTTTAGTTTTACTGAATACAGTTTTTATGAAGCTATCATACCCATATCAGAATTATCCCTGGTTATAAATTATATCGGGTATTGAAGTGTCACCGTTAAACGATTTAATATTCATTCAATCACATGATAGAAATATCCATAATGTCCAAGATAAATGAGAAATCCTTCACGATTTGATGTTGATGTATATGGTATTTTTTCTGCTTTGGTTTAATAATCGACCTTTTGTTATATCAAAAATAGTTTAATAATGAGATTTTTTATTTACATATACCCTACAGAGCGTGTATTAATAAACGATTAATTCTGCTGTTTCGTATATTTAAATTTTCACAACTTCTCCGCCTGATCAAATGAAAGTATTTTAAAATACAGCGAAGGGGTGTAAATGGAATTTCACGAAATCATAATCTAGAATGCATTTCTAGTTATTTTAGAAAGTTTAACGTCGATGGCTATTAATTTTCTATTTTTTTTTTCCAGTCGGCGAACTTGTTAGAAATTTTCACAACTTCGCCGCCTGATCAAATGAAAGTATTTCAAATTCCAGTGAACACAAAAATTAAAATTCAAGAATAACACTCCGTCCGCTGTTAAAATCTAAAACTCAGAACAAACTCACCGGTGGAACTGGAAAATTTTGCCAGGTGCAAACCGCCGAATCATTTGACCTTTACCCCGGAGGCAATTAACATTACATTCTCTCCATTTTGATTTTTTTTTTCATTCAGTAATTTATCCTGCTGACGTGTGTAAAATATTTATTTATATCTATTTTTATAATGTAATTACTTATTTGTACACAAAATATATATTCTATTCTATTCATTCAAATGTTTTACAACTCGAAATTTTTTTTTTGAAAACTTGAAAACTAGTCTGTTTTTAAAAACTAACCTATTTAACAATGTTTCTAATTTTATTAAATTTTATTTCCGCATTTTGTATTTATTTTCGATTTTTCAAGTGAACTAAAACTCAAAATAAATTTTTAAAAACTTTACAACTTGTCCAAAAATTGAATTATTTTCAAAAATTAAACTGATTAGGGAAGAATAATCCTTTTTCAGTAGTTTTTAATGTTCGTATTAAATTTATTATCTTTTCGTTTCATTTTTTTTTTCGTTTTTTCGAAAACAAGTCGACCAAAAAAAATATATTTTTAAAATGCACAAATTAATCTTGAATGAACATCTCTTTCTTAATTATTTTGAATTTTTGTTTAATTGTAAGATTTTTTTTTTCAAGAATTTATAACCAGTTTTTTTTATTTTCATTTCCGCATTTTGTATTATTTTCGTTTTTTTTATCAAGCCTATAAAAGTTTTTTTCTAAATCTTATAGTTGGAAAAAAAAATTATAATAATTTGGAATGAACATTCATTATATTTATACCCATTTTCATTTCTTTTTATTATCGTAATAATCTTATCTCTCCATTTCGTACTTTTTTCATTCAAATGTTCCACGATTCGAAAAAAAGGTTTTCAAAATTTATAAATATACCGATTCTTAGGCAAGTTATAAATTTTTGAATTTTTTTTTTGCCAATTTTTACCGAAAAAAAAATCATACAAAAATTGGAAACGGTCGAAAAAATAGCTGTTTCTTAAAAAAAAAATAGTTTCGTTTTTGAAAGCACATCAATTTACTTCTATGAAAATTGATGTGCTTTCAATAACGAAACAATTTTTTTCAAGGAACAGCTATTTTTCGACTGTTTTCCAATTTTTGTATAATTTTTTCTGCATTTTATGATTTTTTTCGGTAAAAACATGGCAAAAAAATTCAAAAATTTATAACTTGCCTAAGAATCGTTATATTTTCAAAAACCAAACTGATTTTGGAAGAATAATCTTTTTTCTATTGTTTTTAACATTTGTATAATTTCCCCCTTTTTTTTCCTATTTTTTTCGACCGGAACCCTTGGACGAAAAAAAAAACTCGAAAACAAAAGCTTTCAAATATTCTAACTTTTTTAAGTTTAAAAACTAAACTAATTTGTAAGAAACAGCTCTATCATTTTATTTCAACATTTTACGTTTGATTTTGATAAACTACAAGTCAACTAAATAAAAATCAAAAAAATTTCAAGTGCTGAAAAAATGTACATTCTTCCGTCGTCTGTTATCAATCCTTATCTGCGATGCATGAACGCATTCCAGATTAAATCTCTTTTTAGTCATTGAAAACCGTTCGATTCGGCAGTTTACCTTTCACCGAATGAGTGATTATTGAAAATTACATTAATGGAAATGAATTATCAGTTACTGTTGGTAAGCGATTAAATGAAATTAATTAAACTTTATTGTATCAATAATTTATTGTGAATGTTTCAATGCGATTTAATAATACCTCTCAGCACAAATAACGATAGTAGAGAGACCATCAGGTCAATACCTCATATATGTAAAATGTATTGAATGAATTATTCACAATAATGATTTTTTCAATGCGATTTAATAATATCTGAATACAAAAATAACGGTGTAGTAGAGACCATCAGGTCAATAGTTCATTTATATTATGCTACAATAATGTATACAAAAAAATACGGCATTAGTAGAGAGACCATCAGGCCAAAAGCTCATTGACAAACCGTACAGAATCTTATAACTACATTTACCTTCTTACGAAATACCACTTGCAGTTAGCGTTCTGACCATCGAATGAGTTTATTTTCTGGAGTTAACCAATAAAAAAAAGTCATTCAAGGATTCATTTTGTAAATCGTACAATTTTCGATTTTGGTGTGTTGCTGTTTCTTTTCAATCTCGGATTTGACACTCATTTTTATTCGAAATCCATAAATTTCCAACGACTGTTTGATTAATTGAAGAAATTCTTCTGAAAAGCGTAAAAATCGTTTCTTCAAAATTTTATTTTGATGTTATTAAGCCGTTTTTCCATTAGAAAAAACGTGATTTTTAGTTATACTTTTCTAGAAAACTACTTGACCGATTTCTAAAATTTTGCTCTTACCTCCAAAATAAGCATTTATGTCTGAGGAAAAAAAATTAATTGGATCCAGAGTGGAAAAAAACATGAACATTTTTCGAGTTATTTATATATTTAAAAAACCCACCACTCCAAAAACTTAGTATTTTTTCGGTTTTACCGGAAGTGACATCAATTTTTGAAATTTTGAATGAAACATCATGTATATTTTTATTTTTTAGATAACTTGGATGGTTACATTTTTCATATTTATGGATTTTTTTTCCAAAACTGGTGAGATTATCTATTTTTTTTTCGGCCAAAATCAAATTAATTACTTCATCAAAATGGACCGAAAAATATAATTTTTCCTACTTTGTTATCATTAGCCAAAGTAATGTTATCTGCACGATGGTGGTAGTGATGAAAGGTATTTTTAATCCATTTTAAAATTACATTCAATTCGACATATTTTGACGTTTTAATCATCACAATCGGAGAATGTGTTTGGCAGTTATGTAATATCAAAAATCAAAATCGCGATTTTATAATCTGCGAACTTTAAGAATTGAATTTTTTTTATTTTTTATTAATTTTAGGAGACTATTTTATAATCCGTTTTAAAATTACACCAATCCTCCATACTTTGACGTTTGAATCATGAAAATCAATTAATGCGTTTGGCAGTTGTGTAATTTCAAAAAACAAAATCGCAATTTTAAAATCGCGAACTTTAAGAATTGAATTTTTTTCATTTTTTATTAATTTTAGGAGACAATTTTATAATCCGTTTTAAAATTACACCAATCCTCCATACTTTGACGTTTGAATCATGAAAATCAATTTACGCGTTTGGCAATTGTGCAATTTTAAAAAACGAAATCGCAATTTTAAAATCGCGAACTTTAAGAATTGAATTTTTTTCATTTTGTATTCATTTTACGAGACAATTTTGTCATCCGTCTTGAAATTACACTAAATTTTCCATATTTCCATTTTTGAATCATCCAAATCTACGAACGCGTTTGGCAGTAGTGAAATTTCAAAAAACAAAATTGCGATATTAAATTTTGCGAACTTTTTTCATTTTGTATTCATTTTACGAGACAATTTTGTAATCCGTTTTAAAATTACACTAAATTTTCCATATTTCCATTTTTGAATAATCAAAATCTACGAACGCGTTTGGCAGTAGTGAAATTTCAAAAAACAAAATCGCGATTTTAAATTTTGCGAACTTTAAGAATTGAATTTTATTTCATTTTACGAGACAATTTTGTAATCCGTTTTAAAATTACACTAAATTTTCCATATTTCCATTTTTGAATCATCAAAATCTACGAACGCGTTTGGCAGTAGTGAAATTTCAAAAAACAAAATCGCGATTTTAAATTTTGCGAACTTTAAGAATTGAATTTTATATTCATTTTACGAGACAATTTTGTAATGCGTTTTAAAATTACACTAAATTTTACATATTTCCATTTTTGAATCATCAAAATCTACGAACGCGTTTGGCAGTAGTGAAATTTCAAAAAACAAAATCGCGATTTTAAATTTTGCAAACTTTAAAAATTGATTTTTTTTTCATTTTGTATTCATTTTACGAGACAATTTTGTAATCCGTTTTAAAATTACACTAAATTTTCCATATTTCCATTTTTGAATCGTCAAAATCCACGAACGCGTTTGGCAGTAGTGAAATTTCATAAAACAAAATCGCGATTTTAAATTTTGCGAACTTTAAGAATTGATTTTTTTTCATTTTGTATTCATTTTACGAGACAATTTTGTAATCCGTTTTAAAATTACACTAAATTTTCCATATTTCCATTTTTGAATCATCCAAATCTACGAACGCGTTTGGCAGTAGTGAAATTTCAAAAAACAAAATCGCGATTTTAAATTTTGCGAACTTTAAGAATTGATTTTTTTTTAATTTTGTATTCATTTTACGAGACAATTTTGTAATCCGTTTTAAAATTACACTAAATTTTTCATATTTCCATTTTTGAATCATCAAAATCTACGAACGCGTTTGGCAGTAGTGAAATTTCAAAAAACAAAATCGCAATTTTAAATTTTGCGAACTTTAAGAATTGATTTTTTTTTTGATTTTACGAGACAATTTTGTAATCCGTTTTAAAATTACACTAAATTTTCCATATTTCCATTTTTTAATCGTCAAAATCTACGAACGCGTTTGGCAGTAGTGAAATTTCAAAAAACAAAATCGCAATTTTAAATTTTGCGAACTTTAAGAATTGAATTTTTTTTATTTTGTATTCATTTTACGAGACAATTTTGTAATCCGTTTTAAAATTACACTAAATTTTCCATATTTCCATTTTTGAATCATCCAAATCTACGAACGCGTTTGGCAGTAGTGAAATTTCAAAAAACAAAATCGCGATTTTAAATTTTGCGAACTTTAAGAATTGATTTTTTTTAAATTTTGTATTCATTTTACGAGACAATTTTGTAATCCGTTTTAAAATTACACTAAATTTTTCATATTTCCATTTTTGAATCATCAAAATCTACGAACGCGTTTGGCAGTAGTGAAATTTCAAAAAACAAAATCGCGATTTTAAATTTTGCGAACTTTAAGAATTGATTTTTTTTTTATTTTGTATTCATTTTACGAGACAATTTTGTAATCCGTTTTAAAATTACACTAAATTTTCCATATTTTTATTTTTGAATCATCCAAATCTACGAACGCGTTTGGCAGTAGTGAAATTTCAAAAAACAAAATCGCGATTTTAAATTTTGCGAACTTTAAGAATTGAT
The DNA here is from genome assembly GCA_910593695.2 of Ocypus olens. NCBI lineage: Eukaryota > Metazoa > Arthropoda > Insecta > Coleoptera > Staphylinidae > Ocypus > Ocypus olens. Next base: position 790,106 of record OU343054.1, read on the forward strand.
TTTTTTTTTATTTTGTATTCATTTTACGAGACAATTTTGTAATCCGTTTTAAAATTACACTAAATTTTTCATATTTCCATTTTTGAATCATCAAAATCTACGGACGCGTTTGGCAGTGGTGAAATTTCAAAAAACAAAATCCCGATTTTAAATTTTGCGAACTTTAAGAATTTAATTTTTTTCATTTTGTATTCATTTTACGAGACAATTTTGTAATCCGTTTTAAAATTACACTAAATTTTCCATATTTCCATTTTTGAATCATCAAAATCTACGGACGCGTTTGGCAGTGGTGAAATTTCAAAAAACAAAATCCCGATTTTAAATTTTGCGAACTTTAAGAATTTAATTTTTTTCATTTTGTATTCATTTTACGAGACAATTTTGTAATCCGTTTTAAAATTACACTAAATTTTCCATATTTCCATTTTTGAATCATCAAAATCTACGGACGCGTTTGGCAGTGGTGAAATTTCAAAAAACAAAATCCCGATTTTAAATTTTGCGAACTTTAAGAATTTAATTTTTTTCATTTTGTATTCATTTTACGAGACAATTTTGTAATCCGTTTTAAAATTACACTAAATTTTCCATATTTCCATTTATGAATCATCAAAATCTACGGACGCGTTTGGCAGTGGTGAAATTTCAAAAAAACAAAATCCCGATTTTAAATTTTGCGAACTTTAAGAATTTATTTTTTTTCATTTTGTATTCATTTTACGAGACAATTTTGTAATCCGTTTTAAAATTACACTAAATTTTCCATATTTCCATTTTTGAATCGTCAAAATCTACGAACGCGTTTGGCAGTAGTGAAATTTCAAAAAACAAAATCGCGATTTTAAATTTTGCGAACTTTAAGAATTGAATTATTTTCATTTTTTATTAATTTTAGGAGAAAATTTTATAATCTGTTTTAAAATTAAACTAAATCCTCTATACTTTGATGTTTAAATCATGAAAATCAATTAACGCGTTTGGCAGTTGTGCAATTTCAAACAACGAAATCGCAATTTTAAAATCGCGAACATTAAGAATTGAATTTTAAATTTTTTTTTAATTTTAAGAGAACATTTTATAAATCGTTTTAAAATTACACTAAATCCTCCATACTTTGACGTTTGAATCATGAAAATCAATTAACGCGTTTGGCAATTGTGCAATTTTAAAAAACGAAATCGCAATTTTAAAATCGCGAACTTTAAGAATTGAATTTTTTAATTTTTTTTTTTAATTTTAAGAGAACATTTTATAAATCGTTTTAAAATTACACTAAATCCTTCATACTTTGATGTTTAAATCATGAAAATCAATTAACGCGTTTGGCAGTTGTGCAATTTCAAAAAACAAAATCGCAATTTTAAAATCGCGAACTTTAAGAATTGAATTTTTTTTCATTTTTTTTTTTCATTTTAGAAAATTTTATAATCCGTTTTAAAATTACACTAAATCCTCCATACTTTGACGTTTGAATCATGAAAATCAATTAACGCGTTTGGCAGTTGTGCAATTTCAAAAAACGAAATCGCAATTTTAAAATTGCGAACTTTAAGAATTGAATTTTTTTCATTTTTTATTAATTTTAGGAGACAATTTTATAATCCGTTTTAAAATTAGACTAAATCCTCAATACTTTCACGTTTGAATCATGAAAATCAATTAACGCGTTTGGCAGTTGTGCAATTTCCAAAAACGAAATCGCAATTTTAAAATCGCGAACTTTAAGAATTGAATTTTTAAAAAAAAAAATTTAATTTTAGGAGAAAATTTTATAATCCGTTTTAAAATTACACTAAATCCTCCATACTTTGACGTTTGAATCATGAAAATCAATTAACGCGTTTGGCAGTTGTGCAATTTCAAAAAACAAAATCGCAATTTTAAAATCGCGAACTTTAAGAATTGAATTTTTTAAATTTTTTATTTAATTTTAGAAGAAAATTTTATAATCCGTTTTAAAATTACACTAAATCCTCCATACTTTAACGTTTGAATCATGAACATCGATTAACGCGTTTGGCAGTTGTGCAATTTCAAAAAACGAAATCGCAATTTTTTATTAATCGGTTATTAGATTGCGCTAAATTTTTCACATTTGGACATCATCAAAATCGGATAGTTGTGCAATTAAGAAAAAAAAAACGCCAAAAAAGTGAAATTTTGACGTATTGCGTTGATTTTACAAAAATATTTCCAAGCCAACTTTTAAATTGGTAGTTTAAAATACACTGTTAAAGCTTCATATTGACGAGTTCTATCAATATGTAAGATTTTTTCTATCAACTTTTGGTCTAAAAGGCATCTAACTGGGTCTCTGATTCCTACTCTGATCTCCATTTCAAGATGTCATATATCTAGGCGTGAAACAAGAAGAAATGATCCCGCAAAGCAGTGTCTTATAGAATTTTTGGATTTGTTGCCATTATTGTAGGCAATCTACCAAAATAAATAACTCCTTCAAACAATATTACTTTCAGACCTTTTCTTGTGTTTCGTCTTGATCAAAATTCCAGTTCTGTTTTAATCATCAATTCCAAATCTTGCTAGATTGTAAAAATACACTTGATCTTCTAGAGTTATTGTGAAACATAATCTTAATCGTAATCCATTAGTAATTCTTCTTAAAGATCAAATATACTTATTTTTAAATCCCGTCCAATTTTTTAGACAGGTATATTCCCTCACCCCAAGATATTTGGTATACAAACCTAATCACTTGAAAAATAAAACTAATATTGGTTTATGTAACTGCCTTCACATGTAATAAAATATTTAATACTATAACTAGTTAATGCATTTTTCAATTCGTTGAAAATATAAGTATCAATGATTGACTCCGGGAACCTTTCGGTTCAGCATTATTATGATTTTTTTATTTCATTACGAATGTGTTGTAAACATCAATAGCTTTAGTGCCAGTGAGGACAATGGACCTTTTAATACTAAGTACTGAACAAATACTTACAATGTATATTTAATGAGAGCAATACACCGACGACGTTACACATTAACGTTTTATTTATCGATTTCTCATTGTCGCTACAATGTCGTAGAATCTGTTGTGTGTGGACTTGCGGTTCATTGTAAAAAGTTGTCCTCTCCTTTATACCCGTATCTGGATTGATGTATGGCCAATTGCAAAACGAGCAAGAAGACACTGGTTCCCGTATTTCAGTATACAATGCTGCCACAATTTTATGCCGTTTCAATGAGACGGAAAAACGTATCGTTATCTCGGGCAAGTGCGAACGACATTTTTATAGAAAGCGAAAAACAAACTACACGAACGCTATAATTTATTTAAAAGAATCATTACGGCCGTAAATCCTTTGAGTACATGCGAGCAAGCCATTAAGGTTTATATGAGTAAGCTGGAATCTGCACGTCGGATTGTTTATGTTGCAGTACCAGGAACAGATAGTTAAGTATTGATTATAGTTCAGATTATGAGCTTCTGATTGCATGGAAGAAAAAGTTAAGGATGAAATTAATGTCTCCTGTAAAATTTAGATATTTATCTAATAACGGGCCGCCGGGAAGGTTTACTGCTTTATTTTTGGATAATTTTATGAAAAATGAAAACGAAATGGTTTTATGCTAATCAACACAATTCTAAACGGATGCTGATATTTACGCATCCTTTCCATTAAGATGTTGTCGAAAATTGATTGGCGTTAAAAAATTTCAGCTAACTTTAATAGCAAAAAAAATAGTCAGTCACAGTGAACATTTTAGAAAATTTAAAAAAATAATTGATTTTTCAGACTTTGATCGGCCGTAGCGGCTAAACGAAAACTCCAAATTGAACGCGGTTTGCAAATCTGAGCTCCTCGTACGGCAATTAATCGGATTAGGGATTTTTAATTTTTGATGAAAACTTGGAAAAAAGACATGAGTAAACCCCTTGAAATTTTGTGAAAAAATGCAACTTTCTTAATAATCATCGTAGACTATTGAATTTTACTTTTTTTCATCAGGAAAACGAGAGAAATTGATTGCCGTTAAAAAAATTGAGCCATCTTCAATAGCAAAAAAATTAGTCAGTCACTATGAACATTTTAGAAAATTAAATCAAATAATTGATTTTTCAGACTTTGATCGGCCGTAGCGGCCAAACGAAAACTCCAAATTGAACGCGGTTTGCAAATCTGAGCTCCTCGTACGTTAATTGGTCGGATTAGAGATTTTAAATTTTTGATGAAAACATGAAAAAAAGACATGAGTAAACCCCTTGAAAATTTGTTAAAAAATGCAACTTTCTTAATAATCATCGTAGACTATTGAATTTAACTTTGTTTTCATCAGAAAGACGAGAGAAATTGATTGCCGTTAAAAAATTTCAGCTATCTTCAATAGCAAAAAAGTTAGTCAGTCACCATGAACATTTTAGGAAATTTCAGAAAATAATTGATTTTTGAAACTTTGATCGGCTGTAGCGGCCAAACGAAAACTCCAAATTGAACGCGGTTTGCAAATCTGAGCTCCTCGTACGTTAATTAGTCGGATTAGAGATTTTAAATTTTTGATGAAAACACGAAAAAAAGACATGAGTAAACCCCTTGAAAATTTGTTAAAAAATGCAACTTTCTTAATAATCATCGTAGACTATTGAATTTAACTTTGTTTTCATCAGAAAGACGAGAGAAATTGATTGCCGTTAAAAAATTTCAGCTATCTTCAATAGCAAAAAAGTTAGTCAGTCACCATGAACATTTTAGGAAATTTCAGAAAATAATTGATTTTTCAAACTTTGATCGGCTGTAGCGGCCAAACGAAAACTCCAAAGTGAACGCGGTTTGCAAATCTGGGCCCCTCGTACGTTAATTAGTCGGATTAGAGATTTTAAATTTTTGATGAAAACACGAAAAAAAGACATGAGTAACCCCTTGAAAATTTGTTAAAAAATGCAACTTTCTTAATAATCATCGTAGACTATTGAATTTAACTTTGTTTTCATCAGAAAGACGAGAGAAATTGATTGCCGTTAAAAAATTTCAGCTATCTTCAATAGCAAAAAAGTTAGTCAGTCACAGTGAACATTTTAGGAAATTTACGAAAATAATTGATTTTTCAAACTTTGATCGGCTGTAGCGGCCAAACGAAAACTCCAAATTGAACGCGGTTTGCAAATCTAAGCTCCTCGTACGTTAATTAGTCGGATTAGAGATTTTAAATTTTTGATGAAAACACGAAAAAAAGACATGAGTAAACCCCTTGAAAATTTGTTAAAAAATGCAACTTTCTTAATAATCATCGTAGACTATTGAATTTAACTTTGTTTTCATCAGAAATACGAGAGAAATTGATTGCCGTTAAAAAATTTCAGCTAACTTCAATAGCAAAAAAATTAGTCAGTCACTATGAACATTTTAGAAAATTAAATAAAATAATTGATTTTTCAGACTTTGATCGGCCGTAGCGGCTAAACGAAAACTCTAAATTGAACGCGGTTTGCAAATCTGAGCTCCTCGTACGTCAATTAATCGGATTAGGGATTTTTAATTTTTGATGAAAACTTGGAAAAAAGACATGAGTAAACCCCTTGAAATTTTGTGAAAAAATGCAACTTTCTTAATAATCATCGTAGACTATTGAATTTTACTTTTTTTCATCAGGAAAACGAGAGAAATTGATTGCCGTTAAAAAAATTGAGCCATCTTCAATAGCAAAAAAATTAGTCAGTCACTATGAACATTTTAGAAAATTAAATCAAATAATTGATTTTCCAGACTTTGATCGGCTGTAGCGGCCAAACGAAAACTCCAAATTGAACGCGGTTTGCAAATCTAAGCTCCTCGTACGTTAATTAGTCGGATTAGAGATTTTAAATTTTTGATGAAAACTCGAAAAAAAGACATGAGTAAACCCCTTGAAAATTTGTTAAAAAATGCAACTTTCTTAATAATCATCGTAGACTATTGAATTTAACTTTGTTTTCATCAGAAATACGAGAGAAATTGATTGCCGTTAAAAAATTTCAGCTAACTTCAATAGCAAAAAAATTAGTCAGTCACTATGAACATTTTAGAAAATTAAATAAAATAATTGATTTTTCAGACTTTGATCGGCCGTAGCGGCTAAACGAAAACTCTAAATTGAACGCGGTTTGCAAATCTGAGCTCCTCGTACGTCAATTAATCGGATTAGGGATTTTTAATTTTTGATGAAAACTTGGAAAAAAGACATGAGTAAACCCCTTGAAATTTTGTGAAAAAATGCAACTTTCTTAATAATCATCGTAGACTATTGAATTTTACTTTTTTTCATCAGGAAAACGAGAGAAATTGATTGCCGTTAAAAAAATTGAGCCATCTTCAATAGCAAAAAAATTAGTCAGTCACTATGAACATTTTAGAAAATTAAATCAAATAATTGATTTTCCAGACTTTGATCGGCTGTAGCGGCCAAACGAAAACTCCAAATTGAACGCGGTTTGCAAATCTGGGCTCCTCGTACGTTAATTAGTCGGATTAGAGATTTTAAATTTTTGATGAAAACACGAAAAAAAGACAAGTAAACCCCTTGAAAATTTGTTAAAAAATGCAACTTTCTTAATAATCATCGTAGACTATTGAATTTAACTTTGTTTTCATCAGAAAGACGAGAGAAATTGATTGCCGTTAAAAAATTTCAGCTATCTTCAATAGCAAAAAAGTTAGTCAGTCACCATGAACATTTTAGGAAATTTCAGAAAATAATTGATTTTTCAAACTTTGATCGGCTGTAGCGGCCAAACGAAAACTCCAAATTATACGCGGTTTGCAAATCTGAGCTCCTCGTACGTTAATTGGTCGGATTAGAGATTTTAAATTTTTGATGAAAACACGAAAAAAAGACATGAGTAACCCCTTGAAAATTTGTTAAAAAATGCAACTTTCTTAATAATCATCGTAGACTATTGAATTTAACTTTGTTTTCATCAGAAAGACGAGTGAAATTGATTGCCGTTAAAAAATTTCAGCTATCTTCAATAGCAAAAAAGTTAGTCAGTCACCATGAACATTTTAGGAAATTTACGAAAATAATTGATTTTTCAAACTTTGATCGGCTGTAGCGGCCAAACGAAAACTCCAAATTGAACGCGGTTTGCAAATCTGAGCTCCTCGTACGTTAATTAGTCGGATTAGAGATTTTAAATTTTTGATGAAAACACGAAAAAAAGACATGAGTAACCCCTTGAAAATTTGTTAAAAAATGCAACTTTCTTAATAATCATCGTAGACTATTGAATTTAACTTTGTTTTCATCAGAAAGACGAGAGAAATTGATTGCCGTTAAAAAATTTCAGCTATCTTCAATAGCAAAAAAGTTAGTCAGTCACCATGAACATTTTAGGAAATTTCAGAAAATAATTGATTTTTCAAACTTTGATCGGCTGTAGCGGCCAAACGAAAACTCCAAATTAAACGCGGTTTGCAAATCTGAGCTCCTCGTACGTTAATTGGTCGGATTAGAGATTTTAAATTTTTGATGAAAACACGAAAAAAAGACATGAGTAACCCCTTGAAAATTTGTTAAAAAATGCAACTTTCTTAATAATCATCGTAGACTATTGAATTTAACTTTGTTTTCATCAGAAAGACGAGTGAAATTGATTGCCGTTAAAAAATTTCAGCTATCTTCAATAGCAAAAAAGTTAGTCAGTCACCATGAACATTTTAGGAAATTTACGAAAATAATTGATTTTTCAAACTTTGATCGGCTGTAGCGGCCAAACGAAAACTCCAAATTGAACGCGGTTTGCAAATCTGAGCTCCTCGTACGTTAATTAGTCGGATTAGAGATTTTAAATTTTTGATGAAAACACGAAAAAAAGACATGAGTAACCCCTTGAAAATTTGTTAAAAAATGCAACTTTCTTAATAATCATCGTAGACTATTGAATTTAACTTTGTTTTCATCAGAAAGACGAGAGAAATTGATTGCCGTTAAAAAATTTCAGCTATCTTCAATAGCAAAAAAGTTAGTCAGTCACCATGAACATTTTAGGAAATTTCAGAAAATAATTGATTTTTCAAAGTTTGATCGGCTGTAGCGGCCAAACGAAAACTCCAAATTAAACGCGGTTTGCAAATCTGAGCTCCTCGTACGTTAGTTGGTCGGATTAGAGATTTTAAATTTTTGATGAAAACACGAAAAAAAGACATGAGTAACCCCTTGAAAATTTGTTAAAAAATGCAACTTTCTTAATAATCATCGTAGACTATTGAATTTAACTTTGTTTTCATCAGAAAGACGAGAGAAATTGATTGCCGTTAAAAAATTTCAGCTATCTTCAATAGCAAAAAAGTTAGTCAGTCACCATGAACATTTTAGGAAATTTACGAAAATAATTGATTTTTCAAACTTTGATCGGCTGTAGCGGCCAAACGAAAACTCCAAATTGAACGCGGTTTGCAAATCTGAGCTCCTCGTACGTTAATTAGTCGGATTAGAGATTTTAAATTTTTGATGAAAACACGAAAAAAAGACATGAGTAAACCCCTTGAAAATTTGTTAAAAAATGCAACTTTCTTAATAATCATCGTAGACTATTGAATTTAACTTTGTTTTCATCAGAAAGACGAGAGAAATTGATTGCCGTTAAAAAATTTCAGCTATCTTCAATAGCAAAAAAGTTAGTCAGTCACTGTGAACATTTTAGGAAATTTACGAAAATAATTGATTTTTCAAACTTTGATCGGCTGTAGCGGCCAAACGAAAACTCCAAATTGAACGCGATTTGAAAATCTGAGGTCCTCGTACGTTAATTAGTCGGATTAGAGATTTTAAATTTTTGATGAAAACACGAAAAAAAGACATGAGTAAACCCCTTGAAAATTTGTTAAAAAATGCAACTTTCTTAATAATCATCGTAGACTATTGAATTTAACTTTGTTTTCATCAGAAAGACGAGAGAAATTGATTGCCGTTAAAAAATTTCAGCTATCTTCAATAGCAAAAAAGTTAGTCAGTCACCATGAACATTTTAGGAAATTTCAGAAAATAATTGATTTTTCAAACTTTGATCGGCTGTAGCGGCCAAACGAAAACTCCAAATTGAACGCGGTTTGAAAATCTGAGGTCCTCGTACGTTAATTAGTCGGATTAGAGATTTTAAATTTTTGATGAAAACACGAAAAAAAGACATGAGTAACCCCTTGAAAATTTGTTAAAAAATGCAACTTTCTTAATAATCATCGTAGACTATTGAATTTAACTTTGTTTTCATCAGAAAGACGAGAGAAATTGATTGCCGTTAAAAAATTTCAGCTATCTTCAATAGCAAAAAAGTTAGTCAGTCACCATGAACATTTTAGGAAATTTACGAAAATAATTGATTTTTCAAACTTTGATCGGCTGTAGCGGCCAAACGAAAACTCCAAATTGAACGCGGTTTGAAAATCTGAGGTCCTCGTATGTTAATTAGTCGGATTAGAGATTTTAAATTTTTGATGAAAACACGAAAAAAAGACATGAGTAAACCCCTTGAAAATTTGTTAAAAAATGCAACTTTCTTAATAATCATCGTAGACTATTGAATTTAACTTTGTTTTCATCAGAAAGACGAGAGAAATTGATTGCCGTTAAAAAATTTCAGCTATCTTCAATAGCAAAAAAGTTAGTCAGTCACCATGAACATTTTAGGAAATTTACGAAAATAATTGATTTTTCAAACTTTGATCGGCTGTAGCGGCCAAACGAAAACTCCAAATTGAACGCGGTTTGAAAATCTGAGCTCCTCGTACGTTAATTAGTCGGATTAGAGATTTTAAATTTTTGATGAAAACACGAAAAAAAGACATGAGTAAACCCCTTGAAAATTTGTTAAAAAATGCAACTTTCTTAATAATCATCGTAGACTATTGAATTTAACTTTGTTTTCATCAGAAAGACGAGAGAAATTGATTGCCGTTAAAAAATTTCAGCTATCTTCAATAGCAAAAAAGTTAGTCAGTCACCATGAACATTTTAGGAAATTTCAGAAAATAATTGATTTTTCAAACTTTGATCGGCTGTAGCGGCCAAACGAAAACTCCAAATTGAACGCGGTTTGCAAATCTGAGCTCCTCGTACGTTAATTAGTCGGATTAGAGATTTTAAATTTTTGATGAAAACACGAAAAAAAGACATGAGTAAACCCCTTGAAAATTTGTTAAAAAATGCAACTTTCTTAATAATCATCGTAGACTATTGAATTTAACTTTGTTTTCATCAGAAAGACGAGAGAAATTGATTGCCGTTAAAAAATTTCAGCTATCTTCAATAGCAAAATAGTTAGTCAGTCACCATGAACATTTTAGGAAATTTCAGAAAATAATTGATTTTTCAAACTTTGATCGGCTGTAGCGGCCAAACGAAAACTCCAAATTGAACGCGGTTTGCAAATCTGGGCTCCTCGTACGTTAATTAGTCGGATTAGAGATTTTAAATTTTTGATGAAAACACGAAAAAAAGACATGAGTAAACCCCTTGAAAATTTGTTAAAAAATGCAACTTTCTTAATAATCATCGTAGACTATTGAATTTAACTTTGTTTTCATCAGAAAGACGAGAGAAATTGATTGCCGTTAAAAAATTTCAGCTATCTTCAATAGCAAAAAAGTTAGTCAGTCACCATGAACATTTTAGGAAATTTCAGAAAATAATTGATTTTTCAAACTTTGATCGGCTGTAGCGGCCAAACGAAAACTCCAAATTGAACGCGGTTTGCAAATATGGGCTCCTCGTACGTTAATTAGTCGGATTAGAGATTTTAAATTTTTGATGAAAACACGAAAAAAAGACATGAGTAAACCCCTTGAAAATTTGTTAAAAAATGCAACTTTCTTAATAATCATCGTAGACTATTGAATTTAACTTTGTTTTCATCAGAAAGACGAGAGAAATTGATTGCCGTTAAAAAATTTCAGCTATCTTCAATAGCAAAAAAGTTAGTCAGTCACCATGAACATTTTAGGAAATTTCAGAAAATAATTGATTTTTCAAACTTTGATCGGCTGTAGCGGCCAAACGAAAACTCCAAATTGAACGCGGTTTGCAAATCTGGGCTCCTCGTACGTTAATTAGTCGGATTAGAGATTTTAAATTTTTGATGAAAACACGAAAAAAAGACATGAGTAAACCCCTTGAAAATTTGTTAAAAAATGCAACTTTCTTAATAATCATCGTAGACTATTGAATTTAACTTTGTTTTCATCAGAAAGACGAGAGAAATTGATTGCCGTTAAAAAATTTCAGCTATCTTCAATAGCAAAATAGTTAGTCAGTCACCATGAACATTTTAGGAAATTTCAGAAAATAATTGATTTTTCAAACTTTGATCGGCTGTAGCGGCCAAACGAAAACTCCAAATTGAACGCGGTTTGCAAATCTGGGCTCCTCGTACGTTAATTAGTCGGATTAGAGATTTTAAATTTTTGATGAAAACACGAAAAAAAGACATGAGTAAACCACTTGAAAATTTGTTAAAAAATGCAACTTTCTTAATAATCATCGTAGACTATTGAATTTAACTTTGTTTTCATCAGAAAGACGAGAGAAATTGATTGCCGTTAAAAAATTTCAGCTATCTTTAATAGCAAAAAAGTTAGTCAGTCACCATGAACATTTTAGGAAATTTCAGAAAATAATTGATTTTTCAAACTTTGATCGGCTGTAGCGGCCAAACGAAAACTCCAAATTGAACGCGGTTTGCAAATCTGAGCTCCTCGTACGTTAATTAGTAGGATTAGAGATTTTAAATTTTTGATGAAAACACGAAAAAAAGACATGAGTAAACCCCTTGAAAATTGTTAAAAAATGCAACTTTCTTAATAATCATCGTAGACTATTGAATTTAACTTTGTTTTCATCAGAAAGACGAGAGAAATTGATTGCCGTTAAAAAATTTCAGCTATCTTCAATAGCAAAAAAGTTAGTCAGTCACCATGAACATTTTAGGAAATTTCAGAAAATAATTGATTTTTCAAACTTTGATCGGCTGTAGCGGCCAAACGAAAAACTCCAAATTGAACGCGGTTTGCAAATCTGAGCTCCTCGTACGTTAATTAGTAGGATTAGAGATTTTAAATTTTTGATGAAAACACGAAAAAAAGACATGAGTAAACCCCTTGAAAATTTGTTAAAAAATGCAACTTTCTTAATAATCATCGTAGACTATTGAATTTAACTTTGTTTTCATCAGAAAGACGAGAGAAATTGATTGCCGTTAAAAAATTTCAGCTATCTTCAATAGCAAAAAAGTTAGTCAGTCACCATGAACATTTTAGGAAATTTACGAAAATAATTGATTTTTCAAACTTTGATCGGCTGTAGCGGCCAAACGAAAACTCCAAATTGAACGCGATTTGAAAATCTGAGGTCCTCGTACGTTAATTAGTCGGATTAGAGATTTTAAATTTTTGATGAAAACACGAAAAAAAGACATGAGTAAACCCTTGAAAATTTGTTAAAAAATGCAACTTTCTTAATAATCATCGTAGACTATTGAATTTAACTTTGTTTTCATCAGAAAGACGAGAGAAATTGATTGCCGTTAAAAAATTTCAGCTATCTTCAATAGCAAAAAAGTTAGTCAGTCACCATGAACATTTTAGGAAATTTCAGAAAATAATTGATTTTTCAAACTTTGATCGGCTGTAGCGGCCAAACGAAAACTCCAAATTGAACGCGGTTTGCAAATCTGAGCTCCTCGTACGTTAATTAGTCGGATTAGAGATTTTAAATTTTTGATGAAAACACGAAAAAAAGACATGAGTAAACCCCTTGAAAATTTGTTAAAAAATGCAACTTTCTTAATAATCATCGTAGACTATTGAATTTAACTTTGTTTTCATCAGAAAGACGAGAGAAATTGATTGCCGTTAAAAAATTTCAGCTATCTTCAATAGCAAAATAGTTAGTCAGTCACCATGAACATTTTAGGAAATTTCAGAAAATAATTGATTTTTCAAACTTTGATCGGCTGTAGCGGCCAAACAAAAACTCCAAATTGAACGCGGTTTGCAAATCTGGGCTCCTCGTACGTTAATTAGTCGGATTAGAGATTTTAAATTTTTGATGAAAACACGAAAAAAGACATGAGTAAACCCCTTGAAAATTTGTTAAAAAATGCAACTTTCTTAATAATCATCGTAGACTATTGAATTTAACTTTGTTTTCATCAGAAAGACGAGAGAAATTGATTGCCGTTAAAAAATTTCAGCTATCTTCAATAGCAAAAAAGTTAGTCAGTCACCATGAACATTTTAGGAAATTTACGAAAATAATTGATTTTTTCAAACTTTGATCGGCTGTAGCGGCCAAACGAAAACTCCAAATTGAACGCGGTTTGCAAATCTGAGCTCCTCGTACGTTAATTAGTCGGATTAGAGATTTTAAATTTTTGATGAAAACACGAAAAAAAGACATGAGTAAACCCCTTGAAAATTTGTTAAAAAATGCAACTTTCTTAATAATCATCGTAGACTATTGAATTTAACTTTGTTTTCATCAGAAAGACGAGAGAAATTGATTGCCGTTAAAAAATTTCAGCTATCTTCAATAGCAAAAAAGTTAGTCAGTCACCATGAACATTTTAGGAAATTTACGAAAATAATTGATTTTTCAAACTTTGATCGGCTGTAGCGGCCAAACGAAAACTCCAAATTGAACGCGATTTGAAAATCTGAGGTCCTCGTACGTTAATTAGTCGGATTAGAGATTTTAAATTTTTGATGAAAACACGAAAAAAAGACATGAGTAAACCCCTTGAAAATTTGTTAAAAAATGCAACTTTCTTAATAATCATCGTAGACTATTGAATTTAACTTTGTTTTCATCAGAAAGACGAGAGAAATTGATTGCCGTTAAAAAATTTCAGCTATCTTCAATAGCAAAAAAGTTAGTCAGTCACCATGAACATTTTAGGAAATTTCAGAAAATAATTGATTTTTCAAACTTTGATCGGCTGTAGCGGCCAAACGAAAACTCCAAATTGAACGCGGTTTGAAAATCTGAGGTCCTCGTACGTTAATTAGTCGGATTAGAGATTTTAAATTTTTGATGAAAACACGAAAAAAAGACATGAGTAACCCCTTGAAAATTTGTTAAAAAATGCAACTTTCTTAATAATCATCGTAGACTATTGAATTTAACTTTGTTTTCATCAGAAAGACGAGAGAAATTGATTGCCGTTAAAAAATTTCAGCTATCTTCAATAGCAAAAAAGTTAGTCAGTCACCATGAACATTTTAGGAAATTTACGAAAATAATTGATTTTTCAAACTTTGATCGGCTGTAGCGGCCAAACGAAAACTCCAAATTGAACGCGGTTTGAAAATCTGAGGTCCTCGTATGTTAATTAGTCGGATTAGAGATTTTAAATTTTTGATGAAAACACGAAAAAAAGACATGAGTAAACCCCTTGAAAATTTGTTAAAAAATGCAACTTTCTTAATAATCATCGTAGACTATTGAATTTAACTTTGTTTTCATCAGAAAGACGAGAGAAATTGATTGCCGTTAAAAAATTTCAGCTATCTTCAATAGCAAAAAAGTTAGTCAGTCACCATGAACATTTTAGGAAATTTACGAAAATAATTGATTTTTCAAACTTTGATCGGCTGTAGCGGCCAAACGAAAACTCCAAATTGAACGCGATTTGAAAATCTGAGGTCCTCGTACGTTAATTAGTCGGATTAGAGATTTTAAATTTTTGATGAAAACACGAAAAAAAGACATGAGTAAACCCCTTGAAAATTTGTTAAAAAATGCAACTTTCTTAATAATCATCGTAGACTATTGAATTTAACTTTGTTTTCATCAGAAAGACGAGAGAAATTGATTGCCGTTAAAAAATTTCAGCTATCTTCAATAGCAAAAAAGTTAGTCAGTCACCATGAACATTTTAGGAAATTTCAGAAAATAATTGATTTTTCAAACTTTGATCGGCTGTAGCGGCCAAACGAAAACTCCAAATTGAACGCGGTTTGCAAATCTGAGCTCCTCGTACGTTAATTAGTCGGATTAGAGATTTTAAATTTTTGATGAAAACACGAAAAAAAGACATGAGTAAACCCCTTGAAAATTTGTTAAAAAATGCAACTTTCTTAATAATCATCGTAGACTATTGAATTTAACTTTGTTTTCATCAGAAAGACGAGAGAAATTGATTGCCGTTAAAAAATTTCAGCTATCTTCAATAGCAAAATAGTTAGTCAGTCACCATGAACATTTTAGGAAATTTCAGAAAATAATTGATTTTTCAAACTTTGATCGGCTGTAGCGGCCAAACGAAAACTCCAAATTGAACGCGGTTTGCAAATCTGGGCTCCTCGTACGTTAATTAGTCGGATTAGAGATTTTAAATTTTTGATGAAAACACGAAAAAAAGACATGAGTAAACCCCTTGAAAATTTGTTAAAAAATGCAACTTTCTTAATAATCATCGTAGACTATTGAATTTAACTTTGTTTTCATCAGAAAGACGAGAGAAATTGATTGCCGTTAAAAAATTTCAGCTATCTTCAATAGCAAAAAAGTTAGTCAGTCACCATGAACATTTTAGGAAATTTCAGAAAATAATTGATTTTTCAAACTTTGATCGGCTGTAGCGGCCAAACGAAAACTCCAAATTGAACGCGGTTTGCAAATATGAGCTCCTCGTACGTTAATTAGTCGGATTAGAGATTTTAAATTTTTGATGAAAACACGAAAAAAAGACATGAGTAAACCCCTTGAAAATTTGTTAAAAAATGCAACTTTCTTAATAATCATCGTAGACTATTGAATTTAACTTTGTTTTCATCAGAAAGACGAGAGAAATTGATTGCCGTTAAAAAATTTCAGCTATCTTCAATAGCAAAAAAGTTAGTCAGTCACCATGAACATTTTAGGAAATTTCAGAAAATAATTGATTTTTCAAACTTTGATCGGCTGTAGCGGCCAAACGAAAACTCCAAATTGAACGCGGTTTGCAAATCTGGGCTCCTCGTACGTTAATTAGTCGGATTAGAGATTTTAAATTTTTGATGAAAACACGAAAAAAAGACATGAGTAAACCCCTTGAAAATTTGTTAAAAAATGCAACTTTCTTAATAATCATCGTAGACTATTGAATTTAACTTTGTTTTCATCAGAAAGACGAGAGAAATTGATTGCCGTTAAAAAATTTCAGCTATCTTCAATAGCAAAATAGTTAGTCAGTCACCATGAACATTTTAGGAAATTTCAGAAAATAATTGATTTTTCAAACTTTGATCGGCTGTAGCGGCCAAACGAAAACTCCAAATTGAACGCGGTTTGCAAATCTGGGCTCCTCGTACGTTAATTAGTCGGATTAGAGATTTTAAATTTTTGATGAAAACACGAAAAAAAGACATGAGTAAACCACTTGAAAATTTGTTAAAAAATGCAACTTTCTTAATAATCATCGTAGACTATTGAATTTAACTTTGTTTTCATCAGAAAGACGAGAGAAATTGATTGCCGTTAAAAAATTTCAGCTATCTTTAATAGCAAAAAAGTTAGTCAGTCACCATGAACATTTTAGGAAATTTCAGAAAATAATTGATTTTTCAAACTTTGATCGGCTGTAGCGGCCAAACGAAAACTCCAAATTGAACGCGGTTTGCAAATCTGAGCTCCTCGTACGTTAATTAGTAGGATTAGAGATTTTAAATTTTTGATGAAAACACGAAAAAAAGACATGAGTAAACCCCTTGAAAATTTGTTAAAAAATGCAACTTTCTTAATAATCATCGTAGACTATTGAATTTAACTTTGTTTTCATCAGAAAGACGAGAGAAATTGATTGCCGTTAAAAAATTTCAGCTATCTTCAATAGCAAAAAAGTTAGTCAGTCACCATGAACATTTTAGGAAATTTCAGAAAATAATTGATTTTTCAAACTTTGATCGGCTGTAGCGGCCAAACGAAAACTCCAAATTGAACGCGGTTTGCAAATCTGAGCTCCTCGTACGTTAATTAGTCGGATTAGAGATTTTAAATTTTTGATGAAAACACGAAAAAAAGACATGAGTAAACCCCTTGAAAATTTGTTAAAAAATGCAACTTTCTTAATAATCATCGTAGACTATTGAATTTAACTTTGTTTTCATCAGAAAGACGAGAGAAATTGATTGCCGTTAAAAAATTTCAGCTATCTTCAATAGCAAAAAAGTTAGTCAGTCACCATGAACATTTTAGGAAATTTACGAAAATAATTGATTTTTCAAACTTTGATCGGCTGTAGCGGCCAAACGAAAACTCCAAATTGAACGCGATTTGAAAATCTGAGGTCCTCGTACGTTAATTAGTCGGATTAGAGATTTTAAATTTTTGATGAAAACACGAAAAAAAGACATGAGTAAACCCCTTGAAAATTTGTTAAAAAATGCAACTTTCTTAATAATCATCGTAGACTATTGAATTTAACTTTGTTTTCATCAGAAAGACGAGAGAAATTGATTGCCGTTAAAAAATTTCAGCTATCTTCAATAGCAAAAAAGTTAGTCAGTCACCATGAACATTTTAGGAAATTTCAGAAAATAATTGATTTTTCAAACTTTGATCGGCTGTAGCGGCCAAACGAAAACTCCAAATTGAACGCGGTTTGCAAATCTGAGCTCCTCGTACGTTAATTAGTAGGATTAGAGATTTTAAATTTTTGATGAAAACACGAAAAAAAGACATGAGTAAACCCCTTGAAAATTTGTTAAAAAATGCAACTTTCTTAATAATCATCGTAGACTATTGAATTTAACTTTGTTTTCATCAGAAAGACGAGAGAAATTGATTGCCGTTAAAAAATTTCAGCTATCTTCAATAGCAAAATAGTTAGTCAGTCACCATGAACATTTTAGGAAATTTCAGAAAATAATTGATTTTTCAAACTTTGATCGGCTGTAGCGGCCAAACAAAAACTCCAAATTGAACGCGGTTTGCAAATCTGGGCTCCTCGTACGTTAATTAGTCGGATTAGAGATTTTAAATTTTTGATGAAAACACGAAAAAAAGACATGAGTAAACCCCTTGAAAATTTGTTAAAAAATGCAACTTTCTTAATAATCATCGTAGACTATTGAATTTAACTTTGTTTTCATCAGAAAGACGAGAGAAATTGATTGCCGTTAAAAAATTTCAGCTATCTTCAATAGCAAAAAAGTTAGTCAGTCACCATGAACATTTTAGGAAATTTACGAAAATAATTGATTTTTCAAACTTTGATCGGCTGTAGCGGCCAAACGAAAACTCCAAATTGAACGCGGTTTGCAAATCTGAGCTCCTCGTACGTTAATTAGTAGGATTAGAGATTTTAAATTTTTGATGAAAACACGAAAAAAAGACATGAGTAAACCCCTTGAAAATTTGTTAAAAAATGCAACTTTCTTAATAATCATCGTAGACTATTGAATTTAACTTTGTTTTCATCAGAAAGACGAGAGAAATTGATTGCCGTTAAAAAATTTCAGCTATCTTTAATAGCAAAAAAGTTAGTCAGTCACCATGAACATTTTAGGAAATTTCAGAAAATAATTGATTTTTCAAACTTTGATCGGCTGTAGCGGCCAAACGAAAACTCCAAATTGAACGCGGTTTGCAAATCTGATCTCCTCGTACGTTAATTAGTAGGATTAGAGATTTTAAATTTTTGATGAAAACACGAAAAAAAGACATGAGTAAACCCCTTGAAAATTTGTTAAAAAATGCAACTTTCTTAATAATCATCGTAGACTATTGAATTTAACTTTGTTTTCATCAGAAAGACGAGAGAAATTGATTGCCGTTAAAAAATTTCAGCTATCTTCAATAGCAAAATAGTTAGTCAGTCACCATGAACATTTTAGGAAATTTCAGAAAATAATTGATTTTTCAAACTTTGATCGGCTGTAGCGGCCAAACGAAAACTCCAAATTGAACGCGGTTTGCAAATCTGGGCTCCTCGTACGTTAATTAGTCGGATTAGAGATTTTAAATTTTTGATGAAAACACGAAAAAAAGACATGAGTAAACCC
This sequence comes from Ocypus olens, assembly GCA_910593695.2. Classification (NCBI taxonomy): domain Eukaryota; kingdom Metazoa; phylum Arthropoda; class Insecta; order Coleoptera; family Staphylinidae; genus Ocypus; species Ocypus olens. Next base: position 809,086 of record OU343054.1, read on the forward strand.
CTTGAAAATTTGTTAAAAAATGCAACTTTCTTAATAATCATCGTAGACTATTGAATTTAACTTTGTTTTCATCAGAGAGACGAGAGAAATTGATTGCCGTTAAAAAATTTCAGCTATCTTCAATAGCAAAAAAGTTAGTCAGTCACCATGAACATTTTAGGAAATTTCAGAAAATAATTGATTTTTCAAACTTTGATCGGCTGTAGCGGCCAAACGAAAACTCCAAATTGAACGCGGTTTGCAAATCTGGGCTCCTCGTACGTTAATTAGTCGGATTAGAGATTTTAAATTTTTGATGAAAACACGAAAAAAAGACATGAGTAAACCCCTTGAAAATTTGTTAAAAAATGCAACTTTCTTAATAATCATCGTAGACTATTGAATTTAACTTTGTTTTCATCAGAAAGACGAGAGAAATTGATTGCCGTTAAAAAATTTCAGCTATCTTCAATAGCAAAAAAGTTAGTCAGTCACCATGAACATTTTAGGAAATTTCAGAAAATAATTGATTTTTCAAACTTTGATCGGCTGTAGCGGCCAAACGAAAACTCCAAATTGAACGCGGTTTGCAAATCTGGGCTCCTCGTACGTTAATTAGTCGGATTAGAGATTTTAAATTTTTGATGAAAACACGAAAAAAAGACATGAGTAAACCCCTTAAAAATTTGTTAAAAAATGCAACTTTCTTAATAATCATCGTAGACTATTGAATTTAACTTTGTTTTCATCAGAAAGACGAGAGAAATTGATTGCCGTTAAAAAATTTCAGCTATCTTCAATAGCAAAATAGTTAGTCAGTCACCATGAACATTTTAGGAAATTTCAGAAAATAATTGATTTTTCAAACTTTGATCGGCTGTAGCGGCCAAACGAAAACTCCAAATTGAACGCGGTTTGCAAATCTGAGCTCCTCGTACGTTAATTAGTAGGATTAGAGATTTTAAATTTTTGATGAAAACACGAAAAAAGACATGAGTAAACCCCTTGAAAATTTGTTAAAAAATGCAACTTTCTTAATAATCATCGTAGACTATTGAATTTAACTTTGTTTTCATCAGAAAGACGAGAGAAATTGATTGCCGTTAAAAAATTTCAGCTATCTTCAATAGCAAAATAGTTAGTCAGTCACCATGAACATTTTAGGAAATTTCAGAAAATAATTGATTTTTCAAACTTTGATCGGCTGTAGCGGCCAAACGAAAACTCCAAATTGAACGCGGTTTGCAAATCTGGGCTCCTCGTACGTTAATTAGTCGGATTAGAGATTTTAAATTTTTGATGAAAACACGAAAAAAAGACATGAGTAAACCCCTTGAAAATTTGTTAAAAAATGCAACTTTCTTAATAATCATCGTAGACTATTGAATTTAACTTTGTTTTCATCAGAGAGACGAGAGAAATTGATTGCCGTTAAAAAATTTCAGCTATCTTCAATAGCAAAAAAGTTAGTCAGTCACCATGAACATTTTAGGAAATTTCAGAAAATAATTGATTTTTCAAACTTTGATCGGCTGTAGCGGCAAACGAAAACTCCAAATTGAACGCGGTTTGCAAATCTGGCTCCTCGTACGTTAATTAGTCGGATTAGAGATTTTAAATTTTTGATGAAAACACGAAAAAAAGACATGAGTAAACCCCTTGAAAATTGTTAAAAAATGCAACTTTCTTAATAATCATCGTAGACTATTGAATTTAACTTTGTTTTCATCAGAAAGACGAGAGAAATTGATTGCCGTTAAAAAATTTCAGCTATCTTCAATAGCAAAAAAGTTAGTCAGTCACCATGAACATTTTAGGAAATTTCAGAAAATAATTGATTTTTCAAACTTTGATCGGCTGTAGCGGCCAAACGAAAACTCCAAATTGAACGCGGTTTGCAAATCTGGGCTCCTCGTACGTTAATTAGTCGGATTAGAGATTTTAAATTTTTGATGAAAACACGAAAAAAAGACATGAGTAAACCCCTTAAAAATTTGTTAAAAAATGCAACTTTCTTAATAATCATCGTAGACTATTGAATTTAACTTTGTTTTCATCAGAAAGACGAGAGAAATTGATTGCCGTTAAAAAATTTCAGCTATCTTCAATAGCAAAATAGTTAGTCAGTCACCATGAACATTTTAGGAAATTTCAGAAAATAATTGATTTTTCAAACTTTGATCGGCTGTAGCGGCCAAACGAAAACTCCAAATTGAACGCGGTTTGCAAATCTGGGCTCCTCGTACGTTAATTAGTCGGATTAGAGATTTTAAATTTTTGATGAAAACACGAAAAAAAGACATGAGTAAACCCCTTGAAAATTTGTTAAAAAATGCAACTTTCTTAATAACAATCGTAGACTATTGAATTTAACTTTGTTTTCATCAGAAAGACGAGAGAAATTGATTGCCGTTAAAAATTTCAGCTATCTTCAATAGCAAAAAAGTTAGTCAGTCACCATGAACATTTTAGGAAATTTCAGAAAATAATTGATTTTTCAAACTTTGATCGGCTGTAGCGGCCAAACGAAAACTCCAAATTGAACGCGGTTTGCAAATCTGGGCTCCTCGTACGTTAATTAGTCGGATTAGAGATTTTAAATTTTTGATGAAAACACGAAAAAAAGACATGAGTAAACCCCTTGAAAATTTGTTAAAAAAATGCAACTTTCTTAATAATCATCGTAGACTATTGAATTTAACTTTGTTTTCATCAGAAAGACGAGAGAAATTGATTGCCGTTAAAAAATTTCAGCTATCTTCAATAGCAAAAAAGTTAGTCAGTCACCATGAACATTTTAGGAAATTTAAGAAAATAATTGATTTTTCAAACTTTGATCGGCTGTAGCGGCCAAACGAAAACTCCAAATTGAACGCGGTTTGCAAATCTGGGCTCCTCGTACGTTAATTAGTCGGATTAGAGATTTTAAATTTTTTGATGAAAACACGAAAAAAAAGACATGAGTAAACCCCTTGAAAATTTGTTAAAAAATGCAACTTTCTTAATAATCATCGTAGACTATTGAATTTAACTTTGTTTTCATCAGAAAGACGAGAGAAATTGATTGCCGTTAAAAAAATTTCAGCTATCTTCAATAGCAAAAAAGTTAGTCAGTCACAGTGAACATTTTAGGAAATTTTAGAAAATAATTGATTTTTCAAACTTTGATCGGCTGTAGCGGCCAAACGAAAACTCCAAATTGAACGCGGTTTGCAAATCTGAGCTCCTCGTACGTTAATTAGTCGGATTAGAGATTTTAAATTTTTGATGAAAACACGAAAAAAAGACATGAGTAAACCCCTTGAAAATTTGTTAAAAAATGCAACTTTCTTAATAATCATCGTAGACTATTGAATTTAACTTTGTTTTCATCAGAAATACGAGAGAAATTGATTGCCGTTAAAAAATTTCAGCTATCTTCAATAGCAAAAAAGTTAGTCAGTCACCATGAACATTTTAGGAAATTTCAGAAAATAATTGATTTTTCAAATTTTGATCGGCTGTAGCGGCCAAATGAAAACTCCAAATTGAACGCGGTTTGCAAATCTGGGCTCCACGTACGTTAATTAGTCGGATTAGAGATTTTAAATTTTTGATGAAAACACGAAAAAAAGACATGAGTAAACCCCTTGAAAATTTGTTAAAAAATGCAACTTTCTTAATAATCATCGTAGACTATTGAATTTAACTTTGTTTTCATCAGAAAGACGAGAGAAATTGATTGCCGTTAAAAAAATTTCAGCTATCTTCAATAGCAAAAAAGTTAGTCAGTCACAGTGAACATTTTAGGAAATTTTAGAAAATAATTGATTTTTCAAACTTTGATCGGCTGTAGCGGCCAAACGAAAACTCCAAATTGAACGCGGTTTGCAAATCTGGGCTCCTCGTACGTTAATTAGTCGGATAAGAGATTTTAAATTTTTGATGAAAACACGAAAAAAAGACATGAGTAAACCCCTTGAAAATTTGTTAAAAAATGCAACTTTCTTAATAATCATCGTAGACTATTGAATTTAACTTTGTTTTCATCAGAAAGACGAGAGAAATTGATTGCCGTTAAAAAATTTCAGCTATCTTCAATAGCAAAAAAGTTAGTCAGTCACCATGAACATTTTAGGAAATTTCAGAAAATAATTGATTTTTCAAACTTTGATCGGCTGTAGCGGCCAAACGAAAACTCCAAATTGAACGCGGTTTGCAAATCTGGGCTCCTCGTACGTTAATTAGTCGGATTAGAGATTTTAAATTTTTGATGAAAACACGAAAAAAAGACATGAGTAAACCCCTTGAAAATTTGTTAAAAAATGCAACTTTCTTAATAATCATCGTAGACTATTGAATTTAACTTTGTTTTCATCAGAAAGACGAGAGAAATTGATTGCCGTTAAAAAATTTCAGCTATCTTCAATAGCAAAATAGTTAGTCAGTCACCATGAACATTTTAGGAAATTTCAGAAAATAATTGATTTTTCAAACTTTGATCGGCTGTAGCGGCCAAACGAAAACTCCAAATTGAACGCGGTTTGCAAATCTGGGCTCCTCGTACGTTAATTAGTCGGATTAGAGATTTTAAATTTTTGATGAAAACACGAAAAAAAGACATGAGTAAACCACTTGAAAATTTGTTAAAAAATGCAACTTTCTTAATAATCATCGTAGACTATTGAATTTAACTTTGTTTTCATCAGAAAGACGAGAGAAATTGATTGCCGTTAAAAAATTTCAGCTATCTTCAATAGCAAAAAAGTTAGTCAGTCACCATGAACATTTTAGGAAATTTACGAAAATAATTGATTTTTCAAACTTTGATCGGCTGTAGCGGCCAAACGAAAACTCCAAATTGAACGCGGTTTGCAAATCTGAGCTCCTCGTACGTTAATTAGTAGGATTAGAGATTTTAAATTTTTGATGAAAACACGAAAAAAAAGACATGAGTAAACCCCTTGAAAATTTGTTAAAAAATGCAACTTTCTTAATAATCATCGTAGACTATTGAATTTAACTTTGTTTTCATCAGAAAGACGAGAGAAATTGATTGCCGTTAAAAAATTTCAGCTATCTTTAATAGCAAAAAAGTTAGTCAGTCACCATGAACATTTTAGGAAATTTCAGAAAATAATTGATTTTTCAAACTTTGATCGGCTGTAGCGGCCAAACGAAAACTCCAAATTGAACGCGGTTTGCAAATCTGATCTCCTCGTACGTTAATTAGTAGGATTAGAGATTTTAAATTTTTGATGAAAACACGAAAAAAAAGACATGAGTAAACCCCTTGAAAATTTGTTAAAAAATGCAACTTTCTTAATAATCATCGTAGACTATTGAATTTAACTTTGTTTTCATCAGAAAGACGAGAGAAATTGATTGCCGTTAAAAAATTTCAGCTATCTTCAATAGCAAAATAGTTAGTCAGTCACCATGAACATTTTAGGAAATTTCAGAAAATAATTGATTTTTCAAACTTTGATCGGCTGTAGCGGCCAACGAAAACTCCAAATTGAACGCGGTTTGCAAATCTGGGCTCCTCGTACGTTAATTAGTCGGATTAGAGATTTTAAATTTTTGATGAAAACACGAAAAAAAGACATGAGTAAACCCCTTGAAAATTTGTTCAAAAATGCAACTTTCTTAATAATCATCGTAGACTATTGAATTTAACTTTGTTTTCATCAGAAAGACGAGAGAAATTGATTGCCGTTAAAAAATTGCAGCTATCTTCAATAGCAAAAAAGTTAGTCAGTCACCATGAACATTTTAGGAAATTTCAGAAAATAATTGATTTTTCAAACTTTGATCGGCTGTAGCGGCCAAACGAAAACTCCAAATTGAACGCGGTTTGCAAATCTGGGCTCCTCGTACGTTAATTAGTCGGATTAGAGATTTTAAATTTTTGATGAAAACACGAAAAAAAGACATGAGTAAACCCCTTGAAAATTTGTTAAAAAATGCAACTTTCTTAATAATCATCGTAGACTATTGAATTTAACTTTGTTTTCATCAGAAAGACGAGAGAAATTGATTGCCGTTAAAAAATTTCAGCTATCTTCAATAGCAAAAAAGTTAGTCAGTCACCATGAACATTTTAGGAAATTTCAGAAAATAATTGATTTTTCAAACTTTGATCGGCTGTAGCGGCCAAACGAAAACTCCAAATTGAACGCGGTTTGCAAATCTGGGCTCCTCGTACGTTAATTAGTCGGATTAGAGATTTTAAATTTTTGATGAAAACACGAAAAAAAGACATGAGTAAACCCCTTGAAAATTTGTTAAAAAATGCAACTTTCTTAATAATCATCGTAGACTATTGAATTTAACTTTGTTTTCATCAGAAAGACGAGAGAAATTGATTGCCGTTAAAAAATTGCAGCTATCTTCAATAGCAAAAAAGTTAGTCAGTCACCATGAACATTTTAGGAAATTTCAGAAAATAATTGATTTTTCAAACTTTGATCGGCTGTAGCGGCCAAACGAAAACTCCAAATTGAACGCGGTTTGCAAATCTGGGCTCCTCGTACGTTAATTAGTCGGATTAGAGATTTTAAATTTTTGATGAAAACACGAAAAAAAAGACATGAGTAAACCCCTTGAAAATTTGTTAAAAAATGCAACTTTCTTAATAACAATCGTAGACTATTGAATTTAACTTTGTTTTCATCAGAAAGACGAGAGAAATTGATTGCCGTTAAAAAATTTCAGCTATCTTCAATAGCAAAAAAGTTAGTCAGTCACCATGAACATTTTAGGAAATTTAAGAAAATAATTGATTTTTCAAACTTTGATCGGCTGTAGCGGCCAAACGAAAACTCCAAATTGAACGCGGTTTGCAAATCTGGGCTCCTCGTACGTTAATTAGTCGGATTAGAGATTTTAAATTTTTGATGAAAACACGAAAAAAAGACATGAGTAAACCCCTTGAAAATTTGTTAAAAAATGCAACTTTCTTAATAACAATCGTAGACTATTGAATTTAACTTTGTTTTCATCAGAAAGACGAGAGAAATTGATTGCCGTTAAAAAATTTCAGCTATCTTCAATAGCAAAAAAGTTAGTCAGTCACCATGAACATTTTAGGAAATTTAAGAAAATAATTGATTTTTCAAACTTTGATCGGCTGTAGCGGCCAAACGAAAACTCCAAATTGAACGCGGTTTGCAAATCTGGGCTCCTCGTACGTTAATTAGTCGGATTAGAGATTTTAAATTTTTGATGAAAACACGAAAAAAAGACATGAGTAAACCCCTTGAAAATTTGTTAAAAAATGCAACTTTCTTAATAATCATCGTAGACTATTGAATTTAACTTTGTTTTCATCAGAAAGACGAGAGAAATTGATTGCCGTTAAAAAAATTTCAGCTATCTTCAATAGCAAAAAAGTTAGTCAGTCACAGTGAACATTTTAGGAAATTTTAGAAAATAATTGATTTTTCAAACTTTGATCGGCTGTAGCGGCCAAACGAAAACTCCAAATTGAACGCGGTTTGCAAATCTGAGCTCCTCGTACGTTAATTAGTCGGATTAGAGATTTTAAATTTTTGATGAAAACACGAAAAAAAGACATGAGTAAACCCCTTGAAAATTTGTTAAAAAATGCAACTTTCTTAATAATCATCGTAGACTATTGAATTTAACTTTGTTTTCATCAGAAAGACGAGAGAAATTGATTGCCGTTAAAAAATTTCAGCTATCTTCAATAGCAAAAAAGTTAGTCAGTCACCATGAACATTTTAGGAAATTTCAGAAAATAATTGATTTTTCAAATTTTGATCGGCTGTAGCGGCCAAATGAAAACTCCAAATTGAACGCGGTTTGCAAATCTGGGCTCCACGTACGTTAATTAGTCGGATTAGAGATTTTAAATTTTTGATGAAAACACGAAAAAAAGACAAGAGTAAACCCCTTGAAAATTTGTTAAAAAATGCAACTTTCTTAATAATCATCGTAGACTATTGAATTTAACTTTGTTTTCATCAGAAAGACGAGAGAAATTGATTGCCGTTAAAAAATTTCAGCTATCTTCAATAGCAAAAAAGTTAGTCAGTCACCATGAACATTTTAGGAAATTTACGAAAATAATTGATTTTTTCAAACTTTGATCGGCTGTAGCGGCCAAACGAAAACTCCAAATTAAACGCGGTTTGCAAATCTGGGCTCCTCGTACGTTAATTAGTCGGATTAGAGATTTTAAATTTTTGATGAAAACACGAAAAAAAGACATGAGTAAAACCCATTGAAAATTTGTTAAAAAATGCAACTTTCTTAATAATCATCGTAGACTATTGAATTTAACTTTGTTTTCATCAGAAAGACGAGAGAAATTGATTGCCGTTAAAAAAATTTCAGCTATCTTCAATAGCAAAAAAGTTAGTCAGTCACAGTGAACATTTTAGGAAATTTTAGAAAATAATTGATTTTTCAAACTTTGATCGGCTGTAGCGGCCAAACGAAAACTCCAAATTGAACGCGGTTTGCAAATCTGGGCTCCTCGTACGTTAATTAGTCGGATTAGAGATTTTAAATTTTTGATGAAAACACGAAAAAAAGACATGAGTAAACCCCTTGAAAATTTGTTAAAAAATGCAACTTTCTTAATAATCATCGTAGACTATTGAATTTAACTTTGTTTTCATCAGAAAGACGAGAGAAATTGATTGCCGTTAAAAAATTTCAGCTATCTTCAATAGCAAAAAAGTTAGTCAGTCACCATGAACATTTTAGGAAATTTCAGAAAATAATTGATTTTTCAAACTTTGATCGGCTGTAGCGGCCAAACGAAAACTCCAAATTGAACGCGGTTTGCAAATCTGGGCTACTCGTACGTTAATTAGTCGGATTAGAGATTTTAAATTTTTGATGAAAACACGAAAAAAAAAGACATGAGTAAACCCCTTGAAAATTTGTTAAAAAATGCAACTTTCTTAATAATTATCGTAGACTATTGAATTTAACTTTGTTTTCATCAGAAAGACGAGAGAAATTGATTGCCGTTAAAAAATTTCAGCTATCTTCAATAGCAAAAAAGTTAGTCAGTCACAGTGAACATTTTAGGAAATTTTAGAAAATAATTGATTTTTCAAACTTTGATCGGCTGTAGCGGCCAAACGAAAACTCCAAATTGAACGCGGTTTGCAAATCTGAGCTCCTCGTACGTTAATTAGTCGGATTGGAGATTTTAAATTTTTGATGAAAACACGAAATAAAGACATGAGTAAACCCCTTGAAAATTTGTTAAAAAATGCAACTTTCTTAATAATCATCGTAGACTATTGAATTTAACTTTGTTTTCATCAGAAAGACGAGAGAAATTGATTGCCGTTAAAAAATTTCAGCTATCTTCAATAGCAAAAAAGTTAGTCAGTCACAGTGAACATTTTAGGAAATTTTAGAAAATAATTGATTTTCAAACTTTGATCGGCTGTAGCGGCCAAACGAAAACTCCAAATTGAACGCGGTTTGCAAATCTGAGCTCCTCGTACGTTAATTAGTCGGATTGGAGATTTTAAATTTTTGATGAAAACACGAAATAAAGACATGAGTAAACCCCTTGAAAATTTGTTAAAAAATGCAACTTTCTTAATAATCATCGTAGACTATTGAATTTAACTTTGTTTTCATCAGAAAGACGAGAGAAATTGATTGCCGTTAAAAAATTTCAGCTATCTTCAATAGCAAAAAAGTTAGTCAGTCACAGTGAACATTTTAGGAAATTTTAGAAAATAATTGATTTTCAAACTTTGATCGGCTGTAGCGGCCAAACGAAAACTCCAAATTGAACGCGGTTTGCAAATCTGAGCTCCTCGTACGTTAATTAGTCGGATTGGAGATTTTAAATTTTTGATGAAAACACGAAATAAAGACATGAGTAAACCCCTTGAAAATTTGTTAAAAAATGCAACTTTCTTAATAATCATCGTAGACTATTGAATTTAACTTTGTTTTCATCAGAAAGACGAGAGAAATTGATTGCCGTTAAAAAATTTCAGCTATCTTCAATAGCAAAAAAGTTAGTCAGTCACCATGAACATTTTAGGAAATTTCAGAAAATAATTGATTTTTCAAACTTTGATCGGCTGTAGCGGCCAAACGAAAACTCCAAATTGAACGCGGTTTGCAAATCTGAGCTCCTCGTACGTTAATTAGTCGGATTGGAGATTTTAAATTTTTGAAGAAAACACGAAATTAAGACATGAGTAAACCACTTGAAAATTTGTTAAAAAATGCAACTTTCTTAATAATCATCGTAGACTATTGAATTTAACTTTGTTTTCATCAGAAAGACGAGAGAAATTGATTGCCGTTAAAAAATTTCAGCTATCTTCAATAGCAAAAAAGTTAGTCAGTCACAGTGAACATTTTAGGAAATTTTAGAAAATAATTGATTTTCAAACTTTGATCGGCTGTAGCGGCCAAACGAAAACTCCAAATTGAACGCGGTTTGCAAATCTGAGCTCCTCGTACGTTAATTAGTCGGATTGGAGATTTTAAATTTTTGAAGAAAACACGAAATAAAGACATGAGTAAACCCCTTGAAAATTTGTTAAAAAATGCAACTTTCTTAATAATCATCGTAGACTATTGAATTTAACTTTGTTTTCATCAGAAAGACGAGAGAAATTGATTGCCGTTAAAAAATTTCAGCTATCTTCAATAGCAAAAAAGTTAGTCAGTCACCATGAACATTTTAGGAAATTTCAGAAAATAATTGATTTTTCAAACTTTGATCGGCTGTAGCGGCCAAACGAAAACTCCAAATTGAACGCGGTTTGCAAATCTGAGCTCCTCGTACGTTAATTAGTCGGATTGGAGATTTTAAATTTTTGATGAAAACACGAAATAAAGACATGAGTAAACCCCTTGAAAATTTGTTAAAAAATGCAACTTTCTTAATAATCATCGTAGACTATTGAATTTAACTTTGTTTTCATCAGAAAGACGAGAGAAATTGATTGCCGTTAAAAAATTTCAGCTATCTTCAATAGCAAAAAAGTTAGTCAGTCACAGTGAACATTTTAGGAAATTTTAGAAAATAATTGATTTTCAAACTTTGATCGGCTGTAGCGGCCAAACGAAAACTCCAAATTGAACGCGGTTTGCAAATCTGAGCTCCTCGTACGTTAATTAGTCGGATTGGAGATTTTAAATTTTTGATGAAAACACGAAATAAAGACATGAGTAAACCCCTTGAAAATTTGTTAAAAAATGCAACTTTCTTAATAATCATCGTAGACTATTGAATTTAACTTTGTTTTCATCAGAAAGACGAGAGAAATTGATTGCCGTTAAAAAATTTCAGCTATCTTCAATAGCAAAAAAGTTAGTCAGTCACCATGAACATTTTAGGAAATTTCAGAAAATAATTGATTTTTCAAACTTTGATCGGCTGTAGCGGCCAAACGAAAACTCCAAATTGAACGCGGTTTGCAAATCTGAGCTCCTCGTACGTTAATTAGTCGGATTGGAGATTTTAAATTTTTGAAGAAAACACGAAATTAAGACATGAGTAAACCACTTGAAAATTTGTTAAAAAATGCAACTTTCTTAATAATCATCGTAGACTATTGAATTTAACTTTGTTTTCATCAGAAAGACGAGAGAAATTGATTGCCGTTAAAAAATTTCAGCTATCTTCAATAGCAAAAAAGTTAGTCAGTCACCATGAACATTTTAGGAAATTTCAGAAAATAATTGATTTTTCAAACTTTGATCGGCTGTAGCGGCCAAACGAAAACTCCAAATTGAACGCGGTTTGCAAATCTGGGCTCCTCGTACGTTAATTAGTCGGATTAGAGATTTTAAATTTTTGATGAAAACACGAAAAAAAGACATGAGTAAACCCCTTGAAAATTTGTTAAAAAATGCAACTGTCTTAATAATCATCGTAGACTATTGAATTTAACTTTGTTTTCATCAGAAAGACGAGAGAAATTGATTGCCGTTAAAAAATTTCAGCTATCTTCAATAGCAAAAAAGTTAGTCAGTCACCATGAACATTTTAGGAAATTTCAGAAAATAATTGATTTTACAAACTTTGATCGGCTGTAGCGGCCAAACGAAAACTCCAAATTGAACGCGGTTTGCAAATCTGGGCTCCTCGTACGTTAATTAGTCGGATTAGAGATTTTAAAATTTTGATGAAAACACGAAAAAAAGACATGAGTAAACCCCTTGAAAATTTGTTAAAAAATGCAACTGTCTTAATAATCATCGTAGACTATTGAATTTAACTTTGTTTTCATCAGAAAGACGAGAGAAATTGATTGCCGTTAAAAAATTTCAGCTATCTTCAATAGCAAAAAAGTTAGTCAGTCACCATGAACATTTTAGGAAATTTAAGAAAATAATTGATTTTTCAAACTTTGATCGGCTGTAGCGGCCAAACGAAAACTCCAAATTGAACGCGGTTTGCAAATCTGGGCTCCTCGTACGTTAATTAGTCGGATTAGAGATTTTAAATTTTTGATGAAAACACGAAAAAAAGACATGAGTAAACCCCTTGAAAATTTGTTAAAAAATGCAACTTTCTTAATAATCATCGTAGACTATTGAATTTAACTTTGTTTTCATCAGAAAGACGAGAGAAATTGATTGCCGTTAAAAAATTTCAGCTATCTTCAATAGCAAAAAAGTTAGTCAGTCACAGTGAACATTTTAGGAAATTTACGAAAATAATTGATTTTTCAAACTTTGATCGGCTGTAGCGGCCAAACGAAAACTCCAAATTGAACGCGGTTTGCAAATCTGAGCTCCTCGTACGTTAATTAGTCGGATTGGAGATTTTAAATTTTTGATGAAAACACGAAATAAAGACATGAGTAAACCCCTTGAAAATTTGTTAAAAAATGCAACTTTCTTAATAATCATCGTAGACTATTGAATTTAACTTTGTTTTCATCAGAAAGACGAGAGAAATTGATTGCCGTTAAAAAATTTCAGCTATCTTCAATAGCAAAAAAGTTAGTCAGTCACCATGAACATTTTAGGAAATTTACGAAAATAATTGATTTTTCAAACTTTGATCGGCTGTAGCGGCCAAACGAAAACTCCAAATTGAACGCGGTTTGCAAATCTAAGCTCCTCGTACGTTAATTATTCGGATTAGAGATTTTAAATTTTTGATGAAAACACGAAAAAAAGACATGAGTAAACCCCTTGAAAATTTGTTAAAAAATGCAACTTTCTTAATAATCATCGTAGACTATTGAATTTAACGTTGTTTTCATCAGAAAGACGAGAGAAATTGATTGCCGTTAAAAAATTTCAGCTATCTTCAATAGCAAAAAAGTTAGTCAGTCACCATGAACATTTTAGGAAATTTACGAAAATAATTGATTTTTCAAACTTTGATCGGCTGTAGCGGCCAAACGAAAACTCCAAATTGAACGCGGTTTGCAAATCTGAGCTCCTCGTACGTTAATTAGTCGGATTGGAGATTTTAAATTTTTGATGAAAACACGAAATTAAGACATGAGTAAACCCCTTGAAAATTTGTTAAAAATTGCAACTTTCTTAATAATCATCGTAGACTATTGAATTTAACTTTGTTTTCATCAGAAAGACGAGAGAAATTGATTGCCGTTAAAAAATTTCAGCTATCTTCAATAGCAAAAAAGTTAGTCAGTCACCATGAACATTTTAGGAAATTTCAGAAAATAATTGATTTTTCAAACTTTGATCGGCTGTAGCGGCCAAACGAAAACTCCAAATTGAACGCGGTTTGCAAATCTGGGCTCCTCGTACGTTAATTAGTCGGATTAGAGATTTTAAATTTTTGATGAAAACACGAAAAAAAGACATGAGTAAACCCCTTGAAAATTTGTTAAAAAATGCAACTGTCTTAATAATCATCGTAGACTATTGAATTTAACTTTGTTTTCATCAGAAAGACGAGAGAAATTGATTGCCGTTAAAAAATTTCAGCTATCTTCAATAGCAAAAAAGTTAGTCAGTCACCATGAACATTTTAGGAAATTTTAGAAAATAATTGATTTTTCAAACTTTGATCGGCTGTAGCGGCCAAACGAAAACTCCAAATTGAACGCGGTTTGCAAATCTGGGCTCCTCGTACGTTAATTAGTCGGATTAGAGATTTTAAAATTTTGATGAAAACACGAAAAAAAGACATGAGTAAACCCCTTGAAAATTTGTTAAAAAATGCAACTTTCTTAATAATCATCGTAGACTATTGAATTTAACTTTGTTTTCATCAGAAAGACGAGAGAAATTGATTGCCGTTAAAAAATTTCAGCTATCTTCAATAGCAAAAAAGTTAGTCAGTCACCATGAACATTTTAGGAAATTTAAGAAAATAATTGATTTTTCAAACTTTGATCGGCTGTAGCGGCCAAACGAAAACTCCAAATTGAACGCGGTTTGCAAATCTGGGCTCCTCGTACGTTAATTAGTCGGATTAGAGATTTTAAATTTTTGATGAAAACACGAAAAAAAGACATGAGTAAACCCCTTGAAAATTTGTTAAAAAATGCAACTTTCTTAATAATCATCGTAGACTATTGAATTTAACTTTGTTTTCATCAGAAAGACGAGAGAAATTGATTGCCGTTAAAAAATTTCAGCTATCTTCAATAGCAAAAAAGTTAGTCAGTCACAGTGAACATTTTAGGAAATTTTAGAAAATAATTGATTTTTCAAACTTTGATCGGCTGTAGCGGCCAAACGAAAACTCCAAATTGAACGCGGTTTGCAAATCTGGGCTCCTCGTACGTTAATTAGTCGGATTAGAGATTTTAAATTTTTGATGAAAACACGAAAAAAAGACATGAGTAAACCCCTTGAAAATTTGTTAAAAAATGCAACTTTCTTAATAATCATCGTAGACTATTGAATTTAACTTTGTTTTCATCAGAAAGACGAGAGAAATTGATTGCCGTTAAAAAATTTCAGCTATCTTCAATAGCAAAAAAGTTAGTCAGTCACAGTGAACATTTTAGGAAATTTAAGAAAATAATTGATTTTTCAAACTTTGATCGGCTGTAGCGGCCAAACGAAAACTCCAAATTGAACGCGGTTTGCAAATCTAAGCTCCTCGTACGTTAATTATTCGGATTAGAGATTTTAAATTTTTGATGAAAACACGAAAAAAAGACATGAGTAAACCCCTTGAAAATTTGTTAAAAAATGCAACTTTCTTAATAATCATCGTAGACTATTGAATTTAACTTTGTTTTCATCAGAAAGACGAGAGAAATTGATTGCCGTTAAAAAATTTCAGCTATCTTCAATAGCAAAAAAGTTAGTCAGTCACAGTGAACATTTTAGGAAATTTACGAAAATAATTGATTTTTCAAACTTTGATCGGCTGTAGCGGCCAAACGAAAACTCCAAATTGAACGCGGTTTGCAAATCTGGGCTCCTCGTACGTTAATTAGTCGGATTAGAGATTTTAAAATTTTGATGAAAACACGAAAAAAAGACATGAGTAAACCCCTTGAAAATTTGTTAAAAAATGCAACTTTCTTAATAATCATCGTAGACTATTGAATTTAACTTTGTTTTCATCAGAAAGACGAGAGAAATTGATTGCCGTTAAAAAATTTCAGCTATCTTCAATAGCAAAAAAGTTAGTCAGTCACCATGAACATTTTAGGAAATTTCAGAAAATAATTGATTTTTCAAACTTTGATCGGCTGTAGCGGCCAAACGAAAACTCCAAATTGAACGCGGTTTGCAAATCTGGGCTCCTCGTACGTTAATTAGTCGGATTGGAGATTTTAAATTTTTGATGAAAACACGAAATAAAGACATGAGTAAACCCCTTGAAAATTTGTTAAAAAATGCAACTTTCTTAATAATCATCGTAGACTATTGAATTTAACTTTGTTTTCATCAGAAAGACGAGAGAAATTGATTGCCGTTAAAAAATTTCAGCTATCTTCAATAGCAAAAAAGTTAGTCAGTCACCATGAACATTTTAGGAAATTTCAGAAAATAATTGATTTTTCAAACTTTGATCGGCTGTAGCGGCCAAACGAAAACTCCAAATTGAACGCGGTTTGCAAATCTGAGCTCCTCGTACGTTAATTAGTCGGATTGGAGATTTTAAATTTTTGATGAAAACACGAAATTAAGACATGAGTAAACCCCTTGAAAATTTGTTAAAAATTGCAACTTTCTTAATAATCATCGTAGACTATTGAATTTAACTTTGTTTTCATCAGAAAGACGAGAGAAATTGATTGCCGTTAAAAAATTTCAGCTATCTTCAATAGCAAAAAAGTTAGTCAGTCACCATGAACATTTTAGGAAATTTCAGAAAATAATTGATTTTTCAAACTTTGATCGGCTGTAGCGGCCAAACGAAAACTCCAAATTGAACGCGGTTTGCAAATCTGGGCTCCTCGTACGTTAATTAGTCGGATTAGAGATTTTAAATTTTTGATGAAAACACGAAAAAAAGACATGAGTAAACCCCTTGAAAATTTGTTAAAAAATGCAACTGTCTTAATAATCATCGTAGACTATTGAATTTAACTTTGTTTTCATCAGAAAGACGAGAGAAATTGATTGCCGTTAAAAAATTTCAGCTATCTTCAATAGCAAAAAAGTTAGTCAGTCACCATGAACATTTTAGGAAATTTCAGAAAATAATTGATTTTACAAACTTTGATCGGCTGTAGCGGCCAAACGAAAACTCCAAATTGAACGCGGTTTGCAAATCTGGGCTCCTCGTACGTTAATTAGTCGGATTAGAGATTTTAAAATTTTGATGAAAACACGAAAAAAAGACATGAGTAAACCCCTTGAAAATTTGTTAAAAAATGCAACTTTCTTAATAATCATCGTAGACTATTGAATTTAACTTTGTTTTCATCAGAAAGACGAGAGAAATTGATTGCCGTTAAAAAATTTCAGCTATCTTCAATAGCAAAAAAGTTAGTCAGTCACCATGAACATTTTAGGAAATTTAAGAAAATAATTGATTTTTCAAACTTTGATCGGCTGTAGCGGCCAAACGAAAACTCCAAATTGAACGCGGTTTGCAAATCTGGGCTCCTCGTACGTTAATTAGTCGGATTAGAGATTTTAAATTTTTGATGAAAACACGAAAAAAAGACATGAGTAAACCCCTTGAAAATTTGTTAAAAAATGCAACTTTCTTAATAATCATCGTAGACTATTGAATTTAACTTTGTTTTCATCAGAAAGACGAGAGAAATTGATTGCCGTTAAAAAATTTCAGCTATCTTCAATAGCAAAAAAGTTAGTCAGTCACAGTGAACATTTTAGGAAATTTTAGAAAATAATTGATTTTTCAAACTTTGATCGGCTGTAGCGGCCAAACGAAAACTCCAAATTGAACGCGGTTTGCAAATCTGGGCTCCTCGTACGTTAATTAGTCGGATTAGAGATTTTAAATTTTTGATGAAAACACGAAAAAAAGACATGAGTAAACCCCTTGAAAATTTGTTAAAAAATGCAACTTTCTTAATAATCATCGTAGACTATTGAATTTAACTTTGTTTTTATCAGAAAGACGAGAGAAATTGATTGCCGTTAAAAAATTTCAGCTATCTTCAATAGCAAAAAAGTTAGTCAGTCACAGTGAACATTTTAGGAAATTTAAGAAAATAATTGATTTTTCAAACTTTGATCGGCTGTAGCGGCCAAACGAAAACTCCAAATTGAACGCGGTTTGCAAATCTAAGCTCCTCGTACGTTAATTATTCGGATTAGAGATTTTAAATTTTTGATGAAAACACGAAAAAAAGACATGAGTAAACCCCTTGAAAATTTGTTAAAAAATGCAACTTTCTTAATAATCATCGTAGACTATTGAATTTAACTTTGTTTTCATCAGAAAGACGAGAGAAATTGATTGCCGTTAAAAAATTTCAGCTATCTTCAATAGCAAAAAAGTTAGTCAGTCACAGTGAACATTTTAGGAAATTTACGAAAATAATTGATTTTTCAAACTTTGATCGGCTGTAGCGGCCAAACGAAAACTCCAAATTGAACGCGGTTTGCAAATCTGGGCTCCTCGTACGTTAATTAGTCGGATTAGAGATTTTAAATTTTTGATGAAAACACGAAAAAAAGACATGAGTAAACCCCTTGAAAATTTGTTAAAAAATGCAACTTTCTTAATAATCATCGTAGACTATTGAATTTAACTTTGTTTTCATCAGAAAGACGAGAGAAATTGATTGCCGTTAAAAAATTTCAGCTATCTTCAATACCAAAAAAGTTAGTCAGTCACCATGAACATTTTAGGAAATTTAAGAAAATAATTGATTTTTCAAACTTTGATAGGGCTGTAGCGGCCAAACGAAAACTCTAAATTGAACGCGGTTTGCAAATCTGGGCTCCTCGTACGTTAATTAGTCGGATTAGAGATTTTAAATTTATGATGAAAACACGAAAAAAAGACATGAGTAAACCCCTTGAAAATTTGTTAAAAAATGCAACTTTCTTAATAATCATCGTAGACTATTGAATTTAACTTTGTTTTCATCAGAAAGACGAGAGAAATTGATTGCCGTTAAAAAATTTCAGCTATCTTCAATAGCAAAAAAGTTAGTCAGTCACCATGAACATTTTAGGAAATTTAAGAAAATAATTGATTTTTCAAACTTTGATCGGCTGTAGCGGCCAAACGAAAACTCCAAATTGAACGCGGTTTGCAAATCTAAGCTCCTCGTACGTTAATTATTCGGATTAGAGATTTTAAATTTTTGATGAAAACACGAAAAAAAGACATGAGTAAACCCCTTGAAAATTTGTTAAAAAATGCAACTTTCTTAATAATCATCGTAGACTATTGAATTTAACGTTGTTTTCATCAGAAAGACGAGAGAAATTGATTGCCGTTAAAAAATTTCAGCTATCTTCAATAGCAAAAAAGTTAGTCAGTCACCATGAACATTTTAGGAAATGTACGAAAATAATTGATTTTTCAAACTTTGATCGGCTGTAGCGGCCAAACGAAAACTCCAAATTGAACGCGGTTTGCAAATCTAAGCTCCTCGTACGTTAATTATTCGGATTAGAGATTTTAAATTTTTGATGAAAACACGAAAAAAAGACATGAGTAAACCCCTTGAAAATTTGTTAAAAAATGCAACTTTCTTAATAATCATCGTAGACTATTGAATTTAACGTTGTTTTCATCAGAAAGACGAGAGAAATTGATTGCCGTTAAAAAATTTCAGCTATCTTCAATAGCAAAAAAGTTAGTCAGTCACAGTGAACATTTTAGGAAATTTAAGAAAATAATTGATTTTTCAAACTTTGATCGGCTGTAGCGGCCAAACGAAAACTCCAAATTGAACGCGGTTTGCAAATCTGGGCTCCTCGTACGTTAATTAGTCGGATTAGATATTTTAAATTTTTGATGAAAACACGAAAAAAAGACATGAGTAAACCCCTTGAAAATTTGTTAAAAAATGCAACTTTCTTAATAATCATCGTAGACTATTGAATTTAACTTTGTTTTCATCAGAAAGACGAGAGAAATTGATTGCCGTTAAAAAATTTCAGCTATCTTCAATAGCAAAAAAGTTAGTCAGTCACAGTGAACATTTTAGGAAATTTAAGAAAATAATTGATTTTTCAAACTTTGATCGGCTGTAGCGGCCAAACGAAAACTCCAAATTGAACGCGGTTTGCAAATCTGGGCTCCTCGTACGTTAATTAGTCGGATTAGAGATTTTAAAATTTTGATGAAAACACGAAATTAAGACATGAGTAAACCCCTTGAAAATTTGTTAAAAATTGCAACTTTCTTAATAATCATCGTAGACTATTGAATTTAACTTTGTTTTCATCAGAAAGACGAGAGAAATTGATTGCCGTTAAAAAATTTCAGCTATCTTCAATAGCAAAAAAGTTAGTCAGTCACCATGAACATTTTAGGAAATTTCAGAAAATAATTGATTTTTCAAACTTTGATCGGCTGTAGCGGCCAAACGAAAACTCCAAATTGAACGCGGTTTGCAAATCTGGGCTCCTCGTACGTTAATTAGTCGGATTAGAGATTTTAAAATTTTGATGAAAACACGAAATTAAGACATGAGTAAACCCCTTGAAAATTTGTTAAAAATTGCAACTTTCTTAATAATCATCGTAGACTATTGAATTTAACTTTGTTTTCATCAGAAAGACGAGAGAAATTGATTGCCGTTAAAAAATTTCAGCTATCTTCAATAGCAAAAATGTTAGTCAGTCACCATGAACATTTTAGGAAATTTCAGAAAATAATTGATTTTTCAAACTTTGATCGGCTGTAGCGGCCAAACGAAAACTCCAAATTGAACGCGGTTTGCAAATCTGGGCTCCTCGTACGTTAATTAGTCGGATTAGAGATTTTAAATTTTTGATGAAAACACGAAAAAAAGACATGAGTAAACCCCTTGAAAATTTGTTAAAAAATGCAACTGTCTTAATAATCATCGTAGACTATTGAATTTAACTTTGTTTTCATCAGAAAGACGAGAGAAATTGATTGCCGTTAAAAAATTTCAGCTATCTTCAATAGCAAAAAAGTTAGTCAGTCACCATGAACATTTTAGGAAATTTCAGAAAATAATTGATTTTACAAACTTTGATCGGCTGTAGCGGCCAAACGAAAACTCCAAATTGAACGCGGTTTGCAAATCTGGGCTCCTCGTACGTTAATTAGTCGGATTAGAGATTTTAAAATTTTGATGAAAACACGAAAAAAAGACATGAGTAAACCCCTTGAAAATTTGTTAAAAAATGCAACTTTCTTAATAATCATCGTAGACTATTGAATTTAACTTTGTTTTCATCAGAAAGACGAGAGAAATTGATTGCCGTTAAAAAATTTCAGCTATCTTCAATAGCAAAAAAGTTAGTCAGTCACCATGAACATTTTAGGAAATTTAAGAAAATAATTGATTTTTCAAACTTTGATCGGCCTGTAGCGGCCAAACGAAAACTCCAAATTGAACGCGGTTTGCAAATCTGGGCTCCTCGTACGTTAATTAGTCGGATTAGAGATTTTAAATTTTTGATGAAAACACGAAAAAAAGACATGAGTAAACCCCTTGAAAATTTGTTAAAAAATGCAACTTTCTTAATAATCATCGTAGACTATTGAATTTAACTTTGTTTTCATCAGAAAGACGAGAGAAATTGATTGCCGTTAAAAAATTTCAGCTATCTTCAATAGCAAAAAAGTTAGTCAGTCACAGTGAACATTTTAGGAAATTTTAGAAAATAATTGATTTTTCAAACTTTGATCGGCTGTAGCGGCCAAACGAAAACTCCAAATTGAACGCGGTTTGCAAATCTGGGCTCCTCGTACGTTAATTAGTCGGATTAGAGATTTTAAATTTTTGATGAAAACACGAAAAAAAGACATGAGTAAACCCCTTGAAAATTTGTTAAAAAATGCAACTTTCTTAATAATCATCGTAGACTATTGAATTTAACTTTGTTTTCATCAGAAAGACGAGAGAAATTGATTGCCGTTAAAAAATTTCAGCTATCTTCAATAGCAAAAAAGTTAGTCAGTCACAGTGAACATTTTAGGAAATTTACGAAAATAATTGATTTTTCAAACTTTGATCGGCTGTAGCGGCCAAACGAAAACTCCAAATTGAACGCGGTTTGCAAATCTGAGCTCCTCGTACGTTAATTAGTCGGATTGGAGATTTTAAATTTTTGATGAAAACACGAAATAAAGACATGAGTAAACCCCTTGAAAATTTGTTAAAAAATGCAACTTTCTTAATAATCATCGTAGACTATTGAATTTAACTTTGTTTTCATCAGAAAGACGAGAGAAATTGATTGCCGTTAAAAAATTTCAGCTATCTTCAATAGCAAAAAAGTTAGTCAGTCACCATGAACATTTTAGGAAATTTACGAAAATAATTGATTTTTCAAACTTTGATCGGCTGTAGCGGCCAAACGAAAACTCCAAATTGAACGCGGTTTGCAAATCTGGGCTCCTCGTACGTTAATTAGTCGGATTAGAGATTTTAAAATTTTGATGAAAACACGAAAAAAAGACATGAGTAAACCCCTTGAAAATTGTTAAAAAATGCAACTTTCTTAATAATCATCGTAGACTATTGAATTTAACTTTGTTTTCATCAGAAAGACGAGAGAAATTGATTGCCGTTAAAAAATTTCAGCTATCTTCAATAGCAAAAAAGTTAGTCAGTCACCATGAACATTTTAGGAAATTTAAGAAAATAATTGATTTTTCAAACTTTGATCGGCTGTAGCGGCCAAACGAAAACTCTAAATTGAACGCGGTTTGCAAATCTGGGCTCCTCGTACGTTAATTAGTCGGATTAGAGATTTTAAATTTATGATGAAAACACGAAAAAAAGACATGAGTAAACCCCTTGAAAATTTGTTAAAAAATGCAACTTTCTTAATAATCATCGTAGACTATTGAATTTAACTTTGTTTTCATCAGAAAGACGAGAGAAATTGATTGCCGTTAAAAAATTTCAGCTATCTTCAATAGCAAAAAAGTTAGTCAGTCACAGTGAACATTTTAGGAAATTTAAGAAAATAATTGATTTTTCAAACTTTGATCGGCTGTAGCGGCCAAACGAAAACTCCAAATTGAACGCGGTTTGCAAATCTGAGCTCCTCGTACGTTAATTAGTCGGATTGGAGATTTTAAATTTTTGATGAAAACACGAAATAAAGACATGAGTAAACCCCTTGAAAATTTGTTAAAAAATGCAACTTTCTTAATAATCATCGTAGACTATTGAATTTAACTTTGTTTTCATCAGAAAGACGAGAGAAATTGATTGCCGTTAAAAAATTTCAGCTATCTTCAATAGCAAAAAAGTTAGTCAGTCACCATGAACATTTTAGGAAATTTCAGAAAATAATTGATTTTTCAAACTTTGATCGGCTGTAGCGGCCAAACGAAAACTCCAAATTGAACGCGGTTTGCAAATCTGGGCTCCTCGTACGTTAATTAGTCGGATTAGAGATTTTAAATTTTTGATGAAAACACGAAAAAAAGACATGAGTAAACCCCTTGAAAATTTGTTAAAAAATGCAACTTTCTTAATAATCATCGTAGACTATTGAATTTAACTTTGTTTTCATCAGAAAGACGAGAGAAATTGATTGCCGTTAAAAAATTTCAGCTATCTTCAATAGCAAAAAAGTTAGTCAGTCACCATGAACATTTTAGGAAATTTCAGAAAATAATTGATTTTACAAACTTTGATCGGCTGTAGCGGCCAAACGAAAACTCCAAATTGAACGCGGTTTGCAAATCTGGGCTCCTCGTACGTTAATTAGTCGGATTAGAGATTTTAAAATTTTGATGAAAACACGAAAAAAAGACATGAGTAAACCCCTTGAAAATTTGTTAAAAAATGCAACTTTCTTAATAATCATCGTAGACTATTGAATTTAACTTTGTTTTCATCAGAAAGACGAGAGAAATTGATTGCCGTTAAAAAATTTCAGCTATCTTCAATAGCAAAAAAGTTAGTCAGTCACCATGAACATTTTAGGAAATTTAAGAAAATAATTGATTTTTCAAACTTTGATCGGCTGTAGCGGCCAAACGAAAACTCCAAATTGAACGCGGTTTGCAAATCTGGGCTCCTCGTACGTTAATTAGTCGGATTAGAGATTTTAAATTTTTGATGAAAACACGAAAAAAAGACATGAGTAAACCCCTTGAAAATTTGTTAAAAAATGCAACTTTCTTAATAATCATCGTAGACTATTGAATTTAACTTTGTTTTCATCAGAAAGACGAGAGAAATTGATTGCCGTTAAAAAATTTCAGCTATCTTCAATAGCAAAAAAGTTAGTCAGTCACAGTGAACATTTTAGGAAATTTCAGAAAATAATTGATTTTTCAAACTTTGATCGGCTGTAGCGGCCAAACGAAAACTCCAAATTGAACGCGGTTTGCAAATCTGGGCTCCTCGTACGTTAATTAGTCGGATTAGAGATTTTAAATTTTTGATGAAAACACGAAAAAAAGACATGAGTAAACCCCTTGAAAATTTGTTAAAAAATGCAACTTTCTTAATAATCATCGTAGACTATTGAATTTAACTTTGTTTTTATCAGAAAGACGAGAGAAATTGATTGCCGTTAAAAAATTTCAGCTATCTTCAATAGCAAAAAAGTTAGTCAGTCACAGTGAACATTTTAGGAAATTTAAGAAAATAATTGATTTTTCAAACTTTGATCGGCTGTAGCGGCCAAACGAAAACTCCAAATTGAACGCGGTTTGCAAATCTAAGCTCCTCGTACGTTAATTATTCGGATTAGAGATTTTAAATTTTTGATGAAAACACGAAAAAAAGACATGAGTAAACCCCTTGAAAATTTGTTAAAAAATGCAACTTTCTTAATAATCATCGTAGACTATTGAATTTAACTTTGTTTTCATCAGAAAGACGAGAGAAATTGATTGCCGTTAAAAAATTTCAGCTATCTTCAATAGCAAAAAAGTTAGTCAGTCACAGTGAACATTTTAGGAAATTTACGAAAATAATTGATTTTTCAAACTTTGATCGGCTGTAGCGGCCAAACGAAAACTCCAAATTGAACGCGGTTTGCAAATCTGGGCTCCTCGTACGTTAATTAGTCGGATTAGAGATTTTAAAATTTTGATGAAAACACGAAAAAAAGACATGAGTAAACCCCTTGAAAATTTGTTAAAAAATGCAACTTTCTTAATAATCATCGTAGACTATTGAATTTAACTTTGTTTTCATCAGAAAGACGAGAGAAATTGATTGCCGTTAAAAAATTTCAGCTATCTTCAATACCAAAAAAGTTAGTCAGTCACCATGAACATTTTAGGAAATTTAAGAAAATAATTGATTTTTCAAACTTTGATCGGCTGTAGCGGCCAAACGAAAACTCTAAATTGAACGCGGTTTGCAAATCTGGGCTCCTCGTACGTTAATTAGTCGGATTAGAGATTTTAAATTTATGATGAAAACACGAAAAAAAGACATGAGTAAACCCCTTGAAAATTTGTTAAAAAATGCAACTTTCTTAATAATCATCGTAGACTATTGAATTTAACTTTGTTTTCATCAGAAAGACGAGAGAAATTGATTGCCGTTAAAAAATTTCAGCTATCTTCAATAGCAAAAAAGTTAGTCAGTCACCATGAACATTTTAGGAAATTTAAGAAAATAATTGATTTTTCAAACTTTGATCGGCTGTAGCGGCCAAACGAAAACTCCAAATTGAACGCGGTTTGCAAATCTAAGCTCCTCGTACGTTAATTATTCGGATTAGAGATTTTAAATTTTTGATGAAAACACGAAAAAAAGACATGAGTAAACCCCTTGAAAATTTGTTAAAAAATGCAACTTTCTTAATAATCATCGTAGACTATTGAATTTAACGTTGTTTTCATCAGAAAGACGAGAGAAATTGATTGCCGTTAAAAAATTTCAGCTATCTTCAATAGCAAAAAAGTTAGTCAGTCACCATGAACATTTTAGGAAATGTACGAAAATAATTGATTTTTCAAACTTTGATCGGCTGTAGCGGCCAAACGAAAACTCCAAATTGAACGCGGTTTGCAAATCTAAGCTCCTCGTACGTTAATTATTCGGATTAGAGATTTTAAATTTTTGATGAAAACACGAAAAAAAGACATGAGTAAACCCCTTGAAAATTTGTTAAAAAATGCAACTTTCTTAATAATCATCGTAGACTATTGAATTTAACGTTGTTTTCATCAGAAAGACGAGAGAAATTGATTGCCGTTAAAAAATTTCAGCTATCTTCAATAGCAAAAAAGTTAGTCAGTCACAGTGAACATTTTAGGAAATTTAAGAAAATAATTGATTTTTCAAACTTTGATCGGCTGTAGCGGCCAAACGAAAACTCCAAATTGAACGCGGTTTGCAAATCTGGGCTCCTCGTACGTTAATTAGTCGGATTAGAGATTTTAAATTTTTGATGAAAACACGAAAAAAAGACATGAGTAAACCCCTTGAAAATTTGTTAAAAAATGCAACTTTCTTAATAATCATCGTAGACTATTGAATTTAACGTTGTTTTCATCAGAAAGACGAGAGAAATTGATTGCCGTTAAAAAATTTCAGCTATCTTCAATAGCAAAAAAGTTAGTCAGTCACAGTGAACATTTTAGGAAATTTAAGAAAATAATTGATTTTTCAAACTTTGATCGGCTGTAGCGGCCAAACGAAAACTCCAAATTGAACGCGGTTTGCAAATCTGGGCTCCTCGTACGTTAATTAGTCGGATTAGAGATTTTAAAATTTTGATGAAAACACGAAATTAAGACATGAGTAAACCCCTTGAAAATTTGTTAAAAATTGCAACTTTCTTAATAATCATCGTAGACTATTGAATTTAACTTTGTTTTCATCAGAAAGACGAGAGAAATTGATTGCCGTTAAAAAATTTCAGCTATCTTCAATAGCAAAAAAGTTAGTCAGTCACCATGAACATTTTAGGAAATTTCAGAAAATAATTGATTTTTCAAACTTTGATCGGCTGTAGCGGCCAAACGAAAACTCCAAATTGAACGCGGTTTGCAAATCTGGGCTCCTCGTACGTTAATTAGTCGGATTAGAGATTTTAAATTTTTGATGAAAACACGAAAAAAAGACATGAGTAAACCCCTTGAAAATTTGTTAAAAAATGCAACTGTCTTAATAATCATCGTAGACTATTGAATTTAACTTTGTTTTCATCAGAAAGACGAGAGAAATTGATTGCCGTTAAAAAATTTCAGCTATCTTCAATAGCAAAAAAGTTAGTCAGTCACCATGAACATTTTAGGAAATTTCAGAAAATAATTGATTTTACAAACTTTGATCGGCTGTAGCGGCCAAACGAAAACTCCAAATTGAACGCGGTTTGCAAATCTGGGCTCCTCGTACGTTAATTAGTCGGATTAGAGATTTTAAAATTTTGATGAAAACACGAAAAAAAGACATGAGTAAACCCCTTGAAAATTTGTTAAAAAATGCAACTTTCTTAATAATCATCGTAGACTATTGAATTTAACTTTGTTTTCATCAGAAAGACGAGAGAAATTGATTGCCGTTAAAAAATTTCAGCTATCTTCAATAGCAAAAAAGTTAGTCAGTCACCATGAACATTTTAGGAAATTTAAGAAAATAATTGATTTTTCAAACTTTGATCGGCTGTAGCGGCCAAACGAAAACTCCAAATTGAACGCGGTTTGCAAATCTGGGCTCCTCGTACGTTAATTAGTCGGATTAGAGATTTTAAATTTTTGATGAAAACACGAAAAAAAGACATGAGTAAACCCCTTGAAAATTTGTTAAAAAATGCAACTTTCTTAATAATCATCGTAGACTATTGAATTTAACTTTGTTTTCATCAGAAAGACGAGAGAAATTGATTGCCGTTAAAAAATTTCAGCTATCTTCAATAGCAAAAAAGTTAGTCAGTCACAGTGAACATTTTAGGAAATTTTAGAAAATAATTGATTTTTCAAACTTTGATCGGCTGTAGCGGCCAAACGAAAACTCCAAATTGAACGCGGTTTGCAAATCTGGGCTCCTCGTACGTTAATTAGTCGGATTAGAGATTTTAAATTTTTGATGAAAACACGAAAAAAAGACATGAGTAAACCCCTTGAAAATTTGTTAAAAAATGCAACTTTCTTAATAATCATCGTAGACTATTGAATTTAACTTTGTTTTCATCAGAAAGACGAGAGAAATTGATTGCCGTTAAAAAATTTCAGCTATCTTCAATAGCAAAAAAGTTAGTCAGTCACAGTGAACATTTTAGGAAATTTACGAAAATAATTGATTTTTCAAACTTTGATCGGCTGTAGCGGCCAAACGAAAACTCCAAATTGAACGCGGTTTGCAAATCTGAGCTCCTCGTACGTTAATTAGTCGGATTGGAGATTTTAAATTTTTGATGAAAACACGAAATAAAGACATGAGTAAACCCCTTGAAAATTTGTTAAAAAATGCAACTTTCTTAATAATCATCGTAGACTATTGAATTTAACTTTGTTTTCATCAGAAAGACGAGAGAAATTGATTGCCGTTAAAAAATTTCAGCTATCTTCAATAGCAAAAAAGTTAGTCAGTCACCATGAACATTTTAGGAAATTTAAGAAAATAATTGATTTTTCAAACTTTGATCGGCTGTAGCGGCCAAACGAAAACTCCAAATTGAACGCGGTTTGCAAATCTAAGCTCCTCGTACGTTAATTATTCGGATTAGAGATTTTAAATTTTTGATGAAAACACGAAAAAAAGACATGAGTAAACCCCTTGAAAATTTGTTAAAAAATGCAACTTTCTTAATAATCATCGTAGACTATTGAATTTAACGTTGTTTTCATCAGAAAGACGAGAGAAATTGATTGCCGTTAAAAAATTTCAGCTATCTTCAATAGCAAAAAAGTTAGTCAGTCACAGTGAACATTTTAGGAAATTTACGAAAATAATTGATTTTTCAAACTTTGATCGACTGTAGCGGCCAAACGAAAACTCCAAATTGAACGCGGTTTGCAAATCTGGGCTCCTCGTACGTTAATTAGTCGGATTAGAGATTTTAAAATTTTGATGAAAACACGAAAAAAAGACATGAGTAAACATGAGTAAAATTTGTTAAAAAATGCAACTTTCTTAATAATCATCGTAGACTATTGAATTTAACTTTGTTTTCATCAGAAAGACGAGAGAAATTGATTGCCGTTAAAAAATTTCAGCTATCTTCAATAGCAAAAAAGTTAGTCAGTCACAGTGAACATTTTAGGAAATTTAAGAAAATAATTGATTTTTCAAACTTTGATCGGCTGTAGCGGCCAAACGAAAACTCCAAATTGAACGCGGTTTGCAAATCTGAGCTCCTCGTACGTTAATTAGTCGGATTGGAGATTTTAAATTTTTGATGAAAACACGAAATAAAGACATGAGTAAACCCCTTGAAAATTTGTTAAAAAATGCAACTTTCTTAATAATCATCGTAGACTATTGAATTTAACTTTGTTTTCATCAGAAAGACGAGAGAAATTGATTGCCGTTAAAAAATTTCAGCTATCTTCAATAGCAAAAAAGTTAGTCAGTCACCATGAACATTTTAGGAAATTTACGAAAATAATTGATTTTTCAAACTTTGATCGGCTGTAGCGGCCAAACGAAAACTCCAAATTGAACGCGGTTTGCAAATCTAAGCTCCTCGTACGTTAATTATTCGGATTAGAGATTTTAAATTTTTGATGAAAACACGAAAAAAAGACATGAGTAAACCCCTTGAAAATTTGTTAAAAAATGCAACTTTCTTAATAATCATCGTAGACTATTGAATTTAACGTTGTTTTCATCAGAAAGACGAGAGAAATTGATTGCCGTTAAAAAATTTCAGCTATCTTCAATAGCAAAAAAGTTAGTCAGTCACCATGAACATTTTAGGAAATGTACGAAAATAATTGATTTTTCAAACTTTGATCGGCTGTAGCGGCCAAACGAAAACTCCAAATTGAACGCGGTTTGCAAATCTAAGCTCCTCGTACGTTAATTATTCGGATTAGAGATTTTAAATTTTTGATGAAAACACGAAAAAAAGACATGAGTAAACCCCTTGAAAATTTGTTAAAAAATGCAACTTTCTTAATAATCATCGTAGACTATTGAATTTAACGTTGTTTTCATCAGAAAGACGAGAGACATTGATTGCCGTTAAAAAATTTCAGCTATCTTCAATAGCAAAAAAGTTAGTCAGTCACCATGAACATTTTAGGAAATGTACGAAAATAATTGATTTTTCAAACTTTGATCGGCTGTAGCGGCCAAACGAAAACTCCAAATTGAACGCGGTTTGCAAATCTAAGCTCCTCGTACGTTAATTATTCGGATTAGAGATTTTAAATTTTTGATGAAAACACGAAAAAAAGACATGAGTAAACCCCTTGAAAATTTGTTAAAAAATGCAACTTTCTTAATAATCATCGTAGACTATTGAATTTAACGTTGTTTTTATCAGAAAGACGAGAGAAATTGATTGCCGTTAAAAAATTCTAGCTATCTTCAATAGCAAAAAAGTTAGTCAGTCACAGTGAACATTTTAGGAAATTTAAGAAAATAATTGATTTTTCAAACTTTGATCGGCTGTAGCGGCCAAACGAAAACTCCAAATTGAACGCGGTTTGCAAATCTGGGCTCCTCGTACGTTAATTAGTCGGATTAGAGATTTTAAAATTTTGATGAAAACACGAAAAAAAGACCTTGAAAATTTGTTAAAAAATGCAACTTTCTTAATAATCATCGTAGACTATTGAATTTAACTTTGTTTTCATCAGAAAGACGAGAGAAATTGATTGCCGTTAAAAAATTTCAGCTATCTTCAATAGCAAAAAAGTTAGTCAGTCACCATGAACATTTTAGGAAATTTAAGAAAATAATTGATTTTTCAAACTTTGATCGGCTGTAGCGGCCAAACGAAAACTCCAAATTGAACGCGGTTTGCAAATCTGGGCTCCTCGTACGTTAATTAGTCGGATTAGAGATTTTAAATTTTTGATGAAAACACGAAAAAAAGACATGAGTAAACCCCTTGAAAATTTGTTAAAAAATGCAACTTTCTTAATAATCATCGTAGACTATTGAATTTAACTTTGTTTTCATCAGAAAGACGAGAGAAATTGATTGCCGTTAAAAAATTTCAGCTATCTTCAATAGCAAAAAAGTTAGTCAGTCACCATGAACATTTTAGGAAGTTTACGAAAATAATTGATTTTTCAAACTTTGATCGGCTGTAGCGGCCAAACGAAAACTCCAAATTGAACGCGGTTTGAAAATCTGAGCTCCTCGTACGTTAATTAGTCGGATTAGAGATTTTAAATTTTTGATGAAAACACGAAAAAAAAGACATGAGTAAACCCCTTGAAAATTTGTTAAAAAATGCAACTTTCTTAATAATCATCGTAGACTATTGAATTTAACTTTGTTTTCATCAGAAAGACGAGAGAAATTGATTGCCGTTAAAAAATTTCAGCTATCTTCAATAGCAAAAAAGTTAGTCAGTCACCATGAACATTTTAGGAAATTTACGAAAATAATTGATTTTTCAAACTTTGATCGGCTGTAGCGGCCAAACGAAAACTCCAAATTGAACGCGGTTTGCAAATCTGGGCTCCTCGTACGTTAATTAGTCGGATTAGAGATTTTAAATTTTTGATGAAAACACGAAAAAAAGACATGAGTAAACCCCTTGAAAATTTGTTAAAAAATGCAACTTTCTTAATAATCATCGTAGACTATTGAATTTAACTTTGTTTTCATCAGAAAGACGAGAGAAATTGATTGCCGTTAAAAAATTTCAGCTATCTTCAATAGCAAAAAAGTTAGTCAGTCACCATGAACATTTTAGGAAATTTACGAAAATAATTGATTTTTCAAACTTTGATCGGCTGTAGCGGCCAAACGAAAACTCCAAATTGAACGCGGTTTGAAAATCTGAGCTCCTCGTACGTTAATTAGTCGGATTAGAGATTTTAAATTTTTGATGAAAACACGAAAAAAAGACATGAGTAAACCCCTTGAAAATTTGTTAAAAAATGCAACTTTCTTAATAATCATCGTAGACTATTGAATTTAACTTTGTTTTCATCAGAAAGACGAGAGAAATTGATTGCCGTTAAAAAATTTCAGCTATCTTCAATAGCAAAAAAGTTAGTCAGTCACCATGAACATTTTAGGAAATTTACGAAAATAATTGATTTTTCAAACTTTGATCGGCTGTAGCGGCCAAACAAAAACTCCAAATTGAACGCGGTTTGCAAATCTGGGCTCCTCGTACGTTAATTAGTCGGATTAGAGATTTTAAATTTTTGATGAAAACACGAAAAAAAGACATGAGTAAACCCCTTGAAAATTTGTTAAAAAATGCAACTTTCTTAATAATCATCGTAGACTATTGAATTTAACTTTGTTTTCATCAGAAAGACGAGAGAAATTGATTGCCGTTAAAAAATTTCAGCTATCTTCAATAGCAAAAAAGTTAGTCAGTCACCATGAACATTTTAGGAAATTTACGAAAATAATTGATTTTTCAAACTTTGATCGGCTGTAGCGGCCAAACCAAAAACTCCAAATTGAACGCGGTTTGAAAATCTGAGCTCCTCGTACGTTAATTAGTCGGATTAGAGATTTTAAATTTTTGATGAAAACACGAAAAAAAGACATGAGTAAACCCCTTGAAAATTTGTTAAAAAATGCAACTTTCTTAATAATCATCGTAGACTATTGAATTTAACGTTGTTTTTATCAGAAAGACGAGAGAAATTGATTGCCGTTAAAAAATTTCAGCTATCTTCAATAGCAAAAAAGTTAGTCAGTCACCATGAACATTTTAGGAAATTTACGAAAATAATTGATTTTTCAAACTTTGATCGGCTGTAGCGGCCAAACGAAAACTCCAAATTGAACGCGGTTTGAAAATCTGAGCTCCTCGTACGTTAATTAGTCGGATTAGAGATTTTAAATTTTTGATGAAAACACGAAAGAAAGACATGAGTAAACCCCTTGAAAATTTGTTAAAAAATGCGACTTCCTTAATAATCATCGTAGACTATTGAATTTAACTTTGTTTTTATCAGAAAGACGAGAGAAATTGATTGCCGTTAAAAAATTTCAGCTATCTTCAATAGCAAAAAAGTTAGTCAGTCACCATGAACATTTTAGGAAATTTACGAAAATAATTGATTTTTCAAACTTTGATCGGCTGTAGCGGCCAAACAAAAACTCCAAATTGAACGCGGTTTGCAAATCTGGGCTCCTCGTACGTTAATTAGTCGGATTAGAGATTTTAAATTTTTGATGAAAACACGAAAAAAAGACATGAGTAAACCCCTTGAAAATTTGTTAAAAAATGCAACTTTCTTAATAATCATCGTAGACTATTGAATTTAACTTTGTTTTCATCAGAAAGACGAGAGAAATTGATTGCCGTTAAAAAATTTCAGCTATCTTCAATAGCAAAAAAGTTAGTCAGTCACCATGAACATTTTAGGAAATTTCAGAAAATAATTGATTTTTCAAATTTTGATCGGCTGTAGCGGCCAAACGAAAACTCCAAATTGAACGCGGTTTGCAAATCTGGGCTCCTCGTACGTTAGTTAGTCGGATTAGAGATTTTAAATTTTTGATGAAAACACGAAAAAAAGACATGAGTAAACCCCTTGAAAATTTGTTAAAAAATGCAACTTTCTTAATAATCATCGTAGACTATTGAATTTAACTTTGTTTTCATCAGAAAGACGAGAGAAATTGATTGCCGTTAAAAAATTTCAGCTATCTTCAATAGCAAAAAAGTTAGTCAGTCACCATGAACATTTTAGGAAATTTACGAAAATAATTGATTTTTCAAACTTTGATCGGCTGTAGCGGCCAAACGAAAACTCCAAATTGAACGCGGTTTGCAAATCTGGGCTCCTCGTACGTTAGTTAGTCGGATTAGAGATTTTAAATTTTTGATGAAAACACGAAAAAAAGACATGAGTAAACCCCTTGAAAATTTGTTAAAAAATGCAACTTTCTTAATAATCATCGTAGACTATTGAATTTAACTTTGTTTTCATCAGAAAGACGAGAGAAATTGATTGCCGTTAAAAAATTTCAGCTATCTTCAATAGCAAAAAAGTTAGTCAGTCACCATGAACATTTTAGGAAATTTACGAAAATAATTGATTTTTCAAACTTTGATCGGCTGTAGCGGCCAAACGAAAACTCCAAATTGAACGCGGTTTGCAAATCTGGGCTCCTCGTACGTTAGTTAGTCGGATTAGAGATTTTAAATTTTTGATGAAAACACGAAAAAAAGACATGAGTAAACCCCTTGAAAATTTGTTAAAAAATGCAACTTTCTTAATAATCATCGTAGACTATTGAATTTAACTTTGTTTTCATCAGAAAGACGAGAGAAATTGATTGCCGTTAAAAAATTTCAGCTATCTTCAATAGCAAAAAAGTTAGTCAGTCACCATGAACATTTTAGGAAATTTACGAAAATAATTGATTTTTCAAACTTTGATCGGCTGTAGCGGCCAAACGAAAACTCCAAATTGAACGCGGTTTGCAAATCTGGGCTCCTCGTACGTTAATTAGTCGGATTAGAGATTTTAAATTTTTGATGAAAACACGAAAAAAAGACATGAGTAAACCCCTTGAAAATTTGTTAAAAAATGCAACTTTCTTAATAATCATCGTAGACTATTGAATTTAACTTTGTTTTCATCAGAAAGACGAGAGAAATTGATTGCCGTTAAAAAAATTCAGCTATCTTCAATAGCAAAAAAGTTAGTCAGTCACCATGAACATTTTAGGAAATTTACGAAAATAATTGATTTTTCAAACTTTGATCGGCTGTAGCGGCCAAACGAAAACTCCAAATTGAACGCGGTTTGCAAATCTAAGCTCCTCGTACATTAATTATTCGGATTAGAGATTTTAAATTTTTGATGAAAACACGAAAAAAAGACATGAGTAAACCCCTTGAAAATTTGTTAAAAAATGCAACTTTCTTAATAATCATCGTAGACTATTGAATTTAACTTTGTTTTCATCAGAAAGACGAGAGAAATTGATTGCCGTTAAAAAATTTCAGCTATCTTCAATAGCAAAAAAGTTAGTCAGTCACCATGAACATTTTAGGAAATTTACGAAAATAATTGATTTTTCAAACTTTGATCGGCTGTAGCGGCCAAACGAAAACTCCAAATTGAACGCGGTTTGCAAATCTGGGCTCCTCGTACGTTAGTTAGTCGGATTAGAGATTTTAAATTTTTGATGAAAACACGAAAAAAAGACATGAGTAAACCCCTTGAAAATTTGTTAAAAAATGCAACTTTCTTAATAATCATCGTAGACTATTGAATTTAACTTTGTTTTCATCAGAAAGACGAGAGAAATTGATTGCCGTTAAAAAATTTCAGCTATCTTCAATAGCAAAAAAGTTAGTCAGTCACCATGAACATTTTAGGAAATTTCAGAAAATTATTGATTTTTCAAACTTTGATCGGCTGTAGCGGCCAAACGAAAACTCCAAATTAAACGCGGTTTGCAAATCTGAGCTCCTCGTACGTTAATTGGTCGGATTAGAGATTTTAAATTTTTGATGAAAACACGAAAAAAAGACATGAGTAACCCCTTGAAAATTTGTTAAAAAATGCAACTTTCTTAATAATCATCGTAGACTATTGAATTTAACTTTGTTTTCATCAGAAAGACGAGAGAAATTGATTGCCGTTAAAAAATTTCAGCTATCTTCAATAGCAAAAAAGTTAGTCAGTCACCATGAACATTTTAGGAAATTTACGAAAATAATTGATTTTTCAAACTTTGATCGGCTGTAGCGGCCAAACGAAAACTCCAAATTGAACGCGGTTTGCAAATCTAAGCTCCTCGTACGTTAATTATTCGGATTAGAGATTTTAAATTTTTGATGAAAACACGAAAAAAAGACATGAGTAAACCCCTTGAAAATTTGTTAAAAAATGCAACTTTCTTAATAATCATCGTAGACTATTGAATTTAACTTTGTTTTCATCAGAAAGACGAGAGAAATTGATTGCCGTTAAAAAATTTCAGCTATCTTCAATAGCAAAAAAGTTATTCAGTCGCCATGAACATTTTAGGAAATTTACGAAAATAATTGATTTTTCAAACTTTGATCGGCTGTAGCGGCCAAACGAAAACTCCAAATTGAACGCGGTTTGCAAATCTAAGCTCCTCGTACTTTAATTATTCGGATTAGAGATTTTAAATTTTTGATGAAAACACGAAAAAAAGACATGAGTAAACCCCTTGAAAATTTGTTAAAAAATGCAACTTTCTTAATAATCATCGTAGACTATTGAATTTAACTTTGTTTTCATCAGAAAGACGAGAGAAATTGATTGCCGTTAAAAAATTTCAGCTATCTTCAATAGCAAAAAAGTTAGTCAGTCACCATGAACATTTTAGGAAATTTACGAAAATAATTGATTTTTCAAACTTTGATCGGCTGTAGCGGCCAAACGAAAACTCCAAATTGAACGCGGTTTGCAAATCTGGGCTCCTCGTACGTTAGTTAGTCGGATTAGAGATTTTAAATTTTTGATGAAAACACGAAAAAAAGACATGAGTAAACCCCTTGAAAATTTGTTAAAAAATGCAACTTTCTTAATAATCATCGTAGACTATTGAATTTAACTTTGTTTTCATCAGAAAGACGAGAGAAATTGATTGCCGTTAAAAAATTTCAGCTATCTTCAATAGCAAAAAAGTTAGTCAGTCACCATGAACATTTTAGGAAATTTCAGAAAATTATTGATTTTTCAAACTTTGATCGGCTGTAGCGGCCAAACGAAAACTCCAAATTAAACGCGGTTTGCAAATCTGAGCTCCTCGTACGTTAATTGGTCGGATTAGAGATTTTAAATTTTTGATGAAAACACGAAAAAAAGACATGAGTAACCCCTTGAAAATTTGTTAAAAAATGCAACTTTCTTAATAATCATCGTAGACTATTGAATTTAACTTTGTTTTCATCAGAAAGACGAGAGAAATTGATTGCCGTTAAAAAATTTCAGCTATCTTCAATAGCAAAAAAGTTAGTCAGTCACCATGAACATTTTAGGAAATTTACGAAAATAATTGATTTTTCAAACTTTGATCGGCTGTAGCGGCCAAACGAAAACTCCAAATTGAACGCGGTTTGCAAATCTAAGCTCCTCGTACGTTAATTATTCGGATTAGAGATTTTAAATTTTTGATGAAAACACGAAAAAAAGACATGAGTAAACCCCTTGAAAATTTGTTAAAAAATGCAACTTTCTTAATAATCATCGTAGACTATTGAATTTAACTTTGTTTTCATCAGAAAGACGAGAGAAATTGATTGCCGTTAAAAAATTTCAGCTATCTTCAATAGCAAAAAAGTTATTCAGTCGCCATGAACATTTTAGGAAATTTCAGAAAATAATTGATTTTTCAAATTTTGATCGGCTGTAGCGGCCAAACGAAAACTCCAAATTGAACGCGCTTTGCAAATCTGGGCTCCTCGTACGTTAATTAGTCGGATTAGAGATTTTAAATTTTTGATGAAAACACGAAAAAAAGACATGAGTAAACCCCTTGAAAATTTGTTAAAAAATGCAACTTTCTTAATAATCATCGTAGACTATTGAATTTAACTTTGTTTTCATCAGAAAGACGAGAGAAATTGATTGCCGTTAAAAAATTTCAGCCATCTTCAATAGCAAAAAAGTTAGTCAGTCACCATGAACATTTTAGGAAATTTCAGAAAATAATTGATTTTTCAAACTTTGATCGGCTGTAGCGGCCAAACGAAAACTCCAAATTAAACGCGGTTTGCAAATCTGAGCTCCTCGTACGTTAATTGGTCGGATTAGAGATTTTAAATTTTTGATGAAAACACGAAAAAAAGACATGAGTAACCCCTTGAAAATTTGTTAAAAAATGCAACTTTCTTAATAATCATCGTAGACTATTGAATTTAACTTTGTTTTCATCAGAAAGACGAGAGAAATTGATTGCCGTTAAAAAATTTCAGCTATCTTCAATAGCAAAAAAGTTAGTCAGTCACCATGAACATTTTAGGAAATTTCAGAAAATAATTGATTTTTCAAACTTTGATCGGCTGTAGCGGCCAAACGAAAACTCCAAATTAAACGCGGTTTGCAAATCTGAGCTCCTCGTACGTTAATTAGTCGGATTAGAGATTTTAAATTTTTGATGAAAACACGAAAAAAAGACATGAGTAAACCCCTTGAAAATTTGTTAAAAAATGCAACTTTCTTAATAATCATCGTAGACTATTGAATTTAACTTTGTTTTCATCAGAAAGACGAGAGAAATTGATTGCCGTTAAAAAATTTCAGCTATCTTCAATAGCAAAAAAGTTAGTCAGTCACCATGAACATTTTAGGAAATTTACGAAAATAATTGATTTTTCAAACTTTGATCGGCTGTAGCGGCCAAACGAAAACTCCAAATTGAACGCGGTTTGCAAATCTGGGCTCCTCGTACGTCAATTAGTCGGATTAGAGATTTTAAATTTTTGATGAAAACACGAAGAAAAGACATGAGGAAACCCCTTGAAAATTTGTTAAAAAATGCAACTTTCTTAAAAATCATGGTAGACTATTGAATTTAACTTTATTTTCATCAGAAAGATGAGAGAAATTGATTGCCGTTAAAAAATTTCAGCTAACTTCAATAGCAAAAAAATTAGTCAGTCACTATGAACATTTTAGAAAATTAAATAAAATAATTGATTTTTCAGACTTTGAACGGCCGCACTGTCGGTCAGAATGCTAATTTAGCGGGCCAAAATTTGATTCAATATTTAGATTTTAATGCAACTTCGCGATTTCGCTGAAATTGGTTTCAATGATTCTTCATTTCTCAAATTGTCAAATATATTCATATATGCCAGCTCATTTATGGTCAGGGGCGGCTCATTATATAGAGCCACGGAGCCATGGCACTACCTGTAGTTTCAAACTCAAAAATGTTTTGCAATTAAAAAAATTAGAAAATTATTTTGAGCAATATAGTGATTTTTGAGACTAATTTACAATTTTCTTACTAAAAAATTGTGCATATTTTATTATATATACAAAATCTTTATTGACAAAGTGGTTACAAATTATCATAAATACATAAAAAAATAAATACATGGAGTTTTCATGTTAATTGGCTATTTTATTATTAAGCCTGTATTTTTTATTTTTTTGAGGTAAATCATTTGGCCTAAATATTCTTTATTTTGACCTAAATTTTTGATTTAATTGTTAAAATTTTCGACGTTTTGGTCCGCATTTTTTTATTTTTCCCGCCGAACTTTTAATTTTTAGATTTTTAACGTGTATTTTAATTGTTTGATCTTTTGCCCCAACTATTCTTTATTTTGACCTAAATTTTCTAATTAATTCTTAAAATTTTTGATTTTTTTGGTCCGCATTTTTTATTTTGCGGGCCAAATTTTTAATTCCAGTTCCAAATTTTTGAATTGATTTAGGTTAAAATATCTATAATCTGAATTATTGATTTATGTGCGAGATTTTTTTAAATTTTTTCCGGTATTTTCGAGTTTTGTTTGTTGAAATTTTCAATTTTTTAGTCTGCATTTATTATCTTTACGCCCAAGTTTTCATGTACTGTCTAAATTTTCCGACTTTCTGACCAACATGACAGATTTTTATTTATTTTTTTAAATCTTTTGACCTAAATTTTTCTTTATTTTGACCTAACTTTTCGATTTTATTGTTAAAATTTTTGATTTTTTGGTCCGCATTTTTCGTTTAGTCCACATTTATTATCTTTAGGCCCGAGTTTCGATGTTTTCAAATTTTTGGCCAACATTGTAGATTTTTATTTTTTTTATCTTTTGCCCTAAATTTTTATTAATTTTTGTTTAATTGATTGACACTGCAGGCGTTTACTTCGTGATACATTTTTAATTATAAATAAAACACTTTTTTTGTTAAATCGTGTGATATTAACAAAGAAAGTGTTTTATTTATAATTTTCTTTTATTTGTCTGTACATTTTTTTTCTTTTTTGGGTCCACCATTTTTATTTTTAGGCCAGAATTTTAGATTTTTGGTCCAAATTTTTCATCGTATATTTTAGATTTTTGGTCTATTTTTTTATCCTATATTTTATATTTTTTAACTTGAATTATTGATTTAATTTCGTATTTTTATTTTATTTTTTGGCTATTATTTTCGAACTTCTGGTCCAGCGGCGGCTCGTGGATTTACGTAGGGGAGGCAAAGACAAAGATGTCGCTTGCGCTGCACTACTTACTCTAATAGAGGAAGCAAATATTCCGTTCCTTTTTTGGTCAACTTTTCTTCTGTTGCCTAACCGCCGAACATCCACGAGCCGCCGCTGTTCTGGTCTGAAACTTATTTTTGGCGGCAGCAATTTTTTGGTCTGCATTTTTATTTTTCGATCAGGTTTTTGACCTTTTGTCCTAAATTCAGACAACATATCGAAAACTCAGGCCTAAGATGAAAAATTCAGACAAAAAATCGGTTTTCCGTTTTGGTCAATTTTTTTGATTTTTTGTCCTTTATTTTATATTTTTTAACCTGAATTATTTGTTTTTACGCGGAATTTTTTTATTTTTTGTGGATTATTTTTTTGGGGGTCAAAGTTTTTGATTTTTGTCCTTTATTTTAGATTTTGCCACCTACATTTTTGAAATTTTTGACCTGTATTTTTAAGGGTTTTGTATTCATTTCAGGTTATTTATTTAATTTTATATTTTTTTTTTCGTAGGTTTTAATTTAAAAATGGGGTTTATTTTTAGATACAATTAATTTACTTTGATCTTTATCTGGAAAATATTGTCTTCGGGATTTATGTTAAGGAATTATTTCATTTTTAAATATTTGTGGGAATTTTGGATCTTTTGCATCAAACAATGAAATGTCTAATTTAGGTTTTTTATCCGATCTAAACTTACACAATATTAGACTTCATTCATTATACATTCAAGGCAGCGGCGGCTCGTGGATCTTTATAGAGGAGGCTACGATAGAGATGCCGCTCGTCCTGTACTACTTACTCTTAATAGGAAGCAAATATTTTGCTGCTGTTTTTGTCAAATTTCCTTCCGTTGCCTCCTCGCTGAACATCCACGAGCCGCCGCTGGTTCAAGGGTTATCCGAGAAAAACAAACAATTGAAAACAACTGAAGGGCGAATTTAATTTTTGTATCTTATCCACACAAAACCTGAATTTTTTTCGAAATCTAGTCATCCATTCAAGAATTATCCTCTAAAAAACAGAAAAAAACAATTGATGGGAGTTAATTGTAAGCAATGCCAGGAGCTTTATTATTGATTAGTTTATACAATGTGTTTCAAATAGTAATCGCAGTCAGGGGCGGCTCGTTATATACAGCCAAGGAGCCATGGCACTATCTGTAGACTCAAGCTCAGCAAGAATTTTTAATTAATTCTGAAAACACTTACTTTGATCTAGGAAAATAAATCGTTCTTTGTTTCTTCAAAAAAGGAGGGGGTATTGAAGAAGTGGCTCTACCATCAACATATTCCACGAGCCGCCACTGTTCATGGTACCCGTGTTTTCCATTTGATGCCAGAACAGAAATGCGAGAATGTTGTCTCGGCAAATACTTTGTCGAGTATGATTTTTTTTCACGAGAGAGAATATACGACTTGAAGATATTTGCGATAGAAAATGCAAAATCAGTACTAACGGAAAATTTCCATCCATTCGCACGCAATATTCACGAAATACCGATGGCTGCGTGGCGTGCGCGTGCGTATAAAACACGTCACAGAAGTCACAAAGGCGCATGAAGGCAAACGAACTTTTTTTATACGACAGAGATATATATGCACTACATTTTCATCATAGTCGAATAAGGGTAAAATTGAGTAATTTTTAGGAATGCCCTAATATATCATCAAATCGATTAAAATTTCAGACTTACTTGACATTTAAATTTTTTATTATGTGAACTAATAACTAAATGGTTTTATTTAATGCACTTATTTGTAACTGAGGTATTTCTTAAAGTAAATAAATTATTAAACCGCTCCATTGTTAACTTGCAACATGAAATTATTAAAAATTAAACCAAGCGCGCATAGACGTATCTCATTCAAATTGAATATTATATTTGTGCTTATTGCTTATCGATTTAATGTTTATATGCGATTTTTTTGTTGAAAATGTATTTTTACCCTTAATTAGGATGTCTACTATAAATTTATCAACACTAATGATTTTTTACTTTCTCCGTTACGAAGTACGAGAAAGTATTGTGATCGTGATTTTTTTTTCAAATTTTTTTTTACGGAAATATCCGTTTTGGGGTCCCTAGATGCCATTTCAACAATTTCTGGAAAAAAAATTGTGTCTGTGTGTGTGTGTGTGTGTGTGTGTATGTGTCTGTCTGTGTGCGCTGTATTTCAAAAACTAAAAGAGCAATTGATATGAAACTTTGAACATACGTCTTATTTAATAATCCGAAGAACTGAAAAGCTTTTGGTAAAATTTCGTACACCGGAAGTGGGTGTTTACCTTAACTGTTTTTTGTTTTTTGCCAATATTTTCTTAAATATAAAAAATATCACAAAAACATTTAAACAAACATCGAAGACAACAAAGAAATGAATAGCTTTTGCTTGAAAATATTTTTCATAAAATCATTGCTAATCGAGAAAAAAATGTATTATTTTTTTTTAATTTTTGATTTATAATTATGAAACGATAATAGTTACAGCAATTTTATGTCAATAATAATTGTAGAGAATGCCAAAATGAACAACTTATAAAGAATAAGTTTTTTACGAAATCTCGTTAGTTTTCGAGTAAACCTAGTTTTTGAATTTGAAGTATAATTTTTCCATCTTTCATGATTTTGACGTTTTAAACGTCAGTTTCGTCCGAGTTTACGCAACGCTCGATGTACATTTAAAATATGATTTCAATTGAAAATAAACCCATGAAAACGTAAATATAAAGTCGGAGAAAGTAACATGATGGCCACATCACCATTTTTTTAGAAATGTTTTTGTTTATTTTTAAACATATTATTTTCATGGCAATTTTTCAAGAGTGTTTTT
This sequence comes from Ocypus olens, assembly GCA_910593695.2. Classification (NCBI taxonomy): domain Eukaryota; kingdom Metazoa; phylum Arthropoda; class Insecta; order Coleoptera; family Staphylinidae; genus Ocypus; species Ocypus olens. Next base: position 851,642 of record OU343054.1, read on the forward strand.
ACAGGACAATTTCTTTGATATTTCGGGATTTTTTTTGGAATTTTCTTCGACTTTTTTTTGAATTTTTACTTTTCATGACTTTTTTTGGACCTTTTTAAGGACTAGATATTTTTAGCAATTTTTTTTTAAGACACTTTTTATTTCAGGAATTTTGTTAAGGACTTATTTTACGCCTTTTTGTAGAACTTTCTTTCAAGACTAGGATTTATTTTTCAGGGCAATTTCTTCAGATCTTTTTAAGGATCATTTAAAGGATTTTTTTACAACGCGTTATTTTAGAATTTTTTTTTGTTTTTGTTTTTAAACATGTTATTTTCAGGTCAATTCTTTTTCAGGGCAATTTCTTCAGATCTTTTTAAGGATCATTTAAAGGATTTTTTTACAATGCGTTATTTTAGAATTTTTTTTGTTTTTGTTTTTAAACATGTTATTTTCAGGTCAATTTTTTAAGACTGTTTACAGAACAATTTTTTTATGATATTTCGGGATTTTTTTTCAGAATTTTCTTCATGACATTTTTTAGAATTCTGCTTTTCATGACCTTTTTGGACCTTTCTAAGGACTTTTTCAGATATTTTTGGCATTTTTTTTTTCAAGACTATTTTTAAAACTTTTTATTTCCGGAATTTTGTTAAGAACTTATTTTAGGCCTTTTTGTAGAACTTTCTTTCAAGACTGGGATTTCTTTTTCAGGGCAATTTCTTCAGATCTTTTTAAGGATTATTTAAAGGATTTTTTTACAATGCGTTATTTCAGAATTTGTTTTTGGTTTTGTTTTTAAACATGTTATTTTCAGGTCAATTTTTTAGGACTGTTTACAGAACAATTTTTTTATGATATTTCGGGATTTTTTTTCAGAATTTTCTTCATGACATTTTTTAGAATTCTGCTTTTCATGACCTTTTTGGACCTTTCTAAGGACTTTTTCAGATATTTTTGGCATTTTTTTTTCAAGACTATTTTCAAAACTTTTTATTTCCGGAATTTTGTTAAGAACTTATTTTAGGCCTTTTTGTAGAACTTTCTTTCAAGACTGGGATTTCTTTTTCAGGGCAATTTCTTCAGATCTTTTTAAGGATTATTTAAAGGATTTTTTTACAATGCGTTATTTCAGAATTTGTTCTTGGTTTTGTTTTTAAACATGTTATTTTCAGGTCAATTTTTTAAGACTGTTTACAGAACAATTTTTTTATGATATTTCGGGATTTTTTTTCAGAATTTTCTTCATGACATTTTTTAGAATTCTGCTTTTCATGACCTTTTTGGACCTTTCTAAGGACTTTTTCAGATATTTTTGGCATTTTTTTTTCAAGACTATTTTCAAAACTTTTTATTTCCGGAATTTTGTTAAGAACTTATTTTAGGCCTTTTTGTAGAACTTTCTTTCAAGACTGGGATTTCTTTTTCAGGGCAATTTCTTCAGATCTTTTTAAGGATTATTTAAAGGATTTTTTTACAATGCGTTATTTCAGAATTTGTTCTTGGTTTTGTTTTTAAACATGTTATTTTCAGGTCAATTTTTTAAGACTGTTTACAGAACAATTTTTTTATGATATTTCGGGATTTTTTTGTCAGAATTTTCTTCATGACATTTTTTAGAATTTTGCATTTCATGACCTTTTTTGGACCTTTCTAAGGACTTTTTCATATATTTTTGGCATTTTTTTTCAAGACTATTTTCAAAACTTTTTATTTCCGGAATTTTGTTAAGAACTTATTTTAGGCCTTTTTGTAGAACTTTCTTTCAAGACTGGGATTTCTTTTTTAGGGCAATTTCTTCAGATCTTTTTAAAGATCATTTAAAGGATTTTTTTACAATGCGTTATTTCAGAATTTGTTTTTGTTTTTGTTTTTAAACATGTTATTTTCAGGTCAATTTTTTAAGACTGTTTACAAAACAATTTTTTTATGATATTTCGGGATTTTTTTTCAGAATTTTCTTCATGACATTTTTTAGAATTCTGCTTTTCATGACCTTTTTTGGACCTTTCTAAGGACTTTTTCAGATATTTTTGGCATTTTTTTTTTCAAGACTATTTTTAAAACTTTTTATTTCCGGAATTTTGCTAAGAACTTATTTTAGGCCTTTTTGTAGAACTTTCTTTCAAGACTGGGATTTCTTTTTCAGGGCAATTTCTTCAGATCTTTTTAAGGATTATTTAAAGGATTTTTTTACAATGCGTTATTTTAGAATTTGTTTTTGGTTTTGTTTTTAAACATGTTATTTTCAGGTCAATTTTTTAGGACTGTTTACAGAACAATTTTTTTATGATATTTCGGGATTTTTTTTCAGAATTTTCTTCATGACATTTTTTTTAGAATTCTGCTTTTCATGACCTTTTTGGACCTTTCTAAGGACTTTTTCAGATATTTTTGGCATTTTTTTTTCAAGACTATTTTCAAAACTTTTTATTTCCGGAATTTTGTTAAGAACTTATTTTAGGCCTTTTTGTAGAACTTTCTTTCAAGACTGGGATTTCTTTTTCAGGGCAATTTCTTCAGATCTTTTTAAGGATTATTTAAAGGATTTTTTTACAATGCGTTATTTCAGAATTTGTTCTTGGTTTTGTTTTTAAACATGTTATTTTCAGGTCAATTTTTTAAGACTGTTTACAGAACAATTTTTTTATGATATTTCGGGATTTTTTTTCAGAATTTTCTTCATGACATTTTTTAGAATTCTGCTTTTCATGACCTTTTTTGGACCTTTCTAAGGACTTTTTCAGATATTTTTGGCATTTCTTCAGATCTTTTTAAGGATTATTTAAAGGATTTTTTTACAATGCGTTATTTCAGAATTTGTTTTTGGTTTTGTTTTTAAACATGTTATTTTCAGGTCAATTTTTTAAGACTGTTTACAGAACAATTTTTTTATGATATTTCGGGATTTTTTTTCAGAATTTTCTTCATGACATTTTTTAGAATTCTGCTTTTCATGACCTTTTTTGGACCTTTCTAAGGACTTTTTCAGATATTTTTGGCATTTCTTCAGATCTTTTTAAGGATTATTTAAAGGATTTTTTTACAATGCGTTATTTCAGAATTTGTTTTTGGTTTTGTTTTTAAACATGTTATTTTCAGGTCAATTTTTTAAGACTGTTTACAGAACAATTTTTTTATGATATTTCGGGATTTTTTTTCAGAATTTTCTTCATGACATTTTTTAGAATTCTGCTTTTCATGACCTTTTTTGGACCTTTCTAAGGACTTTTTCAGATATTTTTGGCATTTCTTCAGATCTTTTTAAGGATTATTTAAAGGATTTTTTTACAATGCGTTATTTCAGAATTTGTTCTTGGTTTTGTTTTTAAACATGTTATTTTCAGGTCAATTTTTTAAGACTGTTTACAGAACAATTTTTTTATGATATTTCGGGATTTTTTTTCAGAATTTTCTTCATGACATTTTTTAGAATTCTGCTTTTCATGACCTTTTTTGGACCTTTCTAAGGACTTTTTCAGATATTTTTGGCATTTCTTCAGATCTTTTTAAGGATTATTTAAAGGTTTTTTTTACAATGCGTTATTTCAGAATTTGTTTTTGGTTTTGTTTTTAAACATGTTATTTTCAGGTCAATTTTTTAAGACTGTTTACAGAACAATTTTTTTATGATATTTCAGGATTTTTTTGTCAGAATTTTCTTCATGACATTTTTTAGAATTCTGCATTTCATGACCTTTTTTGGACCTTTCTAAGGACTTTTTCAGATATTTTTGGCATTTTTTTTCCAAGACTATGTTCAAAACTTTTTATTTCCGGAATTTTGCTAAGAACTTATTTTAGGCCTTTTTGCAGTAATCTTTTTCAAGACACTTTGGGATTTCTTTTTCGGGACAATTTCTTCAGATCTTTTTAAGGACTTTTAACAATGCTTTTTTTCAGAAATTTATTTTCAGTACAATTTTTCAAGGACAATATTTCTATGACACTCCATCGGGTCTCTTTTTCTAAACTTTCTTATGGACTTATTTTAACTTTCTTTCAGGATTTTTGGGGCTTTTTTTGGAACATTTATTTCTAGTATTTTGTATGGCGACTATTTTTCAGGACTTTTATTTGCGGCTTTTATCAGGACACCTTTCAAGACTTTCCTCCATAACTTTTTTTCTGGAATTTTTCGAGAATTTCTTAAGAACCTCTTGTGCAGGACTTCTTTTCAGGATTGTTTTCTGAATTTTCTTAATTACATTTTTCAGAATTATCTTTTCGAGAATTTTTTTCAAGCTTTCTTTACAGGGCTTTTTTCACTACTGTATTTCAGGATATTTTTTCTAGGATTAATTTTCAGGACTTCTTGTTCCGGACTTTTTTTCAAGACACTTTCTCGGACTTCTTTCAGGATTTTTTTGATGACATTTATTTCTGGTGTTTTACATGAAGACCTAATTTTTTAGGACTCTTCTGGCAGTACTTTTTTCTAGACTTTTTTACGACTCTTTTTCATAACTTTTTAACAGGACTCTCTTTTCAAGACTTTATTCTGAAAACTGTTTCTCCAGGACTTTTTTTCAGGACCTTTTTTTGCCAGAACTCTTTTTCAGGACTTTTTTATCGGGACTTTTTCAAGACTTTCGTGTTTAGGACTTTTATTAGGGTTTCTAGGACTTTTTAATTTGGACTATTTTTAGAAATCTTTTTCAGGACTCTTTTTTAGCATTTTTTTTTAGTTTTTCAGTTAACTTACGGTAAAGATTATTAGAATTTGAAACATAATTTGTCATTTTTACCTTTCATAATTTTGTTGTTTTAAACGCCATTACCACTCGATCATGTGAAACGTTCGATTTAAAATATGATTTAAATTGAAAATAATGAATGAATCTATAAATATAAATCACTATTATACCATCAAATCGGAGAAAGTAACATGATGGCCACATCACCATTTTTTTGGACTAAAATTGAATTTTGTCCCGCCAGATTAACATTCTGGCCCACTGTGGGCCGTGGCGGCTTAACGAAAACTCTAAATTGAACGCGGTTTGCAAATCTGAGCTCCTTGTATGTCAATTAGTCGGATTCAGTCAAATTTGGCGATTTAGAATTTTTGACGAAAACCTGAAAAACTCCCCTGGGGTCCCCCCTTCTTACTTTTGCTCAAAAATTGGCTTTGAAATAATTTCCTGAAGATACCACAGGTTCGATTCGGAGTTTCTGCACATCACTGGAAAGATCCCTTCAAGACGCGTCGGGAAATGGACATTCGCAAGAACAAATGTCAATTTGAAGCTCGTGACGCGTCAGCAAAGAAAACTCGAAAATGGAAAAAATCGAAAAAATCAACTCTTTTAATAATCATCGTAGACCCTTATGTAATACCTTTTTCTTCATCAAGAACGTGCTTAATCGAGTGGCGTTAAAAAATTTCATCTAGGAAAAAATGCAAAAAAAAATTGGCAAGTCGCAATGAAAAATAGTCGATTTTTATTTTCTCCGTTACGAAGTACAAGAAAGGATTGTGATAAATACAACTTTCTTTGTTTTTAAAGTAATAAGAAAATAACAGACGTTTAGCCAGAAATCAGGTGTTCCGACACATTTGCTGAACCCTGTATAAATAACCATTATACCATAAAATCGGAGAAAGTAATAAGTAGGCCACATATTTTTATTTTATTTTGCGATTAATTTATTACCCTTGTTGTATGTGCATGCGTGTATGTTTGTGCACATAACTTCTTCGTATGATTGTAAACATGGTTACTAACCAATCAATATTACACATTGTATATTAATCGAAAGTACTAACCTTCTGCAAATGTCCGGGCGCATTTGTTTCCTCGGATTTGCTAATTTTCGCCACTGGTCGCCGCTCTCATCCGGCGCCATAACCATCATTGACGATTTCTTCACTTTACTATGTATTACCGGCGGCAACTTTTACACAGTACTCCTCTTCCATATTTACACTTCATGTTCACTTAACACACGCACGAATCGATCCAAAAAAATACTCTAAATTCATTGAAAATAGCGGCGTTCCAAAATGACGCCTCGCGGACAGCCGATAAGCACGATTTCTTCGCCGTGTGTTTCTCTCTTTCTCTCTCTCCGCACCAATGAAATATTCGCGCTCTCTCATCAAACTGAACACCTGCACGCGTGCATCCAGTCGGCGGCGGCGGCGTCCCGCATTCCCTCGAAGCATTTGTTTATTTTTCGGTTAAATTGTAATGCAGGTGTGATAATTACGGGCGTACATTATTGTAAATACATCGAGTGACTGACAGTGCAAGTGATGTTTGTGAATATGGACCGTGTTGATACTACGGACACAGAATTCGCTGATGGAAGCTGCAATGGGGAAGTTTTAAGGTTAGTGGTGTTTAATAAAAATTCTCTTATAAATCGAAGCTATATTATTAGAGCTATAAAATACGGATAAGTATTTTAATGAAACAATAATTCGCAAATTGTTCTTGAAGTGTTTCCATGTTTGTGCCGTACCAATTGACGGTGTTATTGTATAATTAATGGTTACTTTATTTTCTATTACATTCCCATTGTTTTTTTATTGCACAGAAAATTGACGTATTTTTACAAACATGTGAATATCGAACGAAAGAAGATGGGCTTAGGGAATGCTAGTATAGATCAATGCAGAATTGAATTCTGTGTCGGAATATGTAAAAATATACAGGGTGTTCCATTTAAAAACATCGAGATTTAATGCTTTAAAGTTGACTACATGTGGTATGAAATTTTAAACACTCTTAATTTTATTTTTCCAAAAATAAATCACCACTGGGTACCTTCGGGTATTGGCTTTTTATGGCCAAAATTACATCCCTTAAATTTTGTATTCGTCGGAGATATGTAAGCAGTGACGGCTGGTGGGGTGGCTCATGGTACGGCCGAGGTAGCAGAGGTGGCAATACAGATAGGTTGCAGAGATCTGTATTACTACCTCTGCTACCTCGGCCGTACCATGAGTCACCCCGTGAGCCGTTACTGCTGGTAAGACCGATTTCTTCATGATCTGAGTAGTGCTTCGATAAGACCAAATAATCCGAAACCTGTCTCAAGTTTGGCTTAATCGTTTATTTCCATGCTTGAGTTGAGTTATTACATTCCTAGAAATTGTCTATTGTCACTAATCTGACTAGTATCGAATAGTTCGAAACCGGTCTCAGGTTTAGCTTAATTACCAATTTTAGTATCTGTAGTGGTTTATTGCATTCCTAGTAAGTCCGTTATTTCGATGATCTATCTAGTTTACCGACGAGAAAAATTAGTCCGAAACCGGTCTGAAATTTGGCTTAAGCCATAAAGTCATAATTAGACTTTTTTTCTTAACACTTGTCGACTTTAAGTCAAATTTTTACATTTAGTTGTCATAAAGTCTTTGAACTTAAAGTAAATTTGACATTTTTTTCCAGAGGTTTAACGAGTTTGATTCAAATTTAGTCTATCCTTTGACGCTTGTCATTAATTTGTTAAAAAGTCTTTTAACTTAAATTGAATTTGACATTGCGTCAAGAAACCTAACGATTTTAAGTCAAAATTAGTCGTTTTTCTTGGAGTTTGTTGACTTTAAGTTAAATTTCGACATTCATTTTCTCATAAAGTTTCTTAATTCTACCGAGACATTTTTTTCTAGGGGCTTTAGGGTTTAAGTCAAAATTAATCTTGCTTTCTTGACGATTCTCAACTTTAAGTCAAATTTCGATATTAATTTGCACATAAAGTCTCTTAACCTCCACCCAAATTTGATATTTTTCTAGAAGTCTTTAAGTTAAAATTATTCTTTTGTTCTTGACGTTTCTCGACTTTAAGTCAAATTTCGACATTAATTTGCACATAAAGTCTTTTAACTCCACTCAAATTTGACATTTTTCTAAAGGCTTAACGTCTTTAAGTTAAAATTAGTCTTTTCTTTTTGACGTTTTTCGACTTTAAGTCAAATTTCGACATTAATTTGCACATAAAGTCTCTTAACTCCACTTAACACTTTTCTAGAGGCTTAACGTCTTTAAGTTAAAATTAGTCTTTTTTTTCTTGACTTTTTTCGACTTTGAGTCAAATTTCGACATCAATTTGCACATAAAGTCTCTTAACTCCACCCAAATTTGACATTTTTCTAGAGGCTTAACGTCTTTAAGTTAAAATGAGTCTTTTCTTCTTGACGTTTTTCGACTTTAAGTCAAATTTCGACATTAATTTCCACATAAAGTCTCTTAACTCTACCCAAATTTAACATTTTTCTAGAGGCTTAACGTCTTTAAGTTAAAATTAGTCTTTTTTTCTTGACGTTTTTCGAATTTAAGTCAAATTTCGACATTAATTTACACATAAAGTCTTTTAACTCCACCCAAATTTAACAGTTTTTTAAAGGCTTAACGTCTTTAAGTTAAAATTAGTCTTTTTTTCTCGACGTTTTTCGACTTGAAGTCAAATTTTGACATTAATTTCCACATAAAGTCTCTTAACTCCACCAAAATTTAACATTTTTCTACAGGCTTAACGTCTTTAAGTTAAAATTAGTCTTTTCTTTTTTACGTTTTTCGACTTTAAGTCAAATTTTGATATTAATTTCCACATAAAGTCTCTTAACTCCACCCAAATTTGACATTTTTCTAAAGGCTTAACGTCTTTAAGTTAAAATTAGCCTTTTTTTCTTGACGTTTTTCGACTTTAAGTCAAATTTCGACATTAATTTGCACATAAAGTCTCTTAGCTTCACCCAAATTTGACATTTTTCTACAGGCTTAACGTCTTTAAGTTAAAATTAGTCTTTTTTTCTTGACGTTTTTCGACTTTAAGTCAAATTTCGACATTAATTTGCACATAAAGTCTCTTAACTCCACCCAAATTTGACATTTTTTTAGAGGCTTAACGTCTTTAAGTTAAAATTTGTCTTTTCTTCTTGACGTTTTTCGACTTTAAGTCAAATTTCGACATTAATTTGCACATAAAGTCTCTTAATTCTACCCAAATTTGATATTTTTTTAGAGGCTCAAAGTCTTTAAGTTAAAATTAGTCTTTTCTTCTTGACGTTTTTCGACTTTAAGTCAAATTTCGACATTAATTTGCACATAAAGTGTTTTAACTCCACCCAAACTTGACATTTTTCTAGAGGCTTAACGTCTTTAAGTTAAAATTAGTCTTTTTTTCTTGACGTTTTTCGACTTTAAGTCAAATTTCGACATTAATTTACACATGATCTTTTGCCTTTAATTAAATTCGACATTTATTTTAGAGGCTTAACGTCTTTAAGTTAAAATTAGTTTTTCTTTCTTGACGTTTTTCGACTTTAAGTCAAATTTTGACATTAATTTGCACATAAAGTCTCTTAACTCCACCCAAATTTGACATTTTTCTAGAGGCTTAACGTCTTTAAGTTCTTGACGTTTTTCGACTTTAAGTCAAATTTCGACATTAATTTACACATGATCTTTTGCCTTTAATTAAATTCGACATTTATTTTAGAGGCTTAACGTCTTTAAGTTAAAATTAGTTTTTCTTTCTTGACGTTTTTCGACTTTAAGTCAAATTTCGACATTAATTTGCACATCAAGTCTCTTAACTCCACCCAAATTTTACATTTTTCTAAAGGCTTAACGTCTTTAAGTTAAAATTAGTCTTTTTTTCTTGATGTTTTTCGACTTTAAGTCAAATTTCGACATTAATTTGCACATAAAGTCTTTTAACTCCACCCAAATTTGACATTTTTCTAGAGGCTTAACGTCTTTAAGTTAAAATTAGTCTTTTTTTCTTGACGTTTTTCGACTTTAAGTCAAATTTCGACATTAATTTGCATATAAATTCTCTTAACTCCACCCAAATTTGACAGTTTTCTAAAGGCTTAACGTCTTTAAGTTAAAATTAGTCTTTTCTTTTTTACGTTTTTCGACTTTAAGTCAAATTTTGATATTAATTTGCACATAAAGTCTCTTAACTCCACCCAAATTTGACATTTTTCTAGAGGCTTAACGTCTTTAAGTTAAAATTAGTCCTTTCTTCTTGACGTTTTTCGACTTTAAGTCAAATTTCTACATTAATTTGCACATAAAGTCTCTTAACTCCACCCAAATTTGACATTTTTCTAGAGACTTAACGTCTTTAAGTTAAAATTAGCCTTTTTTTCTTGACGTTTTTCGACTTTAAGTCAAATTTCGACATTAATTTGCACGTAAAGTCTCTTAACTCCACCAAAATTTGACATTTTTCTAGAGGCTTAATATCTTTAAGTTAAAATTAGTCTTTTCTTCTTGACGTTTTTCGACTTTAAGTCAAATTTCGACATTAATTTGCACATAAAGTCTCTTAACTCCTCCTAAATTTGACATTTTTCCAGAGGCCTAATGTCTTTAAGTTAAAATTAGTCTTTTCTTCTTGACGTTTTTTGACTTTAAGTCAAATTTCGACATTAATTTGCACATAAAGTCTCTTAACTCCACCCAAATATGACATTTTTATAGAGGCTTAACGTCTTTAAGTTAAAATTAGTCTTTTTTTCTTGACGTTTTTTGACTTTAAGTCAAATTTCGACATTCATTTGCTCATGATCTTTTGCCTTTAATTAAATTTGACACTTCTTTTGAATGCGTAATAAAAAAATAAATAAAAAAATAATTAATCTGCACCATAAAAAATTCAATAATATTTTATAATTTTAAAATAAATAAATTATACAATTTTCATTCAAAAATTAAGATATACCGGGTGTGTATTTTCCTGCTTTTCCATTTTTTTTTTGAGAAAAAGTACAGGAGTAAATAAATGATCAGAGTTTAAAAATCTACCAGATTTGATTTATATTTACTATCGATGAGAGAAAGGAAAATGTGAAAATTAAGTAATAATGTAAAAATAGAAGAAGCCATGACAGGGATAAACTAAAACTTGCAATTTTAAAAATCAATTGAAACATGCAAAAAATACAGAGTAAATATTTAATGCCCACTTCCCGTTTAGAAATATTTACCAGTAGCTTCTCAGTTCTTCATATTATCAAATGTACTATACAAAAAAATATATTGCAATAGTGGCCATACTATGAATACCCATATTCTTTATTTTTTAATTAATTGGAAGCCTGAAACTCATTTCTGACAATCTGGTGTAAACCTGCAGAAAAGACCCGTGAACCGCTCCAAGGAACCGGTTCACTACAATAAGTGAACCGGTTCGGATCCGTTCCCGACAGTTAACCGTTTTTCCCATCTCTAGAGTGAACTGAATGAAATTGAAATTTTTGCAGATAACTTCTTGCGTATCTCTTGGAACCGCATGAAGTTTTCGCAGGTGACTTCATGCGGTTCTGCCGGTGAGCCTCTACAAGTAGGGATGCGCTAATTTTCGCTTTTGAAGAGGCATATTAAAGAGCAGAGGAACCGCGGCTCCTTTTGTCCGAACCGGTTCCTGAGCGCTCTTTGCAAAGAACCGGTTCATTGAACCTGTTCCTGAACTATCTGCCTATCCCTAACTGCAAACATGATGTACGTGAAAATGTCAACTCTGGGGAGTAATGTAAAAGTTTAAAGCATTGTTAGCTTAAGTTCTTTATACTCAAGAATAATATTTTGTCATGGAAAAAATAATTCTTGAGTACAAAGAGCTTAAGTTAACAATGCTTTAAACTTTTACATTACTAAAGTCAAAACAGTCTCTTGTCACCTTGTTAAATTTTAATGTCAATAAATTGTTTTGCAAAGCCAGCTTCGATTTTTATTTAGTAAAATAGCTATTGAAATGGTTGATAAAACGAGTTTTCTTCAAATAACTTTTAATGCGTTAGGAATTGGGACAGGGTTGTTATTAGGAAAAATGTTTTATTTTTAATTCTGCATGGAATGACATAAAAATATACAGGGCCTCCAATTTAAAATAAGAAAAATAAAGTGCTTTAAAGTTTGTAATGTTTGACACTAAATTTTGAATACCCTGTATAATTTATATCGATCAAACTTGGTTAAGGGGACTATCAGACCTTATTTAATAAGTACCTTGTATGATTTTATTAATAAGGCACTATTTTTATTTTTTATTCATTTTTTAAAACAATAGTGCAAAACTGATTTTTTTAAGTTTTTATTTTTTTTTGCTGATATCCCCCAATCGATTCCAATAAAATTATGGGAGTATGTAGGCAACCATAAAAGGCACCCAAATAAGCAATAAAATACATACCATGCAATTTAAAAAAATATATCATCATGACGTCACGCTTTTTTGGGACACCCTGTATAATCAAAAATATTTTCCTGAAATGCATCATAGGATACAAATATATTGTACAAAATATCGAAATCCTAACTTAATTAGTAACTGAGCTATAGAAGACGGGAGGTGAATTTACTGTTGACTATATTTATTCATAAATATGAAAATTTTGTACGACGTGTGTAATTTTGATAAGCAGTAATAAATGATTAATCATAAATTAAGAATTTCGGCACGATACAGTAAGTCTATATAATTGCACACTGTCAGCTGGTCATATAGATATTAATGAATATCGTGTTCTTGGCACACTTACGATAACTATTTATAGTCTACTAAAAATATTTTTAACCTATCGTAATAGTAAGGTATCTAAAAGAGATCAAAGGCCCTCAAATTAAGGGTTCAAAGAAATATATTAAAACCGTTATTCATCTCCACATGTTTATTAATACCTTAATAAAGGGACTGAAACTAGAACGGCCTAAAATAAACTTGGCAAAAGCCTCTGTCACGCAGCGGACATTTTGACAAAGAAAATATACACACCGATCACAAAAAAAAAACTGATTGCTGCATTCTCTTATTTCATTGTAAATACTTTCAGTTTCTTAGCAACAGTGCCGATCGAAACTCATTGATTTTTTTACGTTGCTGAAATGCTCCCTGTACGCGGAAGTTTTTATATTTTCTTTTGGGTTAATTATATTTATTGATTTTTTTTAACACACACAAAAAATTATAAATACATGCGCTTATACTACAATAAAATAACTTCGACGTCTTGATTGTAGTCGTCACCTTCGTAGTTAAGAAATTTTCTTGACCTTTGAACTCTGCAATGACCACGTCTCCTCCATTTTGAGTGTATTTGGCGGGCTATGGCGATCGTGTCACCTGAAATAATTAGAAGGATAATAATCGTAAATATAACGCGCATTCGCTTTCAGCGATTGCTAGACTCAAGCGATGTTTGTTCGGGTCTGAAGTTTTGAATAGTAGGCCGGTACCATTCGCCATTGCGATACGACGAATAGCACAACCCTCTGAAGTAGAGATGGGCAAAATGACTCAATTTTGTGTTCTGCTTCACTAGATCTGATTCAGTGAGTCGACTCGGAGAGACTCAGCTAAATAAATGACATAAGAAGAATAATTGTTATTTGAAAAAGTAAAAATATCTCTGACATAAAAGACCTAAAAAAATGGTCCTTGCTTTCAAAGTTATAAATACACGAATCTACAAGACATACACGGATCTCAGTAACAATGGCCAATTAAGCAAATTGCTTAACAAATACTACTACTGCTCAGTGGCGGCTCGTAGAACATATACAATGCCCCCCCCCCCTTTTTTTGGAAGAAACAAAGAACCATTTATCTTCCTAGACCAATCGAATATTTTAGCCAAAAAATTCAAAATTTGGAACAAAACAGCCGAAGATCTAAAATATCGGCCAAAAAATCAATAATCCTGGTTTAAAAATCAAAATGCAGACCATAAAAATTGAAAATACAAGCAAAAGAAAAATAAATTGCGATTTTTAGCCCCAAAAATAGCTCCTTTTAGCTTAAAATAAGTTCCAACGAGAAATTCGAAAATAATAGCAAAAATAAATAATAAAATCAATAATTGAAGTTAAGGAAATCTAAAATATGGAATAAAAGTAGAAAATTAAGACCAAAAATCTAAAATTCGTACCAAAAAATCAAAGTGGTAAACAAAAAAATCAAAATCTTTAACAAACGAATCGAAAATTTAAGTCGAAATTAAGAAAATTTCGGTCAAATGACCAAAAATTGAAATCAAAATAATCGAAAATACAAAATATAGGCCAAAAAAAAAGTAAGAATCTGCAATAGGGCCTAAAAGAAATTCGAAAATAATAGCAAAAATAAATAATAAAATCAATAATTGAAGTTAAGGAAATTTAAAATATGGAATAAAAATAGAAAATTAAGACCAAAAATCTAAAGTTCGTACCCAAAAATCAAAGTGGTAGACAAAAAAATCAAATTTTTTAAGAAACGAATCGAAAATTTAAGTAGAAATTAAGAAAATTTCGGTCATAAGACCAAAAATTGAAACCAAAATAATTTAAAATACAAAATATAGGCCAAAAAAGTAAGAATCCACAATAGGGCCTAAAAAGGTGAAAATTTAGACAAAACATCGAAAGTTCAGGCGCAAAAATAAAAATGCAGACAAAACATAAATAAAATCAATAATGCAAGTTAAAAAATCTAAAATATAGGATAAAAAATGGACCAAAAATCTAAAATATACGATAAAAAAATTGAGACCAAAAATCTAAAATTCTTGCCTAAAAAAATAAAAATGGTGGACCAAGGGAAGAAAAATTTTAACAGACAAATAAAAAAAGGGGGCCGCGGTGGCCCAGTGAGTAGAGCTCCTGCTTACGGGCCTCGTGGTCGTGGGTTCGAATTCCATCCGCACGGTCACTTTTTCATCATTATAAATGATTATTATATAAATAAAAAAATTTCAAAAATTTAAAAAATTTAAAAAAATAAAAAAACAATGAAAAATTCAGGGCAAAAGATTAAAAAAAATTCCAAAATGTTGGTCAAAAAGTCGGAAATTTGGATAAAAAAACTCGGGCCTAAAGATAATAAATGCAGGCTAAACAAAAAATCGAAAAAGGGGGCTAAAAAATCGAAAATTTTAACAATAAAATCGAAAAGTTAGGCCAATATAAAGAAAAATTTAGGTCAAAAGATTTAAAAAAGTAACAAAAATCTGTAATGTTGGCCTGAAAGTCAAAAATGTAAACAGTACATCCAAAATCTGGGCGTAAAGATAAATAAAAATAAATGCATACTAAAAATTCAAATATTTCAAAAGGTCAAAAAAGAAATATTTAGAGCAAAACATCAAAAATTTAGACAGATACATGTCAAAAATCTTCAAATTGTTAAATCAAAACCAAAAATTTTTTTAACAATTAAATAAAAAATATTTAGTTTAACAGATCAAAAATGTAGGCACAAAAGAAACGAAAATACAGGTCAAAAATGTAAAAACTGAAAATTCGGTGGGAAAATCAAAAATGCGGGCAAAAAAGTCGAAAATTTAAACAATTAAATCCCAAATTTACGTCAAAATAAAGGATATTTAGGCCAAAAGTAAAAATATTTTGACCAAAAATATCGAAAATACAGGCCAAAAATTTAGAAATTAAAAATTCGACGGGAAAACCAAACAGTCGAAAATTTTAACAGTAACATCGAAAATTTAGGTCAAAATAAAGAATGATAAAAAATTTAGACAAAAAAATAGAAAATACAGTATAAATAATAAAAAATGCAGAATATTCTAGTAAGAAAATGGTTTCAATTAGTCTCAAAAATCACTCCATTGTTTAAAATAATTTTTCAATTTTTTTTTCATAATAGGAACATATTTTACTTTAATTTAAATTGTCCAAAAAAGTGAAAATAATTTGAAAAAGAATTGAAATAAAACCAATCATTTTGTTGGGATCACCTTATTGTTTCACCTTTTGTGCCGAAAGTTTCGACAACTTTAGATTTAGTAGAAACATTTTGAACAATTCAAACAAAACAATTCACTTGGTCAGAATGACTCTCAGTAGCGGCTCGTGGAACATTACAATATGGGGAGGCCCCGGCCTCCTTTTTTGAAGAGAGGAAGAACGATTAATCTTCATAGTCCAAGATTATTTTGAGTTGTAAATTGAAGGTTCATAATTTCAAACAGCCGAAAATATGATTTATGCGTACTTTCGATTTATCGTGCGTTTACATTTTATCCCAGACATACACTAAATCTTAGACCACGTAACCATACACACCGAAAACAAAAAGAATTTTAAGAATTAATTAAAAATTCTTGCTGAGCTTAAACCTACATGTAGTGCCATGGCTCCTTGGCTCTATATAACGAGCCGCCTCTGCTACTGCTACTGCTACTAGTTTCAAAAATGGTGATGTGGCCATCATGTTACTTTCTCCGACTTTATATTTACGTTTTCATGGGTTTATTTTCAATTGAAATCATATTTTAAATGTACATCGAGCGTTCCGTAAACTCGGATGAAACTGACGTTTAAAACGTCAAAATCATGAAAGATGGAAAAATTATACTTCAAATTCAAAAACTCGGTTTACTCGAAAGCTAACGAGATTTCGAAAAAATCTTATTCTTTAGAAGTTGTTCATTTTGGTATTCTCTACAATTATTATTCACATAAATTTGCTGTAACTATTATCGTTTCATAATTATAAACCAAAAATAAAAAAAAATTAATATGTTTTTTCTCGAATAGCAATGATTTTATAAAAAATATTTTCAAGCAAAAGATGTTCATTTCTTTGTTGTCTTCGATGTTTGTTTAAATGTTTTTGTGATATTTTTTATATTTAAGAAAATATTTGTAAAAAAACAAAAAACAGTTAAGGTAAACACCCACTTCCAGTGTACGAAATTTTACCAAAAGCTTTTCAGTTCTTCAGATTATCAAATAAGACGTATGTTCAAAGTTTCATATCAATTGCTCTATTAGTTTTTGAGATACAGCGCACACACACACACACACACACACACAGACACAAATTTTTTTTTTCCAGAAATTATTGAAATGGCATCTAGGGACCCCAAAACGGATATTTCCGTAAAAAAATTTTTTGAAAAAAAAAACACGATCACAATACTTTCTCGTACTTCATAACGGAGAAAGTAAAAATTGTAACAAAAAATGGGTTTTTATTTTTATTAAGGCCACAAAAAAAATGAGATGTAACTAAACAGTAATTATGCAAAATAATAAAAATATTGCTAAATAATATAAGATTGAATATTTATTTATTTAGTAGCGTAATTATTTTGCGGGAAGCAACCGCCTCCGGTCCCCTGGTCAAAAGGGTCCCCGGGCTGATGAACTCTTCGCAGCCGCCCTTTAAACTAAGATTTGTCGACGGGGCGCCCTTATCGTCATACCTACTTTGACACATTGTATCCATTTCTGGATTATTGGGCTGTTATTTTAAAATAATCAATTTGAATTCACCAACGAATACGAAACCAACGCCCTGGGCTTGGCGACTGGGAGGGCTGGGAAATGTATCATTAATTTCATTCATGTACACCGCCTTGTTAACCCAGTTAACGAAATGGAATGTTTTGCACAATTCCCAAATGGATCACTCAAAAACTAATATAATTATCATCACCTGTTGGCTTTTCTGGGTATGAAGTTCTGTCGAACGTGAAAGGTTCCTCGACTTTTTTAAACACCACCTGGGTGACTCTCGATTCCTTAAAAGGTTTCTCGTTCACGAGCGATTCATTCATGAACTGGATGAATACACTCCATCGCAACTTGAAGTAGTCGTGCACGATTCCTATAACAGACAAGAGGAGGTAAGGAATCATTTTTTACCTTGTGGTTACGTGAATTTCTTACCTGACCACTGCTTGTTCGCGTAATCGTGAATATCACCGGCGGGGCCCCATAAGGTTATTTGGTTTCGTGCATTATACTCAAATAATTCTTCGTCCTGTAATTTGAGTTAATTTTTCAATACGTTCGCTTTAAATTGCTTTAAGAATTTTTAAAATTTTCTATTCTATTGAATTTTCTTTTCACCTCTTCTGAACTGTTATAATGGTCCGTTTCTTTGGAGCACTCTATATTTGAAGTTAGGTTCTGCGATTACATTACACATATTTTAAGTAATATTTATTTTTTTACAATGTTTATTAACACATTCTTTTCTATTTCGATGTATTTTTTACAGGGTTCGGACGATATATATCATCGGATATATATCATGGATATTTATGAAACACACAATACCAAAAAATTCCCCCGTTTCCCAAATTTTTCCAGTTGCAGCAATATGAATAGTAAGCATGTGCTCTAATCAGGGGCGGCTCGTTATACAGAGCCAAGGAGTAATGGCACTACCTGTAGTTTCAAAATTTTTAAATTAATTTGTAAAACACCTTTTCACCAGTTACTTTGGTCTAGGAAGATAAATCGTTCTTTCTTTCTTCAAAAAATAAGGAGGGCGGGGGGTCTATATTGTATAAGTGGTTCTACCATCTTCATGTTCCACGAACCGCCACTGATTATAGCTGATAACAAAATGACAACCATCAAAAGATGAAAAGGTGAGAAAAAATTGCAGTCTGCGCTTATAAAAATTGTAAAAAATTCATTTCGATCAAAGTAATCTTCAAAATTTCAGAATGCATCCAGAATGAATCTAACTTTGATAATTCACTTCAATATTTGACACATCGTGGCTGGAAACAAAATGGCAACCATCAAAAGTTGAAAAACAGAGAAAAAAATTGCAGTCTGCGCTTATCAAAATTGTAAAAAATTCATTTCGACCAAAGTAATCTTCAAAATTTCAAAATGCATCCAGAATGAACCTAACTTTGATAACCCACTTCAATATTTGACACATCGTGGCTGAAAACAAAATGGCAACCATCAAAAGTTGAAAAACAGAGAAAAAAATTGCAGTCTGCGCTTATAAAAATTGTAAAAAATTCATTTCGATCAAAGTAATCTTCAAAATTCCAGAATGAACCTAACTTTGATAATCCACTTTAATATTTAACACATCGTAGCTAAAAACAAAATGGCAACCATCAAAAGTTGAAAAACAGAGAAAAAAATTGCAGTCTGCGCTTATAAAAATTGTAAAAAATTCATTTCGACCAAAGTAACCTTCAAAATTTCAAAATGCATCCAGAATGAACCTAACTTTGATAATCCACTTCAATATTTGACACATCGTGGCTGAAAACAAAATGGCAACCATCAAAAGTTGAAAAACAGAGAAAAAAATTGCAGTCTGCGCTTATAAAAATTGTAAAAAATTCATTTCGATCAAAGTAATCTTCAAAATTCCAGAATGAACCTAACTTTGATAATCCACTTTAATATTTAACACATCGTAGCTAAAAACAAAATGGCAACCATCAAAAGTTGAAAAACAGAGAAAAAAATTGCAGTCTGCGCTTATAAAAATTGTAAAAAATTCATTTCGACCAAAGTAACCTTCAAAATTTCAAAATGCATCCAGAATGAACCTAACTTTGATAATCCACTTCAATATTTGACACATCGTGGCTGAAAACAAAATGGCAACCATCAAAAGTTGAAAAACAGAGAAAAAAATTGCAGTCTGCGCTTATAAAAACTGTAAAAAATTCATTTCGACCAAAGTAACCTTCAAAATTTCAAAATGCATCCAGAATGAACCTAACTTTGATAATCCACTTCAATATTTGACACATCGTGGCTGAAAACAAAATGGCAACCATCAAAAGTTGAAAAACAGAGAAAAAAATTGCAGTCTGCGCTTATAAAAATTGTAAAAAATTCATTTCGATCAAAGTAATCTTCAAAATTCCAGAATGAACCTAACTTTGATAATCCACTTTAATATTTAACACATCGTAGCTAAAAACAAAATGGCAACCATCAAAAGTTGAAAAACAGAGAAAAAAATTGCAGTCTGCGCTTATAAAAATTGTAAAAAATTCATTTCGACCAAAGTAACCTTCAAAATTTCAAAATGCATCCAGAATGAACCTAACTTTGATAATCCACTTCAATATTTGACACATCGTGGCTGAAAACAAAATGGCAACCATCAAAAGTTGAAAAACAGAGAAAAAAATTGCAGTCTGCGCTTATAAAAATTGTAAAAAATTCATTTCGACCAAAGTAACCTTCAAAATTTCAAAATGCATCCAGAATGAACCTAGCTTTGATAATCCACTTCAATATTTGACACATCGTGGCTGAAAACAAAATGGCAACCATCAAAAGTTGAAAAACAGAGAAAAAAATTGCAGTCTGCGCTTATAAAAATTGTAAAAAATTCATTTCGATCAAAGTAATCTTCAAAATTCCAGAATGAACCTAACTTTGATAATCCACTTTAATATTTAACACATCGTAGCTAAAAACAAAATGGCAACCATCAAAAGTTGAAAAACAGAGAAAAAAATTGCAGTCTGCGCTTATAAAAATTGTAAAAAATTCATTTCGACCAAAGTAACCTTCAAAATTTCAAAATGCATCCAGAATGAACCTAACTTTGATAATCCACTTCAATATTTGACACATCGTGGCTGAAAACAAAATGGCAACCATCAAAAGTTGAAAAACAGAGAAAAAAATTGCAGTCTGCGCTAATAAAAATTGTAAAAAATTCATTTCGACCAAAGTAACCTTCAAAATTTCAAAATGCATCCAGAATGAACCTAGCTTTGATAATCCACTTCAATATTTGACACATCGTGGCTGAAAACAAAATGGCAACCATCAAAAGTTGAAAAACAGAGAAAAAAATTGCAGTCTGCGCTTATAAAAATTGTAAAAAATTCATTTCGATCAAAGTAATCTTCAAAATTCCAGAATGAACCTAACTTTGATAATCCACTTTAATATTTAACACATCGTAGCTAAAAACAAAATGGCAACCATCAAAAGTTGAAAAACAGAGAAAAAAATTGCAGTCTGCGCTTATAAAAATTGTAAAAAATTCATTTCGACCAAAGTAACCTTCAAAATTTCAAAATGCATCCAGAATGAACCTAACTTTGATAATCCACTTCAATATTTGACACATCGTGGCTGAAAACAAAATGGCAACCATCAAAAGTTGAAAAACAGAGAAAAAAATTGCAGTCTGCGCTTATAAAAATTGTAAAAAATTCATTTCGATCAAAGTAATCTTAAAAATTTCAGAATGAACCTAACTTTGATAATCCACTTTAATATTTAACACATCGTAGCTAAAAACAAAATGGCAACCATCAAAAGTTGAAAAACAGAGAAAAAAATTGCAGTCTGCGCTTATAAAAATTGTAAAAAAATTCATTTCGACCAAAGTAACCTTCAAAATTTCAAAATGCATCCAGAATGAACCTAGCTTTGATAATCCACTTCAATATTTGACACATCGTGGCTGAAAACAAAATGGCAACCATCAAAAGTTGAAAAACAGAGAAAAAAATTGCAGTCTGCGCTTATAAAAATTGTAAAAAATTCATTTCGATCAAAGTAATCTTCAAAATTCCAGAATGAACCTAACTTTGATAATCCACTTTAATATTTAACACATCGTAGCTAAAAACAAAATGGCAACCATCAAAAGTTGAAAAACAGAGAAAAAAATTGCAGTCTGCGCTTATAAAAATTGTAAAAAATTCATTTCGACCAAAGTAACCTTCAAAATTTCAAAATGCATCCAGAATGAACCTAACTTTGATAACCCAATTCAATATTTGACACATCGTGGCTGGAAACAAAATGGCAACCATCAAAAGTTGAAAAACAGAGAAAAAAATTGCAGTCTGCGCTTATAAAAATTGTAAAAAAATTCATTTTGATCAAAGTAATCTTCAAAATTTCAGAATGCATCCAGAATGAACCTACCTTTGATAATCCACTTCAATACTTGACACATAGTGGCTGAAAACAAAATGGCAACCATCAAAATTTAAAAAAAACAGAAAAAAATTGCAGTCTGCGCTTATAAAAATTGTAAAAAATTCATTTTGCCCAAAGTAATCTTCAAAATTTCAAAATGCACCCAGAATGAACCTAACTTTGATAATCCACTTCAATATTTGACACATCGTGGCTGAAAACAAAATGGCAACCATCAAAAGTTGGAAAATAGAGAAAAAAATTGCAGTCTGCGCTTATAAAAATTGTAAAAAACTTCATTTCGACCAAAGTAACCTTCAAAATTTCAAAATGCATCCAGAATGAACCTAGCTTTGATAATCCACTTCAATATTTGACACATCGTGGCTGAAAACAAAATGGCAACCATCAAAAGTTGAAAAACAGAGAAAAAAATTGCAGTCTGCGCTTATAAAAATTGTAAAAAATTCATTTCGATCAAAGTAATCTTCAAAATTCCAGAATGAACCTAACTTTGATAATCCACTTTAATATTTAACACATCGTAGCTAAAAACAAAATGGCAACCATCAAAAGTTGAAAAACAGAGAAAAAAATTGCAGTCTGCGCTTATAAAAATTGTAAAAAATTCATTTCGACCAAAGTAACCTTCAAAATTTCAAAATGCATCCAGAATGAACCTAACTTTGATAATCCACTTCAATATTTGACACATCGTGGCTGAAAACAAAATGGCAACCATCAAAAGTTAAAAAACAGAGAAAAAAATTGCAGTCTGCGCTTATAAAAATTGTAAAAAATTCATTTCGCCCAAAGTAATCTTCAAAATTTCAAAATGCATCCAGAATGAACCTAACTTTGATAACCCAATTCAATATTTGACACATCGTGGCTGGAAACAAAATGGCAACCATCAAAAGTTGAAAAACAGAGAAAAAAATTGCAGTCTGCGCTTATAAAAATTGTAAAAAAATTCATTTCGATCAAAGTAATCTTCAAAATTTCAGAATGCATCCAGAATGAACCTAACTTTGATAATCCACTTCAATACTTGACACATAGTGGCTGAAAACAAAATGGCAACCATCAAAATTTAAAAAAAACAGAAAAAAATTGCAGTCTGCGCTTATAAAAATTGTAAAAAATTCATTTTGCCCAAAGTAATCTTCAAAATTTCAAAATGCACCCAGAATGAACCTAACTTTGATAATCCACTTCAATATTTGACACATCGTGGCTGAAAACAAAATGGCAACCATCAAAAGTTGGAAAATAGAGAAAAAAATTGCAGTCTGCGCTTATAAAAATTGTAAAAAAATCATTTCGCCCAAAGTAATCTTTAAAATTTCAAAATGCATCCAGAATGAACCTAACTTTGATAACCCACTTCAATATTTGACACATTGTGGCTGGAAACAAAATGGCAACCATCAAAAGTTGAAAAACGGAGAAAAAAATTGTAGTCTGCGCTTATAAAAATTGTAAAAAATTCATTTCGCCCAAAGTAACCTTCAAAATTTCAAAATGCATCCAGAATGAACCTAACTTTAATAACCCACTTCAATATTTGACACATCGTGGCTGAAAACAAAATGGCAACCATCAAAAGTTGAAAAACAGAGAAAAAAATTGCAGTCTGCGCTTATAAAAATTGTAAAAAAATCATTTCGCCCAAAGTAATCTTTAAAATTTCAAAATGCATCCAGAATGAACCTAACTTTGATAACCCACTTCAATATTTGACACATCGTGGCTGGAAACAAAATGGCAACCATCAAAATTAAAAAAAAACAGAGAAAAGTTGCAGTCTGCGCGTATAAAAATTGTAAAAAATTCATTTCGGCCAAAGAAACTTTCAAAATTTCAAAATGCATCCAGAATGAACCTAACTTTGATAATCAACTTCAATATTTGACACATCGTGGCTGAAAACAAAATGGCAACCATCAAAAGTTGAAAAACGGAGAAAAAAATTGCAGTCTGCGATTATAAAAATTGTAAAAAATTCATTTCGCCCAAAGTAACTTTCAAAATTTCAAAATGCATCCAGAATGAACCTAACTTTGATAATCCACTTCAATATTTGACACATCGTGGCTGGAAACAAAATGGCAACCATCAAAAGTTGAAAAACAGAGAAAAAAATTGCAGTCTGCGCGTATAAAAATTGTAAAAAATTCATTTCGGCTAAAGTAACCTTCAAAATTTTAAAATGCATCCAGAATGAACCTAACTTTGATAACCCACTTCAATATTTGACACATCGTGGCTGAAAACAAAATGGCAACCATCAAAATTAAAAAAAAACAGAGAAAAGTTGCAGTCTGCGCGTATAAAAATTGTAAAAAAATCATTTCGGCCAAAGTAACCTTCAAAATTTCAAAATGCATCCAGAATGAATCTAACTTTGATAATCCACTTCAATATTTGATACATCGTGGCTGGAAACAAAATGGCAACCTTCAAAAGTTGAAAAACAAAGAAAAAAATTGCAGTCTGCGCTTATAAAAATTGTAAAAAATTCATTTCGACCAAAGTAATCTTCAAAATTTCAGAATGCATCCAGAATGAACCTAACTTTGATAATCCACTTTAATATTTGACACATCGTGGCTGAAAACAAAATGGCAACCATCAAAAGTTGAAAAACAGAGAAAAAAATTGCAGTCTGCGCGTATAAAAATTGTAAAAAATTCATTTCGGCCAAAGTAACCTTCAAAATTTCAAAATGCATCCAGGATGAACCTAACTTTGATAACCCACTTCAATATTTGACACATCGTGGCTGAAAACAAAATGGCAACCATCAAAATTTGAAAAACAGAGAAAAAAATTGCAGTCTGCGCGTATAAAAATTGTAAAAAAATCATTTCGGCCAAAGTAACCTTCAAAATTTCAAAATGCATCCAGAATGAATCTAACTTTGATAATCCACTTCAATATTTGATACATCGTGGCTGGAAACAAAATGGCAACCTTCAAAAGTTGAAAAACAGAGAAAAAAATTGCAGTCTGCGCTTATAAAAATTGTAAAAAATTAATTTCGCCCAAAGTAATCTTTAAAATTTCAAAATGCATCCAGAATGAACCTAACTTTGGTAACCCACTTCAATATTTGACACATCGTGGCTGGAAACAAAATGGCAACCATCAAAAGTTGAAAAACAGAGAAAAAAATTGCAGTCTGCGCGTATAAAAATTGTAAAAAATTCATTTCGGCCAAAGTAACCTTCAAAATTTCAAAATGCATCCAGAATGAATCTAACTTTGATAACCCACTTCAATATTTGACACATCGTAGCTGGAAACAAAATGGCAACCATCAAAAGTTGAAAAACAGAGAAAAAAATTGCAGTCTGCGCTTATAAAAATTGTAAAAAATTCATTTCGACCAAAGTAATCTTCAAAATTTCAAAATGCATCCAGAATGAACCTAACTTTGATAACCCACTTCAATATTTGACACATCGTGGCTGGAAACAAAATGGCAACCATCAAAAGTTGAAAAACAGAGAAAAAAATTGCAGTCTGCGCTTATAAAAATTGTAAAAAATTCATTTCGACCAAAGTAATCTTTAGAATTTCAAAATGCATCCAGAATGAACTTAACTTTGATAATCCACTTCAATATGTGACACATAGTGGCTAAAAACAAAATGGCAACCATCAAAAGTTGAAAAACAAAGAAAAAAATTGCAGTCTGCGCTTATAAAAATTGTAAAAAATTCATTTCGATTAAAGTAATCTTCAAAATTTCAGAATGCATCCAGAATGAACCTAACTTTGATAATGCACTTTAATATTTGACACATCGTGGCTGAAAACAAAATGGCAACCATCAAAAGTTGAAAAACAGAGAAAAAAATTGCAGTCTGCGCTTATAAAAATTGTAAAAAATTCATTTCGGCCAAAGTAACCTTCAAAATTTCAAAATGCATCCAGAATGAACTTAACTTTGATAATCCACTTCAATATGTGACACATAGTGGCTAAAAACAAAATGGCAACCATCAAAAGTTGAAAAACAAAGAAAAAAATTGCAGTCTGCGCTTATAAAAATTGTAAAAAATTCATTTCGATTAAAGTAATCTTCAAAATTTCAGAATGCATCCAGAATGAACCTAACTTTGATAATGCACTTTAATATTTGACACATCGTGGCTGAAAACAAAATGGCAACCATCAAAAGTTGAAAAACAGAGAAAAAAATTGCAGTCTGCGCGTATAAAAATTGTAAAAAATTCATTTCGGCCAAAGTAACCTTCAAAATTTCAAAATGCATCCAGAATGAATCTAACTTTGATAATCCACTTCAATATTTGACACATCGTGGCTGGAAACAAAATGGCAATCCTCAAAAGTTGAAAAGCAGAGAAAAGATTGCAGTCGGTGCCTATAAAAATCGTAAAAAAATTATTTCGGCCGAACTAAGCTTCAAAATTTCAAAATGCATTTAGAATGATTGTAATTTTGATAATCCACTTCAATATTTGACACACACAACCTGCAGTTTCAAGCTCCGCAAGAATATTTAATTAATTCTTAAAACACTTTTTCTTCAGTTACTTTGGACTAGAAAGATAAATCCTTCTGTCTTTCTTCAAAAAATTAGAGGTGAGGGAGAGGTATATTGTATAAGTGACTCTACCATCAACATATTCCACGGGCCGCTACTGGCTCTAATATAAACTAGAGATGGGCGAAATGACTCTTTTTTGTCGGAAAGAGGCGATTTTTCAAGTGACTCACGACTGTTAAAAATGAAAAAGTAAGTGTAAGCAAAAAAAAAACAAAGAAAAGGTCCTCACTTTGAAAATCCTTCAATTTGTTCCTGAAAACATAGTGAAGATCAAAAAAGTCCTTATTTCAAAAAATTTTCAATTAGATGCCAAATATTTTAATAATTTGTTATTGTTATTTTTTACTATATTGTAAGAAACTGTGTTTGTTTGCAATAATTAAATATAATATAAATAAAGTATGCGCATTATATAATTAATAAGTCATATAAACATTAATATTAATAAACCAAGAATAAATATCAAGAAGTTGATATATATCCGATATATTGATATTTATATAAATATCGGATATTTTCCGAACCCTGATTTTTTACCTTAAATGCTCCTCTGAGTCTTCACTTCTAATTTAAACAGTAACGATTCAGAAATGCATTCTGTGACCAACAGTGGCAGTCAAGAACGTTTACACAGCTGAACATATAAAACCGTCTTACGAAAAACCTAGCTTAATTAAATTTTTGTGAAATCCACCGTAATAGTTGAAGTAATTCACAATTTTTACCTCTGGATTATCTGCAGCTCTCTTCGCCGAATTGAGCCAGTTGCCCAAAAGGAAATATTGATTCGATGCCAAAATATCTTCAATATCATCAAACAAGTGCAGAAACTTCTCAGTGGCTTTTCTAAAAAAAAAAAATAGACATAAAAAAGAAAATCAACATTTGATAAATTTGCTTTACTGAAAATCCGGAACACGTTTGTTTTTAAATGCAGATATAAACTTATTATAATACTCATCGCCGAAATTTTGTAAAACCTGTCTCGTAACATCGGTCAAATCATGCTTATAAGTTTCACTTGAATTTAAATCATTAGATGCTTCGATTAAATAATCCCAAGCCTCGAGCAGCTCGCATTGATCGTACCAAGTCTGCAAAACAAATAAATAAACATCTTTATTTCTGTTTCACGTGGTTGTAAATATTTATAAAACAAAGAGATATTTATTTTTCATTGAAGACATCAAACCCGGCCGCCATAAGGCACGCTTCGGATTGCAAGCATCTTAAAAATACAATCGGATGTTATGAATCGATTCGAAATTTAAACAGACCCAAGTTTGTATTTTCGTCCTCGGGGATCTGTTGTAGGCGAACTTGCCGCGGATTAAACTCAATCCTTTGTAATTGTAGACCGTTCTCTAAAAACAAAATAAACACTTTATTCGCAATTTAATTTGATTTCCATTGGGACTCGCCCTCAGTATGTCCCAAGCCATTCCCGCCTTTTTGTTGTGGGATCCGTATCTTCGGAGGGCGTACGTTGAAAACCAGTCGGTTAAATTCGTCGGTTCATTCCTCCAGGCCATTTCGATCATTAGATCGTAGATTACGTAATTGGGGTTGATGCCTTCCGGGGTTAACCCCGTGCCAATTAGAGTGCTTCCATCTGTGTTCCTTGCTTCGATAGCTCGCTGTAAATATGTTAGCAATGGAAATACTGTGACTGATATTTAAAAATCGGACATCGACGATTGCAATTGTAAATATTGTATTATAGTTAATATAGGCAGTGATGTCTCGCGGGGTGACTAATGGTACGGCTGAGGTAGCAGATATAGTACAATCGCGCAGAGGTGACAGTGACTCATGCTTTTTCGATCTAATCATCGCGTCTGGATAAATATCTATACTCGTTCGCATGCTTAAGAAAAACGAAATGAAATACGAAACGTATGTCGATATGTAAATTCAAGGGCTAAGTGTAACGTATGTCTTTTCTCATTCTATCTATTCTAACCTCAAACTTCTCGTGCTTGTATCTGGTTTTGACAGTCTCCTGCCCGTTTTCACCATCTATACCTAAACAAATACTTTGTTAGATATGCCTAAACTAGTACTTTAGATCAATTCGGTTTCACCATGGCAATCGGTTCCTTGATAAGCAATTCCTACTAAAGTACTGGTTTTTTAGGGAAATTTTAGTTGTCATATTGGTGAAACTGCGGGTGTGTGCTTCGCTAAATAGAGTGAAGTTCGCACTTCATTGAACGTCACATAACGTCACTTGTTTAATTACTCGTGTTAATATTTTCAATGATTGATTTATTTATGGAATTATTATTTTAAACTAGCGTCACCATCAATCGCGAAGAAGAGCGAAGAAGAATTATAGCTAGGACATAATCAAATTAAAGGTAGACATTGAAAAGAAAAAGAATTGAATTAATGGCGCCAGATAGTGCGCGCCCATATATTAAAGAAGGGGTTTTTCAGAAACATTGAGAAGTAAGACAACTTTATTTTGCATTTAAATATGAATTAATTATTCTGACCCCAAATTCGGGTACGTCGGTCATCTTCTTCATCTAAATCTGAATCAAATAGATTCAAATGTACAATAATACGAAAAAAAAAATCCATTAGAATTGGTGTGGCCCCGCGTAACAGACCAACGTAATCTGATTTGGATTATTTAGTTGAAATCCGTTGATTATTAAAAAAGTTATGAATTTTTGAAGCAATAATTGCTCGCTAAGGCAATCATGAATTTCAAAAATTACAATTTTTTTTTTAACTGGTGATACATGTTTTTATTAATAACAATACACTTTTTACATTCTTTAGCTTTCATAATTTTTTTATTTAGTTGAAATCCGTTGATTATTAAAAAAAGTTATGAATTTTTGAAGCAATAATTGCTCGTTAAAGCGATCATGAATTTCAAAAATTAAAATTAAAAAACAAATTTAATTAGCGATACATGTCTTTATTAGTAACAATACACTTCTTACATTCTTTAGCTTTAATCATTTTGTTATTTAGTTCAAATCCGTTGGTTATTAAGAAGTTATGAATTTTTGAAGCAATAATTGCATGTTAAAGTGATCATGAATTTCCAAAATTTCCACTTTTTCCTTCTTTAGCTTTCATAATTTTGTTATTTAGTTCAAATCCGTTGATTATTTAAAAAAGTTATGAATTCTTGAAGCAATAATTGCACGTTAAAGAGATCATGAATTTGAAAAATTCGAAAAAAAATATTTTAACTGTTTAATATAAATGTTTTTATAAATACCAGTACACTTCTTACATTGTTTAGCTTTAATCATTGTGTTATTTAGTTCAAATGCGTTAATTATTGAAGAAGTTATGAATTTTTAAATTTCACAGGGATGTATTAATTGTCCGTCAAAGTGAGCTTGAAGTTCAAAAATAAAACAAAAATATGTAGACTGGAAAAACATTTTATTAATAATACCAGTTAAATTCTTACATTTAGTTCAAATACACTAATTAACAAAAAAAAATGAATTTTTGAAGTTAATGCGGTCGTAACCCGACTAGGATTTTCAAAAATTGCAAAAAAATATTTAGACAGGTGATGCATTTTTGTATTAACAACAGCCAACTTCTAGCATTCTTTCACTTTAAAAATATTCTTATTTCGTTAAACTTTGTTAGTTAATAAAAAAGATATGAATTTTTGAAGTTGATGCGGACGCAACCCGACCAAGATTTTCAAAAATTGCAAAAAAATATTTAGACAATACATTTTTTTATTAACAACAGCCAACTTCTCGCACTCTTTCGCTTTAAAAATATTCTTATTTCGTTAGAATTCGTTAATTAATAAAAAAGATATGAATTTTTGAAGTTGGTGTGGACGCAACTCGACCAGGATTTTCAAAAATTGCAAAAAAATATTTAGACAAGTGATATATTTTTTATTAATAACAGCCAACTTCTCGCACTCTTTCGCTTTAAAAATATTCTTATTTCGTCAGAATTCGTTAATTAATAAAAAGGATATGAATTTTTGAAGTTCGTGTGGACGCAACCCGACCAGGATTTTCAAAAATTGCAAAAAAATATTTAGACAAGTGATATATTTTTTTATTAACAACAGCCAACTTTTCGCAATCTTTCGCTTTAAAAATATCCATATTTTGTTAAAATTCGTTAATTAATAAAAAAGATATGAATTTTTGAAGTTGGTGTGGACGCAACCCGACCAGGATTTAAAAAAATTGCAAAAAAATATTTAGACAAGTGATATATTTTTTTATTAATAACAGCCAACTTCTCGCACTCTTTCGCTTTAAAAATATTCTTATTTCGTTAAAATTCGTTAATTAATAAAAAAGATATGATTTTTTGAAGTTGATGCGGACGCAACCCGACAAGGATTTTCAAAAATTGCAAAATAGTTATTTATGCAACAAGAGAGTAAAGTAATACTTTTTTCACGAGTAGGAAAGATTACCGCATGAGCCGAAGGCGAGTGCGGCAATTCCTACAAGTGAAAAAAATGGTGATGTGGCCATCATGTTACTTTCTCCGACTTGATGGCATCATTTATATTTAAGATTCCATGGTTTATTTTCAATTTAAATCATATTTTAAGTGTGCATCGAGACTTTCGTAGACTCGGATAAAACTGACGTTTAAAACGTCAAAATTATGAAAGATGGAAAAATGTACTTCAAATTGAAAAACTCAGTTTACTAAAAAACTAAAGAGATTTAAAAAAAAAAATTATTCTTCATAAATTGTTCATTTTGGCATTCTCTACAATTATTATTAACATACATTTGCTGTAACTATTAGCATTTAATAATTGTATACCAAAAATGAAAAAAAAATTAATAAATTTTTTTCTCGATTAACAATGATTTTATGAAAAATGTTTTCAAACAAAATATTCGCATTTCTTTATTGTCTTCAATATTTGTTTAAATGTTTTTGTGATATTTTTCATATTTAAGAAAATATTGGCAAAAAACAAAAAACAGTTAAGGTAAACACCCACTTCCGGTGTACGAAATTTTACCAAAAGCTTTTCAGTTCTTCAGATTATCAAATAAGACGTATGTTACAAGTTTCAATTGCTCTAGTAGTTTTTGAGATACAGCGCACACAGACAGACACACACACACACAGACACACACACACACACACACACACACACACACACACACACACACACACACACACAGACACACACACAGACACAAAAAAAAATTTTCCAGAAATTGTTGAAATGGCATCTAGGGACCCCAAAACAGATATTTCCGTAAAAAAAATTTTTGAAAAAAAAATCACGATCACAATACTTTCTCGTACTTCGTAACGGAGAAAGTAAAAAGTAGCTTTACTCTCGAGTTTCATACAAAATTTTTTCTACGTCCGTAACTTTAAATAAATTTATAAATTTGATAAAACCTTTATCAATTTTTATAAGTAATAATACTTGTTTTAAATAAAGAAAATAATAATAATCATCAAGTTGTCTTGATCGGAAACGAATGTTTGATATTTATCGGCGGAACTCGCGGCGTGTTGCGAAGCGTTCATGACACACTTTGCGCAAACAATTTTTTAGTTGCGTTAAAAAATGAACCGCTACGGCACTTTTTTTCACGCAAAAGAGTGAAAAAATGAACCGTTATGGCACTTTTTTTCACGCTACTTGAAGGGTTCAGGAATCATATATTTTATGAACCCAAATTAATGAAAAAATCTGTTCATTTTATAACGGACGTAGAAAAAAATATTTAGACAAGTGATAAATTTTTTTATTAACAACAGCCAACTTCTCGCACTCTTTCGCTTTAAAAATATTCTTATTTCGTTAAAATTCGTAAATTAATAAAAAAACATATGAATTTTTCAAGTTGATGCAGACGCAACCCGACCAGGATTTTCAAAAACTGCAAAAAAATATTTAGACCGGTGATGCATTTTTTTATTAATAACAGCCAACTTCTCGTACTCTCGCTTTATAAATATTGCACGTAGGCCTCAATGGGCCCTTTGTACATCCTCCCATCTGAGTCCGTATTCCCCGGTGCCGTCCAGCCAACCCACGGCATTAGCAAACGCCAGGACTGCACCAAGAGGGACTTTATGGATGTCTGATGATTGTCTTATTGTAGAGATGGCTGAATACTTTAAGAGTACATGTTCGGGGGTCTTGTCTTCAGCTTCACACCCTCTATAGATGGGCTTGGGACAGAGGCTCATTCTGTTTCTGCTTTCTTACAAGGAGAGGATCAGATGTGTGATTCACCGGTTTGATCCATCTTTGGCACACGTGTAGGTCATGACTAGGAGTGTAACAGGTGCACTATTCAGCCGTTTTCGAGAAAAAAATTGATTGATTCTAAAATTAAGATATTTAAATACACATGGATTTATAAAAACTATAAAAAGAACATGAATGAACCCAACTTCAACAATGGGGTTCGACCCTTCAACCTTCCTACGAATCTGAGGTTTTGTCGATGCGCCAAAGGGTCGGTATATGTTTGTTAACGCCAAAGGTATATAAACATACGAATGAATAACAAATTAAAAAAACATTTTTTCTCGAAAACGGCTGAATAGTGCGTCCTACCACTTGCACCTGTTACACTCCTGGTTATGACCTACACGTGTGCTAAAGATGGATGAAATCGGTGAGTCACACATCTGATCCTCCCCTTGTTAGATTGCAATTCCCAGTTAGAAGACCCACGATTTTTCGTAGGTTCCCCCTGGACAGTTGCAAGTAGTATCTGACAATCTTGGGGTTCATCAAGATGAAATATTTTACTACCCTGCAGCCAGGCTTGTCATTTCATCGATCTTCGTGATGTTCAGTCGATGTGTCTTTTAAACAGAGAGGGGCTAGTTGGATTCCGGCCCGAAAGTAGGGCGTCTGGAAGCTCTTCTTGGCAGTTCATTTTTACCCAGCACAAGGTTACCTAGTTATCGTTTGCCACTCTCTCTAGGCCCGCGCAACATTCCAACATTAGTGCTGATGTGATTTTGTAGCTTGTAATTGCATTGTAATAATAATAGGAAAATAAATAAATAAATAATATTGCTGCTCTAGAGTCGCTGATGATATGCACAATTTTCCATTTGCTATTTCTATCAGCAATTTCTCTGGCTGCATGTAATACACCCACGAGTTCCGCCTTAGTGGGGGTACTCATTGATATACCAAGTGTAGCAGTCTTTATCAGGGATAGGTTTTTACAGTATATACCAATCCCGGCCCCTGAGTTCGTTAACGGTTTGTTTGATGTTATTAAGTTTGCTACCTTCGCCTGAGTTTACGTGCTTTAGGCTTACTTGGAGCTTCCTTTTAAATATCCATTTTCGAGGGATTGTGTCCACCGGCATCTTAATTGCGATCTTCCTCTTTAAAAATATGTTCACTGCTCGCCTCTTCCATTGTTTACGAGCTACATATTTGTTACTTGTAGCCTGGCGGCCGCTGCTGCTCGCTCTTTAATGCGTATGTCTAGCGGGGGCGGACACAGCGGGGTTTTTATTGCAGTTGTTGGAGTCCAGTCACGTTCAAATGGGCATTCCTTTGGACATGGTCTAGAAGCCTGACAACTGTCAGACCAACATAAATAAACCGACTAGAAATTTTAGGTTAGAAACAGATACTTAATCCTTGGGTTGCCGTTTATCGGGTACCTACCGATAAGTAATGCCTAGACCATTTAGGAAAGTGTTTAGGACTGGTGAAAACCAAATTGACGGTAGGAAGTTCCTATCTTTATTTAGGAAATGCTTATATTTTAGGAATGGTTGGTGAAAACGGCCATCCGATTTCGATTTAGTTAAGAGCTGAATTGATTGTATCCATTTCATTAATAAAAAGGTTAAATTTAATGGCCAATTTCCAGTTGTCTTTACCGATTGCCGAAAAATGCTTTCGCAAAGTTTCGTTGGGAAAATATTTGCACGTTCGAGAATTTTTAAATTTCCCGCCTAGACTGAATCGAATTATTTTATGGACATACGTTTACTAGAAACTTAATTCAGGCAACATGGAGCGATGAGTCACTGTCACCTCTGCGCGATTGTACTATAGGTAGGGTCGGTTGCAGAGATCTGTATTACCATTTCCGTACCATTAGTCACCTCGCGAGCCGTCACTGAATTTTTCATTTGCTAAAAAGTTAACAGTACCGGCGGCGCGTCGAAAATTGTCGCCCGTGAAGAGTCTAGTTTTTTCCGTATTTTCTACAATTGTAAAGGAAATGCAAGAGATATACATCATCGAAAACACCGCCCTCCTGAAATTGCCGCTGTGAAGTATTTGAAAAAATCGCGATTAAAACACAGTTCTGAATTTTCAATTCAGTTTAATTATTCAACACAATACTCTTCGTTATGTTTTTAATTAGAGAGAGACGATACATTTATTGAGACACTTTTACAAATGACAAAAAATGACAGCACATATCTGAAAACGTTTTTTAATAATTTTAACGTAAAAATCGAAAGTTCATGTTCAAAAATGGGGCTTAAAACTTGAAAACAAATATGTCGAAGCGGGCGTATAGCCTTAACAGGTCTTTCAGCCTTGTTTTCAATTATTTTTATACTTTATATTACTCACCTCGTTAATAATATCTGCAGATCCAAACATGCCAAGGGTTCCTCCAAAATTATGCAGCATGCACCAAATATAAGGTTGTCCAAAATATGATTCCAGTCGGTCGTATTGAGGAAACTGTTCCGATTGAAGATCAAGGACAATCATCTTCCCCTAAAATTGTGAAATAGTTATGTATAAACTAATTAATGGTAGTGGATGTTTAAATACCGTAGGAATACTTAGTACTAAACTTTTGACTAATTCCGGTGTCCAATAATATCGTTCACTATAGAACATCCACCCCTGCAGCAACCTAAGAAAATATTCATGTTATACTCACTATTGGTGCAGACGTGAGGAGAGCTTTCACTTTTCCTTTTGTCCAATAAAAGAATTCGTGGTGGAATAACCAGCCCTGCATTACCCTACATATAGTTTACGCATGAAATTACAAATTAAAATATAATGTTAATTTCTTTTTTGAGTCAAAGAATTTACCATCTTCGTGAAAGTACGTTCTATCACGTCTCTGAACTAGAGAAATTGAGTGCTTGGAAGATGATATATTCTAAATATATTAGTAAAATAAATAAAATAAGACTTCTGGTCAATTGCCTGTCGGGGTCATTTTTTTTTCTGTGCATAAATTAAAATAATACAGACTTAATCAATTACATAGGCCTGCAATCAAAAAGTGTCGAGAAACCAATAGCTGATTCTGATACATTTTTGAATGATGATTTCAGGAAAAATAGTCCAAAAATTTAATTACGTACCATGTTTTCACAAATTTAACATGTTTATTTTCGTAGCCACCAATCCATTAATCTACTAAGGAAGGGGATGAGCATTTAGTGTCATAAGTCACCACTTAACAAAAATTGAAGATTATTAGAGCAGTGTCTGGTTTGAAAATCAAGTTTTCAAGTAATAATATGTCCAAAAAGAAGTTCTGTTTGCACAAAGTTTACTTCAAAATGGCTTTTATTCATCGAGAACCTACGTTAAAGAGCATCATGATTCACCAGAGGTCTGAAAATGAGTTGATGACTCCCTTTTATTTCTGTCTGGTCGTGTTTGGTGACAGGAGGAGTAATTAATCACCTCTCATAGTCCGCAACTCGGTGACAACCTGCCCAGCCATAACATATTTTAGTATTGTTCATATATAATTTTGTATATATTTCAGGGAGGCGAACGTCTCCATAGCTAGGGCGAAGTTTGACTACCGCCGCGGAGAGCGGAACGAGATACTTCTCTTGACTCGTGCAATGGGTACCTGCATCTAACCTGAGGCGTTAGCACGCTCGCTATAATAGCGTGACCTCTGCTTTGCCATCTGCCCGGACATCCCCTCTAATCAAAGGGGATTGCTAGGAAGATCAGAGTAATTCGGCCAGGTGTCTTTTTAGGCACGCGTGGTACTGTTTAACGGCGAGTAGGCCTGTGGGCAGTAAACTTAGGCCTACCTTTCCCCAATTTCCACCTTCTGTACTGTGCCTCATAGCCGATGCAGAAGTCTGGAGACGAGGAGGACATGGAGGTCAACTCGATCTCCGACGTACTTAGCGTCAAGGGCGACACTTGCACCTCCGGATAGGATGAAAGACAACGCCTCCATAGCATAATCGTTTAACTCTAAAGAACGGTAGAACGACTAAACGTGACAGTTGACGGTCTAAACGTGACGATCGATAATCAGGGCAATGACAATCTCAAGAAGGAATTTGAGCTCATGCCGCCATGCGACCCCCCGGCCTCTACAAGGCCAGCATCGGCGGATGTTCCAATAGAGCTCGCGTGCCCCAACGATCCCTCCGCCCCATGTGGGCTCGCTATAAAATTTGCATAGGTCATTCCTCCGACCAAACAGGCGACGTCACCCCTGGTATAGAGAAAATTCCCGGAAAATATTCTCAAACGCCAGAAGAAGGCGCAAAGAGAAGCGAACATAGTGTCCCAAGCCTCCGCCAAGCAGTAGCGTAAAGAGGCTTCAGACGAATCACAAAGATCCAGGTAGGGCAAAAGGGCCGCCTTTGATCATCTTGAGGAATCGGTTAAAAAATCGACTGGTCCGGCGCTTTCGACCACCCATCCTTCAGATGGCCCATCAGGTCAGGCTAGCCGCTACTCTCAGAGCGAACGCAGCCCTCACTCCCCGAGTTTGACTCGGGAATCTATAATAATATCGGTTACTTATCCGGTTGAAAAGTGCTTAATTCTGGAAACAAGTGATGCTGGACCGTCGACTCGGAAGTTTCGGTCGCCCATCAGCAACTGACCCTGGCCTAAAGTGCTCGACTCCGGTGATCAGTGATGCTGGACCGCCTTCTTCTGCCACTATAGCAGTCACGGCAACCAAAACTCCTCTGGGATTCAAGAAGCCCCCTTCCGTCGTCTTGCGATTTATAACTCAATGCGTGTAAATTCATATTGAACTAACGACCAATAATTTCGTTAAAACAATCAAGGCAACCTCCATCAGGGCATCCACAGTGATTTTATATCTATAGTCTGTCCACGGTACATATAGAGTTGTAAAAACGACCACAATCGCCATTTGTTCTGAGCAAAAGTCTGATTTACACTATATATATTTGCGGTGAATACCACATTTTCAACTTTGATGCGTTTAGGATGATTGTCCTGACACACCTTAAAAATATTAAGTATAGATTCCTTGGTGGACACTGAAAAATGCTTCGCACGGCGTCGTTTTGATGGAGATAGATCCATTATAATGAAACAAGTAGAAAGGTACTCGATCGCAAACAGACGCTAACAGCTAACCCAATACGATGAGGCAATCAGCTGACGATCGCGTCAACCATTTGCATTCGTACTGCGTGATTTGGACGTGCGGATTTCCCGCAATTTTTTGAATCGGCCAGTAAGAATGATGCGTTGGCGATTGTGGGCGTTTTTACAACTCTATGTGTACCGTGGACAGGCTATAGTAGATACCAAATGTTGAATAAGTTGGGATTCCAACATGACAACATATTAAATGCACGGTACTTTTATGGACCATCTCACTCAGATAATGTATGAGGCATACGTATTTCTTTCTCGCGATCGTGAATCCCATAAACCAATGGCAGTACCGGAATACCCCTTCTCAAATCAAACAAAATAAGGCGCTAAAATTAAAAGTTCCAATAAACGAAAGTACTGGAACGACATCGCCAATCCAATTTCTTGGGAAGCACCACAAACAATGCACTTCCCGCCCATTTTGTTAGTACAAAGAGATAATTCAACTAAAAACGCACTCACGGAATAAACTGTAAACAAATAACAACTGTAAGGTTACGAGTGAATACGCGCCTAACGTCGTCGAAACAACTGCGCTTGTTCGCTAATTCACGATCTTGAGTGATATATCGTGCTAGGAATTAATGAACAATAAAACGACGATGGTATAAAATAGCACGTTGTAAATGTTTGCTTCATAGTTGTACTAGGACACGTACGAAGTGTGGCAATTAAGTCCCGACGCTGTTGATATAACATCTTCATTCCGTAATGTTTTACAATTTTTTTCCTTCAATAAACTCTTCTTCCGCATCCCTACACCGCTCCACGTGAATCTTCCACTGTGCGAAGCAGTGCTGCAGGTCATCTTTCGACAGGCTCTTAAGTAGCTGCGCCGATCTTTGTCTTTGTCGTGGCGGGTTCCCTTCAAGCAAGATTTATTTTTGGGAACAGGTAGAAGTCGCAGGGTGCTAAACCTGGCGAATAAGGTGGGTGCGCCATGACGGTGACCTGATTTTTGGCCAACAGAGTGCGCGTTGTGAGCCGACGCGTTGTTTTGATGGGGGATCCAGGAGTTCTCTTCCCACATTTCGGGCCTCTTTTTGCGATTTTTTTCTCGGAGTCTTCGTAAAACATCTAAATAGTAATGCTGGTTAACTGTCTGACCTTGTGGTACCATTTCCATGTGAACTACACCCCGTAAATCGAAGAAAACAATCAACATCGCCTTGAATTCGGACTTGCTCATCCTCGCTTTTTTGAATCTCGGAGAGTTTGGAGCCTTCTGCATGAATTGCTACCTTGCTTTCAGGGTCATATTGAAAAATCCATGTTTCGTCACAAGATAAATCTTAACAAGAAGTCTGAGTCTTTTTCGATGCATTCCAGGGTGTCAGAACAAATGTCTTTACGATGCATTTTCTGTTCCGCCGTTAGGAGTCTGGGCACAAGTTTAGCACAAACTTTCCTCATGAAAAATTTGTCTCACAGTTTCTTTATTAATGTTCACATATTCAGCAATGGTCCTAATACTTAATCTACGATCTTTTCGAACCATCTCAGTCACTTTTTGAACGTTTGGGTCACTTTTTGAAGTCACCGGCCACCCGGGGCGCTCGTCATCTTCAACATTCTCCCTCCCCTCCTGAAAACGTTTGTACCACTTAAAAACTCTGGCATGGGATAGGCAATCATCCCCGTAAACGGTCTGCAAAGGTTCATAGCTTTCCGTCGCGGACTTCCCGAGTTTTAACAAAAACTTTAAATTCACTCTTTGCTCAAATTTTTTATCCAACATTTTTTCGGCGCGAGCAGTTTTTTCACTTTCGTTATTTGACGATTACAACGAGACTGTTTGTTGCAGCTGCTTGAAATTTTTACCCGAGGTCAAGGGATATATATACATCTTAACCACGCTCCTTTCAATCTTCTCGCTACCCAGGTGTTTGTTAGAAAAAATCAGTCTCGGAACTTAATTGCCACACCTCGTATGTTTATATTCATCCAGGTGCAGGTAGAGACACCTACTGATTTCCGCAGGCTGACTGCGACTGCGTACCTTGATAAAAGCAACCTTCGATATCACACCTTTCAGCTAGAGGAGGAAAAAAACGCTGAAAGTGATGCTTCACACAGTATCAGTCGAGGTATTCGTTAATGTAGGTCCAGGTGGAAAAGTCAGGCAAAGGTCGTAAGATCTTACACAAAGTTGCTGGCCTTTCCATCAAGGTTGAAGCGAAACATAAATTATCAGGCATCAACTAAAGCCACAGCTGCCAGCGAGTGGGTCACATTCAGGCACGCGTGGTTTATTTAAAA
The DNA here is from genome assembly GCA_910593695.2 of Ocypus olens. Classification (NCBI taxonomy): domain Eukaryota; kingdom Metazoa; phylum Arthropoda; class Insecta; order Coleoptera; family Staphylinidae; genus Ocypus; species Ocypus olens. Next base: position 891,450 of record OU343054.1, read on the forward strand.
AAAAAACAATATTTTTGCACAACTACCTCTAATTCTAGTTCATTTCATGAATGTAAAAAAAACCGCTGTAGCTTTTCACTTTTTGATAGCCCTCGTGATCGATACTCCTGAAATAAAGTCCGATGCACGGGAGAGTAACTTTATGACATCGCTGCAATATTACCACATGCGTGATGGCAAGGTAAAAACAAAAACATTCACTCCAGTGCTTTCAAGAGCGACAACACATGGATCAAATATTTTTCTATCATTTCTTATACTGGCTGACAAGTACAAGAGTTGCGGAGATCGATATCGAAGATAGATATCTTGTCTATGCTTTATAATAATAATAAAGCTTCCTGCCCAACAGGAATATAACAATAATATGTGAGTAATATAGAACAATATACTAACATTCAATTATTTTAAAAGCGACCACTCTATTGTGAAGGATTTTCCAAAGAAACTTGGCAGTGAGCTCTTCGCTTCTGCTGGCTAGTGAAGTCATACCATGTCTTTCTAGGAGCAAACTTTGATCAACACTATGTTTGGGATATGTGCCATCCACTCTACATGATAAATACTTAAGAAATCGGCGATAAACACGGTCCATCGGCATGTTCTGATTCATATCGTCGGTCAAAAATTCATTTATTTTGAATTATTTGTTAGTGAAGTCATACCATGTCTATTTGTTGTTAGAACTTTAAATATTACCTAGAAGGGCGTCATAACTGCTCTCTAGTGGAAATTCTTATAAGCTCGCTCGTAACCCTCTTCCAGAGGGAAGACTATTTAGAGTCCTTTTTAATAAATAACTCAAAATCAATTATTTTTTGAGACGTGACACTATTCCACGAAACCGAGTATTTAAAATGGACACCTATACTCGAATTTGCTGATAACCTAAGCAAAATACAGAGATTTGATTAGGTGAATGTATCTGAAGGACCCACAAATATGCATAATAAACGCCAACATTCGAGACGCAGACTTTGCAGAGTTACTAATATGAATAGTAAAATTTAAATCATCGGTGAATAAAATGCCTAGATCTTTTATCTCAGTACAAGTTGTAAGCTGCAATCCCTTAATCGTGTATGATGCTGAAAGAACATTGGATTTCTCGGTAAATGACTGAGCAGCACTTATAAACATTGAGAATCAGTTTATGTTTTTCACACCAGGATACTAATGTAAATATTATTCTGTGGAGACACATCATTTGCCGAGCAAAAAGTTCGAAGTCATCTAGGTAGGTCAATACGTTACAGGTTATGGAACTTTTCAGGGAATTAATAAAAATAATAAAAAGAAGTAGCAGTCCTCAAGGGACTAAGAGCGGCCCAAGGTCAACAAGTTTTACTAGGATTATGTCGTATCGAAGGATCGTGAAAAGTCCGTATACACTAGATACACTTGGCCTTTCTTATCTATCACTTCTTATATTTATACCAAACTACTAACAAGACGAAGAATCAGAGGAAGGGCTTCTGTTTTATCACATTCGAATCTGAGCAAGTTGTCATTGAACTTCTGAAAACACCAAAACAGACGATAAATGATAAAGAGGTTGATGTAAAGAAAGCCACACCAAAACCAGACGCCATGGGAAATATGCGCGGCGGCGGTGGCAGGATGATGCGCGGAGGTGGTCGCGGACGCGGTAGAGGCAACCAAAACTGGTGGCAACCAGGGATACGGAGCCTACGGTGGCTACGGACAAGGATACGACGGAGGATATGATGGTTATGGGGGTGGGTACGACTACTATGGAGGTGGATACGGAGGCTATGGAGGCTACGGCTACTCAAGCTATGGCAATTATGGTAAATACTGGAACAGGCATTAAGTTACCTAAGTAGCGTTGGCGTTCAGTAGGACAATTATGTGATACGTGATAGACACTAGTGAGTGCTGCCATCTGCCGTTACTGCATGCCAACGTAGTTTTGTTATTTGAGCCAATAGCAAGAGTATTTGCACATATGATACTGCTTTGCAACGAGCATAACGCGAAACCTGCAATAGTTGATAGTTGTTAGTCAATTGTCACCAGAAAGTGTTACTGGTTTGGTTTCGTGGTTTTTAATCACGAAGAAGTGAACCACAATGCGTAGTAATACCATATTATCAAACGACGATATCAAGCGATCCAAGTTAAATTGACATGTAAATACAAAACATAAAGAATTGACGTCAAAACCGAGCTAAGAGGGAAACCATAAACTTATATTTCTGTTGTCACACATTAATATTGCTGCTCTACAAAGTTGATTTTCGAATTACTAAAGCAAAAAAGCCGTATACAATGGGTAAAGTACTAGTGTCTGCATGTTGGACATTTTAGGAGAACAAGCCGCCAAGAAAGTGGCATAAGTACTACTCTCAGAAGACACTATAGCTCGACGAATTACCAACCTCGCTCATGATATGGATGATCTTCTACTTGAGCAAGCAAAACTAGCAAAATATTTTGCTTTGCAACTAAATGAATTCACATCTATCACAAATCAGGCAATTCTTTCAGTTTATGTGAGGTTTGAATATAATGGGGATTATAAATAAGATCTTTTCGGTTTCACTGTCGACAAAATCCACCAATAAAGATTTTTTTAAAGTTGTTAAATACTGTGTTGATAATTGCGGATTGTAATTCAAATTTTGTTTAGGCATATACTCTGGTGGATCTGCTGCAATTCCAGAGCGACACTCTGGAGTAGTTACCCAAATAAAGAAACTTGCACCTGAATGTAGGTCGGCTCATTGTTTCATCCACCGGGGAAATCTTACAACTAAGAAGTCTCCAGACGTAAATGACGTGCTAAGCGAGGTCGTGAAGATGGTTAATGACCATGGTTAATGATGCATGGAGATACCTAGTATCAAGGAATTGTTATTATGTGTTTCATAACTTAGCTGCATTCATAAATGAAGCAGGAGAAGAGCTTGATATAACATATCTTAAAAATGTAATTAAGGAACACCTATTTAAATTGGAAGAAAGATTTGAATTTTACTGATCCCCGCAAGTAATTAATGATTGGGTAGGTATTTTTTATTATTTTGAAATATAAAAATAAAATGTTATAATTATGATATACTGGGTTCCCCATAATAGGCTACCCATTTTAATATTTGAATTAATTTTTTTTCAGTTAACAAAACAAACTTTTTATTATACTAAATTATAGCTAACTCTTTGGGATTTTTGATAACATAAATATTTGGCTAATTTAATTCTAACTTTTAAAAATCACGTCTTCTAAATGACCTCCACCAACTTCAATACATTTTTCAATATCAGATAAAAACTGGTTCATTACACGGCGTAGCAAACCTTTGTCTATTCCTTCAACTTCTTCACGAATTTTAACTTTGAGTTCCTCGATTGTACCTGGACGACTCGCAAACACTTTGGCTTTTAAATATCCCCACAGGAAAAAATCGGGTGCCGTTAAGTCGGGGGACCTCGAAGGTCAAGGCAAATTTCCGAATCGAGAAATGAGTCGGCCATTAAACGTTTCTCGCAGAACCCGCATTGAGTTTCTGGCGGTATGAGCTGTTGCCCCATCTTGTTGGAATAGTAAGGCATTGTTTAGTAATCCACGTCTATTTAATTCTGGAATGAGGATGTCTCTAGCATGTTTACGTAGCGCTCGGATGTTACTGTTACAGCGCGGTTATTTTCATCGTCAAAAAAATATGGACCAATAATACCAAAAGATCCTACTCCACACCACACAACAACTTTTGAATTATGGAGGTTCTGTGTAAAGATTTCACGAGGATTTTCATTTGACCAGTATCTAATATTCTGTTTATTAACCGTGCCGTTCAAATAAAAATTTGCTTCGTCGCTCATTAAGAGACTGTGATGTAAATTCAAAAATTCTTGACAAAATGCTAAACTTGCATCTTTATCTTGATTTATAAGTTGCTGTACCATTTGGTATTTATAGGGATGAAATTTAAATCTCTCTGAAGAATTCGATCTAAGCTTCCCTTTGATATTCCTAGGATAAGGGTTTAAGACTTCCCGGAAACGCAATTCTAACTCGTTCAATATTTTCTGGTATACGAACTGTTCTTCGACGTCCAGGCTTCTTCAAATTTTGTACAGAACCATTTTCACGCCAATGACGAATCCATAACTTAACAGTTTTACGATTTGGCGCGTGACCTCTATTGTTGTTATTAAACTGACGCTGGAATGCACGCCTAACTTCTTCTATCGAATTGCTTCTTATGTACGTTTCTACACAAAACACACGTTGTTGGACTGAGTAATCCATGAAAGTTAAATAATTATGATGAAAACTAACAAACTTCTCGTAGAAAAATAACGTTCCACAAAATTATTAATGTAAAACTTATTTGTGACAGGTGTCTACTTGATCAATAATTAACTTAAATCCCAAAGACTACAGAACATTATCCCACAGAGATAAACTTATTTAGTTATCTCGTAGGGAATTAATTAATAAAATAAAATGGGTAGTCTATTATGGGGAACCCTGTATAACTCCCATGAAGCTTGCGCAATATATAAAAGTAACGTAATAGTTGTTTCTTTTGCTTTGCTGGTCCTCAAAATTTAGATCACAAAAATACCGCTCCGACAAACGACACAGTTTGCGGAGCGTTGTCCTAGAGCAAATCAAAGAGTTAGCACTTAACTTCTTTGGCAAATTGGACATAGATCATCCATCGGGAATCATCTTTCCACAAAGCGACAGGTTGGCTCCGCACAAGCATCCATCCCCCTGGGCCGCACCAAGGTATGTTGCCGCCGGGGTGCGTGTCAGAAATGGCATATCTAAATCTTATTTGCAAATTGTAAAAACCAATAGGTTTTGGTAGGCGCCAAGGAAAGAGGGCTGTTAGCATCGATGCTTCAAGCTAATGGCCGGCGCCTCTTAAGGCGTGCCGCCCCCAAGACCTGCACCCCTAACATCCCCGCTCGGCGGGGCCCTGCATCCCCCCCAGAGATATTCTAAGGTAATTTAGACAAACCCTGCTCAGTCTTAAGACATTTGAACTTAATCACCATCCACAGTCGCTCTGTCTCCCCGAGGTTGCTCATCTCTACGTTTTGAGTCAAATTTAAATGAGAGATCAGAAAAGACCTTTGGTCTATGACGTCCTAACACCGAGCCAAAAGAGGATAAATTTTAGTTGGTAGGCACGATCCTGGCGAATCTAATACTACCTCACTACAGGGGTGCCTACGAGGATATCCTCGCCTCGCGTTAAAAGAAAATGGGATAATGGCAATCACTGGATCAAAAAGAAGTGGCTGCTTAGTAAATGCATTTTCTAAGAGGTTTTAATGAGATTTGAAGCAAAGCATAACAATAATCCAAAAAATTTGAACATTTTTGTGATCGAGCTAAATTTATACAAGAGGTATTGACGCACAATATTTAAATCATATTTGAACGACTTAAAATTGATTCATTTTTTCCTAAATTTAATAAAACGAAATATAGCCTGAATATTCAACCTCTTCGTAATTTTTTCATACTTTCCCACGTCCTGTTGGAAGTGTACAACGATTGCGATTCATAAATGATTGAAAAAAGACAAATGGAACCCTGAATCCTACTGTTTTACTTATAATAGGTTAATTCATTTAGATTTAGTCAGTTGAAATGCAGTTACATACCAAATTGCAGAAGGATCCACATCCGTCATAGCTGAATATATAGATTTTCCAATTAAATTGAGATATGTGGTATTACTAGTAAATGGCACCATTTCATTAAATGTATCGCAGTTATAAACATGATCTGTTCCAAACTCTTTGATTAGCTTAAAAAGAAAGTATACTACAATATTTTTTTCACAAATAGTCATATTTACTCACCTCATTCAAAAACATATTTCCTACTTTTTTAAACAACGGTTCGGTAGGATCTAATAAGTAAAGACAACAAAATGAATCATTAAAATTGTTCCATCTATCCATAGAATGCAGTCTAGCATCTGGGTATAACCTGTAAATAAAAAGTTTAAAACCTATTAATTTGAGTCAAATAATCGTATTTATCAATATTTATATCTGGTTCAATTTGCTTTTCTTTCAATCATCTGGACCATAGGAGCTAGCGGTTTGTAGGTTACCAAGATTATTGGCTTTGATGGCATATCGTAAATTGTGAATTGTTTCTCACAATATCTGCAGTTTCTAGTGGTAGCGCTTCTTCAACTGCTCTCTTTTTTGTATTTTTCGTGTAAGAAAAGTGTTTACTTTGAAGCAGTTAACACGAGAAATTCGTTACTTTTGGAGATGCTTGCCGAATGAATACGCCGCGCTACCAAAGTAATTATCGATGCCGGTGCTGAATGGACGCATTATTGAAACAATGGCATTCTTGTTCTGGTGGAATGCAAGCTACCCATATATTCGATTTTTTTTACATAATTTTTAAGCAAGTTAACCCGAATACAGTCTTACTTAAAGAATTGTACGGTTGTCCGTAAATTAAGGTCTCCAATTTTTTTTGACATAGTAAACATCATATTATTACAAAACAAAGTACAGATTCTGAAAGCTTGTAGTCGCTCCTGGAGCTTTTTCATACCCGCGTTGTACCACTCTCCCGCCGACTCGCACAAGAAGATATCGACAGCTGCCTTCGTCGCTTGAGAATTTCGTTCCCCCCAAGTGTTGTTTCAAGTTGGGGAACAAATGGCAGTCACTGGGAGCCAAATCAGGGCTGCATGGAGGATGGTCAAGGATTTCCCACCCGAATTTGGCGATGAGTTCCGTCGTGGTGCGGGCGTTGTCATGGTGTAAACAAACTCCCTTTCTCAGCCGACCCCTTCTTTTGTTCTGTATAGCCCGGCGTAGCTTTGTTAATGTCTCGCAGTACCTTGCCGCGTTGATTGTTGTACCTCTTTCCAGGTAGTCGACCAGCAGAACGCCTTTTGTGTCCCAGAATACCGAAGCTATCACCTTTCCCGCTGACAGCGTTTGTTTGAACTTCTTGACACTTGGGGAACCGGAATGCCGCCATTGTTTTGATTGTTCCTTAGTCTCTGGTATAAAGTAGGTCTCGTCTCCGGTTACAACTAAACCCAAAAATTCCTCACCCTCTTCCCGGTAACGGCACAGAAACTCACGAGCACTTTCCATGCGCTTGTTTTTGTGTTCATTGGTGAGCATCCGCGGCACCCACCTGGCACACACCTTGCAGTACTTTAAAATATCCGTCAAAAACTTGTCCACGGTAGTCTTAGAGAAGTGCCCTATCAGTTCGGCAATCTCTCGCACAGTCACACGGCGATCCGCAAGCAGCACTTTCTCAACTTCCGTCATTGTCTCAGCCGTAACTGATGGCCGCCCGCGGCCGACCTCGTCGTGTACGTTCGTACGACCTTTGCGAACTCCCTGCACCACTTCCGCACATTTTTTACGTCCATACACTCACCTAGAGGGTGACCCCTTAAACCACAGAAATCTAATTACTAAATGCAATTCACACTTGGCGGGAGCGTCGATTTTCCCTTCCATCGTTAACGGCTGCTAAGCCAAGACCAGGGGTATGACAAGAGATATGGGAAACAGGGCTTAATAAATCGAGCTTTGCGCCACTAATATTGGATGGCGCCACCATAAAAATTCGATGGATTTCTGTAAATTATGTTTGTTGCTAACACTAGACGGCGCTTTTCCGGTATAATTTATCTACATGCCGTGTAATTTCCCGTGTTACTTGAAACGTAGAATGTCAAAAAGTGCGGAAATCGAGGACGAATAAAACAATAATTTCTTGTGTTAGCCTCATAGCACAATATGTACAAAATATATGTCTACATCACCCGATGAAACGTTATTAACAAGGTAAATATTGGTAAACAAAATCACTATGTTTTACTATTTATATTAAGTAGAATAAATATTATACAACTTGCCCAAGTAATTTTGTTCACACGAACATTTTCGAAAGGAGAATGCACAAAACTTGTAGAAGTATAATGTTTAATTAACATAAATTGTAAAACAAGTAAAACCAAGTGTTTTTGATTACCAATATTTAATATATTTTAGTGTAGTACGAAAGAATATATACACACACACACGGTTGTGTGCATTTGTTGGTGTTAGTTCACGCCGCTATTCACAGATGGCGCTTATCTATTCCGATTTATCAACATGCCTTGTCGCTTCCTGTTATTCCTTGGCCAAGACTGAGCGTCGCAGCGAGATGGGGACCGACCAGAATAGTGGAGGGGGAAGCAAGGAACACGGTGCTGTCAGATATAAACTAGCTCGCTCCGTTGCAACGGTAGCTCGTTGAAGACCTTAATTTACGGACAACCCTCGTATTTGAATGAAAAACTGACAAAAAGAGTTATCTTGTTATAGCAATATCCCGACGATTTGTCTCTTTTAAATTCAATCCTTAAGGGGTCAAAATTGAATTGATCTGTATGGTAACACGTATTTTCATAAATGTAACATAATTTTTATAAGAAAAAATGTTAGCAACAAAAAATTCTACCATCATAAACAGGTTTCGCGGTGACCACTGCTACTCGGATGTGGATTATCAGGAATTAAAAACAAAAGAAAATTTCTTTAATCTGTTAAAGTAACTAGTGATTGAACGAACAGTTTATTGATAAAGTTAAAGAAAAAACTTGCAAAGTTAAAATATTGATTTTTAATGAAAATATCGGTCGTTATTTGCCAAAAAAAGTAAACTATACGTCAAAAAAATATTCGTTTAATCACTGGCCTATTATATCTCAAATAAACGTGCCAAGTTTGAAAAAAAAATGGGTGCAGTCAGGGGCGGCTCGTTATATAGAGCCAAGGAGCCATGGCACTACCTGTGGTTTCAAGCTCAGCAAGAATTTTTAATTAATTCTTAAAACACTTTTTTCACCAGGTACTTTGGTCTAGGAAGGTAAATCGTTATTTCTTTCTTCAAAAACAGAGGAGGGGTATATTGTATAAGTGGCTCTACCATCAGCATGTTCCACGAGCCGCTTTCACTTAAGTGGATTTTTACACAATCATAATCTAGAATGTGTTTTAAGTGCATTTGAAAAGTTTCAAGCTGATGGCAATTGTTTTTATATTTTTTTCAACAGCCCGAATTTTTTACAAATTTTCTTAACTCTACGCTCGGTTCGTTACGAAAATTCGAAATCTACGGTTGAAGCATCGAATGGATTTTGACATAATCATAATCTAGAATGTATTTTAAGTGCGTTTGAAAAGTTTCAAGTCGATGGCAATTGTTTTTATATTTTTTTCAACAGCCCGAATTTTTTACAAATTTTCTTAACTCTACGCTCGGTTCGTTACGAAAATTCAAAATATACGGTTGAAGCATCGAATGGATTTTGACATAATCATAATCTAGAATGTATTTTAAGTGCGTTTGAAAAGTTTCAAGTCGATGGCAATTGTTTTTATATTTTTTTTCAACAGCCGGAAATTTTTACAAATTTTCTTAACTCTGCGCTCGGTTCGTTACGAAAATTTAAAATCTACGGTTGAAGCATCGAATGGATTTTGACATAATCATAATCTAGAATGTGTTTTAAGTGCGTTTGAAAAGTTTCAAGTCGATGGTAATTGTTTTTATATTTTTTTCAAGGGCAGGAAATTTTTACAAATTTTCTTAACTCTGCGCTCAGTACGTTACGAAAATTCAAAATCTACGGTTGAAGCATCGAATGGATTTTGACATAATCATAATCTAGAATGTGTTTTAAGTACGTTTGAAAAGTTTCAAGTCGATGGCAATTGTTTTTATATTTTTTTCAACAGCAGGAAATTTTTACAAATTTTCTTAACTTTACGCCCGGTTCGTTAGGAAAATTCAAAATCTACGGTTGAAGCATCGAATGGATTTTGACATAATCATAATCTAGAATGTGTTTTATGTGCGTTTGAAAAGTTTCAAGTCGATGGCAATTGTTTTTATATTTTTTTCAACAGCCCGAAATTTTTACAAATTTTCTTAACTCTACGCTCAGTTCGTTACGAAAATTCAAAATCTACGGTTGAAGCATCGAATGGATTTTGACATAATCATAATCTAGAATGTGTTTTAAGTGCGTTTGAAAAGTTTCAAGTCGATGGCAATTGTTTTTATATTTTTTTCAACAGCAGGACATTTTTACAAATTTTCTTAACTCTGCGCTCGGTTCGTTACGAAAATTCAAAATCTACGGTTGAAGCATCGAATGGATTTTCACATAATCATAATCTAGAATGTGTTTAAGTGCGTTTGAAAAGTTTCAAGTCGATGGCAATTGTTTTTATATTTTTTTCAAGGGCAGGAAATTTTTACAAATTTTCTTAACTCTGCGCTCGGTTCGTTACGAAAATTCAAAATCTACGGTTGAAGCATCGAATGGATTTTGACATAATCATAATCTAGAATGTGTTTTAAGTGCGTTTGAAAAGTTTCAAGTCGATGGCAATTGTTTTTATATTTGTTTCAACAGCCCGAAATTTTTACAAATTTTCTTAACTCTGCGCTCGGTTCGTTACGAAAAGTCAAAATCTACGGTTGAAGTATCGAATGGATTTTCACATAATCATAATCTAGAATGTGTTTTAAGTGCGTTTGAAAAGTTTCAAGTCCATGGCAATTGTTTTTATATTTTTTTCAACAGCCGGAAATTTTTACAAATTTTCTTAACTCTGCGCTCGGTTCGTTACGAAAATTCAAAATCTACGGTTGAAGCATCGAATGGATTTTGACATAATCATAATCTAGAATGTGTTTTAAGTGCGTTTGAAAAGTTTCAAGTCGATGGCAATTGTTTTTATATTTGTTTCAACAGCCCGAAATTTTTACAAATTTTCTTAACTCTGCGCTCGGTTCGTTACGAAAAGTCAAAATCTACGGTTGAAGTATCGAATGGATTTTGACATAATCATAATCTAGAATGTATTTTAAGTGCGTTTGAAAAGTTTCAAGTCGATGGTAATTGTTTTTATATTTTTTTCAAGGGCAGGAAATTTTTACAAATTTTCTTAACTCTGCGCTCAGTACGTTACGAAAATTCAAAATCTACGGTTGAAGCATCGAATGGATTTTAACATAATCATAATCTAGAATGTGTTTTAAGTGCGTTTGAAAAGTTTCAAGTCCATGGCAATTGTTTTTATATTTTTTTCAACAGCCCGAAATTTTTACAAATTTTCTTAACTCTGCGCTCGGTTCGTTACGAAAATTCAAAATCTACGGTTGAAGCATCGAATGGATTTTGACATAATCATAATCTAGAATGTATTTTAAGTGCGTTTGAAAAGTTTCAAGTCGATGGTAATTGTTTTTATATTTTTTTCAAGGGCAGGAAATTTTTACAAATTTTCTTAACTCTGCGCTCAGTACGTTACGAAAATTCAAAATTTACGGTTGAAGCATCGAATGGATTTTGACATAATCATAATCTAGAATGTGTTTTAAGTGCGTTTGAAAAGTTTCAAGTCGATGGCAATTGTTTTTATATTTTTTTCAACAGCCCGAAATTTTTACAAATTTTCTTAACTCTGCGCTCGGTTCGTTACGAAAATTCAAAATCTACGGTTGAAGCATCGAATGGATTTTGACATAATCATAATCTAGAATGTGTTTTAAGTGCGTTTGAAAAGTTTCAAGTCCATGGCAATTGTTTTTATATTTTTTTCAACAGCCCGAAATTTTTACAAATTTTCTTAACTCTACGCTCAGTTCGTTACGAAAAGTCAAAATCTACGGTTGAAGCATCGAATGGATTTTGACATAATCATAATCTAGAATGTGTTTTAAGTGCGTTTGAAAAGTTTCAAGTCGATGGTAATTGTTTTTATATTTTTTTCAAGGGCAGGAAATTTTTACAAATTTTCTTAACTCTGCGCTCAGTACGTTACGAAAATTCAAAATCTACGGTTGAAGCATCGAATGGATTTTGACATAATCATAATCTAGAATGTGTTTTAAGTGCGTTTGAAAAGTTTCAAGTCGATGGCAATTGTTTTTATATTTTTTTCAAGAGCAGGAAATTTTTACAAATTTTCTTCTCTGCGCTCGGTTCGTTACGAAAATTCAAAATCTACGCTTGGAGTATTGAATGCAGGGGCGGCTCGTTATATAGATCCAAGAAACCATGGTTTTACTTGTGGTTTAAAGCCGAGCAAGAATTTTTAACCAATTCTAACTTTTTCGTCAGTTACTTTGGTTTAAGATAAATCGTTCTTTCTTTCTTCAAAAACGGGCGGGGGGGGGGGGGGTATATTGTATAAGTGGCTCTACCGTCAACATGTTCCACGAGCCGCCACTGGGTGCAGTAGTTTTCGAGATATCGTGGTCACCGTGTTAAAAATGCGGTTTTGAGAAAAACGCGTTTAAAGTTTCGACTATATGAACGGAGTGTACTTTGAACGTCTGTAACTCTGTCAATTTTAATGGGACTAATTCCAACTTTTTAGGGAATATTCTTCAAACATTATACTTACTGAAAATGTCAAAACCCAAAATCGATTTTTTGAAATTTCTGACTGGAAATAAATGTATAAAAATATACCTTTTAAATGCTCTAGGCACGTGGCCAGCAAACGCCGGCAATACAGTTGTCATACCCAAATCTCTCATCCGCTTTACGATTTTTTTCTGCAAGTTCAGCGATCTCGAATGCCATGATTTTGATAAAGGTCCTCCCCAGCCTCTAATGTTTCCCATTCTGTTCCTAAATAATAAAAATACATTAAATTCAAATAAGAAATTGATGTGACAAAATAATAATGAATGTATACTCATTTACACTAACAATTATATATAGATATACATGAATCAATGCTAATTATAGACCATACGTAAACTTGTCACGTGTATGAGATTTATTTATAAACACGTGAGCTGACTCATTATTATTATTTGTGTGTGCATGCTGGAGAATTTTAAAAGGGCAAATAACATGTAATCACCAAGCCAAAAAAGCCGGTCCGGTGAAATGCTCATTAATTTCGGCGGTGGTCATGTGCAATTTTGTAAAAACTCTCTCCCAGATCGCCTCTTGTCCGTTGAATGCCAATACCAAATTAAAAGAATTTATCGCCATCCAATCGATGTGTCTCTCCCATTGTGTCCAGTTCCACCATACGAAACTGTAGCTTGACGTGCACACGTTCTGATAATATCGAAACCTGTGGATTTGCATAATGTAAATAAGCACTTTAGCAGATGGATTTATTTACCTGTCGTTCGATGTCATTTTAATGTTGACTTGTGGTAGTTTAGTCGGGAAAGTTATTTGATTGGCGTTCCATGAGATGTGACAATTTAGGAAGTACTTTAAGTAGTGATGAAATCCTGAAACGACGGTTACCCCGGTTGTTCCGGTAATTTTTAATTTCGTCGAGTTTATCAGTTTAATCTGCAATTAAAAATCGTACTTAGAATTCATAAAAAAATGTCGACCTGTAATATCATCAAAAATCAAAGTTGATTATTTTTAGATTGGTTATACGAAGTCTATTGCGATTAATTATCAATCCGCAAGCGACACTTAAAGCTACGCGCACACCTGGCGGAATCGGACGGACGGCACGCATCGGCTAAAATTTCTTAACACAGTTGTAAACGAGTCAACGCACATTCATCCGTTCCATGCCGAACTGATAAATGTGCGATGACTTGTTTACAACTGTGTTAAGCAATTTTATCCGTTGCGTGCCGTCCGTCCGATTCAAACAAGTGTGCGCGTAGCTTTAAAGGTCGATGCACTGTATGCATCTTGTATTTATTGCAACATTCCACTCAATTGTTTTACTACAAGAAGCAACATTTCAAAATAAAGTTTTATTGGGTACTAATAAGTTTGGGGATCAACAAAATAGTAATGTATTTTATGTACATTATTCACAAAGTTAAATGCAGAATATTTAATATTCGTAATATTTATGGGAATTGATTTGAAAATACCAAAAAAAACGAAATTTGATCCTCATGTTCGTAGCAATAGTACTCATCCAAATCCAAGCAGGTCTGGTACAGTCTTTATTTTTATATGTATTTTATTTATACCGAGTAATTCATTTTAATTTATCCACTGAAATATTTCAACAAATATGCATCGTACAGAAAAATCGTTTCGAGGAAATTTTTTTCACCCCACCCCCTAGGGAGTGGAGGAAGGTGGCAACTTTCAAATCTCAAATAGGAACCTCCATTTTTATTGCAGATTCGGATTCTACGCCAAAAATTATGTTGTATCCTAGATTGATGGTACTGCATTCGCAAAAATTAAAACAGTCCCCGTGAAGCTAAAAAACAAAACAAAAACGTGCGGGATCATAGCGAGTAGTGGATAGGTAGATAACGGGTGAGGAGTTTTGAAAATTAGACGTATAGAGAAAGAAAAAGTAGAGGTTAGAAATTCAAAGGGTTGACCTGTGGATAACCCCTGCGCCGCGCCGATTCGCCGTAGTGAATATCAGGTTGCCTATAATAAACCAACAAATTTAAAGAGCGTAAACAACCAATACGACGACGGTGTTGGAACAGATAAACCAACAGAAAAGTAAGGATATAGCATTAAAATAAGTTAATAATAGATTACATAAATGAGTTGAGAATTACCTCTGACGCCGATTCGCCATAGTGTATATCGGGTTGCATATAATAAACCAACAATTTTAAAGAGGAAATTGGAGAAAACGAGCATTGAAATAGAATAATATATTAGACTACCTAAATGAGTAAAGTAAGAAAAAGGGACGAGAGAATGTAGATATCATTGAAAATATTTGTAGAAAAAGTAATAAGGTATTAAAATCGCCTTAACAAAGGAACATTGTGGAACTAACGTCGATAGAACAAATAGGGATACAAGCAATGTTGCCAGATCAATCGCTAAAGCGGTAGATTTGCCGTTTTCAGTGGCTATCTTCCGTTCTCCAGTTTTCGCCTCTGAATCTATCGCTTTTTATATGATTATACATTTTTGTATAATTTTGAAACAGATTTTTTATTAAAATATATTATTTGTGAGGATTTTGAGCAACAATGATTTACGATTATCTGGAAAACTGGTTCATTAACCTGCATCAAGTTTTCTATAATATCAAAGGCTAATCATTTTTTAATAAGCAGGTGAAAGTTGGAAGTCTGCAATTGTTTCAGGTTTAGAGAAATCAACGCTTTTTCGATTTTTGAACATTGAAAATGGTCATTCTTGTGTTCGGTGGTGATTATCTGGATAACTAGTTAATTAACTTGCATGGACTTTTCTACAATATCAAAATCCAAGTTGGATGTCTGCAAGGTTTTGAGAAATCAAAGCTTTTTCGATTTTTGAAAGTGGCAATTCTTGTGTTTAGTGATGATTATCTGGATAACTAGTTGATTAACCTGCATGGACTTTTCTACAATATCAAATCCAAATTGTTTCTTAATAAGCGGGTGAAAGTTGGAAGTTTGCAATTGTTTCATATTTAGAGAAATGAACGCTTTTTCCATTTTTGAACATTGAAAATTTCCATTCTCGTGTTTTTTATGGTGATTAACTGGATAACCAGTTGATTAACCTGCGTGGACTTTTCTATAATATCAAATCCAAATCGTTTCTTAATAAGCGAGTGAAAGTTGGAAGTCTGCAATTGTTTCAGGTTTTGAGAAATCAACGCTTTTTCGATTTTTGAACATTGAAAATGGCCATTCTTGTGTTTGGTGATGATTATCTGGATAACTAGTTGAATAACCTGCATGGACTTTTCTACAATATCAAATCCAAATCGTTTCTTAATAAGTAGGTGAAAGTTGGAAGTCTGAAATTGTTTCAGGTTTTGAGAAATCAACGCTTTTTCTATGTTTGAACATTGAAAATGGCCATTCTTGTGTTTGGTGGTGATTATCTGGATAACTAGTTGATTAACCTGCACCGACTTTTCTACAATATCAAATCCAAATCGTTTCTTAATAAGTGGGTGAAAGTTGGAAGTCTGCCATTGTTTAACCGAGTTGTTTCTTGAGTTTAGTGGTGATTATTTGGATAACTAATTGATTAATCTGCATGGACTTTTCTACAATATCAAATCCAAATCGTTGCTTAATAAGTGGGTGAAAGTTGGAAGTCTGCAATTGTTTATGGTTTTAAGAAATCAACGCTTTTTTGATTTTTGAACATTGAAAATGGCTATTCTTGTGTTTGGTGGTGATTATCTGGATAACTAGTTGATTAACCTGCATTGACTTTTCTACAACATCAAATCCAAATCGTTTCTTAATAAGTGGGTGAAAGTTGGAAGTCTGCAATTGTTTCAGATTTTGAGAAATCAACGCTTTTTCGATTTTTGAACATTGAAAAATGGCCATTCTAGTGTTTGGTGGTGATTATCTGGATAACTAGTTGATGAACCTGCATGCACTTTTCTATAATATCAAATCCAAATCGTTTCTTAATAAGCTGGCGAAAGTTGGAAATCTGCAATTGTTTCAGATTTAGAGAAATCAACGCTTTTTCAATTTTTGAACATTGAAAATGGCCATTCTTGTGTTTGGTGGTGATTATCTGGATAACTAATTAATTAACCTGCACCGACTTTTCTACAATATCAAATCCAAATCGTTTCTTAATAAGTGGGTGAAAGTTGGAAGTCTGCCATTGTTTCAGGTTTTGAGAAATCAACACGTTTCCGATTTTTTAACATTGAAAAATGGCCATTCTTGTGTTTGGTGGTGATTATCTGGATAACTAGTTGATGAACCTGCATGCACTTTTCTATAATATCAAATCCAAATCGTTTCTTAATAAGCTGGTGAAAGTTGGAAATCTGCAATTGTTTCAGATTTAGAGAAATCAACGCTTTTTCAATTTTTGAACATTGAAAATGGCCATTCTTGAGTTTGGTGGTAATTATCTGGATAACCAGTTGATTAACCTGCACGGACTTTTTTACAAAATCAAATCCAAATCGTTTCTTAATAAGTAGGTGAAAGTTGGAAGTCTGCAATTGTTTCAGGTTTTGAGAAATCAACGCTTTTTCGATTTTTGAACATTGAAAATGGCCATTATTGTGTTTGGTGGTGATTATCTGGATAACTATTTGATTAACCTGCGTAGACTTTTCTACAATATCAAATCCAAATAGTTTCTTAATAAGTGGGTAAAAGTTAGAAGTCTGCAATTGTTTCAGGTTTTGAGAAATCAACGCTTTTTCGATTTTTGAACATTGAAAATGGCCATTATTGTGTTTGGTGGTGATTATCTAGATAACTAGTTGATTAACCTTCATGGACTTTTCTATAATATCAAAGCCATATCCAAAGATATGTATTTGCAATAAATACGCATTGGTCGTGGTAAATTGCAAGGGAGCAAAATTTTCTAATTTGCCAAATTCGAAGAATGCCAGATGGTCATCTTTCTGGCGCAAAAGCGATTACCAGTAATCCAACAAACTAACGCGAACGCACGCACCGCCCATTTGTCGGATTATTTAATATGAGGCGCACAATGGTGGTACCATTAGAAAATATGCAAATTTAAGGAAAATTGAATAGTGGTACATCCCAAGAGTAATAAAAATTAAATTACAAAGCAAATTACATTTTGCATCGCAAACAATTACAATGTAAGCGAATTAATAATTTAAATCACATTATAATTATAATATACAAAATATCATATACTGTGCCTCCAAAATCATTGTTTGAATTTTTGAATATCTAAGACTGAAGTGTTTGCAATAATAGATATTTAAAGGCTGAAAAACCTCTGGTCAATTGCCTGCTGAGGTCATTAGTAAAAGTGTATTGTCTCTCTCTTTAAATATTTAATTTTTAGTCTATTGAATAGCTATCGACCAGAAATCTGTCCGCCTACAAATGTTGATGTGGTGAAACA
This sequence comes from Ocypus olens, assembly GCA_910593695.2. NCBI lineage: Eukaryota > Metazoa > Arthropoda > Insecta > Coleoptera > Staphylinidae > Ocypus > Ocypus olens. The sequence continues at coordinate 909,290 of OU343054.1, forward strand.
AAATCTAAAGTTGTAGTTGGTTGGTTTTTCAATTTTGGGTTAGTATTGAGATCTCTCCACAAGTAATATAAGAAGAGGAAAAGAGATTTTTGGAGAATTTCTTTGTAATATAACTATTTTACCTCAAATGTGTCTTTTCCCGTGGGTCCTATTGTTGGATCAACTGTAACAATAAATTTTTCAGCATGCTGCGGAACAATACGTCTAATTAAATCATATGCTGCCTTTTCTTGAACTGTCGGTAAAGCTGTTGGCTTTATGTGGCCAAGCGTTTCTTCAAAATCTACAAAAGAAGAAATAATAAAATGATTTATCTAAATTACATCAACATAGGTTTTTTCAAATTTTTGACTTAAAAAAAATGACAGTACACAAGCAAAATGCACCAGGTCAAAGACGATCCAAAATGTTTGTGCCTTCTCGCTAAGTAGAGCTAAATAGCACTTACGCCTTAATAGTAAGACTAACCAACGGTCTCCAAGTAAAGTGCATCTTTAATAATTATGACGTTTCAAACGTCAGTACCATCCGATTCTGCAAAACCCTCCTTGTACAATTAATTAAATAATGGATGAAGATTCTTCGTATATAGGTGAATCAAAAGTGTGAACATCCTCCGACAGGGATCGAGGCATGTTCACACTTTTGATTCAGCTATATACGAAGAATCTTCATCCATTATTTAATTAATTATATTATAACTTCGTAATTCTGGAAATCATCGAACCTTCTTATACATTTAGAATAGCATTTAAATTGATAATCAACCATGAAAGTATAAATATAAATAACTATCATGCCATCAAATCGAAGAAAGTTGCATGCTGATCACATCGGCAGTTTTCTTACATAGTTCTAGCAATCAACTTATGTCTAATATATTAAAATAATTATAAATTGCAAAAAATAACTTTTACGAGTATAGAGATTTACAATATTATAGATTAGTATTTACCTGCTTTCGTCATTAAGATTAAATGCAGCAGTAGCAATCCGTACAAAGTTTTCATTTCAAAGTTGATGAATTATTAACACAGAAAGAACTAACAACACTTTGCATTTAAGTGCACAAATTGAATGTTCCGTCGCCGGTGGCTACTTTAAACAGGCCATTACGACGAGACAGTATGTTACGAATGCGCAGGTCGAATTCCAGTGTTGTTATCTTCCGAGGTACTATCAGCGAAAACAAAACAAATGCTTGCGTGAATTATATTTCGTGGTCTACGAAATTAGTTTTTAAAGAAATTTATTTTATTTAGAACAATTATTTATTGTAACTATAATATATGCGAACGTGTTGAGAGCTATATCCGGATTGGACTTACAAATAATAATAATAATATTTATTTATTGCCCAAACGGAATACCAATACTGCATAACATACAAAAAACACTGTAAAAACATTAGCATCCAGTTTGACCTCCTTATATTGTACCACAGCGGTACGGGCTCTATTGCAGTCGACCGCAACAGCCCATAAAAATTAGGGGGTCTTAAAATTGTCCATTACTGATTGCTCTCTGTCGGGTGATTTATTGCGTTACGGAGGTTTTTCAAGCTACTTGAAAATTATGTTATGTTAATTATGTATATTATTTTTGTGGTAAGTATTATTTGCATAACACAGATAAAAGTGCAGTTACATAAAAAATGTTAATGTTATGTTTTCGTGCTATTTCTTTAATTTAATTTTTGTTCTCGTTTGACTATCTAGGTGTGTCGCCAAATATTTGTTTTTTGGAAAATGTGCCGCGAGAGTAACGAGTTTGAGAAACACTGGTGTAGTACTTAAAAACGTGCGAATTAACGTTTTGCAATCATTTTGAATTTACAAAAACCAAACTAATTTTGAATAAACGATACTGGGGCTATTGAGGATAATTTTTTATAGAATTTTCCCTGTGCTTTTATATTTTTTCTGCAATGATTTGTTCAGGTGCTCAAAAAATTAAAACAAAAATTTTCAAAAATCCATATCTCTATTGGAAATGGTTGAATTTACAAAAACCAGATTGATTTTGAATAAGCGATACTTCGGCCATTGAGGATAATTTTTTATGGAATTTTTCCTGCGTTTTTTATATTTTTTCTGCGATGTTTTTGTTCAGGTGCTCAAAACATTAAAACAAAAATTTTCAAAAATCCATATCTCTATTGAAATTGGTTGAATCTACAAAAACAAAATTGATTTTGAATAAGCGATGCTTCGACCATTAAGGGTGATTTTTTATAGAATTTTTCCTGCTCTTTTTATATTTTTTCTGCGATGTTTTTGTTCAGGTGCTCAAAAAATTAAAATAATTTTTTTCAAAAATCCATATCTCTATTGAATATTGTTGAATTTACAAAAACCAAATTGATTTTGAATAAGCGATACTTCAGCCATTGAGGATGATTTTTTATAGATTTTTTCCTGCGCTTTTATATTTTTTTCTGCGATGTTTTTGTTCGGGTGCTCAAAAATCGAAACGAAAGTTTTCAAAAATCCATATCTCTATTGAAAATTGTTAAATTTACGAAACCCAAATTGATGTTGAGTAAGCGACACTTCGGCCATTGAGGATGATTTTTTATGGAATTTTTCCTGGGCTGTTATATTTTTTTCTGCAATGTTTTTGTTCAGGTGCTCAAAAAATTAAAACAAAAATTTTCAAAAATCCATATCTCTATTAAAAATGGCTGAATTTATAAAAACCAAATTAATTTTGAATAAGCGTACTTCAGCCATTGAGGATGATTTTTTATGGACCTTTTCCTGTGCTATTATATTTTTTTCTGTAATGTTTTTGTTCAGGTGCTCAAAAAATTAAAACGAAAATTTTCAAAAATTCATATCTCTATTGAAAATGGTTGAATTTACAAAAACCAATTTAATTTTAAAGAATCGATCCTTCGGCTGTTGATGGATGATTTTTTATGGAATTTTTCCTGCGCTTTTATATTTTTTTTTCTGCTGTGTTTTGTTCAGGTGCTCAAAAAATTAAAATAAATTTTTTTCAAAAATCCATATCTCAATTGAAAATAGTTGAATTTACAAAAACCAAATTGATTTTGAATAAACGATACTTCGGCCATTGCGGATGATTTTTTATAGAATTTTTCCTGGCCTTTTATATTTTTTTCTGCGATGTTTTTGTTCAGGTGCTCAAAAAATTAAAACGAAAGTTTTCAAAAATCCATATCTGTATTGAAAATGGTTGAATTTATAAAAACCAAATTAATTTTGAATAAGCAATACTTCGGCCATTGAGGATGATTTTTTTATGGAATTTTGCCTGCGCCTTTATATTTTTTTCTGCGATGTTTTTGTCCAGGTGCTCAAAAAATTAAAACAAACATTTTCAAAAATCCATATCTCTCTTAAAAATGGTTGAATTTACAAAAACCTATTTTTTTCTGCGCTTCTATAATTTTTTCTGCGATGTTTTTGTTCAGGTGCTCAAAAAATTAAAACAAAAATTTTCAAAAATCCATATCTCTATTGAAAATAGTTAAATTTACAAAAACCAAACTAATTTTGAATAAGCGGTTCTTCGGCCATTGAGGATAATTTTTTATAGAATTTTGCCAATTTCCTTCTGCGATGTTTTTGTTAAAGTGCTCAAATAAAAAATTTCAAAAATCCATATCTCTATTAAAAATGGTTGAATTTACAAAAACCGAATTTATTTTGAATAAGAAATACTTCGGCCATTGAGGATAATTTTGTATAGAATTTTTCCTGTGCTTTTATATTTTTTCTGCGATGTTTTTGTTCAGGTGCTCAAAAAATTAAAATAATTTTTTTCAAAAATCCATATCTCTATTGAATATTGTTGAATTTACAAAAACCAAATTGATTTTGAATAAGCGATACTCCAGCCATTGAGGATGATTTTTTATGGATTTTTTCCTGCGCTTTTATCTTTTTTTCTGCGATGTTTTTGTTCGGGTGCTCAAAAAATTGAAACGAAAGTTTTCAAAAATCCATATCTCTATTGAAAATTGTTAAATTTACGAAACCCAAATTGATGTTGAGTAAGCGATACTTCGGCCATTGAGGTTGATTTTTTATGGAATTTTTCCTGGGTTGTTATATTTTTTTCTGCAATGTTTTTGTTTAGGTACTCAAAAAATTAAAACAAAATTTTTCAAAAATCCATATCTCTATTAAAAATGGCTGAATTTACGAAAACCAAATTAATTTTGAATAAGCGATACTTCAGCCATTGAGGATGATTTTTATGGACTTTTTCCTGCGCTATTATATTTTTTTCTGCAATGTTTTTGTTCAGGTGCTCAAAAAATTAAAACAAAAATTTTCAAAAATCCATGTCTATTGAAAATGGTTGAATTAAAAAAAAAAAACAAATTAATTTTGAAAAAGCGATACTTCGGCCGTTGAGGATTATTTTTAATGGAATTTTTCCTGCGCTTTTATATTTTTTTCTGTGATGTTTTTGTTACAGTGCATAAAAAATTAAAACGAACATTTACAAAAATCCATATCTCTATTGAAAAATGTTAAATTTACAAAAACCAAATTGATTTTGAATAAGCGGTACTTTGGCCATTGAGGATGATTTTTTATGGATTTTTTCCTGCTCTTTTTATATTTTTTTCTGCGATGTTTTTGTTCAGTTGCTCAAGAAATTAAAAAAAAAACTTTCAAAAATCCATATCTCTATTGAAAATTGTTAAATTTACAAAAACCAAACTAATTTTGAATAAGCGGTACTTCGGCCATTCGAGATATTTTTTTTATAGAATATTACCTTCCTGTTTTATATTTTCTTCTGCGATGTTTTTGGTAAAGTGCTCAAAAAATTAAAACGAAAATTTTAAAAAATCCATATCTCTAAAATAGAAACAACCTTACTTGTTGCAGAAAGTATTAAATAAATTCAAAAAACAGGTTGAATATTTATATATTCAGGCTATATTTCGTTTTTTGAATTTATTTATCCATATCTCTATTGAAAATTGTTAAATTTACAAAAACCAAATTTATTTTAAATAAGCGGTACTTTGGCCATTGAGGATGATTTTTCATGGAATTTTTCCTGCGTTTTTTATATTTTTTTCTGCGATGTTTTAGTTCAGGTGCTCAAAAAATTAAAATTAAAGATTTCAAAAATCCATATCCCCATTGAAAATTGTTGAATTTACAAAAACCAAATTGATTTTGAATAAGCGATACTTCGGACATAGAGGATCATTTTTTATGGAATTTTTTCTGCGTTTTTTATATTTTTTTCTGCGATGTGACTATAGTCACAGTTTATCACTGATATTAGAAAGTAGCAATCACAGGTAGCAACGTGATTTAAAAGCAGCAGTTTTGCCCATCTCTACTGCATAGTACTGGTTGGGTTTCTAAGAATTACGTTTTTCCTTTTTGGTTATTTTGAAATATTAATACACAACTGTATGGTTTATACAAGAATAATAAAAATATGTCTGTAGTTGCAAATATATCCTTAGTAATATTCTATTTGATGTCTAATTGTGTTGATACGACCTCGCATTATGGCTTGAAGCTCGTGCCTTCTAAGGTATGTACAACTCGTGGTTTGAAACCGCTCTAAATACTCCACAACATTCTTATCTTATCACAATAACGACTTCCCTGTCGAGTGCATAGGTCAGCGGTAGTTAAACAAATTTGTTATAATTTCTACGACAGGATGTGTGAATCAGTCATTATTTAAAAAAAAAACTCTTTACTTTTCAAGTTCAAGTTCAAGTTTATCATGAATACTTTAAAATTCGTTACATATAGTCAACTATTATATGTCCACGTTCATGTCTGCATCTCAAACATTACCAAAGATATCTAAATTAAAGATTTGTACCATAAATCAGAAGTTGGTGTTTTAATGTGGTTCCGAGTTTTATTTTCCTGTCAAACATGACATATTTTTACTTAGCCTTTGTCCTCCTTTTTTAGAAAATATAATTACCAATATCATAATACTTCACAAATAAATTCAGCCAAAAAGAGCACGGGGCCAATTAATGGTTAAAAACAATCAGTAACAAATAAAACATTATAATCTTTAAAAAGAACATTGCTGAAGTTGCGGACCACCAACCACAGCTGTAATCAAAATGGAGTATTGATTGTTGCAATTGACGTTTTAATTGTGAAAATTTTCAGTTTTCTAACTGTCTAAAATAAGAGTTTCAGCCTCCATTAATATTTGAAAAGCACCTTCAATAAAATAAAAACTAGACCCGAGATTTGCTCCTCCGTCAAATATAAGACAAGTGATTAGAAACTACATTAATTCTACCTACCTACTTATTATTTTAGTATATCATGTCCTCGTTTTGTAATAAAAATGTACTACTTTTTATTACAAAACGAGGACATGATATACTAATAAGTATTTTTTTTACAAAATTCTTTAGGCTTTCATTTAAAAAAAAATGGTCACATTAGGTATACAGCATCACATAAACAATAATCTCTTTAAGGAGCTATTTAACTCGATAATCGCCTAAAGAAATTAAAGGAAGCAACTTCACTATATCTTACAAATGAGTATACATATACACCGTTTATTTTTAAATTGAATTACAAGGAAATTATGGTTGAAGTACCAATAAGACAAGTTAATTTTACATGTCCTCGGTAGTATAGTGGTAAGTATCCCCGCCTGTCACGCGGGAGACCGGGGTTCGATTCCCCGCCGGGGAGGACTTTTTTTTTTCATACTTTATTTTTAACACTTTTAATTCTTTTAATTTTAACTTTAAGCATTTCTAATTTATTAAACAATATAATCATTACATAAGTTGACAGTCTTGAAATAAATGCAGACAAACTGATATAAAAAAACATCAATTTTTTACACCTACATTTCAGTGACGGCTCGTGGGGTGACTCATGGTACGGTCGAGGTAGGAGAGGTGGTGATACAAATAGGTGCGGTCTGCATTGCCACCTCTGCCTGGGTCGTACCATGAGTCATCCCGCGAGCCGTCACTGGTACATTCCACTTAACACAATGAAGAAGAAAGCCTCTACTCAATCAAGGCCGAGCTTGAGATCTGCTGCTTTCTTATCCTCAGGGAAAATTATATAACGCTCACTAAAAAAAGATTTAATTTGTTACATCATCGCGTTAAGTCTAAAAATAACATTAAAACTATTGCTGTAATTTAATACTGTATTTTTTTATTGTTAATAATACTCTGAAAAACAATTATATTTACAAAGTGATCGTTAAATTAATTTCATTTAATTTTTCTATGGCTGTTCTGTGATCTTAAAAATTCATCCAATGTAGACAGTATCGTCGATTTTAATAATGCCACTGGTATTATGCTCCAAATGTATGCCCATTACAGTAGATTGTCCCTGTAAATCGATGTTCTTCAAGTCTTCTAATTTCCGGTATCTGCACATACCAAGGACATAATATTTAGTAAGAACGATATATAGTATGATGAAAAACAGCTTTTATCGAAATTGTAAAATAGTCTTTCTGCAAGCAATGAAAATATATTAAAAATTTCACCAATGTGTCAAGGTTACAACTATGACCAGAGTTCAAAATTTGTATCAAATTTTCATGTTCCTTGAGGTTCGAAACCATGGAAGAAGGCTATAAGAAAGCTAAGACAGCTTTAGAAGTTTAAGACAACAAGTTATAGATTTCTTTAATACAAAATCTTTTTAAAATTTCCAAATCTACATAAAAAATAGTACCGAGTCCTCCAAGTTAACGGCACCTTATTTATCGATTCATATCCTCAAAGGGCAAGGTTTAAGGTTTGATTTCATTCGAAGTGGGGGGTTCTAGGACCTCCAGTTTTTTTTTCAAAAAAGGTGATAAAAAATGGTCAAAAACACGTTTTTTGTTGCTCATTTGACCCCGTTTTCAGATTAAAAATGGGCGCTGTTCGGTGCAATATACCGTTTGATTAATCATACATCTGAACATAGGAAAATAACATGGGAAATCACGTTTTTGGAAATTCCTGCTCACCAAATTTATGTACAATCATAAAAGTGGTATAAATCAAAAGATCCTATTTGTGGGAATTTGTTGATGCCCAATACTTGCACGTTGATGCCTTTTTTACTTTGTTTTTTTTACGAGAAAGTATTGTGACCGTGAAAATTTTTTCAAAATTTCTTTTACGGAAATATCCGTTTTGAAAAAATTGTGTCTGTGTGTGTGTCTGTCTATGTGCGCTGTATCTTAAAAACGAATAGAGCAATTGATATGAAACTTTGAACATCCGTCTTATTTGATAATCCGAATAACTGAAAAGCTTTTGGTAAAATTTCGTAAACCGGAAGTGGGTGTTTATCCTAACTGATTTTGTTTTTTGCCAATATTTTCCTAAATATGAAAAATATCACAAAAACATTTAAACAAACATTGTAGACAACAAAGAAATGAACATCCTTTGCTTGAAAACATTTTTCATAAAATCATTTTTATTTGAGAAATATTTTTTTTTTTAATTTTTGGTTTATAATTATAAAACGATAATAGTTACAGCAAATTTATGTTAATAATAATTGTAGAGAATTCTAAAATGGACAACTTATAAACATTTTTTTTAATTTTAATTTTAAACTGAGTTTTTGAATTTGAAGTATAATTTTTCCATCTTTCATATTTTTTTTCATCCGAGTCTACAAAACGCTGGATGAACATAAGTGTTATTTCAGGATCCGAAGAACTGGAAAGCTTCAGCTAAAATTTTGTATTTCCGAATATTTACCTTAACAGTTTTTTGTTCTTTTAGCCTTTTTGGGATTTCAGGACAATGTTTTCAGAACTTTTTTTTTAGGTATTTTTTAAGGACTTTTTTTTCTTTGCGGATTCTTTTTCAGGACTTTTTAAGAAATTTGTTTTTAGGACTTTTTCTTTCACGACCTTTATTTTCAGGATTTCTTTTCCAAATTTTATTAACAGGATTTTTTTATCCAGACGTTTTCGTGACTTTCTTAAGAACTCTTTGTTTAGGATTAATTTTTGGGAATTTTCTTCGTGACATTTTTTATTTTATTTTAAGCATTTTTTTCAAGGCTATTTTCAAAACTTTTTATTTCAGGATTTTTGTTACGGATTTATTTCAGACCTTTTTGCAGGACTTTTTTCAACACTTTGGGATTTCTTTTTCAGGACAATTTCTTCAGATCTTTTTAATGATCATTTTAAGGACTTTTTACAATGCTTTTCTCAGAATTTTTTTTTCGTTTATTTTGTTTATTTCAGGGTAATTTTTCAAGACTGTTTTACAGGACAATTTTTTGTGATATTTCATCAGCATTCTTGGTCTGAACTTTCTTCAGGACTCTTTTTCGGAACATTTATTTCGAAGACTATTTTTCGGGAGTTTTTTTCACAGCTTTAGTCAATACTAAATTTTTGTTCTATAATCATTATTATTATTTATATTTTTGTATTATATATTTTGTCCTTTCTGGTCAATCTCTTGGAGGAATTATTATGATTATTATTATTATTTATAATACTCTTTCTCACGATTTTATTTACAGGACATTTTTTCGGGACTTTTTCGAAACTTTCTTGGGAACCCCTTGTTCGGGACTTCTTTTCAGAACTTTCTCCATTGCATTTTTCAGAATTATTTTTTCGGGATTTCTTTTTCCTTTTCCTTTTTTTCCTACTTTTTTTCAGTACCATATTTCAGGACATTTTTTAAAGTAATAATATTTTTAAGGACAATTTCTTCAAAAGTTTTTCAGGTCTTATTTAATAATCCTTTTACAGGGCTTTTTTCAGAAATGTTTTTTTTTTAGGATTCTTTTACGATGTTATTCTGATTACTTTTTTTCAAGGCTGTTATGACAGGATATTGTATCAGCACTCTCTTTCGGGGCTTTTTTCAAGACTTTTTTCAGGAGTTTTTTCAGGACTTATTTTAGGACTCTCCTTTGGGACTCTTTTTCGGACTTCTTTCGGGATTTTTTTAAGGACATTTATTTCTGGTGTTTTACATGAAGACTTAATTTTTCAGAACTCTTTGCAGTACTTTTTTCACAACTTTTTAACAGTACTCTTTTTCAAGACTTTATTTCCAAAACTGTTTCTCAGGACCTTTTTGTGGTCTTTATGAAGGACCTGTTTTTCAAGACATTTTTTTGTCAGGACTCTTTTTTCAGGACTTTTTTATCGGGACTTTTTCAAGACTTGTTCAGGACTTTTATTAGGTTTTTTTTGACATTTTAATCAGGACTATCTTTAGAAATCATTTTCAAGACTTTCTTGTTCAGGATTTTTATTGGTTTTTTTTAGGTCTATTAATCAGCATTATTTTTAGAAATCTTTTTCAGGACTTTTTCACCATTTTTTTTTTAGTTTTCCAGTAAACTTACGGTAAAGATTATTAGAATTTGAAAAATAATTTATCATTTATCATGTGAAACTCGATTTAAAATAAGATTTAAATTGAAAATAATGAATGAATATATAAATATATAACTATTATACCATCATGGCCACATCACCATTTTTACTTTCTCCGTTACGAAGTACGAGAAGACATCCGTCTTATTTGATAATCTGAAGAACTGAAAAGCTTTTGGTAAAATTTCGTACACCGGAAGTGGGTGTTTACCTTAACTGTTTGCCAATATTTTCTTAAATATGAAAAATATCACAAAAACATTTAAACAAACTTTGAAGACAACAAAGAAATGAACATCTTTTGCTTGAAAATTTTTTCATAAAATCATTTTTATTCGAGAAAAAAATTATTTTTTTAAATTTTTGGTTTATAATTATAAAACGATAATAGTTACAGCAAATTTATGTTAATAATAATTGTAGAGAATGCTAAAATGAACAACTTCTAAAGAATAAGTTTGTTTCGAAATCCCTTTAGTTTTCGAGTAAACTGAGTTTTTGAATTGGAAGTATAATTTTTCCATCTTTCATAATTTTGGCGTTTTAAACGTCAGTTTCATCCCCTCGATGTACATTTAAAATATGATTTCAATTGAAAATAAACCATGGAAGTGTAAATATAAATGGCTATGATACCATCAAGTCGGAGAAAGTAACATGATGGCCACATCACCATTTATTTGAGGATAAAATAGTATTTAAATTCTCTACATTTATTTTTACTAGTAGAAATTTTATTTATCCCCATGCTATTTTCCTATGTTCAGATGTATTACCAACCACACGGTATAGTTTGTTTGAATGCATTTGTTTGCCATTTCATTCCATCCTTTATTTCCATGCGCACAATTTTTTTCTGTTTTTTGTTAACCCTCGCCCAAAATTAGCCGATTTGAATAATTAAGTGCGGAGAGAGTCGTCCAAGAAACCGTGTGACCAACACGTATTTGTGCTTCGCTTATCACAAAATCGTCCATCGCCAAATTCAATCATTGTACGAAGTGTCGGGCATTTAGTACTTTCCGGGAAGGAGACGGACGCCGAGGAACCACATCCCCAGGTTGGTTGGCTGATTTTTCTGTACTCCCATTTTTCCCGACATAAGTGCATTTAATTGATCACCACACGCTTTCGGTAGCTCTCGCGAAAATAGTTTCAGTCCACTGTTGTTACCGAAGCCACAACACCCTACAGGCGCTATTGTGCAAAGGCGGACCCACTTGGTGCGCTATGTTGTCAAGTCTCTTTATGTGAATAGGTGTAATTTCTTTCAAAACCAGATTGTCTTCACTTACCAGTTAGCGATTGCAACGATTGGTACTAATGGTACTAAGTTAGGGTGAGGTTCCCTCCCCCCTTTTGGACCGGCTAGTAGTTTCACTCGTAGTAGCTTAGTCTTGTTTTAGTTTATTTTATTGGAACTGAAGTCGTTGCGTTTACTTCGGTTCGAATTTTGGGTCCGCTTTTGCGCAATAACGTATCATATTCTAATTTTTCTAATCATTCAAAATGTGCAGTGCTGGACATTTTTGGGCGATATTGTGCAAAGGCGGACTCACTTTGAAAATAGAAGTGGGTCCGCCTTTGCAGAATAGCGCACAAAAATGTCCAGCACTGCACATTTTGAATGATTAGAAAAATTAGAATATGATACGATGCACCCTCAGTGAATGTCATATAGCCACCGTTTATGAATGCGATGACTGCTGTAAAATATATAGAAATCCTACTTACGTTTTTAAAGTCTTCAACGGTTCTCCATCTTCATACCTGATGCCGGTTTCCTGATTAATTGTTGTCATAGTGCATCTGGTGCAAGGTTTCACGTTTCGTAAAATTGCATCGCCTATTTTAATCCAGTCCCAATCATCTTCGGAATACGCAGGAGCATCATCACCAGCGACCGTAATTCCTGGTCGGAAATTTTCAGTTGCGACAGTTGTTTCAGAGGTTATTCTTGCATTTAAATCATCCACTGACGCTTGATTTATAAGCAAATATGCGGTTAGATCCGGATAGAGACCCTAAGAAATATATTTTTTCACAAACGGGAGAAAACGTAGATTTGTCAGCCCTCGAAATCGTGAGAGAAGTAATAATATTTCTCTCCCTACGAGGTTCCATTATTTATTTTAACTGTCACGTCTGACAGAAGTTTTTTCTAGGTTGGGTTTTAGAAACGAACGTTTTACTCTTAAAATATGCCGCTTGTGAGAAAAATAGTATGTATCAGCAAATCCATGAATTATGCGCCGATAGATTGACTGGATTTTAATTTAAAAAAAAAACGAGTAGCACACCCTTCCAAGTCTTTTCTTCTCTTAGTTTGGAATGGAATGTGCAAAATTATTTTGGTCCAATAGTTTATGATAAACTCCCAATGGAGTTGAAATCTCTTGATTTTCAAGCTTTCAAGAAGAAGTTAAAAATATTACTCAGTAAGAAAGCTTATTATACTTATAAAGAATATCTTGAAGATCCATTCTAGTTCCTAAATCATTTTTTGTATGTATATATTTATATATATTTTTTTTTGGACGTGTGTATATTTCTTTTGGCACAAATAAAGTTATTATTATTATTATTATTATTATTAGTTTGGACCCTTAGGAGGCACCTCAAGCCAATGAACCAAGGAAAACGGACTGATAGAATAATTTTTTCAGCCTTTCTTGTCCAAACCGTAAATGGATCTTTTAATTTTTCGTTCTTTTCTTCAGCTTAAATTAAATGAAAAGTGGGTCAGATGTGAATCCACAAACCAAATGCAGTTGCACTTGCAATATGTCATTTTTCTGGCCAAAATTCTGAAATTTCTTAAACTTGTCCAAATTAAGCTCCTGATTACAAGAATTTTATTTTGTTTAATTAATATATAAATTGGGAACTTTTTAGGGGATGGAAATATAAATGACCTAAGTAAAATTCTGAAACTCATGAAACTCGGCCAAATTAAGCTCGTGATCCAGGAAAAGATATTGTTTTTAATCTATTCGATTTTGGTTTAAATTAATTGCCCATAAGTGAAATAGTTTCATCAAAAAATGTTAAGTATTAACAAATTATGACACAATAACGCTAATATGTTTATTACCGCAGATTGATCTCCAAGGTGCTCGTAGACTTCCATCATGTCTTGACGGTACTTTGATATAGTTCGTTGATGTTCTGGTAATGCATCATGATAACCTATCCTGGCATCGGATGGTTCCCCATAAATATACCTGGATATCCAAGAAGCTGCCTCGTCTCCGCAGTCAAGAGTAAAAATTGGTTCATCACGGTGAACCCTGAAAGATTGAGCTATGCAACACAATTCACATAAAGCGTTAAATTCCCAACTTCACAAGTTGCCCTTCAGTTGATTCAACGTTTGGCAATTTCACATAAAGAGATTCCATCTCTGGTGCATCAAATACCACGTGGGTTTCATCATGCACGGATACCTCTATGAGGACCATCTTGGGAAAAAATCTAGCAGTTTTAAACTCATTGTTCTCTCCATACACAATAAATGATCTAGTGATGAATCAATTTTATTTGAGCAATATCATTATCATTAGATTACTTACCGATCGCGTAATTGTAAAGCCTTCTCATCATCTTCAGTTTGGCGGATTCCATACTTCGTTATTTCCGCAGAGGTTAGCTCAATTCTCCGTCCACTCTTCAGAGGATACAAATGCAACTTCGTTACCTTTCCTACCGGTTTCCATTTCGTAGGAGGATCAGCCGTCTTCATTTTTGACTTAAAAATTGTCAACTCTTATCGCCGTTATTTCGGTATGTCAATTGTAACTTCTCCGGAAATTCAACACTAAACAAATCACGTACACTTCTTTAAATAGTACCTGAGTGAAACCATTTACTTATAAATACTTTTTCTTGTGTAGAATACACGGCCTGTTGTAAATCGTAATGCGGCAGCAAACGTCACTTTCTAGAACAAAATGGAATATCCGCCATTATGATATCATGGCAAACCTTTGTTTTTAATTCAAAATAATCGTAAAGTTGTTTGCAAATATCTCGGTAAATACTCTGCAGAAATTATTGAGTAAGGTACCAACAACTATTTTCGAATTTTTGATTTCACGGTACTTATTTGCTTTTTTTTACACGGGAGTCGCTTGACTCCGCGACTTATTTCTAAGAGTTGACTTTTTGAGTCGACACACTCATGAGTTACCCACATCTAGTCAAGGGCGTTTCCTGCCAACTAGTCTAGGGGGGGGGGGTAATAAAAAAAAAAGATAAATAAACTGGTGCTTCCGCTCTCATACACCTGTTCCGTGAAATCTCCCTATCCTTTTTCAACGTTTTAAAGCGTTGAAAAAATTTACCGGTTATATTATTTGTTTGGAATATGGAATATCGGTAATTTTTAACAATAAAAATTGATAAGCGAAATATTCTTAGGAGGGGTAATTACCCGATTACCCCCCTTTGAAACCGCCACTGCCTCTAGTATACATTTGATTTATTTTTAAATTAATCTTCAAGAAAATACTGGTTTAAGTAAGAATAGGTTAAACTTAATTTGCAAGTCCTCGGTAGTATAGTGGTAAGTATCCCCGCCTGTCACGCGGGAGACCGGGGTTCGATTCCCCGCCGGGGAGGACTTTTTTGCATAATTTACTTTTTTTATATTTTATAGTGGTATAAAAAAGTTAAAGTGTTTTATTCCAATCTACAATCAAGATGTACCACGAAGTAAACGCCGCCAACATTAAACATTTTTATATTTTCTTTTTAATAACACAGTGCAACACATACAATGCAAACTCCTCGTTTGGAATTTCTCAAAGTACTTATCGAAACTAACAAATCCCCATTTGGGTTTTGTTAGTTTTAACTGCTGTTCGGATTTTGTGGCCTCATGTATATTTTGGCTAAAACTTAACATTTCCGAAAAACATGCAATTTTTCTCACAACTATATCTCGGAAACCAATTGGAATTTTGTTTTCCTGTCTTCGGCACAATTGTAGCTATAGACTAGGAAAAAAAAAGTGTAAAACAAACTAATTGTTTGTATATGAATTTATATGTATTTGCAAATTATTTTATACTTATTTTGTAAGCAATGCTAACAAAGATAAATAAACTAAACTAACCCGAAAAAACTGCATCTAGTGCCTCAAAATTGCCGAAATCTCGAAAAAATTTCATTTCCACACGAGAAGGAGTTTGCAGTTTTGACTTAAAAAATGTTGCACTGTATAAGTTAAAACGATGTTGAAAAATATCCAATAAACAAATTTCCAAAAATATTATCCATTTTTTATACTATACGAATTAGTTTTAAGGTAATTTTGGGTCTGGGTCGAAATTCCGACAGTCCTGAATCCCGTCAGAGTCGAAATCCCGACAAGCCAAGATCCCGACAAATCATTTATTGTAGATTATTCTTAATAATATCAATTAAATGCCATTTTTAATTATTGGGTTGATCCATAATTATCAGGCGTTTATAAAAAGAAACAATATTTATATAAAAATAAACATAAAAATTCTACAATGATATTGTTACATGATTATTCCGGAGAGTAGTCATCATCGACTTCAATAACTGATTCCCATTTGCTTGGAAGACGGTCGATTCCACTAGCAAAATAGTCACGGTTCTTGGAGGCAAACCATGCTTTGACATCGGCCCTGGGCCGATCCTAGACCCTTGGCCGCCCGCGTGCAAATGATTAGTTGGCCGCCCCCTCACGTGCTGTAAAACATTTCTTGTGGCGGGGGGCTTTTATTTATAAATAGTATGTCAGAGCATATACACATATTTCAAATTTGAATGTTTGCAAGTAATCCTAGACTGTCAGATGTATTTTTGCTTTGTAAAATTCTGGATACATTGACGAAAAGTATTTTTCTATTAAATCCAGCTGGATGGTGAGGGCAAAAAGTGATAGAACGGCTAATAGCTTAATCAATCAACTATGTCCGTATAAAAGGGCCTTAAGGACCAAGGGAGCTGGATCCGCCAAGCAGGGAGCTCTCACCTGCAATCATCAAAGAAGTCATCATAGCAACGAAGTTCAGTCGATGCGAAGAAACAGCTCAAGCCCGATAGCCACCCCCTGGGTGCGCATCTGCTCGTCACTGTTAGTCAACTGAAACATATGCTGAGCCGTCGAGATGCAGGGATGACAATGGCGCGATAAGCCATATTTTAAATGATGAGATTTGCTTTACAACGTCCCAGTTCTTTTCAACGGAACACACAGTGACCACAACAAATGGTGAGAAAATCGAAGCCATTGGAATACGTAAAGTAGAAGTTGGAGTAGCAATCCAAGGAAAATAGTACAAAATTACCTTGGCTGATATTTGATGTACACCCGGAATCAAGAGAAATCTGTTCTCCGTGCTTGCATTCCAGGATACGTACTCGGACAGCTAATTCATCTTCATCAGCTGAAGTCGGCAACTTCCTAGTCAACAATTGGAGGGAGCTCGTCATGGAGGACTGTTCAAGTTGGCTGTGAGAAGTTCGAACCCTATTAGATGAGGTCAATGCAGTGAGTAAAGAAAACCTGCTGCAATTATAGTACGAACGAGTCGGAAGAAGCTTGACATGAACATAGAAATGCACAGTGAACTGTGTAAAGGTTGTATTTATGATAAAGCTCATCGGCTACCGTTCGGCACGAGGGCCAGAACAACGGAACCGGGAGAGCGAATTCACACGGATGTTTGCGGTACATTTCAAGAATCGAGTTCTGGATATCGATATTTTGTGCTTTTCAAGGACGACTACACAAATTCAGGACAGTTTATTTTCTGCGGCAAAAATCCGAAATTGCTGAAAAATGAGCCTGTTCCTAGCTGAGGAAGAGACAATCTGGAGCTGCTGAGTGATAATGGCAGTTTGACATGAAACAGATCTGGACCAGTTTACAAAAGAAAGGTATCAAGCACTTCGGGCCGAGATGATACGAACAGGTACCTGCATCCTTAACAGGACAGTGCCTAGGAAACCAGGTTTGAAACATTGGTTCAAATTGCCGTATTCATTCGAAGGGATGGACTAAATCTATCGAAGGAAGGACGAAAATGGATCCAAAGGCCATTAAAGGAATCCTCATCAGCTATGATAACGACGACGGATACAGTATCTACAGTGAAGAAGAAAACAAGCTCTATAGATCCAAAGACGTCATCTTCGAAGAAAATTTGGTGGAAAACGGGATTATTATACCCCCCACAGGAAGCAACGAAGCTGAAGAGCCTGGCCTGAATGACAGCAAACCCCGGATTGAAGAATACGAAGAAATTTAATTCTGGAAAACTGATGACAGTGACAGTGACAGTGATTAAACAATCTCAGAAATGCCGAAAATCAATGAAGAAGAGAATGCTGGTGAGACTATGCGGATACTTCGTAACCAAGTGGATCTTATAGCTCCACAGAAATTCTAGGATTATGTGATGCACACCTCGACGACCTTCGAGGAACCAGACACATACAACGACTCCACAAAATAAAAACAAGGCCAGATTGGTGGCAACAAAAACATCGACTATTCGAACGCTACTCATTGTCAGATCTAAATTCTAAAACAATACTTCTTACGTTTTTTTTAATGCAAATTTATGAATTAAATTTAAACTATCTAATGTTTCACCGATCTCATTTTTAATAGAAATTATGGCTGAATTAGCAAATCGGTCATGTGTTATAGTTACCCTAAATAATTTTTAATTAATCTTAATTTAGAAAAAACTTTCGCCGGAAGCTACAGTATTCGGTATTGTTCAAAATATTGTTAGACTAATACTGAAATTTGGAAAACAAGGAACTAAGTCTTGGCTAATTAAATAATTTAAAATTTCTAATGGTTTTAATTGGGAGTGATTAGGAAATTGTTCTCTAAAAGATAACAACTCTTTTAAGAGTTCGATTCCATCTAAATCTTTGGTCAATTTTCCATTTTCGGTTACCTGTAATTTAATATCTAAATCCAAACAAAATTTTCTTAAATTTTCGGATTCTGCAGAATGAAATACCAGCAAAAATTTAAACAAGGAGCAGCAATTTTCTAACAGCTAATAGCGATGCCCAAAATTTCAAAAGAAAAGTGAATACTAAATTTTTCTCTAGGATGCAAAATACTTTCACCAGCGGTTTTTTTTCTTATAAGAACTTCAGATGCTTTGCGACACTTCTTCTGTTTGTTTGGCAAAATCGTTACCCGGTTAGAAATCGGATACACTTCCAACGGGGATCTAGACAACCGGCCGCTATTTCTGAGCGCTCGAACTAAAATTTACAGATTTCGGACGCCGCGGACCCTCTATTGGTGGCCCGCCTCTCAGGTTTCCCCCCCCCCCCCCCCCTAATCGCTGCCCATGTGCCATGCACGCTCTAGCCCCCCGGTAGGATCGGCCCTGCATCGGCCACATGTTATCGGCGCTTAGTTTATCTACACGTCTTAGCAAATTAACAATTTAACAATTGCTTAATTATCTCAATTTGCATTTTATGAGGTAACCATTGCTCTTTTACAATATTAACATAAATTCCGCATTATTTAAATTTCCAAACGAGATAATTTTCGAAGAAGTACAACTGCCAGTAACAATACGATGAAAGGATAAGCCTCCACCGCTGTGATCTTCGCATTGAGGACAACCCTAAGACCGTTTTCGCAGAACTATTAGTGGAAATGTGCAGCTGCCAGTGCCTGGACTGTTAATCCGCCTCCCAGTTGCCTGAGTACGTGACGAAACCGGCTCGAACCAAAATTGTTCTTGGAAGTGCAATTTGCCGGTTCGAACACGTGCGCCAACCTCGACGCTCCCGTCACACCCTTCCACCACCACCACCACCCGCAACGCGGAGAAGAGTAGGGCGTGGACCCCGTAAAAGGCCATGGAGCGCCCTCAAGACATCATTTTCCAACACTTGGGGAGAATTCAGCATTCAATCATCATTCGACTTAGAATCAGTTAGGCACACACAAAGTCGACGCAGGCCGCCATCGAGCCACCGACGTCACCACAGCCGCCGACGTCACCATAGCCGCCGACTCCGCCGCCGCTTCCACCGGCGCCGCTCCCGCCGCCGCTTCTGTTGCCGACTCTTCCTTCGCCGCCGCGGCCTTTGCCGCCCTTGGCTTGCCGCGAACTTTAGGTGTTGTGTTAGTAACTATTTCCTATCGTGACTGTGTCGTGACAACTTTACGTGTATATAATTTATTTTCTTGAACAATGAACATTTTTCTGTAAATAATCTTCCGTGTGTAAATAATTAGCTATGGTTATCGCGCCAATATGTTTTTATCTATCTCTGCCCCATCCTTGTGTTCTTGTGCTGCTCTCCATGAGCTAGCTGGAGGTCATCGAGGGCGGTTTTTCACAACCCGCGCTGCGACCCCCCGACACACACAGCTATCCAAATTTTTGAAAACTGTGTACACCAGCCAATTTTTCACCGATTGATTTACGTGATAGTCCGTAGGCGCTTCTGTGGGAGAATGTGGCGGATGTGAACAGTTACCAACTCTCATTGGCAATACTTTCAACAACACGGCGCTTAATATGTGTACGTGCATTATCATTAGAAGACGATATGGTTAAAATTTCCTATAGAAAAACTTATTTAGTAGGAAGTTTTAGTTTTATTTACTTTAATTTTGTACGTTTTTAATTTATTTAAGTTCCGGTAGAGATATTTGCGAAAAAACGAGGAAAGTTAAACATAAGAACAACGACTAAAAAAATATTTAATTCCCTACATCTACATAAAAGTAAGACTAAAAATAACATATTAAAACTATTGATGTAATTTGAAACTACGTTTTTATTATTATTAAAAATCATCCCTGAAATAAAATTTTATTTACAAATTGATCGTTGAATTAATTAAATTAGATAATTTGACTTAATTTTTAAAACGAGGATAAATTTCCCATAACATGTTATTTTTCTATGCCTGTTATGTGCTTTTTAAAATTTAACCGATGTAAACAGTATCATCTACTTTAATAACGCCAGTGGTATTAAGCTCCAAATGTATGCCCATTACAGTGGATTTCCCCTCGAAGTCGATGTTCTTCAAGTCTTTCAATTGCCGGTATCTGCACATAATAAAAAACACATATTAATTCAGTAACAACAAAATATACGCAGCTTTTTCTGAAACCAAAAAGCAATATCGGAAATTTAAAATAATCTTTTCCGCAAGAAATAAAAATATATTTAAACTTTCATCTATACGTTAAGGTTACAACGATGACCATAATGAGGACTTATTCTCGAAAATTATAACAAGAATCTTTGCAGTGGATATACAAGGGATTTCCGCCACCAAAAAAGGCAAGAATGCAGTCTTTATTAGGAATGGTTACAATATTTTGGGATCTTGTTTGTTGAAAATATAAAGATGGGACCACACTCCCTGCAGATGTATATAACGTTATAATGAACAGCTATGTGGTTAAAAAATCGAATAACCATGGACAGAAGTTTATGCTGCGTTTCATGTAAATTCAGCAATTGTGTCTTTCTAGAGATGAGATATACACCCTACACTCCAGACTATTACTTATTTGCAAAGATCAAAAAACCTGTGCGGGACAACGTTTTTTTCTTTAAAGAGGAGCTGTGGAGGAGTTTTCTGCAGACCTAGACCTAGAATCAGCGTTACTGAAGAAACCTTAGAGTAAAAGTATAAATGTTGAAAAATGAAATATTCCTTTACATTAAATTGTTTTCCTTGATTTCAGGTTTCATACAAATCTCCTCTCGTATATTTTTGATTTTAGCATTAATATTTTCAGAAACGCCAAAGTGGCAAAATCTATTGCCTGAATGCTGTACTGAACCAAATCCGGGTGGCTTTAACACCGACAAGATATGGACATTGCCAGCGGAGGCAAATGTCTGGTTTGAATGAAAAATGCAACACCAAGAAGTTATGGTCAGATTTTAATGAACATTTCACAGAAGTTGTGTTTGAATGTCTCAAGTAAACGATCTAAATTTCAGTTGAAAAACTTACTTACACAAGCATTTTTTTTAATAATGAGTCGGTCCTCCGTTGTTTCTAATGCACTCATTCACGCGGTTCGGCATGCTTTGAATGAGGTGATCAATATCTTCTGGGGTAGCTCATCCCAAGCTTCCTGAATCCGCAAACGAAGTTCGTCCAAAGTGTCTGGGGCACGGGGTAAATTTCCTCATATCCCAAACATGTTCGATGGGCGAAAGGTCTGGTGAACGAGAAGGCCATGGAAGCACTACAACGTTAGTTTCTTCTAAACACTCTATTGTTAACCTTGCGTGGAGTCAGGGGAAGGCAACAAAAAGGACGATAACTACGCATTCCAAAACTCCGTATTCGATGATATATCGATGCCATTGAGATTCTAAGATTTAATGTATCCCACGTGTTTCCAATGGCCCGCGTAGTGGATAATCTTTCTCTTATCGCCAAAAGTCTCAACCTGCGTTCTTCGCGGTCTGTCGTTCTTCGCTGTGGTCTAGATCCTCTCCGACGTCCATGAAAACCTTCCTCAGACCATCTTCGCCAGCACCTCATCACTGTGGTTGCGTCACGGTCCATTTTATTGGCAATTTCTCTAAACGAAAGACCACCCTCTCTCATGCCAATAATACGACCTCGCTCGAAATCACTTTCGACGGTTACGAACTCTGGGCATTTTAAATGATGTTCTTCGCACTATTATGGCGAGAAAACTAATCCAAATTGTTCCATGTTTATAAAAACACCATTTGATATTGCTATTTTTCGTATATCAAATCATCCTAATAAGAGGTTTGACGAAGGAGTTTTTTATTGAAATTTTAATGAGTTAATTTTTATACCGAAAGCCATCAATTGTAGAAAAATTAAATAAATTCTGGCTGTTTTTCTTGGTGTTGCATTTTTCATTTAAACCAGTATATAACAATATTAATGTGAACATTAAATATTGTTCCCCCATCAGAACACCTACAGACCGGTTTCGACCTTTCTACCTTTAACGGTTTTTGGAATACTTATATTCCAATAGTAATCTCCGTTTCCCCATCAGCAACAGACTACACTGATGAGACCTGAAAGATCGAAACTGGTCTGTAGGTGTTCTGATGGGGGAACAATATTTAATGTTTACATTCATATTTTCGTTTTATGAAAAGATCAAAAATCATCCAGCCCTGCACGTCTTGAATGATGAGGAACAGTAGAATAAGATACGATGCACCGTTAGCCATGTATATAGCCACCGCTTCTGAGAGAAAAGAATCCGACGACTACTGTATAATATATAGAAATATTACTTACGTTTCTAAAGTCCTCAGGGGTTCTCTATCTTCATTCCTGATACCGGTTTCCTGGTTAATTGTTGTCATAATGCATCTGGTGCAAGGCTTGACGTTTCGTAAAATTGCATCGCCGATTTTAATCCAGTCCCAATCATCTTCAGAATACGCAGGAGCATCATCACCAGCGATTGTAATTACTGGGCGGAAATTTTCGGTGGTGACAGTTGTTTCAGAGGTTATTCTTGTATTTAAATCATCCACAGACGCTTGATTTACAAGCAAAAATGCTGTTAGATCTGCATATAGACCCTAAAAAATATATTTAATAATGTTTTGTTTAATGTCACATAATTTAATATTAGCAGTTTTAATAAAAAATAATAGTATGTTAGAATTGAAATACGATGCGAGTGGAATTTTCCGAGCATCAGAATTAACATTCTCAGGTCCGGCCCTAGAATAGTCGGCACCCAGCTGCACCCCCCAAAATGTTACCAAAAAAAGTAAAATAATGAGCAAAAACTGTAAAATAAAAAATCTCATTGTTTAACTGTTTTTGGTGGTGATAGTTCCGCACAAAATTCATAATTGCTCCATAAAATGTTTTTAAAAAAATTTCTCGGATCAGTCTATATTTATTTATTATTGCACACATTTTCGCGCCCTCAAAAATATTGTGACGTCACCAGTGTGTGACGTGTAACGTCATCAGCAATTTTTTTAATGTAATTCGATTTTTCATTTGGTAACTTTTGTAGAACTCTTTCCAGTCCGTTTTTTTATTTCTTGTCATTTCTTAAGAAGAATGTACTTTTAACAATTTAATTAATTAATAATAATTAATTTAATTTTTTAATTTTATTTGAGTTCGTAGCAATCGTTTGAATTTTTTGGCCTAGTGGTAAATGAAGAACTTCAAAAATAAAATCAATAAACATTTTTTACTGATTTATTGAACACAATGATTTTTGAGGAAATTGGTAAAATTGTTAGGTTTGTGGCAACTGGTATTATATTATTTTTTCGATCGAAGAAACGCCTAACTTTTGGATAATAATACTGAGTCATAGAGCACGATGGTTTTTGAGTAAATTTGCAAATTTTCAAGTTTGTAGCAACTGTTTTTATATTTTTTTTTTCGATCGAAGGAATGCCCAACTTTTGGATAACAATAAACTCCAAGTGCGATTTTCTCAAAATTTGTGTCAATATGTTGACTGAATTTAACTGATTCATAGAGCACAATGGTTTTTGAGTAAATCTGCAAATTTTCAAGTTTGTGGAAACTGTTTTTATATATTTTTTTTCGATCGAAGGAATGCCCAACTTTTGGATAACAATAAACTCCAAGTGCGATTTTCTCAAAATTTGTGTAAAGATGTTGACTGATTTTTACTGATTCAAACAGCACAATGGTTTTTGAGTGAATTTGCAAATTTTCAAGTTTGTGGCAACTGTTTTTATATTTTTTTTTTCGATCGAAGGAATGCCCAACTTTTGGATAACAATAAACTCCAAGTGCGATTTTCTCAAAATTTGTGTCAATATGTTGACTGAATTTAACTGATTCATAGAGCACAATGGTTTTTGAGTAAATCTGCAAATTTTCAAGTTTGTGGAAACTGTTTTTATATATTTTTTTTCGATCGAAGGAATGCCCAACTTTTGGATAACAATAAACTCCAAGTGCGATTTTCTCAAAATTTGTGTCAATATGTTGACTGAATTTAACTGATTCATAGAGCACAATGGTTTTTGAGTAAATCTGCAAATTTTCAAGTTTGTGGCAACTGTTTTTATATTTTTTTTTCGATCGAAGGAATGTCCAACTTTTG
Source organism: Ocypus olens (assembly GCA_910593695.2). Taxonomy (NCBI): domain Eukaryota; kingdom Metazoa; phylum Arthropoda; class Insecta; order Coleoptera; family Staphylinidae; genus Ocypus; species Ocypus olens. The sequence continues at coordinate 933,783 of OU343054.1, forward strand.
GATAACAATAAACTCCAAGTGCGATTTTCTCAAAATTTGTGTAAAAATTTTGACTGATTTTTACTGATTCATAGAGCACAATGGTTTTTGAGTAAATTTGCAAATTTTTAAATTTGTGGCAACTGTTTTTATATATTTTTTTTCGACCGAAGTAACGCCCAACTTTTGGATAACAGTAAACTCAAAGTGCGAATTTCTCAAAATTTGTGTAAAAATGTTGACTGATTTTTACTGATTCATAGAGCACAATGGTTTTTGAGTAAATTTGCAAATTTTCAAATTTGTGGCAACTGTTTTTATATTTTTTTTTTCGACCGAAGTAACGCCCAACTTTTGGATAACAGTAAACTCAAAGTGCGAATTTCTCAAAATTTGCGTAAAGATGTTAGCTGATTTGTACTGATTCATAGAGCGCAATAGTTTTTGAGTAAATTTGCAAATTTTCAAGTTTGTGGTAACTGTTTTTATATATTTTTTTTTCGATCGAAGGAATGCCCAACTTTTGGATAACAATAAACTCCAAGTGCGAATTTCTCAAAATTTGTGTAAAGATGTTGACTGATTTTTACTGATTCAAACAGCACAATGGTTTTTGAGTGAATTTGCAAATTTTCAAGTTTGTGGAAACTGTTTTTATATATTTTTTTTCGATCGAAGGAATGCCCAACTTTTGGATAACAATAAACTCCAAGTGCGATTTTCTCAAAATTTGTGTAAAGATGTTGACTGATTTTTACTGATTCAAACAGCACAATGGTTTTTGAGTGAATTTGCAAATTTTCAAGTTTGTGGCAACTGTTTTTATATTTTTTTTTTCGATCGAAGGAATGCCCAACTTTTGGATAACAATAAACTCCAAGTGCGATTTTCTCAAAATTTGTGTCAATATGTTGACTGAATTTAACTGATTCATAGAGCACAATGGTTTTTGAGTAAATCTGCAAATTTTCAAGTTTGTGGCAACTGTTTTTATATTTTTTTTCGATCGAAGGAATGTCCAACTTTTGGATAACAATAAACTCCAAGTGCGATTTTCTCAAAATTTGTGTAAAAATTTTGACTGATTTTTACTGATTCATAGAGCACAATGGTTTTTGAGTAAATTTGCAAATTTTCAAATTTGTGGCAACTGTTTTTATATATTTTTTTTCGACCGAAGTAACGCCCAACTTTTGGATAACAGTAAACTCAAAGTGCGAATTTCTCAAAATTTGTGTAAAAATGTTGACTGATTTTTACTGATTCATAGAGCACAATGGTTTTTGAGTAAATTTGCAAATTTTCAAATTTGTGGCAACTGTTTTTATATTTTTTTTTTCGACCGAAGTAACGCCCAACTTTTGGATAACAGTAAACTCAAAGTGCGAATTTCTCAAAATTTGTGTAAAGATGTTAGCTGATTTGTACTGATTCATAGAGCGCAATAGTTTTTGAGTAAATTTGCAAATTTTCAAGTTTGTGGTAACTGTTTTTATATATTTTTTTTTCGATCGAAGGAATGCCCAACTTTTGGATAACAATAAACTCCAAGTGCGAATTTCTCAAAATTTGTGTAAAGATGTTAGCTGATTTGTACTGATTCATAGAGCGCAATAGTTTTTGAGTAAATTTGCAATTTTTCAAGTTTGTGGCAACTGTTTTTATATTTTTTTTTCGACCGAAGGAACGCCCAACTTTTGGATAATAATAAACTCCAAGTGCGTTTTTCTCAAAATTTGAGTAAAGATGTTGACTGATTTTTACTGATTCATAAAGCACAATGTTTTTTTGAGTAAATTTGCAAATTTTCAAGTTTGTTGCAACTGTTTTTATATATTCTTTTTTTCGATGGAAGGAATGCCCAACTTTTGGATAACAGTAAACTCCAAGTGCGATTTTCTCAAAATTTGTGTTAAGATGTTGACTGATTTTTACTGATTCATAGAGTACAATGGTTTTTGAGTAAATTTGCAAATTTTCAAGTTTGTGGCAACTGTTTTTATATTTTTTTTTTCGACCGAAGGAACGCCCAACTTTTGGATAACAGTAAACTCCAAGTGCGATTTTCTCAAAATTTATACAAAGATGTTGACTGATTTTTACTGATTCGTAGAGCACAATGGTTTTAGAGTAAATTTGAAAATTTTCAAGTTTGTGGCAACTGTTTTTATATCTTTTTTTTCGATCGAAGAAATGCCCAACTTTTGGATAACAGTAAACTCCAAGTGCGATTTTCTCAAAATTTATGTAAAGATGTTGACTGATTTTTACTGATTCATAGAGCACAATGGTTTTTGAGTAAATTTGCAAATTTTCAAGTTTGTGGAAAACTGTTTTTATATCTTTTTTTTCGATCGAAGAAATGCCCAACTTTTGGATAACAGTAAACTCCAAGTGCGATTTTCTCAAAATTTATGTAAAGATGTTGACTGATTTTTACTGATTCATAGAGCACAATGGTTTTTGAGTAAATTTGCAAATTTTCAAGTTTGTGGAAAACTGTTTTTATATCTTTTTTTTCGATCGAAGAAATGCCCAACTTTTGGATAACAGTAAACTCCAAGTGCGATTTTCTCAAAATTTATGTAAAGATGTTGACTGATTTTTACTGATTCATAGAGCACAATGGTTTTTGAGTAAATTTGCAAATTTTCAAGTTTGTGGAAAACTGTTTTTATATCTTTTTTTTCGATCGAAGAAATGCCCAACTTTTGGATAACAGTAAACTCCAAGTGCGATTTTCTCAAAATTTATGTAAAGATGTTGACTGATTTTTACTGATTCATAGAGCACAATGGTTTTTGAGTAAATTTGCAAATTTTCAAGTTTGTGGCAACTGTTTTTATATCTTTTTTTTCGATCGAAGAAATGCCCAACTTTTGGATAACAGTAAACTCCAAGTGCGATTTTCTCAAAATTTATGTAAAGATGTTGACTGATTTTTACTGATTCATAGAGCACAATGGTTTTTGAGTAAATTTGCAAATTTTCAAGTTTGTGGAAAACTGTTTTTATATCTTTTTTTTCGATCGAAGAAATGCCCAACTTTTGGATAACAGTAAACTCCAAGTGCGATTTTCTCAAAATTTATGTAAAGATGTTGACTGATTTTTACTGATTCATAGAGCACAATGGTTTTTGAGTAAATTTGCAAATTTTCAAGTTTGTGGCAACTGTTTTTATATCTTTTTTTTCGATCGAAGAAATGCCCAACTTTTGGATAACAATAAACTCCAAGTGCGATTTTCTCAAAATTTATACAAAGATGTTGACTGATTTTTACTGATTCGTAGAGCACAATGGTTTTAGAGTAAATTTGAAAATTTTCAAGTTTGTGGCAACTGTTTTTATATCTTTTTTTTCGATCGAAGAAATGCCCAACTTTTGGATAACAATAAACTCCAAGTGCGATTTTCTCAAAATTTATACAAAGATGTTGACTGATTTTTACTGATTCGTAGAGCACAATGGTTTTAGAGTAAATTTGAAAATTTTCAAGTTTGTGGCAACTGTTTTTATATCTTTTTTTTCGATCGAAGAAATGCCCAACTTTTGGATAACAGTAAACTCCAAGTGCGATTTTCTCAAAATTTGTGTAAAGATGTTGACTGAATTTTACTGATTCATAGAGCACAATGGTTTTAGAGTAAATTTGCAAATTTTCAAGTTTGTGGCAACTGTTTTTATATCTTTTTTTTCGATCGAAGAAATGCCCAACTTTTGGATAACAATAAACTCCAAGTGCGATTTTCTCAAAATTTATGTAAAGATGTTGACTGATTTTTACTGATTCATAGAGCACAATGGTTTTTGAGTAAATTTGCAAATTTTCAAGTTTGTGGCAACTGTTTTTATTTTTTTTTTTCGATCGAAGGAATGCCCAACTTTTGGATAACAGTAAACTCCAAGTGCGATTTTCTCAAAATTTGTGTAAAGATGTTGACTGATTTTTACTGAGTCATAGAGCACAATGGTTTTTGAGTAAATTTGCAAATTTTCAAGTTTGTAGCAACTGTTTTTATATTTTTTTTTTCGATCGAAGGAATGCCCAACTTTTGGATAACAATAAACTCCAAGTGCGATTTTCTCAAAATTTGTGTCAATATGTTGACTGAATTTAACTGATTCATAGAGCACAATGGTTTTTGAGTAAATCTGCAAATTTTCAAGTTTGTGGAAACTGTTTTTATATATTTTTTTTTCGATCGAAGGAATGCCCAACTTTTGGATAACAGTAAACTCCAAGTGCGATTTTCTCAAAATTTGTGTAAAGATGTTGACTGAATTTTACTGATTCATAGAGCACAATGGTTTTAGAGTAAATTTGCAAATTTTCAAGTTTGTGGCAACTGTTTTTATATCTTTTTTTTCGATCGAAGAAATGCCCAACTTTTGGATAACAATAAACTCCAAGTGCGATTTTCTCAAAATTTATGTAAAGATGTTGACTGATTTTTACTGATTCATAGAGCACAATGGTTTTTGAGTAAATTTGCAAATTTTCAAGTTTGTGGCAACTGTTTTTATATCTTTTTTTTCGATCGAAGAAATGCCCAACTTTTGGATAACAATAAACTCCAAGTGCGATTTTCTCAAAATTTATGTAAAGATGTTGACTGATTTTTACTGATTCATAGAGCACAATGGTTTTTGAGTAAATTTGCAAATTTTCAAGTTTGTGGCAACTGTTTTTATATCTTTTTTTTCGATCGAAGAAATGCCCAACTTTTGGATAACAGTAAACTCCAAGTGCGATTTTCTCTAAATTTATGTAAAGATGTTGACTGATTTTTACTGATTCATAGAGCACAATGGTTTTTGAGTAAATTTGCAAATTTTCAAGTTTGTGGCAACTGTTTTTATATATTTTTTTTCGATCGAAGGAATGCCCAACTTTTGGATAACAGTAAACTCCAAGTGCGAATTTCTCAAAATTTGTGTAAAGATGTTAGCTGATTTGTACTGATTCATAGAGCGCAATAGTTTTTGAGTAAATTTGCATTTTTTCAAGTTTGTGGCAACTGTTTTTATATTTTTTTTTTCGACCGAAGGAACGCCCAACTTTTGGATGACAATAAACTCCAAGTGCGATTTTCTCAAAATTTGTGTAAAGATGTTGACTGATTTTTACTGATTCATAGAGCACAATGGTTTTTGAGTAAATTAGCATATTTTAAAATTTGTGGCAAATGTTTTTATTGTTTTTTTTTTCGATCGGTGGAATGTCCAATTTTTTGATGACAATACACTCTGTTCAATTGCGATTATTTCGGAATTTAGTGAAGAGGTGTTTTTGAAAGATTTATAGGTGTATTTAATTTTTCTAATTTTTGAATAATCACCATTTGGGTGACCCAATTCTTACGCAATCAAAATCGAGGCCTACAGGCGATTATAAAAGAAACTCACCCTCGCGCAATTTACATTCATTGTTTAGCGCACAATCTTAATCAGGTGGTTTTTGATGCGTGCGCAAATGTAATATGATTTTTGAAAAAGTGACTAATTTTTTTTTAAATGTTTCCTCGTTTTTTTTTCTCAACTCAAGCGTCAAATTTTTTTATAACTATCGAAATCAAATCGAAAACATACAAAATTCTTACATAAAGTGCATATTTTTTAAAATGTTGATTTTCTCCAATTTCAAACTGCCCGAAACTATTCAAAATCATGTTTAATTCTTTTCAACCCCTTCAGCACTGCCGATGGAGATGACCTGTTTAGGCAAAATGGCAGCTATGAAGAGGCATGTATTGAGCAAATTTGATCGTCCCAATGATCCTCCCGGAGGCCTTCAGGGCCATTTTTCAAAATTATAGACAAATATTCTTGAAGCCTTTCCTGCACATCCTGGATGATTTAAAACCATTTTGTCCTCTTCATTGAAGACAGCTCTATAACATTTATTCTTGGATTTTTTTCGATTTTTCTAATCGTTTGCGAGTTATGAAATTTTTGTGTGTCAAGGCACCATATTTTTCATTTTTCCTGAAATTTGAGTGAAAATCGCATGACATGGATTCGGCTGAAATTTTCACCACCGGAAGGGTTGAAAAGTAACTATACCTACACCTAAACAAACAACCAATCTAACATTTAATTATTAATTCAGTAGATTTTTAAATTATTCTCCCAATAAGTGAAATAGTTTGATCATAAAAGTATTAACACATGATGACGTAATTCGTGATAACGTTAATATGTTTATTACCGCAGATTGGTCTCCAAGGTGCTCGTAGACTTCCATCATTTCTTTATGGTGCGTTGACATAGTCCGATGATGTTCTGATAATGCATCATGATAACCTATCCTGGCACCGGATGGCTGCCCATAAATGTACCTGGATATCCAAGAAGCTGCCTCGTCTCCACAGTCAAGTGTAAAAACTGGTTCTTTAGAATGAACTCTGAAAGATTGAGCTATGCAACACAATTCACAAAAAGCATAAAATTACCAACTTCACAAGTTGTCCTTCAGCTGATTCAACATTGGGCAATTTTACATAAAGAGATCGCATCCCTGGCGCATCAAATGCCACGTGAGTTTCGTCATGCACGGATACCTCTATTAGGACCATCTTGGGAAAGGTTCTGGCAGTTTTAAACTCATTGTTCTCTCCATACACAATAAACGATCTAGTGATGAAATAATTTTAATTGAGCAACATAATAACCATCAGAATACTTACCGATCGCGTAATTGTAAAGCCTTCTCGTCATCTTTAGTCTGCTGGATTCCATACTTCGTTATTTCCGCAGAGGTTAGTTCAATCCTGCGTCCACTCTTCAGAGGATACAAATGCAACTTCGTTACCTTACCAACCGGTTTCCATTTTGTTGGGGGATTATTCCGTTTATTCCTCTTGTAAAATATCACACTAACAATCACTGTTATTGCGATACTCGCAGCAGCGATCAATACCGGCATGTGCACGTTCTGCATTTTCGACTTACTACGAACGAAATGATAAGATATACCGAACAAAGTGTCAACTCTTATCGCCGCTATTTCGGTATGTCAATAAAATGCCCGGCTCAAAAATTTCGCTCTCGTCTAGAATCACGAGGTCAATGTGCGTTCCATGGGCAGTTACAGTTAGCGTGTACAAGCGATGTTGAAATTGTACTCAATTTAGGCCGATTAGTACTGGAATTGTAAACGAGTAAATACAAACGATTATGTATTACCACTTATGAATATGTAATGAATTCTAATATAAAGTTGGTAAAAATCGATTTATGCGAAAATGCTTGATTTCTTACCGTTTTAATGGTTACGATAAATTTTAAACTTCCTGGAAATACATGTGTTAATATTTCTAGCATACAATATGTTTATGGATATAAAGTATTACGTTATTAATGGAAAAGGTTATGTCCATACGCATGAATAGTAATTTTGTCCCAACCTTCGAATCATTGTATGCAACTCAATAGCGCATGTCCACGCGCTACATTTGAATCTCTTGATGATGTCATGGTTTCAGCAACAATGAATATTTAGGGTAAAAAAACTTCGTTTTATATGAAAAAAAAAAATTGCATTGAAATTTTTAGTCCACAAATTATTAAAAATTGCTACTTTTAAATAGAACTGTAACGGTTCAATTAGGAACAATCACCATAGGCAACTCATTTTACATATATTTTATCACTGCTTTATGTTTCACATTTTTTTTTAAGGAACTAAAATGACTTAGACGTCTGTGTTTTTTCGCAAAATGTTTATAAACCCTTGGTCTACAAATTCAAAAAAATTAGTTGTGTTTTTTCAAAATGGCGGCTCCAAGAAACGTTGTTTAACCCGCCAATGGTGACCTACTGGTCTGCGAGACCGGGTGTGTCGTATAACTTTATTCTCCGTTATTGTTTTTTGTTGCAATTTCTAGTAGCTGCCGTATTGTAGAGCTTAAATTGATTAAATATCTTTGTTTTATTGACAAAGAGCATAAATAAAAAAAAAAAACATGAACTATTAGTAATACATTTCGAAAAATCTTCAGTTGAAATCTTTTTCAAGACTTTCTTGTTCAGGATATTTATTAGATTTTTAGGACTTTTTAATCAGGACTATTTTTAGAAATATTTTTCGGGGATTTTTTTTTATCTTTTCAGTAAACTTGCGGTAAAGATGATTAGAATTTGAAACATTATTTGTCATTTTTTCCTTTCATAATTTTGACGTTTCAAACGTCATTGCCATTCGATCATGTGAAACGCTCGATTTAAAATATGATTTAAATTGAAAATAATGATGAAACTATAATATAAAGAACTATTATACTATCAAATAATCGGAGAAAGTAACATGATGGCCTCATCACAATTTTTTGTTATATATTATTTAAAGTCATGAGGTATATGCTTTTACCTACTCCCACTTTGTAATTGATGAATTACCGAACTGTTTTCACCAATCGTAAGCGACCCATTACGAATATATAGAGCATATATAAATGTTAAATGTTGTACATAAATGTGTAACATGTACTATTACCGCTTATGCACTTCGGTAAATTATATACTTTTTAACCAATTACAATTAACGTCCGCCGAGTCCCCTGCATTCGTCTGTTCATCTTTAGATATTAAAAGTGACAGTGACATTTAAACGTCAGATTGCAACTTATTGGTTAAAAGAATAACCGACACAATAAACTCCACGCTATGCCTTATTGGTACTTCCATCGCAATGGTATCTTAGTAGATTAACACTTCAGAGTGAGTACAACGATCCGCACCTTTAAATTTGTTCAATCAATGTATTGGACAATATATTATTCGACGGAAAATTGTTCGAACGGCAATTCGTTTGTTTAGTTGGTAGTAGTCCTACATTGCCATAACCGGCTATATAATAAACCTTTAAACGTCACCCTGACAAGATTAAGTTTTTCAATATGTCTTTAGTTTAAGCGAATAAATGTAAGGTCGAAGGTAAAGTATAGTACATAACGCGAGTTGTAACGCAATTACGCGCTCGTGAAATTACGTTACTCGCCGCTACGCGGCTCGTACGCAATATCTTTCACTTGCGCGTAATTTGCTACTTACAACTCTAGTTATGTAATATACTATTATTTTATTTCTGCGTTAAGTAGATATTTAAAGCAAAATATTATTTTTAATAGACCTGAAATGAATAAGTTAGTTTTTTCACATTTCATCAAATGTTAAATTTAATACAATCGGAATATTATTTTATTATTTTATTATTTTACATTCATGTCAAAGACTATTTTCTTAAATAAATTTAAGATCAGCTTAGTTGTCACTTGGAATTATTTAAAAGGCTGAAAGATTTCTGGCAATGGCCATTTGTATATATTGGAGTTTGTTCTGCTAATGAGATTTCCTTGATTCACAATTTCTAGTATGTGAACTCAATACAAAAATAACACGAGAGTGATGTTTTTTGGATTCAAATAAAAATTTGTTTGTTTGAATTTCTCGAATTTGGATAAAATGAATACTACTGCTAATTTCGAAGTGTTCCAATTTTTTCGTAATTAAGATTGAATAAGATTTATATAGAATCTCCAATGAGTCCTTGCGTTTACTAAATCTTATCATACTATCATATCAATACATAGAATAGCAAGTTTTGCTAATCGAAAAGCAAGAAAAATAATATCATTTTATAACGTTGAAATAAAAAATCAATTTCTAATTTAATTTAATTTAAATAAAAATCATATTTTATTTTATATCTTATATTTTACTTATATCTCATTTTGATTTTTGAAATTTCTTCTACGAATTGAAAGCTCTAGCTCCCTCTCTACTGTATCCATACCTATTTTTTACAGACTAAAATGATTGCTAATTATACTCAATATTTCACAATATACCGGGTGACCCAGGGATCTGTAAAAGCCCCATAACTTATTTGTTATTTGAGATATCGACTTCTAGTTTTCTTGAACTGGTACCCACACTTACTCTACATATTTTAAAAATATGTATGTTTTTGTACAGGGTGTCCCAATATACATAACAGAACAAAGTTATGTTTTTTTAAATGGAACACCCTATATTTTATACTTTATTTTCAACCCTCTTGAGAAGCTGATAAAAATAGTATAAGACAGTATGTGTCTATTATGGACGGTTGGTTAGTTATGGGCAAATTTGTGGCAAAAACATGTGCACATTGAAAACATTGCAGAAGCGATCCTAGCAAAGATAGAATCATTATTTATACACTAAAAAATTTCCCACATCATAAAGACTAATACACATCGGCTTTGGTTCTCTTTTATTTGTAGTGCTATACAGGGTGTCAACATACGCAAAACAATGGATAACTATTTTTTTTTAATGGAACACCCTATATAAGTTGCCACCAATCTATGGCATTTTTAATAAGCTTTCCAATGATATAGTTTGTATAACAAAATATTAAGGATTCTTGAGATTTATCAATAAAAACATATTTCCTTTGTCACTTTCTGCTGATTTTTGGATTTTCAGCCAAAACTATGCATTTTCAGGAAAAATTATAAGAGACTAAAGTTGTAGAGCGAAAAATTTTCGATCGATATGGGTTTTTCAACTTTTAAGATAATGCGTGCATTGCCCGCCAGAGCGCGCAAAATCGTGACCGTATATGTATTTTAGCGTTTTCTTTTCAAATTTTTTATTAATAAATTGCACTATACTTTATTTTCCGCTCCCTCTAGCGGAAAAACGGGAAATTATAGGGAAATTAAAATGGCCCATATCGATTGAAAATGTTCCGCTCTACAACTCTTAAGAGAAGAAATTTTTGCCAAAAATGCATAGTTTTTTCTAAAAATGCAAATTGAAAATGTATGTATCAATTTTTGCGTTTTTCAATGTTTTTTTGCATTTTTAGCAAAAACTATGCATTTGGGCAGAAATTGCTTCTTTTAAGAGTTGTAGAGCGGAATATTTTCAATCGATGTAGCTAATTTGAATAATTCTATAATTAGCCGTTTTTCTGCTAGAGGACGTGGAAAATAATGTATAGTGCAATTAATTAACAAAAAATTTGAGAAAAACGCTAAAATGCATATACGGTCACGATTTTGCGCACTCTGGCGGGCAATGCACGCATTATTGAAAAAGTCTAAAGACCTAAATCGATCGAAAATTTTCCGCTCAACAACTTTGGTCTCTTATTATTTTTTCAGAAAATGTATAGTTTTGGCTGAAAATCCAAAAATGAGCAGGAGGTGACAAAAGAAAAATGTTTTTATGGATAAATCTCAAGAATCCTTAATATTTTGTTATACAAATTGTACATCATTGAAAAGCTTATTAAAAATTCCATGCATTAGTGGCAAGATATATAGGGTGTTCCATTTGAAAAAAAATAGTTATCCAATATTTTGGGTATGTTGACACCCTGTATAGCAGTATGAACAAAGAAGAACCAAAGCCCATTTGTATTATTCTTCATGATGTGGAAAATTCTTTAGTGTATAAAAAATGATGCTAGCTTTGCTTGGAGCGCTTCTGCAATTTTTTCAATGTGTCCTGGTTTTTGCCACAAATTTGCCCATAACTAACCAACCGTTCATAATAGACCCATAGTATCTTATACTACCTTTATCAGCTTCTCAAGAGGGTTGAAAATAAAGTATAAAATATAGGGTGTTCCATTTAAAAAAACTTAACTTTGTTATGTTATGTATATTGGGACACCCTGTACAAAAACATACATATTTTTAAAATATGTAGAATAAGTGTGGGTACCAGTTCAAGAAAACTAGAAGTCGATATCTCAAATAGCAAATAAGTTATGGGGCTTGTACAGATCCCTGAGTCACCCGGTATGTTATTAAATTATTTAAAATTTTTACAAATATTGTAGATAACAAAGTAGGGATGGGAATCGAATACGAATAGTATGAATAATTCGAATACTCGAATATTCGAATACGAATAAATCCACAAAAGAATTATTCGAATATTCGAATATTCGAGTATTCGAGTATTCGAGTATTCGAATATTCGAATTATTCAAATATTCGAGTATTCGAATTATTCGAATATTCGAGTATTCGAATTATTCGAATATTCGAGTATTCGAATATTATTCAAATATTATTTGCGGAAGAAATAAGAAGAATTAAATTTATAGGAAATTTAATTCTAAAGATATTTGTATTCTTATCTTTTCTCATCAAAGTGATACTTTTTGAAAAAAAAAAAACAAGAAATACTTAGAGTGTACAAACATTACCGTGTGCCCCAGCAAAAATGATATAGAAATAATTTGTATGAAAATTAGTTCTAAACACATTTGTATTCTAATATTTTTCTCATAAAAGTAATGAAATTTAAAACATTTTCCAAAAACACAAAAAAAACGCCAAGAGCGTACCGACACTACTGCATCTCTTACAAAGAAAATGGACATTTAGAAGAAATTTAATTCTAAACATATGTATTTTATTCTTATGTTTTGCTTATAAAACAAATAATTTTTGAGATATTTGTAAAAAAAAAACAAAAGGAAGTGTACATTTTTCAGACATTACTGTGTGTCCTAGAAAAAATGCTATAAACATAATTTATTGAAAATTTAATTATGAACATTTGTAATCTTAAGATTTTTCGAATATTTCAAACGTTATAACGTTTATTGGCAGTCTACTATTTGAATATTTATTATAATTACCTTCACATTTATTCGTATTCGATTCGCAGCCCCAGTATCATATGATTATCAAAAAATACGTATGCTGGAAATAAATACTCGAACTATTCGAATATTCGAATATATTTGAATATTCGAAATATTCGAATATTCTAACTATTCGAATACTCGAATATATGCGAATATTCGAATTATTCGAATAATTCGAGTATTCGAATACTCGAATACTTGAATACTCGAATATTCGAATAATTCGAGTATTCGAATAATTTCTTAAACGAATATTCGAATACTCAAATCATAAAAATTCCCAGCACTATAACAAAGAAGTAATAGTTATTTATTATACGAATGTGGTGTGTACTTAATTAGTCCTGAAAGAAAAATTTTACCCGTGAGCTCAAAGAGTCAACTAGCTTTATAGCAGTGACGGTTCGCGGTTTTTTCTGGTACGGCCGAGGAATAAGAGGTGGTAATACAGATAGGTACGGTCACGCAGCCAGCCGTCTCTGGAACTGACCCTACCTATCTGTATTACCACCTCTTGTTCCTCGGCCGTACCAGAAAAAACCCCTCGAACCGTCACTGCTTTGTAGTTGATATAGACAATAAGAAACAAAACCCTAATACATTAATACAATTTAAATTTAAGGAGGGAGCGTGATATAAGAAATAGAAACAAGAGTTTAAGGGTGATATCATCATTTACTACGGTGAAAAATACATTGGTAATGTTTTGTCTCCTACATTAAAATATCCTCGATTAGCCCAATCTGAAAATAGAGAATACATGTAAGTTATTGGATACTTACTCTCAAGATAACTCAAGAGAATTATTGTTCCTATTTATTATGAGACAAAATTGATAAGATCATGCAGTCCAACCTATTTATCATATACACATATTTACGAGGGTCATTTTTAAAGTAAGAATCGTTCATTTCTTATTTTTTTTTTATTTCTACAGTAACTACCATCTTTTCGCTATTTTTCGATGAGTTTAATGATCCTCTCGTCGTAGAAGTCGGCCGCCAGTCCATTTAACAGACCCTTAACCGTGCCTTTAGCCCAGCAGTCACAATGTCACAATGTTACAAACAACATATCGGGAAACATGTGGAAAATCTTATGCAGTTCATCAATAGTGAAGCGCCTGTTTTGCCGAATGTGTGCAACAACAGTTGCTTTCAATTCGTCCTTTACCACGATTAGGCAACTCATCATGGATGGATTGTTCTGTAACCATTATCTAAACGAGACCACTTTTGGACTTTTGCATCGTTCATCACATCTTACCAGGGGGTTTTTTCCGCTTTTATTTGGATGCGTCGCAGTGATGAGAACCAAAAAGTTCGTAACACTTGCAAAAATGAATTGTAAAGTCTCAATTTTAAATTTCCCGCTGGCTCGATGTGTGGCCAGATGACTGGCATTTCCAAAAGTTAACATTGAACTGTCCCTCTTTATCCTTAATGCTCTGTGCATCTTACCGATACTCTTGAAAGAGTTGGCACTTGATTTTGCCAGGACGAGTGTTTTTTGCATTAAAAATCAGATTCGCAGCGCGTATTTTGCAATCGGCGGGATAACTAATGGACATGACTCATCTTAAATTACCATAAAATATCGTCTACTCCATTTAAAGACTTGAGACTGACCGACAACATAGTCGAATGTTTGGAGAAGCCATTTCTCAGTAAAAAAAAAACTTCGGGGAAAGCTATGCGCGGACAGAATCCACAAACGGTTCTTACTTTAAAAATGACCCTCGTACTTCTAGTCAAGAAAGCTAACGAATAATTAAAAATTTATTTTGCAATAGTTGGGTCAAAAGATTCTCAAAAATGTTTTGACATTGCCAAATAGTTTTGTAATCAAAATTTGAATATTGTTTTAAACAACTATAACGGTCTTCTTATAATCCAATGATTCAGGAATTAAATAATTCCTTTAAACCGAAATGACCTTGTTATGAGGCTGCCATATGTTAATGATAAGATAACACTATTAGTGTAATAGCTACGGTTCAGGTAACCATTAATTTGAATTTCAAAGTAACACACATATAAAATATATTATATGAGAAATAGACTGTTGTACTTCCTGATATCTATTTTTATTTATTTATTTTCAGGAAGTACAACAGTTTATTTGTCATATTAAATCACCTGATAAATATGGATTACCAACTACAAATAAAAAATATTACCTCTTCTCCGAATTTTTTCGCGCATATTGCCATTTGAACGGCGTTCTCGCATCTATCACCTGTATCTTCAACTAGAAATGAAGCGATGTTTTATGTTTAAAGCAGTTTTTTTTTATTTTAATTACCTTCGGGAAAACATTTTTCAATAACTTGCGTCATTTTCTCGTAAATTGCTTCATCCGCTGCTTTAAATGGCTCAATACTTTTCTTGGCTGCTTCTGCGTCTAATTTCCCATCTGCATCTTGCTGTAAATGAATATAATTGTTACTTGAAATAAAAAGGAAAATAGCCTGAATATGTGAATATTCAACCTGTTCGTCACTGCACAATAAAGTCTTACTAAGGCTATAAACAAATAACTTATTGAAAAAACTACTTCCCTGGCTAATGCCACGCTACATATTGAATGATATAAAAGAAATTTGCATGTTATTACTATACCTCATTTAATAACCAGGCGGACTAAATCAAATCATAGCCGCCGTTTTTACACAGGCCCAAACTGCTCAAAACAATAATGGCCGTTCTTATGATCAGCTGATCTCTCGCCGTTCCTTGTGCCCCACCGGTTACATGCGTTTCGCCTCAGTTTTTAGGTTTTTAGCCAGTTATTTCTTCCATTGATCTTTAAGAACGGATTCCTCTCATTCCGCGATTTTCTCGGAAATAGTTATTTTATTTTTAACTATAGATATACACCCGGATCAAGTTTGGAGTCATTTTCGCCCCATAAGAAACGAAAATGGTTGGATTTTGGAGCATTCACGCTCGAGGAAAAACAATCCAAAATTACCTTATATAAAACTTTAATACAATAGGCTCTAAAACCTACTGCCGTCGTACACAAAATTGTCGATTCATTAGGTAAGTGTGGCGCAAGTTATTGCAATATGGAATCGAATCATAAACATATATTATATTTAGGATTGGCTAGTACGGAGTTTCACAGAATTAGTGAGTGTACGGAGATTGGCGCAGTAACAAGTCCTAAACGTCTTGAAGGACGTCCAGCAACCGAAGATATCTACAATGAAAGCAGCAAAAATTCTGTGTGCGGAAAATCCTTTAAAAATGAAATCGCTACATTAAATTAAATTTTAATTGAATTAAAGAATAGAGATGACCTGCCAAATACGTCCCGTTAAACATTATATACATTCACGAAAGAGAGTTATTTTAAGTAAGTTGTTATGGTATATATTTTTAAATAGCAAATTGATTTAATTTAATAAAATTCTATTTCACGACAATCTAGTATTTATATTTCAAACCTTTTACAGAATTATATATATTTTTAAAATATACCTAATACTTCAATCTACTTTATATATTATGTAAATAAATATATGTACAACTTGAGTTTTTCGGTGTGCCCCTAAATTCTTAAGAGGGTCTCATATTTATTTTGATTATTATTTTAATATTATATACTAAATCACTGACTCTATAATCAAGAAAGTTTCCCTAGAATTAATTTATATGTTGATATAATTGTTGAATGAATGTTATGTATAAACGAATTTGAAATAATTTTATTTTTACCGCCAAAACATGTTTGGTTACTTTTCTGGTGACTTTTTATAGTGTAAATGTGACTTTCGCGTTTAGTCCACCTGGTTATTAAATGAGGTATAGTACTACTAGATTAATAACATTGGTTTAAGTTCGTTTATTTGTACGTTTTTTTTTTTAAGTATGAACAAGGAAAAACTTTCCGGTACACCCTTTATAGTTTGAAATAAAAATACTTTAAACTTGACTTTTCCAATACGTTTGTATTTATTACGTTTCGGCTATTCGTCACGCTTTATCTAACAATAAGTAAATTAAATACCGCCCGAATATCTATTTAATAAATATATTTTTGTCTATTCTATAGTCACAAATTATAAAAATAGTATTAAAACAAATTTAAAAGTGATTTTATTCTATACAGTTTAGATCTACCAACAAGCAAATGCCTCCAGAAATAAACAAATATGATACATGTTGCGCCATCTATTTAAAAGTATACATAACATGGCTTATAGAAGTGAATAACTGTTACTACAGATGGAGCACCGATCTAAATGTGAATAAGACAAATTAAATAAATTATCCCTGGTTGGAATTCCCGTCTATATATAACCTACGCATAGAACGATTAACATACACGGCATTCAATTAAATTTTAGAATTATTAAACAGATAAATCAATGTATACTGGTGGGAAAAAAATGAGACACTTGAAATTCGTGAAATTTCGACCATTTTCAAACCGCCACTACTCGGCGTATTTTCAATCGATTTTAATGAATCTTTGAGGGCAAAAAACTTTGAAGTGCCCCCTTGCGAACTTAAGCGTAACCCCTTCCACCCTCTCTAGCACCCATGTGAAAAAAAAATTGTTTCAGGAAACCATGTCCAACTTTGACGATATGTACGGAGTAAAATTAAATTTTGTCGACTCGATCGACCATAAAGGCATTAAAATTTGACCAATTCGCTATGCAGCACTCAAAGAACGAAGTTCCTACGACGATTTGGCACCAAGTTATGGGTGCTTAAAAAGAAAGTGCATTTTGATGTTTTTCGCATATAACTCAGCGACTTTTCAAACAAATTTGATGATTCTTGCGGGAAAAAATCCCATTTTGGCTCTACTTTAAGGCGGTAAACTCAGATTGGGATGATCCCTGCAACCCCCGAACAAAAAAAAATGAGTTTTTGGGCAAAAAAAGTCGAACTTTGGCAACGTGTACCGAGTTGGAAAGAAATGTGTCGACTGGATCCACCAAACGGGCATTAAAATGTGTTCAATTACCTGTGCAGGATTCAAAAACTAAATTCCTACGACGATTTGGCACAAAGTTATGGGTGTTAGAAAAAGTGCAACGTAGGTTGAATTACAGTTTATACGGAGGGCGGTGGATAGGCCTTATCCTAAGGTGTGAGCCACTGAATTTTGTTTCTGAGTTGAGAGAAACATAGCAGTCATGTTCGACATTAATTCATTTTTTTTAAATCTAATTCAATTGTTGTTAATTTACTAACAAGTTATATTTTTCTTCCAGGTGAGTCCACACACCCACATCATACATTTTTAGAACTGCTGATTACCTCAGAAGAGTAAGTATTCATTTTAATTCAAAAAAAGTTAACAAATGTGGTTGATTTTTCAATTATGTACGTACCAATTAGTAAATTAAGATAATGAGAGAAGTTTTAATGGAGACTCAACCTGATTGATTAAATTTAAATCAAATTGAAAATTTCAACCATTTCAAACGACTCAATAATATGGTTGTTGAAAGCATCAACAAAAACAGCGTTCCTGTTTCAAGTCATATACAAGAATGTTCTTGAGCCCAGTCTCGAGCAGTCTGCATATTCGGTTCGTATGTCCATCTGTAAATCAGATTTGCTGCAAAAAGTTTATATCTAGGTTTGAGCATTCTTGCATAACCACAGAATCGCGCCTGCTTTCTTTATTGTCTAACAAGATATGCGACACACCTCATTTATACGACATCTCTATAATTTAACCTTTTATTCTGATCTGCCAACTGGCGTTTAATTTAAATTGTATATATTTGTATTTTATTTTATTTAACCAAGTTTTTTTACTATGTTGTCTATTGTTGTTTATTATCTTTAGCATAATTTTAGTTTTAAATTTTAACTAACTTATTATTTTATGTCAATTACTATTTTGAAATTTTTATATGTACTAAATGTTTTCTTTTCTCTATTTTTTATTTTTATTAGTCTCATTTTATATCTATGTTTATTTTTAATTATGTATGCTGACATGTGTAAACTTACTGGTACCAACACAAATAAACATCACAGCCAACTCAACTCAACTCAAATTTTGTGGCTCACACGATACAATCTAACCTGTTAAACAGGGTCCGGTGTTTCTACAAATGAACTAATTTTAACATTGTAATTGTAAATATACAATTTCAGTGAAGGTACATCACATATTTCTAACTAGATTAAATTAAATCAATTGTGGGTAAAAATAATAATATTATAATAATGTTCTAATAATATGATTACCTAAAGTTGGTACAAAGAGGAATACATTGTACAATGTGACTTAAGATTATCATTAGATTAGAACCAAATGTTATTAAACTTTGCGAAGATCGAAAAAAACGAATTATTATTATTATTATTATTATTATTAAGATCAAAAAAACTTGTAAATTTGTGAAATTGCGTTGATTTTAAATGAAACTTTTTTAATATTAAAAAAAAAACACAAAATCCTCTACATTTTGAAAATTAAACCATCAAAATAAAAAAAAAAACGCGCTCGTAAGTTAAATAGTTTGTCAAAATCAAAAACTTGATTTTGATGATTTAGAACTTGGAAAATTTCGGATTTCGCAATGTCCATTGTCTCGACATGAATATTTTTAATACAATTAAAAAAACATACTAAATTCTCTGCTTATTAACATTTAAAATAACATAATAAAAAAATGCATTTAACACCGTAGTAATTTTTATAAACTGAAAACGAGAGTTTGTTGACTTTGAAAATTTTGGAGTTTGGCAATTTTCATAGACTCGACATGATTATCTCTTAAGACTTTTTCTAAACACACTAAATTTGCTATATTTTAACATTTAATTCAATAAAATTAAATAACTCGTTTGTAACTTAAGCTATTTTTCCAAATAGAAAACGTGATTTTGTTGACTTGGAACTTGGAAAACAATAGATTTTGGCAACTTTCTGTGAACGATATGTATGTTTCTTTATATTTTTTTGAAACACACTAAATTCACAACATTTTGAAATTTAAATCATCCTAATCAAGTAACACGTTCGGAAGTTAAGCAATTTTTCAAAATTAAAAATGCGATTTTGTTGACTTTCAACTCAAAAAACAACAGATTTTGGCAACTTTTTGTGAACGATATGTATGTTTCTTTATATTTTTTTAAAACACACTAAATTCACAACATTTTGAAATTTAAATCATCCAAATTAAGTAACACGTTCGGAAGTTAAGCAATTTCTAATAGACATATTTATATAAGTTTATGTTTTTTGTATAAAATAATACATTTTAAAATTGATGATCAGAGAATTTTAGGTATGTTTGATTTTAAAATTCCGCATTTGTCGACAAGGAATTGTTATAACTTTGTGTATACTACCACGCGTGTTAATTATTACTTAAATTCACCTGTAATAAGATTATCCCGACTTGGGAACACTTATAATAATAATAATAATAATAATATTTATAATATTAATAATTTAGATATATTTGGCACATCATTCCCTAAATTTAAAAGCGATCTTTTGAAAATTTTAAAATCATTAACTATAGTAGAATAAATTTTTGTTAGTTTTATAATAACATAATCATCATCATCATTGTTATTGTTATTAGTGATAATATGTTTAGTTTTAAATTACACATTATATTGTATATATTTGTAGACCCTTTAATTAGACATAATGTCTGTTGGGTTTTTCTAACAAATAAATATATAAATAAATAAATAAATTTTTAAAAATTAAAAATGCGATTTTGTTGACTTTGAGCTTGGAAAACAACAGATTTTGGCAACTTTCTGTGAATGATATGTATGTTTCTTAATATTTTTTTAAAACACACTAAATTCGCTACATTTTGGAATTTAAATCATCCAAATCAAGTAACACGTTCGGAAGTTAAGCAATTTTTCAAAATTAAAAATGCGATTTTGTTGACTTTGAACTCGGAAAACAACAGATTTTGGCAACTTTCCGTAAACGATATGTATGTTTTTTTAATATTTTTTTAAAACACACTAAATTTTCAACATTTTGGAATTGAAATCATCCAAATCAAGCAACACGCTTGGAAGTTAAGCAATTATTCAAAATAAAAAATGCGATTTTGTTGACTTTGCACTAGGAAAACAACAGATTTTCGCAACTTTCCGTGAACGATATGTATGTTTCTTTATATTTTTTTAAAACACACTAAATTTGCAACATTTTGGAATTGAAATCATCCAAATCAAGCAACACGTTCGGAAGTTAAGCAATTTTTCAAAATTAAAAATGCGATTTTGTTGACTTTGAACTCGGAAAACAACAGATTTTGGCAACTTTCTGTGAATGATACGTATGTTTTTTAATATTTTTTTAAAACACACTCAATTCGCAACATTTTGGAATTTAAATTATCCAAATCAAGTAACACGTTCGGAAGTTAAGCAATTTTTCAAAATTAAAAAAGCGATTTTGTTGACTTTGAACTTGAAAAACAACAGATTTTGGCAACTTTCTGTGAACGATATGTATGTTTCTTAATATTTTTTTATACTTTCAGCATATAAATTATCATTATCAAGAAATGCTTTTAACATCTCAGCAATTTAAAAAAAATGAAATCGCGAATTTGTTGTCTTTGAACTTGGAGGATTTTGACAGTTTTCGTTAATCCATTATTAATATTTCATAGTTCTTTTTAAAATAAAATAGGTTCTTTACATTTTAACAAATAATTTATCATAATCATCAAATACATGTTCAATATCTTAGCAATTCTATAAAATCAAAAATTTCAGATTTTGGCATGAATATTTCTTAATATCTTTTTAAACCCTAATAAATTCTCTTAATTTTAACGCATAAGTCATCATAATCAAGAAACTTTGAACTTTATTTTGAGCTACAAAGTGGGCGATTGGCCCAAAAAGGTTTAGCCGAATGCATTAGCTTTATTCTTTTATATTTTTTTCATACCGTATTAGTGTTCTTTCTTATTGTATTTTCTTACTGTTTTTCATATTATTTTAAGTATAGTTATATTGCTTCAATATAGGCCTAATAAATTAAGTATTAGTATTAATTATTATATTAACATTATTATATGTAATTTCCCAGTAATTGGAAAAATTTCTGTTTGGGAATAAATAAATAAAAATAACATATAAATATCAATAACTGTTATAATGGAAACTGAAATATATTAGGTGTATGGGTTACCTAAGTGTTATGCACTTTTCTGGTTTTATCTCAAAATAATAGTATGCCATCAATGATATCTAACCACCGGAAAGTTTATAGCAATTATAGATCTGTACAAGTCACGTAATTTCACCTTACAATGATGCATCTACCATTCTCTGAAGCATTAAAATCGCCTTTAAATGAGTTTTTTATTTCATTTTAGATTTTATGGGACATTTGTAATTAATTGACAATAATATTAAAGCAATTGAGTAAATTATTTGCAATTTAAAAGTTGTTAATTGTCCGAACTTATAATAGGTACTAGAACATTAAATTTATATGAATGATATTTGATTTTTACAGATAACTACAATAAAATAATGTAAAAGAGAAGGTTAGGTGGAAGAACAGTGAGTGCCTCAAAACTGAACCTCGCCTTTTTCTTGAAAATTGAAAATATGATGTAACTAGGTATAAGCTGTAATGTAAAACAAATTCAAGAAATAAAGTAATTTATTATTATTATTATTATTCAAATATGTTTGTGAAGTTGTGATTTGAGTCTACACAAAAATCCTGGTTGGATACTAACGAGCGTTCAACAAAAATCGAAGACGAAGTTGGCGTTGGAAATCAAAGTCCTGTCTGAACTAAGATCACACGCGCACGCGAAAAGTACTGGTTGTCATCTTGACATGTCAGATGTTAATAACCCCTAATTATGATATCTGACATGTCACCGTTTAACCGCAACCAGTATTTCACGATAATAGTTACAGCAAATTTATGTTAATAATAATTCAATAATTAAACTAAAATGAACAACTTATTAAGAATAAGTTTTTTCAAAATCCCTTTAGTTTTTGAGTAAACTGAGTTTTTGAATTTAAAGTATAATTTTTCCATCTTTCATAATTTTGACGTTTTAAACGTCAGTTTCATCCGAGTTTACACAACGCTCAATATACATTTAAAATATGATTTCAATTAAAAATAAACCATAAAAGCGTAAATATAAATGATACGATCAAGTCGGAGAAAGTAACATGATGGCCATTTTTTAAATATTTTTAAGGAGGAATCTAGTAGCGTACTTAATTTTAAAATAACTCAAAAATTTACCCAGGAACCATAGCCAACTTGCGTTTTTCTTATGAGCGCCATTTTGGATTATCATATATTTTTAGAGCATCTTTTTGTCTAAATTACAATAATAATTTATTTTATACTTTATGTGTAAAATTAAGACCTTTTGTTTTTTTTAAGAGTGCCTTGGAAACAGTTAAGTAAGAATCTTGTAAACAATACATATAATTTAATTACTCGGATAGGTAAATCCGCACCATGCAATAATGTAATTATACAATAATAATTGCTGGAATGAGAAATTACAGCTTATCACTATTTTCCCAATAATAATTTTCCATGCAGTTTCAAACAATTACATCGCATGCGATTATTCCCATACATAATATATGGGGTATTAAATCGTATCCTAGAAAATTGCTTGTTTTGAGCAGAGATATTAAAAATGATTTAAGGATAATTGATAGTTACTATTGTTCGTACACTTCTCAATACGTTACGGTGAAATTTTTCAAGAGAATAATAAAATAATGGGTTATATCGTTCCGGCAGAGGGGTTTTTTATGCAATTTTTGAAAGATCATTTCAATTACCAAGTATTATGCAACTAAATAATTTTTACTTACTTTTACTGCAAATTTTTTAAGCGTTTGGTCGCAAAGTTTGTGGCTTGTACAATTTATAAGGACGAAACTTGTATTTTCTTCGAATTTAAATTCGAGACGCTTTCGATTTTAGTATGTTTATTATACAGGGTGTTTCAAATTCGAGGCTCACCATGGGAATCTCGCTTATTAGAAGAGATAGATGGTATGTTTAAATTCGGCAATTTTGCAGAATTTTATGCTGATTAATAATCCGTTGAAAAAAATTTAAAATAATTTGTTTTCAAGTTATGTTAAAAAAAAAAGAAACTGAAAAAACACCTATAACTTTGTGCCAAATCCTCGTAGGAACTTCGTTTTTTGAGCCCTGTACAGGTAATTGAACACATTTCAATGCCCTTTTGGTGGATCGAGTCGACACATTTTTTCCAACTCGGTACGCGCTGCCAAAGTTGGACCTTTTTTTTGCCCAAAAACGTGTTTTTTCTTTTGATCGGGGGTTGAAGGGTTCGAAAAGGGATCATTAAAATCTGAGTTTTCCCCCCTTAAAGTAGAGCCAAAATGGAATTTTTTCACGAAATAATCATTAAATTTGGTTGAACAGTCACTGAGTTATGTGACACCCATAACTTGGTGCCAAATGTCATTTTTTTCAAAAATTCATAACTTTGCTCCAAATCATCGAAACGACACGAATTTTTAAGGCATTTGAAGGAAATTGATTAAATTTTTCTGCCATTGTGGTAAAATTTCCCGCCGATTTTTTTTGCGCACGGTACAGCTTGTCAAAGTTGGACAATTTTTTACATAAAAAACATTTTTTTTCCATCGCGTTGTTACGGGGGGTGGGTTGGACTTGGGGTCAAAATCAACTACACATTCTTAAAGATAAAACTTTAATCTTTCCCAAACTGAGAGATTAATCGATTTTTGACCAAATTGAACCAAGTTACGACGCGACGGTTTGAAAAATCTAGTTTTTTTGCAATTTTTCGAGTGGCTTTTTTTGACGCCGAGTGTAAATAGAAATTATACTTACAACTCCAAATTTTTGATTAAAACAAGCCATTACACACTTTCCTTCTTTTGTAGTCGGCATGTGTTTTGCGAGAAGTTCAGCTATGTCATCTGAAAATAAAATATAATTTGAAAATATGAATTTACAATTATTTAGATTTAAAACTGTTTACTGATTTTCTAAATATCGACGAGGTGTTTATTAAATTTGAAAGAGTATTTACATTTGTGCCGTTTGTGAGAGTTGGCTGCAAATATTTCACCAATTCTTAATCAACTTGAAAATTGCTCAGCTTTTAAAATAAGTTTCGTTGTTTCAAAGGAGATAATCCGTAAGTGTAAGTATTCAGAGATTTAAAAAATATCTTAAAAACAATACATTTTAAGTGAATTTTAACTTTGCTTTTTTCTTCATTGGTGTAAATTTGTCACTTAGACAATTAATAATTTATTAAGTGTGCGCAAAATTTCATCACAAAATGAGTAAACACTCATTTCCAATTTACAAATTTATTCTTCATATTATTAAAGAAACTTCAAGTTTAAAGTTTCATTTAAAAATCTGTAGTGTATTTTGAGATACAAAAAAAATATACAGTGCGCACCTAAAGTATGGAATATAGTCAGTAAAACCGAAATAAAATATTTTTGGAAAAAATCCTGGAACAAATCGATTTTCTTTTATTAAAATACATATATACAAACATCTTTATTTACAGAAATTTTACAAAAAAAGCAATAATATATAATAAATTTAGTTACATAAGTAAATTTCTGCTTAAATGGCTATAAAATACATATTTTTGCATGAAAGTCGATTTTCAGTCGTCATTTGTTTTTGAGTTATGACGTCCGCCATTTTGTTTTTAAATGGCAACTCCCTATTTTTGTTCTTGATTTTGAGAGATCTTCTCATTGTCGAACTGGAATTATAAAAATATTGCCATCTTACATAAGAAAGTTTTCGAGTAAATGAGAATTGAAGGTGAGAACTTGATATTTAGAGTTTTTGCAAAATAACCTTGTTCCAGCGCTTTTTTTCCAAACAAAAATTATCTTGACCCTCCATATAATACAATATGGTTTCAGCAAGACGGCGCACCCCCGCACTAGGCGCGTTTATTGACAATTGCTTTACGAAATTGATAGGCCAGGACCGATAGAATAGCCCGCGAGAGAGATGAATGCGCAGAATTAGCCTGGAAAATATTCAAAATGTTCAAGAAGAATTTCTAGTTGTTCGTGAAAAAAGAACGCCTATTGCGGGGATGCGCCGTCTTGCTGAAACTATATTGTATTATATGAGAGGTCAAGATCATTGTTGATTGGAAAAATTGTTGTCATTTTGCAAAAATTTTAAATATCAAGTTCTCACCTTTAATTGTCATTTACTCAAAAAATGTCTTATGTAAGATGGCAATATTTTTATACTGCCAGTTCAACAATGAAAAGATCTCTCGAAATCAAGAACAAAAATAGGGGATTGCCATTTAAAAACGTCATAACTCAAAAACAAATGACGACTGAAAATCGATTTTGATGCAAAAATGTGTATTTTTATAAATGAAAATCGACGTGTTCGAGGATTTTTTCTAAAAATATTTGATTTTCATTTTACATACTGACTATATTCCATACTTCAGGCGCGTACTGTATACGAAAGGGACCCCAAAATATGGGTTAAGGCCACTGTGGGCTTTGATAATAAAAGTAATTAATAACTTGACAAAAAACGGTGTGTTATTAAAAAATAATACAAATTTGCAAAACAGTGTTCCGCAAATGCATGATTTTTCCAAATTATATTTTTTTTAAATACGTAGATTTTCGGTCAAGTTGGATAAATGAAAAAGCAAACAAAAATTAAATATTAAGATAAAATAATATACATATTCAATGCATGCCATTGTTTAATAAAGTTTCTAAAAATTGGCAATCTTTAAGTATTTTTAAATTGCTGCTAAACACTTAATTATTATTTTTAAATGTAAACTTGCAGAAATGAAAAAAAATCAAGAAAAAGAATTAATTCCTGCGATACAATAATATAAAAATGTAATCCCAAAACGTAGTTGATTCAAACTCAGTCAAATTAACACTTGAAGGAAGTTAGAGTAAAATTACACAAAATAAAATTGCATTAATTGTTATATACGTTATGAATTGTAAAGTTTTGGTATTCGCAATATTTTTTATAAAAATTACATTCAATTCTTACAAATTAGTGGTACAGTTTACTTTGCAGGCCTGAAAAAAGGGTGATTTTCGGTTTTTTTTTTTGAGATGACTAATAAAGTTTTTAACTTGAATGTTTTTCCCAGAAATGTAATAAGCCTTTAAGTACAAATTGTGATTTTTTTGATAGTTTTATATAAAAATTAATTATGTTGTCACATTGTCTAAGTTGGGATGTCACACGGGTAGCCTCACTGGTTGAAGTTCCTCGGTCCACAAAAATAGTGTAAAATCAAAAAACGACATAACGTGTTAAAGTTTATTACATTTGCCAGTGTTATGTAGCATGGCATTTTAAAATTCGGAAAAACAACAAAATGACGCTTGTTTGTAAAAAATGTTCATTTTTTGGCTTTCTTATGTCTCGTTTTTTTTGTAATATAAAATCAATAACTATTTTTTTCCGATAACCTTGCGGGTATGTTCTTAGAGTATTTGGGAAAAATTCCAGATCGATTGCTTCATCCGTCTGGGCGCAGTCACTTCCACAAATTTAAAAAATGGTGATGTGGCCATCATGTTACTTTCTCCGATGGTATCATCATTTATATTTACATTTTCATGGTTTATTTTCTATTTAAATCATATTTTAAATGTACATCAAGCGTTTTGCAAACTCGCGTGAAACTGACGTTTAAAACGTCAAAATTATAAAAGATGGAAAAATTATACTTTAAATTCAAAAACTCAGTTTACTCAATAATTAAAGAGATTTCGAAAAATACTTATTCCTTATAAGTTGTTCATTTTGGCATTCTCTATAATTATTAACATAAATTTGCTGTATATATTATCGTTTCATAATTATAAACAAAAATGAAAAAAAAAAAATTCTCGAAAACCAATGATTTTATGAAAAATGTTTTGTCTCAAATATGTTCGTAAACACATTACAATCTATGCAACCCACGATGAAGTACATAATTATTATACACGAAATAACCATCTCATTTATCCGTCACTACAACGAATTTCTAAATGTCGTAATGCCGCCAACTACTACGGGCCTAAATTATATAACGAGCTTCCCGCAGAATTAAAATCATGCAGTGAAGTACTTTTCAATAGATCCATGAAAAATTACCTCCATAGGAAGGCTTTCTATAGTATTGATGAATGCCTGACCAACAGATTCCAAGATTTTAAACTGTAATTGTATAATTGTACCCTGTCCGTGTTTTTTAATCGCTTATGTGTTATTTTATAATTTATTGTCACAATTTTATTATTACAGACCAATGTCTTTCAATGTCAATAATTGTATATTAGTCTATGTATGTATTTTTAACTAATTTGACTTATGTAAACCGATTGGTACTGACATGAATAAATTACTATTACTATTACTACTATTCTGTACACATACAGCTTCCAAAAAGTGCAAAATAAAAAAAAAATGTTTTTTGAATCTAACAAAGTAGACGGTACCCTTAATGTTTGCAATAAAATTAAAGACATGAGCGATGCCGGAGATAAAATTCGTCAGGAATTGAAACAGGAAAACCATATTTAAATTAAATTAAATGGAGATGGAAAGTTGCCCGGGTATATTCAATTTCTTTGTAAGTCTGAAAATTTTTGTCTTGCAAAGACCAAGAGCAAATAACTACCTCTCTGGCTAATACCACGCCGGATATTGAAATAATGCAAAAGAAAGGCAGGAAATCTATTGTGGGATAAAAAGGGAGAAGAGAAAAAAATAGAAATCACAAAATGGACAACGAAACGGTAAAAAGCAAGAACCGGAATTAATTGAAGAATATATTTTTTTTTCTTTCTTATTTTCATTTGCAATTTGTCATGGCAAGAACTAAAAGACATAAGTTAGGGCAGAAAGACCGCAGGTCGATAGCCCATTTGGACTCGGGTAAATGCCATATTATCTATTATATTGCTATATATAAAAAGAAACCAAAAACAGTTATGTATGTATGTGTTAAAGAATACAAAAAACTAGAGCTTGGAATATCAGGGGATTACGCGGGAAAACGTGGAACTAGTAAACTAGAATATTAAGTTTCATCCCAGTAAACTCGAGTTTTGGCAATACGTTTAATAACCTCGTCAGGGACAGAAGGACGGACATAACTGAACTTTTCAAAAACACCGCTGGAGTAATTAATTCCAAGATTAATTTGTTCCTGAAGACGTTAACCATGTAATTTTAAATAGGGTTTTAAGAAATTTACTATGTGTTAACTACAAATATTTTTCAATTTAGTTTAATTATAGATTACCGCGTAGTAACAAGCAGATAGCAAGCAATAAATTTCAACTTATAACCTTATTCATTTTCCCAATTTTAATAATAATTACCTTATTTTCTATTTTACTTACCACTACTAGCGTTTTCCTTCACTGCACATTCAGCACCGGCTTCTTGGATAACTGCCATTGCCTTTTCTTTGAACTCCGCGTCCAGCTAAAATATTTCACATGCTAAACTCTAATTTATTTGTTTTAAGGTAACTTTAAATGAAACAACTTTCGACAATTTAGTTGTTTCTTTTAAAATTACCTGATTGTAACGGTCGCAACCATCTTATTTATATTTGATTTAAGAAAACTTACCGCTCCATATGCAGTAGCAATAACTAGCACAAATACAATGAATAATTTCATCTTGTCAAGTGAGGATGTGAACCGTCGTAGATTACTGATGCAGGTCGATTTTCATACACTCCTTTTATACATATCATTTCGAGGACGAATACATATATTCAGTACTTCAAACCGTAGGCTAATTTCCCCCCATCAAATTAAGGAGGGGAACAAAACGAATCGAGTGCATCATCTAATTATATGATTTCGTCGATTTTGTAATGTCGAATAATTAGAAGCTTTCGGAGCTGCAGCGCCACGAATTATGTCTAAGTAATTTCGTGTCGTTTATTTTAAAGATCTATAAAATAAACGACACGAAATTAATTAGATATAATTCGCAAATGAGAACATCTACAGTGCGAATTTTTAATCTCGCAATGTACTCATTTGCGTGTAGAAGGGTGTTGCCAAAAAATGGAACAACTATAATGCAATTTGAAATTGATAGGTGCTTTTTTTACACAGTGGTTATATGTTCATGAATTCTGTTTAATTTTGAAATTATTTTGCATGAGTGTAAACAAACTTACTTGTGGCTTTGATAATTTACTAAATTTGGAGAATTTCAAATCTGTTATTTAAATATATTTTTCTACTTTGGGGATTAATAATCGACTTATTGTTATATCAAAAACAATAAAACAATGAGATTTTTTATTTTACAGTTTTTCATTATTTTACTATTTTTTTGCGAAATTTTTGTTGTCGCGATTGGCAGTACTTAAACGTGACAGGTGTCGACATAGAAATGTAAAATTGCCCTTTACGATAATTCATAGGATAATTGGAACCTTTCAATGCGTTACATACTGAAAATCATTGACTTTTTTGAAAATTTTATTTGGCTCGTCAAGCTGCACATCTTTGCCCATTTAACCGCCTCTCTATCTTATATTCACCCTGTATAATATGTATCTGCGTAAAATGAAGCGTACCATTTTCAATTATCTTATAAATTGTTTTAACGTAAATTTAATAATAGCAATAAATTTACTGATTTAAATAGCAGTTTGATAAGTATTTAATTTATTTACTTGCTCAATATTTACCAACCAATATATCATTCTAATGAGGAACACTAATTAATGTTAATACGTACATGACAATATTCCTATTTTATAGTCGTGGCGTGTTTCCTATTAGAATTATATATTGTAATTGATACAATAAATAAATGCTATTGAATAAGTAAGTTTTAAGAAACAGTATGGTCCAAAAAATATATTTCATTACTGCAATATTGTTGGCAAAACAATGTAACGCAATAATACCGCAGACAATAAATGAAATTGTATCAAAATCTCACGACCATAATGACATCTTATATATTTACGAAACACAAGTTAATGATGAAGTTGTGTTGAGTGTAAAGCAAGGCATTACGCTTTACAAATTTGAAAATTTACCAAAAATGTCTGCTCAACTCCGCCCGTATGATTTATACATAATTGAATTAGAACATAACCTATTGCAACAATTATTGGAAAAATTCTACACTAGTTTACAATTAGGATTCGAGAGCTACGTTATGATAATAAATGAAAATAGTAATCATTTCCAAATCGAAGCAATATTTCGTCTGTGCTGGAAATATTACATGATACATATTGTCCTAATTTCTAATACAAATAAAGTTTATAGTTACAACCCCATCTCTGAAGAACACTGCGATTACAGAAAACCTACGTTATTGAAGAATCTTGGAATTTTTAAAAGAATTGACTACAATTTACATAATTGTAAAATTCGGCTTTATTTATTACCTACGCATCCTTATGTAAGTCAAGACACTTATGAAGAAAACACTGGATTTGTAGCCGATATTTTTCGAATAATCGCAGAAATGTTAAAATTCAAGATAATTCACTTGGAGCACCCGCATAAATCTTCATCAATACAGCTAAGGAATGGGACTCACATTAATATGCAAACCAAACTTAGTAATGGAAGTTATATAGGACTATTTAAAAAAATGTTGGAGAAGGAAGGAGATATTATTCTTGGAGCGACCCCTTTAAATGAACCCGTTTTGGAATTTGATTATTCATTTCCAATTAGTTTCGTATCTCTAAGTTTCTTCGTACCTATAGCTGAAAAGACTGAACAGTGGAAGAATATATTTAAAGTTTTCCACGTTTACGTCTGGTATCTAATACTTATCACTATATTGGTAGCGATTCTAGTCTGGCACTATGGCGCAAAATCCGAAAAAAAGAATAGCCTAGCAAGTTCCACGATATTTATCATAAACACCCTTTTATCGAGTAACAGCTGGAAACCGAAGACTAAATCCGTCAGATTTATTTATTTGAATTGGGTAGTATTTGCTTTCATGATTATTAGTTTCTACCAATCCCTGTTAATATCGTCAATGTTTAAACCAAGCTACGACAAACAAATTTCCTCATTAGAGGACCTATACGCATCAGAATTACCAGTACTTGGTTTAAAGATAGTCGAGGATTTAATGACATCTTCAGGAAATACCCAACTCAGAAAACTTCGTTCCAAGTTGGTAAACACACATGCCCTAAATGAAGAAGTTTGGTTAAGATTCTTGGATGAAAAATCGACCAGTATAGTTTGCAGTTCCATGACTGGAGGTGCTGCAATGGCGGAATTAGAAAGAAAGGATGCATTTAATATTAATACTAGCTTTCACATATTAATGACATTATATGCAACTAAGGGATCACCGTATATTTCAAAAATTAATGAAGCTATTCTTAGGTTGTACGAATACGGTTTCTTTAAGAAATGGTCACCAAAACCGTTTGTTAATACAAAACAGACAGAAGAAACTAAGTTTCGGGATATTGATTTAGATCATTTGTTTGGTGTTTTTATTATTTACGCGACTGGTGTGTTATCTTCTTCTTTACTGTTTTTGGGTGAAATAATTATTCATGAATATAAAGTTTCCATTTAAATCAGAATTATAACACTTGTCTATTTTTTTCTTTTAATTAGTCCAGTCACATTAGACGAAAAATGAGGCTTAGATGGAAAATGAATATACATTCCCGGTTTATTTTCAGGGGTGTAGGGGGATTGAGAATAGCATATTTTAAAGTTGTATAATTTTACGTGGAGGTTTCTTTTTGAGAGCTTAAAAAATAAAAACATCGGTTTTTGATATAACTCGCCCCCCGCTAATGCTACATTAAGCTCATTTTGTAGCTCTTATTAAGCCCTACATTATTTATTTATGATACTCTGATCTACGATCGATATTTTTTTAGTTATAGAACAAAGAAAATAAAATAAAAAACAGTACATCGTGTTTTTGCTTTGTTCTCATTTCTCGTAATAGTTATAGAAATTCCGCCAGTTACAACAATTGTAGGACTCAAAAATATCTATAATTTGAGATGTAACTTGTTCATATCTCTTAAAAATTGAGCCGATAAGAGCCTCTCAAAATCGTATCCAGAATAGACCTGCGCGTGGTTATGCTTCTTTTTTCTTTTCTAGCAATTGCTGCTATCGAATAAATCTAATTGTAAGACAAAACTCATTGGGTACAAGTGGAAGCAAGAGGGGGCCGCCCCACTCCCGGAAATTTATTAATTTATTAAATTAAAGTAATATTTTTTGTATGCTAAACCTAAACTTGTATGTAGTCGGTAAATGTATACTTTAACAATCACATCAAAATGAAAAATTATAACAAAAAGTGCGTTCCGCGTTGTTTTGAATCCGAAAAAGTTGGCGTTAACATTTTGAGCAACTTAATTATGTTTTTTATTGGTGTTCGAAAAATTAAAACGTTCATTTTCAAAAATTCATAACTCACCCAAAAAAGGACACATTTTCAAAAATTTTAATTAATTTTAAAGGTAGACATCTTGTGAATATATTAAACATTTTAAGCAATGTAATCATATAGGTATTTATTTATTTTTTATTTTTTTTTACCGAAGTGTTCGACAAATTAGAACATTAATTTTTAAAAATTCATAACTCACACAAAAAGTGATACATTTTCAAAAATTTTAATTAATTTTAAATCTTATATATCTTATGAATATATTAAACAATTTTAGCAATGTAGTCATATAGGTATTTATTTTTTTAAATTTTTTTACCGAAGTGTTCGACAAATTAAAACCTTAATTTTTAAAAATTCATAACTCACGCAAAAAGTGATACATTTTCAAAAATTTTAATTAATTTTAAAGGTAGTAATCTTGTGAATATATTAAACATTTTGAGCAATGTAATCATATAGGTATTTATTTATTTTTTTATTTTTTTTACCGATGTGTTCGACAAATTAAAACGTTAATTTTCAAAAATTCATAATTCACACAAAAAGTGACACATTTTCAAAAACTGTAATTAATGCTAAAGGTAGATATCTTGTGAATATATTAAACATTTTGAGCAATGTAATCATATAGGTATTTATTTATTTTTTTTATTTTTTTTACCGATGTGTTCGACAAATTGAAACGTTAATTTTCAAAAATTCATAATTCACGCAAAAGTGACACATTTTCAAAAATTTTAATTAATTTTAAAGGTATATATCTTGTGAATATATTAAACAATTTGAGCAATGTAGTCATATGGGTATATATTTTTTTAAATTTTTTTTACCGAAGTGTTCGACAAATTATAACGTTAATTTTCAAAAATTCATAACTCACACAAAAAGTGATAAATTTTCAAAAATTTTAATGAATTTTAAAGGTATATACCGGGTGTGGCACTTAAGACGCCTCGGACCATAGCTCCTTTACGATAAAAGCTATCGAAAAAAATCTAAGAACAAAGTGGTGCATAGTTACCGTCGCTATGTTTTAAAAATATTTCTAATCATCAGTGGCGTGCCGTACTCCAGTGGCGTACCAAACTTATGTTTTTTTAAATGGAATGCCCTATTTTTTATTGCATATTTGGAAAGTGCTCGACGAGTACTTATTTTTTTATCTAACATGTTATACCCTTCACTTTAGCGGTTTCGCTGTTATAACCCCTTCTTTCAAAATTGCGCCCCATTTTTGAGATTTTTTTATAGAGAAACTAATTGACGCCGGCGCCTAAATTTTGAATTGAGGTACAGGTTAAGACCTCGTATACCTTCACATAATTTTTTTTCGGGTAATTTATGGCAAAAAAATAATTTTTGATTGATCTTCGCATGTTGTCATTTTTTCCGAAAATTTCAAATGGCACCCCCCTAAAAAAATTACGGCGTTGTACAGCCAAAACTCTAAATTTTTCATTGGTGTAAAAAAAAATACACATTGCATAACAAAATTTCGGAGAAAAAAGGAATTTCATCGCAAATGTCGGGAAACGTTTTCCGTTCCCAAGTGTGCCATGAGAAAACAAAAGATTGTTTTCTCATGGCACACTTGGGAACGGAAAACGTTTCCCGACATTTGCGATGAAATTCCTTTTTTCTCCGAAATTTTGTTATGCAATGTGTAATTTTTTTTACACCAATGAAAAATTTAGAGTTTTGGCTGTACAACGCCGTAATTTTTTTAGGGGGGTGCCATTTGAAATTTTCGGAAAAAATGACAACATATCTTGTGAATATATTAAACAATTTTAGCAATGTAGTCATATAGGTATTTATTTTTTTAAATTTTTTTTACCGAAGTGTTCGACAAATTAAAACCTTAATTTTTAAAAATTCATAACTCACGCAAAAAGTGATACATTTTCAAGTGTTTTAATTAATTTTAAATATTTGTATATTCTTGTGAATATATTAAACAATTTTAGCAATGTAGTCATATAGGTATTTATTTTTTTAAATTTTTTTACCGAAATTAAAACGTTAATTTTCAAAAATTAAAATCTCAGCGAAAAATTGACATATTTTCAAAAATTTTAATTAATCTTAAAAGTAAATCCCCCTGGGTCGGGAAGGAGGGTAATTTTGAAATCTTAAATCGGAACCCCTATTTTTTATTGCAGATTTGGATTCAATGCTAAAAAATAATAGGTATTTATCCGAAAAAAAACAGATGGCGCTATATTCGGTAAAAACATTTATTAAATTATATTTATTTCTCGCATCAAATGATAGATTACGACATTTTTTACGTAGTCATCTCTTAAGTAAAGCGTTGATTAAAGTCATTCATAATTTTATGTCAGAAATAAGCAAAAAAAAATTCTTTGTAAAAAAAATCGTAGAAACGAATAAAAATCAATTTGATTATCAAATTCCATTATATTCTTTTCTTTGTGGTAATGTATGAATGTTTATAACGCCAAACAGGATTTTTTTAATTAAAACAATATTTTTTAATTGCTAATCGAAAGAAAAAAAATTCGAATAAAAACGTAATATATTTTAGAGTAGAAGCTAAATCTGCAATATAAAATAGGGGTACCTATTTAAGATTTCAAAGTTACCCCCCATCCCGCCCCGGGGGGAGGGGTGGTGGTTTAAATTTGACACCACATAATAGAGCTTAAAAAAAAATTGGACGTATTTTTTTGTATGTGAATCCGATTTGTATTTCGGGAGATATTTGGGGTGTACGGGTGGTCTGAAACACCCGGTATATATTTTGTTTTAATTTTTCACTCGAGTATTACACAATTCGAAAACTAAAATTTTCAAAAATTCACAACTTTCGAAATAATCGGTGGATTTTCAAAAACTCTATTTAGTTTGATAAAACGATGATTTGCAAATCTAATTTATTTTTTGTAGAATTTCGTCGACACGTTTTATATTTTCTTTTATTTTTTTGCTTGAGTATTACACAATTCGAAAATGAAAATTCACAACTTGCGAAATAATCGGTGGATTTTCAAAAACTCCATTTCATCTGATAAAACCATGATTTGTAAATCGAATTTAATTTTTGTAGAATTTAGTCGACACGCTTTATATATATATTTAAAACAAAAAAATTTGATGGAGTATTACACAATTCGAGAACTAAAATTTTCAAAAATTCACAACTCGTGAAATAATCGGTGGATTTTCAAAAAATTCACTTAATTTGATAAAACGATGGTTTCCAAATCTAATTTAATTTTTGTAGAATTTAGTCGACACGTTTTATATATTTTTTTAATTTTTTCACTCGAGCGTTACATAATTGTAAAACGATAATTTGCAAATTTAATTTGTAAGAATTTTGTAAACATGTTTTATATACATATTTTTTTTAATTTTTCACAATTCGAAAACTAAATTTTTCAAAAATTCACAACTTTCGAAATAATCGGTGGATTTTCAAAAACTCCATATCATCTGATAAAATCATGATTTGCAAATATGATTTAATTTTTGTAGAATTAGGTAGACACGATTTTTATTTTTTTTAATTTTTAACTCGAGTATTACACAATTCGAGATCTAAAATTTTCAAAAATTCACAGTTCGCGAAATAATTGGTGAATTTTCAAAATCTCCATTTAGTTTTATAAAACGATGATTTGCAAATCTAATTTAATTTTTGTAGAATTTAGTCGACATGTTTTATATATTTTTTAATTTTTTTTACTCGAGTATTACACAATTCGAAAACTAAAATTTTCAAAAATTCACAACTTTCGAAATAATTGGTGTATTTTCAAAAACTCAATTTAGTTTGATAAAACGATGATTTGCAAATATGATTTAATTTTTGTAGAATTTAGTCGATACGTTTCATGTTTTCTTTTATTTTTTCATTCGAGCATTACACAATTCGAAAATGAAAATTCACAACCCGCGAAATAATCGGTGGATTTTCAAAAACTCCGTTTTATCTGATAAAACCATGATTTGCAAATCTAATTTAATTTTTGTAGAATTTAGTCGACACGCTTTATATATTTTTTTAATTTTTTTTACTCGAGTATTACACAATTGTAAAACTAAAATTTTCAAAAATTCACAACTCGCGAAATAATTGGTGGATTTTAAAAAACTGCACCTAATTTGATAAAACTATTAATTTGCAAATCTAATTTGTAAGAATTTTGTGAACATGTTTTATATATATATTTTTTTTTAATTTTTCACAATTCGAAAACTAAAATTTTCAAAAATTCAAAACTATCGAAATAATTGGTGAATTTTCAAAAACTCTATTTAGTTTGATGAAACGATGATTTGAAAATATGATTTAATTTTTGTAGAATTTAGTAGACACGATTTATATTTTTTTTTAATTTTTAACTCGAGTATTACACAATTCGAGATCTAAAATTTTCAAAAATTCACAGTTCGCGAAATAATTGGTGAATTTTCAAAATCTCCATTCAGTTTGATAAAACGATGATTTGCAAATCTAATTTAATTTTTGTAGAAATTCGTCGACACGTTTTATATATTTTTCTTATTTTTTTGCTTAAGTATTGCCCAGTTCGAAAACTAAAATTTTCAAAAATTTAATACTCACGAAATAATAGGTGAATTTTCAAAATCTCCATTTAGTTTGATAAAACGATGATTTGCAAATCTAATTTAATTTTTGTAGAATTTAGTAGACACGATTATATATTTTTTAATTTTTAACTCGAGTATTACACAATTCGAGATCTAAAATTTTAAAAAATTCATAATTTGCGAAATAATTCGTGAATTTTCAAAATCTCCATTTATTTTGACAAAACAATAATTTTCAAATCTAATTTAATTTTTGTAGAATTTCGTCGACACGTTTTATATTTTCTTTTATTTTTTTGCTTGAGTATTACACAATGCGAAAATTCGCAACTCGTGGATTTTCAAAAACTGTACTTAATTTCAGTGACGGCTTGTGGAACATGTTGGTGGTAGAGCCACCTATACAATACACCCCCCAACCCCTTTTTGAAGAAAGAAAGGACGATTCATCTTCCTAGACTAGTAACTGGCGAAAAAGTGTTTTAAGAATTAATTAAAAATTCTTGCTGAACTTGTGCCATGGCTCCTTGGCTCTATATCACGAGCCGCCCCTGGATGCATTAAATACAATTAATTTTTTTTTTTAATTTATATTTATTTATATTTCTTCTTTATTAAATTTAAAATAAATAATTTAATAAACTGCAGCTAATTAAACGATTTAGTAGTAGTTTCAATAAGTTATTTGTTTATAGTCTTAGTAAGACTTAATTTTGCTTGCAGAGTTACGAACAGGTTGAATATTTATATATTCAGGCTATATTTCGTTTTTTTGAATTTATTTAAACGATTTATGTTTAATATTTTCTATTCAAATAAATATTGTTTTTGTATTTTGTTAATTAGTTTACGTGGGTAAACTTTTTTATGTTTAACTGATTAGATCGCAGGATAGGGAAAACCCACCACCCAACCCTTCAATTTTTATTTAACCTAAAAACAGTGTTTATGTATTTCTTGTTGATTGACTCTCATTACAATTATACCTACAGAAAACTGGAAACAGGGATTGTTGGTTAAATAAACGAAGAAATTAAGAGCGGTGGGTGGTCCCCATCTCACCTATCTAGACGGTACTTTTATTGATGTAAAGTAAACGACTAACAAAATAATGAAATGTCATTTTTTGTTATTGCAAATTGGTTTACGTGAGAAAAATTTGTTTTGTATTCAGCTGTTTGGATTGTAGGATAGGGCCCACCCACCACCCACCGTATCAAACTTACTTTAACCTAGAAATGTTGTTTATATATGCGTTGTTGTTATATAACTTGTGTTTCAGTTATTTTAACAGAAAAACCAAGCACATGGTTTGTCGGTTAGGTAAACGTGGAAACGAAGGGTGGTGGGTGGTCCCTATCCCGTCATCCAAGCGCTAGAACATAAACAAGGGTTTTACAGAGGCAAAGGAGAGGCAAGGGGGGTAAATTTATGAGTTTATTAAATGAAAGTAATTTTAGAGCAAAATGAAATATCCGCCATTATGATTTCATGGCAAACCTTTGTTTTTAATTCAAAATAATTTTAAAGGTTTTTTGAAATATCTCGGTAAATACTCTGCAGAAACCATTGAGCTTAAAAAGTTTTAAAAATAATGTCAGAAGACCGATGCTGTCAAATAATTAGGGGAGCCAATATTAACACATTTCAAATCAATTTATCAATCCCATTAAAATTAAAAATTATAACAAAAATTACTTTCCGCATTGTGTTCGATGAACGCGAAAATAGTATAATGATAATAACAGTGCGATCGAATAAAATTAGTCAAAAAAATACATACGTCTTTTTCTAAAATTATTAGCTGACGTATATTGACATTTTCAAATTTATGAACGAAGAAAATACATGCAGCTTTTTATTCATGACCTACTTTGACTAATTTTTTATTCGATCTCGGGAGTTTTGCGTCGTTTTTTTGTGAAGATTTACCTCTAAATATAATAATTATAGTATTGATGTAAGCGCAATGAACGGTATTAAATAATATTTAGTCTTATGATGGGGTGGAACCCTAGACACGAAACGAAATATATATTCAATATAATTATATTAAATATATATTCAATATAATTATTATTACTGCTTAAAAAATACGGGGAAAATATTTCCTAGCGGTTTTATAGTAATAATACTGTAGGCAGCAAATCTAATTTCTTTATATTTTACACTCCGCCATTTATTGAAATGCGAGTCCCAAGCGGATGAATCACCGGTCCGAATAGTGCACAGTTGGCAACCCTAGTGTTTGCGTGCGCGAACGGTTACCCGTAAAAAGCACACACGAATAGCGGTTGAACACGTGCGCGCACGCACAGTGGCCGCACAGCCGTCGTTTGTCGGTCGTGTGATGCAGCGTTCAGTGTAGACGTCCATTTTGAGCTGTTTGGATATTTAGAATACGTCCCGTTTCAACGATGGAATGGAGCACTGAATTATCCCTGAAATTAATAGACGAATACAAAAACTGTTCCATCCTATGGAATACCAAACACCCGTTCTACTTTTCAAGGAATGACAAGCTCAACGCTTGGAATAGGATATCGGAAAATTTAAATATCAGCGTGCCCGATGCGAAGCAAAAGATTAACAGTTTACTCGGCTCCTTGCGCAGGGAAAAGGCTAAAGGCAGGATACGGATTGGAAAAGGAAGTGGTAAATATACTAATATTAGTTTTATTAGAAGAAATCAGTGGCTCGATATTTTCTAAAGTAGTGCATTCCGAGCGGTTGTTATGGAGGTGTGTGAACACCTCTCTCTCTCTCTCTCTCTCTCACTCTCTTAGCTTCCTATACGAAAGTTTACAAGCTACCACTGGCTGGCACCGCACTACTTTTTAAAATCGATACTAACGATCCCCTGACTACTTTGCAGGTGCGAAGGAAGTGTATGCATCGAAATGGTTTGCATTCAAACAGATGTCATTTTTATTGGACAGACGCGAGCCAGGAAAAGTTTACACAGAGGTTAGTAAGTAGGCATAGACCAGTGACGGTTCGCGGGTTTTTT
This sequence comes from Ocypus olens, assembly GCA_910593695.2. Classification (NCBI taxonomy): domain Eukaryota; kingdom Metazoa; phylum Arthropoda; class Insecta; order Coleoptera; family Staphylinidae; genus Ocypus; species Ocypus olens. The sequence goes on from OU343054.1 coordinate 974,462, forward strand.
TTCTGGTACGGCCGAGGAACAAGAGGTGGTAATACAGATAGGTGCGGTCACTGCAACTGACCCTACCTATCTGTATTACCACCTCTTGTTCCTCGGCCGTACCAGAAAAAACCCCGCGAACCGTCACTGGCATAGACATATAGTTGTATTGGCTTTCTTTGATTCTTTGATTGATATAACCGCGAGCAAGTTTACTGCTGGGTATTGCCTTTTCCGAAAATTTAACGCTAAACAAATCACGTACACTTAAATACTAACTTCGCCCTTTGTTCTGTATTGTTCTGGACAATAATGACGATTATTATTATTATTATAAATACTATTTAATAAATAATAAATACTATTCTTGTGTAGAAAACTCGCCCGGTTGTAAATCGTAATGTGACAGTAACTGTCACTTTTTACAACAAAATGAAATATCCGCCATTATGATATCATGGCAAACCTTTGTTTTTAATTCAAAATAATTGTAAAGTTTTTTGCAATTATCAGCTATAATGTCCCAAGGGCACTGATAATTTCGCGATAATTTTGACTAAACCCCGAAAGTGTGTTGCTTAGTAATTGCCCGACGCCGTCAGGCGGAGGGCAATTACTTAAAGCAACACACTTGAGGGAACTAGTCAAAATTATCTCGAATTTATCATTGCCCGAGGTACATTCGGTAAGATAAGTTCTTGAATTATGTACAAAACTTGAAGCTATTTATTAAAAGTACAATTTTAAATTCGTATTTTCTTACCTCACAAAAATGCTGGAACAGTTTCCATACGTATTTTTTACTTTTGACCGTGTTTTTTGGTGCTGTAATTAAATTATTAATTGCTTCATCGCATTCTGTCCCGAAGCGTGATTCAGACATGTTTATACGTTGACACATCGATCGTAATTTTTTATTCAAGGGTATCTATGAATATGATATAATCTGAACATCGACACCGACAGCGGGGGTCTTATCAGCCTAAGTTTAACAAATCGCCCTGACGCGCGGGGTCTTACCGTTTCTCAGTGACATTGACGTTCTAAGTTTCTGTAGCGTGCGGCGTTCGACAAAAATGGACGAATCTGATTGGTTGTTTACTTATGAAAGAACTTATCACGGTAAATCCTCGGCGGAAACTATTGGATAAGTTACCAAATAATTCAGCTGAATATGCTTAAAAAATAATGCACGAAGACCGATACTATCGAATAGTTTAAGGGAGCAAATATTTGCAATTACAAACCCCTGTACATTGTTAAATTAAGCACTATGAATCAGGCGCCGATAGGACCAGGAGACCGGGAATTTTCCCGGATTGCTTTCAATATTATTTAGAAAAAATGGTGATGTGGCCATCATGTAACTTTCTTCGACTTGATGGTATCATTTACATTTACGCTTTCATGGTTTATTTTTAATTGAAATCATATTTTAAATGTACATCGAACGTTGTGTAAACTCGGATTAAAATGACGTTTAAAACGTCAAAATTATGAAACATGGAAAAATTATCCTGCAAATTCAAAAATTCAGTTTACTCAAAAACTAAAAGGATTTTGAAAAAAACTTATTCTTTATAAGTTGTTCATTATAGCATTATCTACAATTATTAGAAGTAGTAATACAATTTATTGAAACTCAGTTTACAAAAGAGCTACAAATGGCCATTGACCGAAGTCTTTTAGCCTTTTTGATACAATTCTGGCTTGTAACATCTTAGTGAATCTTAAATTAAATTAATGAAATGGTCTTAAAATTAGTGTAAACATAGATTCTGATTAATTTAAATTTAACAATCTTTGATGAAATGTGAACAAAATATATATATACATATGTACTAACATTCACTTAAAAATATATAGCAGATTATACATTGTTTAATGTCTACAATTATTATTAACATAAATTTGCTGTAACTATTATCGTTTTATAATTATAAACCTTAATTTAAAAAAAATAATAAATGTTTTTCTCGAATAAAAATGTTTTCAAGCAAAAGATGTTCATTTCTTGGTTGTCTTCAAAGTTTGTTTAAATGTTTCTGTGATATTTTTCATATTTAAGAAAATATTGGCAAAAAACAAAAAACAGTTAAGGTAAACGCCCACTTCCGGTGGACGAAATTTTACCAAAAGCTTTTCGGTTCTTCGGATTATCAAATAAGACGTATGTTTAAAGTTTGATATCAATTGCTCTATTAGTTTTTGAGACACAGCGCGCACAGACACACACATACACAGACAGACACACACACACACACAGACACACACACAGACACACACACAGGCACAGACACAATTTTTTTTAAGAAATTGTTGAAATGGCATCTAAGGACCCCAAAACGGATATTTCTGTAAAAAAAATTTTGAAAAAAAAATCACGATCACAATACTTTCTCGTACTTCGTAACGGAGAAAGTAAAAATTTTCTGAAATTTTTGAAATAGCATCAAGGGACCCGAAAGCGGATATTTCCGCAAATTTTTATTTTTTATTTTCACGATCACAATACTTTCTTGTACTTCGTAACGGAGAAAGTAAAAATATAGTTTTGTTTAAGGGCTCGAAGGTAAGAACTTTTCCGGGGCGGGAAAATGTTGCTAGTCCCGCCTGCTATGAATTTATAATAATATGACAATGTTTAACAGTCGTACGCATTGTGTAGTTAATTAATCTTTACTAATTAGTGACTAATATTTATTGTTAGGTTAGCCAGTGGTGAATCCTGAGGGTTTCTAAGGGAGGGGCAGTTGAAACAAATATAATACAATTTAATGAAAAATTAAATGACACAAAATTAGCATGTATTTTTGTAATACCACCACCGACATTTTTATAGTTCAGGACACTTTTAAAGTACCTATCAGCGGCGGCTCGTGGATGTTCGGCGGTGAGACAACGGAAGAAAATTTGACCGAAAAAGCAACGGAATATTTGTTTCCTCTAGTGCAGCACGAGTGGCATTTTTGCCTTTGCCTCACCTGCGGAAATCCACGAGCCGCTGGTATCTATTGACTTCCCCCAAGTAACTTTAATGTAATAATTGTGAAAGAATTGAGTGTTTTATTTGCACTAAATGGAGAGTTTAATTTATACTGTATATAGCAATTTAAAAGTGTTATTATGAATAAAGTTAAGGAATTATTACGTTCTTAAATTAATTCGCATGCGATTTGATTATAGGCAACCTAATGTACAAAAAACCTACAACACAGGGTGACTTCAAATAGGTGACCTCGTGCCGCTTCATACATATGGGTATGTGCCGCCATATACACACTAGCGTCTAAGTAGATATGTGTGAACAATAAGTTGCCTAACTTAAAGTATGGTCAATAAATATCCAATTCATACGATAAGGTATTAAAATGAACCCTTTATAATGTAGCAAATAAATTATACTCTATTCAAATATAATTCCTATTTTTCTTGAATAACTTTCTCACTTATCACTTGGTGAAACATTTTGAAAATAATAAAAGGTAAATAAAAAATTAACACTTGGTTTGTTTCACAAATTTTTTGTTTATTTACTCGACTAGTTTCGCTTGTTGCAGCATTTTTAAAAGCGAATTATAAAAGAAACCAACAAATAATAATAAGGGGTAATAGGGATTTTAATATTGGGGAAGACCAAATCTCCTCGTTGTCATTGATGAGATGTTTTCCCCATTTTATAACTTTGTTTATTTCTAGGCCCTCTCTAAGATTTAAATTATGGCCCTTATTACCAGAATATGAAATCTTAAAATTATTTACATCTATAAAATTATTGTTATTCAAGATTTGATCTCAAGAACGCCACAAAATAACGTAAATATAACAGATGGTATGTACAGTGATATCAAATTGTACCCTAGAGTCGTAAATCTTACACTTATCTCTTACCGAGTTACCGAGATATGAATGCGAATGCATCGAATTTGTAAGTCTCGGTGATGACATTTTAACCACTTATTATAACAAAATGAAATAATGCTCTTTGAAAATATTTAAAGACCCATTCAAAAACAAGAATGCCACTCTCAGGCCTGAAACTTTTAGGGAAATAGTATACTAAAACAATACATCTATATAAGTATTAGGGTTCTCTGTTCCTAATCTCAATAGTTTTCTTGTTTTTGGCGATTTTCATATCAATAATTATTATTATAATCTGACAGATAATTGGATTCTACGTGATAATAGGTTACTAAATACAGGGTGTGCTATTTGAAAAAACGAAGTTATTCAACTTTATAAGTTAAGATTTTCTACCACGTTTTTCTATCACCCTGTATATTTTTTTTATACTAAATCAGGGTTGGCGCTGTAGTTCGAACCTTCAACCAAACAATAGAAATGATTGTAATGATTCAACGTCAATCACTGAGGCAAATATAAAATTTCACCCAGACCACGCATTTCAACAAATCTTTAAATATTTCGAAAACGGTAAACGATAGGTATAGGGAATTTTGAAGTAACTCACCTTTATTCGTTCCCTAGAATTCAAAAATAACAAAAATACAGGGTGTTCCATTAAAAAAAAAACATAACTTTGATGTGTATCTTTTTAATGGGACACCCTGTATATCTGGTAATAATTTTAAATTGTGCATACAACTATCCTACATCTATCCATTTGAAAAAAAAAACACGAAGTTGAATGGTTTTCCTTAAAATGACCGCGTCGTATGCGTATAATGAACGATTTGCTCCACTCGCCTACAGCTCGTTCCGCAAGCATCGTTCTCGTGATTAATAGCCATCATTATATGCTCGTTGTACAATATACTATTTTTTATAGTTGTAATAAAAGCACGTTTTTTTTAAATAAAAGTTCGTTTGTTGATAAAAAGAAACACATTAAATATGATATATCTGAAAAAGAAAAATATCACATTTTTTCTTAACTGTAACTCTGTTAATAAACGTAGAAAAAAAGTGTAGTTCTTCAGCCATATTCTGAAAATAAAAAAAGTGTTGTTTTAAAACTATTATTCCCTATAAAAAAATGGCAAAAATGGTGTTATAAACTTTTGGTTTGATCAACCTATATCACCTAAATTCTTAGATTTAATTAGGTTCTACTTTCTTGATTTATTTTTATTATTATTTTACTTTAAATAATAATAATAATAAAAAACGGCTACGTACTTTCATAGAGAATGTTATTGTGAAAGCTACTGTCAAAATTTGAAATCGATCCATGCAACGGTGTTCAAGTAATCTGTCCTCTCAGTTTGAAAAAAGTGGTTTCGAGAGAAATGCGCACTTTGGTGGACTCCTGAGAAACCCTAAGGAATTTTCTCACTATAGGGCCAACTGGATATTGTTTATAAGACCCTAAAATATTGTTTAAGCAAAAAAAAAGAGTTTTCCAAAATTGTAGAATGCTGTTACCCCTTAATCAACCTGAAATATCCACATTCGCAAAACACCTCATCGACGAAAAACATTTTTTTTTTGGAGATATACTTTTGGTTGTGCATTTTACCTTTAAAGATGAATTTACTAGAATCACGTGAGATTCTCAAAGCAGGAATTAATTCGGAAATTCCACTAATCCACACCAGATTGATCTAATCTATACCTCATTTTCAAATGAGTTGTGTAATTTTTTACCTGTATAATCGTACTTTTAAATTACTGTAAATTCGATAATAGCACGTTAAAGTTACCGAAACCATAATCAATTAAATAATAAATTTCAAAGCTACACAAACAAAGTAATAGTGTTTTATTTATTATATAAAATGTATAACGAACTAGAAGCCTCCAGTATAAATAACATTAAAAACTATTACAATACTTTATCGTACTTCGTATGGCGAAAGTAGAATCTAACCTGTCAACTGTTTGTAATTGTTCTGTAGACGATTAGTGACGAAAATTTGAAACTGGCCACAAAGAGTTGAAAGCAAATGTTTAATCGACAATACACAATATCTTTCACTTAAATTTAAATTCAATTCGTTTCTTTTTGTATCTTCTTTAGTTCAGTATGTTTTAAAACATATTCTTTAAAATATTTTTTTGGTTTGTTTCTTATTGATCACTTGATAAAACATGATTGAATATTTGTATTATTAAAAAAATAATACAGAATAATCACTTGGTTTCTTTCACATTCCTTGAAAATGACTGTTAGTCGAAACTAGTCGGAATTAAATAAATAAATAATTAAAGTGAAACAAACCAAGTGATTATCCTTTATTATTTTTTTTAATAATACAAATAAAATATTTTTATGCAAACAGGCTCAAACAACAGATTACTAAAAACAGACTTATAATTTTGATAAGTAATTGTAGAAGCTTTCACTTCGTGATACATTTTGAACAATTCAAATAAAACGAATAAAGTGATACCAACAAAGTTATTCGTTCAATACAAATCTAATAGAAACATTAACACTTATTTGACATATTTACAATTAATTTAAACATTACTCACAATACCAGCAAACACAGACACGTAACTTCTTTATCAACCCCTGTAAAAGCTTGTTTCCAGATAGCTACACTTTCCTAATCCTGCTACTTATTAATTTTTTGCACACTTCGGATTCCTCGCCATTCTCTCTCCCAGTTACTCCATTTTTCCTCTTCTCTACTTGCCATTACAATCCTTTACAATCGTTCATCCAATGAACATACATCCATGCTATTCCCACACTACACCCAGGTCTTCTCTCTTAACTCCCAACGCAAAAATGCACCAGCAACACCTTTTTGACCCTCGTATAACTATTATTTAGGCAGCGCGATAATTAGCAACTCTTCATAGCATCTTCTACTTCTTATCATGTCTCTCTACAACATGTTTACCCAATTTATCACTTGCTCCGATAGACTCTCATCTTTCAAACATATAATCTTCTCGGCTCTCTTTTCATCATATTCTACAATATAATATATTTTCTTTTCAGGATGACAGTAGAACGGATCAAACAAGTTTCGAGGAATATGATCATACGCAGTTCCTCGATGTAGCTTATAAAACTGAAAGTAGCCAACATTCGGTGGCATCAGAGGAAGCGCCTTCCGGTTTCAGTGAAGCAGATCACTTTCTTTCTCTGATGCCAGCAAATTGTAAGATAGAGAAAACCAGTATAGTTGACGATGATGCCAGGTGCGAAGAGGCCTACAATATTTTGAAAGAAACGGTCGCAGCTGCGTCCCAAGATTCGGATCCATGTTCCATTTACGGGAAACACGTGGCAAATAAATTAAGAACGTACACACATCGAACGCGCGCAGAAGTCGAGAATGCGATCAATCAAATTTTATATGCAGCCGATGTAGGAAAATATGATGATGTTCCTTCTGCTGAACCGTACCCAGAATCAACTCCGCGTATTGAGACTTAAGCGTAATCTATTATTGTTTAAAATATAATATTTATTTTCCATGTACAATTTTTCAGAATTACAGATCAAGAGACTAAATTGCAAGTTCTGACTTATTTTTACAAATTCTTAGCAAACGGTGGAAGCTAGAAATTGCGCAATACTTACATTTTCGGAATTTAAGAAGATTTAAATTCTATAGTACAATCGCGCAGAGGTGACAGTGACTCATGCTTTTTCGATCTAATAATCGCGTCTGGATAAATATCTATACTCGTTCGCATGCTTAAGCAAAACGAAATGAAATACGAAACGTATGTCGATATGTAAATTCAAGGGCCAAGTGCAACGTATGTCTTTGCTCAATATATCTATTCTAACCTCAAAATTCACGTGCTTGCATCTGGTTTTGACCGTCTCCGATTTCGATTTAGTTAAGAGCAGAATTGATTGTATCCATTACATTAATAAAAAGATTAAATTTAATGACAAATTTCCAGTTGTCTTTACCGATTGCCGAAAATTGCACTCGCAAAGTTTCGTCGAGAAAATATGTGCACGCTCGAGAATTTTTAAATTTCCCGCCTAGACTGAATCGAATTATTTTATGGACATACGTTTACTAGAAACTTAATTCAGGCAACATGGAGCGATGAGTCACTGTCACCTCTGCGCGATTGTACTATATTACGATGAAACGTAGCCTGAATATATCGTGCGAGCCACAAAATTTTGTTTCAGAGTTGGCTGTGAAATAACTGAGGTATGTCGCAAATTATTACGTCATGAGACTAAATTAATTCAATTGAATTAGATTTAAAAAAATGAATTAATCTCTGAAACAAAATTCTGTGGTTCACACCTTACATATATAAATATAAGGTGTGAGGCACTGAATTTTGTCGCTGAGATGGTCATGCCTGAGGGAGAAAACGTATCAGTCATGTCTGAGATTTTGTTTTTTTAATGCAACTGAACTAATCTAGTCTTCTATGATTTGAATTGTCAAATTAAAATCAAACTGACAAGTCGGGACAATTTGTATTATTAAATTATGGCTTTCGCGAACATGGTGGACATATAATCTATATTACAATTTTTTATTTTCTTCAAATAACCCTTTTTTTACTTTCTCCGTTACGAAGTACGAGAAAGTATTGTGATCGTGATTTTTTTTTCAAAATTTTTTTTTACGGAAATATCCGTTTTGGGGTCCCTAGATGCAATTTCAACAATTTCTGGAAAAAAAAAATTTGTGTCTGTGTGTGTGTGTGTGTGTCTGTGTGTGTGTGTGTGTGTGTGTGTGTGTCTGTCTGTGCGCGCTGTATCTCAAAAACTAATAGAGCAATTGATATGAAACATTGAACATCCGTCTTATTTGATAATCTAAAGAACTGAAAAGCTTTTGGTAAAATTTCGTACACCGGAAGTGGGCGTTTACCTTAACTGTTTTTTGTTTTTTGCCAATATTTTCTTAAATATGAAAAATATCACAAAAACATTTAAACAAACTTTGAAGACAAAAAAGAAATGAATATCTTTGGCTTAAAAACATTTTTCATAAAATCATTTTTATTCGAGAAAAAAATGTATTTTTTTTTTTAATTTTTGGTTTTTAATTATAAAACGATAATAGTTACACCAAATTTATGTTAATAATAATTGTAGAGAATGCTAAACTGAACAACTTATAAAGAATAAGTTTTTTTTTGAAATTCCTTTAGTTTTTTTCTTAATTTTTCTTCCTCCAATATACGAAAGTTTGCCGCCGTGAAAATCAAAAATTTAAAAAATCTGTAACTCCCTTTAAAATTATTGGATTTTCAAAAACCAAAATTATTTGAGTAGAGTGTCATTTTCCCAATAAAGATTAATTTTTGTGTAATTTTTTCGATACGTTTACTATTTTTTTCTTAATTTTTCTTCCTCCGATGTAAAAATTTGACGCAGTGAAAATCAAAAATTTTAAAAATCTGTAACTCGCTTGAAAATTATTGGATTTTCAAAAACCAAAATGATTTGAGTAGAGTGTTATTTTCCCAATAAAGATTAATTTTTGTGTAATTTTTCCGTTACGCTTACTATTTTTTTCTTAATTTTTCTTCCTCCAATGTAAGTGAAAATCAAAAATTTTAAAAATCTGTAACTCGCTTGAAAATTATTGGATTTTCAAAAACCAAAATTGTTTGAGTAAAGTGTCATTTTCCTAATAAAAATTATTTTTTTGTGTAATTTTTCCGTTACGTTTACTATTTTTTTTTTAATTTTTCTTCCTCCAATGTACAAATTTGACGCCGTGAAAATCAAAAATTTCAAAAATCTGTAACTCGCTTAAAAATTATTGGATTTTCAAAAACCAAAATTATTTAAGTAGTGTCATTTTCCTAATAAAAATTAATTTTTGTGTAATTTTTCCGTTACGTTTACTATTTTTTTCTTAATTTTTCTTCCTCCAATGTACAAATTTGACGCCGTGAAAATCAAAAATTTCAAAAATCTGTAACTCGCTTGAAAATTATTGTATTTACAAAAACCAAAATGATTTGAATAGAGTGTCATTTTCCCAATAAAGTTTAATTTTTGTGTAATTTTTCCGTTACGTTTACTATTTTTTTCATAATTTTTCTTCCTCCAATGTACAAATTTGACGCCGTGAAAATCAAAAATTTAAAAATCTATAACTCGCTTGAAAATTATTGGATTTTCAAAAACCAAAATTATTTGAGTAGAGTGTCATTTTCCTAATAAAAATTAATTTTTGTGTAATTTTTCCGTTACGTTTACTATTTTTTTCTTAATTTTTTTCTTCCTCCAATGTACGTGAAAATCAAAAATTTTAAAAATCTGTAACTCGCTTGAAAATTATTGGATTTTCAAAAACCAAAATTGTTTGAGTAGAGTGTCATTTTCCTAATAAAAATTATTTTTTGTGTAATTTTTCCGTTACGTTTACTATTTTTTTCTTAATTTTTCTTCCTCCAATGTACAAATTTGACGCCGTGAAAATCAAAAATTTAAAAATCTATAACTCGCTTGAAAATTATTGGATTTTCAAAAACCAAAATTATTTGAGTAGAGTGTCATTTTCCTAATAAAAATTAATTTTTGTCTAATTTTTCCGTTACATTTACTATTTTTTTCTTAATTTTTCTTCCTCCAATGTACAAATTTGACGCCGTGAAAATCAAAAATTTCAAAAATCTGTAACTCGCTTGAAAATTATTGGATTTACAAAAACCAAAATGATTTGAGCAGAGTGTCATTTTCCCAATAAAGATTAATTTTTCCGTTACGTTTACTATTTTTTTCTTAATTTTTCTTCCTCCAATATACAAATTTGACGCAGTGAAAATAAAAAATTTCAAAAATCTGTAACTCGCTTGAAAATTATTGGATTTTCAAAAACTAAAATTATTTGAGTAGAGTGTCATTTTCCTAATAAAAATTAATTTTTGTGTAATTTTTCCGTTACGTTTACTATTTTTTTCTTAATTTTTCTTCCTCCAATGTACAAATTTGACGCCGTGAAAATCAAAAATTTCAAAAATCTGTAACTCGCTTGAAAATTATTGGATTTTCAAAAACCAAAATGATTTGAGTAGAGTGTTATTTTCCCAATAAAGTTTAATTTTTGTGTAATTTTTCCGTTACGTTTACTATTTTTTTCTTAATTTTTCTTCCTCCAATGTACAAATTTGACGCCGTGAAAATGAAAAATTTAAAAATCTATAACTCGCTTGAAAATTATTGGATTTTCAAAAACCAAAATGATTTGAGTAGAGTGTCATTTTCCCAATAAATATTAATTTTTGTGTAATTTTTCCGTTACGTTTACTATTTTTTTCTTAATTTTTCTTCCTCCAATGTACAAATTTGACGCCGTGAAAATCAAAAATTTAAAAATCAATAACTCGCTTGAAAATTATTGGATTTTCAAAAACCAAAATTATTTGAGTAGAGTGTCATTTTCCTAATAAAAATTAATTTTTGTTTAATTTTTCCGTTACGTTTACTATTTTTCTCTTAATTTTCTTCCTCCAATGTACGTGAAAATCAAAAATTTCAAAAATCTGTAACTCGCTTGAAAATTATTGGATCTTCAAAAACCAAAATTATTTGAGTAGTGTCATTTTCCTAATAAAAATTAATTTTTGTGTAATTTTTCCGTTACGTTTACTATTTTTTTCTTAATTTTTCTTCCTCCAATGTACAAATTTGACGCAGTGAAAATCAAAAATTTCAAAAATCTGTAACTCGCTTGAAAATTATTGGATTTTCAAAAACTAAAATTATTTGAGTAGAGTGTCATTTTCCTAATAAAAATTAATTTTTGTGTAATTTTTCCGTTACGTTTACTATTTTTCTCTTAATTTTCTTCCTCCAATGTACGTGAAAATCAAAAATTTCAAAAATCTGTAACTCGCTTGAAAATTATTGGATCTTCAAAAACCAAAATTATTTGAGTAGTGTCATTTTCCTAATAAAAATTAATTTTTGTGTAATTTTTCCGTTACGTTTACTATTTTTTTCTTAATTTTTCTTCCTCCAATGTACAAATTTGACGCCGTGAAAATCAAAAATTTCAAAAATCTGTAACTCGCTTGAAAATAATTGGATTTTCAAAAACCAAAATTATTTGAGTAGAGTGTCATTTTGCTAATATAGATTAATTTTTGTGTAATTTTTCCGATACGTTTACTATTTTTTTCATAATTTTTCTTCCTCCAATGTACAAATTTGACGCCGTGAAAATCAAAAATTTAAAAATCTATAACTCGCATGAAAATAATTGGATTTTCAAAAACCAAAATTATTTGAGTAGAGTGTCATTTTCCTAATAAAAATTAATTTTTGTGTAATTTTTCCGTAACGTTTACTATTTTTTTCTTAATTTTTCTTCCTCCAATGTACGTGAAAATCAAAAATTTTAAAAATCTGTAACTCGCTTGAAAATTATTGGATTTTCAAAAACCAAAATATTTAAGTAGAGTGTTATTTTCCTAATAAAAATTAATTTTTGTGTAATTTTTCCGTTACGTTTACTATTTTTTTCTTAATTTTTCTTCCTCCAATGTACAAATTTGACGCCGTGAAAATCAAAAATTTCAAAAATCTGTAACTCGCTTGAAAATTATTGGATTTACAAAAACCAAAATGATTTGAGTAGAGTGTCATTTTCCCAATAAAGATTAATTTTTGTGTAATTTTTCCGTTACGTTTACTATTTTTTTCTTAATTTTTCTTCTTCCAATGTACAAATTTGACGCCGTGAAAATCAAAAATTTCAAAAATCTGTAACTCGCTTAAAAATTATTGGATTTTCAAAAACCAAAATATTTAAGCAGAGTGTTATTTTCCTAATAAAAATTAATTTCTGTGTAATTTTTCCGTTACGTTTACTATTTTTTTCTTAATTTTTCTTCCTCCAATGTACAAATTTGACGCCGTGAAAATCAAAAATTTCAAAAATCTGTAACTCGCTTGAAAATTATTGGATTTACAAAAACCAAAATGATTTGAGTAGAGTGTCATTTTCCCAATAAAGATTAATTTTTGTGTAATTTTTCCGTTACGTTTACTACTTTTTTCTTAATTTTTCTTCTTCCAATGTACGTGAAAATCAAAAATTTAAAAAATCTGTAACTCGCTTAAAAATTATTGGATTTTCAAAAACCCAAAATTATTTGAGTAGAGTGTCATTTTCCTAATAAAAATTAATTTTTGTGTAATTTTTCCGTAACGTTTACTATTTTTTTCTTAATTTTTCTTCCTCCAATGTACGTGAAAATCAAAAATTTCAAAAATCTGTAACTCGCTTGAAAATAATTGGATTTTCAAAAACCAAAATTATTTGAGTAGAGTGTCATTTTGCTAATAAAGATTAATTTTTGTGTAATTTTTCCGATACGTTTACTATTTTTTTCATAATTTTTCTTCCTCCAATGTACAAATTTGACGCCGTGAAAATCAAAAATTTAAAAAATCTGTAACTCGCTTGAAAATTATTGGATTTTCAAAAACCAAAATTATTTGAGTAGAGTGTCATTTTTCTAATAAAGATTATTTTTCATAATTTTGACGTTTTAAAGGTCAGTTTCATCCGAGTTTACACAACGCTCGATGAACATTTGAAATATGATTTCAATTGAAAATAAACCATGAAAACGTAAATATAAATGGCTATGATACCATCAAATCGGAGAAAGTAACATGATGGCCACATCACCATTTTTGTAGATATTAGTTCCAATAGTCTGTAGGACAAATGTCCTAATTTTTAATATGCGACGACATTCGTAATTTCTCTCACAGCCAAGTCTGAATCAAAATTTTGTGGCTCACACATTACAACCTGTTCGTAACTCTAAATACTTCTGCAGCATGTAAGAGTTTTTAACTATTTTAGTTACGTTCTAAAGGTTACCACCGTCCTCATGATTGATTGTGTCATTGGGGAAATAAAACTTACTTTTTTCAATACTCAGTATATTTATGTTCAATTCAATAATTAACAACGTGTACATTTTAAACAAACTAATTAAATTATTTACATGAATATTTCTTCTGTTATTCCGAGCTAAAATTAAAAGATAAAGTTAGTAGAATACAAGAAAATGTGTGCAGATAATTTTTACCTCTGCGCTTACTTTCGTCGCGCATGCAGCTACTTTCACGGCGGTCTCACATCTATCTCCAGCGTCTTTGGCTAATAGATTACAAAACAAAAATAAGTTATTGGTCATAGCTATCTAAATGATTTACCTTCTGGAAGACATTTTTCGTAGATTTGCTTCATTTTTCCATAGATTTCAGCGTCGGCAGCTTTGAATGGCTCAATTGATTTTAAAGCTCCTTCCATGGTAAATTTTCCATCTGCATTTTGCTAGTAATCATTTTTATATAGAGGATTAATTAAAACATCTTTGCACTTTTTTAAGTATTTTGATCATTAATTTTTTTCAAATTTTGGTAGTTTGTAATTTAAACGAATATTAATATTTTGCATGAAGATTTGGGAAAGAGTACAGTTATATGATAAGTTGGCCCTGCATAAGAAACAACATTTGATCTCATCTCAAGCACCGAAAACGTTATTACTCTTATTTGACATATTTTATTTTTTTTAGTTATAATAAAATTAATGGGTGAAAGACCTACGTCGCTGGCCCATTGCATTCCTCCAAGGGGGCAATAAACGATTATTATTATTATTATTAACCCATATTTGCCCGAGATTTAAATTAAGGGAAAGTGAATGATATGTTTCTCTAAATCAAGTAATTACGATTTAAAAACACAGATAGATTATTTTTCGCTTCTTGTCAAATGTGAATAAAAAATCACAGCACGTGCTTATTGGAATAAAAAATGATAGATGGCGCTGACGATATTCTAGATATAATTTTAAGACGAACTTTAAAATAGTCGTCAACCAGTGTTGGTTCGTGGGTTTTTTTCTGGTACGGCCGAGGAACAAGAGGTGGTAATACAGATAGGTAGGGTCACGCAACCAGCCGTCTCTGCAACTGACCCTACCTACCTGTATTACCACCTCTTGTTCCTCGGCCGTACCAGAAAAAAACCCGCGAACCATCACTACTTCCAACATATAGAACTGTAGGTATATCTGGGTTAAGATTCATGTTATGGATTGAAGTTTCGATTATTTTCATGATGATAAAATCCATACTTACTGCTTCAAAGGTTTGGTAGAAACACGATATTAAACACTTTCCCTCCTTCCTAGTTGGCATTTGCTTTCCTAACAACTCGCTGATATCATCTATACAAAATAACTTTATTAAAATCATCTTAAAACTTCCTTTGTAACATACCTCCGCTGGCTTTTTCCTTTTCAGCACATTTGGCTCCAGCCTCTTGAATTTTTTTCAGAGCCTTCTCTTTAAATTCCGGCTCAAACTACGATTTGATATTATGGATTTTCAGCAATATTATTTATAGGAACCAAATACTTACAGCTGCATTCACGCACACAATTGCCACAGACACCAAAATAATGAACTTCATTTTTGAACAGTGAAACCAAGTAGTATACTGATGCTGTATTGAGTAAGGTAGGTTTATATAGTACTCTGCACGAGGCCACAGATGCGTATTTTTTCACATAATAGGCTCTGTTTCCTCAATTATTATTATCTATTTGATTTTACTGATATTAGCATGGCTTTTTTCAATTTGTATCAATTATGATTCTTATCAGTAATTGAAAAAAGCTGAGTTATTATTAAAAAGTATTTAAAATTACATTGCCAGAGACAAATATTTGTTTAATTTCGGTAATTACACGTGGAATCGAAATTTTTTATTTAAAATATCAAAGATTAAGTGTAGAAACATACCTTTAAAGATATTGGTGGTAAGTATTTTCATAATAATTAATTAGAAGTTTAAGGGCCGACATTATAAAGGTCAGCTAAATTTATTCGAAGATTAATATTTAAATAAAGTTTGGTTATATGCAAACCTGTTATATTTGGTTATAGTCCGCGCACGGACACACACACACAGAGACAGACACACATATAGACATATTTTTACTTTCTCCGTTACGAAGTACGAGAAAGTATTGTGATCGTGATTTTTTTTTCAAAAAATTTTTTTACGGAAATATCCGTTTTGGGGTCCCTAGATGCCATTTCAACAATTTCTGGAAATTTTTTTTTTGTGTCTGTGTGTGTGTGTGTGTGTCTGTGTGCGCTGTATCTCAAAAACTAATAGAGCAATTGATATGAAACTTTGAACATACGTCTTATTTGATAATCCGAAGAACTGAAAAGCTTTTGGTAAAATTTCGTACACCAAAAGTGGGTGTTTACCTTAACTATTTTTTTGTTTTTTGCCAATATTTTCTTAAATATGAAAAATATCACAAAAACATTTCAACAAACATTGAAGACAACAAAGAAATGAACATCTTTTGCTTGAAAATATTTTTCATAAAATCATTGCTATTCGAGAAAAAAAATTATTATTTTTTTTTAATTTTTCGTTTATAATTATGAAACGTTATTAGTTACAGCAAATTTATGTGAATAATAATTGTAGAGAATGCCAAAATTAACAACTTCTAAAAAATAAGGTTTTATCGAAATCTCGTTAGTTTTTGAGTAAACCGAGTTTTTTCATTTGTAGTATAATTTTTCCATCTTTCATAATTTTGACGTTTTAAACGTCAGTTTCATCCGAGTTTACGCAACGCTCGATGTACATTTAAAATATGATTTCAATTGAAAATAAACCATGAAAACGTAATAATAAATGGCTATGATACCATCAAATTGGATAAAGTAACATGATGACCACATCACCATTTTTTTTTTAGAAATTGTTGAAATGGCATCTAGGTACACCAAAACGGATATTTTCGTAAGAAAATTTTTCACGATCACAATACTTTCTCGTACTTCGTAACGGAGAAAGTAAAAATACGAACGCTTCACACATTTTCAGGTAATTTATAATGGTAACAATTATTTTTGATGAAGAAAATCGAATAAAACTGTTGGGACGCAGAAGAAAATACAAAACACCTGATTTTCCAATCAATCTCGAATGAATAAAGAAATTTTATTTCAAACTCCGATTTGTGTTTTAAGAATCAAGGAACCAAATGTTATTAAACTTCGCTAAAATAAAAAAAAAACTTGCATATTTTCCAAGTTGCGTTGAATTTGCATGAGAGTTATTAATATTAATAAAAAAAAAAAATTAAAAAATTCGCTACATTTTGGAAATTAAATAATTTATCAAAAAATCAAAAACTTAATGTTGTTGATTTAGAACTTGAAAAATTTCGAATTTTAGCAATTTCCATTGTCTCGGCATGGATTTTTTAGTGCCATTTAAAACACATTGAATGATCTACTTTTTAGCATATAAAATATCATAATCCAAAAATGCGGCGATTTAAAAAAATTAAAAACGAGTGCTTTTTGACTTTGAACTTAGAAATCATCGACTCGATATTTTTTAAACCCTCTAAATTCGCTACATTTTGGCATTTAAATCATCAAAATAAAATACCGCGTATTTCTTCATTTATTCACATTTATTCATACAAAAAATCCAAAAATCTCAGCCGTGTGTGACTGAATGGCTCAGCCTAAGTCAAAAATAATATCGCGTTTGCAAATTAAACAATTTTTCTAAATTAAAAACAAAAATATTAGTCATTGTAAATAAATCTATGAGTTTGTGTATATGTTTGTATGTACAGGGTGACGGAAATCGTACGTTTTTTAAATGTCTAGCATGCGATCGTTGGGGCAGATAGGATGGGGACCGCCGTTGGCCTCGCTATTCAATGCCATTTCAGTAGACCAGAAAATTTAAGATACTGGACCAGTGAGAATCTTTGCAAAATTCACAAAAAACCTCTCCACTCGAGCGCGTGCGATTGGCACTTTCGGTATCATTGGCCCTTATTGTTTAAAGATAAAATTGGTGACACTGCCAACGCTGAAAGTTATATTCACGTGCTTAACACTTTGAGAAAACGGCGTTTTCACAACATGTAAAATGTTTATTTTCAACAAGATGGTGCCACACCGCACCCTGCATAGTTGTCCATGGACGTGGTTCATCGTATGTTTCCAGGAACGGTCATTTCACGTTACGGCGACATCTCGTGGCCAATTGACTTCTTTTTGTGGTGATACCGCAAATCACGTGACTATACTCACAAACCCCTCACTTTGACTGACCTGAAGGAGGCAGTGAGGCAGGAAGTGGCAACAATTGATCATAAGATATTGGAACACCTACATAGCAATTTTCAGCGAATCCGTGAAAACTGCATTCGAGAAAGTATACATTATGTCTGACATTATCTTTCGTTTAAAATATGCATGTCAAATGGCACGCAATTACGAAGATTTGTCTGTAATAGAATTGCTTTTTCAGTGAGAAACAAATGAGTACTGTTCATTTGAAAATTGTCAGGTTCCCGTCGATCACCTTTTACGTGCGCCGATAGTTTAAAATTAGTTTTAAGGTTATATTTTTCCATTATTATATTATTTTATTTTGGTAATTTTATTATTATTTTTATAAAATGGATTTTTCCGTAAATAAACATTAGTATTATTATGTCGAATGGAAAATTTTGGATTTTAGCAATGTTTATTATCTCTACATGAATATATTTAATACCACTTAAAACACTCTAAAATTCTCTACTTTTTAACACACATAATATCATAATCAAAATATGCGGCAATTTAAAAATAAAATCCAAAACGCGAATTTTTTTTCTTTCAACTTTGAAAAACCGAATTTTAGCAATTTTCATTGATTGGACATAACACTTTTTTCAAGCACAATAAATTAGTTATATTTTGACATTTAAACTTTCAAAATCAAATAATAAAACAAAAATCGTGTTGATATCTTTTATAGTTTTGAAGAAAAGTGTACCTAAACTTAAAAAGTAAATTTTTGAGGAGAGTCAAAATAGTCCGTTTAAGAGCTCGCCTCACCTATTTTGCTCACAAATTTCGATCACTTAATCGGAAAAATGGAAAATAAAAATTGTTCTATACAGAATTGAGTGTCGAATCAAAATTGACGATAAAAAATGGTGATGTGGCCATCATGTTACTTTCTCCGACTTGATGGTATCATTTATATTTACGCTTTCATGGTTTATTTTGAATTTGAATCATATTTTAAATGTACATCGAGCGTTGTGTAAACTCGGATGAAACTGACGTTTAAAACGTCAAAATTATAAAAGATGGAATAATTATACTTCAAATTTAAAAACTCAGTTTACTCAAAAACTAAAGAGATTTCGACAAAAATGTATTCTTTACAAGTTGTTCATTTTGGCATTCTCTACAATTATTATTAACATAAATTTGATGTAACTATTATCGTTTCATAATTATAAACCAAAAATAAAAAAATATTAATAATTTTTTTTCTCGGATAACAATGATTTTATGAAAAATGTTTTCAAATAAAATAAGCTCATTTTTTCGTTGTCTTCAATATTTGTTTAAATATTTTTGTGATATTTTTCATATTTAAGAAAATATTGGCAAAAAACAAAAAACAGTTAAGGTAAACACCCACTTCCGGTGTACGAAATTTTACCAAAAGCTTTTCAGTTCTCCGGATTATCAAATAAGGCGTATGTTCAAAGTTTCATACCAATTGCTGTATTAGTTTTTGAGATACAGCGCGCACAGACACACACACACACACACACATACAGACACACACACACACACAGACACAAAAAAAAAATTTCCAGAAATTGTTGAAATGGCATCTAGGGACCCCAAAACGGATATTTCCGTAAAAAAAATTTTTGAAAAAAAAATCACGATCACAATACTTTCTCGTACTTCGTAACGGAGAAAGTAAAAAAATTGTGCGATGAGAAGCTTTTCGTAATGGAATTGAATTTCTCAAAATAATTATACCATATTCTAGATAGTGTATATTTACGAAAAAGTCGACTCTACGTCACAAAATGTTGATGAAAAAAAAAATAAAAGAGTCGCCACCTCACTAATTTTATATTTTATACTATAATGATGTTGTGGCCATCATGTTACTTTCTCCGACTTGATGGTATCATAGCCATTTATATTTACGTTTTCATGGTTTATTTTCAATTTAAATCATATTTTAAATGTGCACACAGACACAATTTTTTTTTTTGTTGAAATGGCATCTAGGGTCCCCAAAACGGATATTTCCGTAAAAAAAAAATTTGACAATTTTTTTTACAATCACAATACTTTCTTGTACTACGTAACGGAGAAAGTAAAAAGGTGCTCACTTATAAAACTTCATGACTAATAATGAGTCACTTGACTCCTCGACTCTTTTAGTCGACTCACTCATCAGTTACCCAGTTCTAGTTCTGACAAAACACGTCCCTAAAAACTCCTAAAAAAGTTCTATAACACCCAAAAAGAAAAAAAAGAAAAGTCCTGAAAAAAGGCCTTTAAAAAGACCTGAAAAAAGACATTCAAAAATCCTCAAAAAGGCATGAAAAATAGTTCTGAAAGCAAGTATAATAGATAGAAAATTATGAAAAGTCCCAAATAAATACTTCTGAACAAAAATCCTATAAGAAAGTCTCGAAAACAGTATTGAAAAAGAATCTTGAAAAAAAGTCGTACAAACAATCCTTAAAATGATTAAGAAGTCCTGGAAAAAAGTCCTAAAAAAGAGTTCTGTATAAAAGACCTGAAGAAAATGTCCTGAAAAAACTCCCGACAAAAATAGTCCGAAAAAAATTCCTTAAAAAGGTTGCGAAAAAAGTCTAGAAAGAGGCGTGAATAAATGTCCTCAAAAAAAAAAACCGGAAAAATGACCCTTCAAAATTGTGATAAAGAGTTTGAGAAAAGGCCCTCAAAATAAAATCTCTTGAAAAAATTCTTTAAAAAAGATCCTTTAAAATACCTGAAAAACCACTGGAAAATAATCTGAAAAAAATGTTCTAAAAACAGCCCTGAAAAAAAAGAAAAAAGAAGTTTTGATAAAGTTGAAATTTGTCCTGAAAAACCTGAAAAAAAATTTGAAAAAGATCACGAAATAAAGTTTTGAAAATAAAGTCTTGAAATATAAAAAATAAATGGTTATGTGGTCATCATGTAACTTTCTCCTACTTGATGGTATCATAGCCATTTATATTTACGCTTTCATGGTTTACTCGCATGAAACTGACGTTTAAAACGTCAAAATTATAAAAGAAAAATTATACAGAAAAATCAAAAACTAAGTTTACTCGAAAACTAAAGAGATTTCGAAAAAAATGATTTTTTATAAGTTATTCATTTTGGCATTATCTACAATTACTATTAACATAAATTTGCTGTAACTATTATCGTTTCATAATTATAAAACAAAATTTAAAAACATTTAATAATAATAATTTTTCTCGAATAACAATGATTTATGAAAAATATTTTTAAACAAAAGATGGTTATTTATTTATTGTCTTCAATATTTGTTTACATGTTTTTGTGATATTTTTCATATTTAAGAAAATATTAGCAAAAAACAAAAAACAGTTAAGGTAAACACCCACTTCCGGTGTTCGAAATTTTACGAAAAGCTATTCAGTTCTTTGAATTATCAAATAAGACGTATGTTTTAAGTTTCATAACAATTGCTTTATTACTTTTTGAGAAACAGCGCGCACAGTCAGACACACACTGAACACTGTCACACACCAGAGACACACATAGAGACACACACACGAACACAATTTGTTTTTTCCAGAAATTGTTGAAATGGCATCTAGGTACACTAAAATGGATATTTCCGTAAAAAAAAATTGAAAAAAATTTCACGATCACAATATTTTTTCGTACTTCGTAATGAAGAAAGTAAAAACTACCACTTTAAAATTTTAACAATTTTGGAGTAGAAATTTAGATTAAATATGGTAATTATATAGCTGTGGGTATCAAGAATGTTATTCTAAAAAATCTCAAAAACGAAAATTTTAAGCGTTTAAAAATTTTGAAGTGGAGATTATAGCTAACCTAGCTACTATGTATTTTTAGATTGATTCGTAATTTTATAACTGTTCATGTCGAGAATATTATCCTCAAGTTTCATGAAAATCGATCGAGGGAAAATTGATGCAATTGGTTCCAAAACCATCTTTTCAAAGTTAATGTCAATATATTAAGGGTAAATTCTAACAAATTTTTTAAAACATCGCGAAAATTATGTTCCAAAATTTCACGCTCTGTTCAAAAATGATTTTCGTGAAATTTAGAAATGGGGTGGAATCAATTAATTCCGAATTAATTTTTAATAGATTTGAGAAATTTCAAGTCGATGGCAATTGTTTTTCGTAAAGCAATTGTCAAAAAAACGCGCATGGTGCGGCGGTGCAACGTCTTACTGAAACCATATTATATTAAATGGAAGGTCAGAAAAAAAAGCGCTGGAACAAGGCTATTTTGCAAAAACTCTAAATCTCGGGTTCTCACTTTCAGTTGTCATTCACTCGAAAAATTTCTTATGTAAGATGGCAACATTTGTATATTTTCAGTTCGATAATGAAAAGAACTCTCAATATCAAAAACAAAAATAGGGGGTTGCCATTTAAAAACATAATGGATGACGTCATTACTCTAAAACAAATGCCTACTGAAAATCGACTTTCATGCAAAAATGTATATTTTTATAAAATAAAATAGACCTGTTCGAGCATTTATTCCAAAAAATATTTTATTTCGGTTTTACTGAAAATACTCCAAACTTTAGGCGCGCACTGCGAAAAAGACATTTTGAAATAGCCAAAAATTGAATAACGCCCGATATATCCCAAACTAATCAAGTTAATGCTATTGTTATTATTTCAGAAAACGAGGTTGCATTTAGATTTTTTCTAACTCTTGAGGTTACCGAGATAAAAGCCTATAAAAAATATCGAATTTGGGCCACCCGGTAAAGAAGGCCATGGAGGAATTTTGGGTTCAAAATGAGTGAAAACTACCGGGACAATTAGAAATTATTCTAGGGAACATTTAAGCAATTAAAATTAAAAAAAAAAACAAAAGCTGGTGAACAGTCACGATAAAGATGGAAACAGATCACAAACGAAGATAAAATGATTCAAAAGTGGAAACAATACTTCGAAAAGCTGACAGATATAAAAGAAAGTAAGAAGAAGGAAAGGATATTCGATCGGACAGAAACAGAAGAAGATACAAAGCTATAAATAAAAATACTTAAAAATGGATAATCTCCAGGCACGTTTCGCTATTCGCTATGTTTTTTACTACTATGTTTTTTACCACAATTTATTTGATGTATGTAATATTTCTACATACTTCAAATTTACCATTGTGCTAAAAAACATAGTAAGTGTTTTATTCGGTGATTCTGAATAAATCATTTTTAAAACTAATAAAAATCATATTTAAATATACGTCTGTACATACCTTTTACGTTTTGTATTATAAATTTCTCTATGAATTTACTTTTCTCTTTCACAGCTCATACGTATTTACAGATTTTTATAAAATGAAGCGAATATCGTATTAACCCGAATATAAGATGAAGGTTATTCCTCGAAAATCGACAGCGTACGCTGACAACGCCGCCGTCTCATCGTCTCAGACATATATTTCAGATTTCAACTGGTTTCAGCTGGAATGCTCATTATATGTTTAGTTCCAAGAAAGCACTCGGACATCATGAGAATGAAATTTCCTGTTTTCTTGTTTTGATTTTGATTCTGATTTGAAGTTCTTTTAAATCCTGGAATGGCTGGGGAGCCCCAGAGAAGCGCACGCGGAGCCCCAAGGGCTCCGCGGAGGACAGAATGGGAACCGCTGCTCTAATGTAACAAGTTTAGTTGCACACATAAATTCAGGAATCATATGGCTGAAGGAACTCGCGATTAGAGATGGGCAAAACTGTTACGTTTGAATCACGTTGCTACCTGTGATTGCTACTTTCTAATATCAGTGATTTTAAACTGTGACTGTGATCATGGTTAGTAAACGACTTAACACCTTTTGAAATTGTGAATGGTTCCTCAAAAATGTTTTCGATATGATTCTGCTAATATTTGTCCACCTGGTCACGTAAATAGTGCTCCTTTTGACATTATACCTGTGACTGAAAGTAATATTTTGCCTATATTATCTGCTATACCAAATAAACATACGACTATCCTTGGTTCAGTTAAAAGTTCGAGAAGTATTTGGAGATTTTTGCAGAATCTTATAACAGAATATTTGTTCAGTAAATTCGAAAAGTTGAAAAGTGTTAGGTATGTGGCAAATGTTTTCCTATTTTGGTTTTACCTCTGAAAAAAAATCATTAACCAATAGAGATATGGATTCTTAAAAATGTTCGTTTTAATTTTTTAATATAAAACGTGCAGGCAAAATTCCATAAAAAGTTATCCTCATTGGCCGAAGTACCGCTTATTCCAAATCAATTTGGTTTTTGTAAATTCAACATTGTTTAATGGATATATGGATTTTGTTAATTTTTGTTTTAATTTTTTGAGCCAAAAACATCGCTGAAAAAAATATAAAACATGTAGGCAAAATTCCATACAAAATCATCCGCAATGGCCGAAGTATCGCTAATTAAAAATTAATTTGGTTTATGTAAATTCAACAATTTTTAATAGAGATGTGGATTTTTGGCGATGTTCGATTTAATTTTTGGAGCACTTGAATGAAAACATCGCAGAAAAAATATAAAACGCAGAGACAAAATTCCATAAAAAATTATCCTTAATGGCCGAAGTATCTTTAATTCAAAATCAATTTGGTTTTTGTAAACTCAACATTTTTTAATGGATATATGAATTTTGATCATTTTTGTTTTAATTTTTTGAGCACTTGGCTAAAAACATCGTTGAAAAAAATATAAAACATGCAGGCAAAATTTCATACAAAATCATCCTCAATGGCCGAAGTATCGCTAATTCAAAATCAATTTGGTTTTTGTAAATTGAACCATTTCAATAAAAATTTTAGACTTTTGAAGATTTTCGTTTTTATTTTTTGAGCACTTGAATGAAAACATCGCAGAGAAAAATATAAAACGCGTAAAAAAAATTCCTTTAAAAAATATCCTCAAAGGCCGAAGTATCGCTTATTTAAAATCAATTTGTATTTTGTAAATTTCACAGTTTTTAATGGAGATATGGATTTTTCAAAATTTTAGTTTTATTTTTTTGAGCACTTGAATGAAAACATCGCAGGAAAAATATAAAACGCGCAGACAAAATTCCATAAAAAATTGATATGTGGATTTTGATAATTTTTGTTTTAATTTTTTGAGCATTTGGCCAAAAACATCGCTGAAAAAAATATAAAACATGCAGGCAAAATTCCATACAAAATCATCCTTAATGGCCGAAGTATCGCTAATTCAAAATCAATTTGGTTTTTGTAAATTGAACCATTTTCAACAGACATTTTAGATTTTTCTAGATTTTAGTTTTTATTTTTTGAGCACTTGAATGAAAACATCGCAGAAAAAATATAAAACGCGCAGACAAAATTCCATAAAAATTATCCTCAATGGCCGAAGTATCTCTAATTCAAAATCAATTTGGTTTTTGTAAATTCAACATTTTTTAACGGATATGTGGATTTTGATAATTTTTGTTTTAATTTTTTGAGCATTTGGCCAAAAACATCGCTGAAAAAAATATAAAACATGCAGGCAAAATTCCATACAAAATCATCCTTAATGGCCGAAGTATCGCTAATTCAAAATCAATTTGGTTTTTGTAAATTGAACCATTTTCAACAGACATTTTAGATTTTTCTAGATTTTAGTTTTTATTTTTTGAGCACTTGAATGAAAACATCGCAGAAAAAATATAAAACGCGCAGACAAAATTCCATAAAAATTATCCTCAATGGCCGAAGTATCTCTAATTCAAAATCAATTTGGTTTTTGTAAATTCAACATTTTTTAACGGATATGTGGATTTTGATAATTTTTGTTTTAATTTTTTGAGCATTTGGCCAAAAACATCGCTGAAAAAAATATAAAACATGCAGGCAAAATTCCATACAAAATCATCCTTAATGGCCGAAGTATCGCTAATTCAAAATCAATTTGGTTTTTGTAAATTGAACCATTTTCAACAGACATTTTAGATTTTTCTAGATTTTAGTTTTTATTTTTTGAGCACTTGAATGAAAACATCGCAGAAAAAATATAAAACGCGCAGACAAAATTCCATAAAAATTATCCTCAATGGCCGAAGTATCTCTAATTCAAAATCAATTTGGTTTTTGTAAATTCAACATTTTTTAACGGATATGTGGATTTTGATAATTTTTGTTTTAATTTTTTGAGCATTTGGCCAAAAACATCGCTGAAAAAAATATAAAACATGCAGGCAAAATTCCATACAAAATCATCCTTAATGGCCGAAGTATCGCTAATTCAAAATCAATTTGGTTTTTGTAAATTGAACCATTTTCAACAGACATTTTAGATTTTTCTAGATTTTAGTTTTTATTTTTTGAGCACTTGAATGAAAACATCGCAGAAAAAATATAAAACGCGCAGACAAAATTCCATAAAAATTATCCTCAATGGCCGAAGTATCTCTAATTCAAAATCAATTTGGTTTTTGTAAATTCAACATTTTTTAACGGATATGTGGATTTTGATAATTTTTGTTTTAATTTTTTGAGCATTTGGCCAAAAACATCGCTGAAAAAAATATAAAACATGCAGGCAAAATTCCATACAAAATCATCCTTAATGGCCGAAGTATCGCTAATTCAAAATCAATTTGGTTTTTGTAAATTGAACCATTTTCAATAGATATTTTAGATTTTTTAAGATTTTCGTTTTTATTTTTTGAGCACTTGAATGCACTTGAATGAAAACATCACAGAAAAATATAAAACGCGCAGACAAAATTCCATAAGAAATTATCCTCAATAGCCGAAGTATCTCTAATTCAAAATCAATTTGGTTTTTGTAAATTCAACATGTTTTAACGGATATGTGGATTTTGATAATTTTTGTTTTAATTTTTTGAGCATTTGGCTAAAAACATCGCTGAAAAAAATATAAAACATGCAGGCAAAATTTCATACAAAATCATCCTCAATGGCCGAAGTATCGCTAATTCAAAATCAATTTGGTTTTTGTAAATTGAACCATTTTCAATAGATATTTTAGATTTTTGAAGATTTTCGTTTTTATTTTTTGAGCACTTGAATGAAAACATCGCAGAAAAAATATAAAACACGCAGACAAAATTCCATAAAAAATTACCCTCATTGGCCGAAGTATCTCTAATTCGAAATCAATTTGGTTTTTGTAAATTCAACATTTTTTAATGGATATATGGATTTTGATAATTTTTGTTTTAATTTTTTGGACACTTGGCTAAAAACATCGCTGAAAAAAATATAAAACGCGCAGACAAAATTCCATAAAAAATTATCCTCAATGGCCGAAGTATCTCTAATTCAAAATCAATTTGGTTTTTGTAAATGGATTGAGATATGGATTTTTGAAAATTTTAGTTTTATTTTTTTGAGTACTTGAATGAAAACATCGCAGAAAAAAATAAAACGCGCAGACAAAATTCCATAAAAAAATATCCTCAGCGGCCGAAGTATCACTTATTCAAAGTCAATGTAGGGCTTGAAAATTCAACAATTTTTAATAGAGATATGGATTTTTTAAGATTTTTGTTTTAATTTTTTGAGCACCTGAACAAGGGGCATTTGGAGATTTCCGCAGTTTGGTGAATTGTTTTTATTTATTTTTTTCTGTTCATGAAGTTTGCAATTTCAAAATTAGTTTCGTGGTACTATTTTGAAATGTAAGTTTAGATACTTGCACTGAATCTTAAATTAAAATGAATTTTGAGTAATTTTGGGTTTATTAAGTTGTCGGACTCAATTTCGATCACAGCGAGTTTGTGGTTCAATTCCATTCCGGACAAGATCATTTTTTCGTTTTTATAAAATCTCAATTAATTCATAATTGTTAGTAATTTATTTTATTTTATAAGGTATACTAGTACATTTTATAAATGTTTGTGTTTTTTAATAAATATTTATTCAAAATTTCAATACAATACCCTGCACAGATGGGAGAATGAAGTAATTAATATTAAATATTATTTAGAAATGGCACCTTGTACTGTCTTCTTGCAATTATGTTTTAAGTAACAGTCACAGTTTAAGTAGCAATCACAGTTTGTTACAGTTTAAATAGCAGTGATTCAATGTAGCAGTGATTTTAAGTAGCAGTGATTTTAAGTAACAGTGATTTTAAGTAGCAGTGATTTTAAGTAGCAGTGGTTTTAAGTAGCAGTGATTTAAAGTAGCACTGATTTTAAGTAGCAGTGAAATTTGCCTATTAGTAACAGTAATGATCTGTGATTTTTCAATACCAGTGAAAAATCACACATACGTGAAATATCGCCCATCCCTACTCGCGATAGATGACCAGTTAGATTCCTAGTTTAGATTCCTAAATTGCCTAACCAATACCACTGCTACTATTAAATTTATGCATTCTTTAAAATAGTTTCAAATATTTACAAAATATTAGACACCTTTCCAACACTTGCCTTTTCGCAATTACCACTTCGGAAACTTCCTTTATTATATGCTGCTGCTGTTAATTCATGGCATATAATAAGTAAAAATGTAAGAATAAATTTAATTTTAAGCAACTTGGCGATTGCCAACAAAAATTTGGTCAGGTATGGCGTACCTTGGGTGCTGGAAATCCACCTACTTCAAAATCAAGCAATCATTGGATGAATTACGTCATAACCGATTGGACCAATCATTAGTACTTAGTACCCACAAAAGATAAAAAGAAGGCGAAGTTGTGCGAGAAGAATGTGCGGCCAGTGTGCCTAGAGTTCATTTGAATAGAGAAGAATCGCTGCGCACGAAAATTGATTTCATACCGTTCGCCGAGTCTATAATGCCGAATAGAGTCACAGTATAGTTCCTATGCAGTAGTCTCACTCAAGCAACCTAGAGTTTTCAGATTTTCGTTGAGCATGTTACTGCGCAATCATTTAAACTCAAATATCACATGTGGATTATAAACATAACCCTGTTTTTGGTCCTCATACGCAGTGTTTCTATAAGCGATTAAAGATGAAAATCAATAGATGAAATAGGTACTTACTTTTATAACATTAGAAAATGCCCTTATCATCAATAATGAAACAACAAATACAATTTTAAGCAAAATTCGATGTTTATAACCTATGAAATTACGATGCTTAACGTAATTTCATAGGTTATAAGGCCAAAGTTGAAGGGCTGATCGCACGACATACACTTTTACAATTTATCAGTTAAAAACACTAGATTCTATTTTATTTGTTTTTTTTTATTATTGAGAATATTATTATTTAACACGTGTACTATCAAATAGTACAGCAAATTTTGCGTAGCCTGGGGCTCTTCTCAATTCAAACGTACTCTACAATATTACAACACATTTAAAATGTTATACGGCGTTATGTCTAGAATGCAATTTTATTTTTCACACAAAATAATTAAACGTACTTACTCATTTACTCTCTAAAAGTTAATAAAATAAATTTCGCCATTAAAGGGTTAAATGCCTGCGCCGTTTACATACTCACGATTGGTCCTGACCATTGTAGTAGTATTTGAATGTATGCAATTTTTTCAAATCTAGCATGTCATAAATCTCTATTATCTAACTATTACTCTACGTATATTTATATTTTTAGTAAGAAAAACCTGATAAACTTGTTTCTATTATGCAAATAAATTTAACCATGTAATACATTGAATAGGCAATGCAATTTTTCGCGTCAATTCCTCTGCATTTTACTTTCACTTTAACAACGGATTAACACGCTTTTTTTTGTTAAATTACACGCATTTTCCGACGTTCCTACCCGCAACCGCAGGGTCGCTAGACCCAACAGAAATAAATCCAACGTAAACAAGTACTTTTTCTCTCGTGCCTAATTCTACATTAGCTGTTACGCTATGCGGGTGCAGGAAGCTCATACACAAAACGAACCCCCCCAAATTAACACAACGCAGATACCGTTGTGAACAGGTAAAGTGTACCAGCCTTCCTCTTCGTCTTTCATCCTGGAGGTCATCG
The DNA here is from genome assembly GCA_910593695.2 of Ocypus olens. Classification (NCBI taxonomy): domain Eukaryota; kingdom Metazoa; phylum Arthropoda; class Insecta; order Coleoptera; family Staphylinidae; genus Ocypus; species Ocypus olens. The sequence continues at coordinate 1,004,400 of OU343054.1, forward strand.
CTTCCGCCAGCTTCCCTTGGAGGTGTCTTGGCTCAACAACTAAACAACTTTACTCCATTCGCTCGGGTCGAACGGGAATGTTATGCGAGCGTGTTAGTGTAAGTGCGCGCACCTACATCTTTTCGTGTTGATTAATTAACTGAGCAATAGTGTTTAGTGAAAAAAAGTGATAAGTTTGTGTGTGGATTACTTGAATTTTACATTAGGATTACTTCTCTTATAATTATATCGTTTTGTCTGCTGTAAGTATCCGGAATTTTATGTCATAACGTTAGATTTATATTCTTTTCATCCTGGAAGTTACGTAATTGTAATAATACTCGCATGCGTTGCATATTTAAATCAGTTGACATTTGACCTGACGCACCGGTTGTGTTAACAACTCTTAATTATACCAAGTAATTATTCATTTCTTCTACTATTTTAAAGATATTTGGGATGGTTCAAGTCGAAATTACAAATAACTGCAATTACTGGATGAAAATAAAATATAATACAAAATTGAAAGGTAATGCTATAATTTATGCTTTCGATTAAATTTTATTACGTTATTTATAAATACGCAGAGTGTTAATGGCCACTAAAGAAAACGTGAAAAAAATTAGTATGTCATTATATTGATTAATCAATTTCCTATCATATGCAATAATTTATGCATTTCTAAAATTATAAGTATATAATAAATAAAACATTAAAAACACTAGGGATTCAAAGAAGAAATGAATTCTTCACCAATTTTTTTTTACGCAAATATCCGTTTTGGGGTCCCTAGATGCCATTTCAACAATTTCTGGAAAAAAAAATTGTTTGTGTGAGTGTGTCTGTGCGCGCTATATCTCAAAAACTGATATGAAACTTTGAACGCAAGTTTTATTTGATAATCCAAAGAACTGAAAAGCTTTTGGTAAAATTTCGTACACCGTAAGTGGGCGTTTACCTTAACTGTTTTTTGTTTTTTGCCAATATTTTCTTAAATATGAAAAATTTCACAAAAATATTTAAACAAACTTTGAAGACAACAAAGAAATGAACATCTTTTGCTTGAAAATATTTTTCATAAAATCATTTTTATTCGAGAAAAAAAATTATAATTTTTTTTTAAATTTTGGTTTATAATTATAAAACGATAATAGTTACAGCAAATTTATGTTAATAATAATTGTAGAGAATGCTTCGAAATCTCTTTTTTGAGTAAACTGAGTTTTTGAATTTAAAGTATATTTTTCCATCTTTCATAATTTTGACGTTTTAAACGTCAGTTTCATCCGAGTCTACAAAACGCTCGATGTACATTTAAAATATGATTTAAATTGAAAATAAACCATGAAAGCGTAAATATAAATGATACCATAAGTCGGAGAAAGTAACATGATGGCCACATGACCATTTTTTATGGATTTTGAGCTCTTTAAAGAGTTACATTTTGCACATTTTTTTCAATCGTTGAATCCAACTCTTGGTTTCCCAGTTCATGTTAGAAATGTTGTCGATTTGTATATAGCCAGATTATGGCATTTTTTTAAAGGCGAAATGAAAAATATATTGTTTTTTTTTATGAATTTTGAGCTTTTGTGGCAAATGTCTCTATTGATCATTTTTTATCACTTTTAAATATCGTTGAATGCATTTTTCATTACCGTAATTGAAGTTTGGAATGTTATAGTTTTGTACACAGCTAAATTATGGAAATTATTTTTCGTGTAATCAGAAATGTATAGTTTTCTATGAATATTGAGCTCTTTACTCGATTTATGTATTTTTCATTTTGTTTTTCAAAACGTTGAATGCACTTTTCGTTTACCTAGATCAAGTTCGAAAAATTGGTCGTTTTGTACGCCTCTAGATGTTGGCAATTGTTTTAAAGCGAAATCAAAAATACCGGGTGTAACTGAATTCTGGTGGACCCCAAATATCATTTGCAATTTTACATAAATCTTTATGAAATTTAGTATTGTGTTTTTGCGGAATAAAGTATGTCGACATGTGGACTTTAATAAAAACTTCACTTCCGGTTTATCCGGAAATTACCTCAACTTTTCTATTTCAAATAGAATACCCTGTATATTTTTACATTATTGAATTCGTCTCTAAATTCTAAGTTTATAGATGTATCATAAGTGACCCTTTGGTTGTTGGTTTTTGATTTAAATTTAATCCAAATTTGTTTTTTGTTTAAATTTAATTTAAATTTAAACAAAAAACTAACAATCAAAACGTCACTTATGACACATTTAAGAACTCAAAATTAAGAGATAAGTTAAATTAAGTAAACATATGTATACTGGGTGTTCCGTTTGAAATAGAAAAGTTATGGTACTTTCCGGTTAAAGCTACGCGCACACTTATCGGAATCGGACGGACGGCACGCAACGGGTAAAATTTCTTAACACAGTTGTTAACGAGTCAACGCACATTTATCGGTACGGCACGGAACGGATAAATGTGCGTTGACTCGTTTACAACTGTGTTTAGCAATTTTTGCCGATGCGTGCCGTCCGTCCGATTCCGATAAATGTGCGCGTAGCTTAAACAGGATATTGATTTTTTATTGAAAGTCCACTTTATTCTCTAAAAACAGGATACTAAATTTCATAAAGATATACATAAAAATTCAAATGATATTTAGCGTCTACCAGAATTCAGTTACACCCGGTATATTCAAGACTTATTTTGGGACTTTTTTCTGGACTTCGTTAGGCCTTTTCTAAGGAATTTTTTTTTTAACTATTTTTTAGGACTTTTTCAATACTCTTTGGGATTTTTTTTCAGGACAATCTTTTACAGAACTTTTTTTCGGGTCTTCTCTTTTCTTAAGACCTTTTTATGGATTTTTTGTAGGATTGTTCTAATTACATTCTTTCAGGAGTTTTTTAAGACTATCTTCATGACTTTTTTTCAAAACTTCTTAACTCAGGAGTTTTTTCAAATCTTTCAGGACATTGTTTTCGGGACATTTTTAAGGACTTCTTTTTCCGGATTTTTTAAATATTATTAAAGATTTAATTTCATCACCTTTTTCAAAACTTTTTTCGGGTTCTTTTTTAGGACAAATTTCAAGACTTTTTGAGGATTTTTTCTCTAACCTTTTTTTAGGGTTTTTTACGATTCCTTCTGGATTTTCTTTTCAGGGCTATTTTTAAGACAATTTTGTATTTTTTAAAGATCTTTTTTAAAAGAATTTGACTTATTTTGAAGACGTTATTTTGAGGACTCTCCTTTCAGAATTTTTTTCATGACTATTTGTCAGAACATTATTTCAAGAATTTGCTTTCAGGACTTTATTTGGGATTTTTCCGTTTTTTTTAAGACATTTTTCCAAGGCCCTTTTCTGTACTTTTCTTGGAACCCTTTTAAGGATTTTTTTCAGTACTTTTTCTCAGGATATTTTTGTCAGGATTTTTTTTAGACTATCTTTGTCGGGTTTTTTTTCAGGATTTTTCTGGAAATTTTATTCGGGACTTTTATTCAGGACTCTTTTTTAGGACTTCTTTTCAGAACTTCTTGCTTCAAAAACCTTTTTTAAGGACTGTTTTTCACCTTTTTTTCAAGATTTTTTTCAGTACTGGTTTTCAAGATTTTCTTACAAGACTCTTTGTTCAGAAGCATTTATTTAGGACTTTTTTTCATGATTTTCATGATTTTTACTTTCTCCATTACGAAGTGAGTATTGTGATCGTGATTTTGTTTTCAAATTTTTTTTTACGGAAATATCCGTTTTGGGGTCCCTAGATGCCATTTCAAAAATTTTTGAAAAAAAAATTGTGTCTGTGTGTGTGTGTGTGTGTGTGTGTGTGTGTGTGTGTGTGTGCGTTGTATCTCAAAAACTAATAGAGCAATTGATATGAAACTTTGAACATCCGTCTCATTTGATAATCTGAAGAACTGGAAAGCTTTTGGTAAAATTTCGTATACCGGAAGTGGTCGTTTACCTTAACTGTTTTTTGTTTTTGCCAATATTTTTTTAAATATGAAAAATATAAAAATATTTAAACAAGCTTTGAAGACAACGAAGAAATGAACATCTTTTGCTTGAAAACATTTTTCATAAAATCATTTTTATTCGAGAAAGAAATTTATTATTATTTTTTTAATTTTTGGTTTATAATTATAAAACGATAATAGTTACAGCAAATTTATGTTTATAATAATTGTAGAGAATGCTAAAATGAACAACTTATAAAGAATAAGTTTTTCTTGATATCCCTTTAGTTTTTGAGTAAATTGAGTTTTTTAATTTGAAGTATAATTTTTCCATCTTTCACAATTTTGACGTTTTAAACGTCAGTTTCATCCGAGTCTACAAAACGCTCGATGTACATTTAAAATATAATTTAAATTTAAAGTAAACCATGAAAGCGTAAATATAAATTATACCATAAAGTCGGAGAAAGTAACATGATGGCCACATCACCATTTTTTATGATTATACTTTCATTCAGGACTATTTTTCAGGCCATTTTTTCAGACATCAGGATTTTAAAACCTTTTTCAGGAATTTTCAAAGGCCTTTTTTCAAGTCTTATCAAATGTTTTTCTTTCAGGACTATTCTTTTTTTTCTGGAAACCATGTCCAACTTTAACGAGGTCTTCGGAATTGGAAAAATTTTGTCGACTCGATCCACCATAAAGGCATTAAAATGTGATAAATATTCTTTTTTCTTTTTGGGATTCAGGTCAATTTTTTCTAGAATGGGTAATTCGTGAGTGATACATCAAAAACTCAGAATTCAGAGACGAATTCAATTATGTAAAACTATACAGTGTTCCGTTTGAAATAGAAAAGTTAAGGGAATTTCCAGTTAAACCGGAACTAGAATTTTTATGAAATGTCCACATGTTGACAGATTTTATTCCCTAGAAACACCATAGTAAATTTGATAAAGGTATATTTAAAAATGCCAATGATATTTGGGATTTACCAAAATTCAGTTACACCCGGTATATTGCTTTTTTATAAATTTAGAGCTTGTCAAGCGAATTTCTCAATTGACCATTTTTTTACACTTTTTAATATCGCTGAAAGCATTTTTCATCAACATTACATTACGTGAAATTAGAAATGTTTGATTTTTATGGATCTGAATTCTTGAAACAGCTTACAGCTCTTACAACTTTTCAAATTTATGAATGTCTTTTTCGCTTTAGTAGATCTGTTATGAAGTGTAACCCTTTTGTACACAATTTGATTATGGCAATTGTTTTAACATGAAATGTATTATTCTTTATGGATTTTGAGTTTTTTAATTAAAATTCTTCAATAATTATATAATTTTTCAAATCTTTGAATATATTTTTGGGTTTTCCAGTTGAAGTTTGGAAGTTTCAAATAATTAGAATATGACGATTGTTTTTCTGCGAAATCAGAAATGATTTTAAGCTTTTGGGCCAAATAACTGGATTAATAATTTTTTTAGATTTTCTCCATTCCATTTATCGTTTTCCTTCGTTTGAAATGTTGCCATTTTGTTTCCATCTAGCATATGGCAATTTCACTTATGTGAAGTCATAAAGTGTTATTTTTCTTATGGACTTTAAGCGTTTTTAAGCAATTTTCTCCATTGATTAATGATATACTGAACGAAAAAAAATTAAACACTTGAAATTCGTGAAATTTTGACCATTTTCAAACCGCCATAACTCGGCGTATTTTCAATCGATTTTAATGAATCTTTGAGGGCGAAAAACTTTGAAGTGTCTTCTTTAAAGTCATACATGCGAAATTCAGCGTAACCCCTTCCACCCCCTCAAGCGCCACTGTAAAAAAAAGTTTTTTTTCTGGAAACCATGTCAAACTTTAACGAGGTCTTCGGAATTGGAAAAATTTTGTCGACTCGATCCACCATAAAGGCATTAAAATGTGATAAATTCCCTATGCAGGGCTCGAAGAACGAAGTTCCTACGACGATTTGGCACCAAGTTATGGGTGCTTGAAAAAAAAGTGCATTTTGAGGTTTTTTGCACTTAACTCAGTGACTTCTCAACCAAATTTAATGATTATTTCGGGAAAAAATCCCATTTTGGCTCTACCATAAGGGAGTAAACTCATATTGGAATGATCCCTTTTCGAACCCTTTAACCCCCGAACAAGAAAAACACGTTTTAGGGCAAAAAAACGTCCAACTTTGGCAACGTGTACCGAGTTGAAAAAAAATGTGTCGACTCGATCCACTAAAAGGGCATTAAAATGCGTTCAATTACCTGCGCAGGACTCAAAGAACGAAGTTTCTACACAACGTTATGGGAGTTTGAAAAAAGGGAATTTTGTGGTTTTTTGACTTATAAGTCAAATTTTTCGACGAAATTGTTTCCGTTTTCACGAATAAAATTTTCTTTGCTTGTTCTTTCAGGTATGCACGAAAATTTATTGTTTGCGCGAAATCACGAATTTTGCATTTTGTACCTTAGAACTCCATTAACAAAAAACTTTATTTTAGGTCAAAAAAGGCTCACTTTAAGGATCTCTGTAGGGTCCGAAAAAATTATGGGCCTAACTCACCACCTTTCGTTTATTTTTCCATTCATCCAATAAAAACAAACAAATTACATTGACGGAAAAATTGAAACACTTGAAATTTAGGTAATTTTCAAATGGCCATAACTCGGCTTCCATCCAACCGATTTCGACGATATTTTAATAAATCAAAAGGAAAATGTGTCTTCTTTGAGAGGGTTTATCCCCCACTCAAAAAGAGGGCTCTACACCCCTCCAAACAAAAAAATAAAAAGACCACAAAATACACTTTTTTTAAACACCTATAACTTTGTGCCAAATCGCCGAAGGAACTTCGTTTTTGAGTCCTGCACAGGTAATTGAACACTTTTTAATGCCCTTTTGGTGGATTGAGTCGAGACATTTTATCCAACTCGGTACACGTTGCCAAAGTTGGACGTTTCTTTGCCCAAAAACGTGTTTTTCTTGTTTGGGGGTTGAAGGGTTCGAAAAGGGATCATTCCAATCTGAGTTTACCCCCTTTAAGTAGGGCCAAAAGAGATTTTTTCCCGAAAGAATCATCAAATTTGGTTGAAAAGTCGCTGATTTATGTGCGAAAAACCTCAAAATGCACTTTTTTCAAACACCCATAACTTGGTGCCAAATCGTCGTAGGAACTTCGTTCTTTGAGTCCTGCATAGGAAATTGATCAAATGATCAAATTTTAATGCCTTTATGGTGGATCGAGTCGACAATTTTTTCCAACTTCGTACGCATCGTCAGAGTCGGACATGGTTTCCTGAAAAAATATTTTTTCTTCACATGGGTGCTAGAGGGAGCGGAAGGGGTTACGCTTAAGTTCGCATGCATGACTTTAAAGAAGACACTTCAAAGTTTTTCGCCCTCAAAGATTCATCACAATCGATTCAAAATACGCCGAGATATGGCGGTTTGAAAATGGTCAAAATTTCACAAATTTCAAGTGTTTCATTTTTTTCCACCAGTGTATAAACAATATCAAGAGCCTATTATTAGATTTAACTTATTGACTTACGTTACAATATTGATTAAGTTAGTATCTGAATTTAGAACGTGCCTGTATTTGTAACATTGTATTATATTTAATTTAACGAGTGAGTAACTTTTGTTTAGCACAATAAAGCGATATTATTATTATTATTATTATTACTCTTAATATTACACGAGTATAATCTATTTTTGCGATAGAGTAAACGTGCAGTCGGCTATTAATTTCCACAAACTGTTATTAATCGTAAATTAGATGGTAATAGATTCTGATGTTAATGGGATAATTGCCTCATGGTACCTCCGTGGGAATTCGTTAAATTTGAAACACTCGGGCTCAGTCAGCGGAAAAATGGGTAATTGCACGTAGCGATTTTTATACTGCTTTATTTAGCAAATTAACTTAATTGGTGCTTCTATTAATTTTATTTTAAAGTTTATAATAATATGTTGGTGCAATTCACGTGTGACTAATATAATTTGGTGATTGTTCTAAAACACAAAAACTTGCTTGAAAATCAATACAGTATGTATTTTCAAAATTTAAGATGATCGTTGCGTCATAAGCGAACGATTGCGTTACTAATGCCATATTGGATTATAGTCAAAATTAGAACCTGTGTGTGAATAACGAACGAATCCACTTGCCCATATCGTGTTCCATTAGATCCAGCCTACTCAACCATGAGGTTAACAACCGATAAAATAGGTAACAGTTGAACGAACACGTGGATATTTATAAGAAATAAACAAAAGCCAGCCATTACCGGAGATAAATGTAAATGCAGCTTGAAGTTGGTTTATAAATAATTCCTGTTATGTCTGTTAAGTATAATTTGGGGTCTGTATTCGTCAAGTGCTAACTGTTTTCATACTGAAAATTAAATGGAGTGGAATTGTTTAAGAAAATATAAAGACAGTTTGAATTTAGCTAGACATATTATCTAAAAATGAAAAATTATATACACATCTCTAAAATTACAATGTTTTCTACTTATTTCAATTTTATACCATATATTTATAAAATAATAAAAATTGACTACTTATTTTGAAAAGCATACACAAATATTGTAGTTAATTCTACTGTCATCCCTTTATCTTAAAATGGGGTCAGTTCTTATTTCTTTAGTATTAAGGCATGATGTGTTTTTTCCCTTTAATCCCTAGGTAGAAAAACACCTGTAAATTGGGTTGCATGAAACTAAATTAATAAATTTATAAAGTAACACTTAAATGTATGTTGTATAAATTGAGTCCTAGAACGTTTTAGAACGTGATATTGGCTTTACTATTATAGCAATATTAAAAATCAGGATTTGTAGAAAGAGTAAGTATAATTTGGCATTGATCGTTACATAATTGTGTGTGAAATGTTTATACGGAAATGTTTCATTATTGAAAGGATCCCTATTTTGCTACTTAAATATTATTATTATAAGTTGACTCGACTCAAATTTAAATTGATAAATAGCGCTCAACTCCATATGTTTCGCATGTGTTGAATATATCTCATACTAATAAACGTTAGCATTACTGCACATATTAATTATTATGCATCGTTTCATTTAGGCGATTATGTTGCCGACAGCTGTTGTAAATCACGCAGTAATTATCGCTGACATTTGATTCATAGCGGTTTCCCATTTGTTGTAATGAACCAGAACTGGGTTATAGATTTGCATTATTAACTATTAACAAGTAAGTGTTGCGTTAGCGCAAGGTACAAACACCTGCGTGTCTTACTTTATATAAATTTTATAATGCACTAAAGGTGGGCGAATAATCATTATTTATTCTATAAAATTTCTACTACCAATACGCAGGTGCGAAGGTAATGTATTTAAAAAAATAATCTGAACTAATAATAATAATTGCTTAAGAAAAAATCAGTCACGAGTTAGATTCGAGAAGACAATTGGCTGAACAGAATGTCTTATTGGTGTACCCTGTATATTTTAATGTTTCCCTGATGCACGCTCTCAATAATTGAGTATTAATAACTTCTCACAAAATTACATCAATTTAAAATATTGCCTATCGTGAAATTGGGTTTTGATGCAAATTCTGCCATGTGTTATATAATTAGAATAAAACTATTATTATTGTCAGTTTTTATTCAGTCAATATTCGCAGGTCTGTGTAATTAGCATTTATAATACTCATTAATCAAATGTTAATATTCAACATAAATGCTGATTATTGTCTGAAGTGCAAATATAATTTTAATTAAATATAAACTTTGTATCATTCCTTTATAACTCAATTCTTACTTTACAACTGCATGAATATTCATGACCAGTTAGAAATAATTCGAGCATTCCTGGAGCTGTAAATGTTTGCACTTAATATACAGTTTTCCATTGTGTTTTACACCTTCAATTAATTAGGACAACACCTGAAATTCAAATGGTAATTTATTCACCGTTTTCTCACCCTAATAAATAATTTCCCTGGAAGTACATCACAACGGTTTGGTTCTATTGTTCGATAAAGGGACGAATGCTCTGACGAGTTTAAATACATGAGGGGCCTAGAATAAAAACCGGCAATCTCCCACTTCCATAGTTTCGAGATATTAAGGAAAAACTGCTATGACTTTATCATTGGTATTAAAGGGAAAGAGTTTATATTATGCTAAAGTTAATATGAGAAGCAATAATGAATTATAATTATACCTAAAACTCGTAAGTTTTTTGCAAAATTTAATAATTAAATGTAGACAAAAATAGGAGATTGCCAGTTTTGTTACTGAAATAGATAAAGTTGGGATAAAATAACCAACAAAATGCGACGTCAATGCAAAATCAAAACTTTGTTCAAAACATACATTACATAGAATTAAAAAAAAATATAGAAACTTGTAAATTAACAATACAGAAAATAGTGATTAAACAAAATCCTGTTTATACTAAAATCGCTGGAATTTCTGGGATAAATTCACAATTAACATCATCTTCATTTTTCTTGGGATTCTAACAATTTATCTGGATTGTCATTTTGATTTTTTTGGCATTTCGGCAGGAGTAATATCATGATAAAATTGGAGTTCTTCCAAATATCGCCAATTATTCCCAAAGTGTTTGGTAAGTAGATTGTTTACATCAACTAATTTGAAGTTGTTAAGCTGCTGAAGACCGCTGCTCATTTGATCAGGTTTTATCATTCTTGGCTGTTTTCGCTTTTTTGTCATTCTTTTAAAAATCGTCTTTAAAATTTTCTTTAGATCGTTTTGGTAAGAAAGTTCACCTCTTACTAGAATATTACGAGACCGACACCTCTTAAGATAAAATCGTTTGGTTTCTTTAAATTTAAAGTGCCATGTTCCTGGGAGTTTTAAAAAATCTTTAACACTTTTTTTCCAACCATAAACAATGCATTCCTTACCTAAATGGGTAACTGTTTCAATTTTTGAAAATAGTTCTAGATATTTTTCAGGTTGTGTTATTACTTCAAGTTTTTTATATTTTTCTCAATATGGCCAAACACCCTATCAGCAGGTAAAAAGGAGTGGCCTACTACTGGAAAGACAACTTCCAACTTTTCAATATTCAATGGGGCATCAGTTGCCAACCACTTACAACACATTCCAATAAGAATACTATTCTTGTTTTGGCCGCTGCATCCATCTGTCATTAACAGTAATTTGGTTACTTCCGAAATCTATTTTATTAAGCCTATCAAACACAGCAGATGCTATCTCATTGGAACCTTTACCATATTCATTTTCTGCCAGTAATAGGAGAAAGCATTTTCTCCACGACCACCATAGAATTTAAGCATTCTGAAATCAATTTTGATTATAGAACGTACACATTCTCACTCTTGTTATGGAACAAAACACTATGCGCTTATGCGTTTTGCATGTAATTCATTCCATAACAAGGGATAGAATGAATATTCTCACATCATTTCGAATAAAACAATTAGCCTTGGGTATCACAATTGTCAAAATACTATAAACATAACCACAAATGTGATAAAACGTAAGTTCTTTGTGTTCATTATTTTATTAGTCTATTTTATCTGGTCGAGGAGAAAGTATAGTCTGCTACTCGGTAAGAATGGAAATTCAGATGCTCGTGGTTCCTCGCGCTCGCCTCACGGCTCGCGCTCGAAATATTCCACTCGCATCGAATTTCCATTCTAACCTTGTTACAGAATATACTATTCTTTGCCAAGTTTAGATTTTGATGTACCCTGTACAATGGTAAAGTGGTACAAGTACAACTGCCTTGAGGAGTAGGCACTTTTGGAAGAACGAAGTTCTTTTGGCAGTCAAACGATATTGTTGAGCACACATCAGTGCGAGGTGTTGTAAAACTCAAATTGTACTTTGTGTTAAAAATTGTTCGAAAATACGACAGCTTTACTTTTTCCTCTGGAGGAGACTGCTTATCATACATTTTATACATATTTTACATAGACAAATCCGAAGGAAGGTATGATCTCTTGGTAGATGAACGGCAGTAATGAGATTCAATGCACTTAAAATTGTTAATAAACTTTTGAACAGCCGCTTGTTTCATTTCAAATTTAGGAGTTTTCCTGTCCCCCCCCCTTTTTTCAGTTGGTGTTTGACCGGTACTCGCAAAATGTTTCACGACGTATGACAAGCGATGTTTTGTAATTATTAATATTTTTTAAAAATACGACTGGCACACAGGAACGTTCTCTTTTAAAGAATTTCTTACAAAGCATTTTACAGTTTTAGCTTTTTCCTTGTGTTTCTCATTTTTGGGACGACGACGTATGCACACCTCAACCGTGCAATACTTCAAAATGAACGCATCTTGCAAAAGTTTATCTTTTGTTGCATAAAATGCGGCAAGAAATTCTTTAACTTCTTCCATAGGCAACGATGCACAATGATACGATTATGTTTTATGGCCGCAGGTTGGATATTGTGGTAAATGTTTTATATTTCGAAAACGGCAAACAATAGGTATAGGGAATATTGAAGTAACTCACCTTTATTTGTTCCCTAGAATTCAAAAATGACAAAAAATACAGGGTGTTCTATTAAAAAAAAAACATAACTTTGATGTGTATCTTTTTTATAGGACACCCTGTATATCTGGTAATAATTTTAAATTGTGCATACAACGATCCTACATCTATCCATTTGAAAAGAATAACACGAAGTTGCATGGTTTTCCTTAAAATGACCGCGTCGTATGCGGTGCCCCACCCTGTATACAGGGTGACATTGAGAAAATCAATGCAGAATTTAATTCTGTGTCAGATAGCCTAAAAATATACAAGGTATTCTATTTAAAAAGATACCGATTTAATGGTTTAAAGTTGACTAAATATGGTATGAAATTTTAAACACTGTTTTCTATAATCCCAAAAATAAATCACTGGATAACTCCGCGTATTGGCCTTTTATAGTCTTCGTTTTTATTTTATTCGGAGAAATGTATTTTTTAAGTGAATTGTGAAAAGGCACAAAATTTTAATGAAATTTAAATATCTCGGAAACTGTTAAATTCATAGATATTATTTTAATGATTTTTTTTACAGAATTTTGTGTAGAATTCAAATTTACAATAACAAAATATAGTTTTCTGTTTAAAATAAGAATTTGTGTTGACTTCCGGTATGATCTTAAAAATATTTTTTTTACTCGATTACATAAATGCTGAAAATCTCATTGCAATACATTCATCAGAAGTCCATATACTTTTAATATGTAGTTTCAGTGGGACGCCCTGTATACAGAACGGTTTTGTGTGTTAGTTGTAGTTGCTGCTTTTAGGTGGCGCTTTTCTATTCCGATTTATCCACATGCCGAGTCGCTTCCTGTTATTCTGAGCTTTGTTGTACGATGAGAGATTGTCCAAGTAAAATATGTGGCCCACCCTTAGAACATATACTTATGGAACAGGAATACAAAGCATAGAATTGTGTCCAAGAAGTGAGATGCACATGTCTCATCTATTTTTTTGCTCGAAATGCTCATGCGCGTCCGACGCACTCATAGATTATTATGAATGTGTGCGCTTGTGTGTGTGTGTTGCGCGTGCATTTGTGTGTGTGTGTGATAAAAATTGAGTTGGTAGCACTGTCACGCACTATCTGCATCCCACTCGTTTAAGACAGGAAGTTCTCTCTCACACTCATGAACTCTTATGGGGATTTCGCGTGATTGGGGACATGCGCATAGCGAACAAAAGAAATGTTATATCTATCCTTGTCGCACAGATGTTGGACACAGTTTCGGTACACGTAAGTTATACGGTATTCCTGTTCCGGATATGTTCTAAGGGCCCACCACATTTTTATGCTGAAGCAGGCGGTAAATTTGAAATTTGAATTAAATGATAATATTGACAATAACAACATTAAGCTAAATTATGTGGTTTAAAATGATTTAAAATATTTAAATAAGCGCTGAAACATTAAAATGAATTTCAACAAAAAGCGTAGAGTGATCAGCAACATTTTTTTTTAAGTAGGTGATTCGAGAAACGAACTCAATCTAACACAAATCAAGCAGGAAATGTTTGACTGATTCGATGAAGAATTGGGATTACTTTAGCTGATATGCTAATAAGATAATAGCAGTTGTTGCTTAAGGCCTTGATCACTCTAGGATTTAATAAATATCGAATTATAATATCCATAAGCCTTGCGGGCGAGCTAAGTCTATAAGTATTGTTAAATTAAACAGTTTCACAACTAATAAATACATTTGAGATAACCTTACTTGTTGCAAAAGCATTAAATACATTCGATACATTCACGTAAGTGTATTTTATTCTTTAACATTCAATTCAAATGCGAAGCTGCACTGATGAGAGATACATAAATCTCAAAACGCATCTGCAGTTGGCTATTTACTTAATTTTTACATATTTTATGGTTCAGTTTTATAGTTTTAAGTTTTCAAAATCAATTTAGTTTAATTTTCAAGTTGGTCCTGTGGGTAGAAATAAAAGATCTTAAACCAATGTTATTTATCTTGTAGTACTAGTAATAACATGCAAATTTCTTTTGTATCATTCAATATCCGGCGTGGCACCAGCCAGGGAAGTAATTATGTCAATAAGTTATGTGTTAGTAGTCCTAATAAGACTTAATTTTTTAAGTTACGGACAGGTTGAATATTCATATATTCAGGCTACTTTCGTCTTTATCGGATTTAGTTTCACAATTGTTGTGCTTGCCTGAGCCCCAGTGCTACGCCAAGGAATTTTTGAACTGCTATGTTTATAACTTTAACAAATCGTTACCAATCAGCGAACATGTTACACAAAATTTGAATTTTTCTTTTAGGTTAAAAATTAAAAGTTAGTTTTCCAGCTACAAACTCTTAAAAAATAAATGCGTCAACCTAAAAATGCTGTACATAAACCATTTTTCAATAACCTATTGACAAACATTATTTTGTATAGCATATTAATTGTGTATTCAAGATCTTTACACAGATATTCGATTTATTTTATTATTTTGCTGAAACAAATTCCCAAAATTAGGCATTTTTTTTTCTTGCTCTAGAGTCACATAAGGTCGTATCCCATTTAAAATTCATTGTTTTACCACGATTTTTTTGTATGCGATACATTTTAAAAAGCTATCTATTCCTACATGATTTACAAGAATCCAAAATTTGAACGTTTGAAAAATCAAGGTTATGGTCAGAGCGCACGATTTACTGCCCAGGCTATAATCACTCCTGTGCTAAGTCAAACGCGATTAGGGAGATTGACCTACATAAGAAAGATCATAGTCCATGCCCTAAACGATGTTAGATACCATATGCAAAGGATTTTTATCCTTCAACTTAGTGAAAATATGCTCATTGAATGTGCTAATACTGGACTGAGTGATTCTGACTTTATCGCAGTCTAGAAGGTTTGTGAGTTTGGTGACAAATTGTTAAGGGGGTTGGGGTGAAGGTAGTTCAATTAGTCTTCAGAAAGATTCTGTACGTAATGTAGGGCAACTTTCTGATGATTAATTGGCCTGGGTGTTGGGGTGGAGGTAGACAAATATGCCTAAATATATGAATATTCAACCTGTTCACAAATCTACAAAATTCAGTTTTACAAAGATTAAAGAACAAGCCAGACAAATAGTTGATTCAATAAGATATTTGTTTGCTCTTGGTGGCTCCTCTGTTTTGGCCTTCCTCTCGCACATTTGACTGTTGCTTAATTAAATTCACCATCGTAATCAGTCTTGAAAAATACCTTCCAATCTTTTTCCTTGTTAACTTACACAGTTGCTTATTTTTCTCCACAAAATAAGGAAGAAACAAATCACCGAACGCCACGTTATGGACAAAATAAGGTATTGGGTTTATTCTAGCTCCTCCCTCTTTGGTACAGTTTTTAATATTGTTATTAGTGATGAGCTGATTCCGATGAAAATAATCGGTGACACCGATTATTAAAATAATCGTCGAGTGGCGATTATTTTTAATCCGCGAAGTACGAGATTTAAATATCGAATATGACCGATAGGGGTAAAATTTTCTAGGGAGGGCCTTTTTTTGTTTTCTCCGATTTCCATTATTTTTTTCTATCAAAAATGGAAGAGATACTCCAATTACGATTATCATCCGATTATTTCCGTTATCCGAATCCAAATATTCCGATTATTAAAATCATCCGATTATCCCATCACTAATTTTTACGTCTTTCGCGTGATTTTAATTCCTATTTTCCATATTTTATAGCAAGTTTTTAATTACCAATTATAAACACACTTTTACTTCCAAACGAACAATTCTTCATAAATGAGTAATTATTGCTCCAGTAATTAAGAAAGCAATTATCAGCGGAATGGCATGTACACGATGATAACACGTGCAGGAATGATTCACAGAGTTAAAAAGAACAATTTACTTATTAAATACCATGCGTGATATAACACATTAATACAAACTCGTTTTGAACATAGGATTAGTATTTATTAAATAAATGAATACAAATTTGGATGGAGTAACCTAATCAAGCATTTTTAATTATTACTTCATTGTCATGGATGGTGGTCAGGTATCACGTAGGGATTTGCTGGATAGTAATCCTGTTGAATGGATCTCCTTCGGCGACGGCCAACGACGCCCAGTTGCAGCAGAACTGGATTTGTGCTGAACGCTGCAGCTGCACCCAATAAAGCGATTCCAGCCAATGGTATTAACAAACCTTTTAAAGCTATCGCCTGAAAATATAATGTGCAAATCAGTTATCTTAATACAAAGGAATTCATATTGTTTTTAAGGAGGTTAAATAAGTTTTAAGATATTTTTTTTATGAAAAGACACACTGAAAGAGAAAAATTAGAAATTGAAATTAGAAATGGTCAAGTTGGCCTTGGAATTTTGATTTTTAGTTGGCGATCCTGAAATACTATGGATATTTAAAATCATCTGTAGCTCGTGAAAGGGTCGATTTGTGCATTTAAAAATGAGATTGAAACATAGTCTTATTTCCTTGTCAGCAGTGATACAGGGTGGATTATGTGGAAAATAACTTCCTAATGGAGTCTATTATAATCAATTTAAAATGAAATATATTCGTAAATATGTGGTTTAAGTCTTTAAAGACTACACAAAAGTCTTAGTTACAGACTTTAAAATAAGTTATCTGTTTTAACTTTACATTAAAAGATATTTTGTATATTTCACTGTTTTTTATAGATTATATATTCGTTTTATAAGTGCATATAATTTTAATTCAGTTTATGGGATTGTTCAGACATTTACAGGGTGTCTACCTAAACCGTTTGTTAAAAGTTTACGAGACTGCAGTTTTATTAAAAATTTGAAAAAAATCCTCGTCACACGGTTGAATCAATTCTCCTCATGTGAAATATTTTCAACTTTCTACCATTTCCGGTTCCACTGGAAGTAGCACTAAATTTGTTATTTTAAGCGGAATACCCTATATATTACTACTATTATATTTTTGGATTTCTCGTTTAAGTTGCAACTAATTTTGTAGGAACGTATGTACACTTATCTCTTTTAGTTTTCAAGCAAATTAATTATTTCTAAAATTTTTACTTCTGAAAGGCAGTTTGAAATCTATCTGTAACTTCTCTTAAGAATAAGATAAAAAATATTATTTATATCTCTAATTGTACCTAGAGGATGCCTCTATGAGTATAATAATTGGAAATTGTCAATTTTGACAATAAGTGTTCTTAAAATGACAATATCTAAGTGCCCTCTTCAATATCTCGTAATTGTTTTTTTTTTAATGGAATGATCCACTTTTTATCACTTTATCACACGATTGAGAGAAAATTTTACTAGAAAAATTATTATACAATCAAACTCCTACAGCAAGTAATTTTTGAATTATTTTGAAGATTTTTTTTTCGTCGCATTTCTTCAAGGCATAATTGCAAACATTTAACGAACGGTTTAGCGTAGACACCCTGTATATGAATTTACATCTCTTTTTTTTTTGTAAAAAGGAGAATTCGGTGAATAAATTTATTATTATTATTGCAACAGCTAATACCACGACGCACATAGAGTCCCGCATTGAATAACTTCTGTGATACAATTAATTTCCACTTCCATTTCCTCCATTCAAGTTTCGAGTAATTAGTTTCATTTTGGATAGATTTTAAAATTTTTACGCTAACTCCTGCTGAGATTTCCATTTCCATCCAAGTTTTGAGTGTTGCCATTTTGTTTACAAGTGTGATATGTCAATATTTTTTATGAGGATATCAGAATTAGTTTTATTTAGGATAGATTTTGAAATTTTAAATTCCTGCATTAATTAAGATTAATTTTTTACAATCGCCGAATGCAATTTCAATTTTGTTCTGTCAAGTTTTGAGTGTTGCTTATTTGTCAATTTTTTTAAAGGGACTTCAAAAGTAGTTTCATTTTGAATGGATTTTGAAATTTTGAAGCTAATTCCTGCAGAGATTATTTTTATACTATTTTTCTTATTGTCGGATGCAATTTCCATTTCCTCCTTTCAACGTTTGAGTGTTGCCATCTTGTTTATAGCTGTGATATGTACATTGTTTTAAGGGGATGTCTAAACTAGTTTTATTTTGGATATATCTTTGAAGCAAATTCCTGCAGAGATTAATTTTTTTTACAATTTTTCTTATTGTCGGATGCAATTTCCATTTCCTCCGTTCAAGTTTTGAGTGTTGCAATTTTATTTACAGCTGTGATATGTCAATTTTTTTAGAGGGACTTCAAAAGTAGTTTTATTTTAAATGGCTTTAG
Source organism: Ocypus olens (assembly GCA_910593695.2). Classification (NCBI taxonomy): domain Eukaryota; kingdom Metazoa; phylum Arthropoda; class Insecta; order Coleoptera; family Staphylinidae; genus Ocypus; species Ocypus olens. The sequence continues at coordinate 1,023,062 of OU343054.1, forward strand.
AAATTTTGAAGCTTATTCCTGCAGAGATAATTTTTTTTGCAATTTTTCTTATCACCGAATGCAATTTCCATTTCCTCCCTTTAAGTTTCGAGTGTTGCTATTTTGTTTCCAGCTGTTATGTGTCAATTGTATTAAAAGGATGTCAAAACTAGTTTCATTTTGGATGGATTTTGAAATTTTGAAGTTAATTTCTGCAGAGGTTAATTTTTTACAATTCTTCTAATTGTCGGATGGAATTTACATTTGATCCGTTCAAGTTTTAAGTGTTGCTGTGATATGTCATTTTTTTAAAAGAATTTAAAAGTAGTTTATGGATTTTGAAATTTTGAAGCTAATTCCATCTGAAATTAATTGTTTGCAATTTTTCTTATTGTTAGATGCAATTTGCATTTCCTTCGTTCAGGTTTTGAGTATTGCTGTTTTGTTTCTAGCTGTCATATGTACATTGTTTAAGCTAGTTTCGTACTGGATGGATTTTGAAATTTGAGCTAATTCCTCCAGAGATCATTTTTTTACAATTTTTCTTATCGCCGAATGTAGTTTCCATTTCCTTCGTTCAAGATTTAAGTGTAGCTATTATGTGTCTAGCTCGGATATGTCAATTTTTATAAAAGGATGTCAAACTAGTTTTATTAGGGATCAATTTCAAAATTATAAAAGATGGAAAAATTATTCTTTAAATTGAAAAACTCAGTTTACTCAAAAACTAACAAGATTTTGAAAAAAACTTATTCTTTAGAAGTTGTTCATTTTAGCATTCTCTGCAATTATTATTAACATAAATTTGCTGTAACTATTATCGTTTCATAATTATAAACCAAAAATTAAAGAAAAATAATAAAATTTTTACTCGAATAAAAATGATTTTATGAAAAATATTTGCAAGCAAAAGATGTTCACTTCTTTGTTGTCTTTAATGTTTGTTTAAATGTTTTTGTGATATTTTTTATATTTAGAAAAATATTGACAAAAAACAAAAAAACAGTTAAGGTAAACACCCACTTCCGGTGTACGAAATTTTACTAAAAGCTTTTCAGTTCTTTGGATGATCAAATAAGACGTATGTTCAAAGTTTCATACCAATTGCTCTATTAGTTTTTGAGATACAGCGCACACAGCAGACACACACACACACACACAGACACATTTTTTTTTTCCAGAAATTGTTGAAATGGCATCTAGGGACCCCAAAACGGATATTTCCGTAAAAAAAATGTTGAAAAAAAAATCACGATCACAATACTTTCTCGTACTTCGTAACGGAGAAAGTAAAAACTGCTATTAAAAATTTTACTTTTTAAAGGAAAATATTTTTGTAGAAAAATTATGTGACTATAAAGAGAATCAAGAGCTCTACAATAGCTTCAAATAAAAAAAAAACGAAAAAAAAATGATGATGACGTCACAGGATTCACACGTCAAACACTAGTGATGTCAGAATATTTTTGTTTTCGCAATAGATAACAAAATTCGTCCTGTCCGATTTTTTTTTTAACATTTAATAGAGCAATTGTGAATTTTGTGTGGAACATTATATTTATTTATATCTGTATATCTAAGTGTTAAAATAGTATTAGTTTAATTCAATGTCACATTAAATTTAGGGAAGGAAAGGGTCCATTTACCAAAAAAACTGTAGAGGGTTCTATGAACTTTGAAAAGTGTTCTGCGGGTTCCGCGATCAAAAAAGTTTGGTAAACACTGCGCTAGAGACAAACAGACGGCGGTAAAACGCTTAATACACAAATGTTATATCCCTCATAGGAGATCCGTTTCCCCATAGCACTGATGAGCACGAAGAGTCCGAAATCGGTCTGTAGTTTGTCGCCTGTTAGGGAAATAATACTTATTTATTACAGTTTTCCTGGTAAATTATTTCGTCAAAACTGGCAAAAAAGTTTTCCTAAAATGATGGTACAAGTGGCTCGGGAACAATTGCCAGATGTACCACTTCCTCCCGCACCCATTTTAGGTAGATGGGGCAGATGTTGCTTGCAAAGGGCTTTTGTTAGAGTTCTCTGCATCTAACTCCGAGGTAATTAGGGAATGCCAATACAAAATATTAGAATAGAAGAAAACTTTATTGTCAGAAAAACTATAATAGAAACTGTAAACGAAAGACACGAAACAGTTAAAAATATATTTTAATAATTACTATTTGAAAGTAGATGCAATACTGTTTTTAAAAAAGTAAAATAAATATTACCAGAAAAAGGATGATTTGGTGTTTCAGACAATTTATGATGAAGAGGATTTGTCTATAAATTCTTTAAAAATAATATTTAAATATCAATATTTAAAATCAAATCAACACATTTGAAATACCCTGGATATTTACCCACGGAAGGAAATACGCGAGTATTTTACATCACTGATGGAGAAATTTTTGTCCCAAACTAAGGCTATAAAAAATTTATACATACCAACATCTTCATTCATACAATTAGAACACGTTCAAGTTTATATTACATTATCTGCTGTGCATAGATTTTTGTGAAAGGGCATCGACTCTTGGTCTTTCGCTCTATAGACAATTTATTTAATCAGAATTTAGATCTTGCTTACATACCTTATAAGTTTGCAGTTACAAAATTATATAAAATACAAATTGCAATGAGTAATCATTCCATTTGCACATCCCTTTCAAAGTTCTTTAGATCTGATAAACGCTACTCTAAAAATGGATTATAATGCATATCCATTTTGATTTCATAGTCGTAGAAGTACTACTATGTGTCCAATTTGCCTAAATGGCCATCGATCGAGGTTTGATTACATTTGACCTCAAAATTTGCAAAAAAATACTTAGCTTGTCTTTTATATATCTATTGTTTGCATGATTTAATATTATTCAAACTGATAACAAATGAGTTATCTTTTCTTGAATGTTATTCATATCTGTTTGCATAAAAAATTAACGGGCGTCCAACAATTGATGTAGCCACTGGTGGCTGTAGAATCAAATAAGAATGAAGATTCTTACCTCGGGCAAAATTATTGATTCTGACATTTGTAAGAACAAAATAAATTCTATCTACACCTTTGCTGTGTTGCATGGATCCTGCATTACAAAATCATTCCACAATAGCTTTCATTCCACATCATCCGAACAAATTCTGCTATTAGCAATAACATAAATAATTAATCATTTTTCGTTCTTTGGCAGTCAATATTTGAAACGTCAATTCAACAATTCGAACAACAAATCAACATTTGTGTTTGATTTCACAGCCACCCAGGACTACGATAATTGTTGGATACCCCTTATACAGGGTTCCCCATAATAGACTACCCATTTTATTTTATTAATTAATTCCCTACGAGATAACTAAATAAGTTTATCTCTGTGGGATTATGTTCTGTAGTCTTTGGGATTTAAGTTAATTATTGATCATAAATAAGTTTTATATTAATAATTTTGTGGAACGTTATTTTTCTACGAGAAGTTTGTTAGCTTTCATCATAATTATTTAACTTTCATGGATTACTCAGTCCAACAACGTGTGTTTTGTGTAGAAACTTACATAAGAAGCAATTCGATAGAAGAAGTTAGACGTGCATTCCGGCGTCAGTTTAATAGAGGTCACGCACCAAATCGTAAAACTGTTAAGTTATGGGTTCGTCATTGGCGTGAAAATGGTTCTGTACAAAATTTGAAGAAGCCTGGACTTCGAAGAACAGTTCGTACACCAGAAAATATTGAACGAGTTAGAATTGCGTTTACGTGAAGTCCTAAAAGGTCTGCTAATCGACAAACCCTTATCCTAGGAATATCAAAGGGAAGCTTAGATCGAATTCTTCAAAGAGATTTAAAATTTCATCCCTATAAATAAATACCAAATGGCACATCAACTTATAAATCAAGATAAAGAAGCAAGGTTAGCATTTTGTCAAGAATTTATGAATTTACATCAAGAAGCAATTCACAGTCTCTTAATGAGCGACGAAGCAAATTTTTATTTGAACGGCATGGTTCATAAACAGAATTTTAGATACTGGTCAAATGAAAATCCTCTTGAAATCTTTACACAGAACCTCCATAATCAAAAAGTTGTTGTGTGGTGTGGAGTAGGATCTTTTGGTATTATTGGTCCATATTTTTTTGAGGATGAAAATAACCGCGCTGTAACAGTAACATCCGAACGCTACGTAAACATGCTAGAGACATTCCTCATTCCAGAATTAAATAGACGAGGATTACTTAACAATGCCTTAGTATTCCAACAAGATGGGGCAACAGCTCATACCGCCAGAAACTCAATGCGGGTTCTGCGAGAAACTTTTAATGGCCGACTCATTTCTCGATTCGGAAATTTGCCTTGGCCTTCGAGGTCCCCCCACTTAACGGCACCCGATTTTTTCCTGTGGGGATATTTAAAAGCCAAAGTGTTTGCGAGTCGTCCAGGTACAATCGAAGAATTCAAAGTCAAAATTCGTGAAGAAGTTGAAGGAATAGACAAAGGTTTGCTACTCCGTGTAATGAACCACTTTTTATCTAATATTGAAAAATGTGTTGAAGTTGGTGGAGGTCATTTAAAAGACGTGATTTTTAAAAGTTAGAATTAAATTAGCCAAATATTTATGTTATCATAAATCCCAAAGAGTTAGCTGTAATTTAGTATAACAAAAAGTTTGTTTTGTTAACTGAAAAAAAATTAATTCAGATATTAAAATGGGTAGCCTATTATGGGGAATCCAGTATTAATTAAGAAGTACTTACACTATTTCCAACTTGTATTCCTCCATGGCCAAAACCATAGCTTCCACCCCCTTGACCATGTCCTAATGAAAAATCATGTCCTCCTAAAAGCCCGTGCCCGCCCGATGATCCATGCCCAGTGGATATTCCATGACTGCTCGATGTGCCGTGCCCTCCAGAACTACCATAACCAGTAAAACCATGGCCGCTAGATAGACTGTGACCTCCTCCAGACCCGTAACCAGTTGAACCATGGCCAGTAGATATACTGTGTCCTCCCCCACTTCCATAACCGGTTGAACCATGGCCAAAAGATATGCCATGACTTCCTCCGCTTCCATGACCAGTTGTACCATGACCAGAAGATATACCGTGACTTCCTCCACTTCCATAACTAGAGGATGTACCGTGACCTCCTCCACTTCCATAACTAGAGGAAGTACTGTGACCTCCTCCACTTCCATAACTAGAGGATGCACCGTGACCTCCCCCACTTCCATAACCAGTTGAACCATGACCGCTGGATGTACCGTGACCTCCGGACCCATAGCCGCCTGAACTCCCGTGGTCAGACGAGCCAAATCCAGATCCGCTTGAACCGTAACTGGATGTACCACGGTGGCCCTGGCTCGATGAACCATGATTTGAAGAACTCGAGTGACCACTAGAACCACCGGAATATTCGAATCCTGTGCCTCCTTTTAAATAGCCGTGTCCAGTCGCTGCTATATGTGAATCCAAAACTAAAAACCAATCATGTACATTTAGCACTTAAAGGGGAATCTCCTCTTAACCCTTTCAGCTCTGGATTATTAAATTTGAAAAAAAATTTTTGTTAATTATTATTGATGGGGAGCTTCTTAAGACCATAAATACCAAATTTGAACTCATTTGATTAATTAGTATAGGAATTAATTAGTGAGGCTTTGTTGAAGTGACATCTAGTGATAAACAGCAAAAATATGGATTGTCATAGTAAGTGGAGACATGTAAATGTTGCGGTGGCAATTGCCACTACCAGGACCGAAAGGGTTAAGTCATTGAAAGTTGAAGATGATGTTAATCAAGTTGTTGTGGATATTAGAAGCTTCTCAGCAATTGTTTATTTGTGGGTAATTAAACACTAATGTAAATGTTTACGCTAACTCTTTTCGTCTTTGTGTGAATGAATACTTGACATTGCAATTTGTTATTACCATTGACTCTACATTTTTTTTTTACTTTTGCAGAATAAAAAGATATGCTTTTAAATGATGGTGATTTACATAAAAATGGCGGTGCAGTTGTTCTGATTCCGTCAAAATGTTGCCACTTGAAGGATACCAAATCTTAAATATTCGAAGCTCTTGAAAGACATCGTAGGGAAACTGCTGGTCAATAATAATTTTGATTAACTGCAAACATTAAAGAGAACATACTCAATGGTGTTTAGTTATCTCCTATTGCTAGCACCAGAAGATTCTCACTTCGTTTTGATGTTTCATTTACAAGCGTATCGCGAAAATTGCAAGATTTGTTACCAAAAGAAATTTCTCAGTAGTTAATTCAACAATGTAAATAAAATCCTCATTTCTTAAGCTGCCTGCTGTTTGCGGATAAATCTTGCTTTAGAAGAAATGGGATTGCTGATTTTAATAACAACCATACGTGGGACGAAGAAAACTCTGCTGTACATTATTTTTTTCAGAAAATATCTGGAGTGGTCTTCTTGGTGACAATCTCATTGGTTCCATTTTTTCCGACAAGACTTTCGGAAATTTCTTATTTGCATTTTTTTCAAAATAATTTTTAAGCGGTTCAAGAAGGCATTCCGATTGCCAATAGGCTAGGGATATTGTGCATGGTGGTGCTCTAGCTTACTGAATATTTAGACACTACATATACAGGATGTTTGTTCTCCGGGAAGTTTTACTACATTCTTTTTGTATAATTTTATGGAAAATGAAAAGAAAATTGTTGAATGATATGATGATAAATGTTTTATTGAATGTGTGGAAGGCAATGTCAGCTAAATGGCCGCCTCTATATGCGAGCTCTTTTCATGACACTTCCACCACATTTTTAACATTTTAACCGGTATTTCATTAATTTCTATCGATAAAACCATTAAGATTATTTTGTGTAAGTCTAGATGAAGCCTTTGGTTTATTGTACATCTACTGCAACCAAGAGGAGCTGAGGAATTGAATCATGGAACCTTTAGCACTATCACGCGTCGTCCTAATGCTATACAACTTAACAGAGAAGGATGGATTTGTCATGCTAAATGCTGCATTCAACAAAACAGAGGCCACTTTGGACAATTACCATAAAAGTTTTAGCGTTAAATAATAGTTATTTATGCAACAAGTGAGTAAAGTAGTAGTTTTTTTTACGAGTAGGAAAGATTGCCACACGAGCCGAAGGCGAGTGCGGCAATTCCTACAAGTGAAAAAAAGTTGTTTTACTCTCGAGTTTCATACAACATTTTTTCTATGTCCGTAACTTTAAATAAATTCGATAAAACCTTAATCAATTTTTATAAGTAATAATACTTTTTTAAATGAAGAAATTAATAATCATCAAGTTTTTTTGATCGGAAATGAATGTTTGACATTTATCTGTGGAAATCACCGCCTGTTACGAAGCATTCACGACACATTTTGCGCAAACAATTTTATAGTAGCGTTAAAAAATGAACCGCTACGGCACTTTTTTTCACGCAAAAGAGTGAAAAAATGAACCGTTATGGCACTTTTTTTCACGCTGTTTGTAGGGTTCACGAATCACATACTTTATGAACCCAAATTAATGAAAAAAACTGTACATTTTATAACGGACGTAGAAAAATATCTTTAACCATCAATATGTTGCATTTTTGTAACGTGAGTTATTCTTCATTATTCTCGACTTGGATTTTCGTTGGCTGCTGCTTAAACCCTTCAAATCATTTGAATATTTTGAATGAACACACTTTTACCTGATGGCAAATAGTATTGTTGATGTTTGTTGGTAGCTGCACTTGTTGAATGAGTCCCCCGAGTTGACTTCTCCCGCTCTCCTTTCTTGTGTTTTGCATCAACCACCACCGGTGCGCCGCGCCGTTCCTCTTCGGTTATGGTGTTCTGTAATAGAAAGCGTGCGTTACTAAATACAATTTCACTCTCGGTTTTGCATCCAGTAATTACGGACAATTGTCTTCGGCACTTTTCTTCAATTTCATAGCTGGTAGTTTTGTTGATGAGAACAAAGTAGTTTAGATTATTCTTAATCTCAAAACAAACGAAATTGGGCACACAAAAGCTGTGTTAAGATTAAAATTCACGGACCATAAATGTGATTATATTTGCATATGGCAATTTACTGGATTATTAAAGTAAGATTACAAATTAGCCAAATAACCGTATTATTTTAATTTTTGTGATCGGCATGTAAACATACTCTGAATAGTGCAACTTTTTCCTAATTTAAGCCACCCTGTATCTTTTTGCCGTTTTCAAGATCCCCATGCTGTGCATTCTTATCTTGGACACGGTGTATCATAAAAGTATCATATTGTTTAGATAAATATCGTTTTTCTACTTTGGATTAATAATCGACCTTTTGTTATATCAAAAATAGTTTAATAATGAGATTTTTTATTTTACAGTTTTGCTCATTATTAAACTATTTGTGGTAACATTTTAGTTGTTGCGATTGGCAGTACTTAAACGTGACATATGTCGACATCAAAATGTAAAATTGCCGTTGATTCATAGGATAATTGGAAGTGTCCAATGCGTTACACACTGAATATGTTCGAATGCATATTGGGGAGTTCGCCACCAGTACCGCTAAGGTTAAAGAAAACGGAGGCGCCATATTGTTCACTTTTTATCCGCGTGGAAAATGTAGGAACTCGGTGACAATGGTCGGACGCATGAATTCACTTGGCTCTCGGTGACGACGTTTAGGCAACACAACACACACAGAGGAAAGCTTGTAATTTATTATATGTATTATCACTTTGTTTGCAAAACAAATATCACGGAAGAAACAGCGAGAGTATAATGCATGTTTCATTCGCGGCGAAAAAGAGCCGCTTGAGTCGATGTGTTAATTCGGTGTGGATTTTTAATTAGCGTCGATCGATGCCTGACACGAGGAACGAGAAACAAATGTAAACATAACCTTAAATTTCGATTATCATTTAGGCGTTGCATTATTTTATAAGCTTAAATTGGTTACAACTTACGTGGAAATAGTTTGTTTATCGCACCCTTGGCAACTTCCCTTATTTTTGGAGGTGTGTAAGGAATATTCTTGATTTAATATGTTTTAACATTAACTATTGAAATCGTCGCAGAAATACCTATGTCAAATATTAAATTCGTTCGAAAGGATCAAATGTTTTTAGTGCTGCCAAATAGTAAAAGATAAAACTCACTAGGTTTAAGTATATATTTTATTTTAGAAATAATGCCTTAACTAAAACCAAAGTAGAAAAAATAGTATATTATACTTGTTTAATAAGAGGCATTGTGGGGCACTCGTTGCATTGGAGGACTCCTCGCTGCGCGAGTCGTGCTCCAATCCCACTCGTGCCACAATATACCCTCTTATTAAACTTGTATAATAATGTACTATTTCCTAAACAATTCCTCACTTGATTCTTTATGCAATCATTTGAATTGACTTCATATACATTTAACTATCTTTATTAATAGTAATTGATACATTTTAAGATGCATCAAAATATATTGGCCTATCTCTATTATTAACTGGCTATTGACCAGAGGTCTTTCAGCATTTACTTTATTTTGCACTGCATTCTGTAATTATCATAAAAATCATATTAATCTAATTTTTTAAATTGAATATGCGCATTAATAACAAATAATTGTAGATATGCGATCAGAACTAATTTAATTTTTGAAGTTTTTGTAAAATTAATATTCCGTGTGCAAAGATAATGTTCGCATCTTTTAATTCATACAATGTATGTTATTTATGTTTACAGGCTGAACATTTGAAACTTTAGGGGCGTATGTAATTTGTACGCGAATAATACATTAATTGGATGAATCGGTAAATACATCATGCATGTTATTTGTAAAATTGTAATGATAATTGAAAAGAAATAAGCAAGTAACTAGTTCCACAATATTATATATGTATATTTGGTTGTCTACTATGAAACTCTGCTCAATAAAATTATATTTATCTCAAAGTTCCTAATTCCTGTATTTAATCCGTGGAATATAATTTATTTCATTTAGATAAGGATACGGACAAGAATTCAAATGATATAATTTGAAAACTCAAAGTTTTAATTTGCTCGATAATATTAAACTTTTTATCGCACAGACTTTGTTTTAAAACTTGCGATAAAGATTATTTTTTTAAAACAATTAGAAATTTAGATTACCGAATAAGACAATCCAGCAGATATTATATCCAGGTCTGTTAAGTGCCTTAAATGCTAATATTCTGAGATTGAACAGTAGGCATTAATCGGTATTTTATGTAACTACTACTAGAACATTCCATTATTATAACTTACCATTAGTCTCTAAGTAGTGTAATCTGGTTAATATAAATAGTGCACATTTTGATTAGATTTGTAATTGAAATTTTAAATCAAATGTGTTAATCTGATTTTTTTTAAATATTTTTCACTATTTAGCTTTTGTAGACTGTTGCATAGCAAAGACTTGTTACTGTTGACCATGTAATTCTCGAAACACCAATATCCTCCCAAAATTTTAAAACCCCAATATAATCTCTTACGAATGTATATCCATCTTAAAACTCCACCTTAGTAAGAAACTCTTAATAAGAAATAACAAATGTTTCTTACAAAAAATAAGTTTGTATACTGGGCTTTTATTTTAACACTAAACATACTATTATTAACGCCTATGTTCAATCGTAAAATAATCACATCAACGCATGACATTTAATTGAAATCGTATGCAGTACACAAAGGTAACAGTGCCACAGCATAAAAGGTAAAGGAATGGATGTAAGGAATGGAGAATAAATACTAACCTACAATTTTATGGTTTAACTACACCATTTAAGGAAAATTATGCTTGTAAATACTATTTTGTGGAAAATTTCTTGGTCATTATTAATTAAATTAAATACGGTTTCACAGAATTCCGTTCGTTTGCCTTTGTCTTCATTTGATTTTTGCTGATGATTTGAGAACTGGTAAGCATTGTATCATTATATATACAACATCTTTATTTACAGAAATAAAAAGTACAATACAGTATGTATGAGTAAAAGAATGATAGACAGTATAACAATTTTTCCTGTTCATTGGCTATCGACCTGCGGTCTTTCAGCCTGGGTTTAACGGTCCCACAAACGTCATGATTGCTAATGTCGTAGTGATTTAACGGTCTACTGTTGTTCAAATGTCATGATCACTAATGTCAGCATGAAAAGATGCGATGAATTGATGAATGGTGATTTCGGGGTATTTAGGTTTGGGAATTATTAGAGGATTGTATCATTATTTTTCTTTGTTTTCCTTTTCCTCTATTTTAGTATTGTTGTATTTATTATTACATTATTGTTAATTTGTCCCTGTAACGGTCTTCCCGTAGGGCAATAAATGAATATTATTATTATTAATATTATTTAATAGTTATTTAAGGTACATGTGTAAAAAGTGATTCTTTATTGTATGAGCTGGCGTTTAAAAACACGAGCGAGGAACGAGATAGCAGATAGGTGCGGTCACGCCGCCAGCCGTCTCTATCCTACCTATCTGTAGTACCACCTCTGCTACCTCGGCCATACCATGAGTCACCACGCGAGCCGTCACTGGTTCTGGTATCAGCTATCTTGGAATAAATTTGTGTATGTGTCGAATTAAAAAAAAACATTCAATTATGTGTTAATCAACCCCCAACCCCGGGGGGTGGACCGCACCGCTACGCTGCGCCCTCGTTCGTCTTCGGTTTCTTTGCTCAATTTTACCATGCTATGCACGGATGGTAAGGTAAACACACGGTGCTCAGAGAAAACTTACGCGGGGTTGTTAATACCTCGCAGAAGCCTTTATTGGGCTTCTTTCACAGGCAACATCTGAAGGAAAGTCTCTCGTTTTACTGTGCGAGGAAATAAGTGTGCCGGTAGACGACGTTTAAACGTCAAATGCCGGGCCACTAGTAGCCAGCCAGGGTATACAAATTTCGCCATCGTTCGACGACTCGATTTTTATGCGTCGATAAGTTAGGGACTCGCATGGAGGACGGGGAAATCACACGCGGTATTATTAAAATTTCGGGGAACCTGTTTTTGGCCTTTTTGGTATGGGAAATTCGGAGGCAACTCTCAATTAAGCGAAAAATACATTGTAATGTCAAACAAATTTCCGGGCGGCTTCTATTGGTCGACGCGGTATCTCATCTGATTGGCGAAATAACATGACGTAGTCTCACCTGATTGGCTCATTACTTTTACAGCCAAGGCATAAATAAACATTTTTAAAGCCTAGTCCGCAAAAGTGATAATTCACGGCCTAAAAGCAGTCCGAAAAATCTTACATTTCATATCAATCCGCGAAAAAATATTTTATTACTGGGTGTTAACGTTTTATGCTAGATCGCGCCTGCGCTATGGTACCACAACATTACGTTTTAAAATATTCCATTGATTTTTACAGTCGAAGTACATGCGATTTGGTTATTTCCTTCTAATAAATATAACATAGAAAGAGATGTAATTATTGAGCATTTCTCAAACAAGATAAGTCATTCCCATCTGTTGTTGACATTACTATAGTTATTTCACACACCACGTGCTAACAACTTTTAAATGAGGTAATGTACATAATTAGAATTTGGTTAGGTAATTTTAATACTTTTTTTGTGATTTTTTGAAGCAAAAAAATGTGTATTTAGGTATGATGTAACTGCGATTCAAGGAATAAGAATGATTATTATTAGTTCCTATGTAACATTTGTTTTAACTTAGTGGAATTTAGAAAGCCTTTACTAGAAGGTGTTCATTTTTCATTCATTGTTACTTTAACCCTTGGAATCCCAAGCAAGCGCGATCGCACTGTTGTGTAGAAAAATCCCAGTACATTTCGAACTGACAGTGCAGTCACATAACCTAACCTAAGTTACGACAAGCTCTATCGCGCCGATTGGCATTTTTTGACATAAAATAAGACAAACGCTATCGCGCCGCTTAGGCCTCTTCGCAATCAATAAAGACGAGCGCTATTGCGCTGTTGTTTTTCAATCATGATTTTTCAATAACACCTGGGACTCAAAGGGTAAAATTTGATAAACTCGAATCATTACATAATTATAGATTACAAATGGCAGATTTGTTATTTTTTAAACACATTGATTTATAAAAAAACCTTTATTAATAAAAGATGTTAATCTCTTTATCATCTTCAATACGTTTTTAATTATCTGTACAATATTTTTAAACAAAGTTTCATTTCAATTACTGTTTATTTTGAGATACAGTCTCTTGGGAGACCTCGATTGATATTTTACATTTGATAATGTTGACAAACGCGTTATTGTTCTTCTTTAGATTGTTTCAGTACTTAAAATGATTTCTATAAATTTTGTATAAAAGTACCTTCAATGATGTTCTCAGCATTCAAATTCTGACTTTGAGACTACATACCATTACAGTACCTCTTATTTCATTCAAAAAAATATTTAAATAAACTTAAGACACCGTGAAACTTGGAATCATTAGTATGCATATTATTAACGATGTCTAGACGTCGTAGGAAAAATAAAGATCTCAACAATTATTTACGCTACTGTTAAGTAATACGCTCAGTTTGTAATATTTACATAATTGACTATTGCATTCAATACAGGTTTACCATTTTTGTTTATCTTGAATTTGTTTCTCATTTAAAACGTAGTGAAACATTTTGTAATTTTTGGTAGTAATAAAATAATGCGCTTGATTTGTTTCAACATTTTTACTCACTAATTATTCAGATTAGTGAGTAAACATTTCGATTTTCACGTCATTTTCTATAAAAGATTTTCAAAAGGAAAGCCTTTATTTTATTAACTGAATCTAAAACGGAACATCTGTCGATGAGAAAACTATTAGAACTATTAGAGAACTTGTGGTACAAGAATGATTATTAACATTCCGAATAATGACAGATGAGCTAAAAACCTATAAGAAGGCGATTCTACAAATTTTTCCTGAAGATTTGGAAAAGAGCACAGTTCTGTGATAAGTTATCCAAGAGTTGCGCCGTGTGAAGACTTCATTAAAAACTGTCAAGACAATCCAAACTACGTTGTTACTGGTGATAGGTATTACAGTACGATCTGAAGCAGAGCGTAAACATCACTAAGACCCAAAAAGTTGTGCAAAAATCCACAATCAAAACCATGTGAAATGCGTTTCTCGATAGACAGGGCGTGTCTATCTAAATGTTGCACCGGAAGGACAAACAATGAATAGCATATTTCTACGTTGAAGGGAACAAAACATTGCTCCAGTCCAACCACAATTTCGAAAAATTGGTGCTTGTTACATGACAATACACCTAGACATTCTTTACTAAGTTTCTTCGGTTACCTGATCGTTCTCAAAAACTAACAATAAGTGTATTATTGTAAGTGGAGATTATTTTAAAAGAAATCTCAGATATTTTTTGTATTGTTTCAATTTTGTTTGTTTTAATTCCACCAATGAGCTAGATTGAAACTAAACATTTTAATTAAGTGCACGCGATTTAGAAAAGTATGATTAAATTAATACACATATGCTGTCGCCATATGATGCAAAAAAATAAATAATGTATGTGTTGTAAATAGGTTGGTAATTTTGATATTTGACATTTAAAAGTAAGCGTAAAATTCAGTAAAATTTGCTCCACTTTCAATTAGTTTTCCAAAAAGTTGTTTATGAATTGAAATGCGCATGTCTCTGATTACCATTTAAAGCGCGAAAGTAAACGTCAAAAATGTTGACCATAGCGTAAAGTGAATTTCTCTTGGAATCGTATTTTCACAATGGAGTCAAACAAGAAAATGAGATGGAGGTATCCGCACAAATTTTTTTCCACGAATTTCGTGCTGAAGTAAAATATTAATAACGATAAAAGCCACCTTTAATGTCTTGTATTTCAATTCGTATTGTAATCAGACATGTGCATTTAAATTCAAAGGCGACTTCGATTTATATCTTTTTGAAACACCGTATTATAAGATAATTAAAACAAGTCTAGAAGATACAATTTTGGATAACATACGTATTATTATAAGTAAAGTATTTACCTTAACCGCAGAAGTTGGATTTGATATCGCCGAAGCAGCAATAAAGTATATTCCAAATACGATTTGTAGCAGGTACACCTTATCGAACTTCATATTCGCTGTAAAAATCCGTTTCCAGAAAAGCACAAACAATTCGAATATCCACAACTGAACTGAACAGCACACTTGTTTACCGCAGACTAATTTTACAAGAAAAATGATTATCCTTTTATATGGCCTGGATGTGCAATGTAGAGGTGTGCTTTTCGTAAAAACAAACAAAGAAAAAGCTCTCGGAGCGCCGAGGTCGGACACTCGCGCACCTCCAACATTACTTTTCTCTATTGTAAAATAACTATTTGGACCGAGAAGTAATACTTGGATGATTTAGAACAATTGATGTTCCGTTGACAAATATATTAATTGGTGTGACATGCGATCCTGAGGGTATTGCGTAAATTTGCATGTAAATGGTGTTATAGCACCTTATTAAATTTAATTAATTGGGTACACTCGTGATGATTGTATTAAAATGTAATTTGCGAGTTATTAGATTACATATTTGGAATTTTTATCATTACAGTTATGAATGCTGTTATTAACACATTGATTGCCAGGCTAATTTTCAGGATTTTGGTCAAAAAAATACAATTCGATTTAGTTACATAATATTGTTCACAACTGCAATTATAGTATACTGTGTGTCTCGTTTCAAGACGCATCATAGGGAATTCCCATGTAAAATTTTTAATTTATTTCAGTTTGTATTTCTATTATTGAATTTAAACGATCAAAATAAAATTAGAACCATTCTTTTACCTATTAGCGTTATTTTCAAGGTTGTATTTTTGTTTTGCCTTTAGTTTAACAGGAAATATAACTTAAAAATTGTGAATAAATATTCGAAAATGAAATCCTCAACATAGTAGTTGCTATGAAAAGTCATCCGTAAATGATATTCGATTTGTCAACCTCTCGTCCTCATTACACTTTTCTATTACAATTTCACAAAATGTAGATCTCGAATCAACTGCTAATGTTCTTGATAATTTTGGCTGTATACGGTTGATAAACCTTTTAAAATTCTATGGATAGTAGATTTGTTGTCATCAAATTCTAAAGCCATTTTTCTTGAACTTAATGTTGGGTTTACATTGATCCTTACCAATACATTTGTTATGGTTTCTTCGGATTTTGTCTTTTTACTCCTAACGGTATGTCCATCGTTCACACAACTATTCACCTCAAAATTCTGAACGACAGCAATAATTGTTGATTCACACGACACTGAACAGTATACTAATAAATCGGAAATAGCAGGCGAAGAATGCCCGCCAAAACTTCTACAATATGATCTGAATTTTTCCTTTGTGGTTTAAAATCCACACACGTGTTGAATTGAATGATTTTTCTGTGTAAAAAAATTTAGATGACAAACACTGACTTTTCATAGCAACTACTATTTCGAGGATTTTATTTTTAAATTTTTAAGCTGTAAAACCAAAGAGAAAACAAAAATAAAACTATTTTTTCTTACCTTTTAAATTCAATAATAGAGATACAAACTGAAATTGAAAATTTTACATGGGAGTTCCCTATGGTGCGTCTTGAAACGGGATACACGGTATAGTAATCGCCAAAAATGACAAAAAATGTGCTGTTTTTGAAAAAAATATTGGATCATTTTCTGTTTATTTACGAATAAATGTTTTATTCATGTAAGCCAAACTTAACTTTTTTCTCCTTCTAGAACTCATCTATGCTTATTTACACTGATATACTACGAATGTACATGCAATTGCTTGGCAATGGCAAGAAAATTAACTACGAGAATTCCTGGAGTGGAATGCAGAGTACGAGTTATCTCGTAGTTGGTAGTCAACGTTTTAATGATAACCGTAATTCAACCTTCGGTAAAGTCAATCTCCCCATTTCAATAACCCTCTGAATGAATGCCTTCATTTGACTTTGCCAATAGACAATATATCCCTTTGTTTACATTCAATATTTACAAAAGCCTCGTTGTATGATTAAGCAATAATAATTGGAAGCCTCAATGTCAATAATAGAAAATCCCGCCACATCCTTAACTTTTTTTCTAACTATAACTTTACCAAAATCTGTACAAATACGTGCAAGACAAATTCAGCAGTAATGAGTCACTCCGTATACTCAAACTTAAAAAAAAACGTATTGTATTATAAATAGCTCCTTCCCAACTGCATCCTTAGACTTTTGAAATTTTAAAGACAACTTTACCGAGACAGTAGACAGCAAAATCTATGATGACAGTTTATTCATACATAAATTCAATAAACTTAACAGACCCAAAAACTAGTATTTTAAATTAAGGACGACATGATGATATCATTACATAACACAAGACATGATCAAGTATATTCGCTGCCAAAACACAGGTTATCTAAATACGAAAAAGGGTGTAATTACTCCTTTTTAAAAATATAAAACCATCTTCCAACTGACATTAAAAGTTTTACGAAATTCAATACTCACTTTAACGTGTTATACGAACACGATCAAAACCCGTGTTATAGGGGGTCTACTGTATATAAAATATAAATGGACAGAGATATGCAACAAGATTAACGAAAAAAAAAGGAAAGACGTACTGGACTGAAATTGAGAAGCCCTTAAAATACAAAAATCTATCACTTCTAGTGGCACTTCTATTAAACTTCCAGTTGGACTCTTCGAATCCCTCATCAAATGAAAACTTCTACATACATCTATAAACTCTATCTCAATATACAAGAATCTTTCGACACGGTTTGGCATATTGGTCTCCTACACAAATGTTTTTTTTTCCTTGCTGAAAATACCGCAGCATCTAATTATCCTACTCTACAAAACTATCTGACCCATTCCCAATCATTCAAGATTCTCCTTTATCGCAATTCCTATATAATATGATTTATCATGACATTAATAATTTAATTCAACATAATCTCTCTCAATGCTCTTTACCGACTATGCCGAACTTATTGCTCATCCTCCAATTCTTCAACCTGCTTAAGAATTACTTCAAACCTCCGTTGACTCTATCCAAGCTTGGTGCTCCAGATGGTGCATCAAATTGATCCTTCTAAATCTCAATTGTTTATCCCGCTCCACAACAACAATCTCAATATCCCACCATCACACTCAGTAACACCGTCACCATTCCACCTAAACCTGTAAATACCTAGGCATCCTCCTTAATATTAATTATTTTGGTCCATTATTTTATAATAAACTTCCAAAGGAGTTGAAATCTCTTGATTTCCAAGCATTCAAGAAGACTTTAGGGTGGCCCGTTGGTTTAGTGGGTACAGGCGAGCGCTTGTTGCACCGCGTGCCGTGTGGGTTCGAATCCCAGCCCGGCCGAAAGATTTTTCGGGGATCGAGAAGTATTCGCTCGGGTCAATGGTTGTTGTGTATACGTCTGACATTATTCATTTGTTCATTTGTTCATTTATTCATCCAAAAATTAAAAATACATAATTAAAATAGTCGATGTGACTGAGTGAAAAAAAGAAGACTTTCAAAATACTACTTACAAGGGGAGGATCAGATGTGTGACTCACCGATTTGATCCATCTTTGGCAAACGTGTAGTTAATGACTGGGAGTGTAACAGGTGCAAGTAATTGGGCGCACTATTCAGCATAAAAGACAAAGACGGAAGAATAATTACAAACGAAGATAAAATCATGGAAAGATGGCGACAATATTTCGAAAAGCTTACGAAAGAGGAAACAGAAGAGAACGAACCACAAGAAGGTAAGAAAGAGAAACAAGCTAAGATGAATAAGGTGAAGATGGAGATGATAAAACAAAAGGAAGTAAAAGAAGCAATGAGAAAACCAAAAAAACGGAAAGGCGCCAGGAGTAGACGAAGTAACAGCAGAAATGTTGAAGTACATGGGTGACGAAGGAATAACACAATTAACAGAACTACCGAATGAAATAATAGAGAACGAACAAACACCAAGAGAATAGAACACGGGAATAATACTCCCTTTTTACAAAAAAGAGGACAAAAGAAACTGTAAAAATTACAGAGAAATTACATTAACAAGTATACCGAGCAAGATCCTGACAAGAATCTTAGAAATAAGGCTAAGAAACAAACTAGAAGAAACAATAGAAGATAATCAGAGGAGGGGGGTGGGGTTCAGAAGAGGGAAAAGCAATCAAGACCGGATTTTAATTTTCAAGATAAATAAGCGAAAAACTAATAAAAAAGAACAGAAAAATCCACATTTGCTTTGTGGGCCTGGAAAGGGCATTCGACAGGAACAACAGAGAGGACATTTGGAATGAACTTGTTTTGAAATCAAAAACAAAGTGAGAACAAACAACGAAGAATTAAGAACATTCGTCACAAAAAAGGACTAAAACGGGGATGCTTGCTGAGCCCATTGCTATTTACAATAGCACTGGACAAGGCAACGAAAAAAGCAAAAAAAAAAGAAACCGCTACAAATCGGATTCTGGAAAATGGAAAGAATACGACGACATGGCAATAATGGCAGAAACAGAGGAAGGCCTTCAACACAACATGGAAATATTGCACAAAGAACTAACGGAAATTAACATGAGGATAAACCTTGACAAAACGAAGACCATGATAATATCTAAGGAGAAGGAAAAGCACGAAATAAAGCTACAAGGAAAGAAATTAGAACAAGTTGAACACTACAGATATCTAGGGACTATAATAGAGAGTAACGGAAAAATAGAGAAAGAAATAGATGACAAAGTAAGCAAAACAGGAAAGATTATGCTGAAAAATACATTTTTTAACAGGAAAGAAATAGCAAGCAACACAAAAATAGAAATCGTCAAAAAAGTTATAAGACCAACACTATATAGCAGTGAATCGTGGACTATGAAAGGAAAACAAAAAAATGGTGATGTGGCCATCATGTTACTTTCTCCGACTTTATATTTACGTTTTCATGGGTTTATTTTCAATTGAAATCATATTTTAAATGTACATCGAGCGTTGTGTAAACTCGGATTAAACTGACGTTTAAAACGTCAAAATTATGAAAGATGGAAAAATTATACTTCAAATTAAAAAAACTCGGTTTACTCAAGAACTAACGAGATTTCGAAAAAAACTTATTCGTTAGAAGTTGTTCATTTTGTCATTCTCTGCAATTATTATTCACATAAATTTGCTGTAACTATTATCGTTTCATAATTATAAACCAAAAATTTAAAAAAAAATAATAATTTTTTTTTTCGAATAGCAATGATTTTGTGAAAAATATTTTCAAGCAAAAGATATTCATTTCTTTGTTTTCTTCAATGTTTGTTTAAATCTTTTTGTGATATTTTTCATATTTAAGAAAATATTAGCAAAAAACAAAAAACACTTAAGGTAAACACCCACTTCCGGTGTACGAAATTTTACCAAAAGCTTTTCAGTTCTTCAGATTATCAAATCAGACGTATGTTCAAAGTTTGATATCAATTGCTCTATTAGTTTTTGAGATACAGCGCACACAGTTGGACACACACACACACACACACACACACACACACAGACACAAATTTTTTTTTCCAGAAATTGTTGAATTGGCATCTAGGGACCCCAAAACGGATATTTCCGTAAAAAAAATTTTTGAAAAAAAAATCACGATCACAATACTTTCTCGTACTTCGTAACGGAGAAAGTAAAAAATAGGATTATCGCGATGGAAATGAGATTTCTCAGAAAAATTGATAATAAGAACAGAAAAGACAGAATAAGAAACGAGACATACAGAAATAAACTAAAGATAAGACCAATCAATGATAAAATAAAAGAAGGATAGATGAGATGGTTTGGACATATCTGCAGAATGAACGAGGAAAGAATTGCCAACAGGGAAAAACCATAGGGGAAGACCAAGAAAAGAGAGGAATAATACAATAAGAGAAGAGGCGAGGAGAAAAGGGGGTTCCTGGCAAGAGCTTAAGGAACGGACAAAAGATAGGAAGAAGTGGATGGAATACTATCGACCAGAATAAATGTAAATGTAAATAATATGATGTAAAAAAAAGCCTTACACCGAAAGGTACAAATGTCGCTGATTAAATTAAATAAAATAAATTATTATTATAAACAACCTCCCGTTTTCCGTTTATTTTATATTTTGCACAGTTGCCAAGGAATAGCTTTCCAATCGACATCTAAAATTTTCGCCTTATTTTTCTGTTTAATTTAAATTTAGTTCAGCATACTTTTGTGGCAAGAAACCTCACGAATAATCTGTTCTTTTGCTTTTATTGATATTTTGAATAGGTGTCGAGCTGGCGTGTTCGGGCGCATCATTAGTTGCTGCGTAAATATTAGTTACCTTGTTCGCCCCGAAAACACACATATCTTTTCGAACGCGCCGAAGGAAAAACAATCATTAGACGTGTGACATGTGTGTAAACTACGGACTTCTGTTTACTGGAAGTTGTTGACTTTCTCCTAACTGGGGTGCAAGCTCCATTTCTTGATAAATTCACAGAAAACTTTGGGGCTGTAAGTGACGATCAAAGTGAACGCTTCCACCAGGACCTGATGATCATGGAAGAGCTCTATCAAGGGCGATGGGACAGGAATTTAAAGGCGGACTACTGCTGAAGTATAAAACGAAATTGCCATGAGTAAGTACACAAACGAAAGGGCAATTTTTTCCGGAATAGAACATGGCTGAACTGTAAGGTATTTACCTTAATTCTGGGCTCATAATATGACTATATTTCTACGCTCATAATATGTATAATAAATATGCAAATTTCGCAGAATGTTCATTGTTGAAATGCATAAAAACGCCAGCTTAGGGAGAAAAAATAACGTCATATTTGGATTCGGTATACCCAAATTAGGTCAGAACACGTTGTTTTTTCAATGCAACAAAAATTTTGTTTCCCAGTGTTATTTGTGGTTACCACACTGTTTCTTATCAACGCTTATGATTTCCTTTATTCCCTCTTTTATTCGACTCTGTCTAACGATTTATTCTCGAAAATTTTCTGACTGCGGCCGTAAAGGCAATCCTAACTGACTTCTACTGTAAAGAAAATAAATTTTTTCGATTTATTTAATGTTGGTGAAACTGGCCATAAGTAAATTATATTATAACGTCTGCTGTAGTTATATTTAATTAATAATACGTTTGTTTTTTTTGTGGATAATACGAAAACAACTATTATAAATTATGATTTTGAATTCATAACTCTGAAGCCACTTGGATATTTGACACAATGCCGATTATATTGTGGATAGTAGTAGTGGTTGAGTATGTTATGAGTGAAATGCAACATATAAACATTTATTTCTACTATGATAAAACATCATTTTACTATTAAATGATTACGAAAATAATTTCACCGGTCTACTTACATCCAGAATATTACGTTTAGAATAGTAACATCTTTACAATAATATTTTCACATTTATAAAAGTAAATAAATGCAATGTTCTCTTATTTTATTGTAGATAAATTTATAGTTATTTGTGAATTTGTGTTAATGAAAAAAACTGTAAATATTAATAGTAGACTTTTCGCAATCTATAACACGAGTCTTACAAAAACTACAATAAATACACAAATTGCTTTATCGGCAAATGCCACGACAAATATTAAATTATACGACAAATAATTTGCGTTGCAAAAAAAAAGTAAAGCTAAAAAAGTAACTAATGGTTAATGAAGTTATGGATTAAAAGTACAACCCTGTGTATTTACGTGCAGGTTTTGACAATTTTTTTGTATGTCTTTAATTGTAGTGCATATTTTAAAAGTAAAACATGTATTCTATAGTGATTGATTAATTTGAAAAAAAAAAACGCAATTGATCCAGTAGGTCTTGACTCTAGCAAAGTCGCGATTTTATAAAGTTCAGGGAATTATTCATGACTGAAATGTTCATTATATTTCCAACACAAGAAAGCTGCCGAGTTCATTTCATTTAATATACGCAATGCATACATATCACATTTTAAATTTAATTTATTTTTTATCTTGTATATAAAATAGAAATACGTGAGGTAGAGAGAAACGGTGGAAATGGGATTTAACGATTCGTGACAAATTTATCCGCCATCGGGAGATTTTCCGTTGGAAATGTTGCGTAAATTGCCGTGACAATTTCGTAAAACTAGTTCAGTAATTGAGGAAAAGTTACATAAAGAAAACGAAACCGAATCAGTGTGCACTCTAAAAAGCTTCCCCTTGGCCCGCATTACTGGAATAGCTGAATAGTCTGAATACATTTACATGAGTTAGGGACGGAATGGCGACATTCGCCTTAACTGCAGGATGTGTTTTCACACTTCTGACATTCATATTCCGATGTGTGTATATACTTCTGATTGCACTCCTTCAACTGTGGAACATTCCTTTGTTCTTATAATTGAGACATTCAGCGGACTTTCAAAATCATACGCAGTTGACAATGCAATTTCGCGGTTGGCTTTAATTAAATAACGTCTAAATTATAGAAAGTTAACTTGCAATTATTGAAGGAAGTTTGCACTTTTGTTGAAATTATTTGTTTACACAATAAATAAATATATATATTTGCTGGATCTTGAAAAAAATGCATTAGAGTTACAACTGATATCATGGCTTGAGTTGTTCCTCTGCTTCGATCATCGTATAAAAACCAGACAATTGTAATTATAGAAAATACCTAAAATTTCAGGTTTCATATTTCGGAAATGGCGCAAATGACACAAATAGGTAGTGTTTTTTAAACGTTTTTATGTCAGCCACAAGAATATGTACAAAATTCAAAGTTAACCTTGGTAGTGGGTTTCGAGATCATTTCAAGGTCAACAAATATCAGAATCATATGTCTTCCTTGATGTGATACAACTTTTGTGTCAAACGTTTTTTACTTTCTCAGTTACGAAGCACGAGAAAGTATTGTGTTCGTGATTTTTTTTTCAATAATTTTTTTTACGGAAATGTCCGATGCCATTTTAACGACTTCTGGAAAAAAATGTGCCTGTGTGTGTGTGTCTGTGTGCGCTGTACCTCAAAAACTAATAGAGCAATTGATATGAAACTTTGAAAATATGTCTTATTTGATAATCTGAAGAACTGAAAAGATTTTGGTAAAATTCCATACACCGGAAGTGGTTGTTTACCTTAACCGTTCTTTTTTTCAATAATGTTTTAAATATGGAAAATATTACGAAAACATTCAAACAAATATTTTTCATAAAATCTAGTTCGAGAAAAAATTTATTAATTTTTTTTTTTCGTTTTCGGTTTATAATTATGAAACGATAATAGAAAATTTTAATGGTAGAGAATGCCAAAATGAACAACTTGTAAAGAATAAGTTTTTTTCGAAATCGCTTTAGTTTTTGAGTTAGTTACTGAGTTTTTGAACTTGAAGTATAATTTTTCCATCTTTTATAATTTTGACGTTATAAACGTCAGTTTCATCCGAGTCTGCAAAACGCTCGATGTGCATTTAAAATATGATTTCAATTGAAAATAAACAATGAAAGCGTAAATATAAATGATACTATCAAGTCGGAGAAAGTAACATGATGGCCACATTACCATTTTTTCTACATAACAGTCTCACTGTGCGCGCTATATCTCAAAAACTAATACAGAAATGACCATGAAACTTTGAACATAAGTGTTATTTCAGAATCCGAAGAACTGGAATTTCCGAATATTTACCTTAACAGTTTTTTGTTCTTTTAGCCTTTTTCAGAACTTTTTTCAGGTCTTATTTAATGACTTTTTTTTTCTTTGAGGATTATTTTTCAAGACTTTTTAAGAATTTTTTTTATTTTTAAGACTTTTTCTTTCAGGACCTTTATTTTTAGGATTTCTTTTCAAACTTTTATCAACAGGATTCTTTTTCAGGAATTTTTTCTCCGGACGTGTTCGGGACTTTCCTAAGAACTCTTTGTTCAGGATTAATTTTTGGAATTTTTTTCAGAAAAAAAATAATTTTAACTCTTTGTCGGGATTAATTATTAGGATTTTTTTCAGAAAAAAAATTATCCTAACTCTTTGTTCAGGATGAATTTTTGTGATTTTTTTCAAAATTTTCTACATGGCATTTTTTAGAATTTCTTTTTTCATGACCTTTTTTGGACCTTTTTAAGGACTTTTTCAAATATTTTTAGCTTTTTTTTTCAAGACTATTTTCAAAACTTTTTATTTCAGGAATTTTGTTAAGCATTTTTTTTAGGCCTTTTTGCAGGACTTTTCTCAAGACTCTTTGGGATTTCTTTTTCAGAACAATTTCTTCAGATCTTTTTAAGGACCATTTTAAGGACTTTTTATAATGCTTTTTTCCTCAGAATTTTTTTTGTTTATTTTGTTATTTTCAGAGCAATTTTTCAATTTTTTTACAGGACAATTTTCTGAGATATTTCATCAGGACTCTTTGTGTGAGCTTTCTTCAGGACTTATTTCAGGACTTTTTAGGACTCTTTTTCGGGACATTTATTTCTGGTATTTTGTATGAAGACTATTTTTCAGGACTTTTTCACGGCTTTTGTCAATACTCTTTCTCACGACTTTATTTATTTATTCACTGAATTGAATAAATGATGATTATTATTATTTCCAGGACGGTTCCTCCAGAACAATTTTTACGGGACTTTTTCGAACAAGAGGTTCCTAAACTTTTTTTCAAAATTTTCTTAATTTTGCAGAGTTACGAATAGCTTAAATATTTATCTACACAGGCTGTTTTTGTCTTTGTTTAATTTATTAAATGTTTCTGCAACAAGTAAACATTTTCAATGTGAATTATCGTTTTTTGAGGGAAGAGAATATATAAATATTCAAACTGTTCGTAATTCTGTTAAAAAAAATATTGTAAGCTAAGTGGCTCTACCATTAAAATATTCCAGGTACCACCTAATCTGAGAAAGTTCATGATGGCCACCAAAATATATTTTTTTAAACTGAATAATGACGCCATTTGAATTGTCTTGATTTTTTTTAGAGTGAAAAAAATCGGAGCTCGTCAACTAAACTGATTTGGATAGATCGGCGAAAAATATTTTTTTATGGCTGAACAGTGTTTTTTACTTTCTCCGTTACGAAGTACGAGAAAGTATTGTGATCGTGATTTTTTCTTCAAAAATTTTTTTTACGGAAATATCCGTTTTGGGGTCCCTAGATGCCTTTTCAACAATTTCTGGAAATTCTTTTTTTCGTCTGTGTGTGTGTGTGTGTGTGTGTGTGCGTGTGTGTGTGCGTGTGTGTGTCTAGCTGTGTGCGCGGTATCTCAAAAACTAACAGAGCAATTGATATGAAACTTTGAACATCCGTCTTATTAGATAATCTGAAGAACTGAAAAGCTTTTGGTAAAATTTCGTACACCGGAAGTGGGTGTTTACCTTAACTGTTTTTTGTTTTTCCCAATATTTTCTTAAATATGAAAAATATCACCAAAACATTGAAACAAACATTGAAGAAAACAAAGAAATGAACATCTTTTGCTTGAAAATATTTTTCATAAAATCTTTGCTATTCGAGAAGAAAATGTATTAATTGTTTTTATTGTTTGGTATTTAAATATGAAACGATAATAGTTACAGCAAATTTATGTGAATAATAATTGTAGAGAATGCCAAAATGAACAACTTCTAAAGAATAGGTTTTTTTCGAAATCTCGTTAGTTTTTGAGTAAACCGAGATTTTTAATTTGAAGAATAATGTTTTCATGTTTCATAATTTTGACGTTTTAAACGTCAGTTACATCCGAGTTTACACAACGCTCGACGTACATTTAAAATATGATTTCAATTGAAAATAAACCATGAAAACGTAAATATAAATAAATATGATCAAATCGGAGAAAGTAACATGATGGCCACATCACCATTTTTTTGGATGTTTTTGCTTCAAATTTTTAATTTTTGGCCTAAATATTCTTTATTTCTGCCACAATTCACGATTTTTTGGTCTGCATTTTTAATTTATAGGTCCGAGTTTTCACTTTTGGTCGATATTTTTGCCCACAATTGTTGAGTTTTCATTCGTTTGGACTATATTTTAGATTTTTTATCTGTTTTCTCGATCTGCTTTAATTTTCTTTATTTTGGCAGAAATTTGCATTCTTGTTTGTTAGAATTTTCGATTCTTTGAGCTGAATTTTTGATTTTTAGTTCCGAATTTTCGGTTTTAGGTCCTAATTTTCGGTTTTTGGACCTAACTTTTTATTTTTTGTCCTATACTTTAGATTTTATGACTCAAATTATTATTTTGGCAGAAATTTTCATTCTTGTTTGTTAAAATTTTCGATTCTTTGAGCTGAATTTTTGATTTTTAGTACCGATTTTTCGGTTTTAGGTCCTAATTTTCGGTTTTAATTTTTTATTTTTTGTCCTATATTTTAGATTTTATGACTCAAATTATTATTTTGGCAGAAATTTTCATTCTTGTTTGTTAGAATTTTCGATTCTTTGAGCTGAATTTTTGATTTTTAGTCCCGAATCTTCGGTTTTAGGTCCTAATTTTCGGTTTTTGGACCTATTTTTTTTATTTTTTGTCCTATATTTTAAATTTTATGACTTAAATTATTGATTTTAATGCGTGAATTTTTTTGTTATTGTTTTCAAGTTTCTTGAAGGGAACTTACTTTGAACTTAAAAGCTATTTTGGGGGTGAAAATAGCAGATTATTTTTCATTTACTTGAATTTTCTATTTTTTGGTCTGCATTTATTATTTTTGAACCTGAATTTTTACTTTTTGGCCGATATTTTAGATCTGGTCTGTAATTTCGTTTTATTTTTGTTTTGAATTTTGTGTTTTTTGGCCTAAATATTCTTTATTTTAGCCTAAATTTTCGAATTGTTCCGCTTTTTAGCTCTAATTTTTGTTTTTTATCCTATATTTTAGATTCTTTAATCTAAATTTTTGATTTTTATGAGCGAATTTGTGAATTTGTGAATATTAACCTGAATAAATTTTATTTTTTTATTTTTTGGCCATCTATTTTGAGTTTCTGGTCGGAAACTTATTTTGAACTAAATATTTATATCAAGAAAAAGTTGATAAACATAAAAACATAAACACAGATTTATTTAGATTATACAATTATATAAAAATACCAAAAAAATTATATAAACTTAATTTGTAAAGTTATAATTAAAGTAGTCTGCCATGCAATAGATATGTTGGAAGAGTATTTCAAAGCATGTAATTAATGGGATCGAGCACTCTTGCTAAGCATAAATAGGAAATATATATACTTATTACACATGAGTTACCTAATTGAGAATCAAAATGGCCGTAAACCAAAAATTATTATAAGGAGAAAATATTGCTACAAATTGAAAGAAATAATTTAGGATGCTAGTAAAAGTCAATTATTTAAAAATGTGTCAAAATTGTTAACATTTTTAAATAATTGACTTTTTTCAAGGTGCGCAATAAACCAGTAAGGTAAGCTATTACTGGTTTATTGCGCACTTTGAAAAAAGTCAATTTTTTGAAAATGCGTCAAAATTGTGAATGTAAGGTAATAAACATTTAAAAATTCCTTGTAAATTTAACCTATTTACAAGGAATTTTTAAATGTTCATTACCTACCATTAACAATTTTGACGCATTTTTAAATAATTAAAAATCAAATTCACGTCCAACGTTTTCCATATTATTTATTTACGTTTTCATAACTGTACACAACTTTGTACAACCCTGCGTGTAATAAGTAAAATAAAGCCAATTATATAAATTGTAACTTGTCGCTTATAAGACGTGTTTTAAAGCCTAATACAATACACCGAAGACCATAATAGCTGCGGTCGTAAATTTTCACAGCGCATAAACATATTCGCTTCCCTCGTAATAAGAGCAAAATATGTATGTGTTAGATGCAGTTTGTGAAAATGTTATCAGTTTTATCGCTCCTTTTCTTTTTCCTCGCCCACACACTACTTTACTATATAGGGTTAACCATTGGCGTACCCAATATATTTTCCTTTGAACAAATAATATTAATATAATTAATTGTTTTAATAATATATCGGCCTAATAAGTTATCTTAAATTGTTGTAATGAGTACCCAGTTACTTCCTTAATATTATAAAAAAATTATATTTAAATATATATTTTTTTCTACTTTGGTCTAACAATCGACCTTTTGTTATATCAAAAATAGTTTAATAATGAGATTTTTTATTTTACAGTTTTGCTCATTATTAAACTATTTGTGGTAACATTTTAGTTGCTGCGATTGGTAGTACTTA
The DNA here is from genome assembly GCA_910593695.2 of Ocypus olens. NCBI lineage: Eukaryota > Metazoa > Arthropoda > Insecta > Coleoptera > Staphylinidae > Ocypus > Ocypus olens. The sequence continues at coordinate 1,052,220 of OU343054.1, forward strand.
AACGTGACATATGTCGACATCAAAATGTAAAATTGCCGTTAATTCATAGGATAATTGGAACCGTCCAATGCGTTACACACTGAATATGTTCGAATGCATATTGGGGAGTTCGCCACCAATACCACTAAGGTTAAAGAAAACGGAGGCGTCATATTGTTCACTTTTTATCCGCGTGGAAAATGTAGGAACTCGGTGACAATGGCCGGACGCATGAATTCACTTGGCTCTCGGTGACGACGTTTAGGCAACTCAACATACACAGAGGAAAGCTTGTAATTTATTATATGTATTATCACTTTGTTTGCAAAACGAATATCACGGAAGAAACAGCGAGAGTATAATGCATGTTTCATTCGCGGCGAAAAAGAGCCGCTTGAGTCGGTGTGTTAATTCGGTGTGGATTTTTAATTAGCGTCGATCGATGCCTGACACGAGGAACGAGAAACAAATGTAAAGATAACGTTAAATTTAGATAATCATTTAGGCGTTGTATTATTTTATAAGCTAAAATTGGTTACAACTTACGTGGAACTAGTTTGTTTATCGTACCCTTGGCAACCTCCCTTACTTTTGGAGGTGTGTAAATAATATTCTTGATTTAATATGTTTTAAAATTAACTATTGAAATCGCCGTAGAAATACGTATGTCAAATATTAAATTCGTTCGAAAGGATCGAATGTTTTTAGTGCTGCCAAATGTTAAAAGATAAAACTCACTAGATTTAAGTATATATTTTATTTTAGAAATAATTCCTTAACTAAAACCAAAGTAAAAAAATAGTATATTATACTTGTTTAATAAGAGGCATTGTGGGGCACTCGTTACACAATATACCCTCTTATTAAACTTGTATAATAATGTTCTATTATAATATTAAAAAAGTTTGCTGCAAGAATTGTTTTAATATTTACGTATTGGTAGTTCATATTTTTAACGATAGTAATATGAAATGTTTAAATATTCAGAACAGCGTTTTTATTTGGTAGAATTAATATCTATCTCAAATTACTATCCTTTAAATATTATTTATTAATATATATTTATGGAAGAATGTAATTTTCTTGATAATGATGGTAACAAGCTGAAACCCAGATTGTCATTCTTTTAATCGATTTTTATGACTTGAATTTTTTTTACAATAATTATTCATGGTTAAAACATTGGGAATTTTACAATTAACTTTCTAATAATTTGTTTTTCCAATAAAAAAATTAATTACCTGTACGTATTTACTGGTCACGAACTTTCCTAATACGCTACTCAAATTTTAAGTCTGATGTTCTGAAAATAAATTCTGTCTAGGCGCCTGATCTCAGCATCAACATTTTGTTTTTGTGAATTTACGGTAAACATTAACAGTTAGCAAAATTGTAATTACCAATTTTATTAGATTAAATTTAAAATGTATTACGACACTATAACATCTATTAAATTTGTATTATTTAATTTAGTATTAAGTCACATGAACTTGACATTTTTTTTTGTGAAATAGGGGTTTCCCGTTTGTAAATAAATAAATAAATAAGAATAAATAACATCGGTCAACGATGAGCAGTTCGAAACCGGTCTGATGGGGAACGAAAATTAAATTATTTTATAAAATTAATTAAATTCCTTAAATTAAGTCTGTAGAGAATTTCAATAACTTTAACGAAAGCAATACCGACCGAAACAAATTAATCTCAATTAGATTACTTAATTAATGGAATGTGAGTTCGTTTATTTGCTTAATTATATCAAACCTCGTAGGTTGGAGCAAAATAAGGGATTCATCCCGTCCGCCTCTGTCGTCTGCGGTCCGCACAATGTCATTCGGTTCCTGCGAGTTGCGACCGCTGAATGTTGGTAATTCTGGAGGCTCCCCGGGGATATCATCCGCCGTGTAATATAATATTTTTCCTCTAACCCACGTGAATGTTATATCCCGAGTGCACTTTACATTCCGCCCAAATTGAACTTATTTTCCAGACCGAAAATACCGAAACTAACTTGTTACTTGAATGTGAAATAAAATACCCACTGAGCGTACTTTCTAGATATATTAACTTCAAATTAGGATGAGTACCAATGCAAAGCATAAATTGTAAATTGCTTTTTTACATTGTTATATTTAGATAACATTCAATTTTATAGAATCTTACAGAAATTTTGATCGTAAACTAAAATTTCATTATTGAATATTGTTTCCCCATCAGAACACCTACAGACCTATTTCGACCTTTCAGGTCTCATCAGTATAGTATAGTTGATGGGGAAATGGAAATTACTATTGGAATATAAGTATTCCAAACACCGTTAACGGCAGAAAAACCAAAGTGGCGGAATCTATTGCCTGAATGTTGTACTGAACCCAATCCTTGTGGCCTAACCACCGACAGATATTTGCCGCCGTTGTCATTCCCATATCGGTGGTTAGGCAACTCGGATTAAGTTCAGTACAACATTCAGGCAATAGATTCCGCCACTTTGGCGTTTCTACCGTTAAAAGTTCATTATGAAAATGAACTGGATTGCTGCTCTTTGAAGCGATCATCGGCAGCTTATATTTCGCTATTTTGCCAATGTTTGCTTCTAATAGAAGTTATAGTTGTCACCAACCGGAATTCTTATAAAATTATTTGATTGACAAGGATAGTAATATGAAATAGATATCAATTTCAACCAAATAAAAACTCAGTTTAAATTCTGAATGTTTAAAATTAACGTCTCGTTTCGGTTTACTATGATATTTTCAAGGGAATTTAAAACTACCAATTCGTAAATCAAACAAAAAAAAAATGGTGATGTGGCCATCATGTTACTTTCTCCGACTTTATATTTACGTTTTCATGGGTTTATTTTCAATTGAAATCATATTTTAAATGTACATCGAGCGTTGCGTAAACTCGGACGAAACTGACGTTTAAAACGTCAAAATCATGAAAGATGGAAAAATTATACTTCAAATCCAAAAACTCGGTTTACTCAAAAACTAACGAGATTTCGAAAAGAACTTATTCTTTAGAAGTTGTTCATTTTGGCATTCTCTACAATTATTATTCACATAAATTTGCGGTAACTATTATCGTTTCATAATTATAAACCAAAAATTTAAAAAAATTAATAATTTTTTTTCTCGAATAGCAATGATTTTATGAAAAATATTTTCAAGCAAAAGATGTTCATTTCTTTGTTGTCTTCGATGTTTGTTTAAATGTTCTTGTGATATTTTTCATATTTAAGAAAATATTGGCAAAAAACAAAAAACAGTTAAGGTAAACTACCACTTCCGGTGTACGAAATTTTACCAAAAGCTTCTCAGTTCTTCAAATAATCAAATAAGACGGATGTTCAAAGTTTCATATCAATTGCTTTATTAGTTTTTGAGATACAGCCAGCCACACACACACAGCCACACACAGACACAATTTTTTTTTCCAGAAATTGTTGAAATGGCATCTAGGGACCCCAAAACGGATATTTCCGTAAAAAAAATTTAAAAGAAAGTCACGATCGCAATACTTTCTCGTACTTCGTAACGGAGAAAGTAAAAATATTTGATTGATGTTACTGAAATATTATTTTATTGATAAATTATTATTATTTAATTGCAATACAATTTCCGTTTTACGTACCAAATTAAGACAGTAGTATTGTGATCGTGAACATTTTTCAAACCATGATTTTAACTAACGACGATTTGGACATTTTTTGAAAAAAAAAATGGTGATGTGGCCATCATGTTACTTTCTCCAATTTGGTGGTATTGTTATTTATATTTACACTTTCATAGTTTAGTTCGTGAAAAAAAAATTAGAATCAGTTTTAAAATTACACTAAATTTGACATATTTTGACGTTTGGTTCATCAAAATCGGACAGTGCGTTTGGCAGTTGTGTAATTTCAAAACCCAAATTCTAAATTTTGAAATCTAACTTTAAAAAAAGTGCGATTTTTGCAGTTTGTGCTAAGTTCGCGAAAAAATGATAATCAGTTTTGAAATTACATTAAATTTGACATATTTTGACGTTTGGTTCATCAAAATCGGACAGTGCGTTTGGCAGTTGTGTAATTTCAAAACCCAAATTCACGATTTTGAAATCTAACTTTAAAAAAGTGCGATTTTTTGCAGTTTGTGCTAAGTTCGCGAAAAAAAATATAATCATTTTTCAAAATTAGTCTAAACCTGACATATTTTGACGTTTGAATCATCAAAATCAGATAATGCATTTAGCAGCTGTGCAATTTCAAAACTCAAATTTTTGAAATCTAACTTAAATAAAGTGCAATTTTTGCAGTTAGTGTTAAGTTCGCAAAAAAATGTTTAATCAGTTAAAATTAAACTATATTTGCCATATTTTGATGTTTGAATCATCAAAATTTGACAGTGCATTTGACAGTTGGACAATTTCAAAACTCAAATTCACGATTTTGAGATCTAACTTTAAAAAGGCGATTTTTGCAGTTTGTGCTAAGTTCGCGAAAAATATTTATAATCATTTTTAAAATTACATTAAATTTTCAATAATTTGACGTGCAAACCAACAAAATCGGTTGAAGCGTTTGACAGGTGTTCAATTAAAAAAAATCAAAATCGCAATTTTAAATCTTAAAAAAATGAAATTTGGCAGTTTGTGTCAATGTCACGAAAAAAAAATATAGTCAGTTGTTTATAACACTAAAATTTCCAAATTTTGACCTTCATTACATTAAATTTTCAATAATTTGACGTGCTAATCGACAAAATCGGGTGAAGCGTTTGACAGTTGTGCAATTTAAAAAAAAAACAAAATCGCAATTTTAAATCTTTAAAAAAATAAATTTGGCAGTTTGTGTTAATTTCACGAAAAAAAAAGTAGTCAGCTGTTTATTACACTAAATTTTCCAAATTTTGACTTTTGAATCGTCAAATTTCAGGCAGAGCGTTTGACTATTGAGCAATTTAAAAAAATCAAAATCACCTTTAAGAAAGTGAAATTTTGCAGTTGTGTTAATTTTTGACGTAAGAATCGTCAAAATCAGACAAAGCGCTTGACAAAAGAGCAATAAAAAAAATCAAAATCGAAATTTTAAACTTTAAAAAAGTGAAATTTTGCAGTTTGTGTTAATTCACGAAAAAAAAAAATATATATTCAGTTGTTTATTACACTAAATTTTCCAAATCTTAACCTTTGAATCGTCAAATTTCAGGTAAAGCGTTTGAGTGTTGAGCAATTTAAAAAAAATCAAAATCGAAATTTTAAACTTTAAAAAAGTTAAAATTTGCAGTTGTGTTAATTTCACGCAAGACAAATTGTAGTCAGTTGTTTATTACAATAAATTTTCCAAATTTTGACGTAAGTATCGTCAAAATCGGACAAAGCGCTTGAATGCAGAGCAATTTAGAAAAATCGAAATCGAAATTTTAAACTTTAAAAAAGTGAAATTTTGCAGTTTGTGTTAATTTCACGAAAAAAAAAAATATATTCAGTTGTTTATTACACTAAATTTTCCAAATCTTAACCTTCGAATCGTCAAATTTCAGGTAAAGCGTTTGACTGTTGAGCAATTAAAAAAAAATCAAAATCGAAATTTTAAACTTTAAAAAAGTTAAAATTTGCAGTTTTGCAGTTGTGTTAATTTCACGCAAGAAAAATTGTAGTCAGTTGTTTATTACAATAAATTTTCCAAATTTTGACGTAAGAATCGTCAAAATCGGACAAAGCGCTTGACAAAAGAGCAATAAAAAAAAATCAAAATCGAAATTTTAAACTTTAAAAAAGTTAAAATTTGCAGTTTTGCAGTTGTGTTAATTTCACGCAAGAAAAATTGAAGTCAGTTGTTTATTACAATAAATTTTCCAAATTTTGACGTAAGTGTCGTCAAAATCGGACAAAGCGCTTGACTACTGAACAATTAAAAAAATTTAAAATCGAAATTTTAAACTTAAAAAAAGTGAAATTTTGCAGTTGTGTTAATTTCAGCAAGAAAAATTGTAGTCAGTTGTTTATTACACTAAATTTTCCAAATTTTGACCCTTGAATCGTCAAATTTCAGGCAAAGCGTTTGACTTTTGAGCAATTTAAAAAAATCAAAATCGCAATTTTAAACTTAAAAAAAGTGAAATTTTGCAGTTGCGCAAATTTCACGAAAAAATAATTGTAGTAAGTTGTTTATAACACTAAATTTTCCAAATTTTGAGGTAAGAATCGTCAAAATCAGACAAAGCGCTTGACTACTCAGCAATTAAAAAAAACAAACTCGAAATTTTAAACTTAAAAAAAGTGAAATTTTGCAGTTTGTGTTAATTTCACGAAAAAAAAATATATTCAGTTGTTTATTACATTAAATTTTCCAAATCTTAACCTTTGAATCGTCAAATTTCAGGTAAAGCGTTTGACTGTTGAGCAATTTAGAAAAAAATCAAAATCGAAATTTTAAACTTTAAAAAAGTTAAAATTTGCAGTTGTGTTAATTTCACGCTAGAAAAATTGTAGTCAGTTGTTTATTACAATAAATTTTCAAAATTTTGACGTAAGTATCGTCAAAATCGGACAAAGCGCTTGAATGCAGAGCAATTTAAAAAAATCGAAATCGTAATTTTTAACTTTAAAAAAGTGAAATTTTGCAGTTGTGTTAATTTCAGCAAGAAAAATTGTAGTCAGTTGTTTATTACAATAAATTTTCCAAATTTTGACGTAAGTATCGTCAAAATCGGACAAAGCCCTTGAATGCAGAGCAATTTAGAAAAATCGAAATCGAAATTTTAAACTTAAAAAAGTGAAATTTTGCAGTTGTGTTAATTTCACGCAAGAAAAATTGTAGTCAGTTGTTTGTTACAATTAATTTTCCAAATTTTGACGTAAGTATCGTCAAAATCAGACAAAGCGCTTGACTACTGAACAATTAAATTTTAAACTTTAAAAAGTGAAATTTTGCAGTTGCGCTAATTTCACGAAATTTTCCAAATTTTGACCCTTGAATCGTCAAATTTCAGGCAAAGCGTTTGACTTTTGAGCAATTTAAGAAAAATCAAAATCGCAATTTTAAACTTAAAAAAAGTGAAATTTTGCAGTTGCGCTAATTTCACGAAAAAATAATTGTAGTAAGTTGTTTATAACACTAAATTTTCCAAATTTTGAGGTAAGAATCGTCAAAATCAGACAAAGCGCTTGACTACTGAGCAATTAAAAAAAAACAAAATCGAAATTTTAATAAACCTTAAAAAAGTGAAATTTTGCAGTCGTGTTAATTTCACGCACGAAACATTGTAGTCAGTTGTTTATTACAATAAATTTTCCAAATTTTGACGTAAGTATTGTCAAAATCAGACAAAGCGCTTGACTACTGAGCAATTTAAAAAAACAAAATCGAAATTTTAAACCTTAAAAAAGTGAAATTTTGCAGTCGAGTTAATTTCACGCAAGAAAAATTGTAGTCAGTTGTTTATTACAATAAATTTTCCAAATTTTGACGTAAGTATTTTCAAAATCGGACAAAGCGCTTGACTACTGAGCAATTTAAAAAAACAAAATCGAAATTTTAAACCTTAAAAAACTGAAATTTTGCAGTCGTGTTAATTTCACGCAAGAAAAATTGTAGTCAGTTGTTTATTACAATAAATTTTCCAAATTTTGACGTAAGTATTGTCAAAATCAGACAAAGCGCTTGACAGCTGAGCAATTAAAAAAATCGAAATCGAAATTTTAAACCTTAAAAAAGTGAAATTTTGCAGTTTGAGTTAATTTCACGAAAAAAAATGGTGATGTGGCCATCATGTTACTTTCTCCGACTTGATGGTATCATAGCCATTTATATTTACGTTTTCGCGGTTTATTGAAATCGTACTTTAAATATACATCGAGCGGATGAAACTGACGTTTAAAACGTCAAAATTATGAAAAATTATACTTCAAATTAAAAAACTCGGTTTACTCAAAAACTAAAGGGATTTCGAAAAAAACTTATTCTTAATAAGTTGTTCATTTTGGCATTCTCTACAATTATTATTCACATAAATTTGCTGTAACTATTATCGTTTTATAATTATAAACCAAAACTTAAAAAAATAATAATTTTTTTTTTCTCGAATAGCAATGATTTTATGAAAAATATTTTCAAGCAAAATATGTTCATTTCTTTGTTGTATTTAATGTTTGTTTAAATGTTCTTGTGATATTTTTCATATTTAAGAAAATATTGGCAAAAAACAAAAAACAGTTAAGGTAAACTCCCACTTCCGGTGTACAAAATTTTACCAAAAGCTTCTTAGTTCTTCAGATTATCAAATAAGACGTATGTTAAAAGTTTAATATCAATTGCTCTATTAGTTTTTAAGATACAGCGCCCACAGACAGACACACATACACACACACACAGCACAAATTTTTTTTTTCCAAAAATTGTTGAAATGACATCTAGTGACCCCAAAACGGATATTTCCGTAAAAAAAAAATTTGAAAAAAATCACGATCACAATACTTTCTCGTACTTCGTAACGGAGAAAGTAAAAATATTTGATTGATGTTACTGAAAAATTATTTTATTGATAAATTATTATTATTTAATTGTAATACAAATTATGTTTTAATTAGCAACTTTAGACAGTAGTATTGTGATCATGAACATTTTTCAAAACATGATTTTAACTAACGACGATTTTGACACTTTTTGGAAAAAAAATTAGACGATAACCACATATATTTTTTTTTATCAACAAAATATATTGCTGACATCTCAATATCCACCAAGTCGTCACCTTATTAAATAACCAAATTATAATTATGAGTATTGTATTTTAAATTCAATTTATTCGAGTATAATCATTTCAATAAACAATGCTGGAAATTGAAACCGCAATTACGAGCACGCTTACCCATTATTTTATTGTTTATGCACCATAAATGATTATCACCATATTTTATTTTCAGAGCATGGCGAATTTCATCCAATTCAGGAAAGCGAGGAGAGCATCCACGTCCAGTGTTTATATGCAAGTGAGTATTTATGGCTTTAATACACTTAGCTGTTATTCTTAATGCGTGGCCATTATTATATGAAAGATGAAGAAGTTTATAATATTAATAACATGTGATGATTACACAATAACAATAAATAAAAAAGAAAATGAGTTATTAAATATATTTACGTTGTATTCTAGCGTAAGTGCCCATTTGCGGAACGACAATTTAAATTTTTTTCACTATTAAATGTACTGTTTGGATTCAATGCAGGACAGTTCCTCCTAGGGATGGGCGATATTTCACGTATCTGTGATTTTTCACTGGTATTGAAAAATCACAGGTCGTTACTGTTACTAATAGGCGAATTTCCCAGCTACTTAAAATAACTGTTACTTAAAATTACTGCTACTTAAAATCGCTGCTACTTAAAATCACCGGTAATTAAATTCACTGTTACTTTAAATCACTGCTTCTTAAAATCACTGCTACTTAAAATCACTGCTACTTAAAATCACTGCTACTTAATATCACTGTTACTTTAAATCACTGCTACTTTAAATCACAGCTATTTAAACTGTGACAAACTGTGATTGCTACTTAAAATGTAACTATTACTTAAAACATAATTGTAAGAAGATAGTACAAGGTGGCATTTCTGAATGTTATTTAATATTCTCCCATTTTTGCAGGGTATTGTTTTTAAATTTTGAATAAATATTTAATAAAAAAGACAAATATTTATAAAATTCCCTAGTACACCGTATAAAATGAAATAAATTACAACTTATGTATTAACAATTATTAATTAATTAATTGAGATTTTATAAAAACGAAAAAAATATCTTGCCCGGCATGGAATTGAACCACAAACTCGCTGTGATCGAAAGTGATGAGTCCGACGACTTAATAAACCTAAAATGACTCGAAATTCATTCTAATTTAAGGTTCAGTGCAAATACCTAAACATACATTTTAAAATAACACCAAGAAACTAATTTTGAAATTGTAAACTTCATGAACTGAAAAAAAAATAAAAACAATTTACCAAACTGCGAAAATCTCCAAATGCTCCTTGTTCAGGTGCTCAAAAAATTAAAATAAAAATCTTCAAAAATCCATATCTCTGTTGAAAATTGTTGAATTTTCGAGCCCCAAATTGATTTTGAATAAGCGATAGTTTGGCCGCTGAGGATAATTTTTTATGGATTTTTGTCTACGCGTTTTATTTTTTTTCTGCGAAGTTTTCATTCAGGTGCTCAAAAAATATAACTAAAATTTTCAAAAATCCATGTCTCCATCAAAAATTGTTGAATTTACAAAAACCAAATTAATCTTGAATAAGTGATACTTCAGCCATTGAGGATATTGTTTTAAGGATTTTTTTCTATGTGTTTTATATTTTTTTCTGCGATGTATTCATTCAAGTGCTCAAAAAATTAAAACGAAAATCTTCAGAAATCCATATTTCTATTGAAAATTGTTGAATTTACAACAACCAAATTGATTTTGAATTAACTATACTTCGGCCATTGAGGATGATTTTTTATGGAATTTTTTCCACTCGTTTTATATTTTTTCTGCGATGTTTTCATTCAAGTGCTCAAAAAAATAAAAATAAAATTTTCAAAAATTCTTATATTCATTAACATGTGTTGAATTTACAAAAACCTTATTGATTTTGAATAAGCGATACTTTGACTATTGAGGATATTGTTTTAAGGATTTTTTTCTATGCGTTTTATATTTTTTTCTGCGATGTTTTCATTCAAGTGCTCGACAAATTAAAACGAAAATCTTCAAACATCCATATTTCTGTTGAAAATTGTTGAATTTACAAAAACCAAATTGATTTTGAATTAACTCTACTTCGGCAATTGAGGATGATTTTTTATAGAATTTTGTCTGCTCGTTTTATATTTTTTCTGCGATGTTTTCATTCAAGTGCTCAAAAAATTAAAACTAAAATTTTCAAAAATTCATATTTTCATTAAAAATTGTTGAATTTACAAAAACCTTATTGATTTTGAATAAGCTATACTTTGACAATTAAGGATATTTTTAAGGATTTTTTTCTATGCGTTTTATATTTTTTTCTGCGATGTTTTCATTCAAGTGCTCAAAAAATTAAAACGAAATTTTTAAAAATCCATATCTCTATTGAAAATTGTTGAATTTACAAAAACCAAATTGATTTCGAATAAGCGGTACTTCGGCCATTGAGGATAATTTTTTATGTAATTTTGTCTGCATGTTTTATATTTTCTTCTGCGATGTTTTTTGTTCAGGTGCTCAGAAAATTAAAACGAAAGTTTTCAAAAATCCATATCTCTATTGGTTAATGATTTTATTGCAAAATAATCCTTCGAGAACAGAGCAAATAATCGTTCAAAAAATGCGTTTTTTTTAACGGGTTAAAACCAAAATAGGAAAACATTTGCTCATGCCCAGGACTTTCACTTAAAAACAGTGATTCCCAACTATTTTTTGCGAAGACTATAAAAATTATTTTACCCCTCGGTGCACAATTGAGCAGAATGGACATTTTTCTGGCTAAAATTCTGAAACTCGTGAAGCTGTTCAAAATTAAGCTCGCGATGTCAGCAAAAACAATTTAAAAAATTTAATTTTTAAATTGCTGTGTTTTTAGCAGATGAAAAAAGAAATGGCCGAGTAAAATTCTGAAACTCATGAAACTGCGTCAATTTAAACTTTGCGATTAAAGGAAAAATAATTTTAAAAATCCCATTAATAAATTGGGGTGGTTTTTAGGGGACGGAATTATAAATGGCCGAGTAAAATTTTGAAACTAATGAAACTTGGCCAAATTAAGCTAGTGTTCCAAGAAAAAAATATTTTAAAAATCATTTTGATAAACTGGGGTGGTTATAAGGGGATGCAAATTAAGATGGCTCGATAGAATTCTGTTAATTAGACCTCTGAATTAACAGAAAAAATGGTGATGTGGCCATCATTTTTTAAATGTACGCCGAGCGTTTTGTAGACTCGGATGAAACTGACGTTTAAAACGTCAAAATTATAAAAGATGGAAAAATTACACTTCAAATTTAAAAACTCAGTTTACTCAAAAACTAAAGAGATTTCGACAAAAATTTATTCTTTATAAGTTGTATAAGTTGTTCATTTTGGCATTTTCTACAATTATTATTAACATAAATTTGCTGTAACTATTATCGTTTCATAATTATAAACCAAAAATAAAAAAAATATTAATAAATTTTTTTCTCGAATAACAATGATTTTATGAAAAATGTTTTCAAACAAAATAAGCTCATGTTTTCGTTGTCTTCAATATTTGTTTAAATGTTTTTGTGGTATTTTTCATATTTAAGAAAATATTGGGGAAAAAAAAACCGTTAAGGTAAACACCCACTTCCGATGTACGAAATTTTACCAAAAGCCACCATACACACACACACACATACACACACACGCACACACACAGAGACACAATATTTTTTTCCAGAAATGGTTGAAATGGCATCTAGGGACCCCAAAAGGATATTTCCATAAAAAAAAATTTGAAAAAATTTTCACGATCACAATACTTTCTCGTACTTCGTAACTGAGAAAGTTAAATAGCGAATCTCTTCATAAAACAGCGATATTTTTAAGGTGGCGAAAACCTAAAAAAAATTACAATCTTGAAACTTCGGTTTTATATAGAATTCACTCTCAAGTTAATGTAAAAGTAGTTAGGAAAATCCTGTTCGTTCTTACAGGATGTAAACTAAATGTATTGATGTAGAAATACTTCCATGAATAATTAAATCATGGCCCAGTGGAACAAATGAACTAAACTGAAATTAATAAAAAATAGAATTTAATCAGATTTCTGAGTTAAATATTTCTTTTAAGAAAAATACACATAATTATTAGTAGGCATCTATACAGTGCGCGCCTAAAGTATAGAATATTTTCAGTAAAACCGAAATAAAATATTTAAAAAAAAAATCCTCGAACAGTTCGATTTTCTTTGATAAAAATACACATTTTTGCATGAAAGTCGATTTTCAATCGTCATTTGTTTTTGAGTTATCACGTCCGCCATTTTGTTTTTAAATGGCAAGCCCCTATTTTTGATCTAGATTATGAGAGATCTTTTCAAGTTGCCATCTTACATTAGAAATTTTTCGAGTAAATGACAATTGAAGGTGAGAACTTGATATTTAGAGTTTTTGCAAAATAACCTTGTTCCAGCGCTTGTAGCAATTTTTTCAAACAACAATGATCTTGACCTTCCATATAATACAATATGGTTTCAGCAAGCCGGCGCATCCTCGCAATAGGCGTTTTTTTTTTCTCGAAGTAGAAATTCTTCTTTTGAATACTTTCCAGGCTAATTCTGCCCATTTATCTCTCTCGCGGGCTGTTCTATCGGTCCTCATCTGCCAATCCACCTATTCATAAAGCAATTGTCAATAAATGCGCCTAGTGCGGGGGTGCGCCGTCTTGCTGAAACCATATTGTATAGAAGGTCAAGATCATTTTTGTTTAGCAAAAAAAAGGTCATTTGCAAAAACTCTAAATATCGAGTTTTCACCTTCAATTGTTATTTACTCGAAAAATTTCTTATGTAAGATGGCGAAGTTTATATAGAAATAAAAAATAACATAATAAAACAGTAGTGGCAGATGACCTCGTAGTAAAAAAAAAACTTCAATTTCGAATGATCTTTACCGACAGTTTACTCGTTGATATATTCATTTCCATTGACAAAATTACGACTTAAATTAAATATAACGAATTTGATCATATAATATTTTTATAATCTCGTGTAATTTATACCAGATGTATTTGTTTGCTTTTTACAAAACATTTATTATGTTTTTCAGCGGGCAATGCGATAAAAAAGATAAGTTATGGCGTATAAAGTATTCTGCCATATCCAGGCTAGTGTTAAAAATGACTTCAACAACAGTTATACACACAATGTGGTAATATATCGCACGGAGCAAAAAACCTTTTCTTTCAGGCTGGCACGCCGGTCCGACAATAAAGGATAAATTCAATTCCTTGCGCCCCCCGAGCTCTGAAAATTTTCAATTACGTTCTCGAGTTTTAGTGTTTCATATAAATTACAAACAACAATTTGGGGACATATTTCATCGAAATGGTTTTGCGGACATTGATGCGATAATAAAATTTGGGGAATGCCCATTAAACGCATATGACCATAAGTGCCCGCGGTCAGTGGCGCGCCAATTGCTCCATAATTACACGGGACACATATCACGCAACCCTCTCCGCCCTCGCCCCCGAATCCGCATCACAGCACAACAAACTCACGATACGTTAGGATATCCTCGGGATACTATCCCTAATGCGATTCCACCCTGTTCAGTTGTATATTAGTATGTTGGTAATTAGGCACGACACTTTAGTCTGGAACATCGCGGCGAATTCAATTTCAAAGTATGTATAATGTATTATAGAGTGTAATGGATCGATGATACAAACTAGTTGTGCAAGTATAGATTAATTAACATTTGCTGCTAGTTCAATGTAAACACTATAACTAATCGAAATACGAATAATTATGTTTTTCTACTTTAGTTTAACAATCGACCTTTTGGTATATCAAAAATAGTTTAATAATGAGATTTTTTATTTTACAGTTTTGCTCATTATTAAACTATTTGTGGTAACATTTTAGTTGTTGTGATTGGCAGTACTTAAACATGACGTATGTCGACATCATAATGTTAAATTGCCGTTAATTCATAGGATAATTGGAACCGTCCAATGCGTTACACACTGAATATGTTCGAATGCATATTGGGGGGTTCGCTACCAGTACTACTAAGGTTAAAGAAAACGGAGGCGTCATATTGTTCACTTTTTATCCGCGTGGAAAATGTAGGAACTCGGTGACAATGGCCGGACGCATGAATTCACTTGGCTCTCGGTGACGACGTTTAGGCAACACAACATACACAGAGGAAAGCTTGTAATTTATTATATGTATTATCACTTTGTTTGCAAAACGAATATCACGGAAGAAACAGCGAGAGTATAATGCATGTTTCATTCGCGGTGAAAAGAGCCGCTTGAATCGGTGTGTTAATTCGGTGTGGATTTTTAATTAGCGTCGATCGATGCCTGACACGAGGAACGAGAAACAAATGTAAACATAACCTTAAATTTCGATTATCATTTAGGCCTTGCATTATTTTTTAAGCTTAAATTGGTTACAACTTACGTGGAAATAGTTTGTTTATCGCACCCTTGGCAACCTCTCTTATTTTTGGAGGTGTGTAAGTAATATTCTTGATTTAATATGTTTTAAAATTAACCATTGAAATCGCCGTAGAAATACGTATGTCAAATATTAAATTCGTTCGAAAGGATCAAATGTTTTTAGTGCTGCCAAATGTTAAAAGATAAAACTCACTAGGTTTAAGTATATATTTTATTTTAGAAATAATGCCTTAACTAAAACCAAAGTAGAAAAAATAGTATATTATACTTGTTTAATAAGAGGCATTGTGGGGCACTCGTTACATTGGAGCACTCCTCGCTGCACGAGTCGTGCTCCAATCCTACTCGTGCCACAATATACCCTCTTATTAAACTTGTATAATAATATACTATTAAGAAATATATATTTCACATTATTCTGTAAAATCTAAAGCAAATGGAATGGCTTTACTAGCTAAGAAAAATATTCACACTTTAACACATTCAAGAATCCTATTAAATTTTATTACATAAAAAAATATACCGTATGTTTTTTTTATTATTTAATAAAACACTAACACAGTGTATGGTTTCAAATTATCTTTATTGTTCTACAACAATTGTTTCACCACACAGTGGCTTCATCAGGTAGATGAAAAATAATGGTTATACATTTTACAATTACCGCTTATATACTAAAAAATTGGGAACAAACGTTGAGGGTGGGTGGGGGTGGTGTTGCATTAATGCGTTGAAATCAGAATTAAAATTAAAATTTGCGTTATAATAAATGAATTATTGTAGCGATGATTAAAAACATGATAAAAAACGGAAACTAAACTACAAATACACGCTACATACATACATATACATATACATATTATTCACTTATGTGATGTTAAGTAAAGGCGAATTATTGACGTCTTGAACAGGAATAGCTACAACTGTATTACCTTTATCCGCTTTGGTAAATATGATATTGTTTTCAATAGATTTCTTCTGGATGTTCTTCGCAACGTTGATCTCTTGGTTTGGTTTGCTGGTCTTGATGTTACTGGTGATGCTTGATTTTAATTGGTATTTATTTTCTGAAGTGTTGTTTTTAGTCCTAATGAGGGCGATTTCTGTGTCGACAGCTAACTTCCGGATATCTGGTTTGGTGATGACTGGTTTTATGTTGTATTTAAAGCCTTTTGACAATAATTTTGTTTCATTTTCGGTGAACGACGTGGATGTTAAGTTGATGAATCTTTCGTAGAATTGTTGTGTAGTTGGTTTCCTGTTTGTAGATGAAGTGGGTTGGTCTTGGTTTGGTAGAAGTCTTTTTAGTTTTTGATTTTGGGTCAAGTACTTTTTGTGTATAATTGGGTTGATTCGTTGTTTGATTGATTCATATAAGTAATCGAATTCTATATTATGTAGTGTGTAGGATAGTTCGGAGTGGAGTACTTTCAGGTAAGTTGTTTTTTTTATCGTGGGCCATAGGATTTTACATGTTAAAAATTATACCTTGTGTTAATGTACATTTCATCATATAATTTTGAAGCAAATTTTAGTTAGTAAAATAAATCAATTATTTTTCTACATGATGCGCTTAATTAGAATAAACTAAATATGTTTTATTCCATTAAAAAGTGCTTTTGCTCGGAACCGGACGATCGGGATACGCTGCAGAAAAGTTGTCAACTATTTCCCTAAAATAAAAATTTTCGGACTTGTAGAAAAATTCAACTATTTCCCTGCTGGACAAACCTCTTATAATTGCGGTTACAAATTCCACGCATTCTTCAACAGTATAAACAGACATTTTCTGGTATAAATTCGTTTGATTTCTTGCCTCACTAATCAATCTGACATTTCGTAAATTCAAGGTACTTTGATTATTTTTGCTTAGTTATTTATATTAAATAATTTCATTTTTTAATGAAATAAAACATGTTTAAGTTATTCTAATGCAGTGCATCATGTAGAAAAATAATTGATTTATTACTAACTTAAATTTCCTGTTAGGAAAATGTTTATCAACATTTTATGATAAAATTCACATTAAAACAAGGTATAATTTTAGCATGTAAAATCCCATGGCCCACGATAAAAAAAATATACTGTATATTCACACTTAATTAGTACCAATTATATTAAAATAGTTCGAATTACACCAAAAAAAAAAAATATAGAGCAATAAAAAGTAATCGATCCTGCCAGGATTCGAACCTGGAATCTTCTGATCCGTAGTCAGACGCGTTATCCGTTGCGCCACAGGACCTTGCAAAGTAATCTGTATTAAATGATTTTAAGGTGGGAGTAGTGTCGACAAATTTATACGTTCTGTATGTCAACGATTAATAACCTTCGATAGCTCAGTTGGTAGAGCGGTGGACTGTAGTTGTTACGTTTGGCAGATATCCATAGGTCACTGGTTCAAATCCGGTTCGAAGGATTTTTTTTTTAATTTTTAAGTATGAATCCTATACAAACAAATATTAGAGTTAATAAATATACTTCGAATATAATTAATTGTTTAACTAAATGAAATTTTTAGTATTTTCTGAAAACTGAAATTGTAACTTATATCTATTTTATTACTTATGTCTCGAAATTGTTTTAACAATACTTATATTTATTTTTATTGCTTATGTCCCAACTTTGTTTTTATCTATTATTATATTATATTATTTAAATTGATGTATGTAAGACATTTATGTAAAAACATTAATATATTACTTTACTTTACTTCTAAAAACAGTTTATAATAAAATGAATTTTAGATTGTAATCAATTTTGTTCGTGATTGAAAATTATTCTTTTTACTTTCTTCGTTACGAAGTACGAGAAAGTATTGTGATCGTGATTTTTTTTTCAATTTTTTTTTTGCGGAAATATCCGTTTTGGGGTCCCTAGGTGCCATTTCAACAATTTCTGGAAAAAAACATTGTGTGTGCAGTGTGTGTGTGTGTGTGTGTCTGCTCAAAATCTAATAGAGCAATTAATATAAAACTTTGAAAATACGTCTTATTTGATAATCCGGAGAACTGAAAAGCTTTTGGCAAAATTTCGTATACCGGAAGTGGGTGTTTACCTTAACTGTTTTATGTTTTTTGCCAATTTTTTTTTTTGTAATTTTTGGTTTATAATTATGAAACGATAATAGTTACAGCAAATTTATGTTAATAATAATTGTAGAGAATGCTAAAATGAACAACTTATAAAGAATAAGTTTTTTTCGAAATCCCTTTAGTATTTGAGTAAACTGAGTTTTTGAATTTGAAGTATAATTTTTCCATCTTTCATAATTTTGACGTTTTAAACGTCAGTTTCATCCGAGTCTACAAAACGCTCCATGTACATTTAAAATATGATTTCAATTAAAAATAAATCATGAAAGCGTAAATATAAATGATACCGTCTAGTCGGAGAAAGTAACATGATGGCCACATCACAATTTTTTGTAAATATTTTTAACTTTGATAAAATTGTAACTAAAAACTTTTTTTTTTATCTAACTAGCAAATTTGTATTTATAACATTATAATTTATTGTAATTGACATTTAAAAATATATATTTGTTTTAAATTTATAATAATCTATTAATTTTGCCGATAGCCATTGCAATATTGTGAATACAATAAAATTTGCATTGAATTAATTATATCTCTATCTCAGCGCCGGTGCTAGGGTTTATGCCGCTACAGACAAAAAATAATGCCGCCCTAACCTAAATAAAATTTTACGAAATCATTTTAAACATGCAATTTTCGTTTTTCAAATTTGTTAATAAATATGGCCATCGTGTAACTTTCTTTGATTTGATGGAATAAAAGGGATTTTTATGATAAATTTCACATTTATCATTTTTTTTTAGAGTTTAGTGGGATTTCGAAAAATATTTCTTGTTGGCCAAATGAAAATAATAGACGCAATCCGCCTGGAAACAAAATGTCATCACTCTGAACTTGAAGGTGAAATGTGCACCTCGTGATTAAAAAATTTCTAAAAATTTCATCGCACTTGGAATTAACTTAAAATTTTCCAAATCTGATCAGAAATGACATGTTTTTGACATATCAAAAAATAATTGACACACCTTGCTTGTAAAAAAAATGGCTACACTATTAACTTGAATTTAAGTGAGTGAAATGTGCACCTCGCGATTAAAAAATATCTAAAAATGTTATCGCAAGTGGAATTGCCTTCAAATTTTTCAAATGCGCTCAGAAATAACATATTCTTGACATATCAAAAAGTAGTTGACGCACCTTGCTTGTAAACAATATCGCGGCACTCTGAACTTGAATTGAAGTGAGTGAAATTTGCATTTTGTGATTAAAAAAATTCCGAAAATATAATCGCTCGTGGAATTATCTTCAAAAAATTTTCAAATCTACTCAGAAACTGACATAGCAAAATACAATCGACAAAGGTCTTGTAGACAAAATGGCGTCACTCTAAACTTAAATTTGAGTGAGTGAAATGAGCATCTCGTGATTAAAAAAAAAATCTAAAAATATCATCCCACGCGGAATTACCTTCAATTTTTTCAAATGCACTCAGAAATTACATGTATTGTACATAACAAAAAATTATTGATGCATCTTGCTTGTAAACAAAATGGCAGCGCTGTGAACTCGAATTTGAGTGAGAGCAACGTGCACCACCTGATTATTATCGCCCTCGGAATTTGCTTCAAAATTTCCAAATTTGCTTAGAAATAACATATTGTTAACATGCCAACAGATAATTAACGTATCTTATTTGTAAACAAAATGGAAGCACTCGAAACTCGAATTTGATTGAGTGAACTATATAACACCTGATTAAAAAGATTCTTAAAAAATTATCGCCCCCAGAATTAGCTTCAAAATTTTCAAATTTGCTAAGAAAAATAATATATTTTTGATATACCAAAAGATAATTGACGCACCTTACTTGTAAACAAAATGGCAGCATTGTGACCTCGAATTTGAGTGAGAGCAATGTGCACCACCTGATTAAAAAAATTCTAAAAAATTTATAGCCAGCGGAATTTGCTTCAAAATTTCCAAATTTGTTTAGAAATGTCATATTTTTGACATACCAAAAGGTAATTAACGCACCTTGCTTGTAAACAAAGTGGCAGCGCTGTGAACTCGAATTTGAGTAAGTGCAATGTGCACCACCTGATTAAAAGAATTCTAAAAAAATATCGTCCGCGGAATTTGCTTCAAAATTTCCAAATTTGTTTAGAAGTAACATATTTTTAACATGCCAAAAGATAATTGACGTAACTGGCTTGTAAGCAAAAATGGAAGCACTCTGAACTGGAATTTGAGTGAATGCAACGTGCACCACCTGATTAAAAAAATTCTAAAAAAAATATCGCGCACGGAATTTGCTTCAAAATTTCCAAATTTGCTTAGAAATGACATATTGTTAACATGCCAGAAGATAATTGACGTATATTGCTTGTAAACAAAATGGCAGCACTGTGAACTCGAATTTGAGTAAGTGCAATGTGCACCACCTGATTAAAAGAATTCTAAAAAAATATCGTCCGCGGAATTTGCTTCAAAATTTCCAAATTTGTTTAGAAGTAACATATTTTTAACATGCCAAAAGATAATTGATGTAACTGGCTTGTAAGCAAAAATGGAAGCACTTTGAACTCGAATTTGAGTGAGTGCAATGTGCACCACCTGATTAAAAAAATTCTAAAAAAATTATCGCCCGCGGAATTTGCTTTAAAATTTTCAAATTTACTTAGAAATGACATATTGTTAACATGCCAGAAGATAATTGACGTATATTGCTTGTGAACAAAATGGCAGCACTGTGAACTCGAATTTGAGTGAGTGCAATGTGCACCACCTGAATAAAAAAATTATCGCCAGCGCAGTTTGCCTCAAAATTTCCAAATTTGCTTAGAAATAACATATTTTTAACATAGTGCACCACCTGATTGATCCTTCAACGTCGGACCGGCCGCCTCCCCTGAATTTGGCCGCTACAGGCGGCTGCTTGCCTTCCCTCTACGTTCCGCCGGCACTGTCTCTAAGAATGTATTATGCTCTTTAATTTGTAAAGCTAAAGTAAATGTTATAGGTAAAATTAAATTACACGTTTCACCACTTTAAAAAAATTACTTTAGTGTGAATGCTTTTTTAAAGAATATCAAAATTCCCTTAATTTTGACGTTTCACTTGTGAAAATTTAGAAGTTGCACGTTTCTAAAATTTGTTTTTTTTTCAGAAATAACGCTCACAGCGAAAAAATGTAATTTTAACACTTACAAAAAATTAAAGCAAAGTATTTCAATGCTTTTTTAACGAATATAAAATTCCCTAGATTTTGACGTTTTAACTGCAAAATTCCGGCTGTGAATTTAGAAGTTGCATGCTTGCAAAATTTGGATATTCAGAAAGCGAAAAAAACTGCAATTTTAACACATTAAAAAAATATAAAGCAAAGTGTTTGAATGCTTTTATAAAGAATGTCAAATTGCCAATATTTTGACGTTTCACTTGAAAAATCCGTCAGAGGATTCAGAAGTGGGACGCTTGTAAAAATTCGGATTATCAAAAATTACTTGCTCACTGCGAAAACTGTAATTTCAACACTTAATCAACAACACTTAATAAAAATAATAATAATAATATTTTATTCGTGTCATTCCAGTTCTAGGTTACACATGTCAATATACAAGGAAAGACATAATTAACAATTAAAAACAATTATGAAGTGTTGAATGTTTTTTTTAAAGAACATAAATGTCTCTAGATTTTAACGTTTCCATTGCAAACATCCGTCAGTTGTTTCAGAAGCAATGCACTTGTAAAACTTGTATTTTCAAAAATAACTTGCTCACAGAGGAACAACTTTCAGAAGAATGACTACAACGTGTTTGAATTCTTTTTTAAACAACGTAAAATTCACCAGATTTGACGTTTTAATGGCAAAAACCCGTCGAAGGATTTAGATGTTACGCGCTTATAAAATTTGGATTTTCAGAAATTACTAGCTTGCAGCAAAAAATGCAATTTTAATACTTTTAAAGAACGTACTACAAAGTGTTTGAATGTTTTTTTAAATAATGTTAATTTCGCTAGATTTTGATGCAAAAATCCGTCGGAGGATCCAAAAGTTAAAAAACGTAATCAAGTGTTTGAATATATTTATAGAGAATATAAAATACCCTACATTTTGACGTTTGAATTGTCATATAAGTTCGTCGGAGGATTCAGAATCGGATTTTCAAAAATAACTTGCTTTCGGTGAAAAACTGCAATTTCAACACAAACAATTCTATAGTTTCAAGCCTTTTTAAAATAACATAAAATTCGCTAGATTTTGACGTTTCAATTACAAAAATCCGTCATTGGATTTAGAAGTTACGCGCTTGTAAACTTTGGATTTTCATAAATAACATGCTGACAGCAAAAAAACTGCAATTTTAACACTTTCAGAACGAGAGTCAGAACGTCTGACGCACTATTGTTTTAACAATATCATCAAATCACGATTAACGTTTTAGTAACCGACGTCATTGAACTGCTACGGTTGTTCCGATGCGTTTTATGGTAATTTTCCACCAGAGGCTTGAACTATCTTTTTTCCATGACAAAATATATTTTTTGAGTATAAAGAGCTTAAGCTAACAATTCTTAAACTTTTACATTGCTAAAATCAAAACACTCTCTTGTCACTTAGTTACATTTTTATGTCAATAAATTGTTTTCCAAAAGCCACCTTCGATTTTTATTCAATAAAATGGTATTGGAATCAGAGGCCTGCATGGGCCGAGCCAAAGCCCGGAAAGTCCGGCCCGTCCGGGCCATATTTTTCAAACTCCGGGCCGGGCCGGGCTTTCCGATGGATAATTTAACCCGGGCCGAGCGGGGCCGGGCTTGGATAAATTTAATTTTATTATATTTTGGAAAGCAACAACTAAGTGAATTGACAAAAAAAAATGTTATTAACACGAATTCAATGTATTTTAAGAATTTTAAGGAATACATGGGTCCAGTAATTTTATTTATTTAATTCAACCTTTTTCGGGGCCGGGCTTTGAATATTCAGCTCCGGGCAGGGCCGGGCCCGCAGCATATTTTCGTTTCATCGAGCCGGGCCGGGCTTTCGAAAACCCGCTTCTGCAGAGCTCCGATTGGAATAGTTGATAAAACGAGTTTTATGTAAATAATTTTTAATGCGTTAGAAATTTCGAAAGGGTTGTCATTAGGAAAAATGTTTGTTTTTTAATTCCGCATGGAATCACATAAAAATATACAGGGGCTCTAATTTAAAATAAGAAAAATAAAGTGGTTTAAAGTTTGGAATGTTTGACACTCAATTTTGGACACCCTGTATAATTCACACCAATCAAACTTGGTTAACGGGATTATCAGACCTTATTTAATAAGTACTTTGTATGATTTTATTAACGAGGCACTATTTTTATTTTTTATTTATTTTTTAAACCAATAGTGCAAAACTGTTTTTTCTGGTTTCTGTTTTTTTCCCTGATATCACTGAATCGATTTCAATAAAATTATAGGAGTATGTAGGCAACCATAAAAGGTACCCAAATAAGTAATAAAATATATAGCATGTAATTTAAAAAAAATGTCATCATGGCGTCACACTTTTTTGGGACACCCTGTATAATCGAAAATATTTTCCTGAAATGCATCATAGCATACAAATATATTTTGAAAAATGTCGAAATCCTAATTTAATTAGTAACTGAGCTATAGAAGACGAGAAATGAGATGCAGGACCCTGTATATCAGAAACTGAGAAATCTCTGTTGAAAAAATGATCACCCCTATTGAAAGACCCTATACAAGTTAAAATAAGAGTTTTCTTTAATAATGTTAATTCCTATAGCGGAGAGAATAAAATAACCAGCACTCAAATATTTTAGAATTCTAAACATTTTCTAATCGATATAAATAAGAACGAAAGAAATTACCACTGGGGCGCGTCGCAGATATTGGATTTTGCTTTCGATTTATGTTTTTAAAAACGGATATTGCCATCCCCCTAAAATCACGCATCAGATTTAGAATTAGATTATTACGTCCGATTATTTTCTAGAAATTGAATGAAATGTTATTGATAAAAATATTCACATATTCATTCGCCTATATACAGGGTATTTCAGAATTTCACCGCACTATTTAGGGATGTGGTGTCTACTTCAAAATAAGTATAAAAGTTGATTTAAACATATTTATCACATTGATTTATTATCAAGTTATTGACAGTTTACCTTTCGTCGATAAAAAATCGATGTTTTCTTTATTGCATATTTTCAATCTTTCAAGTGTGCAGAATACCTCTTTAAAACGATTTAGTCGAATTCCAACTCTGTATCAACTTATTGCACGGTATAACGCTGCAGCTTTTCGCACGCGCCTGTACAATCGTTTTGTTTTTATATCACCGCCGGGAGTAATTTACTTTTATATGGCGTCTTTATCTTTATATAGATGGCGCCACAAGTATAATACAATAAGTATTTTTCGGTAATTATAACGAATTTCTCTAATCAAGTGTGAGTCTACCGGGCGGCCCCAATTCGTGTTTGTTATGGGTTATCCGGTAAACTTAAGAGTTAGAAAAAATCTGATGTACACGTTAAGACCTCTTCTTCTGAAATAATAATAATAGCATTAACAGATCATGGCTAACTTAACTAGTTTGGGAGATATCGGGCGTTTTTCAATTTTTTGGCTTTTTTTAGAAACCGACGAGAAGTTAGCCACGACTTTCCAGCCAAGGATTTTGGCGCCTCCACCAGTACCCGAATTATGACCAATCTCAATGAAATTTTAATTACAGCCGTTAGGGTGTAACCCTAGCCCACATGTTTACACAAACGTATTAAGGGCTATCCTACTAACAATTAAAAATAATTCGTTAAAATTTTCGTCAAAACTCGGGATGAAATGAATTTTTAAAATTAACCTTTATTTTCAACAATTATACAATTATTTTAAATTGCTTAATATATATATGGTAAAAAACTCGATTTTATTTAGCGCCAAACAGCACTTTAAAATTTTTTGAAATTTTAAAACTCGCGTATCCGTGCACATGGATCGATTAAAAAAAGTATAACTTCTCTATTTCCAAAGGGCACTATTAACAAATTATTTTAAATTGCTTATTACATGTTGCTTCACACATTTATGGTAAAAACTCGAATGTATTTAGCGCCAATCAGCACTTTAAAAATTTTTGAAATTTTAAAACTCGCGTTTCCGTGCACATCGATCGATTAAAAAATGTATAACTTCTCTATTTCCAAAGGGCACTATAAACAAATTATTTTAAATTGCTTATTACATGTTGCTTCACACATTTATGGTAAAAACTCGAATGTATTTAGCGCCAAGCGGCACTTTAAAATTTTTTAAAATTTGAAAACTCGCGTGTCCGTGCACATGGATCGATTAAAAAATATATAACTTCTCTATTTCCAAAGGGCACTATAAACAAATTTTTTTAAATTGCTTATTACATGTTGCTTCACACATTTATGGTAAAAACTCGAATGTATCTAGCGCCAAACGGCACTTTAAAATTTTTTGAAATTTTAAAACTCGCGTATCCGTGCACATCGATCTATTAAAAAATGTATAACTTCTCTATTTCCAAAGGGTACCATTAACAAATTATTTCAAATTACTTATTACATGTTGCTTCATACATTTATGGTAAAAACTCGAATGTATTTAGCGCCAAGCGGCACTTTAAAAAATTTTAAAATTTGAAAACTCGCGTGTCCGTGCACATGGATCGATTAAAAAATATATAACTTCTCTATTTCCAAAGGGCACTATAAACAAATTTTTTTAAATTGCTTATTACATGTTGCTTCACACATTTATGGTAAAAACTCGAATGTATCTAGCGCCAAACGGCACTTTAAAATTTTTTGAAATTTTAAAACTCGCGTATCCGTGCACATGGATCGATTAAAAAATGTATAACTTCTCTATTTCCAAAGGGCACTATAAACAAATTATTTCAAATTGCTTATTACATGTTGCTTCACACATTTATGGTGAAAACTCTAATGTATCTAGCGCCAAGCGGCACTTTAAATTTTTTTTGAAATTTTAATACTCGCGTATCTGTGGACAACGATCGACTAAAACATTAATTACTTAGTTATTTCTAAAGATATCCACAACTAAACTGTTTACAGTTACCTAAGTCAAGTTGCTTATCGTGTTTATGTTTAAAAATTGAATGTGTGTAGCGCCAAACGGCACTTATAATTTTTTGACGTTTTATATATTTCTCGATTTCTTGGTCGATTTAAAAAAAATCATTATTTTGTTGTTTTTGAAGGGCAGTATACATAAATTAGTGTAAATTGTTCGGTCGTTGTTGCTTGTGATATTTAGGTGAAATTTGTTTATGCAAGTATCACCAAACGGAATGTTATATTTTTTTACTGTGGTGTGTCATTGTTGAAAATAAAGGTTAATTTTAAAAATTAATTTCATCCCGAGTTTTGACGAATATTTCAAACGAATTATTTTTAATTGTTAGTAGGATATCCCTTAATACGTTTATATAAACATTTGGACTAAGGTTACACCCTAATGGCCGTAATTAATATTTTATTGAGATTGGTCTAAATTCGGGTGATGGTGGTAGCGCCAAAATCAGTGGCTGGATTTTTTTTTCAAGTCGGTTTTTTAGAATACGTGTTTTTTTCCAATAACTGTTAGATCTGCAAAAAAAAACAGTTGAAAAATTATTTGAGTGGTCTTCTTCCCAGAATTCAGTGGCGTACTTATTTTTATATTTTGACGTTTAATTTAAGAGGTATGACACAAAGTTGCATTTTTCTGACGGATCACCATGTATATTTTTATACATTGAATAGAACTTTAAATAAGCTTTACATTTATATAACGTGGTTAATCAAATTCATGTAAATTAACGAGAAAAAACGATTATGTTAGAAATTTTGTGCCACATCTCTTAAATTAAAGGTCGATATAAAAAATTAACGCACCATTGAATTCTTTGAAGAAGACCACATAAATAAAGTTGAGAAAAATCGCCAAAAATTACATAGCGCCTGATATATCCCAAACGAATCAAAGTAGCTATTAACACCATTGTTATTATTTTAGAAAAAGAAGTCAAGACGTGTAAATCACTCTTAAGGTTACCGAAATACAAAAACATCGAATTTGGACCACACGGTATTATTATTATTATTATTGTATGATATTTAATTACAGCCCGAGTTTAAATCTAAATATGCACAATGTAAATATAAGCCGAAATCTTTTCTTTTATAAAGTGTATGTGCAATCGCAAGCTGTTGACATGTTCCGGAAGAGGGGCTCTCACAAAGAGGGTTAAACGCCCGACTGACTACGTTTGTGACTCACCGCCTGTTCGTCTCTTTACTTAGGATAATAACTCTTTTGAGTCGACCGTGAAATATTTTAGACCCTTGTGTTGGATGGGCTTTTGTTGATCCATAAGTATATATACTTCTTAAGAGATCTTCAGGATTTGTTCGTCCATCGGCGATTATGTAGGGGTAATACAATCCCCATCATCCTAAATGTTATTTGTTGCGTCACACATAATATGTACACAGTAGATACTGATTAACAAAAAAAAACTCGATACATTTTGTAATTTACAATAACAATTACGACAACAAATAATAAGTAATTTATTAATTTAAACAACAACTAGTTTTCTGGCTGATGCCACTACTAATGACGAATGATGGAAAAAATAATTTGCGTTTTACAGGGTTCCCGATAATAGACTACCCATTTTATTTTATTAATTAATTCCCTACGAGATAACTAAATAAGTTTATCTCTGTGGGATTATGTTCTGTAGTCTTTGGGATTTAAGTTAATTATTGATCAAGTAGGCAGCTGTCACAAATAAGTTTTATATTAATAATTTTGTGGAACGTTATTTTTCTACGAGAAGTTTATTAGTTTTCATCATAATGATTTAACTTTCATGGATTACTCAGTCCAACAACGTGTGTTTTGTGTAGAAACTTACACAAGAAGCAATTCGATAGAAGAAGTTAGGCGTGCATTCCGGCGTCAGTTTAATAACAACAATAGAGGTCACGCGCCAAATCGTGAAACTGTTAAGTTATGGGTTCGTCGTTAGCATGAAAATGATTCTGTACAAAATTTGAAGAAGCCTGGACATCGAAGAACAGTTCGTACACCAGAAAATCTTGAACGAGTTAGAATTGCGTTTACGAGAAGTCCTAAAAGGTCTGCTAATCGACAAACCCTTATCCAAGGAATATGAAAGGGAAGCTTAGATCGAATTCTTAAAGAGATTTAAAATTTCATCCCTATAAATACCAAATGGCACAGCAACTTATAAATCAAGATAAAAAAGCAAGGTTAGCATTTTGTCAAGAATTTTTGAATTTGTATCAAGGAGCAATTCACAGTCTCTTAATGAGCGACGAAGCAAATTTTAATTTGAACGGCATGGTTAATAAACAGAATTTTAGATACTGGTCAAATGAAAATCCTCGTAAAATCTTTACACAGAACCCCCATAATCCAAAAGTTGTTGTGTAGTGTGGAGTAGGATCTTTTGGTATTATTGGTCCATATTTTTTTGATGATGAAAATAAACAGTAACATCCGAGCGCTACGTAAACATGCTAGAGACATTCCTCATTCCAGAATTAAATAGACGAGGATTACTAAACAATGCCTTACTGTTCCAACAAGATGGGGCAACAGCTCATACCGTCAGAAACTCAATGCGGGTTCTGCGAGAAACGTTTAAAGGCCGACTCATTTCTCGATTCGGAAATTTGCCTTGGCCTTCGAGGTCCCCCGACTTAACGGTACCCGATTTTTTCCTGTGGGGATATTTAAAAGCCAAAGTGTTTGCGAGTCGTCCAGGTACAATCGAGGAACTCAAAGTCAAAATTCGTGAAGAAGTTGAAGGAATAGACAATGGTTTGCTACGCCGTGTAATAAACCACTTTTTATCTAATATTGAAAAATGTGTTGAAGTTGGTGGAGGTCATTTAGAAGACGTGATTTTTAAAAGTTAGAATTAAATTAGCCAAATATTTATGTTATCATGAATCCCAAAGAGTTAGCTGTAATTTAGTATAATAAAAACTTTGTTTTGTTCACTGAAAAAAAATTAATTTAAATATTAAAATGAGTAGCCTATTATGGGGAACCCAGTATAACAATCTCATGTTATTTTTTTAATTTTGAAAAGAAATTACCTGTGGTTTTGAAAGTAATTAATTCTCAGATAATAATAGTTTCAATTTTTTCAGTTGCTGTCTTCACTGGCCAGTGATTTGGATCAAATGCTAAATGAGCTATGCACTACACCACCACCTCCATATGACCGATTGTCCGACAGTGAACTTCCAAACAGGTTAGTGAAATTTGTGAAATTTCTAATTCTGCTTCCAAACATTTAAAAAAATATTAAAATTTTTGTCCTAAAAACCAAAATGACCTGGTTTTTAGCCCTTTTTTTGACTAAAATTCCAAACTTTCTTTTGTGTCAAATAGTACTATATAACGGGACATTAATCCTAGAGAAATTTCAAGATGAGCATTGGCACGATTGCGAAAATACAAGAAGGAGAAAGTAATATTTTCTAGTCAATACATTTGTGTTAGATCGAGTGTATACACTAAGTGAAGACATATTAGACAGAATCTTTGACTGTAACAAGGAAATGTAAACATTCAACATCCTTGACTAGAGTAACATATTCGAAGATATTCCACAGCATTCTATATTGAAATTTATTTTGTTAATAACTTTCTAATGGACAATTTTATGTCAAGAAAAAGTTTATCGTCCAATAAGACGTCGAATAAGCCTAATTAGAAAGTAATCGTTGCTGCGTAAGTTTAACACCCCGACTGGAAAGCGTCACTTTCACCTTGTGTCTCTGGAACCGTGCCATTGATAATTTTGAAATTTCTCTGGGATTAATGTCCCATGATATAGTATTATTTGGCATAAAAAAGTTTGAAATTCGAAATAAAAAAAACGAGCATAATTAATAGTTCTTAATTTGACGATTATATAAATATATATGGGGCAGTCCATACCAACCTGGTGAACTAAAAAATGTTCTATCAAGCGTCGTGAGTGTTTCAGATTTTTTGGAGCCATATTGACGGAGCTGTGACTCCTAAAGACACGTAAAAATGAAAATTTTGCAAAAATGGCATTTTTTGCACTCGTCACACTTTTTATCGTTCTGAAAGTATGATTAATCGATTTTTCGTTAAAAATTACATAAAATACCCAAATTTCAAAATTGGCAAACCATTTTAAGGGGCGCTACAGAGAAATTCTTAAAAAAGCACTGTTTCCTCAAAAAAAGTTTTTCTCAAAATTATTCTTTTTGAATTAATTATTGCCATTTTTTAGTGTACCAGGTTGGTATGGATTACCCCATTTAACAATTGTTTAACTTTAAAAAGTGTTGTGCTGTCAACAAAGGTTTAAAATCTGCATATTGTTATAGTGGTATTTATTATTAGAGATTTGGAAGATTTGTGTATCAAATTACAACAAATCCATTTACAGTAAGCGACAGAGTCACAACTCACCGCCCCCCACATTGATTAGACTGTGACAATATTATTCGGGGAAATTTAGTGCGAATCGTCGCCGTCCCAATTCCTTGCCGTTTCCCGGATCGCAGTCGGGGAAATATATGCAGGGGCGATCAAAGAGGCAAATTCCAATACATTTTTGCGTGAGGGTATCGTCGCCTTGGGGTCCCATTTCCATCTGCATACATTCACATATAGCAAAATAAAATGTACTAAGGGTTATAATCCGTTTCCCCCGGGCATACAAATCGATCAGAAGTCATCCTCATTTTCCACCCTGCACGTGTGACCATTCTAAATGCATATATTTTACAATTTTACTCTTATATTTACTGATATAAGTAAAAGGTCTTAAGGAGGGCGTTACACCTATTAAATTATTTCTTTATGATATCTCCAAAACTATTTGATATTTTAAGAAAATGTCTGCATTAATATCTCCATAAATAAATTATCTGAGGCTTACCGCGGAGA
Source organism: Ocypus olens (assembly GCA_910593695.2). Lineage (NCBI taxonomy): Eukaryota > Metazoa > Arthropoda > Insecta > Coleoptera > Staphylinidae > Ocypus > Ocypus olens. The sequence goes on from OU343054.1 coordinate 1,083,428, forward strand.
TTTTTACCAAATTCATGATAATAATAAATAATGAGAGAAAATGAGACAAATTGTTTTTTTATTTTTTTTTTACGGTTGGAAAATGCGTGACTACAAAATTACAATCCAAAGTGTTTTCGCACAATAACTTAAAATCTGTTAAGGGTGTGATTTTAAATTTTTACTGAATTATACAGGGTGTCCTAAATAGAGTAGGATTGCATGGGTATCTTTCTTATTCTTAAAGCTAGAGATCTGGTTAAATGGGCAATGTTATGCAGTTTTCTATGCTGATTCAGATTATGTTGAGAAATTTTCAAAATTCCTAGCAGTTTAGAAAATATTTAAAAAACTGAAAATCGCGATTTTCAAAAAAATTCAATATCTCAATAATTATTAAAGATGCGAAAAAAAGTTTTAAATAAAAGTTACTTGGTTTAATTAGGCAAACATAGAAATAAAGTCAAAATAAAATTCAAGATGGCGGTTTCCGAGATATTAATACCAACTTTCTTATTTCAAATGGCCGCTATATTTGATTTTTACACGCATAAATAGACTTTTTTTTTGTCTTTTCAACGATGTACAACAACCTATGTCAAAATAAAAAATAATGGAAATATTAATTGTTTAAATTTAAATTTAAATTTTTTAAATTATTTTTAAAGCAAATGTAACAAAACAAAAAGAGGTAATACAATTAAGTTGTAAAATAACAATAAATTATAAAAAATGCTCAAAATGTTGACCGTTATTGGCCAAACACAATTGACAGCGTTTTACAACACTGCCGGTTACTTTTCGCAATGTGTTGCGATTAATGCCGTTTATTGCCTCTGTCACTGCTTCGCGAAGTTCATCCACATTGTTATAATTGAATAAAAGTCAAGAAGCGTCAAGTCTGCAGATCTGGCTGGCCACTGTATAGGTGTATTAGTCGCTATTACTTTATTATTAAAACGTCCATTTAGATAAGTAATAACATCTCTGGCATTGTGTGCTGGAGCGCCATCTTGCTGGTACCATATTTGCATATTTTGTGCCAAAGGTAAATCATCCAATAAATCTTCTAAGGTTGTTTGAAGAATTTCCAAATAACGTTGTGCAGTTAGAGTTCCATCAAAAATTATAGGACCAAGTAAACGATTTCCCATTATGCCACAAAAAACACTAAAGCCGAACCGTAATTGGTTTCGCCGTGGAATAACTATGTGTGGATTTTCTTGAGCCCAATAGTGCTCGTTATGACGATTAAATAATCCACAATTAGAAAAGTAAGATTCGTCAGTCCATAAAATTGTGTTTATAAAATCACCATTTTCCGTAATTTTGTTGATTAATCACCTGCAAAATGTTAATCTACGGATGTTATCATTTGGTTGTAAAGTCTGAGATAGGTGCAATTTATAAGGGTGAAACTTGTGCTTTTTTTAAATTGTTGATGCTCTAGACTTAGATACGTTAACTTCATTTTTTATCTGCCGACATGAAATGTTCGGATTAGCTGCCACACAAACCAATGTTAATTCTTCATCATCAACGATCACTTTTCTAGTTCTCTTAGGTTTTTTTAAACTTCCATACAATTGCATATTTTCATCCAATCTTTTAAATACCTTAATGTCCGGCTGCCTTCTTTCATGAAAGTTTGCTTGGTATGTTTGTGCTGCAAGATGGGGGTTTTTGTAACACTTGATGTAATTACAAAACATATCGTATTGTTCAGATATTGAATAATTCGCCATTTCAAGTAATTAATATTTATCGATATTACAACAACTTAAGACAATACACATGTATGAATGATTAATACAACTGATAAACTAATGTAAGATGACAGTTAATCGTTATAACAAATTTTGTTTTATTTTTATTTATGCCTACTTGTTTTAGGGGCAGTTCCGACGAACTTAATGACTTCCGTCCAATTGCAATTCTACCTGTAATATCCAAGATATTTGAAAAATTATTAGCTTCACAATTAACTTTTTATTTGGAAATTAATTTCTTCCACACGAGTCAACACGGGTTCAGAAGAGGCAAATCCACTTTAACCACAATTCAGGAATTCATTAATGAATGCGTAAACTGTTTTGAAAATGGTGAATGTCTCCAAGCTACCTTTATTGACTTGTCCAAAGCTTTTGACACAATTTCACATACTATTCTCCTCCGTAAACTCTATATTTACGGTCTACATCCCAGCGCAGTAGGTATCATTACTTCATACATATCTAATAGGTTGCAGTATGTGTCAGTCAATGGTAAATCGTCACCCAGTGCAGAGATCAATATAGGGGTCCCACAAGGATCAGTCCTCGGGCCTCTATTATTCTTGATCTACATAAATGATATGCCTTCAACTATTACTGAAGGGAAAGCCATCCTTTACGCAGACGACACAACGATCACTAATAATAATAATAATAATAATAATAATATTCATTTATTGCCCAAACGGAAGACCAATACTGGGATATACAAAGTGTGCAGCAAAAAAAAAAAGAAAAACATAGCTAATAAAATTAATAACTAACAAAAAAAATAAAGCTTTTAAATATACTTATATAATATAAGAAACATAACTAAATACTGGTAGTTGGGAGGAGGATAGTATGGGGAAAAAACAAATGTCAATGACCCAAATTAACAACTGGTTCGAATGTAATAAATTAAAGTTAAATACGGACAAGACAGTAAATATGGTTTTCACCCTCCGACGACTACAATACCGTGGTGAATATGCCAAATCAACGAAATTTCTCGGTATCCACATTGATGAAAAACTCAACTGGTCCTCACACGGTGACCATCTTGCTAAGAAATTAAACACTTCCATTTTCTTATTAGGGAGACTCGCTACAGAAGTGTCGTATACGGTGCTAAAAATGGTCTATTGTGCATTTTTTGAATCTCATCTCCGCTATGGCCTCTTGATGTGGGGCCATAGCTCCATGAAACATAGAATATTTGGCCTCCAGCGGAAAGCAATACGCGTAATATCAGGGTCAGGATATCGCGATGACACTAAACCTCTTTTTAAGCAATCTAGATTGCTACCCCTGCCATGTCTATACATAATGGATTGCCTCCTATATGCAAAAAGACACTACCATGAACTCCAAAAGCATGAAGAAATACATACGCATAATACCAGGCATACAGATAACATCTGCTTATCCTTCAATAGACCAAAACAGGACCTAGATATTACTGTATCAAATACCTTAATGCTCTGCCGGCTAATTTGCTAAATATGAATCTTACTGCATTTAAATCAAAAATTAAAGAATTCTTGCTTGAACACGCATATTTCTCACCGGAAGATTTCCTTTGTGATATTGGTGGTCATGCGAATATGTAATACTTCTAAATATCTCCATTTGTATCTTGCATTATAACATGTATTTTAAATTTATGTTGCTTAAGTCAAACCTAAAATATTCTTAATTGTGTATCTGTATTTGTATTTACAATGATTTTATGTGTCCACTATTTCATAGTCTTATTTATACTAGTTTTTAATGTACTAACCACTGTTGCGCAGTTGTATCTATACATAGATTCTAATTCATACTGGACGATTGTAAACCTAACGGTCTTAACATAATAAACTATTATATTCTATTCTATTCTATTCTAAACTTACAACAATTAATATTTCCATTATTTTTTATTTTGACATAAAAAGACGTTAAAAAGAGAAAAAAAAAGTCTATTTATGCGCGTAAAAATCAAATATGGCGGCCATTTGAAATAAGAATGTTGGTATTAATATCTCGGAAACCGCCATCTTGAATTTTACTTTGACTTGATTTCTATGTTTGCCTAATTAAACCAAGTAACTTTTATTTAAAACTTTTTTGCGCATCTTTAATAATTATTGATATATTTGATTTTTTGAAAATCGCGATTTTCAGGTTTTTTTTTAAATATTTTCTAAACTGCTCGGAATTTTGAAAATTTCTCAACATAATCTGAATCAGCATAGAAAACTGCACAACATTGCCCATTTAACCAGATCTCTAGCTTTAAGAATAAGACAGATACCCATGCAATCCTACTCTATTTAGGACACCCTGTATAGTAAAATGGGTGTTTAAGAAATTTGGAAAGTTTCAAGCCCGTGGCAATAGTTTTCTTATTTTTTTTACCGGCTGTAAAATGCGTGACTACAAAATTACAATCCACTGTGTTTTCGCGCGATAACTAAAAATCTGTTAAGGGTGTGATTTTAAATTTTTACTGAACTATATGGTAAAATGGGTGTTTGAGAAATTTGGAAAGTTTCAAGCCCGTGTGCAATTCTTTTCTAATTTTTTTACCGGCTGGAAAATGCGTGACTACAAAATTACAATCCATCGTGCTTTCTCGCAATAACTTAAAATCTGTTGAGGGCGTGATTTTAATTTTTTACTGAATTATATAGTAAAATGGGTGTCTAAGAAATTTGGAAAGTTTCAAGCCCGTGACAATTGTTTTCTTATTTTTTTACCGGTCGGAAAATGCGTGACTACAAAATTACAATCCACTGTGTTCTCGCGCAATAACTAAAAATCTGTTAAGGGTGTGATTTTAAATTTTTACTGAATTATATGGTAAAATGTGTGTTTAAGAAATTTGAAAAGTTTCAAGCCCGTGACAATTGTTTTCTTATTTTTTTACCGCCTGGAAAATGCGTGACTACAAAATTACAATCCACTGTGTTTTCGCGCAATAACTAAAAATCTGTTAATGGTGTGATTTTAAATTTTTACTGAGTTATATGGTAAAATGGGTGTTTAAGAAATTTGGAAAGTTTCAAGCTCGTGACAATTGTTTTCTTATTTTTTTACCGCCTGGAAAATGCGTGACTACAAAATTACAATCCACTGTGTTTTCGCGCAATAACTAAAAATCTGTTAATGGTGTGATTTTAAATTTTTTACTGAATTATATAGTAAAATGGGTGTTTAAGAAATTTGGAAAGTTTCAAGCCCCCGTGGCAATAGTTTTCTTATTTTTTTACCGGCTGGAAAATGCGTGACTACAAAATTACAATCCACTGTGTTTTCGCGCAATAACTAAAAATCTGTTAAGGGTGTGATTTTAATTTTTTACTGAATTATATGGTAAAATGGGTGTTTAAGAATTTGGAAAGTTTCAAGCCCCCGTGGCAATAGTTTTCTTATTTTTTTACCGGTCGGAAAATGCGTGACTACAAAATTACAATCCACTGTGTTTTCGCGCGATAACTAAAAATCTGTTAAGGGTGTGATTTTAAATTTTTACTGGATTATATAGTAAAATGGGTGTTTAAGAAATTTGGAAAGTTTTAAGCCCGTGACAATTGTTTTCTTATTTTTTACCGGTTGGAAAATGCGTGACTACAAAATTACAATCCACCATGTTTTCGCACAATAATTAAAAATCTGTTAAGGGTGTGATTTTAAATTTTTACTGAATTATATGGTAAAATGGGTGTTTAGGCAATTTGGAAAGTTTCAAGCCCGTGACAATTGTTTTCTTATTTTTTTACCGGCTGGAAAATGCGTGACTACAAAATTACAATCCACTGTGTTTTCGCGCGATAACTAAAAATCTGTTAAGGGAGTAATTTTAAATTTTTACTGAATTATATGGTAAAATGGGTGTTTAAGAAATTTGGAAAGTTTCAAGCCCGTGACAATTGTTTTCTTATTTTTTTACCGGCTGGAAAATGCGTGACTACAAAATTACAATCCACTGTGTTTTCGCGCGATAACTAAAAATCTGTTAAGGGAGTAATTTTAAATTTTTACTGAATTATATGGTAAAATGGGTGTTTAAGAAATTTGGAAAGTTTCAAGCCCGTGACAATTGTTTGCTTATTTTTTCACCGGTCGGAAAATGCGTGACTCCAAAATTACAATCCAATGTGTTTTCTCGCAATAACTAAAAATTTGTTAAGGGTATGATTTTAAATTTTTACTGAATTATATGGTAAAATGGGTGTTTAAGAAATTTGAAAAGTTTCAAGCCCGTGACAATTGTTTGCTTATTTTTTCACCGGTCGGAAAATGCGTGACTCCAAAATTACAATCCAATGTGTTTTCTCGCAATAACTAAAAATTTGTTAAGGGTATGATTTTAAATTTTTACTGAATTATATGGTAAAATGGGTGTTTAAGAAATTTGAAAAGTTTTAAGCCCGTGACAATTGTTTTCTTATTTTTTACCGGTTGGAAAATGCGTGACTACAAAATTACAATCCACCATGTTTTCGCGCAATAATTAAAAATCTGTTAAGGGTGTGATTTTAAATTTTTACTGAATTATATGGTAAAATGGGTGTTTAGGCAATTTGGAAAGTTTCAAGCCCGTGACAATTGTTTTCTTATTTTTTTACCGGCTGGAAAATGCGTGACTACAAAATTACAATCCACTGTGTTTTCGCGCGATAACTAAAAATCTGTTAAGGGAGTAATTTTAAATTTTTACTGAATTATATGGTAAAATGGGTGTTTAAGAAATTTGGAAAGTTTCAAGCCCGTGACAATTGTTTTCTTATTTTTTTACCGGCTGGAAAATGCGTGACTACAAAATTACAATCCACTGTGTTTTCGCGCAATAACTAAAAATCTGTTAAGGGAGTGATTTTAAATTTTTACTGGATTATATGGTAAAATGGGTGTTTAAGAAATTTGGAAAGTTTTAAGCCCGTGGCAATTGTTTTCTTATTTTTTACCGGCTGGAAATTGCGTGACTACAAAATTACAATCCACTGTGTTCTCGCGCAATAACTAAAAATCTGTTAAGGGTGTGATTTAAAATTTTTACTGGATTATATGGTAAAATGGGTGTTTGAGAAATTTGGAAAGTTTCAAGCCCGTGGCAATAGTTTTCTTATTTTTTTACCGGCTGGAAAATGCGTGACTACAAAATTACAATCCAAAGTGTTTTCGCGCAATAACTAAAAATCTGTTAAGGGTGAGATTTTAAATTTTTACTGAATTATATGGTAAAATGGGTGTTTAAGAAATTTAAAAAGTTTCAAGCTCGTGACAATTGTTTTCTTATTTTTTTACCGGCTGGAAAATGCGTGACTACAAAATTACAATCCATTGTGTTTTCGCGCAATAACTAAAAATCTATTAAGGGTGTGATTTTAAATTATTACTGGATTATATAGTAAAAAGGGTGTTTAAGAAATTTGGAAAGTTTGGAAATTTGGAAAGAATAATAATAATAATAATAAGGCAAGAAGCGGAGAAAAGGGCATGCCATGGGAACAATGAAAGAGTTTTTTAAGATCAAATCAAGTGGAGAAATATACATATGTAAATCTGTACAAAATGGACTCGATTAAGCTTATACTTTACGATAAATAAATCACATTCAAAATCTGAATAAAATTGATTTAGGTAACCTTACACCTTTCGGTAGGTAATTTGAGGATTAAATAAATAACAAAAATTATAAATAATGTGTATTTAATTTAATATATTGCATGTGTTATAAATTAAAATAAATAATTACCTTGCGCAAAAATACGTTTAGAATTTATATTTTAATGTTCCGAATACACCGTAATTTGGTTGTCCTGTTCCTTGAGGTCCTCCGAAATGTCTGCCGTATTCACCAGCGACTCCAGCCGTAGTTCTTCCATTCTTTGATTGGTAGAAGTTGTAATTTCCCGTTGCTTTTAAATCCGTACCAAACCCCCTGGTGTTTGCTCCACTAACAGAAACTCCACTTCCTAAAATATTATTTTAATTATAAGGTGTGATCCACAGAATTTTATTTCCGAGTTGGCCATGCCTGAGAGATAGAGAGCAGTCATGTCTGAGATTAATTCAATTAAACTAATCTAGTCTCATAGCGTAATAATATGTGGCATACCTCATTTATCTCACCGCCAACTCTGAAACAAAATTTTGTGGCTCCCACGATATATAACACACATTTAATCAGTTGTCAAATTAATGTTACACATCTTTTAGTTAGTAAATTATATGTTAATTTTTTTTATAGTCACCTGTTGGTTTATGTGTATAATCCACCTGCCCTCCTAGCGTTAAAGGTCCTGTAGAGGGTTTATTTGCAGAAACAGACCCATCGACTTTATGTTTATCATTCTCAAATAGATTTTGTTTATGAGGAATGGAAACAGATTGTCTAAATCATGAATGAAATGTTAAAAAATAGTATATAATGTATCAATGGCCGAAAATAGGCTTTAGCAATCCGCCACTAAAAGTCAAGGGTTGCTAAAGCATTTTGGCACGAGTTACACTCGATATTTTTTCGCCTGCCTTAAGTAAAAACAGTGCTTCAGGAAATTTTATATCGCGCACCATTGAACTGTCACTGTCAGATTTTTACATAGCCTACTCATATTCCGCGGAAGGTTGTCTAGATTATGCATATTATTTTTTCGGCCCTAGATACGCTAAATCGTAGTTTCGGTCCGATTTTTATGTCCAAAATAAATGGTTTCGGTAGAGGCAGGCGAAAAAACTTGTTATGCAATGATTATGTTGCTTACCTTCGAATTCTGTGGTTATGATTGAACGGTATAATTAGGAACGTATCACCATTTTGATCTTGAATTGTTGGATATGAACACACCGATGAAATACTGAAGTAGCATATTAGGAGAACCTGGAAATGGTACATCTTGAATGCCTTGATGCTAGTGGTTGTTTGACTGTACTATCATCATGGTCATCTTTTATACGAATGTTTTATTCACCCGGGGACTTTGGGATTTACAGCGGTGGATAGTTATCGGGAATTTTACAAAAAAAAATTCTTCGCTGAATTCGGCGCACAAAGAGATTCATTATCCTTTAATGGGGTTTTCCTTTATTAGGCATGAGATTACCGCCATAAAATGAAACGATTATTTATAGATCAACAACTATCGCACTGTGTGTAAGTGTTTTTGCAGGATCATTTGTAATGTTTGTGTTATTTTATTAAAACCCACGATTTTCCTATACATTAATCAGGTTGGTATAATGAGTTTGGATAAATATTATCTGGATTATTTTAATTATCTAATAATCTTTAGCAGTTTCGTGAATAAGCAGATGTAAGGTCGAAAAACGAAAGAAAGTTTGTGATATTTTGTCTTTTTTTGTCTATAATTTGAAATGATAATATTTATATTATATACCGGGTGCCGTGATTTCGTAGGGACAACATGGACAACTTCTGTATTTGAAGAGATAGAGAGGTGGTCAAATTAGCAAAAAGGTGCAGGTTCGAGGGCTTGTTGAGAATCCACCCCCAAATCCCACGTGTCATGGCTTACTTGTTCAAAATAAAAATTAAAACAAAATCTCCCAATTTCTTCAATTTCAGATTTTCTTATTGTGGACGCCATGACAAGTGGGATTTGGGGGTGGATTCTTAATAAGTTCTTGAACCTGCACCTTTTTGCTAATTTGACCATCTCTCTATTTCTTCAAATGCAGAAGTTGCCCATGTTGTCCCTACGAAATCCGGAAACCCTGTATAGCAGTAGATAATTAGGAATACTCTCAATATTATAATCAACATTATTCACTGAAGCCATCTCGTTTTTAGAATACAATATCCGTCCTGTCTTAGGTTTTATGCAATTTTAATATACACTCGTGGGCAAAAAATATCCGGACACCGAAGTTAGCATAAATTATTATTTTTTTTACTTTTTTTAAAGACGTAAAAAATACTCGATAAATTGAGAATTGGAAATAAAAAAGAGATACTAAACATTTTATTCAATAAAAAAAAAAATCAGGAAACAGTGAGTCATACAAAATTGCAAAATTCCTTTGGTCTTATTGGCTAGGTTTTACATCTATGTTGTCACATAATTTAAGTGATTAATAGTGTGTACTACCTCCGCGAACTTTAATGACTTCTGCCATACGGCTCGGTAAACTTTGAATGCAGTTGGAGACCTCTTCTTGTGTAATGTTTTCCCACTCCTCACGAAGAGCTATTCGAAGATCCTGAATGGTTACTGGTATAGGTTGTCGGTGCCCTAATGAATCCCAGAGATTTTCGATGGGATTTAAATCTGGGCTTCTAGCTGGTCATTGCAAACAACGAATGTTAACATCATCCAAATATTGCTCAACTAGCCGTGCGATGTGTGGTCGCGCGTTATCGTGCATTAAAGTAAAGTTCTCACCTACGAATGGAGCAAATGGTACGACGTGATCAGCTAAACACTTGTTGATGTATCTAACAGCTGTCATGGCACCATTTTCAATGAGAACAAACTCAGTTTTCGCGTACAGTAAGACACCAGCCCAAACTATTATGCTGCCACCCCCAAATGGCACACTCGGAGATATACAACACGCTGAAAATCGTCCGTCCGGCCTTCTCTACACATGTCCTCGTCCATCTAGAAAACGTAGACAAAAACGAGACTCATCTGTGAACAATACGGAGCTACATTGTCTCTTGTTCACGAGCAAATCGTAGTCGCTCAATACGATGAGCTGGGAGTGAAAGTGGGCAAGCAGCAGGTTTTCTTGACTTCAATTCGTATTCCTTCAATCTTCGGCGAACAGTTCGTGCAGAAATTGCAGTACCATAAACATCTTCCACTTGGCGAGACAAAATTGTTGATGGTAAACCTCGATCGCGTAGTGTAGACAATATCATAAAACGGTCTTCTCGCCGGTTTGTGGTGCGAGGTCTGCCTGATCCTGTCCTTCTTGTATATTCGTTAGGCGATGTCACTGTATTGCGACGTGGACCGTACTCCCATGCCCTGCGCACTCTATACGAAATAAATTGTTCGCATTGGAGCTTCGCACTGGAAACATGGGATGGCGTAAGTATCGCCGAACAGGCTAGAATTTGTTACAGCAAATGACGCTAGATGGCCCAACCTGCTAATACAATTTGAAATCTCGTCCGTAAATCATTCAACACCAAGCGATAATCAGCGAGGCCGAGTATACGTAAACAAACAAAATCGTAAGTATGTGAATATTCGATTCCTTTCAGTTTTTCGTCTGTTAAAACGAAGAGAAAGTCGTCCATAAAAATATTATAAATAATGAGTCGTTATTGTGCCATTCAATCCTGCAAAAATTGCAACAGAAACACTTATATGCATTCCGTCACTAGAAAGGAACCGGTAAGTGATATTGATTACAAGTACATTTTATTGTCTGTATGAAATTTTGAATGTCATATTATTATTTTTTGGGACAAAATATTGTTATCGTTTATTTCTCATAGGTGACGAGGAAATAATTCCCTCGTTTGATTCTCCTCATTTTCTAAAGTGTGTGAGAAATAATTTAATGAAATACCATGCCACATTCAAATGGAAGGGAACAAAATGTTCTTCTTGCTGGTTGGATATTGATATATAATATTATTATTATTATTATAGTGTAAGTAGGCATTTGTGCAATTTGCAATAAATATATTATTTTAAACAATGACTTCTTATTGCTCCTACTCCTATTTTAATCAAGTACTGTGAAATTTGGAAACCTACTACCTCTGCAACCCGTTCTACCTGCACCTGCTTTTGCTTCACCAGCGCCTCCTATGACTACAGTGACGAATTAAAAATGCGGTAAATGTTTTATACAGAGTCGCCGATCTATTTTACTTTATCTATGCGTACTCCTGGGAATATTCAAGACAGCTGCGATGTATCGAATACTGCGTCCATCTTCGTTCAAAGCTACTGCTCTAGCTACATTTGTTGCTTGCATTTTGTTAAAAGATAAGTACCAGCACTGACAGTTCAAATACTCTTTCAACACAAGCATGCCAACTAATAAAAGCTGAATAAACAGCACACCCAGATTTTTTGAGTTTTGTATTATTTTTGTTTTTGTTGTTGTCTTGATAAATAAAATATTAACTACCTTTTTTTTAATTAATTAAAAACAAAACACATTTTCAGCTTAGATTTTAAAACTGAGTATTTTAAGATATGAATAAAACTTTTGTGGAGACTATATGGATTAAAATCACAATACATTCCGTTTCAAAATTATACTATTATAATTATCAATGGACACCAAAACTCATTTTTATACATAAAAATAATTTATTTAAGCATATTTATAAATATTATAAGGAACATGGCTGGCAATACTTATTAATAATTTAAATATCAACGCTGGCACGAACGCCAGCTTCCCAATCAGGATGTTGAGTTCCTCCAGGTCCACCAAAATGCCTGTTGTATTCACCATAGGCTGAAACTTTAGCTTTTCCATCCTGAGATTTGAAGAAGTTGTACTGGCCAGATGCGGTAAGATCAGTGCCTTGTCCTCTAGTATTTGTGGTACCGATTGAAACAGTGCTGTCTGAAATGCGGTTAAAAAATTGTTATAGAGAAAGGGAAAAGTTGAAAATTTTTAAATTTTAAAATGTAATTATTTATGTGACAAACACATCCGCAGCAAAGTATACCCTTCTTTTGTAATTTGTGAACTGTGGCAATAGTGAAATAATTACTATTAAAACTATTAAACTATTCAATCATGAATTGTGTAATCAACGAAATTATTTTTAAACTATACAAACATGAATTTAATTATAATCAACAAAATTACTATTAAGCTACACAAAAATTAATCGTACCTGATGGTTTATAAGTGTAATCAACTTTCTGTCCTGTGGTTAACGGTCCTTTTGGTGCAAATTGTCGCTGTGCAGAAACGGTACCATCAACTCTATGCCTGTCATTGTTGACTAATGTCTCCTTATGCTCAACGCATACGCATTTGGATCTTCTAACACGATGCTGCTGAATTTCACCAATTGGTACTACAAGGTATTGGTGACCGGTTTCGTCTTGGAGGATATCTTCACCGCATAATGGGTAAGCTAATGTGCATGCCAAGCAAGCAACCGTTATTATTGCCACTTTGAACATTTTGTATTGTATTGAGTTGTTGGTTTGCAGTGATAGAGAGAATCTGTTGTTTGAAATGTTGTTCCGCGATCTTATATAGTGCGAATACATCGAGCCAGATACTAAGGAGATTCCAATATACAAATCAGTTTTTGCGAGAGTGGGAAAGTTTATCATTAATCACGCAGAGGTCATTAATACGCTGTTATTTTTTGTTTTTTTTTATCAGAATGACGAGTATTCGCGTAATTAATTACACACAGTGTACACATTTTAATTTAATCACTATTAACCGCGTAACTAATTGATAATAATTTATTTCGTGAAATATTAAAATAGTAATAATTCAATTTTACAAGTTAAATTAAATTGATTTGTATTAAAAAGAAATGTTTTCCTCTGCGCATCGACTATGCTTATGGGACGTTCCGCGTCAACCGGATCAGCTTTACGACCAAAATTGAGGACTAGCTAAAAAATCTCTCTTAGCCGGAAAAATTACTTCAATATATCTATTTTATAATGCCATGTGGTATTTTAAAAGAATCCAAAATAGCGGCCTTAAAATGGCTGTTTTATCTTCAAGAAAACACAAACTAATTTATTGTACTGTTCTGTACGAAAACTTGTATGACCTAAAAATTCTTTTGCAATCTGAACATTTGTATTAAAGTACCTACTTTAAGAAACTACCAAAAAAAAAACATGGCGACTCCAATATGACGGTTCCAAAACTCAAAAATAGCAAAAACTGTTGTGTCATTGTTTACCTGGGATAAATCAAATAATTGCTCAAATTTTGCTCATGGACATATGTTTTTAAAGTAGAAATACAAATTAGACAAAAAAAAGCATCGCGACTCCAACATGGCGGTTCCAAAACTCAAAAAAGTAAAAAACAGCGTTTTCTTTAGGTTTTGTCATTGTTTTCTGTAGTTAATGGAGTAATTGCTCAATTTTGTTTAATTTTTTTATTGTAGAAAAATCTAAAATTTTCATATTTGTCGGAAGCTCTTTGTGTTTCAGAGGGCTGTCTGTAAAATTTGCTTTAAGAGTCTGCATCTTTTTTTTAATTTTCTTATTTTTTTAATTTTTCTTTTTCTTATAATATTTGTTATGGAACTACAGACAAATAAACAGATTTTTTGTAAGAAAATAAAATACAAAAGATTTTATAATGAAACTAGCTGACCCGACAGACGCAGTCCTGTCTTAACTATGAATATTAAATTCGAATTGATATAATTATTAAACAAAATTATTTAAAAACATAGTGTTTATTATTGTAATGCTCTATGATACACAACATTCTTCGTTTTATTTTCTGCGAACGTAATAAAATCGATACCATAATCATGAATTGAGCAAAGTAACTACTGCGCTGCGCCGTCGTCCATGCGTAGCCCTTTAAAATCAAGCAAGGTAACTAGTGACTAACGACGGCTCCGCTGCGCTGCGCTGTCGTTCGTGCATGGTCCATATATATTAAGGCAGATAACTATTAAGGCAGATAACGTGTGTGGCCCATTAAAATTAAGCAAGGCAACTGGTGACGAACGGCGGCTCCGCTACGCTGCGCCATCGTCTTTGCGTAGTTCTTAAAAATTAAGCAAGGTAACTGGTGACGAACGACGGCTCCGCTGCGCTGCGCCATCGTCCGTGCATGGTCTATATACAGGGTGCCCAGATTTCGTAAGGACAGCATGGGCAATTTCTGCATTTGAAAGGATAGAGACATGGTCAAATTAGCAAAAAGGAGCAGGTTCAAGAGCTCATTAAAAATCCATCACCAAATCCCACTTCTCATGACCCAATTCTTCAAAATAAAAATAAAAACAAAGTCTCCTAATTTCTTTCATTTGCCGTAACTTTCCTTCTACTCAAGATATCGAGATGCGGTTTAAACCAATGTGCATGACAATTTAAATACTTTCATTGGCTCTTCGCAAAACCAATTTTATTTGTGCAAATGTTTAGTAATCTAACCTAAAATTTTTAATTGGTACCGCGCAATATTTTTGGCCCTTTTAAGAGGGTATTTTTTTCTGAATACAATGATGTATCACATAATATGGAAACTTCTTCAAAATCAAGTATGCCGGAATAACAGTGGATAGTAATAAAACAAAATTTATTTATAACAACGAACTGTCATACATACACAACTACAAAAACAATAAACGATAAATTACTCAAATAATCCACTATTGTTTGCAATGCAAAGTTACTTTACGGATAGTATTGGCATTAATATTCCGCTGCGCTACGCCGTCGTACGTGTGTGGCCCATTAAAATTAAGCAAATAAACTGGTGACGAACGACGGCTCCGCTGCGCTGCGCTGCCGTCAATACGTAGCTTATTATAGGTGACGTATCCTGTTGGATTTGTTCGTCTGTTCTTTGGTCTAACTGATCGAGCGGTCGATCGCCGAGAGTAGAGAATTTTGAAAGTACTAAAATCGCTATTAAAAATAGGGGTTGGTGGTAGAAGAGTAAAAATTTAGGGTTATATGTATTTGTTAATGCCGAATCATAAAAAAATTAAAATAAAAAATTTGCGGTGGACTACCCCTATCATTTAGGGGTATTAAAAATAGTTTACGTCCTATTCTCAGGCCCACTTAATATACACACAAAATTTCATAAGAATCGGTCAAGCCGTTTCGGAGGAGTTTTGTTACAAACACTGTGACACGAAAATTTTATACAGTGCGAGTCTCCAACTTGGAATAAATTCAGTAAATCAAAGAATGTTTATTCTTCGGAAATATGCTCAGACACATCGATTAGTATTTTAAACTGCGCTCTTTATGATGTAATAAAATTTTATACAGCGTGTCCCAAATTTGAGATATGACGTCATTGACTATTTTTTTTAATAGCAACCCTAATTTTTTTATCACTATTCTTAAAGAGTATATCAAGTTACACATGTGTGCCAAATTTCAAATTTTTTTTCCCTGTCATTTAGAAGATATTTAACATTATCAAATTTGTAGAATGAAGAAATCAAGTCACCTTAATCGATTTTTTATGCATTTTAAAAGTGGAATGCCAAAACGTGCTGGTTTGTCATTTTTTTTTCAAACTGACGTTTATCATTTTGACGTTTAGTTATAAAAACAAGTAAGAAGTGTAGCATCGCATTCCACGCATATTCGAGTGAGGAGAGTATTAGTCGTTCCATTGTTGTGTTGACTGTTGTTCACCGTTGGTCGAAAAATTATACTAACATGCCGCACTTAACTGAAACCCACAAAATCGAAATTTTAATGATGATTGGCTATGGAGATAGGACAAGAACACAAAATGAAGTTATTTATTTATTTAGAGAGATGTATCCTGACTTACCAGCCATATCTCAAAGTACCGTAAGCACGATTGAAAGTCAGTTTCGGGAAAATGGGCATTTAAGAAAAACGAATAATCATCGTCAGAATGCGCTGAGTGAAGAGGTCAAAATTGATGTTCTCTGTTCAGGAAAATCATCATATCTCCTCTAGGCAGATGGCTAGGGAACTCAAAATTAGCCAGTCTTCAGTGTCAAGAATCCTTAGAGAGCAAACATTTCATCCTTATAAAATGACAATCCTCCAGGAACTCACCGAAGATGATCCGGATAGAAGACTTCAGTTTTGCGAAAAAATGATGGATCTACTAGATAGAAATGTTCTAAAAATAGAAAATATATTGTTTTCCGATGAATCAACGTTTATGTTAAATGGTGAGGTAAATCGTCAAAATTGCCGTTATTGGGCAGACAAGAACCCACACTGGATGAGAGAAGGCCACACTCAATATCCAGAAAAAGTTAATGTTTGGGCAGGGATTGTTGGTGATCGAATTTTAGGACCAATTTTCTTTCCAAATAATCTCAATGGAGCGGGATATTTACAATTCTTGGAGGAAGAGCTAATTCCGAGTTTGGCTATTTTGTTTCCTTGCCCTGTAGAAGCTGATGTCCCGAATAGAAACATCTGGTTTCAACAGGACGGTGCGCCTCCTCATTTTGCAAGGCGTGTCCGTGAGTACCTGGATAATGTATTTCCACGAAGATGGATTGGCAGAAGAGGACCAGTTGAATGGCCACCCAGGTCTCCGGATTTAAGACCTATGGACTTTTTCTTATGGGGGTACTTGAAAAGCAAAGTTTTTAAGACCAAACCGCCAAATCTTGAGGAGTTGAAAGAACGAATAAGACAGGAGTGTAGACTAATTTCCCCCGAAGTAATTAGAAATGTTCAAAACGAGTTTCAGTTTCGTTTAGGGTATTGTCAGTTAGAAAATGGACAACATTTTGAGCATTTATTGAAGAAAGACTATTAAGTTGAATTCATTTTTCAAATTTGATACTCTTTGTTAAAAACCTTCTAAATGACAGGAAATAAAAATTTGAAATTTGGCATACATGTGTAACTTCATATACTCTTTAAAAATAGTAATAACAAAATTAGAGTTGCTATTAAAAAAATAGTCGATGACGTCATATCTCAAATTTGGGACACGCTGTATAAAATTTTATTACAACAAAAAGAGCGCAATTTAAAATACTAATCGACGTGTCCGAGCATATTTCCGAAAAATAAACTTTGTTTGATTTACTGAATTTATTCCAAGTTAGAGACTCGCACTGTATATTAGATTTATACAAACGCGACAGAGACTGCGACACTACTATACCGCCATATTGGAGTCACCATGCTTTTTTTTGTCTGATGTCAAAGTTCCAAAAATCCGATTATTTTCTTATAAATTAATTTCCTCTGGTAAAACCCTCGTTTGTGTTCTCAGGATTGGAAGCCTACCCCCCGCCCTTAAACCTAACCCAGAAGACACTGTTTGATGAAAGTAAGCTCTTAGTCAGATCACGAGTGATGTACTAGTTTCAAAAGCATAAATAAAGAGCGTTTGTGGAATTTTTTTAATGAAAACGGGGGTGGTTAGTGGTCCCTATCTTACCCACCAAACTTTTAAACACACCTAAGAGTTTCTTTAAATAATAATGTTTGTCAAATTTACAGAAAATCGTTTAATTTACACTTGCAAAACCCTGGTTTGTATTCTAATGTTTGGAGAGTGGGATAGGGACCACCGCCCTTCGTTTCCACCTAAATATAACCTAGCACCTAATCCCAAACGAACACTGTTGGTGATCCCTGATAAGGTTTAAACCATACCGTGTACCCTGTTCTGGTAGTACCCATCCACAGTTTGTAACCCCATGTTATGGGTTTTCCACGGATGTATTGTGATTGTCTTCTGGTGGTGCAAAGTTTTTGTTTATTGCATCAAACAGCGGACTAATTTTAGCATATCTATCATTTATATGGAGATTAGTATTATCGGTGAAAAGTACCGGGTGACCCAGGGATCTGTAAAAGCCCTATACCTTATTTGCTGTTTGAAAAATCGACTTCTAATTCTCATAAACTGGTACCCACACCTATTCTACATATTTTAAAAATATGTATGTTTTTGTACAGGGTGTCCTAATATACATAACAGAACAAAGTTATGTTTTTTTAAATGGAACACCCTATATTTTATACTTTATTTTCAACCCTCTTGAGAAGCTGATAAAAATATTATGAGATAGTATGGGTCTATTATGGACGGTTGGTTAGTTATGGGCAAATTTGTGGAAAAAACATGACACATTAAAAACATTGTAGAAGCGTCCCTAGCAAAGATAGCATCATTTTTTATACACTAGAAAATTTTCCACATCATGAAGAATAATACACATCGGCTTTAGTCCTTTTTTGTTCATACATACGCAAAACAATGGATAACTATTTTTTTTTCAAATGGACCACCCTCTTACGTTGCCAATAATCTATAGCATTTTTGATAAGTTTTCCAATGATATACAGTTTGTGTAACAAAATATTAAGGATTCTTGGGATTTATCAATAAAAACATATTTGTTTTGTCACCTTCTGCTGATTTTTGGATTTTCAGCCAAAACTATGCTTTTTCTGGAAAGAGACCAAAGTTGAGGAGCGGAAAATTTTCGATCGCTATAGGTCTTTCAACTTTTCAGATATAGCGTGCATTGCCCGCCAGAGCTCGTATATGCATTTTAGCGTTTTTTTTTAAATAATAAATTGCATTGCACTATACTTTATTTTTCGCACCCTCTCGCGGAGAAACCGGAAACTATAGGATAATTCAAATGACCAAAATCGATTGATAATGTTCCGCTCTACAACTCTTAAAAGAAGCAATTTTTGCCCAAAATGCATAGTTTTCGCTAAAAATGCAAATTGAAAATGTATGTATCAATTTTTGCGTTTTTCAATGTTTTTTTTTGCATTTTTAGCGAAAACTATGCATTTTGGGCAGAAATTGCTTCTTTTAAGAGTTGTACAGCGCAATATTTTCAAACGATGTAGGTCATTTTAATTATTTTATAATTGCAAAAAAAAGTTTGAGAAAAACGCTAAAATGCATATACGGTCACAATTTTACGCACTCTGGCGGGCAATGCACGCATTATTGGAAAAGTCGAAAGATCTACATCGATCGAAAATTTTCCGCTCTACAACTTTGGTTTTCTATTCTTTTTTTCAGAAAATACATAGTTTTCGCTGAAAATCCAAAAATCAGCAGGAGGTGACAAAAGAAAAAGGTTTTTATGGATAAATCTAAAGAATCCTTAATATTTCATTACACAAATTGTACATCATTGGAAAGCTTATTAAAAATGCCATGCATTGGTGGCAAGTTATATAGGGTGTTCCATTTGGAAAAAAAATAGTCATGCAATATTTTGCGTATGTTGAC
Organism: Ocypus olens; assembly: GCA_910593695.2. Classification (NCBI taxonomy): domain Eukaryota; kingdom Metazoa; phylum Arthropoda; class Insecta; order Coleoptera; family Staphylinidae; genus Ocypus; species Ocypus olens. The sequence goes on from OU343054.1 coordinate 1,103,047, forward strand.
ACCCTGTATAGCAGTATGAACAAAAGAGAACCAAAACCGATGTGTATTATTCTTCATAATGTGGAAAATTCTTTACTGTATAAAAAATGACACTAGCTTTGCTAGGAGCGCTTCTGCAATGTTTTTAATGTGTACATGTTTTTGCCATAAATTTGCCCATAACTAACCAACCGTCCATAATAGACCCATAGTATCTAATACTATTTTTATCAGCTTCTCAAGAGGGTTGAAAATAAAATATAAAATATAGGGTGTTCCATTTAAAACAACTTAACTTTGTTCTGTAATGCATACTGGGACACCCTGTACAAAAACATACATATTTTTTAAATATGTAGAATAAGTGTGGGTACTAATTCAAGAAAAATAGAAGTCAATATCTCAAATAGCAAATAAGTTATGGGGCTTTTACAAATCGCTGGGTCACCCGGTATATTTTTCATAATTCAATAAAACGATCCCTAGAAATCGCCTGAGAAATATGATATACATTTTTTTTCCTGGGTAAACATTAATATTTGCTTACTAACATAATGCCGATAAAACATCTTCTTTCATCGACTGTTATATTTCCATGGTTATTTTTCTGGTCTGATTGACTTATCAATGATGAAAAGATTAAAATCTTCCATAGGTGTCAGCAATTGATTTACAGAAGTTATATCTAACCATTTATGGAAATTATTCCTACTTAGGTCTTCATTTATCCAACAATATGAAGTTTTTTTGTCATATTTTGTTTTTTTTTATATCTGTTTTGCTATTTCCGATAAAGGCGTTAATCTTCAGATTCAAATGAATAACCTTATATTGTTTCTGCTGGTGCTTGGAGTTGACGCCCCGGTTCAGGTCCAAGTTGTTTTCCTCTCCGGAATCTTCATCTGTGATTTCGCTAACATCGTCGGGAGGAAATATTACAATTCCTTCTGGTGGTTCACGGATCTCATCAGGATTTTCTATTTCTGCTGTAATCTTCTAATTCTATTTACTATAGAGTTGAAATCACAAACTTTTACATTATTTTGTGCAAGAATTACTGTTCCTCCATGAGGAAGTGCAAAATAGGCTTTTGACTATAAGTTTATATTGAGAACTGCGCACTCAATATTCAACCAATGTTCGGACACCGCAAGGAAACTAAATTCTTTATTAATTAGCAAGTTTTCTAATTCACTTATTTTATTCTTAATTAGGTTTGAGTATAGGAAACTCTATATCAAATGAAATATTATTAAATAGATAGATAATTTTTATGTATGTTAGGAACTTATACAAAGTTGTACACTAGTCAATGTTGGTAAAATAATTAGTTATAATAAATTTTGTAAAATATTTATGTACGCATACAATATAACATTTTTATACGTGGATTTCAAATGTCTGATTTTCATACTATGAAATAATATAAAGGGTGTATGAATTAAGAAAATTGAGAAATTGTGCAGTTTGCAGGAAAAATTAATAAACTCGAATACATTTTTGAATAAACTTCTAAATAACATGGAAACGGTTAAGTTTGAACCTCCTTAACGTTATATCATTTAAGATAAAGATAAATAGGGTGTTCCATTAACCCGCCATTGGTGACGTGAATTTAATGTCTCACGCATCGGGGTTTTCAACTGAAGATTTTTCAAAACGTGTTACTAATAGTTCATGTTTTTTTTTTAAATTTATGCTCTTTGACAATAATACAAAGATATTTAATCAATTTAAGCTCTGCAATGCGGCAGCTACTCGAAAATGCAACAAAAAACAATAACGGTGAATAAAGTTATTCGACACACCCGGTCTCACAGACCAGTACGGTCACCATTGGCGGGTTAAAAGATAAACGTAAGTTTGAACTGTAACTCTTATATCAACCACCCTGTATACATTAAATATTTTAGTGCAACTCATTATTGTTCACAACTTTTGTATAAAGAAATTTTTGATATTTTGATTAATAATCCCCTAGTTTACCATTCCCAGAGTGTTAAAATACCCTGAATATTTTTTTGTATAAATATTTTGTTTATAAACAATTAATTTAATTATCATAATGTATGCGCGTAAAATTGTCAACGCGCTAGGTTATCATTGGTGTAACCTTTGCTCAAAGAGTTGTAATATAGAAATTCCAATGGAATTCCCCTTTTACACACTTAATTTAAATAAGTGATAAACTATTGTATATAATACAATGCGCGCTACGGAGACACCAGTCTTAATTTGATATCCAAGTTAAAATGTTTAAATTATTTGTATTATTTGTTGCGTTTGCTGGCATGGCTTCGGCCTTAGCGGTACAATATGAAAACAATGAAGAAAATGTGTATCCTTCTTATCTTCCAATTAGACAATTAGTGTTGAAACGTGTACGCAGGTAAGTTTAAATAATTATTTACTTAATGAAATGATTTTTCCTTATTAATTCCAATGTTTCGATGAAACCATGTTATCTTTTACCAGAAATAAAATAGTAGCAGTACTTTTTTAAACGCCATTTCTTTAAAAACAGCTGAATATCAACATGGGGTATGCTACATGAAAAATACTCAGAATTTTACGTAGAATCCATAAATGCAACAAAAAATGGGGGTTCACGTTTGAAAATTTGAACTTAGAGGACGTATCTCAATTGTGGTAGACCGTGTATATTTTAATTTTATCTCAAAAAATGCGGGTTGAAAAAAATAATACATATGTCCGAGCATTTTTCTGAAAGAAAATTCCCTAAATTTTAATCGAATTGATTTCTTACTTTCTGTACACAGTGTATAATATCAATCTCCATAGACGATGTAACATAAAATAACTAAAACATCTTGCCATTTATAGACGCGTTTCGCGATTTTGACGATCATCATTTTAAATTTTGCTTTTGTTCTAATATTGTAAATTTTAAAATACATCATTTAATTTGATATTATTCTAGACAAACCGATTATGGAATTGGTTCAGATGGCGCGTTCCTATCACATACTCAAAATATAATAAATAACGATAAACACAAATTAGATGGAACGGCGTTTGCAGAGAAAAATTTTGCGACCAGAGGACCGTTGACTGCAGGAGGACACGTGGACTATACTCATAAGCCATCAGGTAACATTATTATAAATTATTGATAATATTGATTCAAATAGCATTGTCATTGTGATTTTAAAAAACACCCTCACCCTAGCTAGTGAACTATCGCTCGGTGCTTCAAATACACGAGGAATGGGAACGGATGTGACTGCAAGAGGCCAATACAATTTCTTTAATTCGCGTGATGGAAGAGGTAAAGTTGGCACTTATGGTGAATACAACAGGCATTATGGTGGACCCTACGGCACACAGAAACCAAACTGGGGTGCTGGTATTCGTGCAACGTATAACTTTTAAATTGTCAATAATTTATTTATTTGTATATTTATTATAATAAAGAATTTATATATAACAATCCACGAAAAAAGTAATTTTGCGCTTCTCTGTTCCTTTAAGTCTTACTAAAATTGTTTATAGACAAATAGTATTAAGGATGGATTCTTAAACTTGAAAAAAAAAAAATTTTTTTTTGAAGCAAAATTAAATTGAATCCTTTTTTTTATTTAAGCACTATCTACAAAAAAGTAATTTTGCGTATCTCGGTTCCAGTAAGTTCTACAAAAAAAATCATATAGACAAATAGTGTTCAGAATGGTCTAGACTTTTTTTTTGTTGACGTCGGCAACTAGGTCATCTGCCACAACCGTTTCCTTGTAGGTTTCTATTTTTAACTTAATTCCTATCTTAATTCTAAAGCATGGTCTAGACTTGAAAACAAAAATAAAAATATTCAAGCTATTTCTTAGTTTTATTAAATTTATTAAATGCATTTGTCATCCCTATATGCAGTGGAGGATTTAGCAGTTGAGAGGCCTCAGGCACATTTTTTTTTGTACTCAGAATGGACTCTTGGACAAAAAATAAATTTTTGAAGAAAACTTAAATTTAATCCTTTTTTCGGCATTTACTGTCAATTTAAGCACTATCTACAAAAAAAGTAATTTTACTTATCTCGGTTTCTGTAAGTCCCTCAATTTTTTTTTATAGACAAATACTGTTCAGAATGGTCTAGACCAGAGGTTCTCAACCTTCTGTATATCGCGTACCACTATAAGGAAATCACATAAACTATAGTACCACCAGCATTTGAAAGAAAAACTTTACTTTTTATTCAACAAAAAATACATTCTTCAAATTTAAAATAAAATATACATATTTAAAAGTTTACAGCAAAAAAAAAACATAAAAACAGTAAAAATAAAATATTTGTTTTGCAGATACATTTTTTTCTGTTTCTGTTTTTCTGGTCAGTTAATTTTAATCATAAATTTGGTTCGATTTTTAATTTTGTTCTGTACTTATTCTTTAGATATAACATTTGTGAAAAACCTTTTTCACATAAATGGGTCGTACAGATAGGGCTCGTTAATACACGGATACACGTGTACACGGATAAACGTGTTCTTAGTTAACAAGCGGTTTTTAAGCATTTAAACGGATATTCACGTTTACACATGTATACATTTAAATGGATATTTGCTTTTAAACGTGTATACGTTTAAATTGATATTTGCGCGTAAACATGTTTTCTTCGTTTAAACGTGTTGACGAAAATCGTTTCATACAGAAACGTATAATCCACCCTGCAAATATCTGTTTCAAGGTTCGTTTGTTTCTATCACAAGTCGTGTTTTACAATATTTCCGGTAGCGGAAAAAAAAACTATTATTTGGGACACTTTCATAATTTTTTTTTGGAAAGCGTCCGAAACGTCGGCTTCCGAAGTTTAAAAGATCCAACCCCCTATAGACTAGATTGTTCCTGTTTAACCGAATGTGTAATAATGTTGGGAAACTAAAGAAATCACCTATGGACTCTCAAATGGAGTATAAAAATTTGAGAAATCGTTTCTAGTTTACGGGTTGTAAACGTTTGTTAAGCTAAACGTCTTGTAAACGTTTATTAGGCTATACGTGTTGTAAAAGTTGTTTAAGCTAAACGTTTATTTGGATTAAACGTATTGTAAATTTTTATTAAGCTAAACGTGTTTTATTCGTTACAAATAAACGGTAAACGTTTAAACGAAAAACGGTGTAAACGTCGAGTTCAAATCTGAATAGCAATGTTTGCTGTGTCTTTAAAATCTGTTTTTTGTTGAAGCCAAAATTTAATCAGAGTTTTTTTGTTTAAGTTTTCCATTACAGTGGAATCACTTGACATATCTGTTATTTGTTCTTTTTGTTTACGTGAAAAATATTCTGGAATATTTGAAGGAAGAGGGTTTCTGATCAGTGGTGTATTGGTAAAATAAGAAGTAAGGGAATGCATGGTGAGAGCAAAGAAGTAAGGGAACGCATGGTGAAAGCAAAAAAATAGTCCGCGACTTTCCACAAGCAGCTTGCTGAAGGTTTTCGGAGATCATCTTATTTTAAGCAAACTATTGTTTTCCTTGTAAGCTTTTTTATAATTTTTTATTCTTACTATACAAAATATTAACAAACACAAACGCGTTCCGTTTCTGAAAAAAGGTGCCGGAACGTCGTTCCTCCTCGTTCCCCTTCCAATACACCACTGTTTCTGATCCAATTTTGATTTTCCAAATCTTCTTGAAAATAAAATTTTAATTTATTTAAGAGAGAGAGAGATAGAAAAAAAGGTGTGAGAGAAAGAGAGAGATGGAGATAGATAGACTTCTACCTCAACAGGCAATTGACCAGAGGCCTTGCAGCAGTTATTTTATAATTAACGATAAAAAATTTAACGTTTGGTCCTTGTAAGCCTAAATTTAAATCGTCCAACCTTCCAAAAATATCAGCTAAATATGATTAACGGGCCAACCACATTTCATCAAAAAACATTTTCCCAATTCACCAATTCAAAGTCAAGTTTCTAAAAAGAGTTCAAAAAGACGATTTAAAACCTTGCCTTTGCTTTTTCAAACCGTCGTAACTTGGTTCAATTTGGTCGAAATTCGATTAATTTTTCAGTTTGGGAAATTTTCAAATTTTATCTTTAAGAATGTGTAGTTGATTTTGACCCCAAGTCCAACCCACCCCCGGAACAACGCGATGGAAAAAAATGTTTTTTTATGTAAAAAAATTGTCCAACTTTAACAAGCTGCACCGTGCGCAAAAAAAAATCGGCTGGAATTTTAACCACAATGGCAGAAAAATGTAATCAATTTCCTTCAAATGCCTTAAAAATTCGAGTCGTTTCGATGATTTGAAACAAAGTTATGAATTTTTGAAAAAAAAAGACATTTTTCACTTTTTTGGCCATAACTTGAGTAATTTTGCACCAAAATCGATGAACTTTTGCAGTCTGAACAGTTTTAAATTTTCTCTTCAACGTCATGTGAATTGTTTTGTTGCGAAAACGATTCCACCCCCTGCCACCCCCTAAAGGAAAAAAAATGTTTTTGAAGTTTAAATGTGCAAATTTGGTTTCTTGTACAGTGTGCAAAAAAAAATCGAGGACTCAATGTATATGTACAAATCTCGGTTGTAACTGAATTCTAGTAGACCCTAAATATCATTTTCATTTCAAAATACACTCGGCATAAAAAAAAAGCGCCACTCGAAAAATCGCGAAAAAACTCGATTTTACCGTCGTAACTTGGTTCAATTTGGTCGAAAATCGATGAATCTTTCAGTTTGGGAAAGATTCAAGTTTTATCTTTAAGAATGTGTAGTTGATTTTGACCCCAAGTCCAACCTACCCCCCGTAACAACGCGATGGAAAAAAATGTTGTTTATGCAAAAAATTGTCCAACTTTAAAAAGCTGCACCGTGCGCAAAAAAAATCAGCTGGAGTTTTCACCACAATGGCAGAAACATTTAATCAATTTCCTTTAAATGCCTTAAAAATTTGAGTCGTTTCAATGATTTGGAGCAAAGTTATGAATTTTTGAAAAAAAATACTTTTTACACTTTTTTGCCATAACTTGAGTAATTTTGCATCAAAATCGATGAACTTTTGCAGTTTGAACAGTTTCAAATTTTCTCTTCAACGTCATGTGAATTGTTTTGTTGCGAAAACGATTCCACCCCCTGCCACCCCCTAAAGGAAAAAAAATGTTTTTGAAGTATAAATGTGCAAATTTGCTTTCTTGTACTGTGTGCAAAAAAATCGTGGACTCAATCGGTCAGCATGGCAATAAAGTTCAATAATTTTCCTCCAATTTCCTCCAAAATTTGGCGCGAAGTTATGCAGTTTTGAAAAAAAAAATACATTTTGCGCCTTTTTGGCCATAACTAGGCGAATTTCGCACGAAACTCTATAGAATTTTGCGACTTTCGTGACCCCCTGAAAACCCCTACAAAAAGTGTTTTGGATTGACAAAAAATGTTAAATTTTAAAACTTCCATTTCGGCCATAACTCGGTCAATTTTGCTCAGATGATTCTTTGCGATCTGAAAAGCTTAAGTTTCACTCCACCCTCTGTCACCCCTAGTGCAAAAAAAGGTTTTTGACAGGGTGATAAAATTTGTTCATTTAAATTGAAATTTCAAACAAAAGACAAGAGAAAAATATTTTTTTTTTCAAAAATTCATAACTTTGCTCCAAATCATCGAAACGACTCGAATTTTTAAAGCATTTGAAGTAAATTGATTAAATGACATTTCCCGCCGATTTTTTTTGCGCGCGGTACAGCTTGTCAAAGTTGGACACTTTTTTACATAAAAAAACTTTTTTTTTTTCATCGCGTTGTTACGGGGGGTGGGTTGGACTTGGGGTCAAAATCAATTACACATTCTTAAAGATAAAACTTGAATCTTTCCCAAACTGAAAGATACATCGATTTTCGACCAAATTGAACCAAGTTACGACGGTTTGAAAAATCGAGTTTTTTTCGCGATTTTTCGAGTGGCGCTTTTTTTGACGTCGAGTGTAACTTGAGTCATACTTTCTGGTAACTTTTCGTTTCTTATACACGGATAGAAAAAAATAGCTACATTTGCTAGTCTGCGTATAGCACCGTTGGCTTAGCGTAAGCGCCATTAGGGCTGCTAGTTTAAAGTTTCGCTTGTTACAGCATTTTCAAGAGTAACAAGCGAAACTAGTCGAGTAAATAAAAAACGAATTTGTGAAACAAACCAAGTGTTAATGTTTTACCAAGAGATAAGTGAGAAAGTTATTCAAGAAATATTAATTTTGATGTTTCAATCATCAGAATCATACAATCCTTGTGAGGAAAAGCTACACAAAAATTTAATATAAAATCCAGGTTTATTTTCTGGAAGAGCTTAATAATAATAAATTGTCTTTATTATCACCTAAGTTCAGTTACGTAGGTCCCTCTTACTTAATGTAAATATAAACACAGAATCAATATGAAGTTATGATTTATATTCAGTTAGGTGGTGCGGATTATCTCGTTCTCTTCGAATACTTTCCCACTCTGTACAAATTTTAGCCCCACCTGCCACGGCTCGGTAGATAAACTGTGCATAAAATGTTATTTATTTAAATAATATATACAAGATCTTTATTCTGGAAGAGCTTACGAAGGTGCTCTCAGTTTTTCTAAATAACCAGTAATAAAGTCGTAAAGATAAAAACCAAAATTTACTTTTTCGGTTTTTATCGAATATCGAGTAGTCGGAATATTTTAAATTTCTTTTTAACATATTATGCAACAAAAAAAGTTGCGCATTGTCTTAATTTAACCAACTCTCTATCGCTTATAAAGGGTGGGCCATCTCTTGGAAACTTTTTGAACCACCACTTTATTTTTACTTTCATGATATTTGATATCTGATGTATGACAGTTCTTCAGTATACAACACCCGGTTAACGAAACAGCACGCTATATGCTTGATGAACGTTGGGAACAGTGTCGATCCTGTACCCTTGGCCGCCCGCGTGCAAATGTTGAGTTGGCTGCCCCCTCAAGTGCATTTCTTGGGGGTAGCGTGTTTACTATTTTAGTAATAAGACACCAAAAAGTAACTTATTATCAAGAATATGTATAATTTCAATTACATATAATACGTAACTTTTTGCTACAAAACGAAATATTCGCGATTTTTTGCATTTACGGTTTTTTTTAAATATTGTTTCAATTAAATAATCTGTGCAACGTTACGACAATAGAAGTCGCTCTAATGTAAGTCGCTCTAATGTATCTATTACGAATACTTGGGGATACAACTCCATAGTGAAAAACAGTTTCTCTGTCAGCGTCTATATTGACCTGATGAGATCTAATAAGATTGAAACTGGTGCTCGGTTGTCGCACGGGGAAACAATATTTCAATGTTTATCAATGATATTGTTATAATTGTCGCTAGTTTATGGTTTCTTATTGTCTGCGGATTTCTCCATTCAGTCAAGGAAATTGTCCAATGTTAAGATAATAGATGTTGCCCTGATGGTGTATCTAGCTATTACGGTTTTAAATTTTAATTATTTACATTGAAGTTAACACAATGCCACAATGAAGAAAGAAAGAACGATTTATCTTCCTAGACCAAAATAACTGTCGAAAAAGTGTTTTAAGAGTTATTTAAAAATTCTTGCTAAGCTTGAAACTGCAGGTTATTGGCTCTATATAACGAGCCGCTCCTGTCCTCAGCACTAAACTTATTAATAGTTGAATAGTTTTGTGGCTGATAATTGTTAATAAATTCATTATATTTAAGGATAGGTGATTTTTCGCTGATAGTAAAAAATCACAGGTCGTTACTGATTTCACCGTGACTGTGATTGCGGCTGTTAACCAAACTATGACTACTAATTAAATAGTGATTGCTACTTCAAACGTGATTGCTACGTAAAATTGTAATTGAAACCCAAACTGTGATTGATAGCGAAAATCCTAATTTTTTAACATTTTTCACCAATTTTATAGCAAGTTTTCTTAAACATTTTCGAAGCCCGTAAATTTTAGCACATTTTGCTTTTCAAATAATCGAAATCACCTGACACGTTTGGGTATTATAAACCTTTAAAAAGTTACTTAATATACGTTTCAAAACTATGTTTTTGGACATTTTTTACACATTTTACAAACAAGTTTCTTAACTATTTTTTGAGGATATTTTCGTTTTCAATCAATGGAGATCATCAAACGCGTTTGATTCGAAAAAATCACCTGCAAAAACTATCTAATAACAAAAAATGCAAAAATAATTTATATTTTTCTTAAATGATTTTAAAGCTTGCATTATTAAAATTGTCAAACATATTTGGTGCTATTTTCAAAAATCGACAAACACCTTTTGCAAAAATTTAACACACATATATCTCGATGTTGACGTTTCAATGATCAAAAGAAATTCTCTAAAACGAGAAAAAAGGATTAAAAAAACATAATTTGCAGTGTTTAACACGTTTGGCCGCTATACGTTTTAAAAAAACCAAACATTGAGGATTCGATTTTTAAAACGTATAACTATACTTGAAAATCTTGATTTTCTAATCTTTTCTTTTTAGAGAAATATTTTTGAAAATCGTAAATTTGGCACCATTCTGCTTATCAATGATCATAATCAAGATTTTATAGGTGTTTTATTAACCTTTTCCCATTTTTTTTTATTTCGACTTGAAATCGAATGATCAAAATCAAGATTTTGTTATCTTTTGATTAATTTATTCATTGGTGAAAAACTAGGTGCGTGGGCAACAAGATATGGCCCACTCACCACGTAAAATAGCACCCACCCACCATCCACTCTACCAACTTCATTCTAACCTAAAATTCTGTATGGTTGAAGAAATTTGAAGAAATGAAAGTTTAAAAATAATGCGTAACGTGTTTTGTAAATCTAAAACGCTTTATTAATTACTTTATACTCCATTTTTCTCTGCTCATGTTCAAATTACTATTTTCATGAACTGAAAAAATAAAAATAAAAACAAATACTGAACTTCCCAAACGTACTCAAAATTCATTTAACTTTAATATTCGGTGCGAACAACTAGACATTTCTTTATTATCATTTTTGAAATAATATCATAAAATCAGCACTATAACAATTTTCAAATTACAAATTTCACGAACTAAAAAAATAATTTAACAATTCTCTCAAAACTCAAAATATATTGGACGATTCGACATTAATTATTTCATTTAAAAATAATCCCTTGAGAACAGAGCAAATCATCATTCTAAATATGCGCTTTTTCAGAGGCAAAAGACAAACTAGAAAAAAAAAACGATTATCAAGTATTAGATTGAAACTTTACAAAATGACTAAAAAGTCATTCCATTTTGCGATTCTGCAAAAATCTTTAAATGCTTCTCGTCTAGATTTTAAAACAACTCCCCGAGAACAGAGCAAATCGTTATTTTGAAGATGAGCTTTTTCAGAGACATAGAAAAACATATGCAACATACTTTACTCAAAGCGATTTGACGCCCATCGACTTGCCGTTAAAGAACGTTGTTATTCCAACGATCCAGCAACGATTGACGATCTTAAAGTCAATATTCAAGATGCCATTGCTGAAATAGAGCCGCAGACTCTTGGAAAAAGGCTCGAATTTTTAAGGCATTTGAAAAATTGGGTCGAGAGAATTGACTATTCTTAGGCCAGCCGTAGCAGCCATTTGACTGATGTCATATTCCATGTACAACCGGACACTCTTGGCTACAAAATAAATGCAAGATCATGAAATTCCACCCAGCCGTTTGTGTTTTATTAAGATTTTAAAAAGATTCCTTGCGATGGCCCACCCTTTAGTTACCGAGATAGCAATGCTGTTGTAACACCCTGTATATACTCAAATGACAAACCTACAAATATATTTCGTTTCAAATTTATATTATAATTTTATAAGAAAATCAAAACTCATTTATATATTTAAGAATAATTTATTTTAGCATATTTATAAATATTATAAAGAACATTGTTTGCAATACTGATTAATAATTTAAATATCATAGGTAGTACGAACGCCAGCTTCCCAATCAGGATCTTGAGTTCCTCCAGGTCCACCAAAATGCCTGTTGTATTCACCATAGGCTCCAACTTTGGCTTTACCATCCTCAGATTTTAAGAAGTTGTATAGGCCGGATGCGGTAAGATCAGTGCCTTGACCTCTAGTATTTGAGGTTTCGAGTGAAAAAGTGCTATCTGAAATGCAATTAGAAAATTGTTAAACAGAGAATGAAAACAAATGAAAAATTACTTTTAAATAATACAAACATTAATCGTACCTGATGGTTTATAAGTGTAATCAACTTTCTGTCCTATGGTTAACGCTCCTTTTGGTGCCAATTGTCGCTGTGCAAAAACGGAACCATCAACTTTATAATAGTCATTGTTGAATAATGTCTGACTAATATATCCGCCATTGGGTCCATATCCGTAATCAGTTTCTCTACAAATCAAAAAATAATAATTATTGTATATTGGTTGACTAAGAATTTTACCGCCATCTTGTATCTAATGGTCTGAAACCGGTCTGTAGTAGATGGAGAACGATAATAGGATACGTTAATTGTATTATTTGAAATTGTAAAAATATTTAATAAGACATTTTAAGGAATTTGTTAACCTACCTTTTAACACGAGGCTGCTCAATTTCACCTTTTGGTACTATATGGTATTGTTGACCGGTTTCATCTTCGAACATATCTTCAGCTGATAATGGGTAAGCCAATGTGCATGCCAAGCAAACAACCGTTATTATTGCTACTTTGAACATTTTGTAATGTATTGAGTTGTTGGTTTGCAGTGATAGATGGGATCTGTTGTCTGAAATGTTGTTCCTCGATCTTATATAGTGCAAATGCAACGAGCAAGTACTAAGGAGAATCCAACGTACAAGTCCGTTTGCGAGTGGGAAAGATTCACATTAATCACGCTGAAGTCATTAATGCGTTTTATTTTTGTTTATTATCAGCGTGACGGAAATTCACATATTTAATTCCACATGATGAACACTTATTAAACACTAACAGATAACAGTTAAAATAATAATGATTTAAAATCACTTTCAAATTAAATTAAATTTATGATGTATTTGTATTTAAAAAAAAAACATAATGTTCTTCTATGACTTGATTATGCTTATATCGGGTGTGTATAAACTGGCGGATAATCTACACGTGGCGATGTTCTTCCTAAAATTCTGAATAGAAAATGTCGATGAAAAAATGTTCTACCATGCCTCATAGGCCATCAGGAGCTATTTAAAAGAAATGTACATTTGGCAACATAGCATTCACAAACTGCCCTGTTTATCAATAATCTCATGGTTCAGAGTAGAAGGTAATAGATAGATAGAGCGGGGTTTATTTACAGATGTATATGCAAGGTAAAACAGATTATGAGTAAGTAGTAAACTCCATTGTAATTGAACAAAATAAAACGAAAATAACACTAAAACAAAAATACACTGAAGCGCAGGCGCTAATACAAACTAATAATAATGAGAAAAGCAGAATTGGCACAAACTTGGAACTAGCAAGTTTGAATGAATTATTTGTGTCAAAGTGACATAAGCGGGTGTCACGTTGCCGAACGTATTTTTTATAAAAATCAGCTAATTAAGAAATGTTAAAAATACAAGTTTGAGATAGAAAGATAGCACACACTGACAAATAATTTTCAAACTGGTCATACTATCGAAATTGCAAGGTTTTCTGTAAATTAATAACGAATGATAACGCATATTTAACGACTGGATGTTCAAACTTTGAGGACCTCGCGAAGACCCAGGAAGTATGGTACAACATTTTAGAATTAAGGTAAGCTGCTTAGAATTTTTGAAAGAATATCGTCACGTGTAGATTATCCGCCAATTTATACACACCCGATATACTAATGGACTGCTAGCGTCGCTTGATGTGTGTCTCCAAGCAACGGTGGCGCGGCGGGACCCTAAATGGTTGCGGCATGTTACTAAATTGGTAGCTATTTTGTGTCTATGACATATGACTCTATGAGCTCGCATTGCATATTGTGATACCCTGCAATTTATTCATACCTTTGAATATATTAACATTTATATTGTCAAATATTCAAACTATGTCAAAATATTGCTATGCGAAAGGCTGCAATACGTCCACGTATATACAGTGCGAGTCTGTAACTTGGAATAAATTCAGTAAATCAAACAAAGTTTATTTTTCGGAAATATGCTCGGACACGTCGATTAGTCCGTGTCCCAAATTTGAGATATGACGTCATCGACTATTTTTTTTAATAGCAACCCTAATTTTTTTATCACTATTTTTAAAGAGTATATCAAGTTACACATGTGTGCCAAATTTCAAATTTTTATTTCCTGTCATTTAGAAGATATTTAACACACAGTATCAAATTTGAAAAATGAATTCAACTTAATAGTCTTTCTTCAATAAATGCTCAAAATGTTGTCCATTTTCTAACTGACAATACCCTAAACTGAACTGAAACTCGTTTTGAACATTTCTAATTACTTCGGGGGAAATTAGTCTACACTCCTGTCTTATTCGTTCTTTCAACTCCTCAAGATTTGGCGGTTTGGTCTTAAAAACTTTGCTTTTCAAGTACCCCCATAAGAAAAAGTCCATAGGTGTTAAATCCGGAGACCTGGGTGGCCATTCAACTGGTCCTCTTCTGCCAATCCATCTTCGTGGAAATACATTATCCAGGTACTCACGGACACGCCTTGCAAAATGAGGAGGCGCACCGTCCTGTTGAAACCAGATGTTTCTATTCGGGACGTCAGCTTCTACAGGGCAAGGAAACAAAATAGCCAAACTCGGAATTAGCTCTTCCTCCAAGAATTGTAAATATCCCGCTCCATTGAGATTATTTGGAAAGAAAATTGGTCCTAAAATTCGATCACCAACAATCCCTGCCCAAACATTAACTTTTTCTGGATATTGAGTGTGGCCTTCCCTCATCCAGTGTGGGTTCTTGTCTGCCCAATAACGGCAATTTTGACGATTTACCTCACCATTTAACATAAACGTTGATTCATCGGAAAACAATATATTTTCTATTTTTAGAACATTTCTATCTAGTAGATCCATCATTTTTTCGCAAAACTGAAGTCTTCTATCCGGATCATCTTCGGTGAGTTCCTGGAGGATTGTCATTTTATAAGGATGAAATGTTTGCTCTCTAAGGATTCTTGACACTGAAGACTGGCTAATTTTGAGTTCCCTAGCCATCTGCCTAGAGGAGACATGATAATTTTCCTGAACAGAGAGAAGTACATCAATTTTGACCTCTTCACTCAGCGCATTCTGACGATGATTATTCGTTTTTCTTAAATGCCCATTTTCCCGAAACTGACTTTCAATCTTGCTTACGGTACTTTGAGATATGGCTGGTAAGTCAGGATACTTCTCTCTAAATAAATAAATAACTTCATTTTGTGTTCTTGTCCTATCTCCATAGCTAATCATCATTAAAATTTCGATTTTGTGGGTTTCAGTTAAGTACGGCATGTTAGTATAATTTTTCGACCAACGGTGAACAACAGTCAACACAACAATGGAACGACTAATACTCTCCTCACTCGAATATGCGTGGAATGCGATGCTACACTTCTTACTTGTTTTTATAACTAAACGTCAAAATGATAAACGTCAGTTTGAAAAAAATGACAAACCAGCACGTTTTGGCATTCCACTTTTAAAATGCATAAAAATTCGATTAAGGTGACTTGATTTCTTCATTCTACAAATTTGATAATGTTTGTTAAATATCTTCTAAATGACAGGGAAAAAAATTTGAAATTTGGCACACATGTGTAACTTGATATACTCTTTAAGAATAGTGATAAAAAAATTAGGGTTGCTATTAAAAAAAATAGTCAATGACGTCATATCTCAAATTTGGGACACGCTGTATAAAATTTTATTACATCATAAAGAGCGCAATTTAAAATACTAATCGATGTGTCTGAGCATATTTCCGAAGAATAAACATTCTTTGATTTACTGAATTTATTCCAAGTTGGAGACTCGCACTGTATAAATATTTACTTTGGCCTTTTAATATTTCCGAAACATAAAAATGTAAAATCAATATTTAGAAAATATTTCCGACACATATTGTGCTACTAGGGATTTTAGTAGTGATCACTACGTAAATGAAGAAAAATTTTAAAAATATTGTATCGAAACAGCAGGAATAGCTGTCTCTCTTTATGACATGATATTTAAATTGAGTGCTAGTATTCACTAGTATTGTGATGGAGACGACATCTTTACCAATGGGCCAACTATCAGAAGACGTAACCGAGGCGGGTCACAAGAGCCACAAGTAATTAGGGCAATATAACTCTGAAAAAACACCAAGAATGAACACAATTGTAGATGTTTTTAACTGGATGCTTGTATTTTCGGACTCTTTGGTCACATTTACTCAAAAGAAGCCAAAAAAGACAAAAGCAAATTTATTTTAATCAAGAAGTGATAAATAAGCTTAAAATACCCATCTTTGTCGGAAACACTGAGGAGGTACTTGATAATGATACACATGATCATGATTGCAGTGTTGATAATCATGGCATCCAAAAATGTAATAAAATACAGGGGTTCCATTTAAAAAAAAACACAACTTTGATACTTTTAGGGCTTTTCTAACACCCTGTAAAATATGAAAATAGTTTAAAAAAATAACCATAATAGACCCCCTATATACAAAAGTGAAAATTTTTGAAAGTCACGTGTTTAAGCCACAATATTCTTTGAATAACACAATATATCGTCGTTTCGACTATCCGAAAGTAATGAGACTCGCCTTATCCGAAATGTGGTTTATAAGACAGTTCTTGGCTGCAAAATTCTATCATTGAATGAATAAAGGTTCGTCGTCGATCAGGCAGTAATAAAAATATTGTATTTAACACATAAATAGTTTAAAATTAAAAATACTATACTTGTCGTCTTCTACAATTTAAGAGTCTACAATTAACAAATCATCTACCGAAACAACTACTTTCCTGGCTAGTACCACGACGAATATTGAATGATACAGTAGTTAATTTATGTGTTCAAAAATATCAAAGATATCAAATTATCACAAGATTGAATGTATTTATTACTGCACAAAAATACTAAATAAACAGAATTAATCAAGATTTAAGTTTGACAGAATTAAGTTGTTAAATCGACCTGTTCGAGGATTTTTTCCAAATATATTTTATTTCGGTTTTACTGAATTTATTTCACTGTATATACAATAAATGACCTATTATCTGGTTACGCTATATGATATATTAATACAAACGGTGGTGGCAGATGACCACGCAGTCGACACCAAAAACAACAAAAAAAAAATCTAGTTACGCCATATTCTATAACCAAGACTTTTTTTGTCTAGTATATACCACAAACTTACGAATATAATTCGTTACAAAATTATATTATTATAATTATCAATGAAAATCAAAACTCATGTTTATAAATAAATATAAAAATAATTTATTTTAATATATGTATAAATATTAGGAACATTGGTTGCAGTACTTATTAATCATTTAAATATCAATGCTGCCACGAACACCAGCTTCCCATTGAGGATGTTGAGTTCCTTGAGGTCCATGGAAATGCCTATTGTATTCACCATAGGCTCCAACTTTGGCTTTGCCATCCTGAGATTTGAAGAAGTTGTATTGGCCAGATGCGGTGAGATCAGTGCCCTGGCCTCTGGTATTTGTGGTACCGAGTGAAAAAGTGCTTTCTGAAATACAGTTAGAAAATTGTTAAACAGAGAAAGAAAACAGATGAAAAATTACTATTAAACTAGACAAACATTAATCGTACCTGATGGTTTATAACTGTAATCAACTTGATTTCCTGTGGTTAACGGTCCTTTTGGTGCAAAATGTCGCTGTGCAAAAACGGAACCGTCAACTTTATGATTGTCATTTTTGAATAATGTCTGCTTGTGACTAATATATCCGCCATTGGATCCATATCCGTAATCGGTGTCTCTATAAATAAAAAAATAATAATTGTATATTGGTTGATTAAGAGTTTTACCGCCATCTTGTATATAATAGTCTAAAACCGGTCTGTAGTAGATGGAGAACGATAATTGGATACGTTAATTGTATTATTTGAAATTGTAAAAATATTTAATAAGGAATTTATTAACTTACCTTCTAACACGATGCTGTTCAATTTCACCAATTGGTACCACTAGGTATTGTTGACCGGTTTCGTCTTCGAAAATATCATCAGCTGATAATGGGTAAGCCAATGAGCATGCCAAGCAAGCAACCGTTATTATTGCTACTTTGAACATTTTGTAATGTATTGAGTTGTTGGTTTGCAGTGATAGATGGGATCTGTTGTCTGAAATGTTGTTCCTCGATCTTATATAGTGTACGAGCAAGGTACTGAGGAAATTCCAACGTACAAGTCAGTTTGTGAGCGGGGAAGTTTCGCATTCATCACGCAGATGTCATTAATACGATGTTTATTTTTTGTTTTCATCAATGCGACGGGTACTTGCATATTTACATGGTGTAATAAGTGAACACGTAACTAACAGATAACAGTTTATTGCGCGAAATGTTAAAGTATTAATAATTTAAAATAACTTCCAAATTAATTGTATTATTCTTATATGTTATGACGTTACCATTCTTATACCGGGTGTGGCACTTAAGACGCCTCGGACCATAGCTCCTTTACGATAAAAGCTATCGAAAAAAATCTAAGAACAAAGTGGTGCATAGTTACCGTCGCTATGTTTTAAAAATAAATTTTCTTTATCTGCATTTTTCATATCATGTTGAATAAATAGGTACATACTATTATGTTGACCGTATTTGTGTATTTGTTTTGGTACTTTGACAATTACCAATCTTTTGTTTTCTCATGGCACACTTGGGAACGGAAAACGTTTCCCGACATTTGCGATGAAATTCCTTTTTTCTCCGAAATTTTGTTATGCAATGTGTAATTTTTTTTACACCAATGAAAAATTTAGAGTTTTGGCTGTACAACGCCGTAATTTTTTTAGGGGGGTGCCATTTGAAATTTTCGGAAAAAATGACAACATGCGAAGATCAATCAAAAATTATTTTTTTGCCATAAATTACCCGAAAAAAAATTATGTGAAGGTATACGAGGTCTTAACCTGTACCTCAATTCAAAATTTAGGTGCCGGCGTCAATTAGTTTCTCTACAAAAAAATCTCAAAAATGGGGCGCAATTTTGAAACAAGGGGTTATAACAGCGAAACCGCTAAAGTGAAGGGTATAACATGTTAGATAAAAAAATAAGTACTCGTCGAGCACTTTCCAAATCTGCAATAAAAAATAGGGCATTCCATTTAAAAAAACATAAGTTTGGTACGCCACTGGAGTACGGCACGCCACTGATGATTAGAAATATTTTTAAAACATAGCGACGGTAACTATGCACCACTTTGTTCTTAGATTTTTTTCGATAGCTTTTATCGTAAAGGAGCTATGGTCCGAGGCGTCTTAAGTGCCACACCCGGTATATTTCATTCAATATCATTAATAATACTGGCTCGGGAAATTTGTTTCACTAGTGTTTCAAAATTTACTGATCGAAATCGACACAGAAAGAGAGAGAGAGAGAGACGTGAATTCTTCTAGCTCCGAAATTAATGGTATTTTTTAAATATACGCAATTATTTTTTTGTGTAGGAAGCTAGTCCATTCCGCCAGAGGTACCATTTAACTATAGGTATAATAAACTACCCCACCACATTATAAATACAAATGATAAGCACTTTAAAAGTATAATAAAAACGATTCTTATAAAAGGAGCACACTGTTCAAGAGTTTCTTGATTGCAGTATCCAAGATTTTATTTAGAGTGACTGTTGATATTTTGTAACTGTAAATCTAAAATTAAGTTTTTGATGTTGATTTTAATTTTTTTTAATGTAATATTAATTTTGATGTTTTAAGTTCTGTTTATTATGATGATGACGTGATATATTTATATCTTACATTTGGCGGTATGACAATTGTATAACCTATGTAGGTTGATAACAATAAATAAATATTATTATTATTATTAGATTATTAGCAATTACTTGAAACATTCCACAAGCATTCCTGTTGTTCACATACCTAAATCTATGAAGTGCTTTAATTTTTCGGTAGTCCAGGTTATTTTGGACATAGTTTCAATAGTTGATTACTTCTGACTAAAATTAAACTATGGAGTGTGCACGTGCGTTTAATATCGGTGCTCAAACGAATTAACACTGTCAACTGCAGTAAAAACTTTCAGTCGATCGACTAAAAGTCGTTTCAACGTAGTTGAAAAACTGTTTATGTGGATGATTCTTGTCACCCATTGAAGTCGATCGATCAAAAGTCGCCACTTTAGTTGGCTTGTATTTTTGGGGTAGTATTAGTTGTTTGATTTATTGTAATACTTAATTAAAAAAATTGCAATAGATCAACAAAAATTAAATTAATAATTTTCTTAATAAATGTGCTCATTATTCAAAATGCAAAGGTCAATTATTTATAACACTTTTGCCAAGTTATAGAAGTACATTATATTTTTTAATACAAATACATCCTAAATTTAACCTAATTTGGAACTTATTATAAATCATTATTACTTTAAAATTTCGTGCAACTGTTATCTGTTAGTGTTTAATAAGTGTACACCATGTGTAATTAAAAATGCGAATACCAGTCACTCTGATAACAAACAAAAATAATCATCGTATTCATGACCTCTGCGTGATTAATGCGAAACTTCCCCGCTCACAAACTGACTTGTATGTTGGAATTTCCTTAGTACCTTGTTCGTTGCATTTGTACTATATAAGATCGAGGAACAACATTTCAGACATCAGATCCTATCTATCACTGCAAAGTAACAGCTCAATACAGAACAAAATGTTTAAAGTAGCAATAATGACGATTGCTTGCTTGGCATGCACATTAGCTTACCCATTATCAGCTGAAGATATTTTCGAAGACGAAACCGGTCAACAATACCTAGTGGTACCAATAGGTGAAATTGAACAGCGTCGTGTTAGAAGGTAAGTTAATAAATTCTTTAAAATGTCTTATTAAATATTTTTACAATTTCAAATGATACAATTAACGTATCCAGTTATCGTTCTCCATCAGTGACAAACTACAGACCGTCTTCAGACCATTAGATACAAAATGGCGGTAAAACTGTTAATGAACCAATATACAATAATTATTATTTTTTTATTTATAGACACACCGATTACGGATATGGATCCAATGGCGGATATATCAGTCACAAGCAGACATTATTCAACAATGACAATCATAAAGTTGATGGTTCCGTTTTTGCACAGCGACAATTTGCACCAAAAGGACCGTTAACCACAGGACAGAAAGTTGATTACAGTTATAAACCATCAGGTACGATTAATGTTTGTGTAATTTAATAGTAATTTTTCATCTGTTTTCTTTCTCTATTTAACAATTTTCTAACTGTATTTCAGAAAGCACTTTTTCACTCGGTACCACAAATACCAGAGGCCAGGGCACTGATCTCACCGCATCTGGCCAATACAACTTCTTCAAATCTCAAGATGGAAAAGCCAAAGTTGGAGCCTATGGTGAATACAATAGGCATTTCCATGGACCTCAAGGAACTCAACATCCTCAATGGGAAGCTGGCGTTCGCGCCAGCATTGATATTTAAATGATTAATAAGTACTGCAACCAATGTTCCTAATATTTATAAATATGTTAAAATAAATTATTTTTATATGTAAATATGAGTTTTGATTTTCATTGATAATTATAATAGTATAATTTTGCAACGAATTATATTTATAAATTTGTGATATATACTAGACATAAGTCTTCGTTAAACTATGGTATAACTAGATAATAGATCATTTATTTTATATATAGTGCGCGCCTGAATTATGGAATTAATTCAGTAAAACGGAAATAAAAATTTTTTGGAAAAAATCCTTGAACAGGCCGATTTTTTTTTTATGGCCAATATTAACAATTCAATTCTGTCATACTTAAACCTTAATTAATTCTGTTTATTTAGTGTTTTTGTACAGTAATAAATTCATTCAACCCTGTGTTAATTTTATATCTTTGATATTTTTAACACCAAATTATCTACTGTATCATTCAATATTCGTTGTGGTACTAGCCAGGAAAGTAGTTGTTTCGGCAGATGATTTGTTAATTGTAGTCTCTTAGAGACTCTTAAATTGTAGAAAACAAAAAGTATTGTATTTGTATATATTAGTTTCATTCAAAATGCTTACAAAAATAAAAATACATACAAACAATTCACAATGAATTTATATCGCACTTGAATTAAGTAGCATTCATTTTAAGCTATTTATGTGTTTAATGCAATATTTTCATTACTGTCTGATCGACAACGAACCGTTACTCATTCATTGATAGAATTTTGCAGCCAAGAACTGTCTTGTAAACCATATTTCGGATAAGGCGAATCCCATTACTTTCGGATAATCGAAACGACGATAAATTGTATAAAGGGTTATTCACGCTATACGGCAAATAATATAATGGCTTTTAAAAAGTTTCCGTTTTGGCATATAGGGGGGTCTATTATGGTTACTTTTTAAAACTAATTTCATATTTTACGGGGTGTTACAAAAGCCCTAAAAGTATCAAAGTTGTGTTTATTTTAAATGGAACCCCCTGTATTTTATTGAACCCCCTGTATTTACTGTTTAAAATTTTCGAAGATTATACCTTTGTATAAGAAAAAGGAAAAAACACACATAAAAAATTATAGACAAATCGCTTTGTTAAATTTTATTTAGAAAATAATGAAAGCCTGTCTTAAAGATCAAATTGTCTGCTTTTTGAGGACAACGCTATATTTTGTGCTTCCCATCATGGGTTTAGAAAATCAAAATCAACAACTACTGCCGTGGGTTCCATGCTACAAGTAACCTATGAACAACTAAATAACGGGAATTTTATAGCAAGTCTAAATTATGATCTTACAATGGCTTTTGACATGGTTGATCATGAAATATTATTAAACAAATTAGAGCGTTACGGTATAAGGGGTTCTGTATTGAATATTTTGAGTAAGTATTTAAAAAAACGTCCTTTACTAGTTGAGATAAGGGAAACGTTAGAGCAAAAGACAAGTAATTATAAATCAAATATAAGACTTAACCCTGCAGTGGTGACGCTCTTGACGCAACGCCAGAGTCGTGACGCCGGTGCTCTGGACTGTACTTTTTTTATTTATTTATTTATTTATTTTTTATTTATTTATTTATTCACATGCACAGTACAGTATTGTACAGATATATTTGATAGATGTACAAGTCAATTGTTAAAAAATAATAGTGTAAATACATTAAAATTATTATACATATGCGCATACATATATAGTTATCACGATAATAACAAAACAGATAAAAACAGTACATATTTTAAATTAGTTTTAAATACGAATTGACCTAAATATTTAAAATAAATGTATGCATTTGGTTTTAGGTAACTTTTAAATAAATAAATTACATACGTAAAATTTAACATTTTATTTATTCACATTAAAAAATATAAATTATTTGCTTACTCTAAATTTT
Source organism: Ocypus olens (assembly GCA_910593695.2). NCBI lineage: Eukaryota > Metazoa > Arthropoda > Insecta > Coleoptera > Staphylinidae > Ocypus > Ocypus olens. The sequence goes on from OU343054.1 coordinate 1,126,551, forward strand.
CTCTGTAACACTCACTACACACTGTGTAGAATGTTCTAAACATAAAAATTGTTTACACTTTCTGCAAAAATATCGTGTTTTCTGTTTTTCTTATATCCGCATGCTCTACATCTTCCCGACTGTTTATTTTCCGCACTGGTTGAAGCTTCTTGCGTCTCTATATTGCAAATCTCGCGAATTCTTCCTCGAATCTGACGTGGGATTTGATCCATATTTGCTCGATTCTTCAGATGATCTCCTAAGAGATCAAACGCCAAATTTTCAATAAACTTTCTTCGACTAACTTTCGTATTCAGGTTATTCGATATAAACACTACCTGTGCATTTATAACAGAAATATTTAGCAAGCTGTAAAAAATTACCATTGGCCATCTGCGTGAATTTCTGGCACAATTATAGCTGCCACACATCTAGTCAACAGTATCTGCACCTCCTTTTATCTTATTGTAAGACATATTGATTTCTGGTTTTCCAGTTTCCTCGTCCACCGTATCATCAAAATGCGTGGTTGATATAAGTAACACATTTATATTTTTCTTGGGCACATATGACACCAGTGTGCAAATCTCTCTGAACCCAAAGAGACTAGAACCTACTAAACGAGTTTTCTTCTCCAAAAAATCAGGAGGCAGTTGTCTCTTATTTTTTTTAATAGTGCCAACCATTGTTAGTATTTTGCTGAGCAGGTGTTCTGATAACTCAACACTTGTAAACCAGTTGTCTATTGCAACATTTCTTCCATTTCCGCTTATCGGTTTTATAAGCCTGTCGACAATTGCAAAAGCACTGTTATTTTTTTACAAACGGGCCATCAGATTGTGTTTCGATATACACTTCCAAATTTTTTGTATAATACATCTTCGCATCGCACAGTGCAAAAATTTTAATGCCGTATTTGTTGAGCTTGCTGGGGATATATTGTCGAAAACTGCGCCGACCACGAAAAGCTTCTATTTTTTCGCCAAATGTTACGCCTTCTGAAGTGCTATAAATTTGTTTGCAATTTTCAACAAACATTTCTGAAAAATTCGCAAGTTTATCGACGGCTTTTCTCTCGTCGCGGGTTTCTAAATCATCAAATCTTATCGATCTTAGCAATATTCGAAATCGTTGTAAGGACATTGCTAGTCTATATATTTCAGGAACCATAGCATTTGTCCGAAATAAGTCCTCAGTATTTAGGTCGTTTCACCAACAAAATTCCCAGCAAAGCCTTTATTTCAGAAATTTCTGTTGGTCTAGTGTAAGTTTTGCGGGCAAACCTGTCAGCTAAGTTTGCTAAATACTTATTGTTGTTCTCTACAATAATGTTTAGCATGCTTGTGTAAAAAAACATCTGCCATGCTTCTGTTTCATTTTTTATTCCACGAAATGGAGGTCTAACACCAGGTTTTTCGGTGACAATATTCCTTGCTGGAGTCCTCACAGCACGTCGCACAAAATTCTTCCTCCATAGCGTCGCTTTATCTTTTCCAATGAAAACGTCTTCAGACTCTGCTTTTTCAACTTCCGATTCCAAATCTTCATGGTCATCAAATTCCTGTTCTGTATCTGAATCATCGCGAGATTCAACATTATCGACATCATTCACGTCTTCTTCGTCGTCATACGAAGACAAAACTTCCTTCCATGAGAGACGTTCTTGCTCCGCTTCGTAACTCATATTGCTAATAAATTACAAAAAAATATATTATTATTTTTAGAACTTTTGAATGTATAACGAAAACTATTTTCAACACAAACTATAAGCACATAGATATCACTCTCGTCAGTGGTGATGTCGGACTAACAGACCAAAGTACAATAACATAAAAACGTGTCTTCAGTTTTACAAAAGCGTTTGCCTTATGCACAAAAGGTTATAAAACTTAGGTGTACATAATCTGATTGAGCCATTTATTACGTAAAAACTATAAAGTTAAGCTCAAGTTGCAAATTCTTGGGAATGGTCTTGGCCAATGAGTTATCGTGGACAGAACATATAATCCACATAACAAAAGAAACTTAACTCTGCAACCTATTTCATTCGACCTTTTAATCCTTAGAGCGGTATATTTCGCGTATTTTTTAATTTAGAAATGGAATAAATGGGGCAAAATAAAAAAAAAATTACTGTAGAAAACACTCGTTCATAAGGCCTTTTTTCGCACTTGTCCATTAGACAACTCCTCGCTACGCTTGTCGTTTTCTAGACTTGACGCCTGCGAAAAAATCGCGCTTATTGAACTCGTTTTTTTAATATACTATTTACACGCAAATCCATTTTACAGTTTGGATGAGTTTTATTGTAATTAAAATGATTTATTGTTAAATTTATTATATTATTGTATGTATTTTAAGTTGTCTTGTTTAATAACGCATTAGTTTATAGTATTTTAAACTACAGTCTTAGTGTCCTAGTTTATATTTAACATACCTGTAATTAGATTAAATATTATTTTGACCTGTGTTAACACTTATGTATACAACACCAAATAAATTACTTACTTATTTTATTGCATTTTTGAATTCTCCGATCAAAATTAGTGTTTCAATAAGGGTTTCAATACCTAAACCGTGAGGTTTTTAAATAATTTGAATTTTGTCAAAATCTAACCTAATTTACATTTTTTAAATACTTAAGAAATATTTGTGTTGTATATGCGAAATTTATGAAATTTTATTTCCCAATTATAATAACTTGCGATTTTTTAAAGGCTGTACAAAAATTAAAACTAATTAAATCAGAACTTTAAGTGGCTATAACTTGATTTATTTGTATAAATCGCCATATTTTTTAACTTACCAGCAAATGTACTTTATAATTACCGATCGAATAGTAAGTATTGCTTAAGGTTTAAGTCTTCGCGTTTTTAGAGAAACCGCCAAAAATTGTTTTTCTACTTTGGACTTATACTTATATCAAAAACAGTAAAACAATGACATTTTTTATTCTGCAGTTTTTGCTCATTATTTTACTATTTTTGGTGAAATTTTAGTTGTCGCGATTGGCAGTACCTAAACGTGACAGGTGTCGATATCAAAATGTAAAATTAGCCTTAATGATAATTCCTAGGATAATTACGGTTACATATTGAAAATGTTCGATAATGCATATTGGGGAGTTCGCCACCATTATCACTAAGGTTAAAAAAAGAAAGGCATAATATTTATCAATTTTTACGGGCGCGGAAAAAGTAGGAAATCGGTGACAATAATTCGGGTGCATGAATTCACTTATTGTAAGACGCAACTATAATTGGTCTATAATTAGGAGATCATAATAGCCATTTAATATCAAATTTAGATTAATAATAATTAAAAATAATCTTTTAAAATCCAATTCGTTTTTAGTAGTAAATATTAAACAATTTGAAGTAAAATTTGCCATTTTTCATTATTTTGACGTTTCAAACATCAGTATTATGCAAAACGCTTGATGTAAATTTAAAATATCATTTAAAATGAAAGTATAAATATGATTAGCCAATATACCATCAAATCGGAAAAAGTAACATGTAACATGTAAAGTATCATATTTAGAAATAAAATTAAGACAAAAGGGTATATATAAAACAAATGATATATTATCTAGTTACGCCATAGTCTATAACGAAGACTTTTGTCTAGTATATATCACAAACTTCACACTAATTCGTTGCAAAATTATATTATTATAATTATCAATGAAAATCAAAACTCATATTTACATAAAAAAATAATTTATTTTAATATATTTATAAATATTAGGAACATTGGTTGCAGTACTTATTAATCATTTAAATATCAATGCTGGCACGAACACCAGCTTCCCATTGAGGATGTTGAGTTCCTTGAGGTCCATGGAAATGCCTATTGTATTCACCATAGGCTCCAACTTTGGCTTTTCCATCCTGAGATTTGAAGAAGTTGTATTGACCAGATGCGGTGAGATCAGTGCCCTGGCCTCTGGTATTTGTAGTACCGAGTGAAAAAGTGCTCTCTGAAATACAGTTAGAAAATGGTTAAATAGAGAAAGAAAACAGATGAAAAATTACTATTAAACTACACAAACATTAATCGTACCTGATGGTTTATAACTGTAATCAACTTGATTTCCTGTGGTTAACGGTCCTTTTGGTGCAAAATGTCGCTGTGCAAAAACGGAACCATCAACTTTATGATTGTCATTTTTGAATAATGTCTGCTTGTGACTAATATATCCGCCATTGGATCCATATCCGTAATCGGTTTCTCTATAAATAAAAAAATAATCATTATTGTATATTGGTTCATTAACAGTTGTACCGCCATCTTGTATCTAATGGTCTGAAACCGGTCTGTTGTAGACGGAGAACGATAATTGGATACGGTAATTGTATTATTTGAAATTGTAAAAATATTTAATAAGAAATTTATTAACTTACCTTCTAACACGATGCTGCTCAATTTCACCAATTGGTACTACAAGGTATTGTTGGCCGGTTTCGTCTTCGAAAATATCATCAGCTGATAATGGGTAAGCCAATGAGCATGCCAAGCAAGCAACCGTTATTATTGCTACTTTGAACATTTTGTAATGTATTGAGTTGTTGGTTTGCAGTGATAGATGGGATCTGTTGTCTGAAATGTTGTTCCTCGATCTATATAGTGCAAATGCAACGATTAAAGTACTAAGGAAATTCCAACGTACAAATCAGTTTGTGAGCGGGGAAGTTTCGCATTCATCACGCGGAGGTCATTAATACGATGTTTATTTTTTGTTTTTATCAATGCGACGAGTACTTGCATATTTACATGGTGAAATAGGTGAACACGTAACTATCAGATAACAGTTTATTGCGCGAAATGTTAAAGTATTTATAATTTAAAATAACTTCCAAATTAATTGTATTATTCTTATATGTTATGACGTTACCATTCTTATATATTTCATTCAATATCATTAATAATACTGGCTCGGGAAATTTGTTTCACTAGTGTTTCAAAATTTACTGATCGAAATCGACACAGAAAGAGAGAGAGAGAGAGAGAGAGAGACGTGAATTCTTCCAGCTCCGAAATTAATGGTATTTTTTAAATATACGCAATTATTTTTTTGCGTAGGAAGCTAGTCCATTCCGCCAGAGGTACCATTTAACTATAGGTATAATAAACGACCCCACCACATTATAAATACAAATGATAAGTACTTTAAAAGTATAATAAAAACGATTCTTATAAAAGGAGCACACTGTTCAAGAGTTTCTTGATTGCAGTATCCAAGATTATATTTAGAGTGACTGTTGATTTAACTGTAAATCTAAAGTTAAGTTTTTGATGTTGATTTTAATTGTATTTTAATTTAATATTAATTTTCATGTTTTAAGATCTGTTTATTATAATGATGACGTGATATATTTATATCTTACATTTGGCGGTATGACAATTGTATAACCTATGTAGGTTGATAACAATAAATAAATATTATTATTATTATTAGATTATCAGCAATTACTTGAAACATTCCACAAGCATTCCTGTTGTTCACATACCTAAATCTATGAAGTGCTTTAATTTTTCGGTAGTCCAGGTTATTTTGGACATAGTTTCAATAGTTGATTACTTCAGACTAAAATTAAACTATGGAGTGTGCACGTGCGTTTAATATCGGTGCTCAAACGAATTAACACTGTCAACTGCAGTAAAAACTATCCAGTCGATCAACCAAAAGTAGACGAATGGGCAACTTTCAGTCGATCGACTAAAAGTCGTTTCAACGTAGTTGAAAAACTGTTTATGTGGATGATTCTTGTCACCCATTGAAGTCGATCGATCAAAAATCGCCACATTAGTTGGCTTGTATTTTTGTGGTAGTATTAGTTGTTTGATTTATTGTAATACTTAATTTAAAAAATTGCAATAGATCAACAAAAATTAAACTAATAATTTTCTTAATAAATGTGCCCATTATTCAAAATGCAAAGGTCAATTATTTATAACACTTTTGCCAAGTTATAGAAGTACATTATATATATTTTTTAATACAAATATATCCTAAATTTAACCTAATTTGGAACTTATTATAAATTATTATTACTTTAAAATTTCGCGCAACTGTTATCTGTTAGTGTTTAATAAGTGTACACCATGTGTAATTAAAAATGCGAATACCAGTCACTCTGATAACAAACAAAAATAATCATCGTATTCATGACCTCTGCGTGATTAATGCGAAACTTCCCCGCTCACAAACTGACTTGTATGTTGGAATTTCCTTAGTACCTTGTTCGTTGCATTTGTACTATATAAGATCGAGGAACAACATTTCAGACATCAGATCCTATCTATCACTGCAAAGTAACAGCTCAATACAGAACAAAATGTTTAAAGTAGCAATAATGACGATTGCTTGCTTGGCATGCACATTAGCTTACCCATTATCAGCTGAAGATATTTTCGAAGACGAAACCGGTCAACAATACCTAGTGGTACCAATTGGTGAAATTGAACAGCATCGTGTTAGAAGGTAAGTTAATAAATTCCTTAAAATGTCTAGTTAAATCATATTTGTATAAACGTAATTTCAAATGATACAATTAACGTATCCAATTATCGTTCTCCATCATCGACAAACTACAGACCGTCTTCAGACCATTAGATACAAAATGGCGGTAAAACCAATATACAATAATTATTATTTTTTTGATTTATAGACACACCGATTACGGATATGGATCCAATGGCGGATATATTAGTCACAAGCAGACATTATTCAACAATGACAATCATAAAGTTGATGGTTCCGTTTTTGCACAGCGACAATTTGCACCAAAAGGACCGTTAACCACAGGACAGAACGTTGATTACAGTTATAAACCATCAGGTACGATTAATGTTTGTGTAATTTAATAGTAATTTTTCATCTGTTTTCTTTCTCTATTTAACAATTTTCTACCTGTATTTCAGATAGCACTTTTTCACTCGGTACCACAAATACTAGAGGCCAGGGCACTGATCTCACCGCATCTGGCCAATACAACTTCTTCAAATCTCAGGATGGCAAAGCCAAAGTTGGAGCCTATGGTGAATACAACAGGCATTTCCATGGACCTGGAGGAACTCAACATCCTCAATGGGAAGCTGGTGTTCGTGCCAGCATTGATATTTAAATGATTAATAAGTACTGCAACCAATGTTCCTAATATTTATAAATATGTTTAAATAAATTATTTTTATATATAAAAATGTGATTTGATTTTCATTGATAATTATAATAATATAATTTTGCAACGAACCATATTCGTAAGTTTGTGATATATACTAGACAAAAGTCTTCTACAGCGTAAATAGATAATAGATCATTTATTTTATATATAGGCTTTTGTTTTAATTTTATTTCTAAATATAATATAAAATTATGTTTTTTTTTTATCGTGGGCCATAGGATTTTAGATGCTAAAAATTATACTTTATTAATGTATATTTTATCATAAAGTTTTGAAGGACATTTGAATTAGTAATAAATCAATTATTTTTCTACATGATGCGCTACATTAGAAGAACTTAAACATGTTTTATTCCAGTAAAAAATGAAATTATTTAATATAAATAACTGAGCAAACATAATCAAAGTACTTTGAATATACGAAATGTCAGATTGATCAGTGAGGCAAGTAATCAAATGGATTTTATTCTTGAAAATATCCATTTATACTATTGAAGAGCAGGTGGAATTTGTAACGGCAATTATAAGAGGTTTGTCCAGCATGGAAATAGTTGTATTTTCTACAAGAAATCAGGGAATTTTTATTTTAGGGAAATAGTTCACAACTTTTCTGCAGCGTATCCCGATCGTTCAGTTCCGAGCAAAAGCTCTTTTTCATGGAATAAAATATGTTTAAATGATTCTAATTAAGCGCATCATGTAGAAAAATAATTGATTTATATTATTAACTAAAATTTCCTTCAAAATTATATGATAAAATATACATTTACACGAGGTGTAAATTTTAGTATGTAAAATCCTATGGCCCACGATAAAAAAAATGGTGATGTGGCCATCATGTTACTTTCTCCGATTTTGATTGCATAATAGTTATTTATATTTATACTACCATGGTTTATTTTCATAGATCAGATGATACTGACGTTTAAAACGTCAAAGTTATGAATAACAAATTATACTTCCAATTCAAATACTCTTAAATAAGTATATTTGAAACCTAAAAAAAAACTAATAAATTCTTAAAAAAAGTCGTAAAAATAATAATAATAATACGTTTATAAACGGGATTCACCCTTTTTTACAATGTAATACATACATATAATGAGTACAAAAAATTAATACATAATAATGGTTTGAGCAAGTACAAAATAAAAATTTATTAACCTTATATACAAAGAAAGATATACTATAGCGACTGGGTTAGTTAACGCATTACCATATAACTAGAAATTTTACACGAACCAATTATGGCTTCTGAGTCAGTAAAACCAAAGCATTAATTAATTTTGGAAATAATGACTGACTTACAGGAAGCCAGAGAATTATTAAAAATGTCAAACTCATGAGACATATTGAGCAAATTTACATTTCGCATAATTATTTCTATTGGAGAATAATAACCATAATTAGTTCGATGAAACTTCGGCCGAAACAAAGATGCATTGCGAATGGGTCTATTATGTGAGTGAAAATTAAAATTCAGCATGGATAACAACTCTGGAGATATGATTTCACCATTTATAAGTTTATGGACAAAGCAAATCCCAGCAATTATATGACGGCCATTAATTGACTTTAGATTTATGTTAATATTAATTCTGTAAAATAAGTAGCGAACAAATTTATTTTGAATTTTCTCTAATTTGGCAATATGAGTGTCATAAAATAGGAACCAAAATAATGCACCATACTCTAGGTGAGAGCGAATAAAGGAGTTATAGGTATAAAATCAATAACGTTTTGACATTGAAATGTTTACCATTACGTGTAGTAAAACCTAATGAACGCATAGCTTTATTGCATACAAATAGTAAATGTTTCCCAAAATAGAGTGATGTATCCAGAAATATCCCTAAGTCTTTAATAGAATTAACCCTTTCAAGGGGAATATTTTTAATTAAATATTCGTAATCAACCCATTTCTTTTGCTTATTAAACGAAATAGCTTTACACTTTTTATATTAAGATCCAAATCATTTAGATCACACCAACTGCATGTATTATTGAGATCATCCTGAAGTTTATCACAGTCATGAATGGAATTAACTTCTAATCAAATTTTCATGTCATCAGCATAGAGGTAACATCTGGTGTGTTCTAAATAGTCACTAATATCAGAAATAAGATATGGCCACAGTGACTACCCTGTGGAACACCTGATAATACATTAATACTGTTAGATATGAAATTACCGATTCGAACATGTTGCCTAGAAGTCAAATAAGAACGAAACCAATTTACAACACTATTATTAAATCCATAAGCATCCATTTTTTAAAGTAATATAGTGTGATTGACTTTGTCGAAAGCCTTGGAAAAGTCGGTATATATCACGTCAAGTTGACTCTTTTTTTCCAAGGCTGATATAATGGATGAATGGAATTCCAGTAAATTGGTGATTGTAGATTTGTAGATAGTTTCCTTAGCTAGCCATACTAATTGCTTAGAAATCATTTTGCCGAGTATTTTTGGGATAAATGACTGTATTGCGACTCCTCTGTAGTTTGGAATCAAATCCCTTCTGCCAGATTTATGAATAGGTATTATATAACTCTTCTTCCAAATGTTCGGAAATGTTTCTCCTTCGAGAGAGCAACAAAATAAGATGTGTAAGGGTTTCGATATCGTACACACACATTTTGACAGAAATATTGTTGGAACGCCATCAGGACCATAGGTTGTGCTACTGCCTTGTGATTCTAACTCCTCATATACCTCATGTAAGGAAATTGAAAATTTTGAATTATTCACTTGCTTGTTGAAAATAAAATTACATATCTTGTTATCCATACGTTTATAGGTCTTGGAAAAATAGGTTGCAAAGCCTGCTGAGATGTTTTCACCATTATCGAGGATCTCGTTTTCCAACAACATTCTGTTTGGTATACCATCACTTTTTTTGAATTTAGAAATGTGCTTCCAAAAATTTCGTGGTTTTAGGTATATGTCGTTTTCAATTTTGTTCAAGTATAAGTTATGAAGCTCGGAACTTAATTCTTTGCATTGATTGCGTATGAATTTAAATTTGTTATAATCAGAAGGTAGTCGCGACTTCTTATAACTAACATGTGCTATTTTCTTCTCTTTAATTAGTCGTATTAAATCCTTATTGAACCTTATTTAAATAAATTTATAAATTTCATAAAGTCACACTTATTCATTTCTGGATTTTCGTTGAAAAACTAGACACTAAACACCGTGTGGGCAGGTTAGTGCCTATTTGGATATCTGCTTCGATATCTGCTTCTCTGGCGTTCCCATTGGAATACCCATATACAAACATAAAATCTGCATATTCCTCAGTTGTGAATAAATGCATTGTTTATTTAGAACTTTTGCACGAAGTATCAAAGCTGTATACCACAAGCACCACGGATCACTTACTCATGACATGCGCCCAACTTCACATGAGTAACATTACCTCGAACAATTAACATTAAAGTATCTTCATCCGATGAAACACAGTTATTGTCACTGCTGCTACAGCTACTTTCCTATTCATTATTACATTATTACAAAATCGTAAAACATATTTAAAATTTAAAATATGAAATCTTGTAGAAATGATTTATAAAATACCTTTGGTCGAACCAATTCACGATTTGTCGACATTTTATTAAAAATTATGATTCTTTAAATGCTTGTAACTTTTAAACAAAAACGAATCGGACCCCTGTTCATTAACAATTTTTTTTTTAATTATGAGAGCTATCATCTGGCAAAGTCTGCCATAGAGCTTGTAGAATACCCTATATTTCCTGTCGAGTTGCTTTACCGGTAGCCTTGGTAGATAATTCGGCTGAATACAATTTTGGAGAGTTTTATCGTTTAGATTTATTTATTTTTAGGTCTTTAAATTAGAGAATCGCAAAATGTTATTTTAATGACATTTTTAGACTAAATTTCATATTTGTGAACATTTTTAATCAAAAACCCGAAATGCATTTTTTTTTAAATTTATAAAACTAAAAAACAACGTATTTTTAAAATAACGTATTTAGAAAAATGGGATAATTTAGAGATTTTAATTCAGCCAAAATCATTAGAAATTAGATGTAAAATTAAGAAGATGATAATGATAATACAGACCGGCCAAACAGATTGGCCATGGAGGAGGCGTGTCGCGCCGAAAGCGATGATTAACACTTGAGAGTAAAAGGAATATGTGAGTCACATTATACGCAACCGCGTTATCGCATGTTGTTTTTGAAACACGGCACAGTTCAAGTTGATAATAAGAAACAAATCAACAATGTAATTCCCCATTTACAAATCGGCATCAACATGTATATATAAACCGTGGCGTTGCAGACGAATGCGTTAGTTCTGTGCAGCATATATCAGAGGAAAGAACAAAATCTAAAAATACAATGTTAAAACTTACATTTGTACTATTCGCTTGCCTTGCGGTAGCTTTAGCATATCCGTATGCACCACATAATAATGTAGTAATTGACAATGAAGGAAAAGGAAACCATTATTTGGTACCTATCAACGACCCTGAAAGTCTTCGCAGAATTCGCAGGTAAATATATACAAGTGGTTTAGTCGTTAAAGGTAGTCGTAATTGTGAGTGTGAAATAAGTACTTTCTTAATTTTATATACAAAAATGGTGATGTGGCCATCATGTTACTTTCTCCGACTTGATGGTATCATTGCCATTTATATTTACGTTTTCATGGTTTATTTTCAATTGAAATCATATTTTAAATGTACATCGAGCGTTGTGTAAACTCGGATGAAACTGACGTTTAAAACGTCAAAATTATGAAAGATGGAAAAATTATTCAAAAACTAAAGGGATTTCGAAAAAAAAACTTATTCTTTATAAGTTGTTCATTATGTCATTCTTTATAAGTATTATTAACATAAATTTGCTGTAACTATTATCGTTTTATAATTATAAAACAAAAATTAAAAAAAAATAATAAATTTTTTTCTCGAATAAAAATGATTTTATGAAAAATGTTTTCAAGCAAAAGATGTTCATTTCTTTGTTGTCTTCAATGTTTGTTTAAATATTTTTCTGATATTTTTCATATTTAAGAAATTATTGGCAAAAAACAAAAAAAACAGTTAAGGTGAACACCCACTTCCGGTGTACAAAATTTTACCAAAAGCTTATCAATTCTTCAGATTATCAAATAATACGTTTGTTCAAAGTTTCATATCAATTGCTCTATTAATTTTTGAGATACAGCGCGCACAGTCACACACACACACACGCAATTTTTTTTCCAGAAATTGTTGAAAAAAATGAATTAATCTCAGACATGACTGCTATGTATCGCTCTGTCAGGCATGGCCAACTCAGAAACAAAATTCTGTGGCTCACACCTTATAAATGTGTGTATGTGTGATTGCAACTCCATAAGTTCGTTTTTTCAAAGAATGTGTGTTTGTTGAGCAACGAAATAATACCAAACATACTGAAAATTTTGCCTGATAATGGTTTAACAACAATATAAATCTCTAAAGCACTTATTTCACACTCACTTCAATTTAGGGTTACAAATTCGAACCTTTCAAACCCAGTTGTAATAATTTTTGGGATCTGAAAGATCAGAAAACAGGTGTGTGGTGATTTCTTATTTCAGTAATCTAAACTTTTACTAATTATAGGGATACAGACGGCACGGTTAATGTTGCAACGCAAAATACCCACGAACAAGACACAGTACTTACGTCTAAAGGCAGATATAAGATCTACAGGACCCACGATGGTCGTTCACAAATAGGATTATGTGGGGAATTTAACCAGGATACTGGTCCGTTCGCGTTCAGTTCTCACTGGATGGAAGACATTTGTTCACAAAAGAGGCGGAAGACACCAGGATTGCGTTAAAATATATTAAAAGATTGCGGAAAACTATAAAATAAAAACCGAATTGTATTATCAAAATGTGCGTTAAGGAAGGCAGACTTAATTTACAATGCTGTGGCGAGTAATGATTGCTAGGTGTATGCTTTTACTGAAACGTGGTTAAATGAGAATGTTCGTAACTCTGAAATATTTACATCGGATTACAATGTTAACGTCCCGTTCACACGGCACCGAATCGGTCGTTTCACCGATTCGGTTATTTTGCCGTCTTCTGTAGTGGCGCGTGTATTTCAATATGCGTGTTCACACGATACTGCCGTTGACCGTATACGGTATCGCGTGAACACGCACATTAAAATATATGCGCAACTATAGAAGACGGCAAAATAACCGAATCGGTAAAATGACCGATTCGGTGCCGTGTGAACGGGCCGTTACAGGACCGGAGGAGGCGGAGCACTTCATGCTGTTCACGCAGACTACAATAGTATCAAATATGATATTATCTTTCTTCAGAACTCAATGTGCAAATAGTCTGTGCGTATGTTATATTTGGTGGTATCAAAATACGTTTTATATGTTTGTACCTTCCACTCTCTCAAGATATTTGGAAATGTTTAATATACTGGATAGCATTATTGTAAACTTTGAGCATGTATTTATGTATTGAAGTGAGCATTGATTTATTTATAGTATCCTCTCTACATTTAAGTCTAAATTCACTCCCGTGATTTTAATTATGATTTAAGTTAGTTTTGTTACTATGGTATGTTAGTAAGATACTTATGTTTTTATTGTAATTGGATATGTTATCTGTTGGGAATAAAATAAATAAATAAATATGTGGTGATTTCAATATATCGACTCTTTATAGATATGTAGATAATCAAATAGGGTTTGAATTTGTAGCGTCAAATAATCCAAGTCAAATTAATGCTAAAAATCGACTTTTAGATTTAGTTGTATCTGGTGTAACGTGTAAATGTTGACATGATTTGATATTAATACCAGATGATTCTCATCACCCATCGGTAACTGTAGATTTCAAAATTGAATTAGAAACCACTTGCTCTTTCAATCTTAATAATGGCCATTCAGTTTAAATTTTCGAAAAGCTGACTTTAGTAAATTATATCCCTCTTTTCTGCACTGTGATTTGTAGTCTGTTTTAGCCTGTACAGATGTTAATATAGCATGTAACACATTTTACGCTGTACTTCACAATTTGTTTTCTTTATATGTATGTATTCGGTTTGGTTTAGTCAGGTTGTTAAATTAATTAAAACCAAAGAGCGCTTAAGGAAAACTAAATATATATTTTATATAAGACACGAGTCACGAATCTGCGTACTGAAATTAAGCGAAGATAAAAATTTGATCACAAATCATTCATTGTCAATTCTGAACAATTAAATAATAATAATAATAATATGTATTGATAACCAAAGGTACAGATGTCAAAATAAAAAAGAAACAAGAAAATAAAATACACATCTGTTTAACTAAAGTAATCCATATATTTAGTTATGAAGTAGGACCAAGCAGGACGCCTTAGACGTTAGCAAACATTTAATAACCAGGCGGACTAAATCCAATTTTCACCGCGAAAATTCGTTGTTTTGATTGGCCAAACGGGCGCCGTTTTTACACAGGCCCAAATTGCTTAAAACAGTAATGGCCGTTGTTACGATCAGCTGATCTGTCACCGTTACATGTGTCCCACCGGTTCCGCGTGTTATGCCTCGGTTTTTGTGTTTTTAGCGAGTTATTTCTCTTGATTGTGTAAGAATCGATTCCTCTCATTCCGCAATTTTCTTGGAAATAGTTTTTTTTTTGTACCCAGCACAAATTTGGTGTCATTTTCGGAGTTTGGCACCATTAGGGAGTGTAAGGAGATTGGGGCAGTAACAAGTCCTTAACGTCTTGAAAGACGTCCAACGTCTGAAGATATCTACAATGAAAGCAGCAAACTGCGTACTGAAAATTGTACATAGATTTTTCTTTAAAAATTAAATCGCTACATTTGATTAAATTTTAATTGAATTAAAGGATGGAGATGACCTGCCAAAGACGCCCCATTAAACATTATTTAATTAATGAAAGATATTTATTTTAAGTAAGTTATTATCCGTTTTTATATAGCAAATTTATTTAATTTAATAAAATTCTATTTCACGACAATCTAGTATTTATATTTCAAACATTTGACAGAATCATATTTATTTTTAAAATATTCCCAATACTTCAATCCACTTTATATTAAATAAATATATGTACTTGAGTTTTTCAGTGTGCCCCTAAATTCTTAAGAGGGTCTCATACTTATTTTAATTATTATTTTAATATTATATACTATATCATTGACTATATAATTAAGAAAGTTTGCCTAGAATTAATTTATGTGTTGATATAATTGCTGAATGAATGTTATGGATAAATGAATTTAAAATAATTTTATTTTTACCGCCAAAACATGTCTGGTTACTTTTTATAGTGTAAATGTGACTTTCGCGTTTAGTCCGCCTGGTTATTAAATGAGGTATAGTTTTAAATCTTTCAACTGACATATCCTTCCGATGTACGAAATTTTACCAGAAGCTTTTCTTTTCTTGGCATTATCAAATAAGACTTATGTTCAAAGTTTCATGTTAATTCCTGCATTTGTTTTTGAGATACAGCGCGCACTTTGAATTTCACCTGACCTTACGTAAATTTTACAAGGTCAAACCAAGGTCACTACGTAACTACTGTATGTTCTCCTCCAAACCGTTCAGATTTTATCTGAAACATTTGTTTGTATCATTGATAGTTTCAGAGAAAATCGATGTAATCGAACCTGAATTTTTGATCTTTCATTCATAGAACCTCAAAAGTTTTCCCCAGACTTTTCCGTGGTCTAACCTGTTTTCATCATCCATAGGCGTTACAGGTACATATTAAATAGGATTTTCTCGTTGCAGCGCCGCACAATGGTTCATGTATATGCAAAAAGAGGAAAAAACCTTTTCCCGTGTTATATCATTATTTATTTATAGCAAAATATCCGCGATAATATAAACAATACATTGCAGAGTACAATTAATTACAAAAAATAATTCTACATATATACAGGGTGTTTCAACGCTTTTGGAACTGCCAACGTTGGGTTTATTAATCAAATATCAAAAAATGTTTTATACAAAAGTTGTCTACAATAATAAGTTGCACTTCTTAAAAATATTAAAATTTATACAGAATGGTTTATGTGAAAGCTATAGACCAAACTTATATATATATATATATATATATATATATATATATATATATATATATCTTTGCATTTTTTTACTCTGTATTGCTGCAGAATTAAAATAATATAGGGTTTCAAACGTAACCATAAAATCTTAAAAAATCTTTTTTGAAATTTTTATTAAAAACCCCATGGTTGCCCGTTCCCAAAGCGTTGAAACACACTCGACTTGTTAAAACAAGGAACTAACTGCTAATGGAATCAGAGTAATAATTTTACGGCCTCTGCGCTCAGAGGTAAGATTGTCTTTTTAGGTTCAGGTCTTAAAAACGAAATTACTGGATCGGATGATATCATGTTCATATGAAAAACATCTTCGTTTGTAGCCAAGCGTGAACATTTTCTGAAGTGATGGATCCTGTAATGTTTGTAGTCCTTATTCTGACTCTCCTATGCCTCTTCGGAGAGTGACCCAACAGGTAGTTGGTAGTTGGCATTAACATTGTATGCACTGTATCTTGCATATTATACCAAGGATATAAGTTTTGCGGTATCCTCCGTATATTTACCAAATTTGCTGGAATCGATTCGTGAACTACTGCAAATTATTTCTAAAATGACCGCAAATCTTTGTATTAAAATGGGATCAATTTTTGTTATTTTGGCAGTTAAAGTTGGGTTTCCGAAAAATCTCCGTGAAGTGCTCCCATCATTTGCTGTTCCCGTTCCTTGTCTTACTATGTCAACTTTTAAACCAACTTTCTCGATAAATTCTTTCTGAATTCGTCTTTTCGTTTCTTCTCTTGTAGAACGAGTAGCTTCTGTTACCCTCCATGCCATAAAACCAAGGTTGTTGCTTAGATGTAAAATATATTCTATAAATCTAATCCGTGTATGCAATGTGGACATTCCTAATCTTCACCTTAATTTGATGATTTGACTAGAACTTTGGAAATTTTGTTCATTTCAGATGGTTTAGTTCCACAAATGACACAGGTCATCGACGATGGTGTGTTGGTTATCGCTTGTGCCACTTTCCCGACGATTATTGTTAAATGGAGGACATGTTTTACCTTAAGAGAGAATGCTCCAAAAATGACTTCCGTTTCAAGTAAAGCTTTTATTTCACTCTCAATGCGGCCAGTCTCTTTTCTTATCAGGTCAGGGGTCTCTTTTTTAAATTGAAGTTGCACTGCTCTACAATATTGAGTTGACGATGGGCGATCATTTTTCCAAATACAAATATTTTTATTTGTTGCTAATGTCATCTGCAAAGGTACATGGACGTCATAAATAAATTTGAATCAGATACATCGGATTCCTCTTCTGAAAATTTTTGTTTGAATTCATTTTGACCAGACGCTCCATCGCAGCTCCATTTGGTATGCAGTTTACACTTTGATCTTTAAATTTTTCTAGTTCATCTTCATTTAATGTTTTCATAATCCTTTCTGTGGTGTGGTCAAGTAAATTTTGTAAACTAACTTTTGCTGAAGTTTCCGCTATCACCATGTTTTCAGGATAGCAACGTTTTTTTGATTCCAAGACGCTGTGGTAACTTGGAAAAAGATTGTGACCAATATCTTTAGCGGCCTTCCTGATAATTTCGTATTGGTGTTTCGAAAGTTTTGCTGCAGTGATAAGTGCATGAGCAGAATCGGCATCAAATACCTTATCATTTTCACTAGAACTGTTTGAAGTACCTGCAGCATTTATTAAATTCTGGGAATAAGAGCCCTATTTTATACCTTTTGGCACGATCACAGCACTCATCGAAAGTCTTACTGGGTCTCCTTCCCTTGCACACGATGTCAGTAGAAGTATCCAAACCATACCGACGAATTCTCTTTCTAACCACTTGCTGTATTTTTCAATAAATTTTGCTTTAATTCGATGCACAGACTAAAATCTCTGATTGAAATGTGGTAAAAATCTCTTCTTTATTTCTTCTAATATTTCAGAAACTTGGTCATCTAATAATGCCGGATAATTCTCCATCAAAAAGTCATTCAACTCATAATTATTTCGATATAACACTTCGCACAAATCACGGTACGCGACTACAAACTGCACCATTTTACAAAATATGTTTTTATTCTTCTCGATCAAAAAAAAACTATTTTTGTCAAAAATAAGAACTATTGTCAAACACAATTATAGGAAACTTTGTAACTGGCAATGCCATATGTACAGACTAGATGCCGTGCCACTGTGTCAGAATGATGTGGTATTTTTATCGTTACGGGTTACTTTGAAATTCTATTGTGGCCAAAGTTGTCGGAAGTTGCTATCCATTTTTGTGGAGCATGTATTAGTATGCATTACCTTTTCAAAAATGGTACTAAGAGCTTGAAGCTTCGTGGAGCGTTTTTGTATGCTTATCGAAAGCTGAAAAATACTGAACCAGACCTCTTTGATATGTTAAGGTACATTAAATAATTTTTGTAATACATATCAAAAACAGTAACTGCCAAACAAATACAGATACCATATACAACAAACCACATCCACTATTTATCGCTAGAACTGGTTATAAATTCAAATATAAATCTGCGCGAAAAAGTACGCACAGAACATACAAGTTCTTCTTCTTCATCTCGCAGACCTCCCGATGTAAGGACTGGTTAAAGTTGAAGGAAAATACCGAAAAAGGAAAGATGAATAGGAAGTAATGAGCTGGATTAATATGGATAGGACAGTTGTAAATGTCCCTAAAACGTTTCAATAAAATAAATACTTCTTGTAGAAAAATACAATAAAATAAGATATACGATAATTTTCTACAATTTGTAGGAGTCGAAATAGTTATTTATGCAACAAGTGAGTAAAGCAGTTCTTTTTTCACGAGTAGGAAAGATGGCTACTCCTACAAGTGAAAAAAAGTTGCTTCGCTCTCGAGCTTCATACATTTTTTTTCTACGTCCGCAACTTGAAACAAATTCCATAAAACCTTAATCAATTTTTATAAGTAATAATATTTTTTTTAATAAAGAAAATAATAATAATCATCAAGTTTTCTTGATCGGAAACGAATGTTTGACGTTTATCGGCGGAACTCGCGGCGTGTTGCCAAGCGTTCATGACACACTTGCTCAAACAATTTTATAGTAGCGTTAAAAAATGAACCGCTACGGCACTTTTTTTCACGCAAAAGCGTGAAAAAATTAACCGTTATGTAGGGTTCAGGAATCACATATTTTATGAACCCAAATTAATAAAAAAAAAAACTGTACATTTTATAACGGACGTAGAAAACGTATCGTATTTCTCATTTTATCCTAAAACGTTTATTAATACGCAAGCGCTTGAGGTAAATTTCACAGCAGAAAATGCAGAAGCGACAAACAGGAAAATAATTTATCTGCATAGTTTAAGGTGAGTGAATTTATCAAAAAATAAAAATACGTGTCAATTTTATGTAAAATTATCGGGCTTTATAGATTAATATCGAGTACAGAGAATGGAAAATATATACTATATATTTTTTTAAAAGAAAAAAAAAGTTTACTTGCAGTCACGGGAAGCGAACCCGTTCTCCGCTAATAATATAAATAATATGGCGAACAGTGTTACCAAGTCAGCGGAAAATTCGCTAGAACTGGCGGATTTTGAATCAAAATTGCGGAATAATTTTCGTTTTTCCGGCTGGCGGATTTTCTGGCGGAGTTATGTTGTATTGTCGATAAAACTGGCGTAATTTAATTTAAATTTAATCTTTATTTTCAAAAGATACATTTTACAAGAGAAAAAACAGAAACTTAAAACAGTAATTAAAAAAAAACTTTTACACATTTTCAAAAATTCAAAATTATTTTAAAAGTAGGTGATTTGTGAATATACTACTAACATTTTTGTGAAATTCTATTGACTCGTTTTCAAATATCAAAGATAATTTTTCACTTAACCCGTGGTGAAACATTATTATATAATTTGATTAATTAAAACACTTGGTTTTGTTCCACTGTTTTTATGTGTGTCTTCGACTAGTTTCGATCTTTGGTCATTCTCAAAGAGATATGTACACAAAATTAATAGGGACTTTATACAAGAATTGTTACATCTAAATTCAGGTAATAAGGGCCGTCGAAATGGGGGACTTATAGATCTCTTCGATATTATTTAAAAAAAAAAGATAATTTTATTTCTATTTTTTCTTTGTTCAAATATTTGACAACTTAAAAAAAATAATTTTAGAAACTTCATAACTCACGATAAAATTGATACATTTTCAAAAATCGTAGTTGGTTCTAAAGGCAGATGTTTTGTGAATATATGTACTTAAATTTTTGAGAAAAACTATCATAGGTATCAGTATTTATTTTTTAGATTTTTTGTCAAGTGTTCGACAACTTAAAACGTTAATTAATCAAAAAATGAACAAATTTTTAAAAAACAAAGTTAATTTTAAAGGTAGTCATTCTGTGAATGTATTAAAATATTTGAGGGACTCAATTTTTGTTTTGTTTAAGTGTTTGACAACTTAAAATATTAATTTTCAAAAATTCACAATAAATTTTTTTCAAAAATCATAGTCAATTTTAAAGTTAAATGTAATATGATTCCGTTATAGCATTTAAGGAATTCAGTCACATCAGTGTATTTTTTTTTTTGAAATATTCGACAACTTAAAAAATAATTTTAGAAACTTCACCACGCAGAAATTGACACATTTTCAAAAATCAAAGTTTAAGTTATTGTTGTGGGTATATTAAAATTTAAATAACATATTTGGGCAATTCCATCGTAAGTACTTATTTTCTTTGGATTTTTTTGTTCAAATATTCGACAAACGATAATTTTCAAAAATTCATAACTCAAGGAGAAAATGGCATATTTTCTAAAAAGTTAGTTGTAGAGGAGCCAGCGGAGGCTGAGCCTCCTGTATATGTTTCGTAAGAAGAATATCGGTATTTTTATAAATTACTTCGGATTATTTTATTAACTTGACATTGTAATATTTAAATTTAATTTTTAATGTAACTTTTAATTGACAAACACATCCGCAACAAATTTTTCGCATCTTATGTATGATTTGTATACTGTGGCCGACGTGAAATAAATGAAATGAAATGAAATGAAATGGATATTTTCCCATTCAAGTACGACTTTTAAAAATATTTTATTTTTTTATACTTATAATTCACGTTTCACGCATGTATTTTATATTTCCCTCTTTTAAAATCAACAGCACTCGTTCATATGATAACCGATCGACGAGGCTACATTCCACCCGTAAACACGCGCAGATACGCTAATGTGGCCTTGAATTTCCGCTTCTTCGTTAAAATTAAAACGTCCAGTTTAAAACGACGAAGCTGATTCCATGGAGCCTGCGTCTCGCATCTCTTTTTAACGCACTCTACGTCGCTATTTAATTTATTTAATTTTTTTGTCACTCACTTCTACCTCCACTTGCGGGCTATCAATTGGCGCGATGTGCATATGAGTAATATTATTGACGATTTAGTTGAAATATCCGGTTGTTTGGTAATTATAATCTCCTTTTATATTTTACTGAATTGTTATTTAAAATTGTTTGTCGATACGTTTAGCAATTGCCACATTAAATAGGAACATTTGCGAGAATGAATGACAAATCAGGTCAAAAGGAATGTCTTTCCTCTTGTGTAGATTTAGTTGATTATTAAAAAAATATATTTAGCACTCTAGATTATGACAAAAGTTAGTTGTAAAAACAAAGGGTAAAAAAAAATGGTTAACGGCATCAAGTAATAGAAATAAATTATTTTGTTGGTATTGTGCGTTGTTTACAAATTGATGATGTGTCATTGATACATCATCAATTTGGAGCAAACTTGGTTACAATAATTTGTACTAATATGCGACATACCTCACTTATTTCACAGCCAACTCTGAAACAAAATTTTGTGGCTCACACGATATATTGATTGCACTGCAGCATCGTTTTGATTTTGTTTGTTTACTTGTCTATGATGATTGTTTAGATTTATTTATATTTTGGTGTTTAAATTTGAGAAGCGATAAATGGCATTTTCAGAACTAAAGTCAATGTTTGTGGACGTTTTTAATCAAAAATCGATTTTTACTTTCTCCGTTACGAAGTACGAAAAAGTATTGTGATCGTGATTTTTTTCAAATTGTTTTTTACGGAAATATCCGTTTTAGGGTCCCTAGATGCAATTTCAACAATTTCTGGAAAAAAAAATTGTGTCTGTGTGTGTCTCTCTGTGTTCGCTGTATCTCAAAAACTATTACAGAAATTGATATGAAACTCTGAACATACGTCTAATTTGATCATCTGAAGAACTGAAAAGCTTTTGGTAAAATTTTGTACACTGGAAGTGGGCGTTTGCCTTAACTGTTTTTTTGTTCTTTGCAAATATTTTCTTAAATATGAAAAATATCACAAAAACATTTAAACAAACATTAAAGACAATAAAGAATTGAGTTTATTTTGTTTGAAAACATTTTCCATAAAATCATTGTTATTCGAGAAAAAATATGTTTTTTTTTAATTTTTGGTTTATACTTATGAAACGACAGTAATTACAGCAAATTTATGTTAATAATAATTGTAGAGAATGCCAAAATGAACAACCTATAAAGAATAAGTTCTTTCGAAATCTCTTTAGTTTTTGAGTAAACTGAGTTTTTGAATTTGAAGTGTAATTTTTCCATCTTATAATTTTGACGTTTTAAACGTCAGTTTCATACGAGTCCACAAAACGCTCGATTAACATTTAAAGCGTAAATATAAATGACTACCATCAAGTCGGAGAAAGTAACATGATGGCCAGATCACCATTTTTTGTCACTCCGAAGAAGTGAAACTTAAAAAATCTTAAGGGCTGTTCTCGGTCGGTTATCTTAAAAACTTGTTATGGGGTATTATGAGTTTTTTAGAGGCTTATTATGAACAATGGTTTTTGAGTAAATTTGGAGAGTTATTTTTTTTTCACTCGAAAAAAGTGAAACTTAAAATCTCGAAAACCAGTGATGGGGTTTTTTGAGTTGTTTGGAGAATTGTTAAGATTCGGGTATTTTGAGTACATTTGAAAAATTTCAAGTGTGTTGCAGTTGTTTTCACAATTTTTTTTTTCACTCTTGCAAATTAAAAAAATCTGAAACGCTGTTCTCAGTCGGTTATTTTGAAAACCTGTGATGGAGCTTTTTCAGTTTTTGGAAGATTATTAAGATTTTTATATTTTAAGTAAATTTAGAAAGTATTTTACAGCTGTTTTTATATTTTTTTCGCGTGAAAAATAAATGATTATAATTTTTCATAAATTTACACGACAAATCGCAAAAGCAATCGACGGAATGAATTTTCTACCAAATCACTCTTGAATTAATATTGAGTAATTTTGCGAAGTTTCAAGTTAATGATTACTTTTATATTTTTTTCGCGTCGGCGAATTTACTGCATTTTTTTCTAAATTTCATCTCCGTTCACATTGAAATATTCTAAAATTTATAAACAATGCATTTCTAATTTTTACGGAAATGTAGAATCACATGTGTTGTCGGTTGTTTTGGAAAGTTTCAAGGCGATGGAAATTGTTTTTTTATATTTTTGTCGCGTCGACGAATTTACTGCAATTTTTTTTTTAATTTCATCTCCGTTCACATTGAAATATTCTAAAATTTAGAAAAAATGCATTTTTAATTTTTACGGAAATATAGAATCACATGTGTTGTCAGTTGTTTTGAAAAGTTTCAAGTCGATGGCAATTGTTTTTATATTATTTTCGCGTCGACGAATTTACAGCAATTTTTTTTAAATTTCATCTCCGTTCACATTGAAATATTCTTAAATTTAGAAACAATGCATTTCTAATTTTTACGGAAATGTAGAATCACATGTGTTGTCGGTTGTTTTGAAAAGTTTCAAGGCGATGGAAATTGTTTTTATATTTTTTTCGCGTCGACGAATTTACTGCATTTTTTTTTTAATTTCATCTCCGTTCACATTGAAATATTCTAAAATTTAGAAACAATGCATTTCTGATTTTTACGGAAATGTAGAATAACACGTGTTGTGAGTTGTTTTGGAAAGTTTCAAGTCGATGGCAATTGTTTTTATATTTTTTTTCGCGTCGATTTACTTCAATTTTTTTTTTTAATTTCATCTCCGTTCACATTGAAATATTCTAAAATTTAGAAACAATGCATTTTTAATTTTTTCGGAAATTTGGAATCACATGTGTTGTCAGTTGTTTTGAAAAGTTTCAAGGCGATGGAAATTGTTTTTATATTTTTTTCGCGTCGACGAATTTACTGCAATTTTTTTTTTAATTTCATCTCCGTTCACATTGAAATATTCTAAAATTTATACACAATGCATTCCTAATTTTTACGGAAATGTAGAATAACATGTGTTGTGAGTTGTTTTGGAAAGTTTCAAGTCGATGGCAATTGTTTTTATATTTTTTTCGCGTCGATGAATTTGCTGCAATTTTTTTTAAATTTCATCTCCGTTCCCATTGAAATATTCTAAAATTTAGAAACAATGCATTCCTAATTTTTACGGAAA
This sequence comes from Ocypus olens, assembly GCA_910593695.2. NCBI lineage: Eukaryota > Metazoa > Arthropoda > Insecta > Coleoptera > Staphylinidae > Ocypus > Ocypus olens. The sequence goes on from OU343054.1 coordinate 1,151,285, forward strand.
TGTAGAATCACATGTGTTGTCAGTTGTTTTGAAAAGTTTCAAGCCGATGGTAATTGTTTTAATATTTTTTTCGCGTCGACGAATTTACTGCATTTTTTTTTTAATTTTATCTGCGTTCACATTGAAATATTCTAAAATTTATAAACAATGCATTTCTAATTTTTACGGAAATGTAGAAATGGAGAAATAACATGATGGCCACATCACCATTTTTTAATTTATAAAGCTAAAAATCAACATATTTTGAAAAAAAATGCTGTATTAAGAAAATCATTAGAAATAGATGCAAAATTAAAAAGATGATAATTCTGATACAGACCGGCCAAACAGATTGGCCATTGAGAAGGCGTGTCTCGCCGAAAACGATGATTAACACTAAAGAGTGAAAGGATTATGTGAATCACATTATACGCAACCGCGTTATCGCATGCTGTTTCTTAAACATGTATTCAATGGCACAGTTTTAATTTGATAACAAGAAATAAGTCAACAAAGTAATTCCCCTTTTACCAATCGACATTATAATGTATATAAACCGTGGCATTGCAGATGAATGTGTTAGTTCTGTGCAGCATACACCAAAGGAGCGAACAATATCTTAAATTAAAATGTTAAAACTTACATTTGCATTATTCGCTTGCCTTGCTGCAACTTTAGCATATCCATATGCACCACATAATAGTGTGGTTATTGAAAATGAAGGAAAATATTATTTGGTACCTATCTACGACCCTGACAGTCATCGCAGAAATCGCAGGTAAATATATACATGTGTGTTGTGTCGTTTAAGGTGGTCGTAATCGTGAATGTGAAATGAGTACTTTTTTAATTTTATGTAAAAATATTACAACTGGGTTTGAATGGTTCAAATTTGTAACCTTAAATTGAAGTGAGTGTGAAATAAGCAGTGACGGTTCGCAGGGTTTTTTCTGGTACGACCGAGGAACAAGAGGTGGTAATACAGATAGGTGCGGTCACGCAGCCAGCCGTCCCTGCAACTGACCCTACCTATCTGTATTACCACCTCTTGTACCAGAAAAAACTCCGCGAACCGTCACTGGAAATAAGTATTTACTTAATTTAGTTAGAGATTTATATTGCTACCGGTTTCGGTTATTAAACCATCATCAGGCAAAATTGTCAATAGGGCTTGTGTAAATGTGAATGTGTGATTGTAACTTCATAAGTTTCTTTTTCAAAGTATGTGTGTGTTTTTTAACAATCATCAAGTGATCAATGAGAAGCAAGTTAGAAATATATGAATGTGTGTTTGTTGAGTAGCGAAATAATACCAAACCAACTGACAATGTTGCCTGATGATGGCTCAACAACAATATAAATCTCTAACGAAATTAAGAGAAGTACTTATTTCACACTCACTTCAATTTAGGTTTACAAATTTGAAGTTGTAATATTTTTTGGTATCTGAAAGATCAGATGATTTATTCTTTCAGTAACCTTTTACACTAATTATAGGGAAACGGACTATGGTTATGGAACAGATGGTGCTTACGTAAAGCATACCGAGACTTTAATTAATAACGACAATACTAAATTAGAAGCTACAGCATTTGCGGAAAGACATCTCCACCCAAAAGGACCGTTAACCACAGGATATTCCGTAGAATATACAGATAAACCATCAGGTAAAGTTAAGATCAATCATTTGTTCTTCAAAAGGTTAATTAATGAATTGACTTATGTTGAACAGATAGCACGGTTAATGTTGAGACGCAAAATACCCGTGGACAAGGCACAGTACTTACAGCTAAAGGCAGATATAACATCTACAGGACCCACGATGGTCGTACACAAATAGGATTATGTGGGCAGTTTAACCATGATACTGGTCCGTTCGCGCACAGTTCTCAATGGATGGCAGAAGTTTGTGGGAGACATAATTTTTAATATTTATAATTAGCATTTGTATATTTTGTAAATAAATTATTTATCTATTTAAAATTATAGTTATATTTTGATACATGGGCATCGCCAAAAAAACTTTTTCATGGGAGGGCTTGATTTTTTTCAAGCGCATCAATAGTTATTCGCTTATTCAGGGACACATTTGGATTGAAAATTGTCACAATCATAATATAAACTGGATACGTTGACATGCATTTATACCCTGAAGGGTCCTTTACCGGGTTTAAAAATTCAACTTTTTTATCTTTGGCAGTAAATATCTGAAATTTTGCGTCAAAAAAATGCGCCCCTCGAAAAATCGCGAAAAAACTCGATTTTTCAAACCATCGTAACTTGGTTCAATTTGGTCGAAAATCGATTAATCTTTCAGTTTGGGAAAGATTTAAGTTTTGTCTTTAAGAATGTGTAGTTGATTTTGATCCCTAGTCCAACCCACCCCCCGTAACAACGCGATGGAAAAAAATATTTTTTATGTAAAAAATTGTCCAACTTTGACAAGCTGTACCGTGCGCAAAAAAAATCGGCGAGAAATTTCACCACAATGGCAGAAAAATTTAATAAATTTCCTTCAAATGCCTTAAAAATTCGAGTCGTTTAGATGATTTGGAGCAAAGTTATGAATTTTTGAAAAAGAATGACATTTTTCACTTTTTTGGCCATAACTTGAGTAATTTTGCACAAAAATCGATGAACTTTTGCAGTCTGAATAGTTTCAAATTTTCTCTTCAACATCATGTGAATTGTTTTGTTGCTAAAACGATTCCACCCCCTGCCACCCCCTAAAGAAATAAAAATGTTTTTGAAGTTTAAATGTGCAAATTTGGTTTCTTGTACCGTGTGCAAAAAAAAATCGTGGACTCAATCGGTCAGCATGGCAATCCTCCAATTTCCTCCAAAATTCAAGTCGATGCTATGATCTGACGCAAAGTTATACAGTTTAAAAAAAAATACATTTTGCGCCTTTTAATTGAAATTTCAATTAAAATGAACAAATTTTATCACCCTGTCGAAAACCTTTTTTTGCACTAGGGGTGACAGAGGGTGGAGTAAAACTTATGCTTTTCAGATCGCAAAGAATCATCGGCTTCTGAGCAAAATTGACTGAGTTATGACCGAAATGGAATTTTTACAAGTTGTAAAAATTTAACATTTTTTGTCAATCCAAAACACTTTTTGTAGGGGTTTTTAGGGGGCCACGAAAGTCGAAAACTTCTTAGATCGCAAAATTCCATCGAGTATCGTGCGAAATTCGTTATGGCCAAAAAGGCGCAAAATGTATTTTTTTTCAAAACTGCATAACTTCGCGCCAAATCATCGCATCGACTTGAATTTTGGAGGAAATTGGAGGAAAATGACTGAACTTTATTGCCATGCTGACCGATTGAGTCCACGATTTTTTTTTTGCACACGGCACAAGAAACAAAATTTGCACATTTAAACTTCAAAAACATTTTTTTTCCTTTAGGGGGTGGCAGTGGGTGGAATCGTTTTAGCAACAAAACAATTCACATGATGTTGAAGAGAAAATTTGAAACTATTCAGACTGCAAAAGTTCATCGATTTTGGTGCAAAATTACTCAAGGTATTGCCAAAAAAGTGAAAAATGTCATTCTTTTTCAAAAATTCATAACTTTGCTCCAAATCATCTAAACGACTCGAATTTTTAAGGCATTTGAAGGAAATTTATTAAATTTCTCTGCCATTGTGGTGAAATTTCCCGCCGATTTTTTTTTGCGCACGGTACAGCTCGTCAAAGTTGGACAATTTTTGGCATAAAAAACATTTTTTTCCATCGCGTTGTTAGGGGGGGGGGGGGTTGTACTCGGGGTCAAAATCAATTACACATTCTTAAAGATAAAACTTGAATCTTTCCCAAACTGAAAGATTCATCGATTTTCGACCAAATTGAACCAAGTTACGACGGTTTGAAAAATCGAGATTTTTCGCGATTTTTCGAATGGCGCTTTTTTTTAGTGTATTTTGAAATGAAAATGATATTTAGGGTCTACTAGAATTCAGTAACACCCGGTATTTATACCTATAGTTTTTATTCGTTAAATTATCTCAACAAATACTACTCGCGGTTATCATTTCGGCAAGATAAATTTTATTTTAAGCACTCGTCATTTCATCGCAAATTTCTTGAATGAATTGAGATTAGGCAAAATCCACTCGCGCTAAAACGCTCTTGGATTTTCCATCTCAATTTATTCTCGAACTTTGTGTTGATTCAATGACTCGTGCAAGTAAATAAAATTGATCCGGCCATAATCTAACCCCCGATAATTCAACGCATGTACATAAAGATGCATTTAAAACGGCTGACAAAAAAATTTGCAAGTGGTTAAAAATTTATTTGCCTTCACCATGACAACGATCTCTACAGGGTGTCACATTTTGAATTGACACCCCAAATATCTCAAAACCTGAGCAGTATGGCAAAAAATATTTGAGATAAAAGTTGTAGGGTTCGGAGGGGGGCATATTCTGGTGACCTTTAAAATGACCTTGGCATTAATTTTCAAGGTCAAACGGAGGTCAACTTTGATTTTTCAAATAAAACCCCCTATTTTTTATTGCGGGATCGTATTCTACGGGAAAAAATACAATGTTTTAGTAGCAAACATTTTTTTCTTAAATGCTTTTTTAAGAGTTTTTTCACGTCTATCCATTTGAAAAGAATCACTCGAAGTTACCTGGTTTTCCATAAAATGACCGCGTCGTAAGCGTTGCCCCACCCTGTATATATGTATACAGGGTGTTTCAATTTCGAGGCTCACTATGGGGATCTCACTTATTAGAAGAGAAAGAGGGTATGTTTAAATTTGGCACTTTTGCAGAATTTTATGCTGATTAATAATCCAGTGGAAAAAATTAATTAAATTCTTTTGTTTTCGAGTTAAGTCCAAAAAACTGAAAAAACTGAATTTCGTTTTTTCTTTATATCTCTGTTATTTGAGGAGATATTCAAAAATTGTAAAGACGTTCTTATAGCACTTTTTTACTTTCTCCGTTACGAAGTACGAGAAAGTATTGTGATCGTGATTTTTTTTTCAAAATTTTTTTTTACGGAAATATCCGTTTTGGTGTCCCTAGATGCCATTTCAACAATTTCTGGGAAAAAAAATTTTGTGTCTGTGTGTGTGTGTGTGTGTGTGTGTGTGTGTGTGTGTGTGTGTGTGTGTGTGTGTGTGTGTGTGTGTGTCTGTCTGTGTGCGCTGTATCTCAAAAACTAATAGAGCAATTAATATGAAACTTTGCACATACGTCTTATTTGATAATCTGAAGAACTGAAAAGCTTTTGGTAAAATTTCGTACACCGGAAGTGGGTGTTTACCTTAACTGTTTTTTGTTTTTTGCCAATATTTTCTTAAATATAAAAAATATCACAAAAACATTTTAACAAACATTGAAGACAACAAAGAAATGAACATCTTTTGCTTGAAAATATTTTTCATAAAATCATTGCTATTCGAGAAAAAAATTTATTATTATTTTTTAATTTTTGGTTTATAATTATGAAACGATAATAGTTACAGCAAATTTATATGAATAATAATTGTAGACATTGCCAAAATTAACAACTTTAAAAGAATAAATTTTTTTCGAAATCTCGTTAGTTTTTGAGTAAACCGAGTTTTTGAATTTGATGTATATTTTTTCCATCTTTCATCATTTTGACGTTTTAAACGTCAGTTTTATCTGAGTCTACACAACGCTCGATGTACATTTAAAATATGATTTCAATTGAAAATAAACCCATGAAAACGTAAATATAAAGTCGGAGAAAGTAACATGATGGCCACATCACCATTTTTTATTATCTAATAGATGGCATATACAGTATGCAGCGTGGCGTGGTTAATAAAGACCATTACGTGTGTTTCCTGTTTTTGAATATATCAACGACTTTTTTTCAATAATATAAATTGTAATTATTATTTAAATAACTGATTATTTGTTCTGATAATTTTTGATCAACCCATAAACATTTTTGATATGCGTATTTAACCTACAATTTAATTTAAAATAAACAAAAACACTCTCTCTCTCTATCTCTCTCTTACATTGTTTTCAATTTGAGGTTATGATTTTTGAAAGCTTGCACTGTTGTTAGTAATCAATTTAGAGATCTTATATATTTTTTCGTACAAGAAAAAAATCATATTGCTTATAGGTTAAAGGCCATATACTGCACTTTATGCCCGTTAACGAGGGACAATACATAACACTATAATCTCAAATATAGTTCTATTTATATGTACAGGGTATCTAAAAATATCGCAAAATGTCTATATTTCCTAATTAAAAAAAGATATAAAAATTATCTGTATAAAAGTTGTTTGTTATTTGAAAGTACATCTAGTAATTTTTTAGCCTCTATTGTTTCGTTGCTATGGTAACAATAGTTATTTACGGTACAAGTGTTAAAAGTGTTATTTTATTTAATAACGACGGCGAAGAGACTTTTAACAAGCAATAAAAATATTTAACTTTCATGGTCCATTTTCAATTTTAAAGTTGCATCGAGCATTTTGCAGAATCGAATGATATTGACAATTTATAAGGTGTAAATGATGGCGCCGATGTAAAAAAAGGCGCTATTTACCTTTAACAACTGTACTTTGCTGATGAGATAAAAGTAAGTCAAAACCGGTTCGCAGTCGGTTACAGGGTAGCAACACATTAGGTGTAAATAAATATTAAGGCAGCATCTACTTCAACGAATGTGCTCTGCTGATGAGACCAAAGTAGGTCAAAACCGGTACGCGTTTGTCGGTATACCGGGTGTAACTGAATTCTGGTAGACCCCGAATATCTTTTTTATTTATACGTCTATCTTTTTGAAATTCAGTATAGTGTTTTTAGAGAATAAATTGTGTCAACAAGTGGAATTTTAATAAAAATTTCATTTCCGGTTTAACCGGAAATGACCTTAACTTTTCTATTTTAAATGGAACACCCTCTATATTTGTACATAATTTAATTCGTCTCTAAATTCCGAGTTCATAGATGTATCATAAATGACTCTTTGGTTGACAGTTTTTTTGTTTAAATTCAATTTAAATTTGTTTTTTGTGTAAATTTAATTTAAATTTAAACAAAAAATCAACAACCAAAGTGTTACTTATAATATATCTCTTAACTCAGAGTTTAGAGGCGAATTAAATTATGTAAACATATACAGGGTGTTCCGTTTAAAATAAGAAAGTTAAAATATTTTCCGGTTAAGTCGGAACTGGATAAATTTCATAAAAAAAATATTTAAAAATACAAAGGATAAGCCCCAAATATCATTTGCATTTTTGAATATATCTTTATGAAATTTAGTATATAGGTTTTTAAGAAATAAAATGTCAATATGTAGACTTTTAATATAAATTCCATTTCCGGTTTAACCGGAAATGACCTTAACTTTTCTATTTCAAATAGAACACCATACATATTTTTACATAATTTAATTCATCTTTAAATTATGAGTTCATACATGTATCGTAAGTGACTTTTTGGTTGTTATTTTTTTGTTTAAATTTAATCTGAATTTGTTTTTTATGTAAATTTACTTAAATTTAAATAAAACACTAACAACCAAAAGGTCACTTATAATACATCTCTAAACTCAGAATTTAGAGACGAATTAAATTATGTACAAATATAGAGGGTGTTCCATTTAAAATAGAAAAGATAAGTTAACTTCTGGTTAAACCGGAAATTATTTTTTTAATAACATTCCACATATAGACACACTTTATTCGCTAAAAACATTTTCATAAAGATACATGTAAAAATAAAAGTGATATTTGGGGTTTACCAGAATTCAGTTACACCCAGTATATAAGATGCAAAAAAATGTCGCAAAGAACATCTTTTGCTTGAAAACATTTTTCATAAAATCATTTTTATTCGAGAAAAAAATGTATTATTTTTTTAATTTTTGGATTATAATTATAAAACGATAATAGTTACAGCAAATTTAGGTTAATAATAATTATAGAGAATGCTAAAATGAACAACTTATTAAGAATAAGTTTTTTTTTAAATCCCTTTAGTTTTTGAGTAAACTGAGTTTTTGAATTTGAAGTATATTTTTCCATCTTTCATAATTTTGACGTTTTAAACGTCAGTTTTATCCGAGTTGTACATTTTAAATATGATTTCAATTAAAAATAAACCATGAAAACGTAAATATAAATGGCTATGATATCATCAAATCGGAGAAAGTAACATGATGGCCACATCACCATTTTTTAACTAAAATTGATAGGCTCTTCATTACCACACATCAATTTAATTTGTTTTTGTGGGAAATTCTACAGAGCTTATAGGTTATACAAGATAAAGCGCCATTTATTCCATATGGAATTTCCAATCGCATTTATTATTTTTGTACGATAAACTTGGCGGCCATTTTTAGACTGCGAGAGACTATAAATTACAAGTTTGTGAAAGATGCGTTATACTCATAAATTGTTCTTCGAGAATCACAGAGCAACTATTCAATATGCACACGTGCAAGTTATTCGTGGTACTAGTACTATTCCTGCAAAATACAAATTCTCTACCGTTGGATATAACAGCTACACCACGAGGGTAAGTTTATCATTTATATTATTGATTTTTAATATTATTTATATACAAATAATCTTATTTTCGATTAAAATTAAAATTATTTATTTAGTACTAATTCTTTTCGGAATTTCATTAAGTGGCCGAATATCGGCTCAATTCATATCTTTGTAAGTTTTAACAAGGGGCGGCTCGTTATATAGAGCCACGGAGCCATGGCACTACCTGTAGACTCAAGCTCAGCAAGAATTTTTAACTGATTCTTAAAAAAACTTTTTAAATGTTAAACAACACCGCGTGGAAGATCCACATTAATTTCAACAGATAGTTAAAATTTTGAGAGACTATTTCTGAATAATGTGTTTTTACAAATTTCCAAAGAAAGCAATCGCAAGTTTACCACAATAAAAATGGTTGCACTAAAAAGAAAATTTTGATGACCAAAAAGGCGCATTTTTCAAAATACAAGTAGGGATTGCACATTTATTTTAACAGATGGTTTAAACGTTGACTGACTAATTCTGAATAATGCTTCTTTACAAATTTTCAAAGAAAATCATCGCAAGTTTATCACAACAAAAATGGTTTCACTAAAAGGCAAATTTTGATCACCAAAAAGGCAAATTTTTCAGAAATTCACTTGAGAATTCCACATTTCTTTCGACAGATGGTTGAAATTTTGACAGACCAATTTTGAATAATGTCCCTTTATAAATTTCTTCAAAAAATAATCACAAGTTTACCACAACAAAAATGGTTGCACTAAAAAGCAAATTTTGATGACCAATAAGGCGCATTTTTCAGAAATTTGCATGGAAATTCCACATTTATAGCAACAGATGGTTGAAATTTTGACAGACTAATTTTGAATAATGTGTCTTTACAAGTTTCCAAAGAAAATAATTTTCTTTTAAATTTTTTGTTAAAATTTTCGGATTTTTAGTTCACAATTTTGATTTTTAGGATCGAATTTTTAGTCAAAGTTTTTAATTGTTTATCCTATATTTTATATTTTTTTAACCTAAATGATTGCTTTTTATACGCAACTTTTTTTATTTTTTGCCGATATTACAGTTTCTGATTTCTAGCCCTTCATTTCAGATTTTCTAACTTAAATTATTATTTTTTATGGGCGAATTTTTTTACTATATGATTACTTTTTGACTACCGTTTTCGAGTTTCTGGTCGGCAACTAATTTTGAGATAAAGAGTTATTTTAGGAGCTGAAAATTGCAAATTAATTTTGTTTTGTTTCATTTTTCAATTTTTTTGGTTTGCATTTTTTTATTTTTAGACCAATATTTTTGTTTTTTTTGGCCTATATTGTAGATATTTGACCTGTATTTTTCATTTCTTCGTTCCAAATTTTAGAGTTTTTGCCCGAAATATTCTTTATTTTGGTTAAACTTTTTGATTTTTTGTTGTTGAAATTTTCGGATTTTTGGTCTGCATTTTTTTAACCGCGAATTTTTGATATCTGTCTAAATGTTCGATTTCTTGTGCTTATATTTTAGTTTTTTACCTTAATTAAGAGCTAATTCTGCAAGTGATTATTTTTTTTACGATTTTTCAAAACATTGAGTGCAATTTTCGTTCCCTCCAGTGCAGTTTTGAGTCAATTCCTGTAGCAATATTGCAAATATTTTTACAAGTAATGAAAAGTACACTCTTTCTGCATAGTTTTAGTATTTTTGGAGCTAATTCTACAATCGATTAATTTTTTTACAATTTTTCAAAACACCGAGCAAATTTTGAGTTTATTACCTTGTTTTCTGCAGGAGCATGTCGTTGTTTTCTGGAAATTAAAAGTAGATTATTTTTGAATCATTAAAGTTTATTTGAAGCGAAATCTTCAAGTAAACAATTTTTTTAAATTTTCAAATCATCGAGTGCAAATTTCCTTCGCTACAGAGCAAATTTTGAGTTTTTTCCTGTTTTCTCGGGCTAATCACCCCGAGTGCTGAAAATGGCAATTTTCGTAATTGAATTTTCAATCTTCTTGTTTTCATTTTTTATCGTTAAGCCTAGATTTTGATATTTTGGTCTAAATTTTTAAACTTTTAGCCTTATTTTTTTCAAAATTTTCGTTTGGTTTGTTAAAATTTCAGATTTTTTGGTCTGCGATTCAGATTTTTAGGATCGAAGTTTTGAATTCTTTATCCCATGTTTTAGATTTTTTTTAACTTAAATGATTGATTTTTATACGTGACTTTTTTTATTTTTTTGCCGATATTTTCAAGTTTTTTTGATGGTTTTTGATTTCTTGTCCTTGATTTTAGATTTTTTAACTTGAATTATTATTTTTCATAGGCATTTTTTTTACTTTTTGGTTACTTTTTTCCATTAAATTGAATTTTTCTTTAATTTTTTTTTTCCTAAGGTACAAAATAGGATATTAATGTTTTCGTGCATACCTCAAACAACATGCAAAGAAAATTTATTCGTGAAAACGAAAACAATTTCGTCGAAAAACTTTGGATTTATGAGTCAAAAAAACCACAAAATGCACTTTTTTCAAATACCCATAATTTTGTGCCAAATCGTCGTAGGAACTTCGTTTTCGTTCAGACCATTTTGAACACTATTTGTCCATAAAATTTTGTTGTGGTACTTCCAGGAACTGAGGTTTTTGAGTTTCTGGTCGGCAACTTATTTTGAGCTAAAGAGTTATTTCGGGGACTGAAAATGGCGAATTATTTTCGTTTTCCTGGATTTTTCAATTTTTTGTCTTGAATTTTTTATTTTTAGACCAGTATTTTTGATTTTTTTTGGCCTATATTTTAGATCTATGGCTTGTATTTTTCATTTCTTCGTTTAATTTTTTTTTAATTTTTTTTTTGAGATTCTCTGCATTTTTTTAACCGCGAATTTTCAAAATTTGTCTAAATTTTCGATCTTTTGGGCGTATATTTTAGTTTTTTTTACTTGAATTAAGAGCGTATTTTTTATTGGTCTATACTTTAGATTTTTAACGTGTGTGATTGATTTTTATGTGCAAATTTTTGATTTTTTGCCGGTATTTAATTTGTATAATTTGTAATTACCATCTTTCATAATTTTGACGTTTCAAACGCCAGTATCATCCGATCTAATAAATTGTAAAAGTGGCTCTACCATCAACATGTTATACGAGCCGCCACTGGTTTTAACTCCTTTCAACAAGGACCATCCTTATAAAAAAAAAAATTGTTCTAAAAACTATAACCCGGTTTCACTCAAATTTTTGAGAACAGATATATCTAAAGATTCAAGATCTTATAAGTCTATGTATCCAATATTTAGCGTATTCTGCTGATTATGAACGATATGGCAGAATGTGGTTGTCAGTTGTCAATGATGGGAATTTAAAAATTTGATCTTAATCCTCTGTTTAGAAACGAAATGTCTCCAATTCAATTCCATCAATTATGTTTCTTGAATTTGGTTCTCATTTAAGACATTTAGTAATATTTGTTAATAATGGTGCTTTATTTGATTACTACCAACTGTTCAATTATGTCTATTATAATTTAAAACTATGAATTAACATGTTTTCAGCATAACTGATTATGGCTATGGAAGCGAAGGTGCATTTATTAAGCACAACCACAAACTGTACGAGAATGATAACCATAGACTAGATGGATCCGTTTACGCCCAAAAAAATTTCCACGAAAATAGGCCATTAGTTACCGGAGGAACTTTAGACTACAGTCATCTACCCTCAAGTTTGTTTCCTTCGTGTTCAAACCAGCATTTAAACTAAACATTACGATATTTCCAGAAAGTCAGTTTTCTTTTGGCGCTGAAAATACGCGTGGCTATGGCACCGATTTATCTGCTGGCGGGCAATACAATTTCTATCAATCCAAGTCTGGTACGATAGGAGCTTATGGAGAATACTCTAGAAATTTAGGTGGTCGATCAAGTGAGCCACGATATGAATATGGAATCAGAGGAAAATTTACATTTTAGTAAGGATCAAATTCATTCTGCGTAGTTTATATTTTTGTTATATAACATCTACATAAATTATAAGCTGTTTTAAAAGAAACAAAGAATATTGGATTGATGAGGCTGTTACTTGGTAAAATTCCATAATATATGTGGTAAGTAAAACACGTGTGTTGAGAATTTTCACAAATTTTGATCATCTGCCTGATGAAGCCACTGTGTGGCGAAATATATGTCGCAGTGTTTCGACATTAAAAATTTGTGAAAATTCTCAACACACGTGTTTTACTTACCACAAACACAAAGAAATTAATCGCATTAATCGCATGTTCCTGATTAAATAATTGAAGTTGTTATTCAGAGATTTAAAAACTCGCCAAAAATGTTGACCATTGTGCAAAAATGTGTGCAGATGCGCATTTTATTTCAAAGGCGAATGCAATTAATTTCTGTATTTCTGTTTCACTGGTATAAGTAATTTTCTTTTCTACAAATTTGACGGAAGAAAAAATTTTGTAAGACGAGATTGGTTGTGACAGCGGTAATGTTTAGAGATAAGTGAATGTTTATATATATTTTTTAAATAAATGATAAAATAAAATCCTTTAGTAATGATGGAATCCATGTTCTATTTCAATACTTCCCAAACTTTTTTTATTGCGGAACCCTTATATAATTTTCAAAACATCGCGGAACCCTTGTCATAAAATACAACTCTGAGATCATTTATGGTCCTTCTAAATAAAGAGGCTGCAAACTTTCAAATAAATATGCTTAATTTCCAGAGAAACTCCTCGATGAATTTAAATCAAACTTTCAGAAAATATTCCATTGGAGCTCTAAAACGAAATACAAAACTGAAAATAGGTTTCTCCGGAATTTCCCATCTAAATAGCTGTCTTACTTCTTTTGTTTGAAACTGTTTTTAATGAAACCATTAAATTTATTGAATTTTTGGTCTATAATTATGAAATTACTATCATTGTTTTAATTAGAATGTTGAAAAATCTCATTAGATTTTGAGTAAACTGACTGTAAAAATTATTACAATTTGTCATTATCAACTTTAATGGTTTTGACGTTTCAATCGGATTCTGCTATATAATAATAATAGTAATTATAATTTTAAATTAATTTTTTACAATTTTTTGAAACGTTGAGAGCAAGTTTCGTTTCCGCTATGAAGTTTGGAGAGTTGCCGTTTTGTTACATCCTAAAATATGGCAATTGTTTTTATGGAAAATCAAAGGTGCATTGTTTATTTATATATTTTAAGCTTCTGAGCGTAATTCCTTGATTATTGAATTTTTTTACAATTTTTTGAAACGTTGAGAGCAATTTTCGTTTCCGCTGTAAAGTTTGGAGCGTTGCCGTTTTGTTACCTCCTAAAATATGGCAATTGTTTTTATGGAAAATCAAAGGTGCATTGTTTATTTATATATTTTAGGCTTCTGAGCGTAATTCCTTGATTATTGAATTTTTTTACAATTTTTCGAAACGCTGGAAGCAATTTTCGTATCATAACGATTCATCAAACATTTTACCTCGAGTAAATGAAGTGTGTATACATTTTCTCGAAATCATAATCTCGAATGAATTTTGAGTCGCTTTGGAAAGTTTAAAATCGATGCCAATTTTTTTATATTTATTTCAAGCTACCAAAATTATAACAATTTTTCACGATTTTTCGCACTGATTACATAAAAATATTATTGCAGTTGTTCACATAATAATAATCTCGAATGATTTTGGAGTAATTTTGTAAATTTTTAAGTCGACGACAATTGTTTCTATTTTTTTAAACCATTAAAATTGTACAATTTTGTTCAAATTAAGTATCACAAAATTTGGCGATGGAGTGTATTTAGCTTTTCACGAAATCATATCGGGGAATACATTTTGAGTAATTTTGTTTAAGTTTAAATTCGATTCCAATTGCTTTTATATTTATTTTAAGCCACCGAATTTATAACAATTTTTTACGATTTGTTGCACTGATTGCACATGAAATTATGATTAAATCTGGTGATGGTGTAAACGTGGTATTTTACGTACTAGTAATGTCTAATCATGTTTGAGCAATTCCGGAAAGTTTTAAGTCGACGAAAATTGCTTCAATATTTTTTGAGACCATTAAAATTATTACAATGTTTTATAATTTCGCGCGTTGTTCAAATAAAAGCATCACAAAATTTGGTGCTGGTGTGTATCCAGCTTCTCCAGAAATCATAATCTCGAATAAATTTTGAGTAATTTTGGAAAGTTTCAAATCGATGACAATTCTTACTTTCTCCGTTACGAAGTACGAGAAAGTATTGTGATCGTGATTTTTTTTTAATTCTTTTTTACGGAAATATCCGTTTTGGGGTCCCTAGATGCCATTTCAACAATTTCTGAAAAAAAAAATTGTGTCTGTGTGTGTGTGTGTGTGTGTGTGTGTGTGCCTGTGTATGTGTAAAATTTCGTACACCGGAAGTGGGGGTTTATCTTAACTGTTTTTTTGTTTTTTTGGCAATATTCCTTAAATATGCAAAATATAACAAAAATATTTAAACAAACTTTGAAGACAACAAAGAAATGAACATCTTTTGCTTGAAAACATTTTTCATAAAATCATTTTTATCCGAGAATTTTTTTTTAAATTTTTGGTTTATAATTATAAAACTATAATAGTTAATAGAAAATGCTAAAATGAACAACTTATGAAGAATAAGTTTTTTTCGAAATCCCTTTAGTTTTTGAGTAAACTGAGTTTTTGAATTTGAAATATAATTTTTCCATCTTTCATAATTTTGACGTTTTAAACGTCAGTTTTATCCAAGTTTACACAACGCTTGATGTACATTTAAAATATGATTTCAATTGAAAATAAACCATGAAAACGTAAATATAAATGGCTATGATACCATCAAGTCGGAGAAAGTAACATAATGGCCACATCACCATTTTTTTTAAATTTATTTCAAGCTACCAAAATTATAATAATTTTTCACGATTTTTCGCACTGATTACATGGAAATATCACAAAATATGGTGATGGAGTGTATGTACTTTTTCACATCATAATAATCTCAAATGATTTTTGAGTATATTTGGAAAATTTTTAGTCGGGAAAAATTACTGTAATATTTTTTTGAGCCCATTAAAATTATTACTATGTTTTATCTTTTCGCACGCCGCCGCCGTTCAAATAAAAATATCACAAAATTTGGTGCTGGTGTGTATCCAGCTTTTCCCAAAATCATAATCTCGAATAAATATTGAGTCATTTTGAAAAGATTCAAATTGTTTTTTATAATAATAATAATACTTCTTTATTGTCCAACAGATTAACCAAAAAGGACAAAATACATAATACAAAAATATACATAATAAAAATGATTATAGAACCTAATTACTAAAAACTAAACTAAAAGTATACATCATTATTTTATTATATTTATTTCATTCATTTATAATCATTCGAAATAAGACATTAAGTAATGAAGTTATTTGTGGCTTTTTAAATATAAAATATGAAAGCGTTTCCAAGAACAAATTAAAATTTACTGTTTTATAGATCCCACCTGTCTTTTCTAGTAGTTTTTAATTTTTAAAATCAATATTCATTTTAAAAATCGCGTGGCTTGAACAGTAGTGTTGAGTACGTTGTGTTGCCTATGTTACGTTGTCATCTATTCAAATTATTTTTCTCCTGACTTGTTGAATATCATTATTACACATATTCAGTGACGTAACAAGGGTGTTAAGCCTACGATGGTGGGGGTAGTTAAGGGGGTGGAACGGGTCGAAATATAACAACATAGTAGAGTAGGGTGACCAGATTTGTAAAATAAAAAAAAATAAAACGGGACGTTAGAAAATTTTTTTTTGGAATGTGAGAAAGGTGGGGGGGGTTAAAATATTCGTTTATTTAACTTTAATGTTCAAACGTAAACAAATACTACTATATTTTTTCTCTTTGTCGGAAAAAAATTGTAGAGATCAATATACAGGGTTCTGCATTTCACCTCCCGTCTTCTATAGCTCATTTACTAATTAAGTGGGAATTTTGATATTTTGCAGAATAAATTTGCATCCTAGAATGCATTTCAGAAAAATATTTTTGATTATACAGGGTGTCCCAAAAAAGCGTGACGTCATGATGATATATTTTTTAAATTACATGCTACGTATTTTATTGCTTATTTGGGTACCTTTTATGGTTGCCTACATACTCCTATAATTTTATTGGAATCGACTCAGGGATATCAGCAAAAAAAATAAAAACTGAAAAAAATCAGTTTTGCACTATTGTTTTAAAAAATTAATAAAAAATAAAAATGGTGCCTTGTTAATAAAATTATACAAGGTACTTATTAAATACGGTCTGATAGTCCCGTTACCCAAGTTTGATCGATATTAATTATACAGGGTGTCCAAAATTTAGTGTCAAACATTTCAAACTTTAAACCACTTTATTTTCCTTATTTAAAATTGGAGCCCCTGTATATTTTCCTGCCATTCCATGCAAAATTAAAAAAAACAAACATTTTTCCTAATAACAACCCTGTCCCAATTCCTAACGCATTAAAAGTTATTTACAGAAAACTCGTTTTATCAACCATTTCAATAGCCATTTTACTAAATAAAAATTGAAGGTGGCTTTGAAAAACAATTTATTGACATTAAAATTTAACAAGGTGACAAGAGACTGTTTTGACTTTAGTAATGTAAAAGTTTAAAGCATTGTTAACTTAAGCTCTTTGTACTCAGGAATGATTTTTTCCATGACAAAATATTATTCTTGAGTATAAAAATCGTTTCGATGGCGTCATTAGTATACGTATCTTTTTAAACTGATGATTAGTCATTGTTATTTTATACTATTAAATTAATAATATAATTCATCTCTAATTCAAAAAACATGTCTTATCAATTTTGTGATAGCTAGTTTAGCATTCTATGAAGAATATTACTCGACAATACCGAACTAACTTGCAACTTAGAATTAATGCATTTCTCCACACGGCGAACATTTCGAAACTTAAATGGATGTTAACTTTATAATTACAAAGACCTAACTAACCCTGCGAGCTTATAATTAAGTCAATGCACGCTTTAATTAATTTAGCATCACAATCTGGAGAATCCAACATTTAAACTAAATGCAAACAAATGAAAACCGATTCCATTAACGCACTAATGACAAATTCAATAGCATCAAACATTTGGGAATATTTTTTGAAGTTATACACGCGGTGGTGAGCCACAAAGGATCCTTATGAATTTAAAACCCAAAGTCGCCAACGTTTCCCCACGACGACGCGCGACCATGGGGGAAATCGGTTAGTGCAATATACGGGGGTGTTTTGCGGGGGCTGAACTCTGCTGTCCCTGTTTACACACAGGACCGAACTCGTGTGTGCATGTGCCGGTTCGTTTGCAATGCTATTTGCTTTATAACTACGTGCCTGTGTTGCGATATTAAATTAAAATTTTCGTTTTATATTGAAGTCTGTTTAATTGCTTGTATGCATTCTTGAATTTCACAAATGGTTATAATAACGTTAATTGATTTAGTCGTATCAAGACGCACTCGTTAAATTACAAAGTATATTAATATGTTATACGACTTAATTATTATTATTATTATTATTATTTATTAATCAGGTTACAAGAGTTACAAAAGAGGTAACTATTTGACAAGTCAATTTCACTAAAAACTAATTACATACACGAATTACAATTTAAAATACTTAAATCTAGCAAATCAGTTTAGTACAATTAAAATTAAAGTTAAGTAGTCATAGTATTAAAATAATCTTTGATCTCATTGAGACTGTAAAACGCATTCTGAATTAGGATTTCTTTAATGCGTGCTTTAAATTGGTTGAACTTTAATTTAGTTAATGACGATGGTAATAAATTAAATAGTTGAATGCCGGCGTATTCGGGTGATTGCATGTAAAAAGAATTCCTATGTTTGTTTGAGATTATTTTATTACTTTTACTAGTCGAGTAATCATGACGGCTAGAGTGACAAGGCAATCGAAGCACGTTTTTGCGGATATAACATAATAGTTTTAGAGCATATATGCAAGGCAGAGTTAATATTCGTTTAGACAAAAAATACGGTTTGCAAGAAGTTCTATAATCAAGGCTGAATATTCAACTTATAATTCGTTTTTTAATTAAGAAGACTCTGTTACTGTCGCGAGCGTTGCCCCAGCAGGTAACATGGAAATTTAAAATCGAGTATACTATACCATAGTAAACAGTTAGTAAGATACACTGGGGTAAACTTAATTTTAGGGACATGATTAGATAAAATTGTTTATTCAATCTGTTGCAGGTATCCGCAATGTGGCAATCCCATGAGAGATTCTTGTCGATAGTTAGACCCAAAAATCTAGCATGGTCCGTGGTCGATAAAGGGATGTTTTTTATAATCAATTTGCATATTGGTAGTTTCGTGTAAATGTTTGAGAATTGTACTATCTCAGTTTTAGAGATGTTTATTAATAATTTGTTTTCAGTACACCAGGTTTGAAAGGAAGCTATTATATTACGTACTTTAGATTGGGCCACGTTAAGTGAGATATCCGATACAACAATGGTTGTATCGTCTGCATACATGATCACGGAACCATCAAGTATGTTTTCAGGGAGATCATTCACATATAGTATGAAAAGAAATCGTGGTTGGCTCTATAGTTCGAACCTTCAAGCAAATAATTAAAATAATTTTAATCGTTCAAAGTAAATCACTGGGGCAAAAATAAAATTTCACCCAGACCATGCATTTCAACACATCTTCAAATATTTCGAAAACGGCAAACAATAGGTATAGGGAGTATTGAAGTAACTCACCTTTATTTGCTCCATATAATTCAAAAATGACAAAAAATACAGGGTGTTCCATTTAAAAAAAAAACTAAGTTTGGTCTGTAACTTCGTTACGAGACACCCTGTATAAATTTAAATATTTTTAGGGCGTGCAGCTCACTATTATACACAACTTTTGTATAAAATATTTTTTGAAATTTTGAAAAATAAGCACGTAATTGACCGTTCTCAGAGCTCTGAAATACCCTGTATGTGTTGAACAAGACAGTTGGATACCGTTTCAGTCGAGTGTTTCTCCCTGAAACCATGTTGATTGTTAAATAAGATGTCGTTGCGTTTTAGAAAAACAAATATACGTTCAAGAACTGCTTCCTCTGTGATTTTTGAAAAACAGCTAAGGAGTGATATGAGTCTGTAGTGATCAATGCAATGGACGTCGCCCGTCTTGAATATGGGAATTGCTTTCGCATTTTTTAATAGTGTGGGGAAACGACCAGTGGAAACTGACATGTTGATTAAATCGCATAAGAAAGGCGCAATTAAGTCGGCACATTCCTTCACCAGATACATGGGTATGTCATCACCTCCAGGAGATGTGTTTTTTTAAATTTTTGATAATCAAGATAATATCATCGCTAGTGACAGGATTAAAAAACATTGAGTCGGCAATAATCGGAGATGTAGTGCATTCACACTGCTTAGGATCAAAATGTAGATCTAATAAATGATCTAGTTTGTCGACATAGGTGGATCCGAATTCATTTGCAATGATTTTATTGTCCACACACCTATTATCGTTAATGAGTATGTACTCAGGTCGACTATGACGATTGGTCACAGTAGAGTTGGTATTAACCAATTCCCATAGTGCCTTGGTTTTATTACTAGCCCTATCTATAAGATTTTGGCTGTGTGCAATTTTTTTGAATCAACTTATTTAAGATTTTTTTATTTATTTTATAGTTATAATTGATACGTAAATCGTTAGAATTGTTCTTTAACCGAGCCAATTGCTTAACGTCTAAATATTTATTGCGTAGCCCTTCTGAGAAGTGTATTTTCTTGTTTAGATTATTTGCCATTTTTGTTTTCTGCAATTTAAGTGGACAGGCCGCTTGAAAGCACCAATTAAAGTGTTGCCAGAATGCATTGTAATACTTGTCGACGTCCTGGATCTCTAAAGTATTAGGTACATTTTTGCAAAACAAAAATCTGAACTCGTTAATAGTATTAGTATTAATGCGTCTACAGAGTGATTGGCTGCTACAATTATCAGTGTCATCAGACGGAGAAAAGTAACATTTAATTTCTTGAGCCAGATGATCTGATATAGCAGGCTCAAAATTAATATGGTCAGTAATAGTATCCGGACTATTTGTAAGAAAGTAATCGATCGAACTGCAGGATATATTTGAAAATCTAGTGGACTCATTGATTATTGACACCAGATTGAGTGCGACTAAAATGTCGGATAGATAATTAAATGGCATAGATATAGTACATTTGTTAATGTTCAAGTCACCACAAATATAAACACGATTAAATGTACTTCGCACTGAGAATAAAATATCATTAAAATGATTCAGAAATATGCTTAAATTATTTGGTATTGGGGGTCTGTACATTGCCAAAATACATACGTCTTCAATTGCCACACCACAATATTCAAGGCTCATTTCAACAGCATACTGTTGAATTGAACCAATGGGCTTACATCTACTAACCAGCTCATCCTTAATAAATATTGCTGTACCGCCATGAATATGTGTTGTTCTGCAAAATGAGTCCAATAGACAATACCCACTTAATTTAGTAGTACTTAGACGTTCAGCAGTCAACCAATGTTCGCCGATACACATAATATCGTAATTATACAAGTTGCTGATGAATTCAATGGTATTAATTTTATTGGAGAGTGATTGGACATTTAGATGGAATAAGTTTAAATGACTTTCACATGGTCGCTCGCTCGGAATAAAAAACAACGTATAGCTGCTCCTTTGGGCCAGATGTTGGGGTCGTATACGTTCATCATCAATTGGAAAAGAAACCTTGAAGGAGCAGGATTTGTCGTCCTTCCTCAGCTCTTCGCAATGGAAATCGATAGAAGATGTTATTTTCAAGAATTGCTGTAGACTATCAGCAATAGTAGTTGGGTTGATACGGAATACATGTAAGTATCCACGTCTGGGAATCGCTGTCACACTTTTGACTTCCGTATTTGTGCCAATGACTAGTTTAGTCTTGAGACTATTTCCTTTAGTTTCCCTAATTTCACGGGATTCCTTAGATTGTCGATGGGCCTTGTGTATGTCTGTTTCAATAGGTTGAGAGAGGGATGGCATCTCAGCTGATTTAATCGGTTGAGAGAGGGATGGTAACTCAGCATTGGGTTGTATTGTTGTTCGTTTATTACTCTCCTGTTTGTTTATATTTACATCCGATGACTTATTTATATTCTCGATTGTGCTATTTTTAATATTCGCAGGCTTTTTCGTCGTTCTTTTGGAATGCACTTTTTGCTCTGCGTCTGGGTTCGCTGTCTCGTTGGCGGTCTTCGAGGCCAATACGTCGGTGTTGTAGGCATAAGTGCTAGTGGTGTCGTCCTCTTGTGAATTTAATTTGGAATGGAGAGCAGCGCTCTGCATTACCAACAACTTGTTCAACATTCTAATTTGTTCTTGAAGAAAGATTACATTATCATTCAGATTAAGGATTGTTTGCTCCTTGTCTTTTAGTAGCGATTTCAGATACCTTGACTTCAAATCCGCGTTTATTTCGATGACGGCGTCTCCACTGCTACTCGATGTCTCGAATTCATCCTCACTATCGCCGACACTTGCACGATGGTTGTCCAGTGAGTCTTGACAACAAACAATAGTGTCCTTGTCCACTTGCACCACATTTTTCATGTATTTAATACATCCCTTGTGCATTTTCACACCGCATTTGGCGCACTTGGGTCCACTTTGTGGTACATTACCACACCGTTTACACTTTCCGCCATTAATAATAGTATATTACATAACTAGAGTTGTAAGTAGCAAATTACGCGCAACTGAAAGATATTGCGTACGATCCGCGTAGCTGCGAGTAACGTAATTTCATGAGCGCGCAATTGCGTTACAACTCGCGTTATGTACTATACTTTACCTTCGACCTTACATTTATTCGCTTAAACTGAAGACATATTGAAACATTGAAACTGAATCTTGTCAGGGTAACGTTTAAATTTGCATGCAATTGTCCGGTAATGGCTATGTAGGACGACTACCAACTAAACGAATTACCGTTCGAAAATTTTCCGTCGAATAATATATTGTCCAATACATTTATTGTACAAATTTAGGGAGACGGATCGTTGTACTCACTCTGAAATGTTAATCTACTAAGATACCATTGCGATGGAAGTACCAATAAGGCATAGTGTGGAGTTTATTGTGTCGGCTATTCTTTTAACCAATAAGTTAAAATCTGACGTTTAAATGTCACTGTCACTTTTGATATTTAAAGATGAACAGACGAATACAGGGGACTCGGCGGACGTTAACTGTAATTGGCTAATAAGTATATAATATACCGAGGTGCATAAGCGGTAATAGTACATGTTACACATTTATGTACAACATTTAACATTTATGTATGCTCTATATATTCGTAATGGGTCGCTTACGATTGGTGAAAACAGTTCGGTAATTCATCAATTACAAAGTGGGAGTAGGTAAAACATTTTATACAGGGCTTCTATTTTAACTTTGAACCTATGATTAGTGCCAATGTTCAATCGTAAAATAATCGCATCAACGCATTAATAGGTGGGCAACCATACTTAATCAGTTTTATCTAATTGTCGACATGTATTACACCACCGAAGAAAACATAAAAATAATTAATTGGTATAAGAGCGGGAATAGCACTCGAGGTGTTTGAGATTTGTCATCGGTTGCATACCCGAGTAGACAACTTCCATCCATTGAAGAATACCTCCTTTTTCATCAGAAAAACGAGATAAACTGATTGCTGTTAAAAAATTTCAGCTACCTTGAATAGCAAAAAAATTAGCCAGTCACCATGAGCATTTTAAAAAAAGAATTGATTTTTCAGACTTTGATCGACCGTAGCGGCTAAACGAAAACTCCAAATTAAACGCGGTTTTCAGATCTGTGCTCCTCGTACGTCAATTAGTCGGTTTCCATTAAAATTAGAGATTTCAATTTTTGACGAAAACATGAAAGAATGGTGATGTGGCCATCATGTTACTTTCTCCAACTTGATGGTAATATTAATATTTACGCTTTCATGGTTTATTTATAATTGAAATCATATTTTAAATGTACATCGAGCGTTGCGCAAACTCGGATGAAACTGACGTTTAAAACGTCAGAATTATAAAAGATGGAAAAATTATACTTCAAATCCAAAAACTCGGTTTACTCAAAAACTAACGAGATTTCGAAAAAAATCTTATTCTTTAAAAGTTGTTCATTTTGGCATTCTCTACAATTATTATTTACATAAATTTGCTGTAACTATTATCGTTTCATAATTATAAACCAAAAATTAAAAAAAAAATAATAAATTTCTTCTCGAACAGCAATGATTATATGAAAAATATTTTTAAGCAAAAGATGTTCATTTCTTTGTTGTCTTTAATGCGTGTTTAAATATTTTTGTGATATTTTTCATATTTAAGAAAATATTGGCAAAAAACAAAAAACAGTTAAGGTAAACACCCACTTCCGGTGTACGAAATTTTACCAAAAGCTTTTCGGTTCTTCAGATTATCAAATAAGACGTATGTTCAAAGTTTCATATCAATTGCTCTGTTAGTTTTTGAGATACAGTGCACACAGACACACACACATACAGACACAAAAAAAAAATTCCAGAAATTGTTGAAATGGTATCTAGGGACCCCAAAACGGATATTTCCGCAAATAAAAAATTTGAAAAAAAATCACGATCACAATACTTTCTCGTACTTCGTAACGGAGAAAGTAAAAATACACAAGTGCATCCCTTGGGAATTTTGTTAAAAAATGCAACTTTTTTAATAATCATCGTAGATGAAAAACGAAAGAAATTGATTGCTGTTAAAAAATTTCAGCTATCTTCAATAGCAAAAAAATTAGCCAGTCACCTTGAGCATTTTAGAAAATTTAAAAAAAATAATTGATTTTTCAGACTTTGATCGGCCGTAGCGGCTAAACAAAAACTCCAAATTAAACGCGGTTTTCAAATCTGTGTTTCAATTAAAATGAGAGATTTTTATTTTTTAACGAAAACATAAAAAAATATACAAGTACATCCCTTGGAAATTTTTATAAAAATGCAACTTTTTTAATAAGCATCGTAGACCATTGAGGTATACCCATAGCAAAAAAAAATAGGGTGTCACCATGAACATGTTAAAAAATTTAAATAAAAAAAGATTTTTCAGAATTGGATCGGCCGTAGCGGCTAAACGAAAACTCCGAATTGAACGTGGTTTTCAAATCTGTGCTCCCCGCATGTCAATTAGTCGCATTCAATTAAAATTAGAGATTTTTAATTTTTGACGAAAATATGAAAATATACACAAGTACACCACTTGGAAATTTTGTAAAAAATGGTTGGGTTAGGTTGAGTAAGGTTGGATTAGGTTTGGTTAGGTTAGTTTAGGTTAGGTTAGATATATAGCTTTTCGGGAGCTTCGGTTTTTGTCTGAAAAATTTCTCTCTATAATCAATATTTTTGAAGATCAGTGAAAAAATAGGTAAAATTTGTTTTGGTAATAACTTTTTAACAAACAATGAGCGCTGATTTTGTCTAAGGAAAAAGTTGTTTGTCTTGCAAAAACGCGTCGAATGAGCCTATTTAGAACGACCTCAGAAGGTGCTCCCCATAGGTAAATAATTACCAAATAAATTCAATAAAACGAAATGTAGCCTGATTATATGAATATTCAACCTGTTTGTTAATCTGCAAGCAAAAATTAAGTCTCACTAAGACTATAAACAAATAACTTATTGAAACAACTACTTCCCTGGCTAGTGTCACTCGGCACGGATATTGAATGATACAAAAGAAATTTGCACGTTATTACTAGTACTACTAGATAATAACATTGGTTTAAGATCGTGTATTTTTACCCACAGGACTAACTTGAAAATTAAACTAAATTGGATTTGAAAACTTTAAACTATAAAACTGAACCCTAAAATATATAAAACTTAAGTAACAAGCCATCTGCAGACGCGTTTCGAGATTTAACTCTCATCAGTGCAGCTTCGCATTTAAATTGAATGTAAATCCCTGTGGCCCGCGTTACAATTCAACATCCTGTATGAACAAGAATAGTGGAAAATTCCAAAATGAACAACTTTTTCGAGATCCCTTTAGTTTTGAAAGAAAAACGATATAAAAATTATTATAAAACCATGAAATCGGATAAAGTTACGTGCACATTTTTTCTATTAAAACCATTTCACAGTTCTATTTGAGAAAATATCAGCCGGATAGGTTATTTAGGTGAGCCCAGGGCCGCCAAAGTTCACGGTCCGTCTCTGCACGCTTATATGTAAATCTGTGTCCTGCATATAAGATGCGTAATACATGCAGTTCTCGCAATAAAAGAGTTAATTTTTTCGATTTTTTCAAAGAATTTACAACAATAATATGTATAAGAATTCATTAACGAGTCGTACATTTTTTAAAATTAATTAATCACATAAATTCATTCCAGATATAGCGGCGACATCGTAACAATAATACCATTTATTTCCAATGTACGAAAAGTAATCATATAATAATACAGTCAATTGGTACGGCACAAACATGGAAACACGTCAAGAACAATTTGCAATAATAACCTTAACTAACTAACCTTTAAACATCCAAATGCAGCTTCCAACAGTGAATTCTGTGTCCATAGTATCAGCACGGTTCCACATTCACAAACATTACTTGCACTGTTAATCACTCGATATATTTACAATAATTAACACCCGTAATTATTACTCCAGCGTTACAATTTAATCGATAAATAAACAAATGTTTTGAAGACTACCAGGCCTCCCCCAACTGGATGCACGGGCGCTGCTCACTTTGGCGAGAGCGAAGAAAACAAAAACGTATCGCTGGCCCTCCGCCACTCGACAGTAATCATCGTCATTCTGTAACGCGGTGGCCTCTCGCTATTTTCAATGAATTTCGAGTATTTTTTGGATATAATCGTGAGTGTATTAGGTGAACGTGTAGTGTAAATACGGAAGAAGAGTACTGTCTAAAAATTTCCGCTGGTTATACATTGCAAAGTGAAGAAATCGTGAATAATGGTTGTGGCGCCGGATGTTCGTCGATCGGGAGCGAAAACTGGCAAATATTAGGAAACGAAATGCGCCGGACATATGCAAAAGGTAAGTACTTTTGATACAATACAATACAATGTGTAATAATAATTGGTTAGTAATCGTGTTTATAATCATAAGATGAAGCGATGTGCACAAACAGACAACAAGGGCAATAAATTAATCGCTAAATTAATTATACACATTATTCCAAGTAACAATAAACACAGTGAGGATCTAGCTACCCCCTTTCAATGTGAAGGGGGGGGGGGGGGGCTAGAAAAATCAATACCAGCAATGATCGGCGCGTCTCTAAATTATTCGGAAAGAAAGAATTTCGATATAAGCAAAGAGATACGTTCATGGATTTCGCGCTTGCATCCGTACGCAAAGAATCATCAATTATCTCCTATTTCACGAACGTACGTGTTACAAAAAAAAGTATTTTAGGTGAATTTATTTTTTTTACGAGCGCCGATTTTAAATAAATCGTTTACAAATTGTAAAAACCGGGCTGATAACCGGCGCCTCTTAAGGCCTGCCGCCCGGGTGCAAGGCACCCCTAACACCCCCGCTTGACGCGGCCCTGATCTATGCAAAAGTGTGAACAAATTAAACGTTTTATAACAACAATAAATGTACAGGATGTTCCAAGCTATTTCCTGCAATTATACTCAGTAATAATCTGTGCAAAAATATACATAAGCAAAATACACACATGTAAGGTTTTCAACAATAAATATACAGTGTGTTCTAATTTGTAACGCACAATATACACGGTAATTATTGCAAAATTCAAAGAATGCGAAATACATTGTTATTCGAGAAAAAAATGTATTAATTTTTTTTTTCATTTTTGGTTTATAATTATGAAACGATAATAGTTACAGTAAATTTATGTGAAAATTAACCACTTATAAAGAATAAGTTTTTTTCTAAATCTCTTTAGTTTTTGAGTAAACTGAGGTTTTTGTAATTTTTCCATCTTTTATAATTTTGACGTTTTAAACGTCAGTTTCATCCGAGTCTACAAAACGCTCGATGTAAATTTAAAATATGATTTAAATAGAAAATAAACCATGAAAGCGTAAATATATAAATGAGTACTATTAATTATAAAAACACTGATTTGTCATTTTAAATGTTAAAACGATACCTGCGAAAGTTCATGAGACGAGAAAAATGGCAATGCATTTATTTGAGAATATATCTCTTAAACAAATTAGCAGATTTGAAAAATTCTTCCAGAATTGTGTTTTGTGTTGTTATCTTGAAAACCAGTGATCGGGTATTTTGAGTTTTTTGGAGGTTTATTAAGATTAATGTATTTTGAGTAAATTTGGAGTGTTTCAAGTGTGTTGCACTTCTTTTTATATATTTTTTTTCATTCGGAAGAAGTGAAACTTAAAATCTTAAAAACCAGTTATGGGGATTTTTGAGTTTTTTTGGAGGATTCTTAAGATTAGTGTATTTTGAGTAAATTTGGAAAATTTCAAGTGTGTTGCAGTTGTTTTTATAAAAAAAAATTCACTCTTCTCGGTCGGTTATCTTGAAAACCAGTGATGGAGTGTTTTGAGTTTTTAAAAGATTATTAAGATTATTGTATTTTAAGTAAATGTAGAAAGTTTTAAGTATTTTATATGTGTTTTTATATTTTTTTCGCGTCAACAAAAAATGATTATAATTTTTCATAAATTTACACCAAAAATCGCAAAAGCAATCGACGGAATATATTTGAATTTTCTACAAAATCACTCTTGAATTTATATTGAGTGATTTTGTAAAGTGCATCGCAATTGTTTTAATGTTTTTTTCGCGTCGACGAATTTATTGCAATTTTTCTCTAAATTTTATCTCCGTTCACATTGAAATATTCTAAAATTTAGAAACAATGCATTTCTAATTTTTACGAAAATGTAGAATCACATGTGTTGTCAGTTGTTTTGCAAAGTTTCAAGTCGATGGCAATTGTTTTTATATTTTTTTCACGTCGACGAATTTATTGCATTTTTTTTCTAAATTTTATATCCGTTAACATTGAAGTATTCTAAAATTTAGTAACAATGCATTTCTAGTTTTTACGGAAATGTAGAATCACATGTGTTGTCAGTTGTTTTGGAAAGTTTCAAGTCGATGGCAATTGTTTATATTATTTTATGGCGTCGACGAACTTATTGCAATTTTTCTCTAAATTTTATCTCCGTTCACATTGAAATATTCTAAAATTTAGAAACAATGCATTTCTAGTTTTTACGGAAATGTAGAATCACATGTGTTGTCAGTTGTTTTGGAAAGTTTCAAGTCGATGGCAATTGTTTATATTATTTTATGGCGTCGACGAACTTATTGCAATTTTTCTCTAAATTTTATCTCCGTTCACATTGAAATATTCTAAAATTTAGAAACAATGCATTTCTAGTTTTTACGGAAATGTAGAATCATATGTGTTGTCAGTTGTTTTGGAAAGTTTCAAGTCGAATGCATTTGTTTTTATATTTTTTTCGCGTCGACGAATTTACTGCAATTTTTTTCTAAATTTTATCTCCGTTCACATTGAAATATTCTAAAATTTAGAAACAATGCATTTCTAGTTTTTACGGAAATGTAGAATCACATGTGTTGTCAGTTGTTTTGGAAAGTTTCAAGTCGATGGCAATTGTTTATATTATTTTATGGCGTCGACGAACTTATTGCAATTTTTCTCTAAATTTTATCTCCGTTCACATTGAAATATTCTAAAATTTAGAAACAATGCATTTCTAGTTTTTACGGAAATGTAGAATCACATGTGTTGTCAGTTGTTTTGGAAAGTTTCAAGTCGATGGCATTTGTTTTTATATTTTTTTTGCGTCGACGAATTTATTGCAATTTTTTTCTAAATTTTATCTCCGTTCACATTGAAATATTCTAAAATTAAGAAACAATGCATTTCTAATTTTTACGGAAATGTAGAATCACATGTGTTGTCAGTTGTTTTGGAAAGTTTCAAGTCGATGGCATTTGTTTTTATATTTTTTTCGCGTCGACGAATTTATTGCAATTTTTTTCTAAATTTTATCTCCGTTCGCATTGAAATATTCTAAAATTTAGAAACAATGCATTTCTAATTTTTACGGAAATGTGGAATCACATGTGTTGTCAGTTGTTTTGAGAAGTGTTAATTCGATGACAATTGTTTATATTATTTTTTGGCGTCGACGAATTTATTGCAATTTTTTTCTAAATTTTATCTCCGTTCACATTGAAATATTCTAAAATTTAAAAACAATGCATTTCTAGTTTTTACGGAAATGTAGAATCATATGTGTTGTCAGTTATTTTGGAAAGTTTCAAGTCGATGGCAATTGTTTTTATATTTTTTTGGCGTCGACGAATTTTCTGCAATTTTTTTTTTAATTTCATCTCCGTTCACATTGAAATATTCTAAAATTTAGAAACAATGCATTTCTAATTTTTACGGAAATGTAGAATCACATGTGTTGTTAGTTGTTTTGGAAAGTTTCAAGTCTATGGAAATTGTTTTTATATTTTTCTCGCGTCGACGAATTTACTGCAATTTTTTTTTTAATTTCATCTCCGTTCAGATTGAAATATTCTAAAATTTAGAAAAAATGCATTTCTAATTTTTACGGAAATGTAGAATCACATGTGTTGTCAGTTGTTTTGGAAAGTTTCAAGTCGATGGCAATTGTTTTTATATTTTTTTCGCGTCGACGAATTTACTGCATTTTTTTTTAATTTTATCTCCGTTCACATTGAAATATTCTAAAATTTAGAAACAATGCATTTCTAATTTTTACGGAAATGTAGAATCACATGTGTTGTCAGTTGTTTTGGAAAGTTTCAAGTCGATGGCAATTGTTTTTATATTTTTTTCGCGTCGACGAATTTACTGCATTTTTTTTAAATTTTATCTCCGTTCACATTGAAATATTCTAAAATTTAGAAACAATGCATTTCTAATTTTTACGGAAATGTAGAATCACATGTGTTGTTAGTTGTTTTGGAAAGTTTCAAGTCTATGGAAATTGTTTTTATATTTTTCTCGCGTCGACGAATTTACTGCAATTTTTTTTTTAATTTCATCTCCGTTCAGATTGAAATATTCTAAAATTTAGAAAAAATGCATTTCTAATTTTTACGGAAATGTAGAATCACATGTGTTGTTAGTTGTTTTGGAAAGTTTCAAGTCTATGGAAATTGTTTTTATATTTTTCTCGCGTCGACGAATTTACTGCAATTTTTTTTTTAAATTTCATCTCCGTTCAGATTGAAATATTCTAAAATTTAGAAAAAATGCATTTCTAATTTTTACGGAAATGTAGAATCACATGTATTGCCAGTTGTTTTGGAAAGTTTCAAGTCGATGGCAATTGTTTTTATATTTTTTTCGCGTCGACGAACTTATTGCATTTTTTTTTTAAATTTCATCTCCGTTCACATTGAAATATTCTAAAATTTGGAAACAATGCATTTCTAGTTTTTACGGAAATGTAGACTCACATGTGTTGTTAGTCGTTTTGGAAAGTTTCAAGTCGATGGAAATTGTTTTTATATTTTTCTCGCGTCGACGAATTTTCTGCAATTTTTTTTTAATTTCATCTCCGTTCAGATTGAAATATTCTAAAATTTAGAAAAAATGCGTTTCTAATTTTTACGGAAATGTAGAATCACATGTGTTGTCAGTTGTTTTGGAAAGTTTCAAGTCGATGGCAATTGTTTTTATATTTTTCTCGCGTCGACGAATTTACTGCAATTTTTTTCTAAATTTTATCTCCGTTCACATTGAAATATTCTAAAATTTAGAAAAAATGCGTTTCTAATTTTTACGGAAATGTAGAATCACATGTGTTGTCAGTTGTTTTGGAAAGTTTCAAGTCGATGGCAATTGTTTTTATATTTTTTTCGCGTCGACGAATTTACTGCATTTTTTTAAATTTCATCTCCATTCACATTGAAATATTCTAAAATTTATAAACAATGCATTTTCAGTTTTTACGGAAATGTAGAATCACATGTGTTGTCAGTTGTTTTGGAAAGTTTCAAGTCGATGGCAATTGTTTTTATGTTTTTATATTTTTTTCGCGTCGACGAATTTAGTGCATTTTTTTAAATTTAATCTCCGTTCACATTGAAATATTCTAACATTTAGAAACAATGCATTTCCAATTTTTACGGAAATGTAGAATCACATGTGTTGTCAGTTATTTTGGAAAATTTGAAGTCGATGGCAATTGTTTTTATATTTTTTTCGCGTCGACGAATTTATTGCATTTTTGTCCAAATTTTATCTCCGTTCACATTGAAATATACTGAAATTTAGAAACAATGCATTTCTAATTTCTTCGGAAATGTATAATCACACGTGTTGTCAGTTATTTTGGAAAGTTTCAAGTCGATAGCAATTGTTTTTATATTTTTTCGAGTCAATAAAGTACTCATCGGATAAATGTAAATAGGACCAAAAAATTAATTCGTCTTTAATTGCTTTTTTGTTGTTTAAGGATAACTCTTGAACGGATGACCTAATTCTTTCATTGAATAGACGCAGATAAGACCCAACACATGTAATGTATAGTTCAATTCATGAACGCGAGGAGAGATTTCGAAAATTCTTTCAGCAAAGTGTTGTGCTCATTGGACAGATAAGATTTAAGAATATTTTATTATTATAGAGGATATTTCTTAAACGAACAGTGTTAGCAAAGTATTGTTCTTATATAATAGACGAAGGTTAAAAAAATAAAATTGTTAAATTATTATTTTGTTAACCTTTGAACTTATGATCGGATTTCTAGACTCTTTCAGCAAAGTCTTTCATTTTGCCAAAGAATTGAATTCGTTGTTCAATTGCTTTTGGTTTACAGGAGATAACGGGCGACCAAAGTCAAATTCTCTTCCAGAAAAGTGCATCGAATAGATACAGATAACACTAAACTTTTTTTTTTTCTAGTGACTTGTTTCAATTAGTTATTTGTTTGTTAGCCTTTGCTAAGACTTCATTTTTGTAGAATTACGAACTGCTTGAATATTTACATATGAAGGCTACTTTTCTCTTTATTTAATTTACTAAATAATTTTGCAACAATAATCGTTTTTTTTTCTCAAAAAGTATATTATATGCTAAGTGGCTTTACCATCAAAATTTTTCACGAGCCGCCACTGATAAACACATGTAGCTATTAACTCTACTGCGTCTAAACGCATGCACAATGTAAACTTTACACTTTTGGGAATCTCATCCACTGGTTTATAATTATAAAACGATAATAGTTACAGCAAATTTATGTTAACAATAATTATAGAGAATGCTGAAATGAACAACTTATAAAGAATACGTTTTTTTCGAAATCCCTTTAGTCTTTGAGTAAACTGAGTTTTTGAATTTGAAGTATAATTTTTCCATCGTTCATAATTTTGACGTTTTAAACGTCAGTTTCAACCGAGTTTACACAACGCTCGATGTACATTTAAAATATGATTTCAATTGAAAATAAACCATGAAAACATAAATATAAATGAAAGTAACATGAAGGCCACATCACCATTTTTATTTGCTTACAATTACACAATCAATAAAATACATCTTAAAGCTTCTAAGTTTAAAATAAAATATTCATACATTTTACGTAACTTAACGAGCAATTCATGTCCACTTAATGACCTGATAATGTATGACATATAGCGCAGATTCATTAGAGCGCACCTCCGTGTACCCTGTGCATGCTCACTCCATCATTAATATCACGTTATCAACGGTGTAATAAACACTATCTGGATGGGTCAGTGAACAGATAGGAGAAATGTCACATGTGTGGGCACAGATGCAAACACGAAGGGTCCAGACGATACCAATCTATATTGATTAACACTAAACCTCACACCTATTAATACCATAAGCTTTAGCAAATTGCGTACTCCGATGATAATCAGCGGTTACATAAATGCGACGCCGCGCCGTCAGATGTTATTTCCAAAAGCAACATGTAAATGAATCCCTCATCCCTCCAGTACGAATATCTGAAATTATAATTCCATTTTAAACGTTATATCGTTCACGGGTATCGCGCAGTTTTATTCAAATCCTCCTCTGAATATTCAAATCAGAAATGGGTGTGTATAGAGGAGTCAAGTGAGGAAACCGAAGGAGGGGATTTTAGTGGGATCTCTGGGGGGTCGATGAATAATGTGTCCTCGAGCTAACGGAACGACGTCGATGGGTCTGTTCACGACCGATGTCTAAATGATGACCCGCGGGTCAGAAATACATCCGCACAATTGATTCCTAATGCCCTCCCCGTCACAAAGGGACTCGGAGTCTCGATAACTTTATTTTAATATAATTTAATTAGTTTTCTTTTGCCCGCAGTGGCGGTGTCATTTCCCTTTTTTTTTCTCTCTCGGCATCCGCTTTACGGATTTCAGAAATGGAGTCGCTGGTGGAATATTTGAATAGGTGTGAGTCGCGCCCCTGAAAGGGCACCTTAAATAAAATCCGGCTGAGATAATTTCATTTTTAAATTAGTAGCCTTTTGAAAGGTTCGTTTAAAGTGTGTGCAAATTTCCAAAGGCGTTTTTAATTCAATTTCGTATTGCTCGGTCTTTTGAATTTGAAAGGGCGCACGCGGACATAAGATTGCTGAAAGGCATTAAGGGGGGACCTTCGTCGTCGGCGCAACTAGAATAATATTCTAGCACGGATTGACTGAATCAAGCTGAAGAGGGGTAAAAACTTAAAAATAACTTTCAACACTTTTTACCTAGTAGATAGTAATATTATATTTTTTTGTCCATTATGATCGACTCGTCGTTAATTTAGACTTTTTTTGACACTTTTCCGGAGCCCAAAAAATTTCCTGGTGCGATAGAGGAATTCTGATGCCGGAATCGGTTTCAGCGTACACAAAAATAGTGAGAAATATCATGGAAACTAAAAAAAAAATTGTGTGCTTGTGTAATTATTAGTAATTTTTCACTCTTTATTGATATGAAAGTTATTTAGAAAAGTGGTTTAACTTTAATGAAAGTAACTGTTTTTGATACTTACTAAACAAAGTATCTTTTGAAAATAAGATTGAATTTGAACATCTTGAAAACATGTAGCAACAAAGGTTAAAACTTTTAATGAACGTTTTATATTCTGAGACAATATTACTTAAAGAAATCCTAATCAAATTAGCAAACAATGGCAAGGATTTTTTCAGAAAAAAAATACTGTTCTGTGTTTTACTATTCACTTTAAATTACATTCTGCAATCTGCTCTTAGTTCCTGCCATCTCACCTTGAAAGAGACGTTTCGTTGATGAATGAAGTCGGGAAGGGAGAAACAGAGCGACCTTGATTTTAATTAAAAAAATATTAGTTATTTATTTGAAACTAGATTTAGATTGAAACACTAACCACCAAACTAAAGATAATCAAAAATTGTTTCTGTTGAAGCACAAAAATATGTATTTATGGCCTTTAAAAACTTGGATTCAGATAATACTCTTTTTACTCTCGAATTCCTATTTTTTCTTTCAAAATACAATTTACGTTATTTTTCTCAAAATAAGTTGGCAACCCTAGTCAATTCATACGTTATACTTTATACATACAGTGCGCGCCTAAAGTATGGAATATATTCAATAAAATCAAAATAAAATATTTTTGGAAAAAATCCTCGAACAGGTCGATTTTCTTTTATAAAAATACGCATTTTCGCATGAAAGTCGATTTTCAGTCGTCATTTGTTTTTGAGTAATGACGTCAGCCATTTTGTTTTTAAATGACAACCCCCTATTTTTGTTCTTGATTTTGCCAGATCTTTTCATTGTCGAACTGGCAGTATAAAAATGTTGCCATCTTACATAAGAAATTTTTCGATAATTCAGGCAGACAATATCAGATTACTTAAATTATTATATTATAAAAGCTTAAGTGGTAATTAAACATGAACAAAGAAATTTGTAAGGAATAAATATAAAATAACATTAATTTTAAAATTACAATTCTTCGCATGTTGACGTTCGAATCATAAAAACCAGACAAAGCGTTTGACAGTTGTCCAATTAAAAAAAAATCCAAATCGCAATTTTAAATCGTTTTGAGTTGATTTCACGAAAATATTTATTGACCCGTTTTTAAATTGCACACGTTGTTCTACTTTTTAACGTTAGAATCATCAAAATCGGACAATATGTTTGGCAGTTATGTGGTTACAAAAACCAAAATCACAATTTTGAAATTTTCGAACTTTAAAAAAGTGCGATTTTTGCAGTTTTTGTTAATTTCACGAAACAATTTTGTAATCAGTTTTAAAATTATACTAAATTTTACATATTTTAACGAATGAAGAATCAAAATCGGACAAAGCGCTGGACAGTTGTGCAATTTAAAGAAAATAAAAAACGCAATTTTAAATCTTCGGACTTTCAAAACGTGCAATTTTGACGATTTGCGTTTATTTCAGAAAACTATTTACTAAACTGTTTTTATATTGCACAAAATTTTCCAATATTTTGATGAATCATCAAAATCAGAGAGTGCGTTTAGTAGTTATGTTATTTCGAAAATCAAAATCATGATTTTGAAATCTTTTAACTTAAAAGAAGTGGGATTTTTGCAGTTTGCGTTCATTTCTCGGAAAAGAAATTTTAATCAGTTTTTTACAATGAATTTGCCACATTTTGACATTTGAATTATTAAAATCGGAAAAAGCATATGACAGTGTAATCTTAAAAACAAATCAAAATCGCAATTTTAAATTTTTGGACTTTGAAAACGTGAAATTTTGACGTTTTGCGTTGATTTCACGGAAATATTTTTTGACGTTGCACTCAATTTTCTACTTGTTGACGTTAGAATAATCAAAATCGGACAATGCGTTTGGTATTTATGTTGTTTCGAAAACCAAAATCATGATTTTGAAATCTTCCAATTAAAACAAGTGCGATTTTTGCATTTTGTGTTCATTTCACGAAAAAAAAAAATTGTAATGAGTTTTAAAATTACAATAAGTTTTCCACATTTTGACATTTGACAGCATTTTACAATTGTGCAATCTAAAAACAATCGAAATCGCAATTTTAAATTTTTGGACTTTAAAAACGTGAAATTTTGACGTTTTGCGTTGATTTCACAAAAATATTTATTGACCCGTTTTTATGTTGCACACAATTTTCTACTTGTTGACGTTAGAATCATCAAAATCGGACAATGCGTTTAGTATTTATGTTATTTCGAAAACCAAAATCATGATTTTGAATTTTTCCAACTTAAAAAAGTGCGATTTTCGCAGTTTGTGTTAATTTCACGAAACTATTTTGTAATCACTTTTAAAATTATACTAAATATTACATACTTTAACGTATGAATAATCAAAACCGGACAAAGCGTTTGACAGTTGTGCAATTAAAAAAAAAATCAAAATCGCAATTTTAAATCTTCGGCCTTTGAAAACGTGCAATTTTGATGATTTGCGTTGATTTCAGAAAACTATTTACTATCAGTTTTAAAATTACAATAAATTTTCCACATTTTGACGTTTGACAATTGTGCAATCTAAAAAAAAAATCGAAATCGTTATTTTAAATTTTTAGACTTTGAAAACGTGAAATTTTGATGTTTTGCGCTGATTTTACGAAAATATTTATTGACCCGTTTTTATGTTGTACACCATTTTCTACTTTTGACGTTAGAATCATCAAAATCGGACAATTCGTTTGGTATTTATGTTTTTCGAAAACCAAAATCATGATTTTTAAATTTTCGAACTTAAAAAATGCAATTTTTCCAGTTTGTGTTCATTTCACGAAAAAAAAAATTGTAATCAGTTTTAAAATTACAATAAATTTTCCACATTTTGACGTTTGACAGCATTTTACAATTGTGCAATCTAAAAAAAAATTGAAATCGCAATTTTAAATTTTTGGACTTTGAAAACGTGAAATTTTGACGTTTTGCTTTGATTTCACGAAAATATTTATTGACCCGTTTTTATGTTACATACAATTTTCTACTTGTTGCCGTTAGAATCATGAAAATCGGATAATGCGTTTAGTATTTATGTTGTTTCGAAAACCAAAATCATGATTTTGAAATTTTCCACTTAAAAAAGTGCGACTTTTGCAGTTTGTGTTAATCCCACGAAACAATTTTGCAATCAGTTTTAAAATTATACGAAATATTACATATTTTAACGTATGAATAATCAAAATCGGACAAAGCGTTAGACAGTTGTGCAATTTAAAAAGAAAATCAAAATCGCAATTTTAAATCTTCGGACTTTCAAAACGTGCAATTTTGACGTTTTGCGTTGATTTCGGAAAACTGTTTACTAAACTGTTTTTAAATTGCACAAAATTCTTCAATATTTTACATTAGAATCATCAAAATCGGAGAGTGTGTTTAATAGTTATATTGTTTCGAAAACCATAATCATGATTCTGAAATCTTTCAACTTAAAAAGTGCGATTTTTTTGAGTTTGTGTTCATTTCGCAAAAAAAAATTGTAATGAGTTTACAATAAATTTACTACATTTTGACATTTGAATTATTAAAATCAGAAAAAGCATATAATAGTGCAATCTAAAAAATAAATCTAAATCGCAATTTTTAATTTTTGGGCTTTGAAAACGTGCAATTTTGACGTTTTGTGTTGATTTCACAAAAATATTTATTGAACCGTTTTTATGTTGCACACAATTTTCTACTTGTTGACGTTAGAATCATCAAAATCGGACAATGCGTTTGGTATTTATGTTGTTTCGAAAACCAAAATCATGATTTTGAAATTTTCCAACTTAAAAAAGTGCGATTTTAATTGTTAATGTGTTAATTTCACGAAACAATTTTGTAATCAGTTTTAAAATTATACTAAATTTCAACATATTTTAAAGTTTGAATGATCAAAATCGGACAAAGCGTTTGGCAGTTGTGCAATTAAAAAAAAATCAAAATCGCAATTTTTAATCTTCGGACTTTGAAAACGTGCAATTTTGACGATTTGTGTTGATTTCGGAAAACTATTTACCATCGATCATCAAAATCGGAGAGTGCGTTTAATAGTTATGTTATTTCGAAAACCAAAATCATGATTTTAAAAACTGAAAAAACTGTGATTTTTGCAGTCGCAAAAAAAATTTAATCAGTTTTAAAATTACAATATTCCACATTTTGACGTTTTAATCATCCAAATCAGACAACATTTAACAATTGTGCAATCTAAAAAAATCGAAATCGCAATTTTAAATCTTTGGAAATTTTGACGTTTGGCGTTGATTTTACGAAACTATTTATTAAACTCTTTGTAAATTGCAACAAATTTTCTACTTTCATGATCGGACAATGCGTTTTGCAGTTTTGTATTTTCAGAAACCAAAATCACGATTTTAAAATCTTCAAACTTTAAAAAGTGCGATTTTTGCAGTTTGCGTTAATTTCACGAGGAAAATATTGTAATCAGTTTTTAAATTACTCTAAATTTTTCACATTGTTACGTTTGAATCCACAAAATCAGACAAAGCATTTGGCAGTTGTGCATTAAGAAAAAATCGCAATTTTAAATCTTTGGACTTTGAAAACGTGCAATTTATAAACGTTTAGCGTTGATTTTACGAACATATTTATTAAACTGTTTTTAAATTGCACAAAATTTTCTACTTTCATAATCGGATAATGCGTTTCGCAGTTTTGTAGTTTCAAAAACCAAAATCACAATTTTGAAATCTTCAAACTTAAAAAGTACGATTTTTGCAGTTTGTGTTAATTTCACGAAGAAAGTATTGTAATCAGTTTTTAAATTACTCTAAATTTTTCACATTGTTACGTTTGAATCATCAAAATCAGACAAAGCATTTGGCAGTTGTGCATTTAAAAAAAATAATTTGGTTTTTATAAATTCAACAATTTGGAATAGAGATTTTTGAAGATTTTCGTTTTAATTTTATGAGCACTTGAATGAAAACATCGCAGAAAAAATATATAACGCGTAGAAAAAAAATCCTTAAGACAAAATCCTCAATGGTCGAAGAATCGCTTATTCAAAATTAATTTAGTTTTTGTAAATTCAACAATTTTTAATGGAGATATGAATTTTTGAAAATTTTTATTTTATTTTTTGAGCACTTGAATAAAAACATCGCAGAAAAAATATAAAACGCGCAGACAAAATTCTACCAAAAATCATCCTCAATGGCCGAAGTATGGCTAATTCAAAATCAATGTGGTTTTTCTAAATTCAACAATTTTCAATAAAAATATGGATTTTTGAAGATTTTCGTTTTAATTTTTTGAGCACTTGAATGAAAACGTAGCAGAAAAAAAAATATAAAACGCGTAGAAAAAATTCCTTTAAACAATATCCTCAATGGTCGAAGAATCGATTATTCAAACTTAATTTGGTTTTTGTAAATTCAACAATTTTTAATGGAGATATGGATTTTTGAAGATTTTCGTTTTAATTTTTTGAGCACTTGAATGAAAATATCGCAGAAAAAAATATAAAACGCGTAGGAAAAATTCCTTAAAACAATATTCTTAATGGTCGAAGAATCGCTTATTCAAACTAAATTTGGTTTTTGTAAATTCAACAATTTTTAATGGAGATATGAATTTTTGAAGATTTTCGTTTTAATTTTTTGAGCACTTGAATGAAAATATCGCAGAAAAAAATATAAAACGCGTAGGAAAAATTCCTTGAAACAATATTCTTAATGGTCGAAGAATCGCTTATTCAAACTAAATTTGGTTTTTGTAAATTCAACAATTTTTAATGGAGATATGAATTTTTGAAGATTTTCGTTTTAATTTTTGGAGCACTTGAATGAAAATATCGCAGAAAGAAATATAAAACGCGTAGAAAAAATTCCTTAAAACAATATTCTCAATGGTCGAAAAATCGCTTATTCAGACTTAATTTGGTTTTTGTAAATTCAACAATTTTTAATGGAGATATTAATTTTTGAAAATTGTAATTTTATATTGTTGAGCACTTGAATAAATACATCGCAGAAAAAATATAAAACGCGCAGACAAAATTCCATAAAAAAATCATCCTCCATGGCCGAAGTATAGCTAATTCAAAATCAATTTGGTTTTTGTAAATTCAACAATTTTTAATGGAGATATGAATTTTTGAAGATTTTCGTTTTAATTTTTGGAGCACTTGAATGAAAATATCGCAGAAAAAAATATAAAACGCGTAGGAAAAATTCCTTAAAACAATATTCTCAATGGTCGAAGAATCGCTTATTCAAACTAAATTTGGTTTTTGTAAATTCAACAATTTTTAATGCAGATATGATTTTTTGAAGATTTTCGTTTTAATTTTTTGAGCACTTGAATGAAAACGTACCAGAAAAAAAATATAAAACGCGTAGAAAAAATTCCTTTAAACAATATCCTCAATGGTCGAAGAATCGATTATTCAAACTTAATTTGGTTTTTGTAAATTCAACAATTTTTAATGGAGATATGGATTTTTGAAGATTTTCGTTTTAATTTTTTGAGCACTTGAATGAAATTATCGCAGAAAAAAATATAAAATTCCTTAAAACAATATTCTCAATGGTCGAAAAATCGCTTATTCAAACTTAATTTGGTTTTTGTAAATCCAACAATTTTTAATGGAGATATTAATTTTTGAAAATTGTAATTTTATATTGTTGAACACTTGAATAAATACATTGCAGAAAAAATATAAAACGCGCTGACAAAATTTCATAAAAAAAATCATCATCCTCCATGGCCGAAGTATAGCTTATTCAAAATTAATTTGGTTTTTGTGAATTCAACAATTTTTAATGGAGATATGAATTTTTGAAGATTTTCGTTTTATTTTTTTGAGCACTTGAATGAAAATATCGCAGAAAAAAATATAAAACGCGTAGAAAAAATTCCTTAAAACAATATTCTCAATGGTCGAAAAATCGCTTATTCAAACTTAATTTGGTTTTTGTAAATTCAACAATTTTTAATGGAGATATTAATTTTTGAAAATTGTAATTTTGTATTGTTGAGCACTTGAATAAATACATCGCAGAAAAAATATAAAACGCGCAGACAATATTCCATAAAAAAATCATCCTCCATGCCGAAGTATAGCTAATTCAAAATCAATTTGGTTTTTGTAAATTCAACAATTTTCAATGGAGATATGGATTTTTGAAAATTTTTGTTTTATTTTTTAATTGTGACTCATCACTTTCGATCACACTCGAGTTTGTGGTTCAATTCCATGCCGGGCAAGATAATTTTTTCGTTTTTATAAATTCTCAATTAATTAATTAATAATCGTTAGTACATAAGTTGTAATTTATTTCATTTTATATGATATACTATGGCATTTGTATAAATATTTGTCTTGTTTATTAGATATTTATTCAAAATTTAAATAAAATACCCTGCAAAAATGGGAGATAGATAGATAGATAGATAGATGTTTATTGGTGTATTAGATGTATTACATTAATTACACAAGTCGCCATTCGATATAAATAAATTTGAAATAAAATAATCAATCTTAAAATTAATGCTAAAATTACAAACTAATTGATTAAATTGACAGGAATAACATAAGCCAATTAGTATAGATAAAAAAATAATATACAATTCAACATATTAAAAACTTGTATAGATAAAAGTGATAAATAACATAAGCTAAGTAATATAAATAAAAATCAATCAGAATAAAGTAATGCATATTAAATAACATTTAAAAATGCCACCTTGTATTATAATGATGTTTTAAGTAACAGTCACAGTTTAAGTAGCAATCACAGTTTGTCACAATTTACATAGCAGTGATTTAAAGTAATAGTGTTTGTAAGTAACAGTAATATAAGGTAGCAGTTATTTTAAGTAGTAGTGATTTTAAGTAACAGTGATTTTAGGTAACAGTGATTTTAAGTAGCGGTGATTTTAAGTAGCAGTGAAATTCGCCTATTAGTAACTAGTAATTATGGAGCATTTCTCAAACAGGATGAGTCATTCCCAGTTTTTCGTGGCACTAGTATATTGGATCTTCAGAAACAAATTTTCTCTCTTATTATTATTAAACTATAGCAACGAACCGTTATTTGTCCACGGGCGTAAACAATCTTTGACCCTCTATATGTAAATAAATAATATATATTAAGTACGTTTACCATCGACATTTTTCTTGTGATTGTTTTTTTATTGAATGCAATATTTATATTAAAATAACTTCAGTGGAATGAAATAGATTAATAAATAAAGATGATAATATCATAAAATACCTGCATACTTTTCAAAAAATTTCATTCATCTTTGATATTTAATCATCTCCATTGTGTAATTGACGAGCCTCCCCTGTGTTCTTTCCCCT
Source organism: Ocypus olens (assembly GCA_910593695.2). Lineage (NCBI taxonomy): Eukaryota > Metazoa > Arthropoda > Insecta > Coleoptera > Staphylinidae > Ocypus > Ocypus olens. The sequence goes on from OU343054.1 coordinate 1,194,195, forward strand.
CGAAAAGCAAGTGCACAAGACTGCACAAGCTCGACTCCGCCGGGCGGAAGATTTATGTCTGAGATTTTTTCATCCTTTTCGCCCTCCCCTTCCTGCGAGGGAAGCTCCGGCGTTGCTGTCAATGCGGTGAATCCCAGCCTCCACTTTATTCACCTACACGGATTTTTCAATTCCTTTACTTGACCAGAAGTCCCAAGAGTAATGTTCTGCATATTCACCGCGACACTATTTACTAATTCAAGTAGTAAAGAAGAGCTCTCGATTTTTACTGCGAAAGTTTGCAGCACATAAAACCGGGGGTTTATATTTGTTTCCAATAGCATCGATACTTTCTCATACCAAATTGGATTTATTTATTTGCTTAACCGAATGTTAGCACTTTTGCGAAACAAAGTTTTGCCAACTGTGCACGACGAATGACCCCCGTCGCCCATTTTGCGTGACCGAAGAACCAATGACATGTTTATTTAACGACGGCGGTGGTCACGTTTCAAGAATCAATTTGTACTCACAGAACTGTAACATGTCACCCCTACCTTGCTGCCCCTAGACAATTCTTCCTTATCCCTATTCTCTACCACTCCTGCCTTGTAAGTTACACCTAACCGCATCCCTGCAACCCTCCACTTCAAACGGTAAAATACGAATGATTTTACAGTACCTCCATACTTGCATTCCAAGCACGCGTGAAAATATACTGGAAGTTTCAGAGCATGTTATAAAAAATATATATTAGTTCGTGTCGGGAGCTATGGTTTGCACATTGATCAATTATCCTTAATCAAAATTATTAAGATCAGTTTTTATTTCCATATGTAACATTTTTATTATAAACTAGCTGACCCGACAGACGTTGTCCTGTCTTAATTATGAATATTGAATTCGAATTGGTATAATTCATAAAAAGAAAATATTTAAAAACATAGTGTTTATTATTGTAATGCTCTATGATACACAACATTCGCTGCGCCGTCGTCCGTGCGTAGTCCTTTAAAATCAAGCAAGGTAACTGGTGACGAACGACGGCTCCGCTGCGCTGCGCTGTCGTCCGTGCATGGTCCATATATATTTATATATATTAAGGCAGATAACTGGTGACTAACGACGTCCGTGTGTGGCCCATTAAAATTAAGCAAATAAACTGGTGCGTAGACCTTAAAAATTAAGCAAGGGTGACGAACGACGGCTCCGCTACACTGCGCCGTCGACCGCGAATGGTCCATATATATTAAGGCAGATAACTGGTGACAGACGACGGCTCCGCTGCGCTGCGCCGTCGTCCGTGCGTAGCCCTAAAAATTAAGAAAGGGAACTGGTGGCGAACGACGGCTCCGCTGTGAAGCGTCGTCGTCAATATGTAGCTTATTACTGGTGACGCTCATTAAAATTAAGCAAATAAACTGGTGACAAACGACGGCTCCGCTGCGCTGCGCCGTCGTCCGTGCGTAACCCTTAAAAATTAAGAAAGGTAACTGGTGACGAACGACGGCTCCAGTGCGCTGCGCCGTCGTCCGTATGTGGCCCATTGAAATTAAGCAAATAAAGTGGTGACGATAATGGCCGAAAACGGTTTAGGCTTGCTTATTGCTTCAAAAATTCATAATTTTTTTAATAATCAACGGATTTGAACTAAATAACAAAATTATTAAAGCTTAAGAATGTAAGAAGTGTATTGTTAATAATAAAAACATCTATCGCCAGTTGAAATATTTTTTTTCGAATTTTTGAAATTCATGATCACTTTAACGTGCAATTATTGCTTCAAAAATTCATAACTTTTTTAATAATCAACGGATTTGAACTAAATAACAAAATCATTAAAGTTAAAGAATGTAAAAAGTGTATTGTTACTAATAAGAACATGTATCGCGAGTTGAAATATTTTTTTAGAATTTTTGAAATTCATAATCGCTTTAACGTGCAATTATTGCTTCAAAAATTCATAACTTTTTTAATAATCAACGGATTTGAACTAAATAACAAAATCATTAAAGTTAAAGAATGTAAGAAGTGTATTGTTACTAATAAAAACATGTATCGCGAGTTGAAATATTTTTTTATCATTTTTGAAATTCATAATCGCTTTAACGTGCAATTATTGCTTCAAAAATTCATAACTTTTTTAATAATCAACGGATTTGAACTAAATAATAAAATTATTAAAGCTAAAGAATGAAAGAAGTGTATTGTTACTAATAAAAACATGTATCGCCAGTTGAAATATTTTTTTTTAATTTTTGAAATTCATGATCGCTCTAACATGCAATTATTGCTTCAAAAATTCATAATTTTTTTTAATAATCAACGAATTTGAACTAAATGGCAAAATTATTAAAAAAATTCTCAACCGCGCACAGAATCTTCCGCAGAATATTTTAATTCGTAACACCACCGCGAGCGACTTTCCAACCACCAAGAGATGGCGCGCGTATTATAAATCAATCGTTATCACCAATTTATGTATTTAAAGCCGACTTAATTGTTCATCGGATGCAAGTGTTGCAATTGAGGTCAGTGCAGCATTTGCTGTTAATATTTTGTTTATATATTTTTTTTTAATTTCAGCTACTTATTTTTTTACATTATCAATACGAATCTACAGGGTAAGCCCATTAAAACCCATTAATAACCGTCGGCGCAAACAATGGAAAAGGAATAACTGATCGAGCGGTCGATCGCCGAGAGTAGAAAATTATTAAAGTACTAAAATCGCTATTAAAAAATAGGGGTTGGTGGTAGAAGGGTGAAAATTTAGGGTTGTATGTATTTTTTAATGCCGAATCATAAAAAAATAAAAATAAAAAATTTTGTCCAAAAAATAAAAATAAAAAATTTGCGGTGGACCACCCCTATCATTTAGGGGTATTAAAAATAGTTTACGTCCTATTCTCAGACCTGCTCAATATACACACAAAATTTCAAAAGAATCGGTCAAGCCGTTTCGAAGGAGTTTTGTTACAAACACTGTGACACGAAAATTTTATATATTAGATAATGTTTGAAATTATTTTTTCTACTTTGGTTTAACAATCGACCTTTTGTTATATCAAAAATAGTTTAATAATGAGATTTTTTATTTTACAGTTTTGCTCATTATTAAACTATTTGTGGTAACATTTTAGTTGTTGCGATTGGCAGTACTTAAACGTGACATGTGTCGACATCAAAATGTAGAATTGCCGTTAATTCATAGGATAATTGGAACCGTCTAATGCGTTACACACTGAATATGTTCGAATGCATATTGGGGAGTTCGCCACCAATACCACGAAGGTTAAAGAAAACGGAGGCGTCATATCGTTCACTTTTTATCCGCGTGGAAAATGTAGGAACTCGGTGACAATGGCCGGACGCATGAATTCACTTGGCTCTCAGTGGCGACGTTTAGGCAACACAACATACACAGAGGAAAGCAATTAATTCGCTTAAGACTATACCTGACATTTCACATGTTAATTCCTGAAAGAGATCTTTTAGGAACGTTACAAGGTCAAACCCAAGATCTTATCTCACCATTACCGTGGACCCACCGTGTTTCGCCGTTTGTCTGCTGAAACAAGCTGCTGGTTGGAAATTATTTATTCTATAAGCGTCGGCTTCGTCCAATGTTCAGTGAGAGCAATTACCATAATATTCTTATCGACCGTGTATGCTTCTAGCTCTTTAAGTTTGTTTCGCATGCACTGGATGTTGATGTAGAATAAAGCGGGAGTAGTATCGTTCTTCATATATTCCTTAGTTCCGTGGGGTCTTCGCAGCTTCCCGAGGGCGGAATAAAAGACGCCTTACCATTACTCCATTGGGCCATAATGACGGATCTTCTATTTTCTCCAGGAAGCTGAATGGGACTGTTATTTTGAATGAAGCAGATTTCTCCGGTCGCCGTGAGTTTAGTTGTTCACATTCGATGAGTTGAATTTGATTATTTTCTAAATGGTTTTTTAAGTCCTCGATTTTTGCGTTTGGCTGTACTATGTAGATGTGTAAATGTGCTCGCTTTTCTACGCCTTTTAGCGCAGATTATGAATTGGCCTTACCTTGGATGTTCTTCCTCGGTTGCTTATGTTTACGCTGTATCATCTTCCAGTTATAAGAGTCGTCTGCGGCATATTCTAATGGCTGTATACGGGTTGTTTTATTTTCATATTTTTCACGAGGGTGCCGTATTTCCGGATTGGTAGATTTACCAGTGACGGTTCGCGGGTTTTTTTCTGGTACGGCCGAGGAACAAGAGGTGGTAATACAGATAGGTAGGGTCACGCAGCCAGCCGTCTGCAACTGACCCTACCTATCTGTATTACCACCTCTTGTTCCTCGGCCGTACCAGAAAAAACCCCGCGAACCGTCACTGAGATTTACCTTTGTTAGCGGGAATTTCCCCAGCATTCGGCATTGTAGTAGAAGTCGAAATCTGTAACTTGTGTTTATCTTTTTTCCGTGCTGCCATCTTAATGTTGGTGGCGGCATCGGTTTCAAAAATTGTCTCGCTAGACCGTTTACAATTACAGGAATCTGTAGCTGCTTTTAACATATTTTGTAGATTATTTATGCGATCTTTTAAACAGTATTTTTCGTGGATTAGCTTCGTTTTCTCCTCAATTTTGAATACTAGCTTACGTAATAGATCGTTATCTCTTTTAGGGGTACTTACATCTTCGTTTATTCCAGGCATTGTTAAAACATCCAAATTAGTCAGATTAAATTAAAATTAGTGATTTTTGATTTTTGACGAAAACTTGAAAAAGTACACAGGTACACTCTTGGAACTTTTGCTCAAAAAATGCAACTTTTTTAATAACCATCGCAGACCATAGAAGTACACCTTTTTTATCAGCGAGAGAAATTGATTGGCGGTGAAAAATTTGAGCTATCTTCAATAGCAAAAAAATAGCGTGTCACCAGAAAATAAAAAAAAATAAATTGATTTTTTCAGACTTTGATCGGCCCTATCGGCTAAACGAAAACTCCAAATTGAACGCAGATTTCAAATCTGTGCTCCTTGTGTGTCAATTCGTCGGATTAAATTAAAATTGGCGATTTAAAATTTTTGACGAGAACCTGAAAAACTACCCTAGGGTCCCCCTTACTTTTACTCAAAAATTGACTTTGAAATAATTTCCTGAAGAAACCACTGGTTCGATTTGAGGTTTCTACACATCATTGGAAATATCCCTTCAAGACGTTTAGAAAAACGTACTTTCGCAAGAACAAGTGTCAATTTGAAGCCCATAACGCGTCAGCAAAGAATACTCGAAAATGGAAAAATTCGAAAAAATCAACTCTTTTAATAATCATCATAGACCCTTATGTAATATCTTTTTCTTAATCAGAAGAATAAATTGATTGGCGTTAATTTCATCTAGGATAAAATGCAAAAAAATTGGCAAGTCACCATGAACATTTTAGAAAATTTTCAAAAGAAGGCGATTTTTTCAGACTTTGATCGGCCGCAGCGGCTAAACGAAAACTCCAAATTGAACGCGGTTTGCAAATCTGTGCTCCTTGTATGTAAATCAGTTGGATTCAATTAAAATTGGCGATTTAAAATTTTTGTCGAAAACCCGAAAAAGTAAAGGGTTCCCCCTTCTTACTTTTGCACAAAAATTGGCTTTGAAATAATTTCCTGAAGAAACCACTGGTTCGATTCAGGGTTTCTATACATCACTGGAAAGATCCCTTCAAGACGCCTCGGAAAATGTACTTTTGTAAGAACAAATGTTAATTTGAAGCCCGTGACGCATCAGCAAAAAAAAACTCGAAAAAGGAAAAAAAAAATCGAAAAAATCAACTCTTTTAATAATCATCGTAGACCCTTATGTAATACCTTTTTCTTAATCAGAAGAATAAATTGATTGGCGTTAATTTCATCTAGGATAAAATGCAAAAAAATTGGCAAGTCACCATGAACATTTTAGAAAATTTTCAAAAGAAGGCGATTTTTTCAGACTTTGATCGGCCGCAGCGGCTAAACGAAAACTCCAAATTGAACGCGGTTTTCAAATCTGTGCTCCTTGTGTGTAAATCAGTTGGATTCAATTAAAATTGGCGATTTAAAATTTTTGTCGAAAACCCGAAAAAGTAAAGGGTTCCCCCTTCTTACTTTTGCACAAAAAATGGCTTTGAAATAATTTCCTGAAGAAACCACTGGTTCGATTCAGGGTTTCTATACATCACTGGAAAGATCCCTTCAAGACGCCTCGGAAAATGTACTTTTGTAAGAACAAATGTTAATTTGAAGCCCGTGACGCATCAGCAAAAAAAAAACTCGAAAAAGGAAAAAAAAATCGAAAAAATCAACTCTTTTAATAATCATCGTAGACCCTTATGTAATACCTCTTTCTTCATCAGAAGAATGAGCTAACTCGATTGGCGTTAGAAAATTTAATCTATGAAAAAATGTAAAAAAATTGGCAGGTCACCATGAACATTTTTCAAAAAAAAAAACGATTTTTTCAGACTTTGGTCGGCTGTAGCGGCTAAGCGAAAACTCTAAATTGAACGCGCTTTTCAAATATGCGCTCCTTGTGTGTAAATTAGTCGGATTCAATTAAAATTGGTGATTTTAAATTTTAAACGAAAACTTGAAAAAGTACACAAGTTAGAGCCTTTGGAACTTTTGCACAAAAAATGCAACTTTTTTAATAATTATCGTAGACCATTTATAAATTCGACAATAAATATTTTTTTTTTATATTTTCTGTAGCCTGTTCTCTCTTTTATGACGTAAAAAATCAAAGCGTGGGTCATTTAAAAAGTATTCGTGGGTCAGTGACTGATCCGCGGGTCATATTTTTGCCACCACTGTCCTAGACTATAACGCCTATTCAACATCTTTGTATGATATACATACAGGGTGACTGGAAATTCGACCTATTCCTTGAAAGTGGGTATACTAGAGGTTATTTGCAACATATTGACCTCCATCAATTGGGGGTCGGAAATGAGAGGTCTTCGAGATATCGGGGTTTTAAATTTTATTTTTAATGCAATTCTTGAACATTTTAAATATTTTCCAGGGCTAATTCTACGCATTTCATCTCTCTCGCGGGCCCTTCCATTCGTCCTCGCCTGCCAATCCACCTATTCATAAATAAAACAATTGTTCAAAAAACGCACATAGCTTGAGGATGCGCCGTCTTGCTGAAACCATATTGTATTATATGAGGCGCCAAGATCATTGTTGTTTGGAAAAATTGCTACAAGTGCTGAAACATTGCAAAAACTCTAAATGTCGGGTTCGCACCTTCAATTGTCATTTACTCGAAACATTTCTCATGTAAGATGGCAACATTTATATACTGCCAGTTCGACAATGAAAAGATCTATTAAAATCAAGAACAAAAATAGGGGGTTGTCATTTAAAAACAAAATTGATGATGTCATTACTCAAAAACAAATTAACTTTTATTCAAAAATGTGTATTTTTATCAAAGAAAATCGAACTGTTCGAGGATTTTTTCCAAAAATATTTTATTTCGGGTTTACCGAATTTATCCGCTACTTAATTTCCACACTGTATACCATCAAAAATAAAACTTTAAAGTTTTCGCGAATAAGATCCACTAATAAATTTTTGTAAACTTTGTTTTAATATTTGTAGTTATTTTGTATCTAAATAGAGGCGGACCATACAAAGTAATCAACTATTTAATGTTTGTTAATTTTTGTTGATTTATTTTTATTACAATAAAGAAACGTAAACAAAAGTTTAGTTCTGTTTGTTAGTCTTCTTCTCTAACACAGAGTAAGTTAAAGCTTATAGCTGAAAATATTTTATTGCTCTTAATTATACAGTATTTTTTTATAATAACCGGTAATTAGTTACTTTAAATTTATTTAATATCAAATCATTAAATGTTATGAAAAGAAAACATTATTTTCATAAAATATTCAAGTTCATATTTTTTTTAAGGAAGGATGATTGACGGAAATTTTTGGGTTAGGGAATTATGGATAATATGGGACATTGGCTTAGACAGCGTAGGTCATTCAGCCACAACCGATGATTTATAATACATTATTCATATTAAATGAAAATAGACTTCCACAAACATCCATGCCCTCGCCGGGATTCGAACCCAGGACCCTCCGCATTAGTTCTAGCGCGCTCACGCACGCGGCTAGTGGGCCGGCATCAAGTTCATATATTTCACATTTCTTCTTTTAAAAACTCAGAACATAGTTGCTTTTAAACTAACGTGAAATGTAATAACAATAGCAAACATATTTATTGTGGGTATCATTTTTCAGTGTGAGCAATTTTCGTGTGGGCGATTATCACTGTGCGTTATTTTCAGTGTGTGGATTTTTCGCTATGCGCACTTTTCTGTGCGCATTTTTCGCGTGAAAATTCTTCAAGTCAGCGCTCACTGATCCGCGCTGAACGAGCCGCACGCATCGCACGAATCTTAAACGACAGTGCATTCACTGCCTCGAGACGCATGATTCGCACTGCCGTAAATGCGGCCAGCATTCTTAAAAATAATATTTTCTTCGGCGCGTGCGATGCGGACTGATGATTCAGGAAATAATGCTGTAAATTCACCAAACCCTGGTCGTTTCTTGTATTTATTGTGTACCCACACTTTTCATTTTATATAGTTTCCTCCTCTTCTGCCAACAAACAACTGACAATTATTAATTCTTCCTCACTGTCACTCATTTTGCCCAAAACTGGAAAATATTTCAGAAATCCATTTTGTTTAGGAAAACTTTAAAAGTTAAAAGAATAAACTGCTCCTGTCAGACGCCCAGATCGCACTGATGAACCTGATAGTAAAAGTCGTGTAGTACGATACCGGTGAATGAGCGCAAAAAAAATTCGATTCGTGCAACGCGTGCGGCTCGTTCGGCGCTTACCTTTCCTGTGCGGATATGTCTGGTCACGTATTAGAACATGTTAGAACAAGATTGATATTAAGAGCAATGCTATTCTTAAGTTTGAAAATGCATGGGCCACCTTCAGCTCTCGTCGGCGTTGAATAATTTCAATTTTTATTTAAATATATAATTGGCGAAAGAACAATACTTACTTACATGGTATATAGTACGGGATGACAATTGTGTCTGAAACGATTTTCAATTATATTTTGCCGTAGAGTTATTCAGAATTATCACGAACTGTCACGATTCAACCGACGTTAGATGTTTAATAAAATTGTCAATATAAAGATCGTTGCCGTGGTGTACGTAAATAAATTAGTATCCACTTGCAAAGTTTTATTTATTTATTTAAAAGCAATATTTCATTAAAAATCATGTTACTTTCTACGACTTGATGGTATCATAGCCATTTATTTTTACGTTTTCATGGTTTATTTTCAATTGAAATCATATTTTAAATGTACATCGAGCGTTGCGCAAACTCGGATGAAACTGACGTTTAAAACGTCAAAATTATGAAAGATGGAAAAATTATACTTCAAATTCAAAAACCCAGTTTATTCACAAACTAAAGGGATTTCGAAAAAAACGTATTCATTATAAGTTGTTCATTTTAGCATTCTCTACAATTATTATTAACATAAATTTGCTGTAACTATTATCGTTTTATAATTATAAACCAAAAATGTAAAAAAAATAATAAATTTTTTTCTCGAATAGAAATGGTTTCATGAGAAATGTTTTCAAGCAAAAGTTGTTCATTTCTTTGTTGTATTCAATGTTTGTATAAATGTTTCTGTGATATTTTTCATATTTAAGAAAATATTGGCAAAAACAAAAAAACAGTTAAGGTAAACGCCCACTTCCGGTGTAAGAAATTTTACCAAAAGCATTTTAGTTCTTCAGATTATCAAATAAGACGTATATTCAAAGTTTCATATCAATTGCTCTATTAGTTTTTGAAATACAGCGCACAGACACACACACACAGACACATTTTTTTTTCAGAAATTGTTGAATTGGCATCTAGGGACCCCAAAACGGATATTTCCGTAAAAAAAAATTGAAAAAAATCACGATCACAATACTTTCTCGCACTTCGTAACGGAGAAAGTAAAAACTTAATACGTTGTTTTAATACTTTGTAAATTTATTTAGATAATACGCAGACTAATATTTAATAGCACCTTGCAACAGCCAAATGTGCTTATATACAATGTACTTAACACTAACTAAATGCAAATCGAAAATAAACAGCTAGACCATCCCTCCGCGAAGTTGGTCCATGTATTTTATTTGTAGAGTTTAACTGCCAAAAACCTAAACTCTATTTCCTGGCGGTATCCGGTCACGAACGTCACTGACTCGTAACGTGTGTGGTATTCCGCATTTGAAACACGTACTGTGCGGGTGTTTCCGTCGCGAAATTTACCCCGACTTTTCATTCCTGCTTACAAGCATTGGAATATACCGTGGATATCACCCGATTACTGTTTCCAACAAATCAATATATACAGGATCTACAAGCGTACACATTGCGGCGAAGAGCATGCATTTTAAGTGGATGTTACTTGAAGTGTGGGGAAAGAAATGAACTACATCCCCAGAGTATTGCTCAACATGCACAATACAAACGCAACAGCTTGTTATTTCTGTTTTATTGAATCGAATACTGTGATTCCTTGTTTCCCTATGTTGTGTATGGAATTGATAAATATATTAGCATATATTAAAGTGTTCGGATCCAATCTATAATAATTTATTGGCATTTTTTTTTTGTTTTCCGTGTGTATTGTTTGATGGTGACATTATGTGGACGAAGGATGGTGTTACAGATTTAGTGCATGTCTGGGACAAAACGTAAATGGACGATAAATCGAAAGTACACGTAAATCATATTTTCAGCTTATTTGAATTCGGCTGTTTGAACCTTTACAACTTTACAACTCAAAATTATTTTGGACTATAAAGATTAATCGTTCTTTCTTTCTTCAAAAAAGGCGGCGAGGACGGGGTTACATTGTATTCTATACCATCAACACGAGCCGCTACTGTGGGTGGTAGTAACCAAGTGAATTGTTTTATTTGAATTTGTTTCACTTTTTACTTTCTCCGTTACGAAGTACGAGAAAGTATTGTGATCGTGATTTTTTTTCCTTTTTACTTTCTCCGTTACGAAGTACGAGAAAGTATTGTGATCGTGATTTTTTTTTCAAAAATTTTTTTTACGGAAATATCCGTTTTGGGGTCCCTAGATGCCATTTCAACAATTTCTGGAAAAAAAAAATTTGTGTCTGTGTGTGTGTGCGTGTGTGTGTGTGGCTGTGTGTGTGTGTGTGTGTCTGTGCGCGCTGTATCTTAAAAATTAATAGACCAATTGATATGAAGCTTTGAACATAAGTTTTATTTGATAATCCGAAGAACTGAAAAGCTTTTGGTAAAATTTCGTACACCGGAAATGGGTGTTTACCTTAACTGTTTTTTGTTTTTTGCCAATATTTTCTTAAATATGAAAAATATCACAAAAACATTTTAACAAGTATTGAAGACAACAAAGAAATGAACATCTTTTGCTTGAAAATATTTTTCATAAAATCATTAAAAATTGATTATTATTTTTTTCATTTTTGGTTTATAATTATAAAATTATAATAGTTACAGTAAATTTATGTTAATAATAATTGTAGAGAATGCAAAAATTAACAACTTATAAAGAATAAGTCTTTTTCGAAATCCCTTTAGTTTTTGAGTAAATTGAGTTTGATTTTTCCATCTTTCATAATTTTGACGTTTTAAACGTCAGTTTACAAAACGCCCGATGTACATTTAAAATATGATTTAAATTGAAAATAAACCATGAAAGCGTAAATACAAATGATAGCGTCAAGTCGGAGAAAGTAACATGATGGTCACATCACCATTTTTTATTTTTACAATTAGATCAGGATTCTTGATTCTTTGGCCCATATTTTAGATTTCTGTATTTTTCATTTTTTTTTTAATACTCTTTATTTTTATCAAAATTTTCGTTTTTTGTTATCTGCATTTTTTATCTTTACGACCGAGTTTTCGATGTTTTGTCTAAATTTTTACATTTTTAGGCCTTATCGCAGATTTTTACTTTTTTGGCCTATATTTTGTATTTTCTATTTTTTCGGCTTAAATTTTTATTTATTTATTATTGGTGTTTTAACGTACGTTTTACACAGGTTGATAATACATACATTGGATAACTTACAATCTAATAACAGAGAAAAAAAGAGAACATTCGACATTTTGGTCTTTTGGCCGAATTTTTCTTTATTTTGACTTAAATTTTCGATTTGTTTGTTGAATTTTTTTTATTTCTTGATCCACCACTTTGATTTTCAGGTACGAATTTAGATTATTGGTCTTAATTTTTTTATTTTTTGTCCCAAGTTTTAGATTTTCTTAACTTGAATTAATGATTTTATTGTGTGATTATTAGAATTTTTTTTTGCTATTATTTTCGAACTTCTCTTAACTTATTTAAAGCTAAAAACAGTTATTTTTAAACCAGGATTTTTTACTTTTGACCGATATTTTAGATCTTTGGCTGTTTTGTTGCAAATGTTCGATTTTTTTGGCTATTAAATTATGCAAATTATTTTTCTTTTGCCTATATTTATATTTAATTTATATTCTAAAAACTTAGTAGCTTTTAAGTCTTATTTCACACTCGACCTGATGCACATAGCTAAATAATGTTATATATTTCTAGATTAAGATTATTTTACTTCATAGAAATGTACATTTTAGTTATTTTGTATTTTTCTAGAGCGATATCCCGTTAATAAATAAATATATTATATATATACAGGGTGTTTCAGCTTGTATAAGGGTTCCCAGTTCCTAATCTCTATAGTTTTCTTGTATTCGACGATTATCATATCAGGAATAATTATGAAAGATAATTGGATTCTACTTGAGAATACGTTACTAAATACAGGGTGTGCCATTTGAAACTTCGTTTATTCAACTTTATAAGTTGGGTTTTTTTACCGCATTTTTTTTTATCACCTTGTATAATTTTTTGTTTGAAATCATGGTTGGCTCTATAGTTCGAACCTTCAAGCAAATAATTAAAATGATTTGAATCGTTCAACGTCAATCACTGGGGCAAAAATAAAATTTTATCCAGACCATGCATTGCAACAAATCTTCAAATATTTCGAAAACGGCAAATAATAGGTATAGGGAGTATTGAAGTAACTAACCTTTATTTGCTCCATATAATTTAAAAATGACAAAAAATACAGGGTCTTCCATAAAAAAAAACAAGTTTGGTCTGTAACTTTGTTATGAGACACCCTGTATAAATTTAAATATTTTTAGGGCGTGCAGTTCACTATTATACACAACTTTTGTATAAAACATTTTTCGAAATTTTGAAAAATAAGCACGTGATTGACCGTTCCCTGAAATACCCTGTATATTATAAGGTTCTGGTTTTATTTCTAGACTAGGATTTTTGATTTCTTTCACCGATATTTTAGATTTTTGGCTATTTTGTTTTAAATTTTGGATTTTTTGGCCAAGGTATTTGATTCCTTTGTTGAAATTTTGGATTTCTTGGTTTGCATTTTTTATTTTTGGGTCCTGAGTTTTCGACAAAACATCGAAAACTCGAGCCTGAAGATGAAAAATGCAAAATTTCAACAAACAAATCGAATATTTTGGCCAAAAATCAAATATTGGCGAAAAAAATCAAGAATCCAGGTCTAAAAATAAAACTGCAGACCAAAAAATTTGAAAATACAGATAAAAGAAAAATAATTTGCATAATTTATAACAAACAAAACTCGAAAATTCTCGCATAAAAATCAATAATTTTTTATTTTAATCTATATTTTTGATTAGTTTGTTACTATTTTCAATATTTCCGCATTATCAGGCCCGACATTTTTTTTATTTTTTTGTCCTACATTTTAGATTTTTAAACCTGAATTATTGATTTTTACGCGGTCTTTTTTTATTTTTTTGGTGATATTTTTTTCGGTCTAAATTTTTGATTTTTTTCTATTGTTTGAGATTTTGCAACCTAAATTTTTGAATTTTTTGACTTGTATTTTCAAGGGTTTCTGTTTTAACTGATTGAGGTTGGCGGCCCTTACTTCGTGATACATTTTTAATTGGATTCAACACACTTTTACTTAGTTAATATCACACTGTTTATTTATTAGTGGCTGCAGTTTCGATCAAACAATGATCATTATCAAACTATAAGTGACTTATATAGCAGTCTGCATAAGTGACTTATAGTTTGATAATTGTTTGATCGAAACTGCAGTCAATAAATAAACAGTGTGATATTAGCTAAAAGTGGGTATTTGTTTTAATTTCAGGTTTTTATTTAATTTTATATTGTTTGGTTTCGTGGGTTTTAATTTAAATATGGGGTTCATTTTTGGATAGAATTCATTTACTTTGATATTTATCTAGAAAATATAGTCTGCGGGATGTTTAAGGAATTATTTAACATTCAAATATTCGTAGACATTTAGGACTTTTTGCATCAAACAATTAAATGTCTAATTTAAGTTTTTCATCAGATGTAAACTTATTTGCCAAATACAATACTAGACTTCATTCATCATTCGTTCAAGGCAGCGGCGGCTCGCGTATGTTCGTAGAGGAGGCAAAAACAAAGATGCCTCTCGTGCTGCACTATTTTCTCTTATAGAGGAAGAAAATATTTCGCTGCTGTTTTGGTCAAATTTTCTTCCGCAGCCTCCTCGCCGAACATCCACGAGCCGCCGCTGGTTCAAGGGTTATCCGAGAAAAACAAACAATTGAAAAACAACTTAAGAGACATTTTTTTTTTATTTTATCAACACCAAACCTGAAAATTTTTCAAAATCTAGTCATTCATTCAAGAATTATCCTCTAAAAAAACAATTAAAGTAACGAAACGATGAGAGTATTTATTACTGATTAGTTTATACAATATGTTTCAAAAAGAAAGTAATCGCAGTCGGGGGCGGCTCGTTATATAGAGCCAAGGAGCTTTTACTTCTTTACACTACCTGTAGTTTCAAGGTCAGCAAGAATTTTTAATTCATTTTTAAAACCCTTACTTTGTTCTTGGCAGATAAATCGTCCTTTGTTTTTTTTTAAAGGAGGAGGGGAGGGGGATATATTGTATAAGTGGTTCTACCATCAACATGTTCCACGAGCCGCCACTGCAATATATTCCTACATTTTATGTGAACATTCTTGGATATATTTAAAGTTCCAATATATAATTTTCTGATATCATATTTAGTGTTTATAATGCCAAACTAACATTTCACATATAAACACAACACAGGCTAGTAAATTCGCAACTGCATAGATATAAAAAACTAATATCATGTGTCCAATACCAATTTTTCGAAAGCCATTTTTTTGCACGTTCTTTACAATATGATTACCATTTGGAATCCATTTTGCTAATAATCCACTCTCAATCATCCTTATAGTCAGTTCATTCATTCCTGCTGTAAATGGTGATCCTTTGGTAAGATATATGAGCAATCGTGCATGATACCCCGTATCAATTTTAACATAAAACGATCCTTTCTTCTTGTACAAATTAAATCTCAGCGTATCCGATACTACAGCAGTATGTTTAGAAGGGTACACCATTTTATTTACTTCTATATATTTTGATTTAATTTTCTGTAAGTTGATATCATCTGAACCGGAAAGTGCTAATTCATGTTCGGGCCTACTAAAAATAGATTTGTCAGAATTTGCTAATTGTTCTAACGTAGAAATTTGTCCTTGTAATGTCGGTTTGTATAGAAACGATGTTAACAAACTAGTATAACTACTGCCGATAATAAATGTAGATATTGTTAAAATAATAAAGAAAATTTTTGCAGGTAATTTTCCAGGTTGTCTCTTGGATGTTAATATGTAGAATCTTAATGTAAATAATACGCTTTCACAAAATGTTGAAGTTCTTTCTTGATTTAAAAGGATGTGCCAAAATATGATTGATGTCAGTATAGAAATGAATATCATCGCCCACACTTCGTACTTAAATATTAATGCAATATTTTTCCATTTGCTAACATGCTCAGAAATTGTAACAAAAATTGATGTTTCCAATAGTACGTACGGAAAAGTGAAATCAAAATCATACGCTACAATTGACATTTGTACAGGTCCTAACAGTACATCCACATTGCCACTTTGGAGTAACGCAAATATTCCTGTGAAACTTCCATTTTCCAATTTAACTCTCATCGAAATTCTCGTTCCATTTGGCAAATCGGTATAAAAAGATCCGTAGTAATGTGTAACAACAGGATTTAACTTCATCCTCTGCATAATTTCACGCCACATAATTAGCAAGAATCCCGTACTATTCTCACTTATGAAAGGTGGTTTCGGCGCCGTGCGTACCAATATTTCGCAGTTATTGAAGGTCACCATTTCTTTTTCTTTGCGGTTGGTATTAATAAACATTGATTCTGTGCAATCTTCTATTTTTCTTGGTATAATAACAACGCAATGTTCTTCGAAGGGATCGTAGGTATACACTTCTTTCATTCCAACAAACAAGATAACATTAACGCGTCGATATTTCCAACAAATTTCAAATATTTGTATAATCGATGAAAATATTAACGGAGGTACTTTTATGAGATATATTGTTTTATGTTGAAAATGACCTGCAAATTGTAACATATACATAAAATTATCTAAACGTGTAATGTCTTGGGATAAATGATAAAAATATGCATCAGGAATATCTGAACTTTTTGGTAGAGTTTTATTTTCACCAACCGAGATAATGCTTATCGTGTAATTATTTACAAAATATAATTCATCATCTGTAGTGTCTTTGTAAAAAGCATATGCGATATGCTTGATGCTGTTTTCTTTTAAAAAATAATCCAAACATTTTCTGAAATAATGTTCAGTACCTAATCCGACATCCAAATAAATTAAAATTATTGGTAAAATAAACCGCATAACGGGTTTTTGTTATATTTTGTATAACTCTTTTTATCGCGTTTATGTAATGATTATTGTCTGAGGAATTTGGTTGCTATGAATTTTACCAAAGTGAAAATGAGAAATTAAGTACAGTTATTATTACATGTAATTTCTAAATAATCCAATAAATAAATTACATGCATAGAAACCATTAGTAAATAAGGTTTTTTTATAAAAAAAAAACTGCTTAAAATAAGGTTTTAATGTAATATTGACTACAGGCATTAACTTGAGAACTTTTTACAAATATTCCTTGTTCATTTAAATATATTTTAAGTTATACAACTTAAGACGTTCACTTATGTAGTAAACAAAGTCTGATTTAAAAAAAATGTAATACACAAAATTATATGTGTGATTTAAACTAATTTCGGACCATAAACTCAAATATACTGACCGGCAAAAAACCAGCCACCCCGAAATATTTCATATAATTTCCTATATCTGCAAAGTATATACATATGTAAATTATATTTTCGAAGAGCACTTTTGGTTTTTTAAAAAACTTTATTTTAATTCTACACGAAAATATTTAATTATTAAATAATATTTTACATTGATTCTAACATTAATTATAGCATTAACTTTACGGCACATTTATAATTATAGAATGTGTGGGATAATATTTACTCTTACTATTTATATTAAATAAAATTATAAATGAAGAATTTTAACATCTGGCGATAACTGCGCATTAATTCTAAATATAAATATATTAACAATAAATTCAATTAATACCTAACAATAACATATCTATTGTGGACTACAGGTAACTTGTATATAAATCGAGAACTAATTGATTTTCTTAACTTCTTAACTTGTGCATTGAAATGCCTGTTTCACTCATACTTACATCTTACATCATTTTAACAGCTGAAATAATTTTTTTAATAACATCATCATGTGCTTAGCAAACTTGATTAACTCAATTCCACGACGGCTAAATGTTGTAATTCAGGCTCGAGGAGGACTTACACGGTACTGACAATAAGGAGGAGTTCATTGAGAATTAAATTAAGATCTGTAAACACCCTTTCCTTAACTTGAAAAAAATATATATAAACAATAGCCATTGACTTTAAATTTCACAAATTTATTAAAAAAAACATTCGGAATTACAATTCCATAAAAATCTGTGCACACCCCTTCCCATAATTTTGAGATAATCTCATTCGAACCGAGCCTGTTTCTCAGAAAATACAAAACATTCCTTAACTTTAAAAAAATATACAAAACAATTGCAATCGACTTAAAATTTTACAAATTTGTTCAAAAATACATTCTGGATTACAATTCCATAAAAATCTGTGAACACCCCTTCCCAAAATTTTGAGATAATCTCACTCGAACCGAGCTTTCAATTCTCAGAAAATACAAAAAAATCCTTAATTTGAAAAAAAAACTTATAAAAACACTTACCATCAACTTGAAGCTTTTAAAATTAAATCAAAACACATTCAAAATTTTGATTCTGTCAAAGTCTATAATCAACCATCCTTAATTTTCAAAAATGTGGATCTGATTTAAAGAATTGAAAAAATATATAAAACAATTGCCATCGTCTAGAAGCTTACAAAATTCACTCAGAATACATTTAGAGTAATCATTCTAAAAAAAATACGAAAACATTCGTTCCTATATTTCAGAATAATGCCATGCAAACGGAGCGTAATTTTGTTAAAAATTGGAAATATTTTGATGGCTCGAAAAAAATATAAAAGCAATTGCCAAAACCTTAAAGCTTTCAAAATTCACTCAAAATGCAGTTAGAGTAATGGTTCTAAAAAAAACGAAAACATTCATTCCTATATTTTAAAATAATGTAATGCAAACGGATCGTAAGTTTGTTAAAAATTGGAAATATGTAGATGGCTCGAAAAAAATACAAAAACAATTGGCCATCGCCTTGAAGCTTTCAAAATTAACTCAAAATACATTAAGAGTAATGATTCTATTAAACTTTACCGACATCTCATCCATAGATTTTGGAATAACCCCATTGGAAACAAGCAAATTTTCAAAAAAAGATGGAATATTCTAGAGACTTGATAAAAATATATAAACAATTGCTATCGACTTGAAATTATCCAAATTTACTCAAAATATATATACTGAAGGAAAAAAAAATGAAACACTTGAAATTCGTGAAATTTCGATCATTTTCAAACCGCCATAACTCGGCGTATTTTCAATCGCTTTTGATGAATCTTTGAGGGCAAAAAACTTTGAAGTGTCTTCTTTAAAGTCATGCATACGAACTTAAGCGTGACCCATCCACCCCCTCAAACGCCCCTGTGAAAAAAAAATTCTGGAAACCATGTCCAACTTTGACGTTGTATACGGAGTTGGAAAAATTTTGTCCACTCGATCCACTAAAAAGGCATTAAAATGTGATCAATTCCCTATGCAGGACTCAAAGAACAAAGTTCCTACGACGATTTGGCACTAAGTTATGGCTGTTTGAAAAAAGTGCATTTTAAGGTTTTTCGCACATAACTCGGTGACTTTTTAATCAATTCTTTCGGGAAAAAATCCCACTTTGGCTCTACTTTAAGAAAGTAAACTCAGATTGAAATGATCTCTTTTCAAACCCTTCAACCCCCGAACAAGAAAAACACGTTTCTGGGCAAAAAAAACGTCCAACTTTGGCAACGTGTACCGAATTGGATAAAATGTGTCGACTCGATCCACCAAAAGGGCATTGAAATGTGTTCAATTACCTGTGCAGGAATCAAAAACGAATTTCCTACGCCAATTTGGCACAAAGTTATCGGTGTTTAAAAAAAGTGCATTTTATGGTCTTTTTATTTTTTTGTTTGGAGGGGCGTAGAGCCCTATCTTTAAGTGGGAGATAAACCCTCTCAAAGAGGACACATTTTTCTTTTTATTTCTCAAAAGATCATCGAAAACGGTTGGATAGAAGCCGAGTTATGGCCATTTGAAAATTACCTAAATTTTTACAAATCTCAAGTGTTTAATTTTTTCCGTGAGTGCGATTTGTTTGTTTTTATTGGACGAACGAAAAAATGGACGAATGGTAGTGAGTTAGGCCCACATTCTTTTCCGACCCTACAAAGATCGTTAAAGTAAGCCTTTTTTGACCTAAAATATTGTTTTTTGTTAATGGAGTTCTAAGGTACAAAATGCGATATTCATGATTTAGCGCAAACAATTAATTTTCGTGCATACCTCAAAGAACATGCAAAGAAAATTTCGTCGAAAAACTTCGGACTCATGAGTCAAAAAACCACAAAATTCGCTTTTTTTCAAACACCCATAACTTGGTGCCAAATCGTCGTAGAAACTTCGTTATATGAGTTCTGAAAAGGAAATTGATCACCTTTATGGTGGATTGAGTCGACAAAATTTGTCCAACTTCGTAGACATCGCCAAAGTTGGACATGGTTTCCCGAAAAAAAAACTTTTTTTTCACAGGGGCGCTAGAGGGGGGCGGAACGGGTTACGCTTAATTTCGTATGCATGACTTTAAAGAAGACACTTCAAAGTTTTTCGCCCTTAAAGATTAATCAAAATCGATTGAAAATACGCCGAGTTATGGCGGTTTGAAAATGGTTCGAATTTCACGAATTTCAAGGGTTTCATTTTCTTTTCCTTCAGTATATTTACAAATAATTATCACAAGGCACATATCCCATTGTTTCACCAACCGATGTATACCCTGCTTAAAGAATTTATGTGGCTGCTTCGCGAAGAATTCTTTTACGGCATTTTGTACGACCGAAAACGATTACCTTTTAACGCCTTTTTCGGCGGCCCGAAGATGTGAAAATCGCAAGGCGATAAAGCTATAAATAAGGTGGATGCTCTAATATCCTCCATTTCTTTCGTTGTAGATTTTCTTTCACTACCCTGGCAACATGAGGCCGAGCATTGTCGTGCAGCAGGATGACACCAAGTGAGAGCTTACCTGAGCGTTTTCGTTTTATTGCTTGATGGACCTTGTTAAAAGTTTCATTACACAGGTTTGAGTTGATATGCACTCTAGGTTCTGTTTCATGGTCGAAAAAATGTTAACATGACCTTGCCTTCAGAAGGCTGAACTTTAAACTGCTTTGGTGGCGGAGAATTTGCGTGTTTCCATTGCATCGATGACAGCTTACTGGATGGTTCAAAATAATGACACCAAGATTCATCGCCAGCAATTATTGACGAAAGAAAGTCTTTACGATTTTGCCTGTATTCCGTGAGATGTTGCAAAGATAAGCCCATTCGCAAGCTTTTTTTGGCCCTCTGACAAAAGGCGAGGAACCCATTGAGCACAAACTTTGCTGTAACCCTGTTTGTGTACGATAGTATGGACAGATCCTATACTCACACCAACATTTTCTGAAATTGCTCTATTGAAATTTGACGATTTTCTCTAATTAGGCCTTCCACACATGCCACATTCCTGTCTTATGATGCAGTAATCAATGCACCTGGTCGCGGCTTACCATTCGTCTCCGCTCTTCCACTCTTAAATTTTCGACAAAACATACGCAAAACATGCGTTCCCAAACACTGCTTGCATTGGCGTATGAATTTGCAATGGTTGTAAACCTTCAGCACACAAAAATTGAATGACCGCACGCTGATTATATTTGGACGGATTATTAACAACAAACGCCATTTTAAAGTCACAAAAATGGTGATGTGACCATCATGTTACTTTCTCCGACTTGATGGTATCATTTATATTTACGCTTTCATGGTTTATTTTCAATTGAAATCATATTTTGAATGTACATCGAGCGGATGAAACTGACGTTTAAAACGTCAAAATTATGAAAGATGGAAAAATTATACTTCAAATTCAAAAACTCAGTTTACTCAAAAACTAAAGGGATTTAGAAAAAAAACTTATTCTTTATAAGTTGTTCATTTCGGCATTCTCTACAATTATTATTAACATAAATTATTATATATTATATTATATTATATAATTATCGTTTTATAATTATAAACCAAAAATTTAAAAAATAATAATAATTTTTTTTCTCGAATAAAAATAATTTTATGAAAAATGTTTTCAAGCAAAAGATGTTCATTTATTTATTGTCTTCAATGTTTGTTTAAATGTTTTTGTGATATTTTTCATATTTAAGAAAATATTGGCAAAAAACAAAAAACAGTTAAGGTAAACGCCCACTTCCAGTGTACGAAATTTTACCAAAAGCTCTTCAGTTCTTCGAATTATCAAATAAAACTTATGTTCAAAGTTTCATATCAATTGCTTTATTCATTTTTGAGATACAGCGCGCACAGACACACACACTCACACACAGATACAATATTTTTTTTCCAGAAATTGTTCAAATGGCATCTAGGGATCACAAAACGGATATTTTTGAAAAAAAAATCACGATCACAATTCTTTCTCGTACTTCGTAACGGAGAAAGTAAAAATATTGAATCCATTTTGTAAAAACAGATGGAATAAACTTCTGTGGGGTCATGAGCGAAAAAAAGGTTGAGAAACACTGATTCAGACGATCTCGATATGGAAACGGAACGCGAAAATGTTGAAAACGTTGTTATAAATTTAAAGTTTTAATCGGCAATTTTACAATATTTTTCCGAGCGCAATTTTGTATTTAGAACTTCAGCGACTTCCTAACCCGTAGAAACCTGTCAGCTTTAATTTTTATGCAAAAAGAGCAATCTTCAATATTTTCGACGCTTTATTGGTTCCGCCAATCAGCGATACCAAAAACTCCAATATACAGGCGTTGATCTTGATATTTTGGCCAAAAATTAGATGAAATGCCTCACAGTGTAGCGCCAACTCCATCCTCGGGGTACTTTTAGTTCTTTTTTTAAAATTTTGTAAGCAAGATGTACTGTTAAAATAGCGATAATTTAATCAACTCCATAATTTCAAATGCTTAATATTACCTGACATTTTAAATGTGATTGCCCTTTTACAATTACAGACGTACAAGCGTATTGGAAATTATTGGGAATATATGTTTGATAAACTAATTGTAGTTTTAAATTTTGTTATACTTTTACTTTTGACATTTTATTATGTGTTATTCTACAAAAAAACTAACTGTCATTTGTTTTTAAAAATTGAAACAGTTTTAGGTAAACTCATAAAAATATCGTTTTCGGCTTGAGCAACAGATTAAGCAGTCGACTTAAAATGTTGTGTTATTTTATATGCGAAATATCATCCCCTGGCATTTAAAAATATTATCAGGTCACATTTTATGGACTCCACTTTAGCAATAGTAACCCTATTATTTTTCAGCGCACGTTAATCCGCCAAACGGTTTCGGTAGCGCCAGGTGCGTCTTGTTTTTCCCACCTGTCACATATGCGGACGTGCAATTTAATCGGAAGTTAATGTGCCGCAATAAAAACAGCAATTGATGTCAATAAGATTGCGACAGTATACCCAGGACTAACCATCCGAAACGTCGTCGCGGACTGATAATACACGAGCCGCCAGTGTTTTGTGCATGTAATTATACCTTCTGTTGGTTTTATACTTCCGTTAAACAAGTTGTCTAGCATAAAATTGAGAGTGTAAAGTGTATTGGTTTTATGCTTCCGTTAAACAAGAAATCGAGAGTGTGAAGTGTAGAGTGAAAGTGGCCGTGTTGATTGTTTTGATTTGAATTTTAAATCGTAAATACTGGTTCAGTTTGTATTATTATAATCGCTATAATATTTAAAATTGTTGACATGCAGATTATAAAAGCATCAATGACGGTTCGCGGGTTTTTTTCTGGTACGGCCGAGGTAATACAGATAGGTAGGGTCAGTTGCAAAGATGGCTGGCTGCGTGACCGCATCTATCTATATTAGCACCTCTTGTTCCTCGGCCGTACCAGAAAAAAACCCGCAAACCGTCACTGAAAAACATGCATACAGTGTTAATGTTTGAGTGAACATTCTCAGATTTAATCAATCTTTAAATTGCATATAATACATTTTTATGAACAGATACAACACTACATATCATTAACAGGCATATGATAAAATAATGTTAGTGTGTTAATCTGTCAAATAGCTATCGACCAGAGGTCTTTCTGTCCAGCGTTGCCAGGTGTAATTTTTAATTTTCCCCAAATATTTCATAAAAAAAACCCAAAGTGATCGACTGACGGAAAATTTTATTTCGTTATATGATTTCTATCAGTTAATGCCATATCTGTGATTTTTTTCATCTTCCAATTTTTGGTGCGTCATCTTCAAAAATTCGAATAACTAACATGTTTATTTTGATATTTTTTAATATAGTTATCAACAATTGAACAGTAATTTTATATAAAATTATTGGTAATATTTTAGTATGTATAATTTTCTTTTCAGTTTCGTATAAATATGTAACCCTATTTTTGCCAAGATGTGACCTTGAAACCCTCGAAAAATAAGATTTTATTTTTTAATCACTAAAAATTATTTTAATAATCTGAAAAATTCACATATATTTTTTACCCAAATAAAAGTTTATTCAGGGTATTTTTTTTAAGTTTAACCATTATTTTCGCCCTTTCTAACCTTAAAAAAAATTACTCAATTTGGTATTTGGGATAAAAATATTTATGATTTCTTTCAGATTTTTATAGTAGTTAAAAAACAAAAAAACAATTTTTCGAGGGTTTCATGGTCATATCTTGACAAAAAATGGGGTTGTTTATACGAAACTGAAGAAAAATTAATACTAAAATACTAATAATAATTTTACATAAAATGATTCAACTGTTGATTAATATACAGAAAATATCGTAAAAATATTAGTTATTCAAATTTTTGAAGTTGTCTCACCAAACGTTGAAAGATGAAAAAATCATTATATGACGAAACAAAATTTTAAATTACACTTTTTGAAGACTTTCTAGCATTTTTTTCGAGACAATTTTTTTAGTACTCTTAAAACTCTTTGGCATTTTTTCCAAGACAATTTTTTCCAGTACTCTTTTTGGCATTTTATTCAGGACAATTTTTTCCAGTACTCTATTTGGCATTTTTTTCAGTTCACTTTTTCAAGACTTTTTAGCATTTTTTTTCGACAATTTTTTTTAATACTCTTAAAACTCTTTGGCATTTTTTCCAAAACAATTTTTTCCAGTATTCTTTTTGGCATTTTATTCAGGACAATTTTTTCCAGTACTCTATTTGGCATTTTTTTCAGTTCACTTTTTCAAGACTTTTTAGCATTTTTTGGGACAATGTTTTTTAGTGCTCTTAAGACTCTTTGGAATTTTTTCCAAGACAATTTTTTCCAGTACTCCTTTTGGCATTTTTTTTTAGTTCTCTTTTTCAAGATTTTTTAGCATTTTTTTGGGACAATTTTTTGTTGTACTCTTAAGACTCTTTGGCATTTTTTCCAAGACAATTTTTTCCAGTACTCTTTTTGGCATTTTTTTCAGTTCACGTTTTCAAGACTTTTTAGCATTTTTTTGGGACAATGTTTTTTAGTACTCTTAAGACTCTTTGGCATTTTTTCCAAGACAATTTTTTCCAGTACTCTTTTTGGCATTTTATTCAGGACAATTTTTTCCAGTACTCTTTTTGGCATTTTTTTCAGTTCACTTTTTCAAGACTTTTTAGCATTTTTTTGCGACAATTTTTTTTAATACTCTTAAGACTCTTTGGCATTTTTTCCAAAACAATTTTTTCCAGTATTCTTTTTGGCATTTTATTCAGGACAATTTTTTCCAGTACTCTATTTGGCATTTTTTTCAGTTCACTTTTTCAAGACTTTTTAGCATTTTTTGGGACAATGTTTTTTAGTGCTCTTAAGACTCTTTGGAATTTTTTCCAAGACAATTTTTTCCAGTACTCCTTTTGGCATTTTTTTTTAGTTCTCTTTTTCAAGATTTTTTAGCATTTTTTTGGGACAATTTTTTGTTGTACTCTTAAGACTCTTTGGCATTTTTTCCAAGACAATTTTTTCCAGTACTCTTTTTGGCATTCTATTCAGTACAATTTTTTCCAGTACTCTTTTTGTAATTTTATTGAGGACAGTTTTTTCCAGTACTCTTTTTGGCATTTTTTTTAGTTCACTTTTTCAAGACTTTTAAGCATTTTTTTTGGGCAATTTTTTTTAGTACTCTTAAGAGTCTTTGGCATTTTTTCCAAGACAATTTTTTCCAGTACTCTTTTTGGCATTTTATTCAGGACAATCTTTTCCAGCACTCTTTTTGACATTTTTTTTCAAGACAATTTTTTTCAGTACTCTTTTTGGCATTTTTTAAACAAATTTTTTCAGTGCTTAATTTGGCATTTTTCGGGACATTTTTTTCAGTACTCTTTTTCAAGACTACTATGGCATTTTTTTTTCAAGACAATTTTCTTCAGTACTCTTTTCCAAGATTCTTTTTGGCATTTTTTTTTCAAAACAATTTTTTTAGTACTCTTTTTCAAGACAAAATCATTACTTCTACAGTAGGCTTTCTATAGCATAACATAATTCAAAACATATATAATTACGTAACACCAAGAATAAGAGTCTCTTTTAACCAAGTTATTTCAAGTTGTTTTGTGAATACGTTTGAATTTAACTTTATGTATTTTATACCTGACGTGTCCAATAAAGGCAATATAATGATCTAATAAAATTATATTTTATTCTATTCTATTCTTAAGACTCTTTTAGGCATTTTTTTTTAGACAATTTTTTTTGGTACTCTTTTTGGCATTTATTTTGAGTACTCTTTCAAGACTATTTTTGGCACTTTTTTTTTCAGGACAATTTTTTTTCAGTACTCTTTTCGGTATTTTTTTAGACAATTTTTTCCAGGCCCTTTTTGGCATTTTTTTCTGGACAATTTTTTTCAGTACTCTTTTTCAAGACTAGTTTTGGCATTTTTTTCAAGACAATTTTTGTCAGTACTCTATTTCAAGACTCTTTTTGGCCTTTTTACTTTCTCCGTTACAAAGTAAGAGAAAGTATTGTGATCGTGAAAAAAATTTCTAAATTTTTTTACGGAAATATCCGTTTTGAGGTCCCTAGATGTCAGTTTTACAATTTCTGAAAAAAAAAATGTGCTGTGTGTCTGTGTGTGTGTCTGTCTATCTGGCTGTACGCGCTGTAACTCAGAAACGAATGAGAATCTGAAAAACTGAAAAGCTTTTGGTAAAATTTCGTACACCGGAAGTGGGTGTTTACCTTAACGGTTTTTTGTTTTCTCAATTTTTGTTTAAACGTTTTTGTGATATTTTTCATATTTAAAAAAATATTAGCAAAAAACTAAAAACAGTTAAGGTAAACACCCACTTTTGGGTGTACGAAATTTTACCAAAAGCTTTTAAATTGCTTTATTAATTTTTGAAACACAGCGCGCACAGACACACACACACACACAAACACACAGAGACACGCACACAGACACACACACAAACACACAGACACAAAAATTTGTTTTTCAGAAATTGTTGAAATGCCATCTAGGGACCCCAAAACGGAAAAAATGTTCACAATCACAATACTTTCTCGTACTTCGTAACGGAGAAAGTAAAAATCTAAAAGGAAGGGCAAACAATCAAAAATTTACAACGTACTCAAAACAAACAAAAAAATCGCCCATAAAAATCAACAGTTCTTGTTAAAAAATTGTAGACCAATAAGAAATTCGCTCGTTAAAATTAATAATTTAGATAAGATACTAAAAAATCTGAAAAATGAAAAATGTAGACTAAAGAACCGTAATTTCAACAAACTAATAAAAATTTTTTAACAAAAACTCATATCTAAAATATAAGCAAAAAAAAAAAAATTCCTGGTCTAAGAAAAGAAAATATGCAGACCAAAAAATTGAAAAATCAAGCAAGAAAACTAATTTGCCATTTTCGGTCCCAAAAATAACTCTAGCTCAAAATAAATTGCCAACCATAAACGCGAAAATTAAAAAAGAAGATAAAGGACAAAAAATCAACAACTCGAAAATACCGACAAAAAAATCGCTCATAAAAATGAATCATTCAGGATTTCAACCTGGCAAAAAATTCCGGCCTAAAAATAAAAAAATGCCGACCAAAAAATCGAAAATTTTAACAAACAAATCGAAAATTTAGACCAAAATGAAGAAAAAATTAGTTCGGAAATTTATTAAAAAAAAAAAAAAACGAAACTGCGGGTCAAAAATCTAAAACTTAGGTAAAAAAATCAAAATCCTGGCTTAAAGATAAAAATTGCAAACAAAAAGATTGAATATTTAATATAATAATAATATTTTATTTAAGGGCAACGAGTGTTGCCAGTTGTAATTTTTTTATTTTCCCCAAATATTTAAGAAAAACCCCTCAAAATTACGCCGCTGTCCCTCTCCAAAATAATAAAATTTAAAAATAAAACGTAAATACAGTGGATTTATTGAAAACTTATGTACAGAATTAAAGTAGTATAAATATAAAATTTATTATTCATCTTCTTTTCGGCACACATACATATTTTTTAAGTGAAAGTGCAGCATTTTATTGTGGGTCACAAAATTACGAAAACGGCAATAATAGAAACCCTAGAACAACTTCCATAAATGATGTCGCAGGTTTGTTTGAAAATTGTTGTGCACTATTGGTAATGATGATTTCTAGCAAATTTAATAACATGCTCATTCATATACATTTCCCCAAAAATATCCCTCGTATAAAATACCCACCCCAAAAAATACTCCATTGATTGAAGTTCCCCAAAAAACACCCCAAGACAATAATTTACCCCCATTTTGGGGAAAAAACCCCTCAATCCGGCAACACTGTTTCTCTCTAATATTTAAATATTAACGCGGAGTTTGATTAAAATGCCTTACTAAAATTTCATATATAAACACAATGCAGGCTAGTAAATGTCCAACTGCGTAGATATAAAAAACTAACAACATATGTTCAATAGCAATGTTTTGAAAGCCATGTTTTTGCACGTTCTTCATAACATGATTACCACTCGGAATCCATTTTTCTAATAAACCACTCTCAATCATCCTTATAGTCAGTTCATTAACTCTTGCTGTAAATGGTGATCCTTTGGTAAGATATACAATCAACCGTGAATGATACCCTGTTGCAATTTTAACATAAAATGATTCTTTGTCCTTGTACAAATTAAATCTCAGCGTATCCGATACTATCGCAGTGTGTTCTGTAGGGTATGCCAATTCCCTTATTTTTTCATATTTTGAATAAATTTTTTGTAAGTTAATATCATCTGAACCGGAAAGTGCTAGTTCATGGTCGGGCTTACCAAAAATAAATTTGTCAGAATTTGCTAATTGTTCTAACGTAGAAATTTGTTCTTTCAATGCCGGACTGTACAGAAACGATATTAACAAACTAGTATAGCTACTGCTAATAATAAACGTAGATATTGTTAAAATAATAAAAAAAATCTTTGCAGCCAGTTTCTCAGGTTGTCTGTTGGATGTTAATACGTAGAATCTTAATATAGATAATACACTTTCACAAAATGTTGAAACTCTTTCTTGATTTATAAGGATGTGCCAAAATACTATTGATATCGGTTTAGAAATAAATATCATCGCCCAGACTTCGTACTTAAATATTAATGCAATATTTTTCCACTTGCTAACATGTTCAGAAATTGCGACAAAAATCGATGTTTCCAATAACGCGTACGAAAAAGTGAAATCAAAATTATGTGATGCAACTGAAATTTGTACAGGTCCAAGCACTACATCCAGATTGCCTCTTTGTAGCACCCCAAATACCCCTGCGAAACTTCCATTTTTCAATTTCTCTCTTATAGAAATTTTGGTACCGTTCGGTAAATCAACAACAAAAGGTCCAAAGTATTCTGTAACAGTAAGTTTTAACTTCACCCTGTGCATAATTTCACGCCACATAATCGCCAAAAATCCCGTATTATTCTCATAAGATTCCTTATTTAAAATTGGTGCGTTCGGTATCATAGATGCCGATAGTTCGCAATTATTAAATGTCAACATTTCTTTTTGTTTGTTGTTTGTATTAATAAATATTGATTCTGAGCAATCTCCTATTTTTATTGGTATAATAGCAACGCAATGTTCTTCAAAGGGATCGTAAGTATATACTTCTTTCATTCCAACAAACAAGATAACATTAACCCGTCGATATTTCCAACAAATTTCAAATATTTGTATAATCGATGAAAATATTAACGGAGGTGCTTTTATGAGATACATTGTTTTATGTTGAAAATTACTTGAAAATTGTAACGTATACATAAAATTATCCAAACGTTTAACATCGTGGGATAAATGATAAAAATATGCATCAGGAATATCTAAACTTTTCGGTAAAGCTGCGTTTTGACTAACCGAGAATATACTTATTGTGTAATTATTTACAAAATATAACTCATCTTCTGTGGTGTCTTCATAAAAAACATACACGATGTGCTTGATGTTGTTTTCCCTTAAAAAATAATCCAAACATTTCCCGAAATAATGCTCACTCCCTGACCCAACACCCAAGTAAATTAAAATTATTGGTAAAGTGAACCACATAACGGGTTTTTGTTATATTTTTTATAACTCTTTTTATCGCGTTTATGTAATGATTATTGTTTGAAGAAGTTGGTCGCTATGAATTTTACTAAAGCGAAAATGAGAAATTAAGTGCAGATATTATTACAACGTGTAATTTCCAGATAATCCAATAAATAAATTACATGCATAGAAACCATTAGTAAATAAGGTTATTTATAAAAAACTGCTACAAATAAGGTTCTAATGTAATATTAAGTGCGAGCATTAACTTGATAACTCACACCATTAGACGAATCCGGAAATATTTTTTTTGTAATACACACATTATACGCGTGTGATTTAATAGTTATTTAAGCAACAAGGAATGTAAGGACATATTAACATTTCCGTGTTGCTTATTAATTTTTTTTCCGCTACCGGAAATATAATACTTAAAAAAGATCAGAAAATATTCTAAAATATGGCTTGTAACATTTGGGGTTGAAATTTTTATAGTCACCTGTGCGCCCTGTGGCAACCCAGCAACCGACAAAACAATGTCGAATTTTGTTTGTTTGTGTCAATCCAGTGAAACTTTCTACGGGCATGGATAT
The DNA here is from genome assembly GCA_910593695.2 of Ocypus olens. Taxonomy (NCBI): domain Eukaryota; kingdom Metazoa; phylum Arthropoda; class Insecta; order Coleoptera; family Staphylinidae; genus Ocypus; species Ocypus olens. The sequence continues at coordinate 1,225,120 of OU343054.1, forward strand.
TAACGATGCTGCGAATATTGCGTTTCTTTTATTTTATTATTTTCCTAGGTCCGTAAGTAAAAAATTAAGTTCCGTTGTCAAGGACAACAAACACCACGAATGTTAACAGCCACTTACGGTACCTGTAACTATGGATGCAATGCTTAGTTACGTTGTCGGAAGCGGAAAAACGAATATAAGACCATAAACTCCTAGTTTGTCAATTTTTCAACAATACGTGGTATAAAGAGTTCTTTATGTAAATGTATTCGAATTGTATGAATTAGTTTAAAGATCGTTACCTAAGAGGATTATATTTATAATCATTTTGATGGAACTCGGTTAAAATGGCCACGAAAATTTTAAATAATTATCACTTTTGGTTTGTAATTATGAAATAATAATAGCAACATCAAATTTCTACTAATAAAAATTGTAGAGAATGCCAAAATAACAAAGCATATTAAGTTTGGAAGAAAAGAACATTTGCTTGAATTTTTATTTGTGTACAAAACATAAACCTATAAATAATCCTCAACCACACAAAAACTCAAAAATGTTTAGTATACTAAATTTGATGCACTGAAAGTGCATGTTCACTCTTAAAATTAATTGTTCTGATATTTTTCTAAACATGGCAACTATTACATTTAAAATAAACGTTAAAGATAATGAAAAATTGATCGTAAAGGGGCGCGATTTGATATGCAACTTTAGAAACCTTGTTTTCAATATTTAAAAAATGAGATTTTCATGCTTACTAACTGTCATATTCGACTTGTACCAAAAATGTGGTAAAAAATGCGTTAGTCTGAAATTATTCCACTGTAAAATTGTGTGTATTTTTTCCGGTCAGTTGTGTGATCGGATTTAATTAATTTAATTTTATTACACTCAAAACTAGAGAGATTTCCCAGATTTTTTACGGGTCATGGAACTCCAAAAACTTGGTGTAAATAGCAGAAAAACGTGAAAAATACTGGTTTTTCAAGAATATATATATTTTTTAAGCTTTCTTGTGCGGTTTCGCTGCGCTGCGCCATCGTCCGTACGCGGCCCTTTAAAACCATATTTGGGCTCCGCTGTGCTGCGCCATCGATGAAAAACATATTTTGTTTTTAATTATTTTTAATTTTTAATTTTTAATTTTTAATTTTTAATTTTTAATTTTTAATTTTTAATTTTTAATTTTTAATTTTTAATTTTTAATTTTTAATTTTTAATTTTTAATTTTTAATTTTTAATTTTTAATTTTTAATTTTTAATTTTTAATTTTTAATTTTTAATTTTTAATTTTTAATTTTTAATTTTTAATTTTTAATTTTTAATTTTTAATTTTTAATTTTTAATTTTTAATTTTTAATTTTTAATTTTTAATTTTTAATTTTTAATTTTTAATTTTTAATTTTTAATTTTTAATTTTTAATTTTTAATTTTTAATTTTTAATTTTTAATTTTTAATTTTTAATTTTTAATTTTTAATTTTTAATTTTTAATTTTTAATTTTTAATTTTTAATTTTTAATTTTTAATTTTTAATTTTTAATTTTTAATTTTTAATTTTTAATTTTTAATTTTTAATTTTTAATTTTTAATTTTTAATTTTTAATTTTTAATTTTTAATTTTTAATTTTTAATTTTTAATTTTTAATTTTTAATTTTTAATTTTTAATTTTTAATTTTTAATTTTTAATTTTTAATTTTTAATTTTTAATTTTTAATTTTTAATTTTTAATTTTTAATTTTTAATTTTTCATTGTTCATTGTTCATTTTTCATTTTTCATTTTTCATTTTTCATTTTTCATTCTTAATTCTTAATTTTTTATTTATATTTTTTATTTATATATATTTTTTTAAGCCAGTTGTATCCTCTGCGATCCCTAAAAGTTTTGGCTTTCCGACTTGAAAAGTAGAATATCCGTCCTTAAAAGAAGAAAAACGAACCCTGGGGGTGGAAATGGTGCGTAGGGGTGGTTCCTAAAATTTTGAAAAAATATCTACTGCCATCCCTGTGAGTTTCAGCTTTTCGACCGGGAAAAAAAACAGCCTTAAAAGAAAAAAAAACGAACCCCGGTGGTGCAAATTGCGAGTAGGGGTGGTTCCAAAAATTTTGATAAAGTTCCCCATGAAAGCATGTTATCACTTCTGCCTTCCCTGAAAGTTTCGGCTTTTCGACTTGAAAAGAAAAAATACGTCCTCAAAAGGAAGGAAGACGGGGGAGAAGGGGGTGGATTTTCAAAAATCGCCTTCGATTAAAGTTTGTAAATCTTTTTTAAAATCCAAATATCGTATCGGCCACCCCGTGGCGCATGCGATGGGATCGGAGGCGTTTCCGCGTGTTTGAAAATTCACCCCCGTCGGTGGGGGTGCGTGAGGGGGGTGGGACCGGGCTGGATCGATAGGACCGGCGATTGTGCATCGGATGCAAAACATTTTTTTTTCGAAAAATTCACCCCCGCCGCCGGGGGTTGGGGTGCACCCACGGAAACCATTTTTGAAGGTCACCGATCGGGGTGGCCGGCGCATTCGGCCATCTTGTATCCCCAAAATTTAAAAAAATGGTTTTCGAGTTTACCTGAAGAGTTTTCGCGGCGAAGGACGCCACTGGTCAGGGGAGGGCGGCTCAAGGTCACCGATATTTATTTTCGAAAGCTCCTTGGCGGGGCAATTTATCCGTCCTCGAAACTTTCCGGAAATTTTTCGTTTTTTTTTAGAAATTTTTGAAACTTTCGACCTTTTGGGGGTTGAAAGGGGGTGAAGGGTATTTAAAAAAAATTACCCTTCGACGACTTTGATCTTGGATTTTTATTTTTTAGGGGCTCACCTTTCAGTTCGATAACCCACAAGGCCTTTGTCCTCGCATTTCTCCTCAGGCGTGACGCGGTTTCTCGACCGACACCCCATGCCAAACGTGTGTAATGGGCGCAAAGAAATCTCACTTCAAAAGAACTGGAAATATTTTATTAAGAAATTTATTTTATACATTTTTTGATTTTCGAGAAAATGATTTAAAAATGTTGACTTTTCTGGTCTTTTCTTTGTGAAATGATGACAGTTACATCAAATTTATATAAACATATCCAACCCTTAGAACACGCCACAGAAATTCTTTAAATAATGTTTGTCAAAAGTCCAAAAAACCGTTAGATTATTTTCTTATCAATTTATTTACAAACCTCGCTTGTGAGTGGAGTGTGAGATACGACCCACCCACCACTCTTCATTTCCATTTAAGCTCAACCCAGAAAACACTGTTTGATAAAACTAACTTCTTAGTCAGATCACGAGAGATTCAATAATTTCAAAAGCATAAATGAAACGTTTGTGTGTAAAGTTAAAATGAAACGGGAAGGTGGTGGGCGGTCCCTTTAATCCTTTAAAAACGCCCCAGAGCTTTTATGTATTAATACGTTTTTGAAAGGTCTAAGAAATCGTGAGATTATTTTCCTAACGATTAATTTACAATTGCAAAACCCTCGTCTGTGTTTTAAAGATTGGAGAGTGGGATACTGCCCATCCACCACCCTTCGTTGTTACTTAAACCGAACCAAAAAGCACTGTTCGATGAAACTAATTTCTTAGTCAGATCACGAGAGATTCTATGGTTTCAAGTTTGTGGGTAAATTTTAAATGAAACAGGGGGTGGTGGGGTGCCTACTTTCCAACTCTTTAAATACACCCAGAGTTTCTATAAATGAAAACGTCTGTCAAAGGTCCAAAAAACCGTTAGAATATTTTCTTATCAAAAAATATACACTTGCAAAATCTCCGTTTGTGTTCTAAAGAATTAATAGGATAGGGCTCACCCACCACCCTTAATTTCCACTTAAACCTAACCTATAAGGCAATGTTAGATTCAACCAATTTCTTTGTCATATCGTGAGATATGTAATAGTTTCAAAAGCATAAAGAAAGATCGTTTGTGGGAAAAATTTAAAAAAACACAGAGCTTTGTAGGCGGGCCCCATCCTACCCTCCAACCATTTGAACAAGCCAGGAGTTTCTATAAATGAAACCATTTGTTAAAGGTTCAAAAAACCGTTAGATTAATTTACACTTGCAAAACCCTCGTTTGTGTTCTCAGAATTAGAGGTTAAGATACTGCCCATTCACTGTCCTTCGTTTTCACCTAACCTAGAAAACATTGTGTGATGAAACTAATTTCTTAGTCAGATCACGAGATATTCAATAGTTTCATAAGAATAAAAAAGGCGTTTGTGAGTAAAGCCTAAATGAAACAAGGGATGTTGGGTGTGCTCTATTCTTCCCTCGAACCCTTTGAAACCCCATAGCGTCTATGTATGAATACGTTTGTCAACGGTCCAAAAAACTATTAAATTAATTAACAATTTACACTTGCCAAATCCCCGTTTGTGTTTTAAGGGCTTTAGGGTGGAATAGAGCCCACCCATCGCGAGGGTTGATTAGGGACCACCCACCTCCCATAATTTGTACTTAAACCTTACCTAGAAAACAATTTCTTAGACATATCGCGAGAGATGTATTGGTTTCAAAAGTATAAAGAAAGAGCGTTTTTGAAAAAAAATTAAAAGTAACACAGGGTTATGGGTGGGTTCAGTTCTATCCTCCAACCCTTCTAACACGCCCCATAGATTATTTTATTTTCGATTAATAATACAAAACACTCTTTTGTGTTCTGTGCATTGGAGGGTGGGATACGGACCATCCACCGCTCTTCGATTTCATTTAAACCTAACCTAGAAAACACTGTTTGATGAAACTTTCTTTTAGTCAGATCACGAGAGATGTAATAGTTTTGAAAACATACAGAAAGAACGTTTGTGGAAAAAAATTAAATGAAACAAAGAGTGGTGGGTGGGTCCTATTCTATTCCAACACTCTTTGAACACGTTCCAGAGTTTCTATAAATTAAAATGTTCGTCAAAGGTAAAAAAAAAACATTAGATTATTTCCTTATCAATTAATGTACACTTGCAAAATCCCCGTTTGTGTTCTGTAGATTGGAGGTTACGATAGGGCCCACCCACTACCACTCATTTCCACTAAAACCTAACCTGTTTAGATTAAACCAATTTCTTAGATGATGAGAGATTCAATGGTTTCAAAAGCATAAAAAAGGCGTTTGTAGAAAATATTTAAATTAAACGGAGTGTTGTGGGTGGGCCCTATCCTGCCTCCAACCCTTTGAAAACGCCTATAAATGAAAAAGTAAATAAAAAAAATATTTTCTTATCGATTAATTTACACTTGCAAAACCCTCGTTTATGTTCTAAGGATTGGAGGATGGGATACGGCCCAACCAAGCCCCGTAACTTGTTTGCTATTTGAGATATCGACTTCTAGTTTTCTTGAAATGGTACCCACACTTATTCTACATATTTTAAAAATATGTATGTTTTTGTACAGGGTGTCCCAATATACATAACGGAACAAAGTTATGTTTTTTTTAAATGGAACACCCTATATTTTATACTTTATTTTCAACCCTCTTGAGAAGCTGATAAAAATAGTATAAGATAGTATGGGTCTATTATGGACGATTGGCTAGTTATGGGCAAATTTGTGGCAAAAACATGTACACATTAAAAACATTGCAGAAGCGTTCCTAGCAAAGATAGCATCATTATTTATACACTAGAAAATTTCCCACATCATAAAGAATAATACACATCGGCTTTGGTTCTCTTTTAATCATAGTGATATACAGGGTGTCAACATAGGCAAAACAATGGATAACTATTTTTTTTCAAATGGAACACCCTATATAAGTTGCCACCAATCTATGGCATTTTAAATAAGCTTTCCAATGATATACAGTTTGTATAACAAAATATTAAGGGTTCTTGAGATTTATCAATAAAAACATATTTCTTTTGCCACCTTCCGCTGATTTTTGGATTTTCAGACAAAACTATACATTTTCATGAAAAATTATAAGAGACCAAAGTTGTAGAGCGAAAAATTTCCGATCGATGTGGTTCTTTCAACTTTTAAGATAATGCCTGCATTACCCGCCAGAGTGCGCAAAATCGTGACCGTATATGCATTTTAGCGTTGTCTTTTCAATTTTTTTATTAATAAATTGCACTATACTTTATTTTCCGCACCCTCTAGCGGAAAAACGGGAAATTATAGGGAAATTAAAATGGCCCATATCGATTGAAAATGTTCCGCTCTACAACTCTTGATAGAAGCAATTTTTGCCAAAAATGCATAGTTTTCCCTAAAATGCAAATTGAAAATGTATGTATCAATTTTTGCGTTTTTCAATGGTTTTTTATATTTTTAGCGAAAACGATGCATTTTGGGCAAAAATTGCTTCTTTTAAGAGTTGTAGAGCGGAATTTTTTCAATCGATGTAGGTCATTTGAATAATTCTATAATTACCCAGTTTTCTGCTAGAGGACGTGGAAAATAAAGTATAGTGCAATTAATTAACAAAAAATTTGAGAAAAACGCTAAAATGCATATACGGTCACGATTTTGGGCACTCTGGCGGGCAATGCACGCATTATTGGAAAAGTCGAAAGACCTATGTCGATCGAAAATTTTCCGCTCTACAACTTTGGTCTCCTATTATTTTTTCAGAAATGCATAGTTTTGGTTGAAAATCCAAAAATGAGCAGGAGGCGACAAAAGAAAAATGTTTTTATGGATAAATCTCAAGAATCCTTAATATTTCATTATACAAATTGTACATCATTGGAAAGCTTATTCAAAATTCCATGCACTGGTGGCAAGATATATAGGGTGTTCCATTTGAAAAAAAAATAGTTATCCAATATTTTGCGTATGTTGACACCCTGTATAGCAGTATGAACAAAAAAGAACCAAAGCCGATTTGTATTATTCTTCATGATGTGGAAAATTCTTCAGTGTATAAAAAATGACGATAGCTTTGCTAGGAGCACTTCTGCAATTTTTGCAATGTGTCCTTGTTTTTGCCACAAATTTGCCCATAACTAACCAATCGTCCATAATAGACCCATACTATCTTAAACTATTTTTATCAGCTTCTCAAAAGGGTTGAAAATAAAGTATAATATATAGGGTGTTCCATTTAAAAAAACATAACTTTGGTCTGTTATGTATATTGGGACACCCTGTACAAAAACATACATATTTTTAAAATATGTAGAATAAGTGTGGGTACCAGTTCAAGAAAACTAAAAGTCGATATCTCAAATAGCAAATACGTTATGGGGCTTTTACAGAACCCTGGGTCACCCGGTATACCGTAGCAAAGAGAATAGAATACTCTACAACTGCAATATGCACCATTTTTTCGTTCTTCTTGTACTTTTGCTAAATTTGATAAAAAAAATATTTTTCTTTGAAGAGTGGTCTCACCGCCTCAGACTAAAATTCCGCAGAAACAGAAAATGGTTTTGTACTACGGATGGACTACTTAACTTCCACTGAATGTTTCAGATTTTTTTAAATTTACGGGTTCCCTACGTTCGGAGCGATAACTTACATTTACTACGTATCAAGTAAAGATTCTAGTAAATGTCGCACTTTCTTAAAATTGCTATTTCTCCTTTATTTATTAAAACATTTAAGTGATTGTCATCGATTTATATTGATTAATTTTATGCAAACACTTCTAAGGTTGGAATTTTTATGCGGATTTAAATTTCTAATATAAAAATTTATTACACAAAAAATATTCATGCTAGAAAACAATACATCCTACAATTATTTTATAATTACATCTTGTAAAGGCCAAATAAAATTCAAATTTTTTTGACCACAAATAAAAGAGTTTTTAAGCCATGCATCAATTAACTCCATCGATTAACTCCATCGATCAGTGAATAGAAAATTCTTAGCCTCTTCAGCCACTTTTTTGACCAGTTCTGCTTCCTCGCTTCATGTTTCATTATCAGAATCCTTAATATGCACAATGTGATCATTATCATCTTTGAAATCCACAAATTTATTCCCGTCGTCTTAGCATTCTTTCCAAGAAATGTTTGTTGTTCTTACCCGTAATAAGATATACTTAAAAATTAAAAAATTACTAATGATTCAGTAAAATATCTATGACATCATAGAATAAAATGACTAATGACACATGTCTATCAGTCGGCATTTTATTACAATCCTAATCGGTATGCAAATGATTACAGAAATTTTCTTCAGAGCATTAAATATTGGCACGTTTTAGGAGTTTATTGGCTACTAAAAGTATGCGAAGTGAATTGAAGATTATATCAATAAATCGCTGTAAAATTAATCCTACAAAAAGAGAGTGAGTGAATTTTCAGCACAATAACTAATTGTTTATAACGTTTAACTTAATTATTAACAATTTAGTAATTTAAATACCGATGAGCCTTTTTTTATGGAAATGTATTAATAATAATAAAGAGGATGACTGAGACCGCTGTTGCTACATGACGATCAAAAATCCATTGTGAATTTTTCTAATGGCGAGTGCTTCAATTAATTTTCAGTACAATAAGTTTATAATGTTTAACGTAATTATTAACAATTTAATAATATAAATATCGATGAGCCTTTTTTTTTATGGAAATCTATTCATAAGGAAGATGGTTGCTACCGCTGTTGCTAGATGGCGATCAAAAATCCATTGTGAATTTTTCTAATGGCGAGTGCTTCAATTTTCAGTACAATAAGTAATTGTTTATAATGTTTAACTTGATTATTAACAATTTAATAAAATAAATATTTTACTGAAACGTACTAATAAAGAGGATGGCTGCTAACGCTGTTGCTACACGACGATCAAAAATCCATTGTGAATTTTTCTAATGGCATTCTATGATGCAAACGTACACACGCATAGTTCCTTGATGTTCACGAACGAAAATTAAAGTAATTTTCTTTCACATTGACGTTTAGACAATAAACACGAAAATTATAGGTTTGTTCATTTCAAAACGACTTCACTCCGTTCCCACGGAAGGCGATTAAGCAATTTGCACAAGTGCCCATTGCACAAATAATATAATAGCACGTGCACCATTTCCTCTGGTGGAATCAGGCCCTGTGATTAAATGAATCATGTTTATTGATGTCATTTGTGATGCGTGAGAGAATTCAGCGATCGATAGTACTAGTACGAAAATCGCGTTCGTTCGGGCCAGACAACGACAAATAGATCGATCGTAAAACACGAAATCGAACTAAAAAATAACGTTTTATCTCTTATGTACATTGTTATCGTTTAAAATTCTAGCGCATTGATAAGCCAAGTCAATGCTTTGTGCCATTCAGTTAGGTATTGTGTGGTGCGCGCTGTTGTCGGTACTCCGCGGTCAATCCGCTTAGAAAATGTCAACATTCAACGGCAAACTGAAGGATAAAGTGTGGTTTTTTAATAACCTTAATAAAGAGGCCGACGTGAAGTGCGCGCAAAATGTTTATAAATCCAAAAATGTGCCGGGAGTGAGTGTTAATTTAAACAAAGTGAATCGAATCGCTCGATTTAATTCACAGGAGAGCTTCCCCTCTGCGAAAACTGTTACTGCTACTTATGAGCACAAGGTAAACCAAGATTTATGGAACAGGGGCACCGTCACAGTTAATAGCAATAAACCAATCGAGCCTAACAGAACGCCCATCGAAGCTACGCCAAAAATCAAACCACCTGTTCCTTCGCGTCCGTCCAAGTTGATCGGGGAAAATAAAAGTAAGAAAACTCCGCCGCTTCCACCCCCAAGGCCGGCCTCTTTGTACTCAATAAAAACCACTCAACGGGATGTTAAAAAGGACATTTCTGTGAGTCAACTTCAAACACGAAATACGTTTTCTTTGGATAGAAAAATAATCTCCCCGTATAATACTGCGGACATCAGATGGACCGGTAAACAGGAAGTGCCCGTCATCGTGCAGGATAACACGTGTGAGAGGAAAAGTTCGTTAAAGAAAATCAGTAGGCGCTGCAACTATGGAAAAACTAAACTAAAGCGGTTGTTATTAAGGTATGACTATTTTACGTTCATTAAATAGTTTTAATAATACGAAACATTTCATGTTATCTACGGCACGTAACGGAAACATATTACTTGATGAATCAACTCATTCACAAACTGATTAAAGCTAATGTTGCAGATAATACGAGGTTGGTATTTTTTTAATGATATATTGCTTGGCGCTTGGGGATATTATATTAAACAATTTAGAAAAATTTATATATACACATGACAGTAATAGAATTTTAGCGATTCGAAACGTGGCCTAAATAAATTTGTAGTCTCACCAAGATCTATTCCATCTATTATTATTGAATTTGTGTCGATTTTTTAACAAATAATAAGTATAATGATTTTATAGTTTATTATATATTTTATTTATTTATTATCTTCTCCTTCTGTTACGAAGTAAGGGCATTTGGTGCATTTTCAAAATTCTAATTGGGAATGCATTTTGCATAAATTTGAAATTTTTCAAGTCGATGGCATTTGTTTATATATTTTTTTCGAGCCAAGAAAATGTTTACAATTTTTTGAAACTTAACACAACTTTCATGTGCGATTATCTCGAAATATATAGTAAGGGCATCTGGTATATTTTAAAAATATTAATTGGGAATGCATTTTGGATAAATGTCAAGTCGATAGCATTTGTTTATATATTTATTTTCGAGCCAAGAAAATGTTTACAATTTTTTTGGAACTCAACACAACTTTCACGTGCGATTATTTCGAAATATACAGCAAAGGCGTTTGGTGCATTTTGAAAATCCTAATTGGGAATGGATTTTGGATAAATTTTGTATTTTTCAAGTCGATGGCATTTGTTTATATATTTTTTCGAGCCAAGAAAATGTTTACAATTTTTTGTAACTTAACACAAATTTCACGTGCGACTATCTCAAAATATACAGTAAGAGCATGTGGTGTATTTTCAAAATCCTAATTGGGAATGCATTTTGGATAAATTTGTAAATTTTAGAATCGATAGCAATTGTTTACATATTTTTTTTCGAGCCAAGAAAATGTTTACAATTTCTTTAAACCTAACCCAACTTTCATGTGCGGTTATCTCGAAATATACAGTAAGGGTGTTTGGTGCATTTTCAAAATCCTAATTGGAAATGCATTTTGGATAAATTTGAATTTTTTCAAGTCGATAGCATTTGTTTATAATTTTTTTTTCGAGCCAAGAAAATGTTTACAATTTTTTTGAACTTAACCCCATATTCACGTGCGATTATCTCGAAATATATAGTAAGGGCGTTTGGTGTATTTTTAAAATCCTTATTGGGAATGCATTTTGGATAAATTTGGATTTTTTCAAGTCGATGGCGTTTGTGTATATATTTTTATCGGGCTAAGAAAAGGTTTACAATTTTTTGGAACTCGACACAACTTTCATGTGCGATTATCTTGAAATACACAGTAAAGGCGTTTGGTGCATTTTCAAAATCCTAATTGGGAATGGATTTTGGATAAATTTTGAATTTTTCAAGTCGATGGTATTTGTTTGAATATTTTTTTCGAGCCAAGAAAATGTTTATAATTTTTTAGAACTTAACACAACTTTCACGTGCGATTATCTCGAAATATACAGTAAGGGTATTTGATATATTTTCAAAATCCTAATCGAGAATGCATTTTGGATAAATTTGGAATTTTTCAAGTCGATGGCATTTGTTTATATATTTATTCGAGCCAAGAAAATGTTTACAATTTTTTGGAACTCGACACAACTTTCATGTGCGATTTTCTTGAAATACACAGTAATGGCGTTTAGTCTATTTTCAAAATCCTAATTGGGAATGCATTTTGGATAAATTTGGAATTTTTTAACTCGATGGCATTTGTTTATATATTTTTTTTAAGCCAAGAATATGTTTACAATTTTTTGGAACTTAACACCATATTCACGTGCCATTATCTCGGAATATACAGTAAGAGCGTTTGGTGCATTTTCAAAATCCTAATTAGGAATATATTTTTGATAAATTTGAAATTTTTCAAGTCCATTGCATTTGTTTATATATTTTTTTTCGAGCCAAGAAAATGTTTACAATTTTTTGTAACTTAACACAACTTTCACGTGCGATTATCTCGAAATATATAGTAAGGGCGTTTAGTGCATTTAAAAAATACTAATTGCGAATGCATTTTGGATAAATTTGGAATTTTTCAAGTCCATTGCATTTGTTTATATATTTTTTTTCGAGCCAAGAAAATGTTTACAATTTTTTGGAACTCGACACAACTTTTGCGTGCGATTATCTTGAAATATACAATAAGGGCGTTTAGTCTATTTTCAAAATCCTAATTGGGAATGCATTTTGGATAAATTTGGAATTTTTTAACTCGATGGCATTTGTTTATATATTTTTTTTAAGCCAAGAATATGTTTACAATTTTTTGGAACTTAACACCATATTCACGTGCCATTATCTCGGAATATATAGTAAGGGCGTTTGGTGCATTTTCAAAATCCTATTTAGGAATGCATTTTTGATAAATTTGATTTTTTTCAAGTCCATTGCATTTGTTTGTAAATTTTTTTTCGAGCCAAGAAAATGTTTACAATTTTTTGGAACTCGACACAACTTTCATGTGCGATTTTCTTGAAATACACAGTAATGGCGTTTGGTGTATTTTCAAAATCCTAATTGCGAATGGATTTTGGATAAATTATGAATTTTTCAAGTCGATGGTATTTGTTTGAATATTTTTTTCGAGCCAAGAAAATGTTTATAATTTTTTAGAACTTAACACAACTTTCACGTGCGATTATCTCGAAATATACAGTAAGGGCGTTTAGTATATTTTCAAAATCCTAATCGAGAATGCATTTTGGATAAATTTGGAATTTTTTAACTCGATGGCATTTGTTTATATATTTTTTTAACCCAAGAATATGTTTACAATTTTTTGGAACTTAACACCATATTCACGTGCCATTATCTCAGAATATATAGTAAGGGCGTTTGGTGCATTTTCAAAATCCTATTTAGGAATGCATTTTTGATAAATTTGATTTTTTTCAAGTCCATTGCATTTGTTTATAAATTTTTTTTCGAGCCAAGAAAATGTTTACAATTTTTTGTAACTTAACACAACTTTCACGTGCGATTATCTCGAAATATATAGTAAGGGCGTTTGGTGCATTTAAAAAATTCTAATTGCGAATGCATTTTGGATAAATTTGGAATTTTTCAAGTAGATGGCATTTGTTTATATATTTTTTTCGAGCCAAGAAAATGTTTACAATTTTTTGGAACTCGACACAACTTTCATGTGCGATTATCTTGAAATACACAATAATGGCGTTTGGTGCATTTTCAAAATCCTAATTGGGAATGGATTTTGAATAAATTATGAATTTTTCAAGTCGATGGTATTTGTTTGAATATTTTTTTCGAGCCAAGAAAATGTTTATAATTTTTTAGAACTTAGCACAACTTCCACGTGCGATTATCTCGAAATATACAGTAAGGGTGTTTGGTATATTTTCAAAATCCTAATCGAGAATGCATTTTGAATAAATTTGGAACTTTTCAAGTCGATGGCATTTGTTTATATATTTTTTTCGAGCCAAGAAAATGTTTACAATTTTTTGGAACTTAACACAACTTTCACGTGCGATTATCTCGAAATATACAGTAAGGGAATTTGGAGCATTTTCAAAATCTTAATTAGAAATGCATTTTGGATTAATTTGGAATTTTTCAAGTCGATGGGATTTTTATAAATTTTTTTCGAGCAAAGAAAATGTTTATAATTTTTTCAAACTTAACACAACTTTCATGTGTGATTATCTCGAAATAGACATTTAGGGCATTTGGTGCATTTTCAAAATACTAATTTGGAACGCATTTTGGATAAATAAACGGAAATATTCGTTTTAATGTCCAAGTGTTTGATAGCCATTTTTGACAGCGAAAATTAGTAAAAAAAAAATTAAAATTTGTAATTGTTAAAAATACTTGTAGGAAGGCATTGCAATTTTTTTTCAATCCCCTTGTTGACTAATGCGCCAGCCAAGGATTTCTGTTAAATTAACAAAAAATATATAAGTAAATTCGGTCACGGTTTCTTTTACAATTTGCAATGGTTAAATATACTTGTAAGAAGGCTTTGCAAAAATAAATTATTCTTTTTTGGAAATCTAATAAAACGAAATATAGCCTGAATATGTGAATATTTAACATTTAACCTGTTCGTAACTCTGCAAAGCAAAGTCTTACTAATTGTAAGACTATAAACAAATAACTTATTGAAACAACTATTTCGCTGGCTAGTGCCACGCCGGATATTTAATGATACAAAAGAAATTTGCATGTTATTACTAGTACTACTAGATAATAACATTGGTTTAAGTTTTATTAAATTTATTTAATGCTTCTGCAACAAGTAAGGTTGCCTCAATTTTTTTTGTTATGCCCGTTTTGAGTTGCGATTGTTTAAATGCCACCCACGGATCAATGAACTGCTCGATAGGTAAAAAAATTTGTATTAATTTTCATGGTTTTTGATAATAGGCAATGCTTGCTACATATGCCTGCAGAAAAGGACTGCATAAATAAAATTTAAAAATCGCACCCCGTGGTGGACGCGCCGGGAAATATATGGCTGGAAATGTATGGCTAACTTCTCGTAGGTAAAAATTATTGCTGGTTATTGTATTGGTATTGTCTTTAAAGCTTCCAAATCCACAAACATTTTATAAATGTTTAACATACTAAAATCCAATTGTAATTCTACTTTTGCATTTGTTGTATTCTATTTATATACAGTGTGGAAATTAAGTAGCGGATAAATTCGGTAACTCCGTTAATGTGTATGATAGAGAAAAAATCTAAAAGATGCATAGCGATTTAAATTACTGCGCATATGTAAAATCATTTTTCAGATTTTTCAAGCAAAAGTTGTGACTTTTTTTTTAAATGACAACCTATATTTTTTATTTTTTATTTCGGTAGAGTTTTCAATCTGTTTTCAACCATATAAAAATTTGAATAGGTTACATAGGAAATAATTAGATAAAAACGGTTTTACAGTAAAAAAAAAGAAAATAGTAATTAACAGATTAATCCTGTTTATTGGGGTTTCAAAGAAATAAAAAAAATAAGGCTTCGACAATTACACTAAATGTTCAAACTTATGATCCTGCACCATCTGACAATACCCAAGACGACAATAAAATGTATTGAACACGTTTTGAAGCATTTGATGTGTTATTAACTTACAATCATGACGAATTCTTTCTTTAAGGTCCTATAAATAATTTGGTCGATTTTTGTATACTCTGTTTTTTAAATGACCCCACAGAAAAAAAGTCTAACTAGACAACTAGGATTAGTCTGTTAATTTCTTTTATCTTATTTTTTTAAACTTTAATAACATTTTTCTTTAATTCTTTCTTATGTAACCTATTCAAATTTTTATATGGTTAAAAACAGATTGAAAAACTCTACCGAAATAAAAAATAAAAATACAGGTTGTCATTAAAAAAAAAATCACAACTTTTAAAACAATTGCTTGAAAAATCTGAAAAACTATTTTACATATGCGCAGTAATTTAAATCGCTATACATCTTTAAGATTATACATTAACGGAGTTACCGAATTTATCCGCTACTTAATTTCCACACTGTATAATATATTAACACAAACGGTGGTGGCAGATGACTTCGTAGTTGACGCCAAAAGCAAAAAAAAAAAACAATAAAAAATGAAACAAATCCAATTGTTGTTATTTTGTTTTCAGCCAAGGGTGAAAACAAAATAGCGTCATTCGAAACTTGAATTGTAAAAAGAAAAATTTGCATCTCGCAATTATAGACTACTACATTTAAAAAAATAAATCGCTTGCGTAATCATTTTAGAAATTCAAAAATCGACTTAGAAATTATGTAGTTTTGCGGTACTTAAAACAAATGATATCCCTGAGCTGGATACAAAATATCGATACCCGAAATTTAAATTGCAGAAGAGAAATTTACATTTTTACAAGTAGAAGGTTTCTTAAAATAATTGAACACATTTCTATGCCTTTTTAGTGGATCGAGTCGGCACATTTTTTCCAACTCGGTACACGTTGCCAAAGTTGGAACTTATTTTTTGCTGAAAAACGTGCTTTTTTGTTCGGGAGTTGAAGGGATTAAAAAGGGATCATTCAAATCTCCTTACTCCCTTAAAATAGAGCCAAAATGAGATTTTTTCCCGAAATAATCATCAAATTTGGTTGAAAAGTTACTGAGTTATGTGCAAAAAATCTCAAAATGCACTTTTTTCAAACACCCATAACTTGGTGCCAAATCGTCATAGGAACTTCGTTCTTCAAGTCCTTCATAGGGAATTGATCAAATTTTAATGCCTTTATGGTGGATCGAGTTGACAGAATTTTTCCAACTCTGTAGACATCGTCAAAGTTGGACATGGTTTCCAGAAAAAACATTTATTTTCACAGAGGTGCTAGAGAGGGGCGGAAGGGGTTACGCTTAAGTTCGCATGCATGGCTTTAAAGAAGACACTTCAAAGTTTTTGCGCCCTCAAAGATTCATCAAAATCGATTAAAATTACGCCGAGTTATGGCGGTTTGAAAATGGTCGAAATTTAACGAATTTCAAGTGTTTCATTTTTTTCCACTAAATTTTCAATTCCATTCAGAAATCATGTATTTTGACATACTGAATAACGATTGACAACCGGAAAGAAAATGGCGTTACTCGAAACCTGAACTTCAAGAACGGGAAATTTGCAGCTCACAATTGATAAAATGATTTTCAAAAAAATTTACCTGTTGCAATTGTTCTCACATTTATTTAGAAATCATGTAGTTTTGACATACTGTAAACGAAATGGTGAAACCAAAACTAGAATTGCAAGAAGTATAATTTTGCATCTTACAATTAAAATAAATTAAAAGAAATTGATTTCTAATTTTCTTCTAAATTCTTAAATCTACTTAGAAATTATGTATTTTCAACTTACTAAAATCAGGGTTCGGACGATATATATCATCGGTTATATATCACGATATATATCATGATATATATCGTGATGACATATATCATGGATATTTATGAAACACAAAATACCAAAAAATTCCCCCGTTTCTCAAATATTCCCAGTTGCAGCAATATGAATAGTAAGCATGTGCTTTAATATAAACTAGAGATGGGCGAAATGACTCTTTTTTGTCGAAAAGAGTCGATTCTTGAAGTGACTCACGACTCTGTTAAAAATGAAAAAGTAAGTGTGAGCAAAAAAAAACAGAAAAAAGGTCCTCACTTTGAAAATTCTTCAATTTATCCCTGAAAACATAGTGAAGAGCAAAAAAGTCCTTATTTCAAAAATTTTTCAATTTGATGTCAAATATTTTAACAATTTAAATTATTTTTTTACTATCTCGTGTTTGTTTGCTATAAATAAACATAATATAAATAAAGTATGTGCATTATATAATTAATAAATCATATAAACATTAATATTAATGACCAAGAAGTTGATATATATATCGGATATATTGATATTTATATAAATATCGGATATTTTTCGAACCCTGACTAAAATACAATTGACATTGCTCCGCTGGAAACAAAATGGCATAACTCCAAACTTTATTTGAATAAAGTAATGGCTAGCATCACCATTTTTTTTTAATTTGTCATCTCGGAGACCATCTGCTACTACCTATGTAATTTATCTGCAATAATAAATTAAATATGTTAGATGAAAGACTAATCACTATTTCTTTGTTTAATTATTATATACTACTGTTTAAATCTTTTCTGTAAAAGATTATTATGTGTATTTATTTATTTTTTTTGTTTATTCAAGTTTTATAAAATATTTGTAAACACACCTGACAAAATGACTTATTTGTCATGATGGTTTGAATCAGAATTACGTATTGTATAACTGCATGAGTAATTGAATCAGTCATTACGTGGATAAAATGAAACATTGTTTTATCCAAACAAATGATTTAATTGCACCACGACGCTATTTATTAGGCCTGAATGACTCAAGGGCAAGTTCCTTTTTTATTGTCCAGTAAACACAAAATGATATCCTACCACAAAGGTCACGATACATAAGTGTGATGGAATATTATGATCTTGGAGAGTTACAGTTTGTTTGATTGTGACTACAATTTAAAAATATTTAACTCAACAAGCTACGAAAAACCGTAGATATTTCTTAATTTAAATCTAATGTAATTATGAGGTTGGGCACGTTTCAAGTTACCCTAAAAAATACAAAAACAATTGAAACAAACTTTACTTAAATCTGATTACGCCTCATCATTTTATAAAAAAAGTTGTAAACAAATCGTCTTTAGATTCTGACCGGATCATTTTTGAACACCTTCTTGTTTTAGTTCAGTCAGACTGGCGTGAACAATGTACATGAAGAAAACGTATTAGTTGCCTAAAAATTAATTAATAGGTCTTACATACAATACATTATATTCTCCTGAAAATTAATACCATTTAAACTATTTTCGCAATGACGCTCCGCATTTTTAATATTTTTGCTGTAAATTTCATTTCCAACCAGCTGCAATTTAACAATTAAAAACCTTAAATGTCCAATATTTGTTTATAATACATTATGTATTCTTGTTTCAGGTACGTTACGGATAAGATAAGAAATTCATAAGTTGTAAGTACTAACATTTCTATGCTTTATCAAATATATTAAAATTCCTATTTGTCACTATCTTATCGTAAACGATACTGTTCATTTGTATTTATTAAGACTTGTTAAATAAATATTTTCATTGCTTACATTATGACTAAATAAGATAATAAAAGTGATTTGATCAAAATTAAATTTAAAAAAATGTATAAATCGACTTATGAAATGAGTATTCTGCGCTACTTTTATTTTCTGTTCTTAAAATGTCAATGTATGCACGTTATTTGTTGGTAACTCTATTAAAAGTTTCATTTATACGGTTATAATCGCTTCAAAGCTATTATTTCTTAAAAAAACGATAAAAATCGTCTCAGAAGACCACAAAATGGATGTAATCAAAAATCAATTTCTATGATTGCCATTATTGTTCTGGCGAAGATAAGATACTTTCGTTAGATAACAAATTGTAGGTCTAATTTTTAAATTTTTCAAAGTTCTTTTCCGAAAAAAGTAATATATTACAAGCAATATTTTAAAAATAATAAATAACATTATTTCTATTTTTGAATCTTATTTTCAAGTAACAGAATCCAATGCATAATTGCATACCAAGCGATAAGATAACCTTGAGCGCAATGAAATCATACAAAACCTCATGAATACAATAAAATTACAAGTACTCATATATCGCAAATGCAATATTCAATTGCGTTCAAGGAAACACTGAAGATAAAAAAATGCAATTACATATTTCTACATAATATACAGAAGTAATCAGTTGTAAAATCCTCGGCCTTCCTTTATTCGCCCATCCGTCAACGGGAGTTATGATTTATCGATTATACTTCAAGTTATTGTGAGTTTGAATAATGAACGTCATTTCATAAACTGGGGACGGACGATTAGAGTTTATTACGGTGCACTCGAGTACGGCCTCTCCATTTTTTTTCCCCGACGACGAAATATTAAATGGCACTTGCAACGACTACGTTGTGATTACGTAAACGGGAACGTAAATATTTTTCTTACTGGGAAGGAAGAGCGGCGAGAGAGAAAAATGACAATTAGGAGAGGAAATTCTGTAGAGGAAGGAAATACTGGAATTTGCCCCAATTTAGAATTTTCTCGGTAAAAAAAATACAGGAGACGGCATTGCATTATTTGCACCGTAAATAAATTACCGTTGGAAATGTCGAGGAAGTTTCCCAAGCAGGAGATTGTATTACTTATTACTGTGATATGTCGTTATTTACCGGCTTTGATCCTTGGCATCTTGTTGTGGTGGGAGACGCTTGATTCGAATAATAGACATTAATTATGTTCTGTGTTAATTATGCCATAATAATTTTTAATCATCTTTTCTCTTTCTCCATACTGTTATTTACTTTTTCTAGTATTTTTTGTATCCTTTCTCCAGTCGTTTCTCTGCATTTTACTTTCGTTAGAAAAAGAAAACGAGAAAAGAAAATGAAAGGATTAAAAGTAAAATAAAATGAAGAAAAAGAAAAAAAAGTAGAAGATTTTATAAGCAAATTTTCAGAAATTAATTTGTTGCAAGCATATGCCTAGTTAGAATTAGATGAAAATTCAAAAGAAATTGTTACCATAAATACAAGTTTAGGTATATTTAAATATAACTGACTTCCGTATGGAATTGCGTCAGCACCCAGTATTTTCCAAAGATTTATCGAGGAACTTTTTGTAGGAACAGTATTCTTGGATGATATTTTAGTAACGGGGAAATCTGAAAAAGAACATCTAGATACTTTAAAGTTAGTTTTAAATAAATTAAAAATGGGTGATCTAAAAATAAGTCAAAGTAAATGTCATTTTTTCCAAACAAGAATATCGTATTTAGGCCACGATATTGATAAGGGGTGATACTATCGGTGATATTTTACAACTTTGTTGCCCATTTTGACATCATAAGATACGTGACCATTTGCATTCGCAATTTCCCCTTCTTACCATCGAGTTTTGGTAGAATTCTTAAAATCCCCGATTAACACTTTCTCCTCAATCGAAAATTTTGAGAATTTTTTACCTCTTTCAATAAATTTATCATAATTCGATAATTCTATCAGTTTCAGGTCTTAATGAGTGAAATCGGGTCTTAAGTTCCCTACCGTATAATAATTTTGCTGGGCTCACCCCTGTACTACAATGTGCTGCTATACGATACTTAAACAAAAATGTATCCAGAGCGCTGTCTAGATTTTCTTCTGTAATGTAGATGTTTGCCCGTAATGCAGAGTGTAGATCACCAATACACCGCCATCCGTTAATCACCGCTGTCTGAATGCCGTTCGGGGATTTATATACAGCGCGAAAAAATTTCCGCGGTGGAACGCGTGTATGCTTTTCACCGAGTATATTTTCTTTTCGCGTGCTAAAAGTAACTGTATTATGAAATACTTTTGAGTGTTTCCGTGCAATGTTGAACAATTAAATTCAGAGCGGAGATTGAAGTGTAAGATAACGTTACGGTTATTCCACTCCTAAAGTAGAAACAATTAATGATAAAGTCACATTGGTAATGTGTAACTACCAGCTCCACTAAAACCCTTATTAGTAATTTAAATTAAGATATGAATCTATTGCTTCACTGTGTTTAAAACTTGTCAATACGTTTCAACGTTTAAGGGTGTTGTATAACCATGTACAAAAATGGGCACAACTTTTGTAATAATAAATAGTTTATTATAATAAAATTTAAATTATGTTTACACTTGTTTGGCCGTCCATTCGATTGCCGGCAACAATTTTTACCGTTATTCCGAAATGCCTTGTGAACATATTTATATGTCTCCGGCAGTTTAACAGCAGTACAGAAAAACATATTTATATGTCTCTGGGCAGCAGGGGCGGCTCGTTATACAGAGCCAAGGAGCCATGGCTATCTGTAGTTTCAAGCTTAGCAAGGATTTTTATTTAAAATCTTAAAACACTTTTCGCCAGTTACTTTGGTCTTTCTTCAAAAAATAAGAACGGCCCATCAACATGGTCCACGAGCCGCCACTGATTATAGCTGGAAACAAAATGACAACCATCAAAAGTTGAAATTCACAGAAAAAACATTCCAGTCTGCGCTTATAAAAATTATAGTAAAGTAAGCTTCAAAATTTCAAAATGCATCCAAAATGAACCTAATTTTGATAATCCACTTCAATATTTGAGACATTATGACTGGAAACAAAATGGCAATCCCCAAAAGTTGAAAAGCAGAGAAAAAATTACAGTCGCTGCTTATAAAAATCGTAAACAAATAATTCCGGCCAAAGAAAGCTTCAAAATTTGAAAATGCATCCAGAATGAACCTAATTTTGATAATCCACTTCAATATTTGAGACATTATGACTGGAAACAAAATGGCAATCCCCAAAAGTTGAAAAGCAGAGAAAAAATTGCAGTCGCTGCTTATAAAAATCGTAAACAAATAATTTCGGCCGAAGAAAGCTTCAAAATTTGAAAATGCATCCAGAATGAACCTAATTTTGATAATCCACTTCAATATTTGAGACATTATGACTGGAAACAAAATGGCAATCCCCAAAAGTTGAAAAGCAGAGAAAAAATTGCAGTCGCTGCTTATAAAAATCGTAAACAAATAATTTCAGCCAAAGAAAGCTTCAAAATTTGAAAATGCATCCAGAATGAACCTAATTTTGATAATCCACTTCAATATTTGAGACATTATGACTGGAAACAAAATGGCAATCCTCAAAATTTGAAAAGCAGAGAAAAAATTACAGTCGCTGCTTATAAAAATCGTAAACAAATAATTCCGGCCAAAGAAAGCTTCAAAATTTGAAAATGCATCCAGAATGAACCTAATTTTGATAATCCACTTCAATATTTGAGACATTATGACTGGAAACAAAATGGCAATCCCCAAAAGTTGAAAAGCAGAGAAAAAATTGCAGTCGCTGCTTATAAAAATCGTAAACAAATAATTTCGGCCGAAGAAAGCTTCAAAATTTGAAAATGCATCCAGAATGAACCTAATTTTGATAATCCACTTCAATATTTGACACATTATGGCTGGAAACAAAATGGCAATCCTCAAAATTTGAAAAGCAGAGAAAAAATTACAGTCGCTGCTTATAAAAATCGTAAACAAATAATTTCAGCCGAAGAAAGCTTCAAAATTTGAAAATGCATCCAGAATAAACCTAATTTTGATAATCCACTTCAATATTTGAGACATTATGACTGGAAACAAAATGGCAATCCTCAAAAGTTGAAAAGCAGAGAAAAAATTGCAGTCGCTGCTTATAAAAATCGTAAACAAATAATTTCGGCCGAAGAAAGCTTCAAAATTTAAAAATGCATTCAGAATGAACCTAATTTTGATAATCCACTTCAATATTTGACACATTAAGGCTGAAAACAAAATGGCAATCCTCAAAATTTGAAAAGCAGAGAAAAAATTGCAGTCGCTGCTTATAAAATCGTAAAAAAATAATTTCGGCCGAAGAAAGCTTCAAAATTTGTAAATGCATCCAAAATGAACCCAATTTTGATAATTCACTTCAATATTTAACACATTATGACTGAAAACAAAATGACAATCCTCAAAAGTTGAAAAGCAGAGAAAAAAATTGCAGTCGCTGCTTATAAAAATCGTAAAAAAATAATTTCGGCCGAAGAAAGCTTTAAAATTTGAAAATGCATCCAGAATGAACCTAATTTTGATAATCCGCTTCAATATTTGAGACATTATGACTGGAAACAAAATGGCAATCCTCAAAAGTTGAAAAGCAGAGAAAAAATTGCAGTCGCTGCTTATAAAAATCGTAAACAAATAATTTCGGCCGAAGAAAGCTTCAAAATTTGAAAATGCATCAAGAATGAACCTAATTTTGATAATCCGCTTCAATATTTGAGACATTATGACTGGAAACAAAATGGCAATCCTCAAAAGTTGAAAAGCGGAGAAAAAATTGCAGTCGCTGCTAATAAAAATCGTAAACAAATAATTTCGGCCGAAGAAAGCTTCAAAATTTGAAAATGCATCCAGAATGAACCTAATTTTGATAATCCACTTCAATATTTGACACATTATGGCTGGAAACAAAATGGCAATCCTCAAAATTTGAAAAGCAGAGAAAAAATTACAGTCGCTGCTTATAAAAATCGTAAACAAATAATTTCAGCCGAAGAAAGCTTCAAAATTTGAAAATGCATCCAGAATAAACCTAATTTTGATAATCCACTTCAATATTTGAGACATTATGACTGGAAACAAAATGGCAATCCTCAAAAGTTGAAAAGCAGAGAAAAAATTGCAGTCGCTGCTTATAAAAATCGTAAACAAATAATTTCGGCCGAAGAAAGCTTCAAAATTTGAAAATGCATCAAGAATGAACCTAATTTTGATAATCCGCTTCAATATTTGAGACATTATGACTGGAAACAAAATGGCAATCCTCAAAAGTTGAAAAGCAGACAAAAAATTGCAGTTGCTGCTTATAAAAATCGTAAACAAATAATTTCAGCCAAAGAAAGCTTCAAAATTTGAAAATGCATTCAGAATGAATCTAATTTTGATAATACACTTTAATATTTGAGACATTATGACTGGAAACAAAATGGCAATCCTCAAAAGTTGAAAAGCAGAGAAAAAATTGCAGTCGCTGCTTATAAAAATCGTAAACAAATAATTTCGGCCGAAGAAAGCTTCAAAATTTGAAAATGCATTCAGAATGAACCTAATTTTGATAATCCACTTCAATATTTGAGACATTATGACTGGAAACAAAATGGCAATCCTCAAAAGTTGAAAAGCAGAGAAAAAATTGCAGTCGCTGCTTATAAAAATCGTAAACAAATAATTTCAGCCAAAGAAAGCTTCAAAATTTGAAAATGCATCAAGAATGAACCTAATTTTGATAATCCGCTTCAATATTTCAGACATTATGACTGGAAACAAAATGGCAATCCTCAAAAGCTGAAAAGCAGAGAAAAAATTGCAGTCGCTGCTTATAAAAATCGTAAAAAAATAATTTCGGCCGAAGAAAGCTTCAAAATTAGAAAATGCATCCAGAATAAACCTTATTTTGATAATCCACTTCAATATTTGAGACATTATGACTGGAAACAAAATGGCAATCCTCAAAAGTTGAAAAGCAGAGAAAAAATTGCAGTCGCTGCTTATAAAAATCGTAAACAAATAATTTCAGCCAAAGAAAGCTTCAAAATTTGAAAATGCATTTAGAATGAACCTAATTTTGATAATCCACTTCAATATTTGAGACATTATGACTGGAAACAAAATGGCAATCCTCAAAAGTTGAAAAGCAGAGAAAAAATTGCAGTCGCTGCTTATAAAAATCGTCAACAAATAATTTCGGCCGAAGAAAGCTTCAAAATTTGAAAATGCATCCAGAATGAACCTAATTTTGATAATCCGCTTCAATATTTGAGACATTATGACTGGAAACAAAATGGCAATCCTCAAAAGTTGAAAAGCAGAGAAAAAATTGCAGTCGCTGCTTATAAAAATCGTAAACAAATAATTTCGGCCGAAGAAAGCTTCAAAATTTGAAAATGCATCAAGAATGAACCTAATTTTGATAATCCGCTTCAATATTTGAGACATTATGACTGGAAACAAAATGGCAATCCTCAAAAGTTGAAAAGCGGAGAAAAAATTGCAGTCGCTGCTAATAAAAATCGTAAACAAATAATTTCAGCCAAAGAAAGCTTCAAAATTTGAAAATGCATCAAGAATGAACCTAATTTTGATAATCCGCTTCAATATTTGAGACATTATGACTGGAAACAAAATGGCAATCCTCAAAAGTTGAAAAGCGGAGAAAAAATTGCAGTCGCTGCTAATAAAAATCGTAAACAAATAATTTCAGCCAAAGAAAGCTTCAAAATTTGAAAATGCATCAAGAATGAACCTAATTTTGATAATCCGCTTCAATATTTCAGACATTATGACTGGAAACAAAATGGCAATCCTCAAAAGCTGAAAAGCAGAGAAAAAATTGCAGTCGCTGCTTATAAAAATCGTAAAAAAATAATTTCGGCCGAAGAAAGCTTCAAAATTAGAAAATGCATCCAGAATAAACCTTATTTTGATAATCCACTTCAATATTTGAGACATTATGACTGGAAACAAAATGGCAATCCTCAAAAGTTGAAAAGCAGAGAAAAAATTGCAGTCGCTGCTTATAAAAATCGTAAACAAATAATTTCAGCCAAAGAAAGCTTCAAAATTTGAAAATGCATTTAGAATGAACCTAATTTTGATAATCCACTTCAATATTTGAGACATTATGACTGGAAACAAAATGGCAATCCTCAAAAGTTGAAAAGCAGAGAAAAAATTGCAGTCGCTGCTTATAAAAATCGTCAACAAATAATTTCGGCCGAAGAAAGCTTCAAAATTTGAAAATGCATCCAGAATGAACCTAATTTTGATAATCCGCTTCAATATTTGAGACATTATGACTGGAAACAAAATGGCAATCCTCAAAAGTTGAAAAGCAGAGAAAAAATTGCAGTCGCTGCTTATAAAAATCGTAAACAAATAATTTCGGCCGAAGAAAGCTTCAAAATTTGAAAATGCATCAAGAATGAACCTAATTTTGATAATCCGCTTCAATATTTGAGACATTATGACTGGAAACAAAATGGCAATCCTCAAAAGTTGAAAAGCGGAGAAAAAATTGCAGTCGCTGCTAATAAAAATCGTAAACAAATAATTTCAGCCAAAGAAAGCTTCAAAATTTGAAAATGCATCCAGAATAAACCTTATTTTGATAATCCACTTCAATATTTGAGACATTATGACTGGAAACAAAATGGCAATCCCCAAAAGTTGAAAAGCAGAGAAAAAATTGCAGCCGCTACTTATAAAAATCGTAAAAATATAATTTCAAAATTTCAAAATGCATTTAGAATGAATATAATTTTGATAATCCACTTCAATATTTGACACATTATAGACAGGGGTGGCTCGTTATATAGAGCCAAGGAGCCATGGCACTACCTGCACTTTCAAGTCAGCAAGAATTTTTAATTAATTTTTTAAACACTTTTTCTCCAGTTACTTTGGTCTAGGAAGATAAATCGTTCTTTCTTCGAAATTCTTCGCCGCCGATGATACAACCCTGCTCAATTCATCTTCTAGCGTGGATACTGCATGCGAGGATGGTAAGAGACTACTGGAGAGGGCAAAAACGTGGTTTACTGCCAATCGCATGAGTCTCAATGAAAAAAAAAACGAAACAGCAATATATACTTTAAATAAGCATAATTTGGTTAACAATACCAATAGCGTAAAATTCTTAGGTGTCAACATTGACAATTCTCTACTTTGGGACAGTCACGGTGAGGAGTTAGCTTCCAAATTAAATAAAAACATCTTTGTCTTAAGAGGATTAAAAAACAATGTTAGCTCACAAATGCTGCTTGTCGCTTATTTTGCACTATTCCAGTCCCACCTCTCATATAGCATAGTTGCCTGGGGTCATGCTTCAATGAGACACCGAATTTTTAGAATCCAATGCAAAGCTGTACGTATTTTATACGACCTGGGGTATCATGATGACTGCAAGGTGGCTTTCCTAAACTTAAAAATTTTAACATTTCCATGTCTGTATATTCTTAATTGTCTAATTTTAACCAAGAAGTACTTTGATAATAATAAAGTACTCTCCCAGAATCATAATTATGATACACGAATGAAGGACAACTTATGCTTACCTTCTCTAAGACTCCAGAGGTCGAGGAATGGGATCAATTATTACGGTTTAAAGTTCTTCAATAAACTTCCCACTGACTACAGAGATCTAGATTTTATAACATTTAAAGCAAAAATAAAAACATTTTTGCTTGATAATGCATTCTATACCTTGGAGGAGTTTCTGGGTCATACATTCTGATAAATTTCATTTTATTGGATTTTATTAGGATTTTTTTATTTTTTTTTTATTACTTGTATTGTTTTTAATTGCAATTTCAATCAGAACTTTGCTTTTAATTTCAATTTTTATTTAAAGTTGTGGTTTTTTGATCAGTAATTGTAGTTGTAATTTTTAATGTGAAATTTGTAACTGTAATTTTAATATGTGATTGTAATCGTTGTTTTAATTTGTGATTTGTAACTGTAGTTTTAATTTGTGATTTGTAATTGTAATTTTAATGTCTATGGAAATTTTAATCTGTACTCTCTTGCTTGTGTAGACTTGTGTAAGCCAACTGGTAATAGCACTAATAAAGCATTATTATTAAAAATGAAGGGCGGGGGAGGGAATATTGTATAAGTGGCTCTACCATGAACATGTTCCACGAGCCGCCACTGCTGGACAGTAATGTGTTAAATAAAGTTCACTATTTTTTCTTTTTTGATTAACTTAAATTTGGTATTGTTTGATAATCATTATGTATTCCATTGCTCCTGTCGGCTGGCCTGGAAAACTTGACTTTCGCGACTTCGTACACAAACGATTATTGATTATGGACTATAAAGTAGTAACTTACGATCGCAGCTACCCTCGTGACCAATCGCAGTAATATGAACGGAAATTGTTCGATACATTACAATTAATTGAAGTAGTTTTCGGGCCACGAATCGAAATATCTAACATTCCAATGTCCCATTTCTTAACTATTTGGGGCACGCGCGTATTAAACAGAATCAACAATAGATGCTCATTTAAGAATGGCAGATAGTTGTAATTTCATTCAATTGCCCGCTCGAATTAAGTGCCGAGGATTATAGAGGTCGCCGAGATGAATACGACTACTTATCATAATATCCTGTGGATGTTTACTGTTCGCTGAATTAGTGCGCCGTCCTCGGCAAAATACGTTTCATGTATTCAGTAGACGTGGTGAAGTGTCGTTAACTGGACGGATGAGGTGGGTGCGGGCCGTAATTTTGTCACAAATGACCCTCTGGGCTCAGTGTTCCAGATGCATCCAGCATTACCCCCGCATGCTAAATAACCCCATAAAACGGGGAGGCCTCGCCAACCCCCGCCGCTCACAATGCGAGTCTCATTTTTATTTATATTCGTCCCATTGCATTTCTCTCCCGCACAAAGCCACCGCCAGTCAAGACATCATCATTCAAAAGAAAGAAATACATATTTATACAGCGTTGGGAGAAGTTTTGAATAAGACCCGTTTAGCACTTCCTTCTAGGAGAGACCAGACGAACTTTATGTGCTCATTTTGAAACAGTAATAGAATCACATTTTTGTGAAAAACATTACACCAATTACAATAATGTTTGCCACCAAAGGTCTAAAAAGGTGTTATCTGTATTAATTTCATAATTTTTCACTCAGTCCTTTTAACTTGTTAACTGCGGAATTTAATTTAAAAACTCCTCACAGAGTGCAGAATTAATATCAAGCAATGACGAGTATACACGTCGAACTATGGTTCTATGATAAATTTTACGAAAAACGAGAAAGGATAATATTTTTATTTGATAAAAAATTAACAATTCATTTCTGAAAAGGTTATTGTTATAACTTGATCTGTTAGTTCTGTTTGACGAGTATACACGCACTTAACTGGTTAAGATATTCAATTTTGAATATTGCCAAAATACGATTTTAGGCATTTTTGAAAAGTTATATAAAGAAAAGTAAAAAGTTCTCAAACTTGAAATCTCTTTAGCAAGCAATCCTATAATAAATCTATCCAAGAAAAAAAATTAAAGGTGAGTCTCTCTTCCTTCTAATAATTTTACAGCACCAAAACTCCCGTTTTAACTTCATTTTCAATTTATAGTTGTGATTTTCTTTCTCCACTGTCACCACTATTTAGGTAATATTATGTAAGGACAAAAAATCTAGAGCATCATTCTCATAATTTTGAATTTTATTTTGTCTTGATATCTATAAAATTAAGTTAGATACATTTACGCAAAAGTTGTTTTCGACAGAAAAACCGTCATGGACATTGAGTGTTGGACATGGAAAAAGTGATATTTTCAAAAATTCGTAACTCGACTGAAAATTGTTGCATACTCAAAATCCAAAATTATTTTGTAAATTCGACGTTTTTGTTTTTGTAGGATTTTATTTTTGCGCTTCAAATTAATTTTTAACATTTTGCACTCGTGTTCGTCATTGAAAAAAAAATACTTTTTCAAAAATTCATAACTTGACTAAAAATTGCTGCACATTAAAACACCAACATTATTTTGAAAGATCGACGTTTTGCGAAATAAACTGAATTTTTGTAGGATATTATTCCAGCGTTTCAAATTAATTTTGATTTTTTTGCACTTCAGTGTTGTCATTGAAAAAAATACTTTTTCAAACATTCATAACTTGACTGAAAATTGCTGCATTTTGAAAAACCACAATTATTTTGAAAGATAGACGTCTTGTAAAGTGAACTAAATTTTGGTAGAATTTTATTCCTCCGTTTCGAATCAATTTTTAACTTTTTGCGCCCGAGTGTTGGACATGGAAAAAGTGATATTTTCAAAAATTCGTCTGTTAATGCTAGGCAGAAAGACCGCTGGTCTATAGCCGTACTAACGAAAATCCATTATATTTTGTAAATCGATATGTAAAAATAAGTTAATAAAAATGTTCTTCTCTCTCAAAAATTCGTAACTCGATTGAAAATTTTTGCATACTCAAAATCCAAGTTTGGCGTTTTGCGAAGTAAACTGAATTTTTGTAGGATTTTATTCCTGCGATTCAAATTAATTTTTAACATTTTGCACTCGTGTTCGTCGTTGAAAAAAAAATACTTTTTCAGAAATTCATAACTTAACTAAAAATTGCTGCACATTAAAACACTAAAATTATTTTGAAAGATCGAAGTTTTGCGAAGTAAACTGAATTTTTGTAGGATTTTATTCCTGCGCCTTAAATTAATTTTTAACTTTTTGCACTCCAGTGTTCGTCATTGAAAAAAATACATTTTCAAAAATTCATAACTTGACTGAAAATTGCTGCACATTCAAAAACCAAAAATAGTTTAAAAGATTGACGTTTTGTGAAGTGAACAAAATTTTGGTAGAATTTTATTGCTGCATTTTAAAGCGATTTTTAACTTTTTGCGCTCGAGTGTTGGACCTAGAAAAAGGGATATTTTAAAAAATTTCTAACTCGATTGAAAATTGTTGCATCCTCAAAATCCAAAATGATTTTGAAAGAACGACGTTTTGTGAAGTGACCTGATTTTTTTTAGAGTTTTATTCCTGCGTTTTAAATTAATTTGTAACTTTTTGCACGCGACTGTTCGTCATTGAAAAAAATACATTTTCAAAAATTCATAACTTGACTGAAAATTGCTGCACATTCAAAAACCAAAAATAGTTTGAAAGATTGACTTTTTGTGAAGTGAACAAAATTTTGGTAGAATTTTATTGCTGCAGTTCAAGGCGATTTTTAACTTTTTGCGCTCGAGTGTTGGACATAGAAAAAGGGATATTTTAAAAATTCGTAACTCAATTGAAAATTGTTGCATCCTCAAAATCCAAAATGATTTTGAAAGATCGACGTTTTGTGAAGTGACCTGATTTTTTTAGAATTTTATTCCTGCGTTTTAAATTAATTTGTAACTTTTTGCACGCGAGTGTTCGTCATTGAAAAAATACATTTTCAAAAATTCATAACTTGACTGAAAATTGCTGCACATTCAAAAACCAAAAATATTTTGAAAGATTGACGTTTTGTAAAGTCAACAAAATTTTGGTAGAATTTTATTGCTGCAGTTCAAAGCGATTTTTAACTTTTTGCGCTCGAAACAGGGCTATTTTCAAAAATTCGTAACTCGATTGAAAATTATTGCATCCTCAAAATCCAAAATGATTTTGAAAGATCGACGTTTTGTGAAGTGACCTGATTTTTTTTAGAATTTTATTCCTTCGTTTTAAATTAATTTGTAACTTTTTGCACGCGAGTGTTCGTCATTGAAAAAAATACATTTTCAAAAATTCATAACTTGACCTAAAATTGCTGCACATTTAAAAACCAAAATTATTTTGAAAGATTGACGTTTTGTGAAGTGAATAAAATTTTGGTAGAATTTTATTGATGCATTTCAAAGCGATTTTTAACTTTTTGCGCTCGAAACAGGGCTATTTTCAAAAATTCGTAACTCGATTGAAAATTATTGCATCCTCAAAATCCAAAATGATTTTGAAAGAACGACGTTTTGTAAAGTGACCTGATTTTTTTTAGAGTTTTATTCCTGCGTTTTAAATTAATTTGTAACTTTTTGCACGCGACTGTTCGTCATTGAAAAAAATACATTTTCAAAAATTCATAACTTGACTGAAAATTGCTGCACATTCAAAAACCAAAAATAGTTTGAAAGATTGACGTTTTGTGAAGTGAACAAAATTTTGGTAGAATTTTATTGCTGCATTTCAAAGCGATTTTTAACTTTTTTTCCTTCGTTTTAAATTAATTTGTAACTTTTTGCACGCGAGTGTTTGTCATTGAAAAAATACATTTTCAAAAATTCATAACTTGACTGAAAATTGCTGCACATTCAAAAACCAAAAATATTTTGAAAGATTGACGTTTTGTAAAGTGAAAAAAATTTTGATAGAATTTTGTTGCTGCATTTCAAAGCGATTTTTACTTTTTGCGCTCGAAACAAGGCTATTTAAAAAAATTCGTAACTCGATTGAAAATTGTTGCATACTCAAAATCCAAAATGATTTTGAAAGATCGACGTTTTCTGAATTGACCTGATTTTTTTAGAATTTTATTCCTGCGTTTTAAATTAATTTGTAACTTTTTGCACGCGAGTGTTTGTCATTGAAAAAATACATTTTCAAAAATTCATAACTTGACTGAAAATTGCTGCACATTCAAAAACCAAAAATATTTTGAAAGATTGACGTTTTGTAAAGTGAAAAAAATTTTGATAGAATTTTGTTGCTGCATTTCAAAGCGATTTTTACTTTTTGCGCTCGAAACAGGGCTATTTAAAAAAATTCGTAACTCGATTGAAAATTGTTGCATACTCAAAATCCAAAATGATTTTGAAAGATCGACGTTTTCTGAATTGACCTGATTTTTTTAGAATTTTATTCCTGCGTTTTAAATTAATTTGTAACTTTTTGCACGCGAGTGTTCGTCATTGTAAAAAATACATTTTCAAAAATTCATAACTTGACTGAAAATTGCTGCACATTCAAAAACCAAAAATATTTTGAAAGATTGACGTTTTGTAAAGTGAACAAAATTTTGATAGAATTTTGTTGCTGCATTTCAAAGCGATTTTTAACTTTTTGCGCTCGAAACAGGGCTATTTTCAAAAATTCGTAACTCGATTGAAAATTATTGCATCCTCAAAATCCAAAATGATTTTGAAAGAACGACGTTTTGTGAAGTGACCTGATTTTTTTTAGAGTTTTATTCCAGCGTTTTAAATTAATTTGTAACTTTTTGCACGCGAGTGTTCGTCATTGAAAAAAATACATTTTCAAAAATTCATTACTTGACTGAAAATTGCTGCACATTAAAAACCAAAAATATTTTGAAAGATTGACGTTTTGTAAAGTGAACAAAATTTTGGTAGAATTTTATTGCTGCAGTTCAAGGCGATTTTTAACTTTTTGCGCTCGAGTGTTGGACATAGAAAAAGGGATATTTTAAAAATTCGTAATTCAATTGAAAATTGTTGCATCCTCAAAATCCAAAATGATTTTGAAAGATCGACGTTTTGTGAAGTGACCTGATTTTTTTTTAGAATTTTATTCCTTCGTTTTAAATTAATTTGTAACTTTTTGCACGCGAGTGTTTGTCATTGAAAAAATACATTTTCAAAAATTCATAACTTGACTGAAAATTGCTGCACATTCAAAAACCAAAAATATTTTGAAAGATTGACGTTTTGTAAAGTGAAAAAAATTTTGATAGAATTTTGTTGCTGCATTTCAAAGCGATTTTTACTTTTTGCGCTCGAAACAGGGCTATTTTCAAAAATTCGTAACTCGATTGAAAATTGCTGCATCCTCAAAATCCAAAATGAATTTGAAAGATCGACGTTTTGTAAAGTGGCCAGATTTTTTTAGAATTTTATTCCTGCGTATTAAATCAATTTGTAACTTTTTGCACGCGAGTATTCGTCATTGAAAAAAATACATTTTCAAAAATTCATAACTTGACTGAAAATCGCTGCACATTCAAAAACCAAAATTATTTTGAAAGATTGACGTTTTGTAAAGTGAACAAAATTTTGGTAGAATTTTATTGCTGCATTTCAAAGCGATTTTCAACTTTTTGCGCTCGAGTGTTGGACATAGAAAAAGGGTTATTTTCAAAAATTCGTAACTCGATTGAAAATTGTTGCATCCTCAAAATCCAAAATGAATTTGAAAGATCGACGTTTTATAAAGTGGCCTGATTTTTTTTAGAATTTTATTACTGCGTATTAAATCAATTTGTAACTTTTTGCACGCGAGTGTTCGTCATCGAAAAAAATACATTTTCAAAAATTCATAACTTGATTGAAAATCGCTGCATATTCAAAAACCAAAATTATTTTGAAAGATTGACGTTTTGTAAAGTGAACAAAATTTTCGTAGAATTTTATTGCTGCAGTTCAAGGCGATTTTTAACTTTTTGCGCTCGAGTGTTGGACATAGAAAAAGGGATATTTTAAAAAATTCGTAACTCGATTGAAAATTGTTGCATCCTCAAAATCCAAATTGATTTAAAAAAATCGACGTTTTGTGAAGGGATCTGAATTATTTTAGAATTTTATTCCTGCGTTTTAAATTAATTTTTAACTATTTGCACGCGAGTGTTCGTCATCGAAAAAATACATTTAAAAAAATTTATAACTGAAAATTGGTGCACATTAAAAAATCAAATTTATTTTGAAAGATCAACGTCTTGTGACGTGAATTTCAATCAAACAAGCAGAAAGGTTCTAGATAACAGCTAACACACTAGAATGAGCTGACCATCACGTCAATCATTTGCATTTGTACATTTGGACGTGCGGATTTCCCACAATTTTTCGAATCGGCCAGTAAAAATGGGCATTTTTACAACTCTATCTACTTTTAATGAATAGACTATATATTTATGGGAAGCCATTTGTTTTGGAATGTAAGGCTTATTTATTATTTTCTATGATAGTGTTAGCAAGAGGTAAAGTAGTAAATTAATTGACTATGGTGATATTTCTCCCATTTCCTTAGAATGATGCAGCAATTTCCTTTACAACTGTCTCTTTTTGATTGTTTCTACGAACATTTCCAGTTTTTCCTGCGTACGGAATGTACGCATTCTCGGCATCACAAATTCATCAAATTTTGATCCCAGCTTCGATGGCATACAGAGTCCGCCAGAGAAAAATGTATACAATCTTTGTCGAACTTTATCGGGACGTTGATATTGTCAATTGATTTGAATTTCGAGTATGATGTAGTACGATCTTTCGCCAAACAGATACCGGTACTTTCATCATCACGCAAGTGGTTTACCGGGTTTGGTAATACCGTTGAAGGTGGAAGCGGAAGTTTGAAACAGCAACCCCAGCCCTCCTCACAATTAAAAGTATTATTTGATTAATTCATTTCTCATTTAACCCGTGGTAAAACATAATTATATAATTTGACTAATTAAAACACTTGGTTTTGTTTCACTGCTTTGCAATTTTAATTAATCAAAAAAGTATTATTGACAACTTAGACCAACCCCATCACTCTGTTATTCATTGGCGAGCAATTAAATAAATGCAACACCCATCTACATGTATAATGATAAATCAAAATGTCAAATTAGATGAAAACAGTAGCTTGCAGAAGAAAACTGATTTCAGATGTGAAATACTCAGTTTGAAAATCTCATGCAACAGGAAATATATTTTATTTTGTTGCCCAGTGTAATCAATGCTTGCGATTATATTTTTAATTTAAAACTATTGCCTACTATGTTTTAACCTAACAATATATTAACATCATGTGTTGAAACTTGCGCAACGAATAAAATTTCATTAACTCTTTTGTGCGAATGAATGCAGTAAATTCTCGCGAGTAAAATAAAGGCAACTAGACAGCGCGAACGGTTCCATTGTCTACCTTACTGCAATAAAACGACACTGCTTTAATATCGCATGATAATTAAAATTACAACCATGCAGGATTGTATTGCCCTGCAGAACAACACCAATATTTACAGTGTTATTTTCACGCAAATTAATGCGCCGATTTTAATTAATTCCTACGGGTCGTTTACGACCTTTAGAGCCTTCAAATGTGAAACATGAAATAGAAAATTGGAGGTTCAATATCTCAAGTTAAATAAACCCATTTCCCTCCGTTATTGAATGCATATACTCTGGAGACTTGCTTTCCTATTTTGCACATACAGAGCGCTCCGTTGTAGTGACATTTCAGTGCAGCTGTTCGGGACATTCCACTTTTTATGTCTAATCTAAAATTGACGTAAACTTCGCAAATGCCAGGGAATGGCGACAACGTGGAAATAATAATTTTAAAGTGGTATACCCTTACTTTATAAATGGCTCCCAATATTTGTTTTAAAATGAGAAATGGATATACGCGAATCGATATTTCTTTATGTAGATTTTTATCCTAAATACAATTGAAAGTGAAATATGAATAAGACATATAATACTTATTGAATTTTGTACTTACATTGTTCAGAAAGAGCTATATTAAAATACCCCCACGAAAATACACAAATACAATATAAATATTTTTCAACCTTCACCAGCATCATATCTGCTGTAGATACATGTATTGTGATACAGATTTATTTAAATAGTTGCATTACAAATGTATAGCAAGTTATTCTACTTATTCTAAAACTTAAAACTAGCCTCCCGCAGGTAAAATTGGATATGAAATAAATTTCCCTCGTTTTGTAAATACTTTATTCCACCCCTCAACATTGTCCCCGCTTAAAATTAAACAAAATAAAACAATCCCCAGGCATACATATATTTATTTCACCCCATCCCATAAAAAATCAAAATAACATGAAATACAAAATTAACAGGTTGGCGCCGGCTGGTAATGCGCGCGCCCCGGTTCGTTCTTCTTCTCCTCTTCTTTGGTCGTCCTCCTCTTCTTGAATCCTCTTCTGCGACGATGGGTCCTCTTGTCCTCTTCTTATGTCCTCTTCTGCTCTTCAGCGATGATGAGTCCTCTTGTCCTCTTCTACGAAGTGCGATCCTCTTCTTCGTTGATGCGCCCTCTTCTTTCTTCTGGTGTTATGTTCCGCTTTTGAATGTGCAGCAATTTTCAGTCAAGTTATGAATTTTTGAAAATGTATTTTTTTCAATGACGAACACTCGCGTGCAAAAAGTTACAAATTGATTTAATACGCAGGAATAAAATTCTAAAAAAAATCAGGCCACTTTACAAAACGTCGATCTTTCAAATTCATTTTGGATTTTGAGGATGCAACAATTTTCAATCGAGTTACGAATTTTTGAAAATATCCCTTTTTCTATGTCCAACACTCGAGCGCAAAAAGTTAAAAATCGCCTTGAACTGCAGCAACAAAATTCTATCAAAATTTTGTTCACTTTACAAAACGTCAATCTTTCAAAATTATTTTGGTTTTTGAATATGCAGCAATTTTCAGTCGAGTTATAAATTTTTGAAAATGTATTTTTTTCAATGACGAACACTCGCGTGCAAAAAGCTACAAATTAATTTAAAACGCAGGAATAAAATTCTAAAAAAATCAGGTCAATTCACAAAACGTCGATCTTTCAAAATCATTTTGGATTTTGAGAATGCAACAATTTTCAATCGAGTTACGAATTTTTTAAAATATCCCTTTTTCTGTGTCCAACACTCGAGCGCAAAAAGTTAAAAATCGCTTTGAAAGTAGAGTCACAAGCTTAGACCAAGCGTCTACAATTAAATGAAACATAATCTCTGACTGGTGCACTAATGTTAACATCAAACTTAATACGGCCAAATGACACATTGTTCACTACAGTCGCATGCGCAATTCGTTATTATCTGATTATTTCATTGTGAACAGTCAATTATCATGTGTTGATACCACCAGAGACCTAAGTGTTATTTTTGGCAAAAAACTTACCTTCGTTGATCACGTGTAGTACGTTCGCTTGGCCGCTTCTAAATCTCTGGGTTTCATACTCAGAACTAGCAAGGACTTGTTGGATCTGCCATACGTGGTTCTTTGGCTCTACAATTATGTTTGTAAGTTGTTTATATAGAGGATTTATTCTTTTAGAGAATGTCCTTGTTACTAATACCAATACCATTTTTCGGGTGGTGCTGAACGCTTTACATAAACTAAAAAAAAATCTTTATTTGGCATGGTTTTTCTCATTTTACTATACATATCCGTAATTCACAATACATTAATAATAATACATGAACTACAAAGGGTCACTTTAAGAATTTATTCACTTGTACGTACTTCTGATGCGCAAATATTGTGAATTCAAGCGCACATAAAAATGTTCATGTAATCAAGTACAAGAAATTTATTCGAGACCCGCAAATCGATACAATAAATCTCAGCGAAACAATTTGTCGTTTCCAAGGCCACAATTAATTTGTAATAGTAATATTGCGACATCGAATAAAGTGGAGATAGCAATCAATGAAATTGATTGCAAATAATAACTCACTTTGATGAGATAAATAAATATCGATAGACTCCTATTTACCTAGAGTGCATCCAGCGCTGGGTGTGATATTTCATCCCCCTTGAAATTTCATATTAATGGGGCCCGGTATAGGACATTATGTCAACAAATCCCAAGGGGGAATTAATCTAGGAAAGCTCATGTTTTGAGCGGCATTACGCAGGATCAGGTGTCTTGTTCTTTCATTTTCACTCCATATATTTGTACGGTTTCCACCCCACGTGAAAAACGTGTAGCGTAGGGGGTGCATCCTTGGTAATCTCGCACTACAGATCTCGCATTAATTTTAATATCAACTGCTGAATATTTATACCTGGCTGTTACGTCGTCATCCCTTAAATTTATTGCACGGTTTGTAGTCACTTATTCATCGGGCTTCTAGGTTTACTCTAATATTTATGATGGAATTATCCGCCTTTTGCAGTAAAGTTTCTCGACAAGAATGATCGGATTTTTGTCTTTAAAATAAATAATGTAAAATTTCAATAGATTGGATAGTCTTTCAAAAAACAAATCACCGTGTATAATTATCACCCTTAACAGCGTTTTTCCTTCGTTTTTATATTAAATCAGTAAAATAATAAACCAGTGTCCGACTTATACAGGGTGTCTATTTAAAAACGAGCAATGCTTTATAAGTATAGACCTAAAAAATATATGAAAAAAATTATCAAAACCGTTTCTAGGGTTTGTTGGGGGCGATCAGTATGACCACAAAAATGACCATTACGCAATCCCTGGAGCTGTAGCCACCCCAATTCAGTTGTTTTAAATGGCAACACCCCCTTTACGATACCTCATTGAAAAGCTCTTGAAAATTGATATTTAATAGTACTGAACAAAATACTCCAACCTTGGCCGCAAAGGAATCATTGAGACCGTGCGTTTTGATAGTGCGCAACATTACAATAAAATTCATTCAAACAAGAGCATTTAATTAAAATCTGGGGTGCGAAAATTGCAAACAGAAGGAAAATGAAGAAGACATTTTTTTGACAATTACAAAATTAACACAGAATTGATTATTTCTATGAACAATCCTTCACCATTTCACGAATTAATCGAACCAGAATAACGCTTCGATATTTTCAATTCGCGCAGTCCCCGTGTGAATAAAGAAATATAAAAACAATTGCCATAAGCTGTAAAATCTCGAAATTTACTCAAAATTGATTGTCGACTATTTTCCACAAAAAATCTCAAAACACCCCTTTCCTAATTTATGAGCTAATCACACGTAACAGCGCTTAGAAATTCTCAATTCACAATTTTTTTCTGGCGATTTGAAAAAATTTAAAACCAATTGCCACAAGCCGGTAAATCTCGAAATTTACTCAAAATTGATTGTCGAGTATTTTCCACAAAAAAATCACAAAACACCCCTTTTCTAATTTATGAATTAACCACACTTAACAGCGCTTAGAAATTCTCAATTCACAATTTTTTTCTAGCGATTTAAAAAAAAAATAAAACCAATTGCCACAAGCTGGAAAATCTTGAAATTTACTCAAAATTGATTGTCGAGTATTTTCCATAAAAAATCTAAAAACACCCCTTCCCAATTCATGAATTAATCACACTTAACTGCGCTTAGAAATTCTCAATTCATAAATTTCTTCTAGCGATTAAAAAAAAATATAAAAACAATTGCCACAAGCTGGTAAATCTCGAAATTTACTCAAAATTTATTGTCGAGTATTTTCCATAAAAAATCACAAAACACCCCTTTCCCAATTTATGAATCAATTACACTTAACAGCGCTTAGAAATTCTCAATTCACAATTTTTTTCTGGCGATTTGAAAAAAATTAAAAACAATTGCCACAAGCTGGAAAATCTCGAGATTTACTCAAAATTGATTGTCGAGTATTTTCCATAAAAAATCACAAAACACCCCTTTCCCAATTTATGAATTAATCACACGTAACAGCGCTTAGAAATTCTCAATTCACAATTTTTTTCTGGCGATTTGAAAACATTTAAAAACAATTGCCACAAGCTGGTAAATCTCGAAATTTGCTCAAAATTGATTGTCAAGTATTTTCCACAAAAAATCTAAAAACACCCCTTTCCTAATTTATGAGCTAATCACACGTAACAGCGTTTAGAAATTCTCAATTCACATTTTCTTTCTAGCGATTTAAAAAAATTTAAAAACAATTGCCATAAGCTGAAAAATTTCAAAATTTACTTAGAACTGATGTCGATTATTTCCCAAAAACAAAAAACAAAACTCCCCTTCACTACCACGCTTTGGCATTTTTAACTCGCGAAAAGAAAATATGAAAAAAATTGCGAAAAACTGCTAAATTCACTTAAAACTGATTGTCGATTATTTCTTACAAAAAATTTAAAACATCCCTTTATTTACTTTTTTAACTAATCGCACTAAAATTGTACTTTGACATTCTCAATTCACGCATTTCTTCGAGCAGGTAAAAAAATATAAAAACAAAGTTAAAAATATTCGAAATAAAATTATAACTAAGAAACATTTTTATTGTCTAACCAGCCTCAATACTCGACGTTATTGAACTGCTGCGACGGTATTGATGTGTCACATGACTAAAAGAGTTACTGTTATTAAGAAGTGATTCGTTATTGATTCGGTTAAATGAGTTACTGTTACTGAGATGTGATTCGTTATTGAGACGGTTAAATGAGTTACAGTTACTAAGAACTGATACGTTATTGAATCGGTTACTGTTATTATCTGAATCGCTCTCCATATATAAAATAACCTTAGCGAAAAATCACCGTTATTGGATTTTTTCAATAACGGTTACAGTTACTGTTATTATTTCACAGTAACGGTTACAATGTAGCAGAAAATAACGTTCATCAATAAACATATTTGTGTACTCCATAAATTAATTTTAATTTTTATGTTATTAACATTTGTATGTATTATATCGTGTGAGCCAGGGGCGGCTCGTTATATAGAGCCAAGGAGCCATGGCACTAGCAAGATTTTTTGCCACTGATATTAGGGACGGCTTTTAGCAATGTGATTATGATAAAATATTTCAAAAATGACTGCTCCGTCTGAAAAAAAAATTATTAAAGCCCTGATATTGATAAGTGATTTTGAATGACAGTCAGTTATGATTTCCTTTGATTTTACCCGAAATTTCACTTTTTCCCAATATTTATTACAATAAAACTGATATTTTCAAGTTTTTAGTTGAATAACTCTAAAACCAACTGCAGAATGTTTTGATATTTTAAATGGATATTATAGCTCTGATGTTGATAAGTGATTTTGAGTAACAGTTAATAATAATTTGCTTTAATTTCAAGCGAATTTTCTTAAAATTAATTAGAAAAATTTGACATTTCCGAATTTTCTGTTGAATAACTCAAAAACCATCTGCAGAATGTTTTGATATTTTGAGTGAATATTATAGCTCTGATGTTGATAAGTGATTTTGAGTAACAGTTAATTATATTTTGCTTTAATTTTAAGCGAATTGTCTTAAAATTAATTAGAAAAATTTGACATTTCCGACTTTTCTGTTGAATAACTCAAAAACCATCTGCAGAATGTTTTGATATTTTGAGTGAATATTATAGCCCTGATGTCGATAAGTGATTTTGAGTAACAGGTAATTGCGATTTGGTTCGATTTTACGCGATTTTTCTCAAAATGTATTACAAAAAATTGACATTTCTGATTTTTGTGTCGAATAAGTCAAAAACCATTTGCAGAATGTTTTGATATTTTAAATGGATATTATAGCTGCTCTGATATTGATAAGTGATTTTGAGTAACGGTTAATTGCGATTTGCTTCGATTTTAAGCGAATTTTCTCAAAATGTATTACAAAAAATTGACATATTTGAATTTCCGTTGATTAACTCAAAAACCATCTGCAGAATGTTTTGATATTTTGAGTGATTATTATAGCCCTAATGTCGATGAGTGATTTTGAGTAACTGCGATTTGCCTCGATTTTAAGCGAATTTTCTCAAAATTTATTACAAAAAATTGACATTTCTGACTTTTCTGTTGAATAACTCAAAAACCATCTGCAGAATATTTTGATATTTAAATGGATATTATAGCTCTGATATTGATAAGTGATTTTGAGTAACAGTTAATTATAATTTGCTTTAATTTTAAGCGAATTTTCCTAAAATTAATTAGAAAAATTTGACATTTCCGAATTTTCTGTTGAATAACTCAAAAACCATCTGCAGACTGTTTTGATATTTTAAATGGATATTATAGCTCTGATGTTGATAAGTGATTTTGAGTAACAGTTAATTATAATTTGCTTTAATTTTAAGTGAATTTTCTTAAAATTAATTAGAAAAATTTGACATTTCCTACTTTTCTGTTGAATAACTCAAAAACCATCTGCAGAATGTTTTGATATTTTAAGTGAATTTTATAGCTCTGATGTTGATAAGTGATTTTGAGTAACAGTTAATTATAATTTGCTTTAATTTTAAGCGAATTTTCTTAAAATTAATTAGAAAAATTTGACATTTCCTACTTTTCTGTTGAATAACTCAAAAACCATCTGCAGAATGTTTTGATATTTTGAGTGAATATTATAGCCCTGATATCGATTAGTGATTTTGAGTAACAGTTAATTGCGATTTGCTTCCATTTTAAGCGAATTTTCTCAAAATTTATTACAAAAAATTGACATTTCTGACTTTTCTGTTGAATAACTCAAAAAACACCTGCAGAATGTTTTGATATTTAAAATGGATGT
This sequence comes from Ocypus olens, assembly GCA_910593695.2. NCBI lineage: Eukaryota > Metazoa > Arthropoda > Insecta > Coleoptera > Staphylinidae > Ocypus > Ocypus olens. Next base: position 1,268,000 of record OU343054.1, read on the forward strand.
TATAGCTCTGATGTTGATAGGTGATTTTGAGTAACAGTTAATTATAATTTGCTTTAATTTTAAGCAAATTTTCTTAAAATTAATTAGAAAAATTTGACATTTCCGACTTTTCTGTTGAATAACTCAAAAACCATCTGCAGAATGTTTTGATATTTTAAATGGATATTATAGCTCTAATGTTGATAAGTGATTTTGAGTAACTTTTAATTATGATTTGCTTTAATTTTAAGCGAATTTTCTTAAAATTTATTACAAAAAATTGACATTTCTGTTGAATAACTCAAAAACCATCTGCAGAATGTTTTGATATTTTAATGGATATTACATCTCTGATGTTGATAAGTGATTTTGAGTAATAGTTAATTATAATTTGCTTTAATTTTAAGCGAATTTTCTTAAAATTAATTAGAAAAATTTGACATTTCCGACTTTTCTGTTGAATAACTCAAAAACCATCTGCAGAATGTTTTAATATTTTAAATGGATATTTTAGCTCTGATGTTGATACGTGATTTTGAGTAACAGTTAAATATAATTAGCTTTAATTTTACGCGAATTTTCTTAAAATTAATTAGAAAAATTTGACATTTCCGACTTTTCTGTTGAATAACTCAAAAACCATCTGCAGAATGTTTTGATATTTTAAACGGATATTATAGCTCTGATGTTTATAAGTGATTTTAAGTAACAGTTAACTGCGATTTGCTTCGATTTTAAGCTAATTTTCTCTAAATGTATTACAAAAAGTTGACATTTTCGACTTTTCCGTTGATTAACTCAAAAACCATCTGCAGAATGTTTTGATATTTTGCATAAATATTAAAGTTCTGATATTAGTAGGTAATGTTGAGTGACAGTCCGTTGTGATTTGTTTTGATTTTAGCCGAAATTTCATTTTTTCCCAATATTTGTTCCAAAAAAATAATATTTTTAAGTTTTTAGTTGATTAACTCAAAAGCCATCTTCAGAATATTTTGATGTTTTGCTTGAATATTAAAGTTCTGATATTGATAAGTAATTTTAAATGACAATCTGTTGTGATTTATTTCGATTTTAGCAGAGTTTCATGTAGTCTCTTATTTTGTATTTTAAAGGTAAAATGGGGATGTTTCGAGTGAGGTATCATAAATGTTTTTAACTTTTATCTTAGATAAGGGCGGCTCGTTATAAAGAGCCAAGCAGCCATGGCACTAGCAAGAATTTTAAATTAATTCTTAAAACATTTTTTTGCAATTACTTTGTTCTAGGAAGATAAATCGTTCTTTCTTTCTTCAAAACTTATATTGTATATGTGGCTCTACCATCAATACGTTCCACTGGTGTGAGCCCTAAAATTTTTGAGATAAATGAGGTATGTTGCATATTATTACATCATGAGATTTAAAAAAATGAATTAATCTCAGACTATTTCTATCTCTCATTCATGCCAACTCAGAAACAAAATTCTGTGGCCCACATCTTACATTAAGTTATGTTGAAATTAAAGACAATTATTATCATTATTATAATACATGTATTGCTGAACTTCAAATGATCAATTATGTTCCTTGTGTTAGGATTATTAATCATAAATAGATTTGACGTTTCATTTTTCGAACAACTATTTTTCACGCAGCATTTGCTCGGGATGAAAATTATTGCGTGATTAAAAAAAAACTGTTATATAAATTACTAGACATCACGCTATTCACGAGTTATTTTCCCATAGCGAAATATTTTCTTTTGATAAAAAAATTTAGTTGGCAACATTATTATACCTCAGTGTGGGACGGCAGCATGAAATAAATCCTCTTTGATGACTGTATTACTCTGGCGCTTTTTGTATTGATGGAACAAATTGATGTGGGAGCTTAGCATTGTATCGAAGCATGCGAACTGAAATTCATTTATCTCTCTTTGTGCGATACATAATAAGTATTATAATAGATAATGCGTATAAATTGTCAATCTGATATTAGAGTATCGATCGCAAATGAAAATATATTCAGGATTGGAAAGTGCCCCTAGATTTATTTGCCTAATAAATATCGATGGCATTTATTTAAATGAATTAATGGATTGGATTCGTGAGCCCCGGGTCCAGGTTGGTGGAGCACTTTTTGGGAGTAGAATAAAATTTACATGATGTTATCGGACTGCTTTTGAAACCCATTTAAATTTGTACGTGCCATATTTTTTAATATGATTTCATTTCTTTTCCTCAAACTGAAGGAATTATTCAAGTATTAATATTAGTCACCAAGGCGGGTTCAAATAATTACAAATACGTAGTTCAATTTATTATTGATAGCTGAAGCAAACTGTAATATTTTTTCCTGGTTCGAGAATTTCGTTTTTATTTATTTCTCAATAGTGGTAAAATAAATAATACTTATCCGTATGGATTTCTAATAAGAAAGCAGGTCAACATATCAATAACCCTCCAGCGGGAGTGTTTATCATATATTTATTTGCAGCCATGAAATACCGCAAGGGGATGCGTGACTTGCATCCCCGAAAATAGGGTTTCAAGTGTCTGACGTACCTGTCGTATATTATAAGTTTTCTCATAAGCTTCGACCACTTGCTGTGCCGCTGCCCTCCTCCGAGCCCTAAATCACTTGTATTACACATTAATAAGTAATACTTTACCGCAGTTTTGCTTTGCTTCTGCAATATATTTTAGTCCATTCCGGCAATAATTCATTAGTAATGTCCTTTAGTTTTTCCCGGAGACGTGATGGATTCGCCTATTATTTCCATAGATTTAACGGCCTTCGTGCTTATTAATTTGCAGCTGTCTACGCCGAGAATTTATTTGTCGCTATATTTATTACAGAAGGGTTGAAAAAAATGTATCCCCAAGATAATACTCGTATTGCTTATTACTGTAATGCATCCACTTATATATTAAGGACATTATAATGTACCAAAAAGTTCATTTAATAAAATAGAGTATATATACTGGCCTCAAGTGAAATCCGAACTAAAAACCATTAATATCTATTGAAGCACCCTATATAATTATGTTGAAAATTTATTACCCGAAGATTATTTTTTAATTATTTGTATTTTTCATAAAGATGCCAGTATTAAACAAAATTTACAACCACGACCAAGTTTGTTTGGCTCTGTGGGTTGTCAAAAATATGTTCACTTTCGATGGATTTTAAAATCCTTAAATAAATATTATTTGTAAGGGCAGAAAGAAAAGATACATATTCATTTTGTATTTTCGTAATTTTACAGCATATGTAATTTATTGCAATAGGAAGAAAACTATATAAACGTATATTTGGTTTATAAATTTACAAGTATTGACAAATTGTAAAGGGCTTTTCACTGTAGGGGAAATGGGTAATTTTTTACGGCATTCTGCATTGCAGTTTAGCAATAGGATGATAATAAATTCCACGGAATAGCTTTTAGATTTAACTTTATTGCATTTTTATGTTCCACATATATGCCCAAAGTTAAACACCGAAAGCTCCAAACACGTAAATTCCGTTTGATGTTTTATTGCGTGACGAGCTTTGCATTCGTTTGGCCCTAAGTAGACCGAAAGCGAGAGCTGTTTTTGCGGTTTTCAGTGTTTCGACGCATTTAATGAAAGTTGTAAATCTGTGGTATTGCTATTGTATTTTATACATGCACACTTGTAGTGCTGAAAAAAGTACAATTTGTCTTGATAAATACAAATACTGCAGTTAATTTAAATTACTGCCTTGTAGTTCTGTGGACAAAATTTAATGAAAATATAATATGAACTCTAACAAAGACTTTTATTTAAAGTTGTATTAATATAAACTCGTTTATATCTAGACCATAAATATAAGGAGTCTAAAATAAGCAATTAGGTTTTTTTTGTACGTAGAGATAATACGGATATTTATTTAAATTTAATTTAATTATATTGTACTTATTCTGAATTAAACAGTTTATTCAAATTAATAATAATATATATTTTTTTTGTTAATTATGAACATTGATAACGATATTGATACTCCTATTATAAATACAACTTTAATTGAAAGCATTGAGGATTTAAATGATCTTGGTCAAAATATAAACAATGTACCTAATAAATTAAATATATTCCAAACGAATATTAGAAGTTTAAATAAAAACTTTGAAGCCTTAGAGGCTCATCTTCATTTAAGTAAATATAATTTTAATATTATTGTATTAACAGAAACTTGGGAAATAATGAATGTAGATGATTACAACTTAGAGGGTTATAATATGTACTACAGTAACAGCAAATTCAATCAGAATGACGGGACTGTGGTATATGTGTCAACCAATTTACAACACAAAACGTCTATTATTAAAATCGGAAATCTAAATATTATTAGAATTGTCATTTCTATCAGTGGTAAACAGGTTGGTCTAAGTGCTATTTATCGTCCGCCACAATATGATAAAAATATATACTTACAGGATCTTGATTTGTATTTGTGTAATAACTCTGTTTTACCTACTGAAATTTTCTGTGGAGACATAAACTATAATATATTAGACTCTACTAATGAGGAAACAAATACTTATATAGATATGTTACATAGTTATGGTTATTTATCATATATTAACATTCCCACGAGAATAAACTCATGTTTAGATCATTTTTTTCTTAAAATGGATATATCTAAATATAATGTTCTGCCATTTGTATTACAGAGTAACATAACAGATCATAACTCGGTAATTCTTTTGATTGAAAGTAAAACAAATAGTTACTTAAAGAAAAATGAAACAGTCAATTAATTAAAAAAAATAATTATCAAAAGTTACATGAAATAATTTCGCTGGAAACGTGGAAAGAAACATTAGATTCAAGTGAAATTAATGTAGCTGTAAATAAATTCATTAATAAGTTCAGTTCTCATATAAATTCATCAATGCAAATAAGATGTATTCGAAGAAAACATATAAATAAAAAGCCTTGGGTTACCGCTGCTACATTAAAATCAATAACTACCAAAGAGAGATTATATAGACAATATATGGAAAATAAAGGTAACATTGAAATAAAAACAACTTATGATAAATACAGAAATAAATTAAATTCCATCATAAAACGATGTAAATCTGATTATTTCAAAGAAAAAATTATTTCTTCAAAAGGGGATATTAAATTGTTATGGAAATACTCAAAGCAAGTGACAAATTTAAATAACACGAAAGACTCAAGTAATTTCGATCAAATTGCCGAGGGAGAAGAAATTATTGATGATAATGAAAAAATGGCGAATTCATTTAATAGTTACTTTTGTAACGTTGCTGAAATATTAATTAATAGAACAAACAAAATGAATGTTGCAACCATATTACCCACCATAAAGCCCATAGCAGAAAGCTTATTTTTTCATCCAGTTTCTGAAATTGATATACATCACTACAGTGATAATTCTGTTATACATAACAGAATTATCTAATTTTAAAGCACCCGGATCAGATAATATTACAGCAGAAATATTAAAATCAGTAGTCAGCCATATCTTAAAACCAATAGTGCATATTGTAAATATTTGTTTCTCAACAGGCACTTTCCCAAATTTGTTTAAAAATACCATTGTGAAACCGCTATATAAATCTGGAGATAAAAAGTTGAAAAGTAATTATAGACCTATAGCGTTAACTAGTTGTATATCTAAAATCATCGAAAAGCTTATTAAGAAACAGTTACTCTTATTTTTAAATAAACATGATTTCTTTTCACCTTCTCAGTTTGGTTTTATGGAAACAAAATCAACTAATCATGCAATTACAAGCCTTATAGAGAGTATTTACAATGGAATTGATAAAGACTATAAAATAATGGGGCTCTTTTTAGACTTGGCAAAAGCCTTTGACACTGTTAACCACTCATTACTTTTAAAAAAGTTGAATGTTTGCGGTGTCAGGGGCTTAGCGTTGAACCTTTTTAAGACATACCTATTTGACAGGGAACAAAAGGTTATTGTAAATGGAAAATTCAGCGACAGTTGTAAAATTAAACATGGTGTGCCACAAGGTACAGTCCTGGGACCTGTTTTGTTTATATTTTACGTAAATGATATGTTGTGTCTTAATCAGGATGATACTAATATACTAAGTTATGCAGATGACACAGCTATTGTGGTTCGTGGAATTACCTGGGAAGAAACTACTCATAAATTAGAGCCTGCTCTTATGAAAACTGCAACCTACTCATTCTTAATACCGATAAAACAGTGTTTATGACTTTTTCACCAAATAAATCAGGGTTACCTGAAAACTTAACACAACTAAAAATACATGACTTTACATGTCCGATGTCTAACATAAACTGCACTTGCAATCAAGTTGTCAATAAAGTAAATTTTACCAAGGACCTTGGAATTACTATTGATTCTCACCTTAAATGGTCTCAACATACCGATTACATAACAAATAAAATCAGGAAACTGGTGTATGTTTTTGTAAGACTAAAGTATATATTGACGATAAAACAACTATGTGTTATATATTTTAGCATTGTTCAATCAATATTACAGTATGGTGTAAGTGCATGGAGAAATTCACCAAAAAAATATATATCTAAAGTGGAAACAGTGCAAAAGAATATACTTAAAGTTATTTTAAATAAGCCTAGACTGTTTGCATCGGATTAATTATGGAAGGAAGCAAAAGTAATGAATATTAAAAGGTTATTTGTTCTCTCAATAGTTTCATTTTACTACTCGTGCAAAAACAGGAGTAAATATGTATGTCTTTCCAGAAACAATTACTACACACGTTTTGCACATTATCAGTTGTCCTATACTCATAACACAAAAAAGACGTTTTATCAAAACTCATTTTTATTTTTCATTCCTAAAATACACAACTTTTTACCTGATCATTTAAATCCTCTGAAAACTGCTACGCTAGGAAGATCTTACTTCATGAGTTCTGTAAAAAAATGGCTCATGGAATTTGATGTAAATTTATTTTATGAGTGAATTTATCTCTTATTTCTGTTCATATCTTGTATATCTCGTTTTACTTTTCAGTATTTAAATTCTGTCTATTTTGGGTGTTATTGCAAATAGGGTTACTCTTATGTAATAGGGTTTGCGTACAAGCTGCGATAGTAGCTTCTGCAGTCGAAGAATTATTTGTTTTTTTGTTTTATTTAAGATGAATCTGTATAATTTAAAATTTGTAGCATTTTTCTTAGACAGAATAAATATTATTATTATTATTATAAAATTATGATACTAATGACATTAAATGACATTAAAAATGAAAACAAGTTGTAAAAATTTAGCATTTTTTGTCAATCCAAAACGCTTCTTTTAGGGGTTTTCAGGGGGTCACGAAAGTCGAAAACTTCTTAGATCGCAAAATTCCATCGAATTTCCTTCGAAATTTGCCTAGTTATGGCCAAAAAGGCGCAAAATGTATTTTTTTTCTCAAAACTGCATGAATTCGCGCCAAATCATCGCATCGACTTGAATTTTTGGAGGAAATTAGAGGAAAATGATTTAACTTTATTGCCATGGTCACCGATTGAGTCCACGATTTTTTTTTTGCACACGGTACAAGAAACCAAATTTGTACATTTAAACTTCAAAAACATTTTTTTTCCTTTAGGGGGTGGCAGGGGGTGGAATCGTTTTAGCAACAAAACAATTCACATGACGTTGAAGAGAAAATTTGAAACTGTTCAGACTGCAAAAGTTCATCGATTTTGGTGCAAAATTACTCAAGTTATGGCCAAAAAAGTGAAAATGTAATTTTTTTTTTCAAAAATTCATAATTTTGCTCCAAATCATCGACTCGATTTTTTAAGGCATTTGAAGGAAATTGATTAGATTTTTCTGCCACTGTGGTGAAATTTCACGCCGATTTTTTTGCGCACGGTACAAGTTGTCAAAGTTGGACAATTTTTTACATAAAAAACTTTTTTTTTTCATCGCGTTGTTACGGGGGTGGGTTGGACTTGGGGTCAAAATCAACTACACATTCTTAAAGATAAAACTTAAATCTTTCCCAAATTGAAAGATTCATCGATTTCGACCAAATTGAACCAAGTTACGACGGTTTGAAAAATCGAGTTTTTTCGCGATTTTTCGAGTGGCGCTTTTTTTGACGCCAAGTGTATTTACTGGGATCTCATCTATACCTATTTTACTTATATTAGTACCAAAAACAAATGAGCATACCTTTTTTTAATGTAAAACTTAGTTTTATGTATTACTAACTTTTAACATTACAGCTATGCACCTTAAAAATAATAGGGATTATAAACTTTCAATTTTACAGGTAATTAATTAAATCCCTTGAATAGATCCACAATTTTTACCCAGCCTCTTTGAATTCCATGAAAGGTTATATCCATACTGGAAAGCATTGTACTTATGATTAATACCTGAGCTAATTGTAATTGCCGTCCTTTACTACCTAACGTTATCAAAACATACGATCTCTGTCCCTTTTGGATCCCGGATATTAATTCCATAAATTATACGAGCAATGCGATCACCATGAAACCGTTTGTCTTGCCATTATGTTCCCTCCGTAAGGATAGCTACCGCATCCCGGGCTAGGGAATCCTTTAAATTCTATTGTCGCAAGAAGTTTCCAGCGTCTTCCCTACGATCTGTTATTGTGCTGTATATAGGGAATAGATAATCGCCGCAGTGAATATTAATATTAATTAATCTACTCGGTAGTTTTGCATAGCTCGAAGCCCATGTTGTCGAAATTAATTTAATTAAGACGTTATGGACTATAGAATTGAATTACATACATCTCACGATTCTGGATGTTTTTAGTAGAAATGCCGAAACATCAAATGTAAGATGCGTATATTGTCAACGCAGTTCGGGTGGAGATTGATGATTTTATATGATTAATACATCACCTTAGCATTTAAATTATAGCGGATGACAAATGGATTGTGCGTATCATCATAAAGCCAAGTAATATGATTTTTTTTTTCAAGATATTTTGATCAATAAATAACCTCGAACCGAATCATTTATACCGGCTGTAAAGTAACTTTTTAGCCTTAAATATTTAAGATAGAAAAATATGATTTATATAAAAGTTGTAGATAATTATCGACTCTATAATCGGAAAATATGTTTATGTATAAGGGTGCCCCACAACCAGTGTTGCCACACGTTCGACAACGAATTAACGTACCCGCGTACTCTGGATTACCGTACTTATTAATAAATTACCGTACATACATGTTAGATGTGATCATTTATTAGGGTGTGGACTACGAGAAATACACACCTATAATGATGTAAACTTACGATTTCAGAGGTGAAGGGAAGGTTTTCTAATTTTTTTTTTTACCGAAAATATCACATAAAAAAACGTTTTTTCCCCCTTTTATAATCTCGTTCTATTGGATTATTTCGGGGATTTACACATTTTCTACGAATTTGTTACATAAATCGACGCTAGTTTGTCCTATCTGCAAATGTAATGTTAACTATCGGGGCGAGATAGATTTTAATACTTCCCATAGGCAGTGCTGCCAGGTCAGCGGAAAATCCGCTAGATTTGGCGGATTTTGAATCCGCACTGCGGAGTAATTTTCGTTTTAGCGGCTGGCGGATTTTTTAACGGAATTGTGTTGGATGGTTGAAAAAACTAGCGTAATTCAATTTAAATTTGAACTTCATTTTAGAAACGTATATTTTAAAAGAGAAAAAGCACCAACATAAATTTTTAAAAAATGACTCACGCAAAAATTAATACATTTTCGAAAAATAAAGGTGGATGTTCTGTGAATATTCTAAAATATTTGAGAAACTCTTATTATATCAGACCTTATTTTCTTTTCGATTTTGGTTTTGTTTAAGTGTTCAACAACTTAAAACATTAATTTTCAAAAATTCATTACTAACACAAATATTGACTAAGTTTCAAAAATCAAGATTAATTTAAAAGGTAAATGTATTATGAGTTTTTTTTATGGAATTCAATCATAGCGATATGATTTTTTTTCTAGTTTTTCCTTGTTTAAAAATTCGTTTTTAAAAATTGAAAAAAGTGACACATTTTCAAAAATTAAAGTTAGTTTTAAAGGAAGATACATTTGTTATTTATCCATGTTACAGTTTTCTTTCTGAATGCATCTGTTGCATATTTCTACACCTTGTAAGTTTAAGTTTTTTTTTTATATCATTTATGACAGATAATATTTTATTTTATTAATTGAAACCACTTATTTATATAAAATTTATTGACCTGTATAAACCCATTGTTATTGGCACATTAAATAAATTAAAGAAATTGATGTTTTGTGAATATATGAAATTATTATTTTTTAATCATGGTGATGGTTGTGTACGTGGTAATTCATTATAATTATATTCAGTGATTTTTTTTTTTTTTATATTAATTTTCAAAAATTAATCTCACGCAAAAATGGACACATTTTGAAGAGTCTAAGTTCATTCTAAAGGCAGATGTTTTGTGAATATACTTACTAAAATTTTTAAGAAATTCTATATCAGTTTTTTTTTTGTTCGACAACTTAAAACTTAATTTTCAAAAATTCATAACTTACAAAAAAAGTGACGCATTTTCAAAAATTACAGTAAGTTTTAAAAGGAGATGTTTTGTGAGTGTATTCAAAAAATGATTTTTTATTCAAGTCTTCGACAACTTTAAATATTAGTTTTAAAAAATTCATAATACTCATTTTCAAAACTCAAAGTTAATTTAGAGGTAAATATATTATGATTGCATTAAAGGTTTTAAGGAATTCAATCGTATCAGTATTTTTTTTCTATTTTTTCTTTGTTCAAATATTCGAAAAATAAAACAAAAATTATTTTTAAACATTTATAACTCACTCATTTTCAAAAATTGAAAAAAATTCAGATGTTTTGTGAATATACTATTTTTTTATTTTTGATAAAAAATCTAGCATATCATGTAATATATAAGGTGTCGGAAATGACCATTTTTAACTGCCCAAAATAAAAATTTTCAACTGCTAAAAATGACAAATTTAAACTGCCAAAAAGGCCATTTTCAAGTGTCGGTAATGACCATTTTTAACTGCTAAAAATGACAATTTTCAAATACCAAAAATGACAATTTTTAACTGCCAAAAATAACAATTTCAACTGCCAAAAAAGGCCAATTTTCAACTGCCAAAAAGGCCAATTTTCTAGTGTCAGAAACGACCATTTTAAGCTGCCAAAAATAACAATTTTCAACTGCCAAAAAGGCCAATTTTCTAGTGTCAGAAACGACCATTTTAAGCTGCCAAAAATGACAATTTTCAACTGCCAAAAAGGCCAATTTTCAAGTGAAGAAAACGGCCATTTTTAACTGCCAAAAATGACAATTTTTAACTCACAAAAATGACAATTTTTAACTGCCAAAAAGGCGAATTTTTAAGTGTCGGCAACTACCATTTTTAACCGCCAAAAGCGACAATTTTCAACTGCCAAAAATGACAATTTTCAACTGCCAAAAAGGCTAATTTTGAAGTGTAGGAAACGACCATTTGAAGCTGCTAAAAATGACAATTTTTAATTGCCGAAAATGACAATTTTCAACTGCAAAAAAGGCCAACTTTCAAGTGTTGGCAGCGACCATTTGTAACTGCTAAAAATGACAATTTTTAACTGCCAAAATGGCGAATTTTCAAGTGTGGGCAACTACCATTTTTAACTGCCAAAAATGACAATTTTCAAATACCAAAAATGACAATTTTCAACTACCAAAAATGTCAATTTCAACTGCCAAAAATGACAATTTTCAACTGCCAAAGAGGCCAATTTTCTAGTGCCAGAAACGACCATTTTAAACTGCCAAAAATGATAATTTTCAACTGCCAAAAGGGCCAATTTTCAAGTGTCGAAAACGGCCATTTTTAACTGCCAAAAATGACAATTTTCAACTGACGAAAATGACAATTTTCAAGTGTCGGAAACGACTATTTTCAACTGCCAAAAAAGGCCAATTTTCAAGTGTCGGCAACGACCATTTTCAACTGCCAAAAATGTCAACTGCCAAAAATGACAATTTCAACTGTCAATAAAGGCCAATTTTCTAGTGTCAGAAACGACCATTTTAAGCTGTCAAAAATGACAATTTTCAACCACCAAAAAGGCCAATTTTCAAGTGTCGAAAACGGCCATTTTTAACTGCTAAAAATGACAATTTTTAACTACCAAAAATGACAATTTTTAACTGCCAAAAATGACAATTTTAACTGCAAAAAAGGCCTATTTTCAAGTGTCGGAAACGACCATTTTAAGCTGCCAAAAATGACAATTTTCAACTGCCACAAATGACAATTTTCAACTGCAAAAAAGACCAATTTTCAAGTGTCGGCAACTACCGTTTTTAACTGGAAAAAAATGACAATTTCTAACTGCCAAAAATGACAATTTTTAACTGCCAAAAATGAGAATTTTCAACTGCCAAAAATAACAATTTTTAACTGCAAAAATGACAATTTTAACTGCCAAAAAGACCAATTTTTAACTGCCAAAAAGGCCAATTTTCAACTGCCGAAAAAGCCAATTTTTAACTGTCAGAAAGGCCAATTTTCAAGTGTCGGAAACGACCATTTTAAGCTGCCAAAAATGACAATTTTCAACTGCAAAAAAGGCCAATTTTCAGGAGTCGGCAACTACCATTTTTAACTGGGAAAAATGACAATTTTTAACTGCCAAAAATGACAATTTTCAACTGCCAAAAATGACCATTTTCAACTGCCAAAAATGACAATTTTAACTGCAAAAAAGGCCAATTTTCAACTGTCAAAAAGGCCAATTTTCAAGTGTCGGAAACGACCATTTTAAGCTGCTAAAAATGACAATTTTCAACTGCCAAAAAGGCCAATTTTCAACTGCCAAAAAGGCCAATTTTCAAGTGTCGGAAACGACCATTTTTAACTGCCAAAAGTGACAATTGTTAACTGCCAAAAAATGACAATTTTCAACTGTCAAAAATGACAATTTTCAACTGCCAAAAAGGCGAATTTTCAACTGCCAAAAAGGCCAATTTTGAATTGTCGGCAGCGATCATTTTTAACTGCTAAAAATGACAATTTTTTACTGCCAAGAAGGCGATTTTTTAAGTGTCGGCAACGACCATTTTTAACTGCCAAAAGTGACAATTTTTAACTGCCAAAAAAATGACAATTTTCAATTGCCAAAAATGACAATTTTCAACTGCCAAAAAGGCGAATTTTTAGCTGCCAAAAAGGACAATTTTCAAGTGTCGGAGACGACCATTTTGAGCTGCCAAAAATGGCAATTTTCAACTGCCAAAAATGACAATTTTCAACTGCAAAAATGGCGAATTTTTAACTGCCAAAAAGGCCAATTTTCAAGTGTCGGAAACTACCATTTTAAGCTGCCAGAAATGACAATTTTCAATTGCCAAAAATGACAATTTTTAACTGCCAAAAATGACAATTTTCAACTGCAAAAAAGGCCAATTTTCAAGTGCCGGCAGCGACCATTTTTAACTGCCAAAAGGCGAATTTTTAAGTGTCGGCAACGACCATTTTTAACTGCCAATAGTGACAATTTTTAACTGCCAAAAAATGACAATTTTCAATTGCCAAAAATGATAATTTTCAATTGCAAAAAATGACAATTTTCAAATGCCAAAAAGGCGAATTTTCAGCTGCCAAAAAGGCCAATTTTCAAGTGTCGGAAACGACCATTTTAAACTGCCAAAAATGACAATTTTTAACTGCCAAATATGACAATTTTCAACTGCAAAAAATGATAATTTTCAACTGCAAAAAAGGCCAATTTTTAACTGCCAAAAAGGCCAATTTTCAAGTGCCTAAATTGTCAGTTTTTAACTGCCAAAAAGGCCAATTTTCAAGTGTCGGGAACGACTATTTTTAATATCGATTCAGATGTTTTGTAAATATAATATTTTTTTTTTATTTTGATAAAAAAATCTAGCATATCATGTAATATATCAAGTGTCGGAAATGACAATTTTTAACTGCCCAAAATGACAATTTTCAACTGCCAAATATGCCAATTTTCAACTGCCAAAAATGTCAATTTTCAACTGCTAAAAAGGCCAATTTTCTACTGCCAAAAATGTCAATTTTCAACTGCCAAAAAGGCCAATTTTCAAGTGTCTAAATTGTCAATTTTTAACTGCCAAAAAGGCCAATTTTCAAGTGTCGGAAACGACTATTTTTAACTGCCAAAAAGGCCAATTTTCAAGTGTCTAAATTGTCAATTTTTAACTGCCAAAAAGGCCAATTTTCAAGTGTCGGAAACGACTATTTTTAACTGCCAAAAAGGCCAATTTTCAAGTGTCTAAATTGTCAATTTTTAACTGTCAAAAAGGCCAATTTTCAATTGTCGGCAACTACCATTTTTAACTGGCAAAAATGACAATTTTTAACTGCCAAAAAATGACAATTTCAACTGCCAAAAACGACAATTTAAAACCCAAAAATGAACACATAGCATCGGACTTTTGAAATAATTCAATCATATCGATATTATTTTATTTTTCTATTTTTTCTTTGTTCAAATATTTCGACCAATTTTCAAAAATTCATAACTCACGCAGAAATTGGCAGAGTTAGTTAGTTTTAGAGGTAAATGTTTTGTAAAGATATCAAAATTTTTGAGGAATTAAATTATATCAGTATTTATTTTTTAGCCAAAATATTAATTTTCAAAAATTCATAACTCGCGTAAAAATCGACTCAATTTCAAAAATCAAGGTTAATTTTAAAGGTAAATGTATTATGATTTCGTCAGAGTTTTTAAGGAATTCAATCATATTGATATGATTTTTTTTTTGTAATTAATCCTTGTAAAAATATTTGACCACTTAAAAATTCATTTAAAAAAATTTATAACTCAAAAATCATAAAAACAAGAAAACGAAATGTAGCCTGAATATATGAATATTCAACCTGTTCGTTAATCTGCAAGCAAAAAATTAAGTCTTACTAAGACTTTAAACAAATAACTTATTGAAACAACTATTTGTTTATAGTCTTAGTAAGACTTATTTTTTTGCTTGCAGATTAACGAACAGGTTGAATATTCATATATTCAGGCTACATTTCGTTTTCTTGTATTTATCTAATGCTTTCTGCAACAAGTAAAGTTGTTTCTAATTTGTTCAAAAATCATAATTTATGTTAAATCTTGTGGATATATTAAAAATTATTTCGAGCATTTGAGTATTTATTTTCTCTGAATTTGTTCAATTGTTCGACAACTTACAAAAAATAATTTTCAAAAAGTCACAACTCGGGGAGAAATTGGCGAATTTGCAAAAAAATAGTTAGTTGTAAAGTGAAACTATTTTAAAATGTTTGTGGAGTTCAATTATATTAATATTTATTTGTTTTAACGAAATGAAAACAAAAGGACGATATAATTTAATATGAACAGAAAAATCTTTAGATAATTATTTAATATGATGCGAAAAAGTATAGCATTAAACTCGTGAACAAGTTGGCCATTGCCACTCTGGTGAATTACAACACTCACCTACGGCTCGTGGCAATGGCCAACTTTCTCACTCGTTTAATAATATACTATTACTCATATGGTAAAAAATGCACGTTGTTTTTTTTAATCAGGTTCTGAAAATTTTTAAACTTAAAACTGAACATTATGTAGATTGATGAGAGCATATTGAATGTTTATAAATTTAGGATATATATTTCATTTATATTGAATTTATTTAACGAATTTCCAATTTCATTCTTTAAATACATGCGCAGCGTTGTTCCATCGTTGCTCGCCCATAAAACATATATTACAAAAATCATCATTTACACGAGTTAAACAGCATGCAAAAGCTGCTCTATAATAATATCATTATTCCGGCGAAAGCGCCAATAAAAAAATAAACTACACAATGGAGAGGGCACTTTACGTACTGGAGAATTTATTGCGCCTCGAACAGCGTTAAAGAAAGATGAAACATTTATACGCAAGGGAAGAATTTAATAATGGCTGGTATATTTTATGTGGCGATATTTTTTGTTGGGCAATCTAGAAGTTGGTGCCGGTGTAGGAGCCATTTAGCAGGACAAAAACGGGAACGATGGAAAGAAGCGCTATTAGGGATGGGATGGAACAGGTGTGTTGCTACAAGAAAAGCGCTCACACTTTACTCTACAATATTATGTAACGAGTACGTGCACGGGTAGTTGGATAGATTTTGTTCACGGTGTATATAAAAAAGGATGTAAATTATAATTTGATGGTAAAGGCTGAATAATAATGATAAAAGTCTTGATTAAAACTGAAGACCCGTACTTGTTGCAAAAGCATTATATAAAGAGGAAAGCTTAAATAACAATAATAATAATAGTCATGATTTCCTCAAATATATACAGGATGTCCCACTGAGGTGTTAAACAGGCGATATCTCGAAACGGCTCTTCTTTGATTTAGTAACTTTAAATAAATGAAAATTGCTTTTAACGTTTCAAAAACAATATGTATTTTTATTTCCACTCGGCCCTGTATTTAATTCGGACTAAATCATTTTATATAACATACTGGTAGATCACCAAAACACGATTTCACTAAGGTCCCCTTTTCATATTTCCGTATTTCCCGAAGCCAAAAAAAAACTGCTGTATTTATTATGTAAATATTTCATTTCGCGACTATACAACGATAGGGAATTTAATACCCGGCTATTACTGAAACGATTTATATTTTTAATTTTTACGTGGGCCCATTATTTATGCCTAAAGTATGATGGCGTTGTTGCGGCTTAAGGTGGGATGTAATATACAGTGAAATGCGCCATTTCGGCGGCAATTTATGTTTGGAAGCAGATGTAACATAAAATTTAAGCGCTCTTCAGACGAGATAAATGATTAATCCAGCCACTTCTGCTATCGGATGCAGCACCGTAGGATATTTCGATCCTTTATGTACTTTTCGCGAGTATTATGTATATTTATACAGCCGACATAACTCTAGAAGTACAATGTTTTACGGTGCAATCATTTATAGTTTTTTTCAGTGAACCGGTTTGACACCTATTAATTATTATGGGTTTTACTGTTACAGTTATGGTTTGCAACTTCTAAATGCGAGGTTTATAGTTTAAAATATTGCAGCATACGATTAATTAAAGCCCCTGAAGCTGCCATTATTTTTAATATTTATCCTGTAATAGGTCTATTTACTAGCGAGATGGGTTACTTAAGAATAATTTTTGTAAAAAATGGTGTCTCGGCATGAATTCGTAGCCACAACAGTATTATGCACCACAATATGAAAATTCATTGGTTACTGTAGTTTATATTTGTATTGAACTCAGTTTAATAACATCACTACAATATTGATATTTTATCAGTTAGTTAACCATCTTCCAAATAGAATCAATGATCATGATCGTACATTTTCAATATTCTGCTTGAACTTAAGTTACTTTAACTTCTTGGTTTTACGCAACATATGCAAGATATGTAAAGCGAGAGTGTGTATGCATAATTGTGGTAAAATTCTAAATTTGACCATTTCGCCTCTGTTGTTGATTTTTATAATCTGACAGTAAAATACCCGAAAGCATAAAAAATGCATTTTTGATTTCCATATGCATATTAACAGATATTACACAGTATCTGGTAATCCGTATCAAGGGAGTCTACAATGTCTGGCCCCGGGTAATTTTTTCGAAAACGGTTGGGTAGATGGAAAAATTGGCGAACATGAATCTCAATATTTTTTGGGGCAAACTTTTTGAGTAAAACATTTTTGGGGGCTGGGGGCGGGGTCAACTCAAAAAATGTACATAAAAAGGTACGTCAAGACGTTCGCTGATTAAAAAAACGATTATTAATGATAATGGGATGCGCATTTGCCGATTTTTCCATCTCCCCAACAGTTTCCAAAAAAAATGACACGGGGTTAGACTTTGTAGAACCGTGTTTATGCATTACTTTTATCTACCTATACCATTCTCTATTTTTATAGTAAACATAAAAAAATGGTTAAAAATTACCATTAAAGCCAATAGAAATACACTCAATTTATTCAAAAATTTAAACTCAAATATTTTTATTACTACGCAAAACAAAGTGACCAAATTTTGTGGTGTGTTCAGTGGCGGCTCGTGTAACGTGTAAATGGTAGAGCCACTTACACAATACCTTTTATGAAAAAATAAAGAACGATTTACCTTCCCAGACCTTAATTAAAAAATTTTGCTGAGTTTGAAACTACAGGTAGTGCCATGGCTCCTTGAGTCTAAATAACAAGCCCCCCCCCCTGTCATAGTTTCAAGTGTGTGTCAATTGTTTTTATATTTTTTTTTAATATTTTGAAAATTGAGTAACACCAGAATGTCTGCATAGTAACTTCTTGTGAGTCTAGCTCGGAATCCAGTGAGGGGGTGTTTTTCTTTTTTTCTTGTACCATAAAGTAGAATCTATTTTGAGTAAATTTGGAAAGTTTCAAGTGTGGGGCAATTTTTTTAATATTTTTTTTTCTGTATTTTGAAAATTGAGTAACACCAGAATGTCTGCATAGTAACTTCTGGTGAGTCTATCTCGGAATCCAGTGAGGGGGTGTTTTTAGGTTTTTCTTGTACTATAGAGTAAAATCTATTTTGAGTAAATTTGGAAAGTTTCAAGTGTGCGGCAATTGTTTTTAAATTTTTTTTCAGTATTTTGAAAATTGAGTAACACCAGAATGTCTGCATAGTAACTTCTGGTGAGTCTAGCTCGGAATCCAGTGAGGGGGTGTTTTTCTTTTTTTCTTGTACCATAAAGTAGAATCTATTTTGAGTAAATTTGGAAAGTTTCAAGTGTGGGGCAATTTTTTTAATATTTTTTTTTCTGTATTTTGAAAATTGAGTAACTCCAGAATGTCTGCATAGTAACTTCTGGTGAGTCTATCTCGGAAACCAGTGAGGGGGTGTTTTTAGGTTTTTCTTGTACCATAAAGTAAAATCTATTTTGAGTAAATTTGGAAAGTTTCAAGTATGTGGCAATTATTTTTATATTTTTTTTCAGTATTTTGAAAATTGAGTAACACCAGAATGTCTGCATAGTAACTTCTGGCGAGTCTAGCTCGGAATCCAGTGAGGGGGTGTTTTTATTTTTTTCTTGTACTATAAAGTAGAATCTATTTTGAGTAAAT
This sequence comes from Ocypus olens, assembly GCA_910593695.2. Taxonomy (NCBI): domain Eukaryota; kingdom Metazoa; phylum Arthropoda; class Insecta; order Coleoptera; family Staphylinidae; genus Ocypus; species Ocypus olens. The sequence continues at coordinate 1,287,079 of OU343054.1, forward strand.
TTGGAAAGTTTCAAGTGTGGGGCAATTTTTTAATATTTTTTTTCCGTATTTTGAAAATTGAGTAACACCAGAATGTCTGCATAGTAACTTCTGGTGAGTCTAGCTCGGAATCCAGTGAGGGGGTGTTTTTATTTTTTTCTTGTACCATAAAGTAGAATCTATTTTGAGTAAATTTGGAAAGTTTGAAGTATGTGGCAATTGTTTTTATATTTTTTTTTCAGTATTTTGAAAATTGAGTAACACCAGAATGTCTGCATAGTAACTTCTGGTGAGTCTATCTCGGAATATAGTGAGGGGGTGTTTTGAGGTTTTTCTTGTACCATAAAGTAGAATCTATTTTGAATAAATTTGGAAAGTTTCAAGTGAGTGGCAATTGTTTTTATATTTTTTTCAATATTTTGAAAATTGAGTAACACCAGAATATCTGCACGGTAACTTCTGGTGAGTCTATCTTAGAATCCAGTGAGGGGGTGTTTTTAGGTTTTTCTTGTACCATAAAGTAGAATCTATTTTGAGTAAATTTTCAAAGTTTCAAGTGTGTGGCAATTGTTTTTATATTGTTTTTTCAGTATTTTGAAAATTGAGTAACACCGGAATGTCTGCATGGTAACCTCTGGTGAGTCTATCTTAGAATCCTGTGAGGGGGTGTTTTTAGGTTTTTCTTGTACCATAAAGTAGAATCTATTTTGAGTAAATTTTCAAAGTTTCAAGTGTGTGGCAATTGTTTTTATATTTTTTTTCAGTATTTTGAAAATTGAGTAACACCAGAATGGGTTTTCTAGTACCATATAGCAGTGGCAGCTCTTGGAACATGTTAATGGTAGAGCGACTTATACAATATACACCCCCCCCCCACACATTTTTTTAAGAAATGAACAACGATTTATCTTCCTAGATCAAAGTAAATGGCAAAAAAGTATTATGAATGAAAAAAGAAACTAAATGTAGTGCCTTGGCTCCTAGGTTCTATATAACGAGCCGCCCCTGGTGGTGTTGCTACCAAATAGAAGCATTGGTAGTACAAATTTCAGATTTGTATTGCGTACCATGCGAAACCATGTCCAACTTTGACGATGTGGACGGAGTTGGAATTTTTTTTTATGACTCGATCCACCATAATGGCATTGAGATTTGATGAATTCCCTATGCAGGACTCAAATAACGAAGTTCCTACGGCGATTTGGCACAAAGTTATGGGTGTTTGAAAAAAAGTGCATTTTGTGGTCTTTTTGTTTGTTCGTTTGTAGAGGCGTAGAGCCCTCTCTTTCAACTGATCACCGCTTGATCGATCTTTGAAATACTCGATCTTGCCCATCACTAATTATTTCATCTACAAAGTGGCATTTTGTCTTGTTTTTTTTTAATAGTTCGGCATACTTTTATCGATTTAAAATCCACTTCCAGAATATAGATCCAATTACTCCAAAAATATTCAATGAATTGCAATCATTTTACGGATAAAAATTAAATTGTACTCGTTAATATCACAATTATTAGGTGCCCATTTCGTTTATCATATCAGGAAATTTTTGGTAATTTTTTAAGGTTTTATATCAATATTGTTTTTTTAATTCGACATTATTATCACGTGTTTATATTTGTTTCAGGTACGGTTACGGATAAGATAAGAAATTCGTAAATTGTAAGTATTATTTAAATGACTCTTTCTCAGTATCTTATCTTAGAGATTGCTAATTTTCAATTATCGGCAGTTGCAAATATTTTGTTTAATATTGATAGTGTGGTAAAAAAGGGGGTGAAAACCACGCAATTCATGAGGCCCCGATATCTCGAGGCTAAAATATAGTGCAACATGCTAATTTACATCTGTAGAGTAGCAGCATAGAATAGTAATTTACGTAATAAGTTCCGAAAGTGATATTTTACGGGATGAGTAGGAAATCCTACGAATCCCGTAAAATCACTTTTGGAACGTGTTACGTACAATATTTTTTCTGCAGCCGGTTTCTACGTTAAAAAAGCAAAAACGCACACGAATGTCATATGACAACCGCTGTCATAATTAAATACGAAGTTGATGTTTTTGTCAAGGCCGCCTACATATATACGCAAAATCGTCCCGAAAGTAACAAAAAGCGTCCTGAAAGTATAGAAATCGTTCCGAAAGTGAAACAAAATCGTCCCGAAAATAACTACTTTCGGCACGATTTACGTAAAGTGGTACTTTCGATTTAATAAATCATACCGAAAGTTTTATTTTCGGGACGGCTGCAGAAAAAAAAATTTAGTTAAATGTATATTATTCGTAGGCAGTTGTTCAATATTCAATATGCTTAGATATAGTCAGTTGAAGCGTTTAAATTTCGAATTAATTGTATGAATTTCGTTTATAGCAAATTTTCAGATAATTGCAATGCTTAATGTGTGAATTTGGTTTTTTTTTTTATTTGAAACATTGAAATATTTCTGATCTTATTTACTTTACTAGCAGTTCTCTGAAGCTACCAATTTAGATTGAAAATATTTACATTCCTTTGGAAGATGGACTAAGGGATATGGACGTGACTAAGTCCTGTAACTATATATAATGAAATATTGAAGGATATATAAAAGTAAATTTATTCTGAAAAGGTGTTAAAACGGTTCTTCTTTTCATTAGTACACTAAAAAAATTACAACTAAAATTTATAGGACGGAGATCGTAATTCTAAACCCATAGATGGGCGTTGCTCGCATCTACGCCTAATTTTATTTAAAACGAACAGCGCGTACCTCTGTTTCTTACCCCACATCATTGAGGTTATTATAATTGATTATCTTTTAGTAGTTTAGGATTTGCAGGACTATTCCTAGCGCTGTAATTTAGGCCGGAAGAAGCCACTTCTAAATTTTTACAGTGATATACTTTACTCCGAGTGTATATTTTATATATAATCTAAATTTTCACAGAAGCAATAGCAGAAAGTTCTACAAAATGCCACCAATTATTGTATGTCCATTACTACTTTCACATCCCTTATCATATAACGATTATAATCTATATTTCTCCTACTATTATCTACTATTAATATGTGATGACCCACTTCCATGAAAATTATATAAAAGATAAACAAACCTTTATCATATCAAGTTTCTACGGCGATTTCTCACAAAGTTATGGGTGTTTAAAAAAACTGCATTTCGAAGACTTTTTATTTTTTCGTTTGGAGAGGCGTAGAGCCCTCTCTTTGAGTGGGGGATAAACCCTCTCAAAGAGGACATCTATATTTCTCCTACTATTATCTACTATTACTATGTGATGACCCACAAAAGATAAACAAACCTTTATCGTATCACATGATGTCCAAATTAATCACTCGATAATGATAATCTCCTCGTTCCATGTTTTTGTCATTGGTCATATTTTTGGAAGCCCACGCCTGTCACTTATCGTATCACAGAGAAGTTTTTCGATTTCTACATTTGAAGTAATCGAATATTTATAGTTATCAAAATAATTTTTTTCTGTTAATGAGAGGACTACATGTTCATTTTTCCTCTGCTTGCTCATCTTAGTCTTGATAGAACCTAATTTTTATACAAGGTGTTGAATTGAAAAACGGGCCATAGAGATTTACATGTAACATTTGAAATGGATTAATATTGGCTCCCCTAGTTATTTGACAGTTTCGGTCTTCTTACATTATTTTTAAAGCTTTTTAAGCTGAATGATTTGGTGACTTACTCAATAGTTTCTGCAAAGTATTTACCGAGATATTTGCAAAAAACTTTACTTACTTAAGGTTTGCCATGAAATTATAATGGCGGATATTTCATTTTTTTCTAAAAAGTGACGGTCGCTGTCATATTACGATTTACAACCGGCCGTATATTATACACAAGAAAAAGTATTTATAAGTTAATGGTTTTACTCAAGTACTATTTTAGAAGTGTACGTGATTTGTTCAGTGCTATTACGGAGAAGGCAATACCCAGAAAAAGTACTATTCAATGAGTATAAAAATAATGTAAGTAGATTGATATTACATAATAATTAAAGGAGCCAATTGTAACACATTTCAAATTTAGAGTAAAGTAGTAATTATTCATTGAATCGTACTTTTACTGGTTATTGTAAGAAGAATGGCTAGAGAATGAACTGGAATTTTGATTTAATCTAAAGGCGGAAATATCTTTTTCGAAACTACGACCGGTTTGTCCTATAAATACACTATTGCATTCGGAACAAGAAATTTCGTAAACGCCTGATTTCTTTAAGGGATTGATTTTATCTTTTGAATTGAATAAAATATTTGATAATTTGCAGTTTAGAATGTAAACATTCATTCCTCGAAATCCAAAATATGAAAATTTTGCACAACTGTACAAAAGGTACAAAGCTTAACTTCCTTGAATCCGCCGAAATTTTCAGACTAAGCAATCCCCTCGTTAATCTGTTGAACGAGCAGACCGATTTAATGTACTCACCGCTTTTCAAAATTCTTTAATCTCTTAGTTATGTTTAAATCTTTGCACCTGTTTACTGTAAACCATTTTGTTACCCTCACCCTATTCTCGTAACTTCTTCCATTAATTGTTTCACTTGATAATGACAGTAAAACCTCGAAACTTAAGTCGTGATATGTATGTATACGTAATATTTGTACATACATCAAATAAATTGTGGTAAAAAACATAGTAAGTGTTTTATTCAGTGTTTCTATAATGAATTAACACGTAGTAACGGTCGCAACCATCACCATGATTAACATTTTTTAACTGATTGGTAATATACAACAAATAAATTTTTAAAACGCCTAATTTTAATTAATTTATCATTTTTCCTCTGAATACAAAATTATTAATTAATTATTAATATATACTAAAAGACAGTTCCCCAAATCGCTGTTTTGAGAAAACTATAATAGGTAGCGAGCTGAAATTTTCACGAAAAATCTAAATAATTCAAAAAATAAGACTATTAAAATTTCAACCCCCGCACATCAACCCTCTACATTTAGGGTTGCCACCCCCTCAATTAAAAATATATCGACAAAATTTTTAAAGTTTCTGATAAACGGGAGGCTCCTCTAGGGACCCGTGAAAACCGCAATTTTCTAACCCACCCCTGGACGCCGGGGTGAATTTTTGAAAATCGATTTTTCGCGATGCAGAGGTTCGCGCCAAAACTATCTCCTCCCAGGATTTTTGAGTTGGAGGATTCAAATATGGCTCAAAAAATCCCAAATACTTCGGTACACAAAGGCCACCTATTTTCGTCCCTCGGAAATTCACCGTTCCCGAGCTACAACCCTTTCTCTGCGGGGGCGGCTTTTTTCGTGCTTCGGCAAGTGGGGGCGCGTCCCCTTAACAGCCATAATTATAATTTTCAATGATTTTTGTAGATCGAGTCCGTCTCTACATTTTTTGTCTCTTACGAATTTTTGATATTTCCAACCCCCGAGGAGTTATTCAAGGAAAACCACCCCCGATTTCAATAAAAAAATTCTACAGCGCGCATTTTTTATCAAAAAAAAAAAATTTAAACGGCATATCATTTGGAATTTCATTTTGCGTCGAAAAGGAAAGAACAAAATTTTTCGTGGGGCGCACCGTTTACGATCTACGGCCGATTTTTTTATTGATTTACAGTAATTTTTCGAAGAATTTTGCGATTTTTTTTTTTCGAAAATGAAAAATCTGATGACGGCATATCAATCGTCGATTCAATCTGAATCGAATGTTTCCTATAAAGTTTTTCGATCCGATTTGTAGTTTTCGAGATATGACGTTGTAAACGAAAGGGAAAATTGCCGTATGGACGCGGGTCCGACACGCCGTGAAATTGAGATAGGTCCGGGATATCGATTATTCCTTAACATTAACGAGCGGACAGGATGGGTCATGTTTGCGCAATGGTCACGCGTTCCCATTATTAATAGCGAATATAACGACGGATTCACGGGTTCGTTTTACTTCTTTAGAGGACGTAATTTTTTCTATTTAAATTGAAGAGTTGAAACTTTCAGGGTTGATAGTAAATATAGTGAGCTTTAATTGATAATTTTTTCAAACAATTTAAAACACCCCCTACCCTTCCAGTGCGCATTATTTGGCCGGGCCTCAGGGTTCGTGTTTCTTCTTTTAAGGATGTATTTTTTTCTTTTCAATTCGAAAAGCTGAAACTTTAAGGGATCGCAGAAAATATAATTCGGATTCATTGGTAATTTTTTCAAATTTTTTGGAACTACCCCTACGCCCAATTTGCACCCCTCTGTGTTTGTTTTTCTTCTTTTAAGGATGTATTTTTTTCTTTTCAATTAGAAAAGCTGAAACTTTCAGGGATGTCAGAAGATATAATTAACTTTCATTGGTAATTTTTTCAAATTTTTTGGAACTACCCCTACGCCCAATTTGCACCCCTCTGTGTTTGTTTTTCTTCTTTTAAGGATGTATTTTTTTCTTTTCAATTAGAAAAGCTGAAACTTTCAGGGATGTCAGAAGATATAATTAACTTTCATTGGTATTTTTTTCAAATTTTTTGGAACCACCCCCTACGCCCCATTTGCAACCCTCAGCGTTCGTTTTTCTTTTTTTAAGGATGTAATTTTTTTCTTTTCAATTAAATAAGCTTAAACTTTAAGTTATTTTTTTTAATCACCCCTTCACCCCATTTGCACCCCCTGGCTTCGTTTTTCTTCTTTTAAAGATGTTAATAGAAGAAAAATGGAGCTGTGGGTGCAATATTTTTTCCCTTCAAGTCGAAAAGCTTAAAATTCAAGTTGTTTTTTTTAAACCACCCCTACGCCTTATTTGCACCCCCTGGCTCCGCTTTTCTTCGTTTGAGGATGGATTTTGGTTTCTTTTGAATCAAATAAGCTTAAATTTACTGCATTTTTGTAAAACCACTCCTACAGCCAATTTGCACCCCCTGGCTCCGTTTTTCTTCGTTTGAGGATGGATTTTGGTTTCTTTTTAATTAAATAAGCTTACTTTTAGTGCATTTTTGTAAAACCACCCCTACAGCCAATTAGCACCCCCTGGCTCCGTTTTTCTTCGTTTGAGGATGGATTTTGGTTTCTTTTGAATCAAATAAGCTTAAATTTACTGCATTTTTGTAAAACCACCCCTACAGTCAATTTGCACCCCCTGGCTCCATTTTTCTTCGTTTGAGGATGGATTTTGGTTTCTTTTTAATTAAATAAGCTTACATTTAGAGTATTTTTAAAAAACCACCCCTACATCTTATTTGCACCCACTGGCTCCGTTTTTCTGAACTCCCCGAGTGCGTTTTTTTTTTCTTATGAGGACGTATTTTTTTCTATAAAAATCTAAGAGTTGAAACTTTTAGAGTGGGTAGAGGGTGCGATGAGCCATGATCCGTAATTTTTTCAAAATTTTTCAAACACCCACCACTTCTCCAGAGCGCGTTATTTGGCCCACCCCTGAATTTGTTTTCATCTTCTTTCAAGGACGTATTTTTTTCTATTTAAATTGAAGAGTTGAAACTTTTAGGGTAGGTTCGGGGTATAATTGGCCTTGCTCCGTAATTTTTTCAAAATTTTTGAGACACCCGTTACGCTTCCTTAATTTTTTAATTCGACATTTTCGAAATTTTTCAGCAGGGGTGTGGAAGGGAAAAAGTTGAATCGAATTCAAATGTCAGATTTTTCAATACCTATTGAAACTAAATCAAAAACATGTACAAAATTTTTACATAAAGTGTATACTTTTTAAAATACCGATTTTCCCCAATTTTCAACTGCCTAAAACGATTTAAAAATATATTTTATTTTTTTTTACCCTCTTCTGCACTGCCGATGGAGATGTCCTTTTGAGGCAATGTGGTAGCTATGACGGGGCACGGATTGAGCCAATTTGATCGTCTCAATGATCTTTCCTGTGGTCGTTAGGGCCTTCTTTAGAAACATTTAAAAATTAAAAGAAAAAAAATCGCACAGTCTTCCCTGTATATTCTGGACAATTTAAACCAACTCTATCCTCTTCACTAGAGACCCCTCTACAACATTTACTCTTTGAATATTTTCGATTTTTCTAATCGTTTGCAAGTTATGATTTTTTTTATGTTTCAATGCACAAAATTTTTCATTTTTCATGAGTAAACCATCGGAAATTTGAGTGAAAATCGCATGACACGGATTTGGCTGACATTTTCACCAAAGATACCTTTTGGCAGAAGGGTCACCACGTGATAAGTATTTTTTCTCTGGGGGCCCCCTTGCGCTTCATTTTAACCCCCCGAGTGCGATTTTTTTTTTCTTATGAAGACGTATTTTTTTCTATGGAAATCTAAGAGTTGAAACTTTTAGGGTGGGTAGAGGGTGAGATGAGCCATGATCCGTAATTTTTTCAAAATTTGTCAAGCACTTCCCATCTCTCCAGGAAGCGCTATTTGGCCCACCCCTGAATTTGTTTTCATCTTCTTTCAACGACGTATTTTTTTCTATTTAAATTGAAGAGTTGAAACTTTCAGGGTAGCTTCGGGGGACAACGGGCCTTGCTCCGTAATTTTTTCAAAATTTTTGAAATACCCGTTACCTTCCCGTAATTTTTTAATTCGACATTTTCGAAATTTTTCAGCAGGGGTGTGGAAGGGAAAATGTTGAATTGAATTCAAATGTCAGATTTTTCAATAACTATTAAAACTTAATCAAAAACATGTACAAAATTTTTACATAAAGTGCATTATTTTTGAAATACCGATTTTCCCCAATTTTCAACTGCCCAAAACGATTTAAAAATATATTTTATTTTTTTTTACCCCCTTCTGTACTGCCGATGGAGATGTACTTTTCAGGCAATGTGGTAGCTATGAGGGGGCATAGATTGAGCCAATTTGATCATCCCAACGATGTTTCCTGTGGTCGTTAGGGCCTTTTTTAGAAACATTTATAAATTAGAAGAAAAAAATTCGCACAGCCTTCCCTGTGTATTCTGAACTTTTTAAACCTACTCCATCTTCTTCATAAAAGACTCCTCTACAACATTTATTCTTTGAATATTTTCGATTTTTCCAATCGTTTGCGAGTTATGAATTTTTTTATGTTTCAAGCCATCGAATCTATTGCTTGAATGCGGAACCAAATCCGGGTGGTTTAGTTCAGCATTCAGGCAATAGATTCCGCCACTTTGTCGTTTCTACCAATAAAAATTCAATTCTTGCATCGTCAATTTTTCAAACCTTAAAAACGGGAATGTAAAGTGGATTTGTTTTTCAGACGCTCACTAAATAATTCTTAAAGGTTAAAATGAATGAAAAAAATAAGTTTCTGTGAATGGCCGAGTGTTTTCAAATCGGCAAATTAAGAAATGCATTGATTCTATCGCGATTAATAGAGCATCTTTTCTCACTTTTCTCACTCGACCTCAATTGTTCCTTTTTTAGACTTCCTGTGAGATTAAAAATATATATCAGCGTCATCCATTTTCGATGGTTTTGGGTTTCGAATGCATTTTAAAATTACTCATATAAAATAACAGTTTTCGTCAGATTGAAATTTTTTTTTTCAGAAAATAAAAAATGAAAAATTAAAAATTTAAAATAAAAAAGGAAAAATGAAAAATGAAAAATGAAAAATAAAAATAAAAAATAAAAAATAAAAAAAAAATTAAAAATTAAAAATTAAAAATTAAAAATTAAAAATTAAAAATTAAAAATTAAAGATAAAAAATAAAAAATGAAAAATAAAAAATTAAAAATAAAAAATGAAAAATGAAAAATTAAAAATTAAAAATTAAAAATAAAAAATAAAAAATAAAAAATAAAAAATTGAAAATGAAAAATGAAAAATGAAGAATGAAAAATGAAAAATAAAAAATAAAAAATAACGCACTACGGTTACTTAGGTCAATTTAGATGGGATTTGCTAAAAAAAAAAAACAAAAAAAAAAAAAAAAAAAAAAAAAAAAAAAAAAAAAAAAAATCTTTTTTTTTATTTTTTTTATTTAAAATTTTTACACAACTAATTATTACATAAATAATCTTAAGCTTGGACAACTAGTTAATATATACTAAAAGACAGTTCCCCAAATCGCTGTTTTGAGAAAACTATAATAGGTAGCGAGCTGAAATTTTCACCAAAAATCTAAATAATTCAAAAAATAAGACTATTAAAATTTCAACCCCCGCACATCAACCCTCTACATTTAGGGTTGCCACCCCCTCAATTAAAAATTAATCGACAAAATTTTACAAGTTTCAGATAGACCAGAGGCTCCTCTAGGGACCCGTGAAAACCGCAATTTTCTAACCCACCCCTGGACGCCGGGGTGAATTTTTGAAAATCGATTTTTCGCGATGCAGAGGTTCGCGCCAAAACTATCTCCTCCCAGGATTTTTGAGTTGGAGGATTCAAATATGGCTCAAAAAATCCCAAATACTTCGGTACACAAAGGCCACCTATTTTCGTCCCTCGGAAATTCACCGTTCCCGAGCTACAACCCTTTCTCTGCGGGGGCGGCTTTTTTCGTGCTTCGGCAAGTGGGGGCGCGTCCCCTTAACAGCCATAATTATAATTTTCAATGATTTTTGTAGATCGAGTCCGTCTCTACATTTTTTGTCTCTTACGAATTTTTGATATTTCCAACCCCCGAGGAGTTATTCAAGGAAAACCACCCCCGATTTCAATAAAAAAATTCTACAGCGCGCATTTTTTATCCAAAAAAAAAAAATTTAAACGGCATGTCATTTGGAATTTCATTTTGCGTCGAAAAGGAAAGAACAAAATTTTTCGTGGGGCGCACCGTTTACGATCTACGGCCGATTTTTTGATTGATTTACAGTAATTTTTCGAAGAATTTTGCGATTTTTTTTTTTCGAAAATGAAAAATCTGATGACGGCATATCAATCGTCGATTCAATCTGAATCGAATGTTTCCTATAAAGTTTTTCGATCCGATTTGTAGTTTTCGAGATATGACGTTGTAAACGAAACGGAAAATTGCCGTATGGACGCGGGGTCCGACACGCCGTGAAATTGAGGAAGGTCCGGGATATCGATTATTCCTTAACATTAACGAGCGGACAGGATGGGTCATGTTTGCGCAATGGTCACGCGTTCTCATTATTAATAACGAATATTACGATGGTTTCACGGGTTCGTTTTACTTCTTTAGAGGACGTAATTTTTTCTATTTAAATTGAAGAGTTGAAACTTTCAGGGTTGATAGTAAATATAGTGAGCTTTAATTGATAATTTTTTCAAACAATTTAAAACACCCCCTACCCTTCCAGTGCGCATTATTTGGCCGGGCCTCAGGGTTCGAGTTTCTTCTTTTAAGGATGTATTTTTTTCTTTTCAATTCGAAAAGCTGAAACTTTAAGGGATCGCAGAAAATATAATTCGGATTCAGTGGTAATTTTTTCAAATTTTTTGGAACTACCCCTACGCCCAATTTGCACCCCTCTGTGTTTGCTTTTCTTCTTTTAAGGATGTATTTTTTTCTTTTCAATTAGAAAAGCTGAAACTTTCAGGGATGTCAGAAGATATAATTAACTTTCATTGGTAATTTTTTCAAATTTTTTGCAACTACCCCTACGCCCAATTTGCACCCCTCTGTGTTTGTTTTTCTTCTTTTAAGGATGTATTTTTTTCTTTTCAATTAGAAAAGCTGAAACTTTCTGGGATGTCAGAAGATATAATTAACTTTCATTGGAATTTTTTTCAAATTTTTTGGAACCACCCCCTACGCCCCATTTGCAACCCTCAGCGTTCGTTTTTCTTTTTTTAAGGATGTAATTTTTTTCTTTTCAATTAAATAAGCTTAAACTTTAAGTTATTTTTTTTAATCACCCCTTCACCCCATTTGCACCCCCTGGCTTCGTTTTTCTTCTTTTAAAGATGTTAATAGAAGAAAAATGGAGCTGGGGGTGCAATATTTTTTCCCTTCAAGTCGAAAAGCTTAAACTTCAAGTTGTTTTTTTTAAACCACCCCTACGCCTTATTTGCACCCCCTGGCTCCGTTTTTCTTCGTTTGAGGATGGATTTTGGTTTCTTATTAATTAAATAAGCTTACATTTAGTGCATTTTTGTAAAACCACCCCTACAGCCAATTTGCACCCCCTGGCTCCGCTTTTCTTCGTTTGAGGATGGATTTTGGTTTCTTTTGAATCAAATAAGCTTAAATTTACTGCATTTTTGTAAAACCACCCCTACAGCCAATTTGCACCCCCTGGCTCCGTTTTTCTTCGTTTGAGGATGGATTTTGGTTTCTTATTAATTAAATAAGCTTACATTTAGTGCATTTTTGTAAAACCACCCCTACAGCCAATTTGCACCCCCTGGCTCCGTTTTTCTTCGTTTGAGGATGGATTTTGGTTTCTTTTGAATCAAATAAGCTTAAATTTACTGCATTTTTGTAAAACCACCCCTACGGTCAATTTGCACCCCCTGGCTCCATTTTTCTTCGTTTGAGGATGGATTTTGGTTTCTTTTTAATTAAATAAGCTTACATTTAGAGTATTTTTAAAAAACCACCCCTACGTCTTATTTGCACCCACTGGCTCCGTTTTTCTGAACTCCCCGAGTGCGTTTTTTTTTTCTTATGAGGACGTATTTTTTTCTATAAAAATCTAAGAGTTGAAACTTTTAGGGTGGGTAGAGGGTGCGATGAGCCATGATCCGTAATTTTTTCAAAATTTTTCAAACACCCACCACTTCTCCAGAGCGCGTTATTTGGCCCACCCCTGAATTTGTTTTCATCTTCTTTCAAGGACGTATTTTTTTCTATTTAAATTGAAGAGTTGAAACTTTTAGGGTAGGTTCGGGGTATAATTGGCCTTGCTCCGTAATTTTTTCAAAATTTTTGAGACACCCGTTACGCTTCCTTAATTTTTTAATTCGACATTTTCGAAATTTTTCAGCAGGGGTGTGGAAGGGAAAAAGTTGAATCGAATTCAAATGTCAGATTTTTCAATACCTATTGAAACTAAATCAAAAACATGTACAAAATTTTTACATAAAGTGTATACTTTTTAAAATACCGATTTTCCCCAATTTTCAACTGCCTAAAACGATTTAAAAATATATTTTATTTTTTTTTACCCTCTTCTGCACTGCCGATGGATATGTCCTTTTGAGGCAATGTGGTAGCTATGACGGGGCACGGATTGAGCCAATTTGATCGTCTCAATGATCTTTCCTGTGGTCGTTAGGGCCTTCTTTAGAAACATTTAAAAATTAAAAGAAAAAAAATCGCACAGTCTTCCCTGTATATTCTGGACAATTTAAACCCACTCCATCTTCTTCATAAAAGACTCCTCTACAATATTTATTCTCTGAATATTTTCGATTTTTCTAATCGTTTGCGAGTTATGATATTTTTTATGTTTCAATGCACAAAATTTTTCATTTTTCATGAGTAAACCATCGGAAATTTGAGTGAAAATCGCATGACACGGATTTGGCTGACATTTTCACCAAAGATACCTTTTGGCAGAAGGGTCACCACGTGATAAGTATTTTTTCTCTGGGGGCCCCCTTGCGCTTCATTTTAACCCCCCGAGTGCGATTTTTTTTTTCTTATGAAGACGTATTTTTTTCTATGGAAATCTAAGAGTTGAAACTTTTAGGGTGGGTAGAGGGTAGGATGAGCCATGATCCGTAATTTTTTCAAAATTTGTCAAGCACTTCCCATCTCTCCAGGAAGCGCTATTTGGCCCACCCCTGAATTTGTTTTCATCTTCTTTCAAGGACGTATTTTTTTCTATTTAAATTGAAGAGTTGAAACTTTCAGGGTAGCTTCGGGGGACAACGGGCCTTGCTCTGTAATTTTTTCAAAATTTTTGAAATACCCGTTACCTTCCCGTAATTTTTTAATTCGACATTTTCGACATATTTCAGTAGGGGTGTGGAAGGGAAAAAGTTGAATTGAATTCAAATGTCAGATTTTTCAATAACTATTGAAACTTAATCAAAAACATATACAAAATTTTTACATAAAGTGCATTATTTTTGAAATACCGATTTTCCCCAATTTTCAACTGCCTAAAATGATTTAAAAATATATTTTTTTTTTTTTTACCCTCTTCTGTACTGCCGATGGAGATGACCTTTTCAGGAAATGTGGCAGCCATGACGGGGCACGGATTGAGCCAATTTGATCGACCCAATGATCTTTCCTGTGGTCGTTAGGACCTTTTTTAGAAACATTTTAAAATTAAAAGAAAAAAAATCGCACAGCCTTCCCTGTATATTCTGGACAATTTAAACCTACTCCATCTTCTTCATTAAAGACTCCTCTACAACATTTATTCTTTGAATATTTTCGATTTTTCTAATCGTTTGCGAGTTATGAATTTTTTTATGTTTCAATGCACAAAATTTTTCATTTTTCATGAGTAAACCATCGGAAATTTGAGTGAAAATCGCATGACACGGATTTGGCTGAAATTTTTACTAAAGATACCTTTCGGCAGAAGGGGCACCGTGTGATAAGTATTTTACCTCTGGGGGCTCCCTTACGCTTCATTTTAACCCCCCGAGTGCGATTTTTTTTTTCTTATGAGGACGTATTTTTTTCTATGGAAATCTAAGAGTTAAAATTTTTAGGGTGGGTAGAGGGTGGTTCGAGTTATGGTTCGTAATTTTTTTTAAATTTTTCAAGCACCCCCGATCTCTCCAGAACGCCCTATTTGGCTCACCCCTGAATTTGTTTTCAACTTCTTTCAAGGACGTATTTTTTTCTATTTAAATTGAAGAGTTGAAACTTTCAGGGTAAGTTCGGGGTACAACGGGCCTTGCTCCGTAATTTTTTCAAAATTTTTGAAACACCCGTTACCCTTCCGAAATTTTTTTATTCGACATTTTCGACATATTTCAGCAGGGGTGTGGAAGGGAAAAAGTTGAATTTAATTCAAATGTCAGATTTTCCAATAACTATCGAAACCTAATCAAAAACATATACAAAATTTTTACATAAAGTGCATACTTTTTGAAATACCGATTTACCCCAATTTTCAACTGCCTAAAACGATTTAAAAATACATTTTATTTTTTTTTACCCTCTTCTGTACTGCCGATGGAGATGACCTTTTCAGGAAATGTGGCAGCCATGACGGGGTACGGATTGAGTCAATTTGATCGTCCCAATGATCTTTCCTGTGGTCGTTAGGGCCTTTTTTAGAAACATTTTAAAATTAAAAGAAAAAAAATCGCACAGCCTTCCCTGTATATTCTGGACAATTTAAACCTACTCCATCTTCTTCACAAAAGACTCCTCTACAACATTTATTCTTTAAATATTTTCGATTTTTCTAATCGTTTGCGAGTTATGATATTTTTTATGTTTTAATGCACAAAATTTTTCATTTTTCATGAGTAAACCATCGGAAATTTGAGTGAAAATCGCATGACACTGATTTGGCTGAAATTTTCACCAACGATACCTTTCCTCTGAAGGGGCACCGCGTGACAAGTAATTTATCGCCGGGGGGCCCCTTACGCTTCATATTCACCCCCCGAGTTCGTTTTTTTTTTCTTATGAGGACGTATTTTTTTCTATGGAAATCTAAGAGTTGAAACTTTAAGGGTTGATAGGGGGTAGGTCGAGCCATGATCCGTAATTTTTTCAAAATTTTTCAAACACCCCCCATCTCTCCAGAGCGCGTTATTTGGCCTACCGCAGAATTTGCTTTCAACTTATTTCATGGATGTATTTTTTTCTGTTTAAATTGGAGAGTTGAAACTTTTAGGGTAGGTTCGGGGTGCAACTGGCCTTGCTCCATAATTTTTTAAAAATTTTTGAAACACCCGTTACGCTTCCTTAATTTTTTAATTCAACATTTTTGACATATTTCAGTAGGGGTGTGGAAGGGAAAAAATTGAATTAAATTCAAATGTCAGATTTTTCAATAACTATTGAAACTAAATCAAAAACATATACAAAATTTTTACGTAAAGTGCATACTTACTTACCGAGGGTTTTCTTTAGAAACATTTAGAAATTAAAAGAAAAAAATTCGCACAGCCTTCCCTGTATATGCTGGACAATTTAAACCTACTTCATCCTCTTCACAAAAGACCCCTCTACAACATTTATTCTTTGAATATTTTCGATTTTTTCAATCGTTTTCGAGTTATGAATTTTTTTAAGTTTCAAGCCACCGAATCTATTGTCTGAATGCTGTTTAGTACAGCATTCAGGCAATAGATTCCGCCACTTTGTCGTTTCTGCCCATAAAAATTCAATTTTAGCATCGTTAATTTTTCAAACCTTAAAAACGGGAATGTAAAGTGGATTTGTTTTTCAGACGCTCACTAAATAATTCTTAAAGGTTAAAATGAATGAAAAAAATAAGTTTCTGTGAATGGCCGAGTGTTTTCAAATCGGCAAATTAAGAAATGCATTGATTCTATCGCGATTAATAGAGCATCTTTTCTCACTTTTCTCACTCGACCTCAATTGTTCCTTTTATAGACTTCCTGTGAGATTAAAAATATATATCAGCGTCATCCATTTTCGATGGTTTTGGGTTTCGAATGCATTTTAAAATTACTCATATAAAATAACAGTTTTCGTCAGATTGAAATTTTTTTTTTCAGAAAATAAAAAATTAAAACTTAAAAATTAAAAATTAAAAATTAAAAATTAAAAATTAAAAATTAAAAATTAAAAATTAAAAATTTAAAATAAAAAAGGAAAAATGAAAAATGAAAAATGAAAAATAAAAATAAAAAATAAAAAATAAAAAAAAAGTAAAAATTAAAAATTAAAAATTAAAAATTAAAAATTAAAAATTAAAAATTAAAAATTAAAAATTAAAAATTAAAAATTAAAAATAAAAAATTAAAAATAAAAAATTAAAAATTAAAAATTAAAAATTTAAAATTTAAAATAAAAAATTAAAAATAAAAAATAAAAAATTGAAAATGAAAAATGAAAAATGAAAAATGAAGAATGAAAAATGAAAAATGAAAAATAAAAAATAACGCACTACGGTTACTTTGGTCAATTTAGATGGGATTTGCTAAAAAAAAAAAAAAATAAAAATAAAAAAAAAAAAATTTTTTTTTTTTTTTTTTTTTATTTAAAATTTTTACACAACTAATTATTACATAAATAATCTTAAGCTTGGACAACTAGTTAATATATACTAAATGAGTAACTTTCTGAGCGTTATTTTTACAAATAACTTTTGAACCCTTATAGATAGCGATTTGAAATTTTCACAAAAAATCATAAAAAATTCAACACATCTTCTATTAAAATTTCAACTTTCTCCAATCATCCCTTCAAAAAAAGTGTTGCCAACACCACAAAAGAAAAAAAAAGTCGAAATTTTCAAATGGAGCCGACAGGCCTCGGGCTCCTCCAGGGGCCCGTGAAATTCGTACTTTTCCATCGTGCCCCATAACTACAGGGTGATTTTTTGAAAATCGATTTTTCGCGATTCAGAGGTTTGCGCCAAACCCTAAGGCTTTTTTCGCTTTCAATGTGGAACGTTTGGATAAGGCTCAAAAAATCCCCAAGGCATGGGGGCACAAAGGTTACTAGGCGAGAATTCTGTGTTTCTCTCCGTTCGCGAGCTACAACCATTTCTCTGCAAAAGTCGCTTTTTTCGTGCTTTGGCTAGCGGGGCCGCGCCCCCTTTACAGATTCGACTAGAATTTTCATCAAGTTTTGTAAAACGAGTCCGTTACTACATTTTATGTCTCTTACGGATTTTTGATATCTTCAACCCTTGAAGAGTTATTTAAAGAAAACCACCCCCGATTTCAATAAAAAATTCTAGAGCGGCCATTTTTAATCGGATGCGAAAAATTTCAACAGAGTGCCATTGGGAATTTAATTTTGCGTCGAAAAGGTTAGAACTATATTTTTCGTGGGGCGTACCGTTTACGATCAACGGCCGATTTTCGATTATTTTCCGGGAATTTTTCGAAAAATTTTTCGATTTTTTTTTTTCGAAAATTAAAAATCTGACGACGGCATGTCAGTTGTCGATTTAATCCGTATCAAAGATCCCAATAAAGTTTTTCGATCCGATTTTTAGTTTTCGAGATATGACGTTGTATACGGAACGTGGAAGCGAAATTGACCAGCGGGGCACAACATTTTTTTTGTCCGATCGCAAATCTGATTGCACCACCGGAAAGCCCTTCTTAAGCCCAACAGAAAATCCAAATAAAATTTCTCGATCCGACCCCTCCTTCTAATTTTAAAAATTCATTAAACTTTTTATTTATTTTGCCGGTAAATATTTTCGATCGTTTCAAAGTGACTCTTTTTATTCCTTCTTAAATCATAAATCCAAGGACGGATTATCATTGCGGTATTGCGTGTACGTAAAACACACTTGGAATTTTTCAAATCGCCCCATTATTAACCGAGATATGGATATTTGAATTATTGTCGTTTTTGAACGTTGAAAATTTTTCCCCGGAAAAAATCAATTGAGAAAAATAAATATTTCCGGGAAGGTTAGAACAATGAAACTTTGGGAGATCATTAAGCGTTCCATTTAAAGCAGACCACCAAAGTTTGGTAACATTTCGGTCACCCCGTCGGCCCCAACGGGGTGCCAAAGACCGAAACACCCCTATCAGTACCGCTCTAAATTCTGTTTGTATGTTGATTTGTCATGTGTATACGCTTCTCAGACGCTCACCAAATAATTTTTAGAGGCCCAAAGTTGATGAGAAAACAATAAGCTTCTTCCTGTTAACGTCCGAGTGCTCTCCAGACAGCAAATTATGAAATGCATTGATACTGCATTGTCACATTTGACAAATGTCAGATTCGGAAACTGGGGTTACCATAAACCGGGGTTACCGCCAGATTACACTCTTCGAAGCGTGTGGTTTGAGCAAAACGATTGAAAATAATGCGTTTTTAATTTTTTTTCACCCTCTTCTGCACGGATGAGAGAGGTGGTGCTTTTGGGCAATGTAGTGTCTATCAATTGTCATCGAATGAGCAAATTTCATCGTCCCCATGATCCACCCTGTGGCCGTCGGGGCCTTCTCAAGAAATTATACAAAAAAATTCGGCCCGGCCTTCCGGGTACATCCTGGACAATTTAAAACCACTCTATCCTCTCCACAAAAGACCCCTCTACAACATTTATTTTCATTATTTTTTGATTTTTCTAATCGTTCGCGAGTTGTGAACTTTTTTATGTGTCGAGGCACCATATTTTTCATTTTTCATGAGTAAACCATCGGAAATTTGAGTGAAAATCGAATTACACGGATTCGGCTGAAATTTTCACCAAAGATACCTTTCCTCTGAAGGGGCACCGCGTGACAAGTAATTTATCGCTGGGGGCCCCCTTACGCTTCATATTCACCCCCCGAGTTCGTTTTTTTTTTCTTATGAGGACGTATTTTTTTCTATGGAAATCTAAGAGTTGAAACTTTAAGGGTTGATAGGGGGTGGGTCTAGCCATGATCCGTAATTTTTTCAAAATTTTTCAAACACCCACCATCTCTCCAGAGCGCGTTATTTGGCCTACCGCAGAATTTGCTTTCAACTTCTTTAATGGATGTATTTTTTTCTGTTTAAATTGAAGAGTTGAAACTTTTAAAATAGGTTCGGGGTACAACGGGCCTTGCTCTGTAATTTTTTCAAAATTTTTGAAACACCCGTTACGCTTCCATAATTTTTTAATTTGACATTTTCGAAATATTTCAGCAGGGGTGTGCAAGGGAAAAAGTTGAATTGAATTCAAATGTCAGATTTTTCAATAACTATTAAAACTAAATCAAAAACATGTACAAAATTTTTGCATAAAGTGTATACTTTTTGAAATACCGGTTTTCCCCAATTTTCAACTGCCTAAAACGATTTAAAAATATATTTTATTTTTTTTTACCCTCTTCTGCACTGCCGATGGAGATGTTCTTTTTAGGCAATGTGGCAGCTATGACGGGGCATGGATTGAGCCAATTTGATCGTTCCAACGATCTTTCCTGTGGTCGTTAGGGCCTTCTTTAGAAACATTTAGAAATTAGAAGAAAAAAATTCGCACAGCCTTCCCTGTAAATTTTGGACAATTTAAACCTACTCCATCCTCTTCACAAAAGACCCCTCTACAATATTTATTCTTTGAATATTTTCGATTTTTTTAATCGTTTGCGAGTTATGAATTTTTTTATGTTTCAATGCACAAAATTTTTCATTTTTCATGAGTAAACCATCGGAAATTTGAGTGAAAATCGCATGACACGGATTTGGCTGAAATTTTTACCAAAGATACCTTTCGGCTGAAGGGGCACCACGTGACAAGTATTTTTTCTCTGGGGGCCTCCTTGCGCTTCATTTTAACCCCCCGAGTGCGATTTTTTTTTCTTATGAGGACGTATTTTTTTCTATAAAAATCCAAGAGTTGAAACTTTAAGGGTGCGTAGAGGGTGATTCGAGTCATGATCCGTAATTTTTTCAAAATTTTTCAAACACCCCCCACTTCTCCAGAGCGCGTTATTTGGCCCACCCCTGAATTTGTTTTCATCTTCTTTCAAGGACGTATTTTTTTCTATTTACATTAAAGAGTTGAAACTTTTAGGGTAGGTTCGGGGTACAATTGGCTTTACTTCGTAATTTTTTCAAAATTTTTGAAACACCCGTTACCCTTCCGTAATTTTTTAATTCGACATTTTCGACATATTTCATCAGGGGTGTGGAAGGGAAAAATTGAATTCAATTCAAATGTAAGATTTTTCAATAAATATTGAAGCTAAATCAAAAGCATGTACAAAATTTTTACATAAAGTGCATACTTTTTGAAATACCGATTTTCCCCAATTTTCAACTGCCTAAAACGATTTAAAAATATATTTTATTTTTTTTTACCTTCTTCTGCACTGCCGATGGAGATGTTCTTTTCAGGCAATGTGGCAGCTATGACGGGGCATGGATTAAGCCAATTTAATAGTCCCAACGATCTTTCCTGTGGTCGTTAGGGCCTTCTTTAGAAACATTTAAAAATTAGAAGAAAAAAATTCGCACAGTCTTCCCTGTATATCCTGGACAATTTAAACCTACCCTATCCTCTTCACAAGAGACCCCTCTACAACATTTATTCTTTGAATATTTTCGTTTTTTCTAATCGTTTGCGAGTTATGAATTTTTTTATGTTTCAAGGCACCAAATTTTTCATTTTTCATGGGTAAACCCATCGGAAATTTGAGTGAAAATCGCATGACACGGATTCGGCTGAAATTTTCACCAAAGATGCCTTTCGCCCGAAGGGGTACCACGCGACAAGTATTTCATCTCAGGGGGCCCCCGTTCCGGGGCCCCGGCCTTAAAAGTGTGACATGTCAAAGTTGCGGGTTTAGGTTAAGAACGTATCAGCTGTGCGTCAGACATGACATTCACTGACATATCTGAAATAAGGTTATGATTGTACACAATTTTCAGATTTAATTACATTGACATGACATGCCAAAGTCGCAGGTTTAGGTTAGGAACCTATCAGCTGACGCACGTCAGACATGACATTCACTGGCAAATTTCAAACAGGGTTATGATTGTACACAATTTTCAGATTTAATGACATTGACATGACATGCCAAAGGCGCGGGTTTAGGTTAGGAACCTATCAGCTGATCGCCAGACATGACATTCACTGACATATCTGGAACAAGGTTATGATTGCACACAATTTTCAGATTTAATGACATTGACATGATATGCCAAAGGCGCGGGTTTAGGTTAGGAACCTATCAGCTGTGCGTCAGACATGACATTCACTGACATATCTGGAACAAGGTTATGATTGCACGCAATTTTCAGATTTAATGACATTGACATGATATACCAAAGTCGCGGGTTTAGGTTAGGAACCTATCAGCTGTGCGTCAGACATGACATTCAGTGTCATGTCCGGAAGAAGGTTATGATTGCACATAATTTTCAGATTTAATGACATTGACATGATATGCCAAAGGCGCGGATTTAGGTTAGGAACCTATCAGCTGTGCGCCAGACATGACACTCACTGACATATCTGGAACAAGGTTATGATTGCACTCAATTTTTAGATTTTTTTGACATTGACATGACATCAAAGTCGCGGGTTTCGGTTAGGAACTTATCAGCCGCACCCGGGGCCCGGCTTTAAAAGTGAGCGATTCAAGATTATTTTTCGGGAGTCTTTATGCCTTCAGTTTTGACTTTAAAGAGTTTGTCGAAGCCCCAGTATATTGATAAAGCATTACCCTACAATTTTTATGGTCGAACATTTTTTGATTTGTTGTTGTTGTTCCCTTAACGGGATACGATTTTTCAAAGATTGACCACATTGTTTCTAACTGTTTCTTTCAGTATTTTTTTCCATTTAAATTGAAGAGCTGATTTGTTTAGAATTCGTAAAGGGTACGAGTCACGATCTTACATCACTATTTTTTTTTTAATTTTGGAACTACCTCTACACGTTATTTGCACTTTTCAAGTCGAAAAGCCGAAACTATTAGGGATCGCAAGTGGCTCTCAAAGAAAAATAAAGGTAATACAAATAAAAAAAATAAAAATTACTTTACTCGCACGGACGACGGCGCAGCGCAGCGGAGCCTTCGTTCGTCACCGATTACTTTACTCGCACGGACGACGGCGCAGCGAAGCGGAGCCGTCGTTCGTCACCGATTACTTTACTCGCACGGACGACGGCGCAGCGCAGCGGAGCCGTCGTTCGTCACCGATTACTTTACTCGCACGGACGACGGCGCAGCGAAGCGGAGCCGTCGTTCGTCACCGATTACTTTACTCGCACGGACGACGGCGCAGCGCAGCGGAGCCGTCGTTCGTCACCGATTACTTTACTCGCACGGACGACGGCGCAGCGAAGCGGAGCCGTCGTTCGTCACCGATTACTTTACTCGCACGGACGACGGCGCAGCGCAGCGGAGCCGTCGTTCGTCACCGATTACTTTACTCGCACGGACGACGGCGCAGCGCAGCGGAGCCGTCGTTCGTCACCGATTACTTTTCTTGCACGGACGACGGCGCAGCGCAGCGGAGCCGTCGTCCGTCACCAAGTAATCTTTTTTTTTTTTTTTTTTTTTTTAATTTCTATATTTACATATATAATAATATTACATATAGTAGGCTTTAGCCTAGGAAAACTAGTTAATATATACTAAATGAGTAACTTTCTGAGCGTTAATTTTACAAATAACTTTTGAACCCTTATAGATAGCGATTTGAAATTTTCACGAAAAATCATAAAAAATTCAACACACCTTCTATTAAAATTTCAATCTTCTCCGACTGCCCCCTCAAAAAAAGTGTTGCCAACATCACAAAAGAAAAAAAAAATCAAAATTTCCCACTGTACCAGATAGGCCTCGGGCTCCTCTAGGGGCCCGTGAAATTCGCAATTGTCCATCGTGCCCCATAACTACAGGGTGATTTTTTGAAAGTCGATTTTTCGCAGATGCAGACCTTTACGCGAAATGCTAAGGCTTTTTTGTGTTTCAAGTTGGAACGTTCGGATAGGGCTCAAAAAATCCCAAATACTTCGGTGCACAAAGGCCACCTATGTTCGTCCCTCGGAAATTCTCCGTTCCCGAGCCACAACCCTTTCTCTGCAGAAGTGGCTTTTTTTGTGCTTCCGCGAGCGGGGCCGCGCCACCTTTACAGTCGCGACTAGAATTTTCAATGAATTT
Organism: Ocypus olens; assembly: GCA_910593695.2. Lineage (NCBI taxonomy): Eukaryota > Metazoa > Arthropoda > Insecta > Coleoptera > Staphylinidae > Ocypus > Ocypus olens. The sequence goes on from OU343054.1 coordinate 1,310,646, forward strand.
TATAGAACGAGTCCGTTACTACAATTTATATCTCTTACGGATTTTTGATATCTTCAACCCTTGAAGAGTTATTTAAATAAAACCACCCCCGATTTCAATAAAAAATTCTAGAGCGGCCATTTTTAATCGGATGCAAAAAATTTCAACAGAGTGCCATTGGGAATTTAATTTTGCGTCGAAAAGGTAAAGGCTATATTTTTCGTGGGGCGTACCGTTTACGATCTACGGCCAATTTTCAATTATTTTCCGGGAATTTTTCGAAAAATTTTTCGATTTTTTTTTTTCGAAAATTAAAAATCTGACGACGGCATGTCAGTCGTCGATTTGATCCGTATCAAAGATCCCAATAAAGTTTTTCGATCCGATTTTTAGTTTTCGAGATATGACGTTGTATACGGAACGGGGAAGCGAATTTGACCAGCGGGGCACAACACATTTTTTTTGTCCGATCGCAAATCTGATTACACCACCGGAAAGCCCTTCTCAAGCCCAACAGAAAATCCAAATAAAATTTCTCGATCCGACCCCTCCTTCTAATTTTAAAAATTCATTAAACTTTTATTTATTTTGCCGGTAAATATTTTCGATCGTTTCAAAATGAATTTTTCTATTCCTTCTTAAATCACGAATCCAAGGACGGATTATCATTGCGATATTGCGTGTACGTAAAACACACTTGGAATTTTTAAAATCGCCCCATTATTAACCGAGATATGGATATTTGAATTATTGTCGTTTTTGAACGTTGAAAATTTTTCCCCGGAAAAAATCAATTGAGCAAAATAAATATTTCCGGGAAGGTTAGAACAATGAAACTTTGGGAGATCATTAAGCGTTCCATTTAAAGCAGACCACCAAAATTTGGTAACATTTCGGTCACCCCGTCGGCCCCAACGGGGTGCCAAAGACCGACACACCCCTATCAGTACCGCTCTAAATTCTGTTTGTATGACTGTTTGTCATGTGTATACGCTTCTCAGACGCTCACCAAATCATTTTTAGAGGCCCAAAGTTGATGAGAAAACAATAAGCTTCTTCCTGCTAACGTCCGAGTGCTCTCCAAGCATCAAATTATGAAATGCATTGATACTGCATTGTCACATTTGACAAATGTCAGATTCGGAAACTGGGGTTACCATAAACCGGGGTTACCGCCAGTTTATACTCCTCGAAGCGTGTGGTTTGAGCAAAACGATTGAAAATAATGCGTTTTTAATTTTTTTCACCCCCTTTTGCACGGATGAGAGAGGTGGTGCTTTTGGGCAATGTAGTGTCCATCAATTGTCATCGAATGAGCAAATTTCATCGTCCCCATGATCCACCCCTTGGCCGTCGGGGCCTTCTCAAGAAATTATACAAAAAAATTCGGCCCGGCCTTCCGGGTACATCCTGGACAATTTAAAACCACTCCATCCTCTCCACAAAAGACCCCTCTACAACATTTAGTTTCATTATTTTTTGATTTTTCCAATCGTTCGCGAGTTGTGAACTTTTTTATGTGTCGAGGCACCATATTTTTCATTTTTCATGAGCAAACCATCGGAAATTTGAGTGAAAATCGCAAGACACGGATTCGGTTGAAATTTTCACCAAAGATACCTTTCGCCTTAAGGGGCACCACGTGACAAGTGTTTTTTCTCTGGGGGCCTCCTTGCGCTTCATGTTAACCCCCCGAGTGCGATTTTTTTTTCTTATGAAGACGTATTTTTTTCTATAAAAATCTAAGAGTTGAAACTTTAAGGGTGGGTAGAGGGTGGTTCGAGTCATGATCCGTAATTTTTTCAAAATTTTTCAAACACCCCCCACTTCTCCAGAGCGCGTTATTTAGCCCACCCCTGAATTTGTTTTCATCTTCTTTCAAGGACGTATTTTTTTCTTTTTAAATTAAAGAGTTGAAACTTTTAGGATAGGTTCGGGGTATAATTGACTTTGCTCCGTAATTTTTTCAAAATTTTTGAAACACCCGTTACCCTTCTGTAATTTTTTAATTCGACATTTTGGACATATTTCATCAGGGGTGTGGAAGGGAAAAAATTGAATTCAATTCAAATGTCAGATTTTTTAATAACTATTGAAACTAAATCAAAAACATGTACAAAATTTTTGCTTAAAGTGTATACTTTTTGAAATACCGGTTTTCCCCAATTTTCAACTGCCTAAAACGATTTAAAAATATATATATTTTTTTTTTACCGTCTTCTGCACTGCCGATGGAGATGTTCTTTTCAGGCAATGTGGCTGTTATGACTGGGCATGGATTGAGCCAATTTGATCGTTCCAACGATCTTTCCTGTGGTCGTTAGGGCCTTTTTTAGAAACATTTAGAAATTAAAAGAAAAAAAATCGCACAGCCTTCCCTGTATATTCTGGACAATTTAAACCTACTCCATCCTCTTCACAAAAGACCGCTCTACAACATTTATTCCTTAAATATTTTCGATTTTTCTAATCGTTTGCGAGTTATGAATTTTTTTATGTTTCAATGCACAAAATTTTTCATTTTTCATGAGTAAAAAACCATCGGAAATTTGAGTGAAAATCGCATGACACGGATTTGGCTCAAATTTTCACCAAAGATACCTTTCGGCTGAAGGGGCACCACGTGACAAGTATTTTACCTCTGGGGGCCCCCTTACACTTCATTTTAACCCCCCGAGTGCGATTTTTTTTTCTTATGAGGACGTATTTTTTTCTATGAAAATATAAGAGTTGAAACTTTGAGGGTGGGTAGAGGGTGGTTCGAGTCATGATCCGTATTTTTTTCAAAAATTTTCAGACACCCCCCACCTCTCCAGAGCGCGCTATTTGGCCCACCCCTGAATTTGTTTTCATCTTCTTTCAAGGACGTATTTTTGTCCATTTAAATTGAAGAGTTGAAACTTTTAGGGTAGGTTCGGGGTACAACGGGCCTTGCTCTGTAATTTTTTCAAAATTTTTGAAACACCCGTTACGCTTCCATAATTTTTTAATTCGACATTTTCGAAATATTTCAGCAGGGGTGTGGAAGGGAAAAAGTTGAATTGAATTCAAATGTCAGATTTTTCAATAACTATTAAAACTAAATCAAAAACATGTACAAAATTTTTGCATAATGTGCATACTTTTTAAAATACTGATTTTCCTCAATTTTCAACTGCCTGAAACGATTTAAAAACATATTTTATTTTTTTTACCCTCTTCTGCTCTGCCGATAAAGATGTCGTGCTTAGGCAATGTGGCAGCTATGACGGGGCACGGATTGAGCAAATTTGATTGTACCAAAGATCTTTCCTGTGGTCGTTAGGGCCTTCTTTAGAAACATTTAGAAATTAGAAGAAAAAAATTCGCACAGACCTCCCTGTATATTCTGGACAATTTAAGCCTACTCTATCCTCTTCACAAAAGACCCCTCTATAACATTTATTCTTTGAATATTTTCGATTTTTCTAATCGTTTGCGAGTTATGAATTTTTTTATGTTTCAATGCACAAAATTTTTCATTTTTTATGAGTAAACCATCGGAAATTTGAGTGAAAATCGCATGACACGGATTTGGCTGAAATTTTTACCAAAGATACCTTTCGCCTTAAGGGGCACGACGTGACAAGTATTTTTTCTCTGGGGGCCCCCTTACGCTTCATTTTAACCCCTCGAGTGCGATTTTTTTTTCTTATGAGGACGTATTTTTTTCTATAAAAATCTAAGAGTTGAAACTTTAAGGGTGGGTAGAGGGTGATTCGAGTCATGATCCGTAATTTTTTCAAAATTTTTCAAACACCCCCACTTCTCCAGAGCGCGTTATTTGGCCCACCCCTGAATTTGTTTTCATCTTCTTTCAAGGACGTATTTTTTTCTATTTAAATTGAAGAGTTGAAACTATTAGGGTAGGTTCGGGGTATAATTGACCTTGCTCCGTAATTTTTTCAAAATTTTTGAAACACCCGTTACCCTTCCGTAATTTTTTAATTCGACATTTTCGACATATTTCAGCAGGGGTGTGGAAGGGAAAAAATTGAATTCAACTCAAATGTCAGATTTTCCAATAAATATTAAAACTGAATCGAAAACATATACAAAATTTTTACATAAAGTGCATACTTTTTAAAATACTGATTTTCCCCAATTTCAAACTGCCTGAAACGATTTAAAAACATATTTATTTTTTTTTTACCCTCTTCTGCTCTGCCGACGAAGATGTCCTGCTTAGGCAATGTGGCAGCTATGACGGGGCACGGATTGAGCAAATTTGATTGTACCAAAGATCTTTCCTGTGGTCGTTAGGGCCTTCTTTAGAAACTTTTAGAAATTAGAAGAAAAAAATTCGCACAGCCTTCCCTGTACATCTTGGACAATTTAAAACAATTCTATCCTCTTAACAAAAGACCCCTCTACAACATTTATTCTTTGAATATTTTCGATTTTTCTAATCGTTTGCGAGTTATGAATTTTTTTATGTTTCAAGGCACCAAATTTTTCATTTTTCATGGGTAAAAAACCATCGGAAATTTAAATGAAAATCGCATGACACGGATTCGGCTGAAATTTTCACTAAAGATGCCTTTCGCCCGAAGGGGTACCACGCGACAAGTATTTCATCTCAGGGGGCCCCCGTTGCGGGGCCCCGGCCTTAAAAGTGTGACATGTCAAAGTTGCGGATTTAGGTTAGGAACTTATCAGCTGTGCGTCAGACATGACATTCACTGACATATCTGAAATAAGGTTATGATTGTACACAATTTTCAGATTTAATGACATTGACATGACATGCCAAAGTCGCAGGTTTCGGTTAGGAACCTATCAGCTGACGCACGTCAGACATGACATTCACTGGCAAATTTCAAAGAGGGTTATGATTGTACACAATTTTCAGATTTAATGACATTGACATGACATGCCAAAGGCGCGGGTTTAGGTTAGGAACCTATCAGCTGTGCGCCAGACATGACATTCACTGACATATCTGGAACAAGGTTATGATTGCACACAATTTTCAGATTTAATGACATTGACATGATATGCCAAAGTCGCGGGTTTAGGTTAGGAACCTATCAGCTGTGCGTCAGACATGACATTCAGTGTCATGTCTGGAAGAAGGTTATGTTTGCACATAATTTTCAGATTTAATGACATTGACATGACGTGTTTAAAGTCGCGGGTTTAGGTTAGGAACTTATCAGCTGTGCGTCAGACATATCTGGAACAAGGTTATGATTGCACTCAATTTTTAGATTTTTTTGACATTGACATGACATCAAAGTCGCGGGTTTCGGTTAGGAACTTATCAGCCGCACCCGGGGCCCGGCTTTAAAAGTGAGCGATTCAAGATTATTTTTCGGGAGTCCTTATGCCTTCAGTTTTGACTTTTAAGAGTTTGTCGAAGCCCCAGTATATTGATAAAGCATTACCCTACAATTTTTATGGTCGAACATTTTTGGATTTGTTGTTGTTGTTCCCTTAACGGGATACGATTTTTCAAAGATTGACCACATTGTTTCTAACTGTTTCTTTCAGGGGCGTTTTTTTTTCCATTTAAATTGAAGAGCTGATTTGTTTAGAATTCGTAAAGGGTACGAGTAACGATCTTACATCACTATTTTTTTTTAATTTTGGAACTACCTCTACACGTTATTTGCACTTTTCAAGTCGAAAAGCCGAAACTATTAGGGATCGCAAGTGGCTCTCAAAGAAAAATAAAGGTAATACAAATAAAAAAAAATAAAAAATGAAAAATGAATAACGAAAAATGAAAAATGGAAAGTGAAAAATAAAAAATAATTACTTTACTCGCACGGGCGACGGCGCAGCGCAGCGGAGCCGTCGTTCGTCACTGATTACTTTACTCGCACAGACGACGGCGCAGCGTAGCGGAGCCGTCGTTCGTCATCGATTACTTTACTCGCACGGACGACGGCGCAGCGCAGCGGAGCCGTCGTTCGTCATCGATTACTTTACTCGCACGGACGACGGCGCAGCGCAGCGGAGCCGTCGTTCGTCATCGATTACTTTACTCGCACGGACGACGGCGCAGCGCAGCGGAGCCGTCGTTCGTCACCGATTACTTTACTCGCACGGACGACGGCGCAGCGCAGCGGAGCCGTCGTTCGTCACCGATTACTTTACTCGCACGGACGACGGCGCAGCGCAGCGGAGCCGTCGTTCGTCACCGATTACTTTACTCGCACGGACGACGGCGCAGCGCAGCGGAGCCGTCGTTCGTCACCGGTAACTTTACTCGCACGAACGACGGCGCAGCGCAGCGGAGCCGTCGTTCGTTACCGAAGAAATTTTTTTTTTTTTTTTTTTTTATGTTTTACAAAACAAATTATTACATATAGTAGGCTTTAGCCTAGGAAAACTAGTTATTAATATATACTAAAAGACAGTTCCCCAAATCGCTGTTTTGAGAAAACTATAATAGGTAGCGAGCTGAAATTTTCACGAAAAATCTAAATAATTCAAAAAATAAGACTATTAAAATTTCAACCCCCGCAAATCAACCCTCTACATTTAGGGTTGCCACCCCCTCAATTAAAAATATATCGACAAAATTTTACAAGTTTCAGATAGACCAGAGGCTCCTCTAGGGACCCGTGAAAACCGCAATTTTCTAACCCACCCCTGGACGCCGGGGTGAATTTTTGAAAATCGATTTTTCGCGATGCAGAGGTTCGCGCCAAAACTATCTCCTCCCAGGATTTTTGAGTTGGAGGATTCAAATATGGCTCAAAAAATCCCAAATACTTCGGTACACAAAGGCCACCTATTTTCATCCCTCGGAAATTCACCGTTCCCGAGCTACAACCCTTTCTCTGCGGGGGCGGCTTTTTTCGTGCTTCGGCAAGTGGGGGCGCGTCCCCTTAACAGCCATAATTATAATTTTTAATGATTTTTGTAGATCGAGTTCGTCTCTACATTTTTTGGCTCTTACGAATTTTTGATATTTCCAACCCCCGAGGAGTTATTTAAGGAAAAACACCCCCGATTTCAATAAAAAAATTCTACAGCGCGCATTTTTAATCTAAAAAAAAAAATTTAAACGGCATGTCATTTGGAATTTTATTTTGCGTCGAAAAGAAAAGAACAAAATTTTTCGTGGGGCGCACCGTTTACGATCTACGGCCGATTTTTTGATTGATTTACAGTAATTTTTCGAAGAATTTTGCGATTTTTTTTTTTCGAAAATGAAAAATCTGATGACGGCATATCAATCGTCGATTCAATCTGAATCGAATGTTTCCTATAAAGTTTTTCGATCCGATTTGTAGTTTTCGAGATATGACGTTGTAAACGAAAGGGAAAATTGCCGTATGGACGCGGGGTCCGACACGCCGTGAAATTGAGGAAGGTCCGGGTTATCGATTTTTCCGTAACATTAAGGCGGACACGATGAATCATGTTTGCGCAATGGTCACGCGTTCCCATTATTAATAACGAATATAACGACGGATTCACGGGTTCGTTTTACTTCTTTAGAGGACGTAATTTTTTCTATTTAAATTGAAGAGTTGAAACTTTCAGGGTTGATAGTAAATATAGTGAGCTTTAATTGATAATTTTTTCAAACAATTTAAAACACCCCCTACCCTTCCAGTGCGCATTATTTGGCTGGGCCTCAGGGTTCGTGTTTCTTCTTTTAAGGATGTATTTTTTTCTTTTCAATTCGAAAAGCTGAAACTTTGAGGGATCGCAGAAAATATAATTCGGATTCATTGGTAATTTTTTCAAATTTTTTGGAACCACCCCCTACGCCCCATTTGCAACCCTCAGCGTTCGTTTTTCTTTTTTTAAGGATGTAATTTTTTTCTTTTCAATTAAATAAGCTTAAACTTTAAGTTATTTTTTTTAATCACCCCTTCACCCCATTTGCACCCCCTGGCTTCGTTTTTCTTCTTTTAAAGATGTTAATAGAAGAAAAATGGAGCTGGGGGTGCAATATTTTTTCCCTTCAAGTCGAAAAGCTTAAACTTCAAGTTGTTTTTTTAAACCACCCCTACGCCTTATTTGCACCCCCTTGCTCCGTTTTTCTTCGTTTGAGGATGGATTTTGGTTTCTTTTTAATTAAATAAGCTTACATTTAGTGCATTTTTGTAAAACCACCCCTACAGCTTATTTGCACCCCCTGGCTCCGCTTTTCTTCGTTTGAGGATGGATTTTGGTTTCTTTTGAATCAAATAAGCTTAAATTTACTGCATTTTTGTAAAACCACCCCTACAGCCAATTTGCACCCCCTGGCTCCGTTTTTCTTCGTTTGAGGATGGATTTTGGTTTCTTTTTAATTAAATAAGCTTACATTTAGTGCATTTTTGTAAAACCACCCCTACGGCCAATTAGCACCCCCTGGCTCCGTTTTTCTTCGTTTGTGGATGGATTTTGGTTTCTTTTGAATCAAATAAGCTTAAATTTACTGCATTTTTGTAAAACCACCCCTACAGCCAATTTGCACCCCCTGGCTCCGTTTTTCTTCGTTTGAGGATGGATTTTGGTTTCTTTTTAATTAAATAAGCTTCCATTTAGTGCATTTTCATAAAACCACCCCTACGGCCAATTTGCACCCCTTGGCTTCGTTTTCCTTCGTTTGAGGATGGATTTTGTTTTCTTTTCAATTAAATAAGCTTACATTTAGAGTATTTTTAAAAAAACACCCCTACGTCTTATTTGCACCCACTGGCTCCGTTTTTCTGAACTCCCCGAGTGCGTTTTTTTTTTCTTATGAGGACGTATTTTTTTCTATAAAAATCTAAGAGTTGAAACTTTTAAGGTGGGTAGAGGGTGCGATGAGCCATGATCCGTAATTTTTTCAAAATTTTTCAAACACCCACCACTTCTCCAGAGCGCGTTATTTGGCCCACCCCTGAATTCGTTTTCATCTTCTTTCAAGGACGTATTTTTTTCTATTAAAATTGAAGAGTTGAAACTTTTAGGGTAGGTTCGGGGTATAATTGGCCTTGCTCCGTAATTTTTTCAAAATTTTTGAAACACCCGTTACGCTTCCTTAATTTTTTAATTCGACATTTTCGAAATTTTTCAGCAGGGGTGTGGAAGGGAAAAAGTTGAATCGAATTCAAATGTCAGATTTTTCAATACCTATTGAAACTAAATTAAAAACATGTACAAAATTTTTACATAAAGTGTATACTTTTTAAAATACCGATTTTCCCCAATTTTCAACTGCCTAAAACGATTTAAAAATATATTTTTTTTTTTTTACCCTCTTCTGCACTGCCGATGGAGATGTCCTTTTGAGGCAATGTGGTAGCTATGACGGGGCACGGATTGAGCCAATTTGATCGTCTCAATGATCTTTCCTGTGGTCGTTAGGGCCTTCTTTAGAAACATTTAAAAATTAAAAGAAAAAAAATCGCACAGTCTTCCCTGTATATTCTGGACAATTTAAACCAACTCTATCCTCTTCACTAGAGACCCCTCTACAACATTTACTCTTTGAATATTTTCGATTTTTCTAATCGTTTGCAAGTTATGATTTTTTTTATGTTTCAATGCACAAAATTTTTCATTTTTCATGAGTAAACCATCGGAAATTTGAGTGAAAATCGCATGACACGGATTTGGCTGACATTTTCACCAAAGATACCTTTCGGCAGAAGGGTCACCACGTGATAAGTATTTTTTCTCTGGGGGCCCCCTTGCGCTTCATTTTAACCCCCCGAGTGCGATTTCTTTTTTCTTATGAAGACGTATTTTTTTCTATGGAAATCTAAGAGTTGAAACTTTTAGGGTGGGTAGAGGGTGGGATGAGCCATGATCCGTAATTTTTTCAAAATTTGTCAAGCACTTCCCATCTCTCCAGGAAGCGCTATTTGGCCCACCCCTGAATTTGTTTTCATCTTCTTTCAAGGACGTATTTTTTTCTATTTAAATTGAAGAGTTGAAACTTTCAGGGTAGCTTCGGGGGACAACGGGCCTTGCTCCGTAATTTTTTCAAAATTTTTGAAATACCCGTTACCTTCCCGTAATATTTTAATTCGACATTTTCGACATATTTCAGTAGGGGTGTGGAAGGGAAAAAGTTGAATTGAATTCAAATGTTAGATTTTTCAATAACTATTGAAACTTAATTAAAAACATATACAAAATTTTTACATAAAGTGCATTATTTTTGAAATACCGATTTTCCCCAATTTTCAACTGCCTAAAACGATTTAAAAATATATTTTATTTTTTTTTACCCTCTTCTGTACTGCCGACAGAGATGACCTCTTTAGGAAATGTGGCAGCCATGACGGGGCACTGATTAAGCCAATTTGATCGTTCCAATGATCTTTCCTGTGGTCGTTAGGGCCTTTTTTAGAAACATTTTAAAATTAAAAGAAAAAAATCGCACAGCCTTCCCTGTTTATTCTGGACAATTTAAACCTACTCCATCTTCTTCACCAAAGACTCCTCTACAACATTTATTCTTTGAATATTTTCGATTTTTCTAATCGTTTGCGAGTTATGAATTTTTTTATGTTTCAATGCACAAAATTTTTCATTTTTCATGAGTAAATCATCGGAAATTTGAGTGAAAATCGCATGACACGGATTTGGCTGAAATTTTCACCAAAGATACCTTTCGGCAGAAAGGGCACCGCGTGATAAGTATTTTACCTCTGGGGGCCCCCTTACGCTTTATTTTAACCCCACAAGTGCGATTTTTTTTTTCTTATGAGGACGTATTTTTTTCTATGGAAATTTAAGAGTTGAAACTTTTAATGTGGGTAGAGGATGGGATGAGCCATGATCCGTAATTTTTTCAAAATTTTTTAAACACCCTTCACCTCTCCAGAGCGAGCTATTTGGTCCACCCCTGAATTTGTTTTCATCTTCTTTCAAGGACGTATTTTTTTCTATTTAAATTGAAGAGTTGAAACTTTCAGGGTAGGTTCGAGGTACAACCGGCCTTGCTCTGTAATTTTTTTGAAAATTTTAGAAACACCCGTTACGCTTCCGTAATTTTTTAATTCGACATTTTCGACATATTTCAGTAGGGGTGTGGAAGGGAAAAAGTTGAATTGAATTCAAATGTCAGATTTTTCAATAACTATTGAAACTTATTCAAAAACATATACAAAATTTTTACATAAAGTGCATACTTTTTGAAATACCGATTTTCCCCAATTTTCAACCGCCTAAAACGATTTAAAAAAATATTTTATTTTTTTTTACCCTCTTCTGTACTGCCGACAGAGATGACCTTTTCAGGAAATGTGGCAGCCATGACGGGGCACGGATTGAGCCAATTTGATCGTCCCAATGATCTTTCCTGTGGTCGTTAGGGCCTTTTTTAGAAACATTTTAAAATTAAAAGAAAAAAAATCACACAGCCTTCCCTGTATATTCTGGACAATTTAAACCTACTCCATCTTCTTCATAAAAGACTCCTCTACAACATTTATTCTTTGAATATTTTCGATTTTTCTAATCGTTTGCGAGTTATGAATTTTTTTATGTTTCAATGCACAAAATTTTTCATTTTTCATGAGTAAAAAATCATCGGAAATTTGAGTGAAAATCGCATGACACGGATTTGGCTGAAATTTTTACCAAAGATACCTTTTGTCTAAAGGGGCACCGCGTGACAAGTATTTTTTCTCTGGGGGCCCCCTTACGCTTCATTTTAACCCCCCGAGTGCGATTTTTTTTTTCTTATGAGGACGTATTTTTTTCTATGGAAATTTAAGAGTTGAAATTTTAAGGGAGGGTGGAAGGTGATTCGAGTCATAATCCGTAATTTTTTCAAAATTTTTCAATCACCCCCCACTTCTCCAAAGCACGTTATTTGGCCCACCCCTGAATTTGTTTTCATCTTTTTTCAAAGACGTATTTTTTTCTTTTTAAATTGAAGAGTTGAAACTTTTAGGGTAGGTTCGGGGTATAATTGGCCTTGCTCCGTAATTTTTTCAAAACTTTTGAAACACCCGTTATGCTTCTTTAATTTTTTAATTCGACATTTTCGAAATTTTTCAGCAGGGGTGTGGAAGGGAAAAAGTTGAATCGAATTCAAATGTCAGATTTTTCAATAACTATTGAAACTTAATCAAAAACATGTACAAAATTTTTACATAAAGTGCATACTTTTTGAAATACCGATTTTCCTCAATTTTCAACTGCCTAAAACGATTTAAAAATATATTTTATTTTTTTTACCCTCTTCTGCACTGCCGATGGAGATGTTCTTTTTAGGCAATGTGGCAGCTATGAGGGGGCACGGATTGAGCCAATTTGATCGTCCCAATGATCTTTCCTGTGGTCGTTAGGGCCTTCTTTAGAAACATTTAGAAATTAGAAGAAAAAAATTCGCACAGCCTTCCCTATACATTCTGGACAATTTAAACCCACTCCATCCTCTTCACAAAAGACCTCTCTACAACATTTATTCTTTGCATATTTTCGATTTTTTCAATCGTTTGCGAGTTATGAATTTTTTTAAGTTTCAAGCCACCGAATCTATTGTTTGAATGCTGTTTAGTTCAGAATTCAGGCAATAGATTCCGCCACTTTGTCGTTTCTACCTATAAAAATTCAATTTTTGCATCGTCAATTTTTCAAACCTTAAAAATGGGAATGTAAAGTGGATTTGTTTCTCAGACTCTCACTGAATAATTCTTAAACGTTAAAATGAATAAAAAAAATAAGCTTCTTTCTGTTAACACCTCAATTGTTCCTTTTTTAGATTTCCTGTGAGATTAAAAATATATATCAGCGTCACCTATTTTCGATGGTGTATTTTTTCCCATTTAAATGGAATAGCTGATATGTTTAGAATTCGTAAAGGGTATGAGTAGCGATCTTACATCTCTATTTTTTTAATTTTGGAACTTTCTCTACAAGCCATTTGCACTTTTTATTAAGTCGGAAAGCCGAAACTTTTAGGGATCGCAGAGGAAACAAGTGACTTTAAAAAAAAAGGAAATAATAATGAAAATAAAAAAATGAAAAATAAATAACGAAAAAAAAAAATGAAAAATAAGAAATGAAAAATGAAAAATGAAAAATTAAAAATGGAAAATGAAAAATAAAAAATAAAAAATGAAAAATGAAAAATGAAAAATTAAAAATGAAAAATGAAAAACGTAAAATTAAAAATAAATAATAATTTAAAAAATATATATGTGTTTCATTGACGGCGCAGCGGAGCCGTCGTTCGTCACCGGTAACTTTGTTTAAATTTAATAAGCAACGCACTACGGTTATTTTGGTAAATTTAGATGGGATATGCTCAACCGACGGCGCAGCGCAGCGGAGACGTCGTTCGTCACCGGTAACTTTACTCGCACGGACGACGGCGCAGCGCAGCGGAGCCGTCGTCCGTCACCGGTTACTTTACTCGCACGGACGACGGCGCAGCGCAGCGGAGCCGTCGTTCGTCACCGGTTACTTTGGTCAATTTTAATGGCCTACGCACGGACGACGGCGCAGCGCAGCGGAGCCGTCGTTCGTCACCGGTTACTTTGCTCAATTTTAATGGGATACGCTCATTCGACGGCGCAGCGCAGCGGAGCCGTCGTTCGTCACCGGTTACTTTACTTAATTTTAATGGGATACGCTCAGGCGACGGCGCAGCCGTCGTCCGTCACCAATTTGAAAAATTAAAAATTAAAAATTGAAATTTAATTAAAAATTAAAAATTGAAAATTGAAACTTGAAAATTAAAAATTAAAAATTAAAAATTAAAAATTAAAAATTAAAAATTAAAAATTAAAAATTAAAAATTAAAAATTAAAAATTAAAAATAAAAAATAAAAAATTAAAAATTAAAAATTAAAAATTAAAAGTAGAAAATGAAAAATGAAAAATAAAAAATGAAAAATGAAAAATAAAAAATGAAAAATAAAAAACGAAAAATGAAAAATTAAAAATTAAAAATTAAAAATTAAAAGTTAAAAATGAAAAATAAAAAATGAAAAATGAAAAATGAAAAATAAAAAATCAAAAATCAAAAATTAAAAATTAAAAATTAAAAATTAAAAATTAAAAATTAAAAATTAAAAATTAAAAATCAAAAATTAAAAATCAATAATTAAAAATGAATAAAAATTGAAAATTAATAAAAATTAAAAAAAAAAAATTTAAAAAAATTAATTTTTTTTTTTCTTTTACAAGTTTAAAAATTTATATAAAAACAAATTATAACATATAAATCTTAAGCTTGGACAACTAGTTAATATATACTAAAAGACAGTTCCCCAAATCGCTGTTTTGAGAAAACTATAATAGGTAGCGAGCTGAAATTTTCACGAAAAATCTAAATAATTCAAAAAATAAGACTATTAAAATTTCAACCCCCGCACATCAACCCTCTACATTTAGGGTTGCCACCCCCTCAATTAAAAATAAATCGACAAATTTCTTCCAGTTTCAGATAGACCAGAGGCTCCTCTAGGGGCTGGTGAAAACCGCAATTTTCCAACTCACCCCTGGACGCCGGGGTGAATTTTTGAAAATCGATTTTTCACGATGCAGAGGTTCGCGCCAAAACTATCTCCTCCCAGGATTTTTGAGTTGGAGGATTCAAATATGGCTCAAAAAATCCCAAATACTTCGGTACACAAAGGCCACCTATTTTCGTCCCTCGGAAATTCACCGTTCCCGAGCTACAACCCTTTCTCTGCGGGGGCGGCTTTTTTCGTGCTTCGGCAAGTGGGGGCGCGTCCCCTTAACAGCCATAATTATAATTTTCAATCATTCTTATAGATCGAGTTCGTCTCTACATTTTTTGTCTCTTACGAATTTTTGATATTTCCAACCCCCGAGGAGTTATTCAAGGAAAACCACCCCCGATTTCAATAAAAAAATTCTACAGCGCGCATTTTTTATCCAAAAAAAAAAATTTAAACGGCATTTCATTTGGAATTTGATTTTGCGTCGAAAAAGAAAGAACAAAATTTTTCGTGGGGCGCACCGTTTACGATCTACGGCCGATTTTTTGATTGATTTACAGTAATTTTTCGAAGAATTTTGCGATTTTTTTTTTTCGAAAATGAAAAATCTGATGACGGCATATCAATCGTCGATTCAATCTGAATCGAATGTTTCCTATAAAGTTTTTCGATCCGATTTGTAGTTTTCGAGATATGACGTTGTAAACGAAAGGGAAAATTGCGGTATGGACGCGGGGTCCGACACGCCGTGAAATTGAGGAAGGTCCGGGATATCGATTATTCCTTAACATTAACGAGCGGACAGGATGGGTCATGTTTGCGCAATGGTCACGCGTTCCCATTATTAATAGCGAATATAACGACGGATTCACGGGTTCGTTTTACTTCTTTAGAGGACGTAATTTTTTCTATTTAAATTGAAGAGTTGAAACTTTCAGGGTTGATAGTAAATATAGTGAGCTTTAATTGATAATTTTTTCAAACAATTTAAAACACCCCCTACCCTTCCAGTGCGCATTATTTGGCCGGGCCTCAGGATTCGAGTTTCTTCTTTTAAGGATGTATTTTTTTCTTTTCAATTCGAAAAGCTGAAACTTTAAGGGATCGCAGAAAATATAATTCGGATTCATTGGTAATTTTTTCAAATTTTTTGGAACTACCCCTACGCCCAATTTGCACCCCTCTGTGTTTGTTTTTCTTCTTTTAAGGATGTATTTTTTTCTTTTCAATTAGAAAAGCTGAAACTTTCAGGGATGTCAGAAGATATAATTAACTTTCATTGGTAATTTTTTCAAATTTTTTGCAACTACCCCTACGCCCAATTTGCACCCCTCTGTGTTTGTTTTTCTTCTTTTAAGGATGTATTTTTTTCTTTTCAATTAGAAAAGCTGAAACTTTCAGGGATGTCAGAAGATATAATTAACTTTCATTGGAATTTTTTTCAAATTTTTTGGAACCACCCCCTACGCCCCATTTGCAACCCTCAGCGTTCGTTTTTCTTTTTTTAAGGATGTAATTTTTTTCTTTTCAATTAAATAAGCTTAAACTTTAAGTTATTTTTTTTAATCACCCCTTCACCCCATTTGCACCCCCTGGCTTCGTTTTTCTTCTTTTAAAGATGTTAATAGAAGAAAAATGGAGCTGGGGGTGCAATATTTTTTCCCTTCAAGTCGAAAAGCTTAAACTTCAAGTTGTTTTTTTTAAACCACCCCTACGCCTTATTTGCACCCCCTGGCTCCGTTTTTCTTCGTTTGAGGATGGATTTTGGTTTCTTTTTAATTAAATAAGCTTACATTTAGTGCATTTTTGTAAAACCACCCCTACAGCCAATTTGCACCCCCTGGCTCCGCTTTTCTTCGTTTGAGGATGGATTTTGGTTTCTTTTGAATCAAATAAGCTTAAATTTACTGCATTTTTGTAAAACCACCCCTACAGCCAATTTGCACCCCCTGGCTCCGTTTTTCTTCGTTTGAGGATGGATTTTGGTTTCTTTTTAATTAAATAAGCTTACTTTTAGTGCATTTTTGTAAAACCACCCCTACAGCCAATTAGCACCCCCTGGCTCCGTTTTTCTTCGTTTGAGGATGGATTTTGGTTTCTTTTGAATCAAATAAGCTTAAATTTACTGCATTTTTGTAAAACCACCCCTACAGTCAATTTGCACCCCCTGGCTCCATTTTTCTTCGTTTGAGGATGGATTTTGGTTTCTTTTTAATTAAATAAGCTTACATTTAGAGTATTTTTAAAAAACCACCCCTACGTCTTATTTGCACCCGCTGGCTCCGTTTTTCTGAACTCCCCGAGTGCGTTTTTTTTTTCTTATGAGGACGTATTTTTTTCTATAAAAATCTAAGAGTTGAAACTTTTAGGGTGGGTAGAGGGTGCGATGAGCCATGATCCGTAATTTTTTCAAAATTTTTCAAACACCCACCACTTCTCCAGAGCGCGTTATTTGGCCCACCCCTGAATTTGTTTTCATCTTCTTTCAAGGACGTATTTTTTTCTATTTAAATTGAAGAGTTGAAACTTTTAGGGTAGGTTCGGGGTATAATTGGCCTTGCTCCGTAATTTTTTCAAAATTTTTGAGACACCCGTTACGCTTCCTTAATTTTTTAATTCGACATTTTCGAAATTTTTCAGCAGGGGTGTGGAAGGGAAAAAGTTGAATCGAATTCAAATGTCAGATTTTTCAATACCTATTGAAACTAAATCAAAAACATGTACAAAATTTTTACATAAAGTGTATACTTTTTAAAATACCGATTTTCCCCAATTTTCAACTGCCTAAAACGATTTAAAAATATATTTTATTTTTTTTTACCCTCTTCTGCACTGCCGATGGAGATGTCCTTTTGAGGCAATGTGGTAGCTATGACGGGGCACGGATTGAGCCAATTTGATCGTCTCAATGATCTTTCCTGTGGTCGTTAGGGCCTTCTTTAGAAACATTTAAAAATTAAAAGAAAAAAAATCGCACAGTCTTCCCTGTATATTCTGGACAATTTAAACCCACTCCATCTTCTTCATAAAAGACTCCTCTACAATATTTATTCTCTGAATATTTTCGATTTTTCTAATCGTTTGCGAGTTATGATATTTTTTATGTTTCAATGCACAAAATTTTTCATTTTTCATGAGTAAACCATCGGAAATTTGAGTGAAAATCGCATGACACGGATTTGGCTGACATTTTCACCAAAGATACCTTTTGGCAGAAGGGTCACCACGTGATAAGTATTTTTTCTCTGGAGGCCCCCTTGCGCTTCATTTTAACCCCCCGAGTGCGATTTTTTTTTTCTTATGAAGACGTATTTTTTTCTATGGAAATCTAAGAGTTGAAACTTTTAGGGTGGGTAGAGGGTGGGATGAGCCATGATCCGTAATTTTTTCAAAATTTGTCAAGCACTTCCCATCTCTCCAGGAAGCGCTATTTGGCCCACCCCTGAATTTGTTTTCATCTTCTTTCAAGGACGTATTATTTTCTATTTAAATTGAAGAGTTGAAACTTTCAGGGTAGCTTCGGGGGACAACGGGCCTTGCTCTGTAATTTTTTCAAAATTTTTGAAATACCCGTTACCTTCCCGTAATTTTTTAATTCGACATTTTCGACATATTTCAGTAGGGGTGTGGAAGGGAAAAAGTTGAATTGAATTCAAATGTCAGATTTTTCAATAACTATTGAAACTTAATCAAAAACATATACAAAATTTTTACATAAAGTGCATTATTTTTGAAATACCGATTTTCCCCAATTTTCAACTGCCTAAAATGATTTAAAAATATATTTTTTTTTTTTTTACCCTCTTCTGTACTGCCGATGGAGATGACCTTTTCAGGAAATGTGGCAGCCATGACGGGGCACGGATTGAGCCAATTTGATCGACCCAATGATCTTTCCTGTGGTCGTTAGGACCTTTTTTAGAAACATTTTAAAATTAAAAGAAAAAAAATCGCACAGCCTTCCCTGTATATTCTGGACAATTTAAACCTACTCCATCTTCTTCATTAAAGACTCCTCTACAACATTTATTCTTTGAATATTTTCGATTTTTCTAATCGTTTGCGAGTTATGAATTTTTTTATGTTTTAATGCACAAAATTTTTCATTTTTCATGAGTAAACCATCGGAAATTTGAGTGAAAATCGCATGACACGGATTTGGCTGAAATTTTTACTAAAGATACCTTTCGGCAGAAGGGGCACCGTGTGATAAGTATTTTACCTCTGGGGGCTCCCTTACGCTTCATTTTAACCCCCCGAGTGCGATTTTTTTTTTCTTATGAGGACGTATTTTTTTCTATGGAAATCTAAGAGTTAAAATTTTTAGGGTGGGTAGAGGGTGGTTCGAGTTATGGTTCGTAATTTTTTTTAAATTTTTCAAGCACCCCCGATCTCTCCAGAACGCCCTATTTGGCTCACCCCTGAATTTGTTTTCAACTTCTTTCAAGGACGTATTTTTTTCTATTTAAATTGAAGAGTTGAAACTTTCAGGGTAAGTTCGGGGTACAACGGGCCTTGCTCCGTAATTTTTTCAAAATTTTTGAAACACCCGTTACCCTTCCGAAATTTTTTTATTCGACATTTTCGACATATTTCAGCAGGGGTGTGGAAGGGAAAAAGTTGAATTTAATTCAAATGTCAGATTTTCCAATAACTATCGAAACCTAATCAAAAACATATACAAAATTTTTACATAAAGTGCATACTTTTTGAAATACCGATTTACCCCAATTTTCAACTGCCTAAAACGATTTAAAAATACATTTTATTTTTTTTTACCCTCTTCTGTACTGCCGATGGAGATGACCTTTTCAGGAAATGTGGCAGCCATGACGGGGCACGGATTGAGCCAATTTGATCGACCCAATGATCTTTCCTGTGGTCGTTAGGACCTTTTTTAGAAACATTTTAAAATTAAAAGAAAAAAAATCGCACAGCCTTCCCTGTATATTCTGGACAATTTAAACCTACTCCATCTTCTTCATAAAAGACTCCTCTACAACATTTATTCTTTGAATATTTTCGATTTTTCTAATCGTTTGCGAGTTATGAATTTTTTTATGTTTCAATGCACAAAATTTTTCATTTTTCATGAGTAAACCATCGGAAATTTGAGTGAAAATCGCATGACACGGATTTGGCTGAAATTTTTACTAAAGATACCTTTCGGCAGAAGGGGCACCGTGTGATAAGTATTTTACCTCTGGGGGCTCCCTTACGCTTCATTTTAACCCCCCGAGTGCGATTTTTTTTTTTTTATGAGGACGTATTTTTTTCTATGGAAATGTAAGAGTTGAAACTTTTAGGGTGGGTAGAGGGTGGTTCGAGTTATGGTTCGTAATTTTTTTTAAATTTTTCAAGCACCCCCCATCTCTCCAGAGCGCCCTATTTGGCTCACCCCTGAATTTGTTTTCAACTTCTTTCAAGGACGTATTTTTTTCTATTTACATTGAAGAGTTGAAACTTTTAGGATAGGTTTGGGGTACAATTGGCCTTGCTTCGTAATTTTTTCAAAATTTTTGAGACACCCGTTACCCTTTCGTAATTTTTTAATTCGACATTTTCGAAATATTTCAGCAGGGGTGTGGAAGGGAAAAAGTTGAATCGAATTCAAATGTCAGATTTTACAATAACTATTGAAACTAAATCAAAAACATATACTAAATTTTTACATAAAGTGCATACTTTTTGAAATAACGATTTTCCCCAATTTTCAACTGCCTAAAACGATTTAAAAATATATTTTATTTTTTTTACCCTCTTCTGTACTGCCGACGGAGATGACCTTTTCAGGAAATGTGGCAGCCATGACGGGGTACGGATTGAGCCAATTTGATCGTCCCAATGATCTTTCCTGTGGTCGTTAGGGCCTTTTTTAGAAACATTTTAAAATTAAAAGAAAAAAAATCGCACAGCCTTCCCTGTATATTCTGGACAATTTAAACCTACTCCATCTTCTTCACAAAAGACTCCTCTACAACATTTATTCTTTAAATATTTTCGATTTTTCTAATCGTTTGCGAGTTATGATATTTTTTATGTTTTAATGCACAAAATTTTTCATTTTTCATGAGTAAACCATCGGAAATTTGAGTGAAAATCGCATGACACTGATTTGGCTGAAATTTTCACCAACGATACCTTTCCTCTGAAGGGGCACCGCGTGACAAGTAATTTATCGCCGGGGGGCCCCTTACGCTTCATATTCACCCCCCGAGTTCGTTTTTTTTTTCTTATGAGGACGTATTTTTTTCTATGGAAATCTAAGAGTTGAAACTTTAAGGGTTGATAGGGGGTAGGTCGAGCCATGATCCGTAATTTTTTCAAAATTTTTCAAACACCCCCCATCTCTCCAGAGCGCGTTATTTGGCCTACCGCAGAATTTACTTTCAACTTATTTCATGGATGTATTTTTTTCTGTTTAAATTGGAGAGTTGAAACTTTTAGGGTAGGTTCGGGGTGCAACTGGCCTTGCTCCATAATTTTTTAAAAATTTTTGAAACACCCGTTACGCTTCCTTAATTTTTTAATTCAACATTTTTGACATATTTCAGTAGGGGTGTGGAAGGGAAAAAATTGAATTAAATTCAAATGTCAGATTTTTCAATAACTATTGAAACTAAATCAAAAACATATACAAAATTTTTACGTAAAGTGCATACTTACTTACCGAGGGTTTTCTTTAGAAACATTTAGAAATTAAAAGAAAAAAATTCGCACAGCCTTCCCTGTATATGCTGGACAATTTAAACCTACTTCATCCTCTTCACAAAAGACCCCTCTACAACATTTATTCTTTGAATATTTTCGATTTTTTCAATCGTTTTCGAGTTATGAATTTTTTTAAGTTTCAAGCCACCGAATCTATTGTCTGAATGCTGTTTAGTACAGCATTCAGGCAATAGATTCCGCCACTTTGTCGTTTCTGCCCATAAAAATTCAATTTTAGCATCGTTAATTTTTCAAACCTTAAAAACGGGAATGTAAAGTGGATTTGTTTTTCAGACGCTCACTAAATAATTCTTAAAGGTTAAAATGAATGAAAAAAATAAGTTTCTGTGAATGGCCGAGTGTTTTCAAATCGGCAAATTAAGAAATGCATTGATTCTATCGCGATTAATAGAGCATCTTTTCTCACTTTTCTCACTCGACCTCAATTGTTCCTTTTATAGACTTCCTGTGAGATTAAAAATATATATCAGCGTCATCCATTTTCGATGGTTTTGGGTTTCGAATGCATTTTAAAATTACTCATATAAAATAACAGTTTTCGTCAGATTGAAATTTTTTTTTTCAGAAAATAAAAAATTAAAACTTAAAAATTAAAAATTAAAAATTAAAAATTAAAAATTAAAAATTAAAAATTAAAAATTTAAAATAAAAAAGGAAAAATGAAAAATGAAAAATGAAAAATAAAAATAAAAAATAAAAAATAAAAAAAAAGTAAAAATTAAAAATTAAAAATTAAAAATTAAAAATTAAAAATTAAAAATTAAAAATTAAAAATTAAAAATTAAAAATTAAAAATAAAAAATAAAAAATTAAAAATAAAAAATTAAAAATTAAAAATTAAAAATTTAAAATTTAAAATAAAAAATTAAAAATAAAAAATAAAAAATTGAAAATGAAAAATGAAAAATGAAAAATGAAGAATGAAAAATGAAAAATGAAAAATAAAAAATAACGCACTACGGTTACTTTGGTCAATTTAGATGGGATTTGCTAAAAAAAAAAAAAAATAAAAATAAAAAAAAAAAATTTTTTTTTTTTTTTTTTTTTTATTTAAAATTTTTACACAACTAATTATTACATAAATAATCTTAAGCTTGGACAACTAGTTAATATATACTAAAAGACAGTTCCCCAAATCGCTGTTTTGAGAAAACTATAATAGGTAGCGAGCTGAAATTTTCACCAAAAATCTAAATAATTCAAAAAATAAGACTATTAAAATTTCAACCCCCGCAAATCAACCGTGTAAATTAAGGGTTGCCACCCCCTCAATTAAAAATATATCGACAAAATTTTACAAGTTTCCGATAGACCAGAGGCTCCTCTAGGGACCCGTGAAAACCGCAATTTTCTATCTCACCCTGTAACCCCAGGGTGAATTTTTGAAAATCGATTTTTCGCGATGCAGAGGTTCGCGCCAAAACTATCTCCTCCCAGGATTTTTGAGTTGGAGGATTCAAATATGGCTCAAAAAATCCCATATACTCTGGTACACAAAAGTTACTTTTGATTTTCCTGGGAAATTATCCGTTCGGGAGCTACAACCCTTTCTCTGCGGGGGCGGCTTTTTTCGTGCTTCGGCAAGTGGGGGCGCGTCCCCTTAACAGCCATAATTATAATTTTCAATGATTTTTGTAGATCGAGTCCGTCTCTACATTTTTTGTCTCTTACGAATTTTTGATATTTTCAACCCCCGAGGAGTTATTCAAGGAAAACCACCCCCGATTTCAATAAAAAAATTCTACAGCGCGCATTTTTTATCTAAAAAAAAAAATTTAAACGGAATGTTATTCGGAATTTCATTTTGCGTCGAAAAGGAAAGAACAAAATTTTTCGTGGGGCTTACCGTTTACGATCTACGGCCGATTTTTTGATTGATTTACAGTAATTTTTCGAAGAATTTTGCGATTTTTTTTTTTCGAAAATGAAAAATCTGACGACGGCATATCAATCGTCGATTCAATCCGAATCGAATTTTTCCTATAAAGTTTTTCGATCCGATTTGTAGTTTTCGAGATATGACGTTGTAAACGAAAGGGAAAATTGCCGTATGGACGCGGGGTCCGACACGCTGTGAAATTGAGATAGGTCCGGGATATCGATTATTCCTTAGCATTAACGAGCGGACAGGATGGGTCATGTTCGGGCAATGGTCACGCGTTCCCATTATTAATAACGAATATAACGAGACGGATTCACGGGTTCGTTTTACTTCTTTAGAGGACGTAATTTTTTCTATTTAAATTGAAGAGTTGAAACTTTTAAGGTTGATAGTAAATATAGTGAGCCTTAATTGATACTTTTTTCAAACAATTTAAAACACCCCCTACCCTTCCAGTGCGCATTATTTGGCTGGGCTTCAGGGTTCGTGTTTCTTCTTTTAAGGATGTATTTTTTTCTTTTCAAGTCGAAAAGCTCAAACTTTAAGGGATCGCAGAAAATATAATTCGTCTTCATTGGTAATTTTTTCAAATTTTTTGGAACCACCCCTACGCCCCATTTGCAACCCTCATCGTTCGTTTTTCGTTTTTTAAGGATGTAATTTTTTTCTTTTCAATTAAATAAGCTTAAACTTTAAGTGATTTTTTTTAAACCACCCCTACGCCCCATTTGTACCCCCCTGGCTTCGTTTTTCTTCTTTTAAAGATGTTGATAGAAGAAAAATGAAGCTGAGGGTGCAATTTTTTTTCGTTTCAAGTCGAAAAGCTTAAACTTCAAGTTGTTTTTTTTAAACCACCCCTACGCCTTATTTGCACCCCCTGGCGCCGTTTTTCTTCTTTTGAGGATGGATTTTGGTTTCTTTTCAATTAAATAAGCTTATATTTAGTGCATTTTTGTAAAACCACCCCCCCGGCCAATTTGCACCCCCTGGCTCCGTTTTTCTTCGTTTGAGGATGGATTTTGTTTTCTTTTCAATTACATAAGCTTACTTTTAGAGTATTTTTGTAAAACCACCCCTTTGGCCAATTTGCACCCCCTGGCTCCGTTTTTCTTCGTTTGAGGATGGATTTTGTTTTCTTTTCAATTAAATAAGCTTATATTTAGTGCATTTTTGTAAAACCACCCCCACGGCCAAGTTGCACCCCCTGGCTCCGTTTTTCTTTGTTTGAGGATGGATTTTGTTTTCTTTTCAATTTAATAAGCTTACTTTTAGAGTATTTTTGTAAAACCACCCCTTTGGCCAATTTGCACCCCCTGGCTCCGTTTTTCTTCGTTTGAGGATGGATTTTGTTTTCTTTTCAATTAAATAAGCTTATATTTAGTGCATTTTTGTAAAACCACCCCCACGGCCAAGTTGCACCCCCTGGCTCCGTTTTTCTTCGTTTGAGGATGGATTTTGTTTTCTTTTGAATTAAATAAGCTTACATTTAGGGCATTTTTGTAAAACCACCCCTACGCCTCATTTGCACACCCTGGCTCCGTTTTTCTGAATCCCCCGAGTGTGTTTTTTTTTTTGTTACGAGGACGTATTTTTTTCTATAAAAATCTAAGAGTTGAAACTTTTAGGGTGGGTAGAGGGTGCGATTAGCCATGATCCGTAATTTTTTCAAAATTTTTCAAATATCCCTCACTTCTCCAGAGCGCGTTATTTGGCCCACCCCTGAATTTGTTTTCATCTTCTTTCAAGGACGTATTTTTTTCTATTTAAATTGAAGAGTTGAAACTTTCAGGGTAGGTTCGGGGTACAATTGGCCTTGCTCCGTAATTTTTTCAAAAATTTTCAAACCCCCCCCACCTCTCCAGAGTGCGCTATTTGGCTCACCCCTGAATTTGTTTTCATCTTCTTTCAAGGACGTATTTTTTTCTATTTAAATTGAAGAGTTGAAACTTTCAGGGTAGGTTCGGGGTACAATTGGCCTTGCTCCGTAATTTTTTCAAAAATTTTCAAACCCCCCCCACCTCTCCAGAGTGCGCTATTTGGCTCACCCCTGAATTTGTTTTCATCTTCTTTCAAGGACGTATTTTTTTCTATTTAAATTGAAGAGTTGAAACTTTCAGGGTAGGTTCGGGGTACAATTGGCCTTGCTCCGTAATTTTTTCAAAAATTTTCAAACCCCCCCCACCTCTCCAGAGTGCGCTATTTGGCTCACCCCTGAATTTGTTTTCATCTTCTTTCAAGGACGTATTTTTTTCTATTTAAATTGAAGAGTTGAAACTTTCAGGGTAAGCTCGGGGTACAATTGGCCTTGCTCCGTAATTTTTTCAAAATTTTTGAAACACCCGTTACGCTTCCTTAATTTTTTAATTCGACATTTTCGAAAAATTTCAGCAGGGGTGTGGAAGGGAAAAAATTGAATTAAATTCAAATGTCAGATTTTTCAATAACTATTGAAACTTAATCAAAAACATGTACAAAATTTTTACATAAAGTGCATACTTTTTAAAATACCGATTTTCCCCAATTTTCAACTGCCTAAAACGATTTAAAAATATATTTTTTTTTTTTTTACCCTCTTCTGCACTGCCGATGGAGATGTCCTTTTGAGGCAATGTGGTAGCTATGACGGGGCACGGATTGAGCCAATTTGATCGTCTCAATGATCTTTCCTGTGGTCGTTAGGGCCTTCCTTAGAAACATTTAAAAATTAAAAGAAAAAAAATCGCACAGTCTTCCCTGTATATTCTGGACAATTTAATCCAACTCTATCCTCTTCACTAGAGACCCCTCTACAACATTTACTCTTTGAATATTTTGATTTTTCTAATCGTTTGCAAGTTATGATTTTTTTTATGTTTCAATGCACAAAATTTTTCATTTTTCATGAGTAAACCATCGGAAATTTGAGTGAAAATCGCATGACACGGATTTGGCTGACATTTTCACCAAAGATACCTTTTGGCAGAAGGGTCACCACGTGATAAGTATTTTTTCTCTGGGGGCCCCCTTGCGCTTCATTTTAACCCCCCGAGTGCGATTTTTTTTTTCTTATGAAGACGTATTTTTTTCTATGGAAATCTAAGAGTTGAAACTTTTAGGGTGGGTAGAGGGTGGGATGAGCCATGATCCGTAATTTTTTCAAAATTTGTCAAGCACTTCCCATCTCTCCAGGAAGCGCTATTTGGCCCACCCCTGAATTTGTTTTCATCTTCTTTCAAGGACGTATTTTTTTCTATTTAAATTGAAGAGTTGAAACTTTTACGGTAGGTTCGGGGTACAATTGGCCTTGCTCCGTAATTTTTTCAAAATTTTTGAAACACCCGTTACGCTTTCTTATTTTTTTAATTCGACATTTTCGAAAAATTTCAGCAGGGGTGTGGAAGGGAAAAAGTTGAATTGAATTCAAATGTCAAATTTTTCAATAACTATTGAAACTAAATTAAAAACATATACAAATTTTTTACATAAAGTGCATACTTTTTCAAATACCGATTTTCCCCAATTTTCAACTGCCTAAAACGATTTAAAAATATATTTTATTTTTTTTTACCCTCTTCTGTACCGCCGACAGAGATGACCTTTTCAGGAAATGTGGCAGCCATGACGGGGCACGGATTGAGCCAATTTAATCGTCCCAATGATCTTTCCTGTGGTCGTTAGGACCTTTTTTAGAAACATTTTAAAATTAAAAGAAAAAAAATCGCACAGCCTTCCCTGTATATTCTGGACAATTTAAACCTACTCCGTCTTCTTCATAAAAGACTCCTCTACAACATTTATTCTTTGAATATTTTCGATTTTTCTAATTGTTTGCGAGTTATGAATTTTTTTATGTTTCAATGCACAAAATTTTTCATTTTTCATGAGTAAACCATCGGAAATTTGAGTGAAATTCGCATGACACGGATTTGGCTAAAATTTTCACCAAAGATACCTTTCGGCTAAAGGGGCACTGCGTGACAAGTATTTTTTCTCTGGGGGCCCCCTTACGCTTCATTTTAACCCCCCGAGTGTAATTTTTTTTTTCTTATGAGAACGTATTTTTTTCTATGGAAATTTAAGAGTTGAAATTTTAAGGGAGGGTGGAAGGTGATTCGATACATAATCCGTAATTTTTTCAGAATTTTTCAAGCACCCCTCACCTCTCCAGAGCGCGCTATTTGGCCCACCCCTGAATTTGTTTTCATCTTATTTCAAGGACGTATTTTTTTCTATTTAAATTGAAGAGTTGAAATTTTTATGGTAGCTTCGGGGTCCAACTGGCCTTGCTCCGTAATTTTTTCAAAATTTTTGAAACACCCGTTACCCTTCCGAAATTTTTTTATTCGACATTTTCGACATATTTCAGCAGGGGTGTGGAAGGGAAAAAGTTGAATTTAATTCAAATGTCAGATTTTCCAATAACTATCGAAACCTAATCAAAAACATATACAAAATTTTTACATAAAGTGCATACTTTTTGAAATACCGATTTACCCCAATTTTCAACTGCCTAAAACGATTTAAAAATACATTTTATTTTTTTTTACCCTCTTCTGTACTGCCGATGGAGATGACCTTTTCAGGAAATGTGGCAGCCATGACGGGGCACGGATTGAGCCAATTTGATCGTCCCAATGATCTTTCCTGTGGTCGTTAGGACCTTTTTTAGAAACATTTTAAAATTAAAAGAAAAAAAATCGCACAGCCTTCCCTGTATATTCTGGACAATTTAAACCTACTCCATCTTCTTCATAAAAGACTCCTCTACAACATTTATTCTTTGAATATTTTTGATTTTTCTAATCGTTTGCGAGTTATGAATTTTTTTATGTTTTAATGCACAAAATTTTTCATTTTTCATGAGTAAAAAACCATCGGAAATTTGAGTGAAATTCGCATGACACGGATTTGGCTGAAATTTTCACCAAAGATACCTTTTGGCTGAAGGGGCACCGCGTGATAAGTATTTTACCTCTGGGGGCTCCCTTACGCTACATTTTAACCCCCCGAATGCGATTTTTTTTTTCTTATGAGGACGTATTTTTTTCTATGGAAATGTAAGAGTTGAAACTTTTAGGGTGGGTAGAGGGTGGTTCGAGTTATGATTCGTAATTTTTTTTTAATTTTTCAAGTACCCCCCATCTCTCCAGAGCGCCCTATTTGGCTCACCCCTGAATTTGTTTTCAACTTCTTTCAAGGACGTATTTTTTTCTATTTACATTGAAGAGTTGAAACTTTTAGGATAGGTTCGGGGTACAATTGGCCTTGCTCCGTAATTTTTTCAAAATTTTTGAGACACCCGTTACCCTTTCGTAATTTTTTAATTCGACATTTTCGAAATATTTCAGCAGGGGTGTGGAAGGGAAAAAGTTGAATCGAATTCAAATGTCAGATTTTACAATAACTATTGAAACTAAATCAAAAACATATACTAAATTTTTACATAAAGTGCATACTTTTTGAAATAACGATTTTCCCCAATTTTCAACTGACTAAAACAATTTAAAAATATATTTTATTTTTTTTACCCTCTTCTGTACTGCCGACGGAGATGACCTTTTCAGGAAATGTGGCAGCCATGACGGGGTACGGATTGAGCCAATTTGATCGTCCCAATGATCTTTCCTGTGGTCGTTAGGCCTTTTTTTAGAAACATTTTAAAATTAAAAGAAAAAAAATCGCACAGCCTTCCCTGTATATTCTGGACAATTTAAACCTACTCCATCTTCTTCACAAAAGACTCCTCTACAACATTTATTCTTTAAATATTTTCGATTTTTCTAATCGTTTGCGAGTTATGATATTTTTTATGTTTCAATGCACAAAATTTTTCATTTTTCATGAGTAAACCATCGGAAATTTGAGTGAAAATCGCATGACACTGATTTGGCTGAAATTTTCACCAACGATACCTTTCCTCTGAAGGGGCACCGCGTGACAAGTAATTTATCGCCGGGGGGCCCCTTACGCTTCATATTCACCCCCCGAGTTCGTTCTTTTTTTCTTATGAGGACGTATTTTTTTCTATGGAAATCTAAGAGTTGAAACTTTAAGGGTTGATAGGGGGTGGGTCGAGCCATGATCCGTAATTTTTTCAAAATTTTTCAAATACCCCCCATCTCTCCAGAGCGCGTTATTTGGCCTACCGCAGAATTTGCTTTCAACTTATTTCATGGATGTATTTTTTTCTGTTTAAATTGGAGAGTTGAAACTTTTAGGGTAGGTTCGGGGTGCAACTGGCCTTGCTCCATAATTTTTTTAAAATTTTTGAAACTCCCATTACGCTTCCTTAATTTTTTAATTCAACATTTTTGACATATTTCAGTAGGGGTGTGGAAGGGAAAAAATTGAATTAAATTCAAATGTCAGATTTTTCAATAACTATTGAAACTAAATCAAAAACATATACAAAATTTTTACGTAAAGTGCATACTTACTTACCGAGGGTTTTCTTTAGAAACATTTAGAAATTAAAAGAAAAAAATTCGCACAGCCTTCCCTGTATATGCTGGACAATTTAAACCTACTTCATCCTCTTCACAAAAGACCCCTCTACAACATTTATTCTTTGAATATTTTCGATTTTTTCAATCGTTTTCGAGTTATGAATTTTTTTAAGTTTCAAGCCACCGAATCTATTGTCTGAATGCTGTTTAGTACAGCATTCAGGCAATAGATTCCGCCACTTTGTCGTTTCTGCCCATAAAAATTCAATTTTAGCATCGTTAATTTTTCAAACCTTAAAAACGGGAATGTAAAGTGGATTTGTTTTTCAGACGCTCACTAAATAATTCTTAAAGGTTAAAATGAATGAAAAAAATAAGTTTCTGTGAATGGCCGAGTGTTTTCAAATCGGCAAATTAAGAAATGCATTGATTCTATCGCGATTAATAGAGCATCTTTTCTCACTTTTCTCACTCGACCTCAATTGTTCCTTTTATAGACTTCCTGTGAGATTAAAAATATATATCAGCGTCATCCATTTTCGATGGTTTTGGGTTTCGAATGCATTTTAAAATTACTCATATAAAATAACAGTTTTCGTCAGATTGAAATTTTTTTTTTCAGAAAATAAAAAATTAAAACTTAAAAATTAAAAATTAAAAATTAAAAATTAAAAATTAAAAATTAAAAATTAAAAATTAAAAATTTAAAATAAAAAAGGAAAAATGAAAAATGAAAAATGAAAAATAAAAATAAAAAATAAAAAATAAAAAAAAAGTAAAAATTAAAAATTAAAAATTAAAAATTAAAAATTAAAAATTAAAAATTAAAAATTAAAAATTAAAAATTAAAAATTAAAAATAAAAAATTAAAAATAAAAAATTAAAAATTAAAAATTAAAAATTTAAAATTTAAAATAAAAAATTAAAAATAAAAAATAAAAAATTGAAAATGAAAAATGAAAAATGAAAAATGAAGAATGAAAAATGAAAAATGAAAAATAAAAAATAACGCACTACGGTTACTTTGGTCAATTTAGATGGGATTTGCTAAAAAAAAAAAAAAATAAAAATAAAAAAAAAAAAATTTTTTTTTTTTTTTTTTTTTTTTTTTAAATTTTTACACAACTAATTATTACATAAATAATCTTAAGCTTGGACAACTAGTTAATATATACTAAATGAGTAACTTTCTGAGCGTTATTTTTACAAATAACTTTTGAACCCTTATAGATAGCGATTTGAAATTTTCACAAAAAATCATAAAAAATTCAACACATCTTCTATTAAAATTTCAACTTTCTCCAATCATCCCTTCAAAAAAAGTGTTGCCAACACCACAAAAGAAAAAAAAAGTCGAAATTTTCAAATGGAGCCGACAGGCCTCGGGCTCCTCCAGGGGCCCGTGAAATTCGTACTTTTCCATCGTGCCCCATAACTACAGGGTGATTTTTTGAAAATCGATTTTTCGCGATTCAGAGGTTTGCGCCAAACCCTAAGGCTTTTTTCGCTTTCAATGTGGAACGTTTGGATAAGGCTCAAAAAATCCCCAAGGCATGGGGGCACAAAGGTTACTAGGCGAGAATTCTGTGTTTCTCTCCGTTCGCGAGCTACAACCATTTCTCTGCAAAAGTCGCTTTTTTCGTGCTTTGGCTAGCGGGGCCGCGCCCCCTTTACAGATTCGACTAGAATTTTCATCAAGTTTTGTAAAACGAGTCCGTTACTACATTTTATGTCTCTTACGGATTTTTGATATCTTCAACCCTTGAAGAGTTATTTAAAGAAAACCACCCCCGATTTCAATAAAAAATTCTAGAGCGGCCATTTTTAATCGGATGCGAAAAATTTCAACAGAGTGCCATTGGGAATTTAATTTTGCGTCGAAAAGGTTAGAACTATATTTTTCGTGGGGCGTACCGTTTACGATCAACGGCCGATTTTCGATTATTTTCCGGGAATTTTTCGAAAAATTTTTCGATTTTTTTTTTTCGAAAATTAAAAATCTGACGACGGCATGTCAGTTGTCGATTTAATCCGTATCAAAGATCCCAATAAAGTTTTTCGATCCGATTTTTAGTTTTCGAGATATGACGTTGTATACGGAACGTGGAAGCGAAATTGACCAGCGGGGCACAACATTTTTTTTGTCCGATCGCAAATCTGATTGCACCACCGGAAAGCCCTTCTTAAGCCCAACAGAAAATCCAAATAAAATTTCTCGATCCGACCCCTCCTTCTAATTTTAAAAATTCATTAAACTTTTTATTTATTTTGCCGGTAAATATTTTCGATCGTTTCAAAGTGACTCTTTTTATTCCTTCTTAAATCATAAATCCAAGGACGGATTATCATTGCGGTATTGCGTGTACGTAAAACACACTTGGAATTTTTCAAATCGCCCCATTATTAACCGAGATATGGATATTTGAATTATTGTCGTTTTTGAACGTTGAAAATTTTTCCCCGGAAAAAATCAATTGAGAAAAATAAATATTTCCGGGAAGGTTAGAACAATGAAACTTTGGGAGATCATTAAGCGTTCCATTTAAAGCAGACCACCAAAGTTTGGTAACATTTCGGTCACCCCGTCGGCCCCAACGGGGTGCCAAAGACCGAAACACCCCTATCAGTACCGCTCTAAATTCTGTTTGTATGTTGATTTGTCATGTGTATACGCTTCTCAGACGCTCACCAAATAATTTTTAGAGGCCCAAAGTTGATGAGAAAACAATAAGCTTCTTCCTGTTAACGTCCGAGTGCTCTCCAGACAGCAAATTATGAAATGCATTGATACTGCATTGTCACATTTGACAAATGTCAGATTCGGAAACTGGGGTTACCATAAACCGGGGTTACCGCCAGATTACACTCTTCGAAGCGTGTGGTTTGAGCAAAACGATTGAAAATAATGCGTTTTTAATTTTTTTTCACCCTCTTCTGCACGGATGAGAGAGGTGGTGCTTTTGGGCAATGTAGTGTCTATCAATTGTCATCGAATGAGCAAATTTCATCGTCCCCATGATCCACCCTGTGGCCGTCGGGGCCTTCTCAAGAAATTATACAAAAAAATTCGGCCCGGCCTTCCGGGTACATCCTGGACAATTTAAAACCACTCTATCCTCTCCACAAAAGACCCCTCTACAACATTTATTTTCATTATTTTTTGATTTTTCTAATCGTTCGCGAGTTGTGAACTTTTTTATGTGTCGAGGCACCATATTTTTCATTTTTCATGAGTAAACCATCGGAAATTTGAGTGAAAATCGAATTACACGGATTCGGCTGAAATTTTCACCAAAGATACCTTTCCTCTGAAGGGGCACCGCGTGACAAGTAATTTATCGCTGGGGGCCCCCTTACGCTTCATATTCACCCCCCGAGTTCGTTTTTTTTTTCTTATGAGGACGTATTTTTTTCTATGGAAATCTAAGAGTTGAAACTTTAAGGGTTGATAGGGGGTGGGTCTAGCCATGATCCGTAATTTTTTCAAAATTTTTCAAACACCCACCATCTCTCCAGAGCGCGTTATTTGGCCTACCGCAGAATTTGCTTTCAACTTCTTTAATGGATGTATTTTTTTCTGTTTAAATTGAAGAGTTGAAACTTTTAAAATAGGTTCGGGGTACAACGGGCCTTGCTCTGTAATTTTTTCAAAATTTTTGAAACACCCGTTACGCTTCCATAATTTTTTAATTTGACATTTTCGAAATATTTCAGCAGGGGTGTGCAAGGGAAAAAGTTGAATTGAATTCAAATGTCAGATTTTTCAATAACTATTAAAACTAAATCAAAAACATGTACAAAATTTTTGCATAAAGTGTATACTTTTTGAAATACCGGTTTTCCCCAATTTTCAACTGCCTAAAACGATTTAAAAATATATTTTATTTTTTTTTACCCTCTTCTGCACTGCCGATGGAGATGTTCTTTTTAGGCAATGTGGCAGCTATGACGGGGCATGGATTGAGCCAATTTGATCGTTCCAACGATCTTTCCTGTGGTCGTTAGGGCCTTCTTTAGAAACATTTAGAAATTAGAAGAAAAAAATTCGCACAGCCTTCCCTGTAAATTTTGGACAATTTAAACCTACTCCATCCTCTTCACAAAAGACCCCTCTACAATATTTATTCTTTGAATATTTTCGATTTTTTTAATCGTTTGCGAGTTATGAATTTTTTTATGTTTCAATGCACAAAATTTTTCATTTTTCATGAGTAAACCATCGGAAATTTGAGTGAAAATCGCATGACACGGATTTGGCTGAAATTTTTACCAAAGATACCTTTCGGCTGAAGGGGCACCACGTGACAAGTATTTTTTCTCTGGGGGCCTCCTTGCGCTTCATTTTAACCCCCCGAGTGCGATTTTTTTTTCTTATGAGGACGTATTTTTTTCTATAAAAATCCAAGAGTTGAAACTTTAAGGGTGCGTAGAGGGTGATTCGAGTCATGATCCGTAATTTTTTCAAAATTTTTCAAACACCCCCCACTTCTCCAGAGCGCGTTATTTGGCCCACCCCTGAATTTGTTTTCATCTTCTTTCAAGGACGTATTTTTTTCTATTTACATTAAAGAGTTGAAACTTTTAGGGTAGGTTCGGGGTACAATTGGCTTTACTTCGTAATTTTTTCAAAATTTTTGAAACACCCGTTACCCTTCCGTAATTTTTTAATTCGACATTTTCGACATATTTCATCAGGGGTGTGGAAGGGAAAAATTGAATTCAATTCAAATGTAAGATTTTTCAATAAATATTGAAGCTAAATCAAAAGCATGTACAAAATTTTTACATAAAGTGCATACTTTTTGAAATACCGATTTTCCCCAATTTTCAACTGCCTAAAACGATTTAAAAATATATTTTATTTTTTTTTACCTTCTTCTGCACTGCCGATGGAGATGTTCTTTTCAGGCAATGTGGCAGCTATGACGGGGCATGGATTAAGCCAATTTAATAGTCCCAACGATCTTTCCTGTGGTCGTTAGGGCCTTCTTTAGAAACATTTAAAAATTAGAAGAAAAAAATTCGCACAGTCTTCCCTGTATATCCTGGACAATTTAAACCTACCCTATCCTCTTCACAAGAGACCCCTCTACAACATTTATTCTTTGAATATTTTCGTTTTTTCTAATCGTTTGCGAGTTATGAATTTTTTTATGTTTCAAGGCACCAAATTTTTCATTTTTCATGGGTAAACCCATCGGAAATTTGAGTGAAAATCGCATGACACGGATTCGGCTGAAATTTTCACCAAAGATGCCTTTCGCCCGAAGGGGTACCACGCGACAAGTATTTCATCTCAGGGGGCCCCCGTTCCGGGGCCCCGGCCTTAAAAGTGTGACATGTCAAAGTTGCGGGTTTAGGTTAAGAACGTATCAGCTGTGCGTCAGACATGACATTCACTGACATATCTGAAATAAGGTTATGATTGTACACAATTTTTAGATTTAATTACATTGACATGACATGCCAAAGTCGCAGGTTTAGGTTAGGAACCTATCAGCTGACGCACGTCAGACATGACATTCACTGGCAAATTTCAAACAGGGTTATGATTGTACACAATTTTCAGATTTAATGACATTGACATGACATGCCAAAGGCGCGGGTTTAGGTTAGGAACCTATCAGCTGATCGCCAGACATGACATTCACTGACATATCTGGAACAAGGTTATGATTGCACACAATTTTCAGATTTAATGACATTGACATGATATGCCAAAGTCGCGGGTTTAGGTTAGGAACCTATCAGCTGTGCGTCAGACATGACATTCACTGACATATCTGGAACAAGGTTATGATTGCACGCAATTTTCAGATTTAATGACATTGACATGATATACCAAAGTCGCGGGTTTAGGTTAGGAACCTATCAGCTGTGCGTCAGACATGACATTCAGTGTCATGTCCGGAAGAAGGTTATGATTGCACATAATTTTCAGATTTAATGACATTGACATGATATGCCAAAGGCGCGGATTTAGGTTAGGAACCTATCAGCTGTGCGCCAGACATGACACTCACTGACATATCTGGAACAAGGTTATGATTGCACTCAATTTTTAGATTTTTTTGACATTGACATGACATCAAAGTCGCGGGTTTCGGTTAGGAACTTATCAGCCGCACCCGGGGCCCGGCTTTAAAAGTGAGCGATTCAAGATTATTTTTCGGGAGTCTTTATGCCTTCAGTTTTGACTTTAAAGAGTTTGTCGAAGCCCCAGTATATTGATAAAGCATTACCCTACAATTTTTATGGTCGAACATTTTTTGATTTGTTGTTGTTGTTCCCTTAACGGGATACGATTTTTCAAAGATTGACCACATTGTTTCTAACTGTTTCTTTCAGTATTTTTTTCCATTTAAATTGAAGAGCTGATTTGTTTAGAATTCGTAAAGGGTACGAGTCACGATCTTACATCACTATTTTTTTTTTAATTTTGGAACTACCTCTACACGTTATTTGCACTTTTCAAGTCGAAAAGCCGAAACTATTAGGGATCGCAAGTGGCTCTCAAAGAAAAATAAAGGTAATACAAATAAAAAAAATAAAAATTACTTTACTCGCACGGACGACGGCGCAGCGCAGCGGAGCCTTCGTTCGTCACCGATTACTTTACTCGCACGGACGACGGCGCAGCGAAGCGGAGCCGTCGTTCGTCACTGATTACTTTACTCGCACGGACGACGGCGCAGCGCAGCGGAGCCGTCGTTCGTCACCGATTACTTTACTCGCACGGACGACGGCGCAGCGAAGCGGAGCCGTCGTCCGTCACCGATTACTTTACTCGCACGGACGACGGCGCAGCGCAGCGGAGCCGTCGTTCGTCACCGATTACTTTACTCGCACGGACGACGGCGCAGCGAAGCGGAGCCGTCGTTCGTCACCGATTACTTTACTCGCACGGACGACGGCGCAGCGCAGCGGAGCCGTCGTTCGTCACCGATTACTTTACTCGCACGGACGACGGCGCAGCGCAGCGGAGCCGTCGTTCGTCACCGATTACTTTTCTTGCACGGACGACGGCGCAGCGCAGCGGAGCCGTCGTCCGTCACCAAGTAATCTTTTTTTTTTTTTTTTTTTTTTTATTTTCTATATTTACATATATAATAATATTACATATAGTAGGCTTTAGCCTAGGAAAACTAGTTAATATATACTAAATGAGTAACTTTCTGAGCGTTATTTTTACAAATAACTTTTGAACCCTTATAGATAGCGATTTGAAATTTTCACGAAAAATCATAAAAAATTCAACACACCTTCTATTAAAATTTCAATCTTCTCCAACCGCCCCTTCAAAAAAAGTGTTGCCAACATCACAAAAGAAAAAAAAAAGAGAAATTTCCCACTGTACCAGACAGGCCTCGGGCTCCTCTAGGGGCCCGTGAAATTCGCACGTCTCCATCTCACCCCATAACTACAGGGTGATTTTTTGAAAGTCGATTTTTCGCAGATGCAGACCTTTACGCGAAATGCTAAGGCTTTTTTGTGTTTCAAGTTGGAACGTTCGGATACGGCTCAAAAAATCCCAAATACTTCGGTGCACAAAGGCCACCTATGTTCGTCCCTCGGAAATTCTCCGTTCCCGAGCCACAACCCTTTCTCTGCAGAAGTGGCTTTTTTTGTGCTTCCGCGAGCGGGGCCGCGCCACCTTTACAGTCGCGACTAGAATTTTCAATGAATTTTCTAGAACGAGTCCGTTACTACAATTTATATCTCTTACGGATTTTTGATATCTTCAACCCTTGAAGAGTTATTTAAATAAAACCACCCCCGATTTCAATAAAAAATTCTAGAGCGGCCATTTTTAATCGGATGCAAAAAATTTCAACAGAGTGCCATTGGGAATTTAATTTTGCGTCGAAAAGGTGAAGGCTATATTTTTCGTGGGGCGTACCGTTTACGATCTACGGCCAATTTTCAATTATTTTCCGGGAATTTTTCGAAAAATTTTTCGATTTTTTTTTTTCGAAAATTAAAAATCTGACGACGGCATGTCAGTCGTCGATTTGATCCGTATCAAAGATCCCAATAAAGTTTTTCGATCCGATTTTTAGTTTTCGAGATATGACGTTGTATACGGAACGGGGAAGCGAATTTGACCAGCGGGGCACAACATTTTTTTTGTCCGATCGCAAATCTGATTACACCACCGGAAAGCCCTTCTCAAGCCCAACAGAAAATCCAAATAAAATTTCTCGATCCGACCCCTCCTTCTAATTTTAAAAATTCATTAAACTTTTATTTATTTTGCCGGTAAATATTTTCGATCGTTTCAAAATGAATTTTTCTATTCCTTCTTAAATCACGAATCCAAGGACGGATTATCATTGCGATATTGCGTGTACGTAAAACACACTTGGAATTTTTAAAATCGCCCCATTATTAACCGAGATATGGATATTTGAATTATTGTCGTTTTTGAACGTTGAAAATTTTTCCCCGGAAAAAATCAATTGAGCAAAATAAATATTTCCGGGAAGGTTAGAACAATGAAACTTTGGGAGATCATTAAGCGTTCCATTTAAAGCAGACCACCAAAGTTTGGTAACATTTCGGTCACCCCGTCGGCCCCAACGGGGTGCCAAAGACCGACACAC
This sequence comes from Ocypus olens, assembly GCA_910593695.2. NCBI lineage: Eukaryota > Metazoa > Arthropoda > Insecta > Coleoptera > Staphylinidae > Ocypus > Ocypus olens. The sequence continues at coordinate 1,348,648 of OU343054.1, forward strand.
CCCAATCAGTACCGCTCTAAATTCTGTTTGTATGACGGTTTGTCATGTGTATACGCTTCTCAGACGCTCACCAAATAATTTTTACAGGCCCAAAGTTGATGAGAAAACAATAAGCTTCTTCCTGCTAACGTCCGAGTGCTCTCCAAGCATCAAATTATGAAATGCATTGATACTGCATTGTCACATTTGACAAATGTCAGATTCGGAAACTGGGGTTACCATAAACCGGGGTTACCGCCAGATTACACTCCTAGAAGCGTGTGGTTTGAGCAAAACGATTGAAAATAATGCGTTTTTAATTTTTTTCACCCCCTTTTGCACGGATGAGAGAGGTGGTGCTTTTGGGCAATGTAGTGTCCATCAATTGTCATCGAATGAGCAAATTTCATCGTCCCCATGATCCACCCCTTGGCCGTCGGGGCCTTCTCAAGAAATTATACAAAAAAATTCGGCCCGGCCTTCCGGGTACATCCTGGACAATTTAAAACCACTCCATCCTCTCCACAAAAGACCCCTCTACAACATTTAGTTTCATTATTTTTTGATTTTTCCAATCGTTCGCGAGTTGTGAACTTTTTTATGTGTCGAGGCACCATATTTTTCATTTTTCATGAGCAAACCATCGGAAATTTGAGTGAAAATCGCAAGACACGGATTCGGTTGAAATTTTCACCAAAGATACCTTTCGCCTTAAGGGGCACCACGTGACAAGTGTTTTTTCTCTGGGGGCCTCCTTGCGCTTCATGTTAACCCCCCGAGTGCGATTTTTTTTTCTTATGAAGACGTATTTTTTTCTATAAAAATCTAAGAGTTGAAACTTTAAGGGTGGGTAGAGGGTGGTTCGAGTCATGATCCGTAATTTTTTCAAAATTTTTCAAACACCCCCCACTTCTCCAGAGCGCGTTATTTAGCCCACCCCTGAATTTGTTTTCATCTTCTTTCAAGGACGTATTTTTTTCTTTTTAAATTAAAGAGTTGAAACTTTTAGGATAGGTTCGGGGTATAATTGACTTTGCTCCGTAATTTTTTCAAAATTTTTGAAACACCCGTTACCCTTCTGTAATTTTTTAATTCGACATTTTGGACATATTTCATCAGGGGTGTGGAAGGGAAAAAATTGAATTCAATTCAAATGTCAGATTTTTTAATAACTATTGAAACTAAATCAAAAACATGTACAAAATTTTTGCTTAAAGTGTATACTTTTTGAAATACCGGTTTTCCCCAATTTTCAACTGCCTAAAACGATTTAAAAATATATATATTTTTTTTTTACCGTCTTCTGCACTGCCGATGGAGATGTTCTTTTCAGGCAATGTGGCTGTTATGACTGGGCATGGATTGAGCCAATTTGATCGTTCCAACGATCTTTCCTGTGGTCGTTAGGGCCTTTTTTAGAAACATTTAGAAATTAAAAGAAAAAAAATCGCACAGCCTTCCCTGTATATTCTGGACAATTTAAACCTACTCCATCCTCTTCACAAAAGACCGCTCTACAACATTTATTCCTTAAATATTTTCGATTTTTCTAATCGTTTGCGAGTTATGAATTTTTTTATGTTTCAATGCACAAAATTTTTCATTTTTCATGAGTAAAAAACCATCGGAAATTTGAGTGAAAATCGCATGACACGGATTTGGCTCAAATTTTCACCAAAGATACCTTTCGGCTGAAGGGGCACCACGTGACAAGTATTTTACCTCTGGGGGCCCCCTTACACTTCATTTTAACCCCCCGAGTGCGATTTTTTTTTCTTATGAGGACGTATTTTTTTCTATGAAAATATAAGAGTTGAAACTTTGAGGGTGGGTAGAGGGTGGTTCGAGTCATGATCCGTATTTTTTTCAAAAATTTTCAGACACCCCCCACCTCTCCAGAGCGCGCTATTTGGCCCACCCCTGAATTTGTTTTCATCTTCTTTCAAGGACGTATTTTTGTCCATTTAAATTGAAGAGTTGAAACTTTTAGGGTAGGTTCGGGGTACAACGGGCCTTGCTCTGTAATTTTTTCAAAATTTTTGAAACACCCGTTACGCTTCCATAATTTTTTAATTCGACATTTTCGAAATATTTCAGCAGGGGTGTGGAAGGGAAAAAGTTGAATTGAATTCAAATGTCAGATTTTTCAATAACTATTAAAACTAAATCAAAAACATGTACAAAATTTTTGCATAATGTGCATACTTTTTAAAATACTGATTTTCCTCAATTTTCAACTGCCTGAAACGATTTAAAAACATATTTTATTTTTTTTACCCTCTTCTGCTCTGCCGATAAAGATGTCGTGCTTAGGCAATGTGGCAGCTATGACGGGGCACGGATTGAGCAAATTTGATTGTACCAAAGATCTTTCCTGTGGTCGTTAGGGCCTTCTTTAGAAACATTTAGAAATTAGAAGAAAAAAATTCGCACAGACCTCCCTGTATATTCTGGACAATTTAAGCCTACTCTATCCTCTTCACAAAAGACCCCTCTATAACATTTATTCTTTGAATATTTTCGATTTTTCTAATCGTTTGCGAGTTATGAATTTTTTTATGTTTCAATGCACAAAATTTTTCATTTTTTATGAGTAAACCATCGGAAATTTGAGTGAAAATCGCATGACACGGATTTGGCTGAAATTTTTACCAAAGATACCTTTCGCCTTAAGGGGCACGACGTGACAAGTATTTTTTCTCTGGGGGCCCCCTTACGCTTCATTTTAACCCCTCGAGTGCGATTTTTTTTTCTTATGAGGACGTATTTTTTTCTATAAAAATCTAAGAGTTGAAACTTTAAGGGTGGGTAGAGGGTGATTCGAGTCATGATCCGTAATTTTTTCAAAATTTTTCAAACACCCCCACTTCTCCAGAGCGCGTTATTTGGCCCACCCCTGAATTTGTTTTCATCTTCTTTCAAGGACGTATTTTTTTCTATTTAAATTGAAGAGTTGAAACTATTAGGGTGGGTTCGGGGTATAATTGACCTTGCTCCGTAATTTTTTCAAAATTTTTGAAACACCCGTTACCCTTCCGTAATTTTTTAATTCGACATTTTCGACATATTTCAGCAGGGGTGTGGAAGGGAAAAAATTGAATTCAACTCAAATGTCAGATTTTCCAATAAATATTAAAACTGAATCGAAAACATATACAGAATTTTTACATAAAGTGCATACTTTTTAAAATACTGATTTTCCCCAATTTCAAACTGCCTGAAACGATTTAAAAACATATTTATTTTTTTTTTACCCTCTTCTGCTCTGCCGACGAAGATGTCCTGCTTAGGCAATGTGGCAGCTATGACGGGGCACGGATTGAGCAAATTTGATTGTACCAAAGATCTTTCCTGTGGTCGTTAGGGCCTTCTTTAGAAACTTTTAGAAATTAGAAGAAAAAAATTCGCACAGCCTTCCCTGTACATCTTGGACAATTTAAAACAATTCTATCCTCTTAACAAAAGACCCCTCTACAACATTTATTCTTTGAATATTTTCGATTTTTCTAATCGTTTGCGAGTTATGAATTTTTTTATGTTTCAAGGCACCAAATTTTTCATTTTTCATGGGTAAACCATCGGAAATTTAAATGAAAATCGCATGACACGGATTCGGCTGAAATTTTCACTAAAGATGCCTTTCGCCCGAAGGGGTACCACGCGACAAGTATTTCATCTCAGGGGGCCCCCGTTGCGGGGCCCCGGCCTTAAAAGTGTGACATGTCAAAGTTGCGGATTTAGGTTAGGAACTTATCAGCTGTGCGTCAGACATGACATTCACTGACATATCTGAAATAAGGTTATGATTGTACACAATTTTCAGATTTAATGACATTGACATGACATGCCAAAGTCGCAGGTTTCGGTTAGGAACCTATCAGCTGACGCACGTCAGACATGACATTCACTGGCAAATTTCAAAGAGGGTTATGATTGTACACAATTTTCAGATTTAATGACATTGACATGACATGCCAAAGGCGCGGGTTTAGGTTAGGAACCTATCAGCTGTGCGCCAGACATGACATTCACTGACATATCTGGAACAAGGTTATGATTGCACACAATTTTCAGATTTAATGACATTGACATGATATGCCAAAGTCGCGGGTTTAGGTTAGGAACCTATCAGCTGTGCGTCAGACATGACATTCAGTGTCATGTCTGGAAGAAGGTTATGTTTGCACATAATTTTCAGATTTAATGACATTGACATGACGTGTTTAAAGTCGCGGGTTTAGGTTAGGAACTTATCAGCTGTGCGTCAGACATATCTGGAACAAGGTTATGATTGCACTCAATTTTTAGATTTTTTTGACATTGACATGACATCAAAGTCGCGGGTTTCGGTTAGGAACTTATCAGCCGCACCCGGGGCCCGGCTTTAAAAGTGAGCGATTCAAGATTATTTTTCGGGAGTCCTTATGCCTTCAGTTTTGACTTTTAAGAGTTTGTCGAAGCCCCAGTATATTGATAAAGCATTACCCTACAATTTTTATGGTCGAACATTTTTGGATTTGTTGTTGTTGTTCCCTTAACGGGATACGATTTTTCAAAGATTGACCACATTGTTTCTAACTGTTTCTTTCAGGGGCGTTTTTTTTTCCATTTAAATTGAAGAGCTGATTTGTTTAGAATTCGTAAAGGGTACGAGTAACGATCTTACATCACTATTTTTTTTTAATTTTGGAACTACCTCTACACGTTATTTGCACTTTTCAAGTCGAAAAGCCGAAACTATTAGGGATCGCAAGTGGCTCTCAAAGAAAAATAAAGGTAATACAAATAAAAAAAAATAAAAAATGAAAAATGAATAACGAAAAATGAAAAATGGAAAGTGAAAAATAGGAGCCGTCGTTCGTCATCGATTACTTTACTCGCACGGACGACGGCGCAGCGCAGCGGAGCCGTCGTTCGTCACCGGTAACTTTACTCGCACGAACGACGGCGCAGCGCAGCGGAGCCGTCGTTCGTTACCGAAGAAATTTTTTTTTTTTTTTTTTTTTATGTTTTACAAAACAAATTATTACATATAGTAGGCTTTAGCCTAGGAAAACTAGTTAATATATACTAAATGAGTAACTTTCTGAGCGTTATTTTTACAAATAACTTTTGAACCCTTATAGATAGCGATTTGAAATTTTCACAAAAAATCATAAAAAATTCAACACATCTTCTATTAAAATTTCAACTTTCTCCAATCATCCCTTCAAAAAAAGTGTTGCCAACACCACAAAAGAAAAAAAAAGTCGAAATTTTCAACTGGAGCCGACAGGCCTCGGGCTCCTCCAGGGGCCTGTGAAATTCGTACTTTTCCATCGTGCCCCATAACTACAGGGTGATTTTTTGAAAATCGATTTTTCGCGATTCAGAGGTTTGCGCCAAACCCTAAGGCTTTTTTCGCTTTCAATGTGGAACGTTTGGATAAGGCTCAAAAAATCCCCAAGGCATGGGGGCACAAAGGTTACTAGGCGAGAATTCTGTGTTTCTCTCCGTTCGCGAGCTACAACCATTTCTCTGCAAAAGTCGCTTTTTTCGTGCTTTGGCTAGCGGGGCCGCGCCCCCTTTACAGTTTCGACTAGAATTTTCATCAAGTTTTGTGAAACGAGTCCGTTACTACATTTTATGTCTCTTACGGATTTTTGATATCTTCAACCCTTGAAGAGTTATTTAAAGAAAACCACCCCCGATTTCAATAAAAAATTCTAGAGCGGCCATTTTTAATCGGATGCGAAAAATTTCAACAGAGTGCCATTGGGAATTTAATTTTGCGTCGAAAAGGTAAGAGCTATATTTTTTGTGGGGCGCACCGTTAACGATCAACGGCCGATTTTCGATTATTTTCCGGGAATTTTTCGAAAAATTTTTCGATTTTTTTTTTTCGAAAATTAAAAATCTGACGACGGCATGTCAGTTGTCGATTTAATCCGTATCAAAGATCCCAATAAAGTTTTTCGATCCGATTTTTAGTTTTCGAGATATGACGTTGTATACGGAACGTGGAAGCGAAATTGACCAGCGGGGCACAACATTTTTTTTGTCCGATCGCAAATCTGATTGCACCACCGGAAAGCCCTTCTTAAGCCCAACAGAAAATCCAAATAAAATTTCTCGATCCGACCCCTCCTTCTAATTTTAAAAATTCATTAAACTTTTTATTTATTTTGCCGGTAAATATTTTCGATCGTTTCAAAGTGACTCTTTTTATTCCTTCTTAAATCACAAATCCAAGGACGGATTATCATTGCGGTATTGCGTGTACGTAAAACACACTTGGAATTTTTCAAATCGCCCCATTATTAACCGAGATATGGATATTTGAATTATTGTCGTTTTTGAACGTTGAAAATTTTTCCCCGGAAAAAATCAATTGAGAAAAATAAATATTTCCGGGAAGGTTAGAACAATGAAACTTTGGGAGATCATTAAGCGTTCCATTTAAAGCAGACCACCAAAGTTTGGTAACATTTCGGTCACCCCGTCGGCCCCAACGGGGTGCCAAAGACCGAAACACCCCTATCAGTACCGCTCTAAATTCTGTTTGTATGTTGATTTGTCATGTGTATACGCTTCTCAGACGCTCACCAAATAATTTTTAGAGGCCCAAAGTTGATGAGAAAACAATAAGCTTCTTCCTGTTAACGTCCGAGTGCTCTCCAGACAGCAAATTATGAAATGCATTGATACTGCATTGTCACATTTGACAAATGTCAGATTCGGAAACTGGGGTTACCATAAACCGGGGTTACCGCCAGATTACACTCTTCGAAGCGTGTGGTTTGAGCAAAACGATTGAAAATAATGCGTTTTTAATTTTTTTTCACCCCCTTCTGCACGGATGAGAGAGGTGGTGCTTTTGGGCAATGTAGTGTCTATCAATTGTCATCGAATGAGCAAATTTCATCGTCCCCATGATCCACCCTGTGGCCGTCGGGGCCTTCTCAAGAAATTATACAAAAAAATTCGGCCCGGCCTTCCGGGTACATCCTGGACAATTTAAAACCACTCTATCCTCTCCACAAAAGACCCCTCTACAACATTTATTTTCATTATTTTTTGATTTTTCTAATCGTTCGCGAGTTGTGAACTTTTTTATGTGTCGAGGCACCATATTTTTCATTTTTCATGAGTAAACCATCGGAAATTTGAGTGAAAATCGAATTACACGGATTCGGCTGAAATTTTCACCAAAGATACCTTTCCTCTGAAGGGGCACCGCGTGACAAGTAATTTATCGCTGGGGGCCCCCTTACGCTTCATATTCACCCCCCGAGTTCGTTTTTTTTTTCTTATGAGGACGTATATTTTTCTATGGAAATCTAAGAGTTGAAACTTTAAGGGTTGATAGGGGGTGGGTCTAGCCATGATCCGTAATTTTTTCAAAATTTTTCAAACACCCCCCATCTCTCCAGAGCGCGTTATTTGGCCTACCGCAGAATTTGCTTTCAACTTATTTCATGGATGTATTTTTTTCTGTTTAAATTGGAGAGTTGAAACTTTTAGGGTAGGTTCGGGGTGCAACTGGCCTTGCTCCATAATTTTTTAAAAATTTTTGAAACACCCGTTACGCTTCCTTAATTTTTTAATTCAACATTTTTGACATATTTCAGTAGGGGTGTGGAAGGGAAAAAATTGAATTAAATTCAAATGTCAGATTTTTCAATAACTATTGAAACTAAATCAAAAACATATACAAAATTTTTACGTAAAGTGCATACTTACTTACCGAGGGTTTTCTTTAGAAACATTTAGAAATTAAAAGAAAAAAATTCGCACAGCCTTCCCTGTATATGCTGGACAATTTAAACCTACTTCATCCTCTTCACAAAAGACCCCTCTACAACATTTATTCTTTGAATATTTTCGATTTTTTCAATCGTTTTCGAGTTATGAATTTTTTTAAGTTTCAAGCCACCGAATCTATTGTCTGAATGCTGTTTAGTACAGCATTCAGGCAATAGATTCCGCCACTTTGTCGTTTCTGCCCATAAAAATTCAATTTTAGCATCGTTAATTTTTCAAACCTTAAAAACGGGAATGTAAAGTGGATTTGTTTTTCAGACGCTCACTAAATAATTCTTAAAGGTTAAAATGAATGAAAAAAATAAGTTTCTGTGAATGGCCGAGTGTTTTCAAATCGGCAAATTAAGAAATGCATTGATTCTATCGCGATTAATAGAGCATCTTTTCTCACTTTTCTCACTCGACCTCAATTGTTCCTTTTATAGACTTCCTGTGAGATTAAAAATATATATCAGCGTCATCCATTTTCGATGGTTTTGGGTTTCGAATGCATTTTAAAATTACTCATATAAAATAACAGTTTTCGTCAGATTGAAATTTTTTTTTTCAGAAAATAAAAAATTAAAACTTAAAAATTAAAAATTAAAAATTAAAAATTAAAAATTAAAAATTAAAAATTAAAAATTAAAAATTTAAAATAAAAAAGGAAAAATGAAAAATGAAAAATGAAAAATAAAAATAAAAAATAAAAAATAAAAAAAAAGTAAAAATTAAAAATTAAAAATTAAAAATTAAAAATTAAAAATTAAAAATTAAAAATTAAAAATTAAAAATTAAAAATTAAAAATAAAAAATTAAAAATAAAAAATTAAAAATTAAAAATTAAAAATTTAAAATTTAAAATAAAAAATTAAAAATAAAAAATAAAAAATTGAAAATGAAAAATGAAAAATGAAAAATGAAGAATGAAAAATGAAAAATGAAAAATAAAAAATAACGCACTACGGTTACTTTGGTCAATTTAGATGGGATTTGCTAAAAAAAAAAAAAAATAAAAATAAAAAAAAAAAAATTTTTTTTTTTTTTTTTTTTTATTTAAAATTTTTACACAACTAATTATTACATAAATAATCTTAAGCTTGGACAACTAGTTAATATATACTAAATGAGTAACTTTCTGAGCGTTATTTTTACAAATAACTTTTGAACCCTTATAGATAGCGATTTGAAATTTTCACGAAAAATCATAAAAAATTCAACACACCTTCTATTAAAATTTCAACTTTCTCCAATCATCCCTTCAAAAAAAGTGTTGCCAACACCACAAAAGAAAAAAAAAGTCGAAATTTTCAACTGGAGCCGACAGGCCTCGGGCTCCTCCAGGGGCCTGTGAAATTCGTACTTTTCCATCGTGCCCCATAACTACAGGGTGATTTTTTGAAAATCGATTTTTCGCGATTCAGAGGTTTGCGCCAAACCCTAAGGCTTTTTTCGCTTTCAATGTGGAACGTTTGGATAAGGCTCAAAAAATCCCCAAGGCATGGGGGCACAAAGGTTACTAGGCGAGAATTCTGTGTTTCTCTCCGTTCGCGAGCTACAACCATTTCTCTGCAAAAGTCGCTTTTTTCGTGCTTTGGCTAGCGGGGCCGCGCCCCCTTTACAGATTCGACTAGAATTTTCATCAAGTTTTGTAAAACGAGTCCGTTACTACATTTTATGTCTCTTACGGATTTTTGATATCTTCAACCCTTGAAGAGTTATTTAAAGAAAACCACCCCCGATTTCAATAAAAAATTCTAGAGCGGCCATTTTTAATCGGATGCGAAAAATTTCAACAGAGTGCCATTGGGAATTTAATTTTGCGTCGAAAAGGTTAGAACTATATTTTTCGTGGGGCGTACCGTTTACGATCAACGGCCGATTTTCGATTATTTTCCGGGAATTTTTCGAAAAATTTTTCGATTTTTTTTTTTCGAAAATTAAAAATCTGACGACGGCATGTCAGTTGTCGATTTAATCCGTATCAAAGATCCCAATAAAGTTTTTCGATCCGATTTTTAGTTTTCGAGATATGACGTTGTATACGGAACGTGGAAGCGAAATTGACCAGCGGGGCACAACATTTTTTTTGTCCGATCGCAAATCTGATTGCACCACCGGAAAGCCCTTCTTAAGCCCAACAGAAAATCCAAATAAAATTTCTCGATCCGACCCCTCCTTCTAATTTTAAAAATTCATTAAACTTTTTATTTATTTTGCCGGTAAATATTTTCGATCGTTTCAAAGTGACTCTTTTTATTCCTTCTTAAATCATAAATCCAAGGACGGATTATCATTGCGGTATTGCGTGTACGTAAAACACACTTGGAATTTTTCAAATCGCCCCATTATTAACCGAGATATGGATATTTGAATTATTGTCGTTTTTGAACGTTGAAAATTTTTCCCCGGAAAAAATCAATTGAGAAAAATAAATATTTCCGGGAAGGTTAGAACAATGAAACTTTGGGAGATCATTAAGCGTTCCATTTAAAGCAGACCACCAAAGTTTGGTAACATTTCGGTCACCCCGTCGGCCCCAACGGGGTGCCAAAGACCGAAACACCCCTATCAGTACCGCTCTAAATTCTGTTTGTATGTTGATTTGTCATGTGTATACGCTTCTCAGACGCTCACCAAATAATTTTTAGAGGCCCAAAGTTGATGAGAAAACAATAAGCTTCTTCCTGTTAACGTCCGAGTGCTCTCCAGACAGCAAATTATGAAATGCATTGATACTGCATTGTCACATTTGACAAATGTCAGATTCGGAAACTGGGGTTACCATAAACCGGGGTTACCGCCAGATTACACTCTTCGAAGCGTGTGGTTTGAGCAAAACGATTGAAAATAATGCGTTTTTAATTTTTTTCACCCCCTTCTGCACGGATGAGAGAGGTGGTGCTTTTGGGCAATGTAGTGTCTATCAATTGTCATCGAATGAGCAAATTTCATCGTCCCCATGATCCACCCTGTGGCCGTCGGGGCCTTCTCAAGAAATTATACAAAAAAATTCGGCCCGGCCTTCCGGGTACATCCTGGACAATTTAAAACCACTCTATCCTCTCCACAAAAGACCCCTCTACAACATTTATTTTCATTATTTTTTGATTTTTCTAATCGTTCGCGAGTTGTGAACTTTTTTATGTGTCGAGGCACCATATTTTTCATTTTTCATGAGTAAACCATCGGAAATTTGAGTGAAAATCGAATTACACGGATTCGGCTGAAATTTTCACCAAAGATACCTTTCCTCTGAAGGGGCACCGCGTGACAAGTAATTTATCGCTGGGGGCCCCCTTACGCTTCATATTCACCCCCCGAGTTCGTTTTTTTTTTCTTATGAGGACGTATATTTTTCTATGGAAATCTAAGAGTTGAAACTTTAAGGGTTGATAGGGGGTGGGTCTAGCCATGATCCGTAATTTTTTCAAAATTTTTCAAACACCCACCATCTCTCCAGAGCGCGTTATTTGGCCTACCGCAGAATTTGCTTTCAACTTCTTTAATGGATGTATTTTTTTCTGTTTAAATTGAAGAGTTGAAACTTTTAAAATAGGTTCGGGGTACAACGGGCCTTGCTCTGTAATTTTTTCAAAATTTTTGAAACACCCGTTACGCTTCCATAATTTTTTAATTTGACATTTTCGAAATATTTCAGCAGGGGTGTGCAAGGGAAAAAGTTGAATTGAATTCAAATGTCAGATTTTTCAATAACTATTAAAACTAAATCAAAAACATGTACAAAATTTTTGCATAAAGTGTATACTTTTTGAAATACCGGTTTTCCCCAATTTTCAACTGCCTAAAACGATTTAAAAATATATTTTATTTTTTTTTACCCTCTTCTGCACTGCCGATGGAGATGTTCTTTTTAGGCAATGTGGCAGCTATGACGGGGCATGGATTGAGCCAATTTGATCGTTCCAACGATCTTTCCTGTGGTCGTTAGGGCCTTCTTTAGAAACATTTAGAAATTAGAAGAAAAAAATTCGCACAGCCTTCCCTGTAAATTTTGGACAATTTAAACCTACTCCATCCTCTTCACAAAAGACCCCTCTACAATATTTATTCTTTGAATATTTTCGATTTTTTTAATCGTTTGCGAGTTATGAATTTTTTTATGTTTCAATGCACAAAATTTTTCATTTTTCATGAGTAAACCATCGGAAATTTGAGTGAAAATCGCATGACACGGATTTGGCTGAAATTTTTACCAAAGATACCTTTCGGCTGAAGGGGCACCACGTGACAAGTATTTTTTCTCTGGGGGCCTCCTTGCGCTTCATTTTAACCCCCCGAGTGCGATTTTTTTTTCTTATGAGGACGTATTTTTTTCTATAAAAATCCAAGAGTTGAAACTTTAAGGGTGCGTAGAGGGTGATTCGAGTCATGATCCGTAATTTTTTCAAAATTTTTCAAACACCCCCCACTTCTCCAGAGCGCGTTATTTGGCCCACCCCTGAATTTGTTTTCATCTTCTTTCAAGGACGTATTTTTTTCTATTTACATTAAAGAGTTGAAACTTTTAGGGTAGGTTCGGGGTACAATTGGCTTTACTTCGTAATTTTTTCAAAATTTTTGAAACACCCGTTACCCTTCCGTAATTTTTTAATTCGACATTTTCGACATATTTCATCAGGGGTGTGGAAGGGAAAAATTGAATTCAATTCAAATGTAAGATTTTTCAATAAATATTGAAGCTAAATCAAAAGCATGTACAAAATTTTTACATAAAGTGCATACTTTTTGAAATACCGATTTTCCCCAATTTTCAACTGCCTAAAACGATTTAAAAATATATTTTATTTTTTTTTACCTTCTTCTGCACTGCCGATGGAGATGTTCTTTTCAGGCAATGTGGCAGCTATGACGGGGCATGGATTAAGCCAATTTAATAGTCCCAACGATCTTTCCTGTGGTCGTTAGGGCCTTCTTTAGAAACATTTAAAAATTAGAAGAAAAAAATTCGCACAGTCTTCCCTGTATATCCTGGACAATTTAAACCTACCCTATCCTCTTCACAAGAGACCCCTCTACAACATTTATTCTTTGAATATTTTCGTTTTTTCTAATCGTTTGCGAGTTATGAATTTTTTTATGTTTCAAGGCACCAAATTTTTCATTTTTCATGGGTAAACCCATCGGAAATTTGAGTGAAAATCGCATGACACGGATTCGGCTGAAATTTTCACCAAAGATGCCTTTCGCCCGAAGGGGTACCACGCGACAAGTATTTCATCTCAGGGGGCCCCCGTTCCGGGGCCCCGGCCTTAAAAGTGTGACATGTCAAAGTTGCGGGTTTAGGTTAGGAACGTATCAGCTGTGCGTCAGACATGACATTCACTGACATATCTGAAATAAGGTTATGATTGTACACAATTTTCAGATTTAATTACATTGGCATGACATGCCAAAGTCACAGGTTTAGGTTAGGAACCTATCAGCTGACGCACGTCAGACATGACATTCACTGGCAAATTTCAAACAGGGTTATGATTGTACACAATTTTCAGATTTAATGACATTGACATGACATGCCAAAGGCGCGGGTTTAGGTTAGGAACCTATCAGCTGATCGCCAGACATGACACTCACTGACATATCTGGAACAAGGTTATGATTGCACACCATTTTCAGATTTAATGACATTGACATGATATGCCAAAGTCGCGGGTTTAGGTTAGGAACCTATCAGCTGTGCGTCAGACATGACATTCACTGACATATCTGGAACAAGGTTATGATTGCAAGCAATTTTCAGATTTAATGACATTGACATGATATACCAAAGTCGCGGGTTTAGGTTAGGAACCTATCAGCTGTGCGTCAGACATGACATTCAGTGTCATGTCCGGAAGAAGGTTATGATTGCACATAATTTTCAGATTTAATGACATTGACATGATATGCCAAAGGCGCGGATTTAGGTTAGGAACCTATCAGCTGTGCGCCTGACATGACATTCACTGACATATCTGGAACAAGGTTATGATTGCACACAATTTTCAGATTTAATGACATTGACATGATATACCAAAGTCGCGGGTTTAGGTTAGGAACCTATCAGCTGTGCGTCAGACATGACATTCAGTGTCATGTCTGGAAGAAGGTTATGATTGCACATAATTTTCAGATTTAATGACATTGACATGACGTGTTTAAAGTCGCGGGTTTAGGTTAGGAACTTATCAGCTGTGCGTCAGACATATCTGGAACAAGGTTATGATTGCACTCAATTTTTAGATTTTTTTGACATTGACATGACATCAAAGTCGCGGGTTTCGGTTAGGAACTTATCAGCCGCACCCGGGGCCCGGCTTTAAAAGTGAGCGATTCAAGATTATTTTTCGGGAGTCTTTATGCCTTCAGTTTTGACTTTAAAGAGTTTGTCGAAGCTCCAGTATATTGATAAAGCATTACCCTACAATTTTTATGGTCGAACATTTTTTGATTTGTTGTTGTTGTTCCCTTAACGGGATACGATTTTTCAAAGATTGACCACATTGTTTCTAACTGTTTCTTTCAGGGGCGTATTTTTTTTCCATTTAAATTGAAGAGCTGATTTGTTTAGAATTCGTAAAGGGTACGAGTAACTATCTTACATCACTATTTTTTTTTTAAATTTTGGAACTACCTCTACACGTTATTTGCACTTTTCAAGTCGAAAAGCCGAAACTATTAGGGATCGCAAGTGGCTCTCAAAGAAAAATAAAGGTAATACAAATAAAAAAAAATAAAAAATGAAAAATTAATAACGAAAAATGGAAAATGAAAAATGGAAAATGAAAAATAAAAAATAATTAATTACTTTACTCGCACGGACGACGGCGCAGCGCAGCGGAGCCGTCGTTCGTCACCGATTACTTTACTCGCACGGACGACGGCGCAGCGCAGCGGAGCCGTCGTTCGTCACCGATTACTTTAATCGCACGGACGACGGCGCAGCGCAGCGGAGCCGTCGTTCGTCACCGGTTACTTTACTCGCACGGACGACGGCGCAGCGAAGCGGAGCCGTCGTTCGTCACCGATTACTTTACTCGCACGGACGACGGCGCAGCGCAGCAGAGCCGTCGTTCGTCACCGATTACTTTACTCGCACGGACGACGGCGCAGCGCAGCGGAGCCGTCGTTCGTCACCGAAGAATTTTTTTTTTTTTTTTTTATTTTTTTATTTTTTTATTTTTTACATAATAAATTATTACATATAGTAGGCTTTAGCCTAGGAAAACTAGTTAATATATACTAAATGAGTAACTTTCTGAGCGTTAATTTTACAAATAACTTTTGAACCCTTATAGATAGCGATTTGAAATTTTCACAAAAAATCATAAAAAATTCAACACATCTTTTATTAAAATTTCAATCTTCTCCAACCGCCCCCTCAAAAAAAGTGTTGCCAACACCACAAAAGAAAAAAAAAAGAGAAATTTTATTTTTTTCCGAAAAGTCGACAACGTCTTCTAGGGGCCTGTGAAATTCGTACTTTTCCATCGTGCCCCATAACTACAGGGTAATTTTTTGAAAATCGATTTTTCGCGATGCAGAGGTTTGCGCCAAACCCTAAGGCTTTTTTCGCTTTCAATGTGGAACGTTCGGATAAGGCTCAAAAAATCCCCAAGGCATGGGGGCACAAAGGTTACTAGGCGAGAATTCTGTGTTTCTCTCCGTTCGCGAGCTACAACCATTTCTCTGCAAAAGTCGCTTTTTTCGTGCTTTGGCTAGCGGGGCCGCGCCCCCTTTACAGTTTCGACTAGAATTTTCATAAAGTTTTATAAATCGAGTCCGTTACTACATTTTATGTCTCTTACGGATTTTTGATATCTTCAACCCTTGAAGAGTTATTTAAAGAAAACCACCCCCAATTTCAATAAAAAATTCTAGAGCGGCCATTTTTAATTGGATGCAAAATATTTTAACAGAGTGCCATTGGGAATTTAATTTTGCGTCGAAAAGGTAAGAGTTATATTTTTTGTGGGGCGCACCGTTAACGATCAACGGCCGATTTTCGATTATTTACCGGGAATTTTTCGAAAAATTTTTCGATTTTTTTTTTTCGAAAATTAAAAATCTGACGACGGCATATCAGTCGTCGATTTAATCCGTATCAAAGATCCCAATAAAGTTTTTCGATCCGATTTTTAGTTTTCGAGATATGACGTTGTATACGGAACGGGGAAGCGAAATTGACCTGCGGGGCACAACATTTGTTTTGTCCGATCGCAAATCTGATTGCACCGCCGGAAAGCCCTTCTCAAGCCCAACAGAAAATCCAAATAAAATTTCTCGATCCGACCCCTCCTTCTAATTTTAAAAATTCATTAAACTTTTTATTTATTTTGCCGGTAAATATTTTCGATCGTTTTAAAATGAATTTTTCTATTCCTTCTTAAATCACGAATCCAACGACGGATTATCATTGCGGTATTGGGTGTACGTAAAACAAACTTGGATTTTTTAAAATCGCCCCATTATTAACCGAGATATGGATATTTGAATTATTGTCGTTTTTGAACGTTGAAAATTTTTCCCCGGAAAAAATCAATTGAGAAAAATAAATATTTCCGGGAAGGTTAGAACAATGAAACTTTGGGAGATCATTAAGCGTTCCATTTAAAGCAGACCACCAAAATTTGGTAACATTTCGGTCACCCCGTCGGCCCCAACGGGGTGCCAAAGACCGACACACCCCTATCAGTACCGCTCTAAATTCTGTTTGTATGACGGTTTGTCATGTGTATACGCTTCTCAGACGCTCACCAAATCATTTTTAGAGGCCCAAAGTTGATGAGAAAACAATAAGCTTCTTCCTGCTAACGTCCGAGTGCTCTCCAAGCATCAAATTATGAAATGCATTGATACTGCATTGTCACATTTGACAAATGTCAGATTCGGAAACTGGGGTTACCATAAACCGGGGTTACCGCCAGATTACACTCCTCGAAGCGTGTGGTTTGAGCAAAACGATTGAAAATAATGCGTTTTTAATTTTTTTCACCCCCTTCTGCACGGATGAGAGAGGTGGTGCATTTGGGCAATGTAGTGTCTATCAATTGTCATCGAATGAGCAAATTTCATCGTCCCCATGATCCACCCCGTGGCCGTCGGGGCCTTCTCAAGAAATTATACAAAAAAATTCGGCACGGCCTTCCGGGTACATCCTGGACAATTTAAAACCACTCCATCCTCTCCACAAAAGACCGCTCTACAACATTTATTTTCATTATTTTTTGATTTTTCTAATCGTTCGCGAGTTGTGAGCTTTTTTATGTGTCGAGGCACCATATTTTTCATTTTTCATGAGTAAACCATCGGAAATTTGAGTGAAAATCGCAAGACACGGATTCGGCTGAAATTTTCACCAAAGATACCTTTCCTCTGAAGGGGCACCGCGTGACAAGTAATTTATCGCCGGGGGGCCCCTTACGCTTCATATTCACCCCCCGAGTTCGTTTTTTTTTTCTTATGAGGACGTATTTTTTTCTATGAAAATTTAAGAGTTGAAACTTTAATGGTGGGTAGAGGGTGGTTCGAGTCATGATCCGTAATTTTTTCAAAATTTTTCAAGCACCTCCCACTTCTCCAGAGCGCGCTATTTGGCCCACCCCAGAATTTGTTTTCATCTTTTTTCAAGGACGTATTTTTTTCTTTTTAAATTGAAGAGTTGAAACTTTTAGGGTAGGTTCGGGGTATAATTGACCTTGCTCCGTAATTTTTTCAAAATTTTTGAAACACCCGTTACCCTTCCGTAATTTTTTAATTCGACATTTTCGACATATTTCAGCAGGGGTGTGGAAGGGTAAAAATTGAATTCAATTCAAATGTCCGATTTTTCAATAAATATTAAAGCTAAATCAAAAACATATACAAAATTTTTACATAAAGTGCATACTTTTTGAAATACCGATTTTCCCCAATTTTCAACAGCCTAAAACGATTTAAAAATATATTTTATTTTTTTTACCCTCTTCTGCACTGCCGATGGAGATGTTCGTTTCAGGCAATGTGACAGCTATGACGGGGCATGGATTAAGCCAATTTAATAGTACCAACGATCTTTCCTGTGGTCGTAAGGGCCTTCTTTAGAAACATTTAAAAATTAGAAGAAAAAAATTCGCACAGCCTTACCTGTATATCCTGGACAATTTAAACCTACCCTATCCTCTTCACAAGAGACCCTTCTACAACATTTATTCTTTGAATATTTTCTAATTTTTCAATCATTTGCGAGTTATGAATTTTTTTATGTTTTAATGCACAAAATTTTTCATTTTTCATGAGTAAAAAACCATCGGAAATTTGAGTGAAAATCGCATGACACGGATTTGGCTGAAATTTTCACCAAAGATACCTTTCGCCTTAAGGGGCACCACGTGATAAGTATTTTTTCTCTGGGGGCCTCCTTACGCTTCATTTTAACCCCCCGAGTGCGATTTTTTTTTCTTATGAGGACGTATTTGTTTCTATAAAAATCTGAGAGTTGAAACTTTAAGGGTGGGTAGAGGGTGGTTTGAGTCATGATCCGTAATTTTTTCAAAATTTTTCAAACACCCCCCACTTCTCCAGAGCGCGTTATTTGGCCCACCCCTGAATTTGTTTTCATCTTCTTTCAAGGACGTATTTTTTTCTATTCAAATTAAAGAGTTTAAACTTTTAGGGTAGGTTCGGGGTACAATTGGCTTTACTTCGTAATTTTTTCAAAATTTTTGAAACACCCGTTACCCTTCCGTAATTTTTTAATTCGACATTTTCGACATATTTCAGCAGGGGTGTGGAAGGGAAAAAATTAAATTCAATTCAAATGTCAGATTTTTCAATAAATATTGAAGCTAAATCAAAAACATATACAAAATTTTTACATAAAGTGCATACTTTTAGAAATACCGATTTTCCCCAATTTTCAACTGCCTAAAACGATTTAAAAATATATTTTATTTTTTTTTACCCTCTTCTGCACTGCCGATTGAGATGTTCTTTTCAGGCAATGTGGCAGCTATGACGGGGCATGGATTGAGCCAATTTAATAGTCCCAACGATCTTTCCTGTGGTCGTTAGGGCCTTCTTTAGAAACATTTAAAAATTAGAAGAAAAAAATTCGCACAGCGTTCCCTGTAAATTCTGGACAATTTAAACCTACTCCATCCTCTTTAAAAAAGACCCCTCTACAACATTTATTTTTTGAATATTTTCGATTTTTCTAATCGTTTGCGAGTTATGAATTTTTTTATGTTTCAATGCACAAAATTTTTCATTTTTCATGAGTAAACCATCGGAAATTTGAGTGAAAATCGCATGACACGGATTTGGCTGAAATTTTTACCAAAGATACCTTTCGGCTGAAGGGGCACCACGTGACAAGTATTTTTTCTCTGGGGGCCCCCTTACGCTTCATTTTAACCCCCCGAGTGCAATTTTTTTTTTCTTATGAGGACGTATTTTTTTCTATGGAAATCTAAGAGTTGAAACTTTAAGGGTTGATAGGGGGTGGGTCGAGCCATGATCCGTAATTTTTTCAAAAATTTTCAAACACCCCCCATCTCTCCAGAGCGCGTTATTTGGCCTACCGCAGAATTTGCTTTCAACTTATTTCATGGATGTATTTTTTTCTGTTTAAATTGGAGAGTTGAAACTTTTAGGGTAGGTTCTGGGTGTAACTGGCCTTGCTCCATAATTTTTTTAAAATTTTTGATACACCCACTACCCTTCCGTAATTTTTTAATTCGACTTTTTCGAAAAAACTCAGCAGGGGTGTCGAAGAGAGAAAATTGAATTCAACTCAAATGTCAGATTTTCCAATAAATATTAAAACTGAATCGAAAACATATACAAAATTTTTACATAAAGTGCATACTTTTTAAAATACTGATTTTCCCCAATTTTAAACTGCCTGAAACGATTTAAAAACATATTTTATTTTTTTTACCCTCTTCTGCTCTGCCGATGAAGATGTCCTGCTTGGGCAATGTGGCAGCTATGACAGGGCACGGATTGAGCAAATTTGATTGTACCAAAGATCTTTCCTGTGGTCGTTTGGGCCTTCTTTAGAAACTTTTAGAAATTAGAAGAAAAAAATTTGCACAGCCTTCCCTGTACATCTTGGACGATGTAAAACAATTCTATCCTCTTAACAAAAGACCCCTCTACAACATTTATTCTTTGAATATTTTTGATTTTTCTAATCGTTTGCGAGTTATGAATTTTTTTATGTTTCAAGGCACCAAATTTTTCATTTTTCATGAGTAAACCATCGGAAATTTAAGTAAAAATCGCATGACACGGATTCGGCTGAAATTTTCACTAAAGATGCCTTTCGCCCGAAGGGGTACCACGCGACAAGTATTTCATCTCAGGGGGCCCCCGTTCCGGGGCCCCGGCCTTAAAAGTGTAACATGTCAAAGTTGCGGGTTTAGGTTAGGAACGTATCAGCTGTGCGTCAGACATGACATTCACTGACATATCTGAAATAAGGTTATGATTGTACACAATTTTCAGATTTAATGACATTGACATGACATGCCAAAGTCGCAGGTTTAGGATAGGAACCTATCAGCTGTGCGTCAGACATGACATTCACTGGCAAATTTCAAACAGGGTTATGATTGTACACAATGTTCAGATTTAATGACATTGACATGACATGCCAAAGGCGCGGGTTTAGGTTAGGAACCTATCAGCTGTGCGCCAGACATGACATTCACTGACATATCTGGAACAAGGTCATGATTGCACACAATTTTCAGATTTAATGACATTGACATCATATGCCAAAGTCGCGGGTTTAGGTTAGGAACCTATCAGCTGTGCGTCAGACATGACATTCAGTGTCATGTCTGGAAGAAGGTTATGATTGCACATAATTTTCAGATTTAATGACATTTACATGATATGCCAAAGTCGCGGGTTTAGGTTAGGAACTTATCAGCTGTGCGTCAGACATGACATTCAGTGTCATGTCTGGAAGAAGGTTATGATTGCACATAATTTTCAGATTTAATGACATTGACATGACATGCCAAAGTCGCAGGTTTAGGTTAGGAACCTATCAGCTGTGCGTCAGACATGACATTCACTGGCAAATTTCAAACAGGGTTATAATTGAACACAATTTTCAGATTTAATGACATTGACATGACATGCCAAAGGCGCGGGTTTAGGTTAGGAACCTATCAGCTGTGCGCCAGACATGACATTCACTGACACATCTGGAACAAGGTTATGATTGCACACAATTTTCAGATTTAATGACATTGACATGATATGCCAAAGTCGCGGGTTTAGGTTAGGAACTTATCAGCTGTGCGTCAGACATATCTGGAACAAGGTTATGATTGCACTCAATTTTAAGATTTTTTTGACATTGACATGACATCAAAGTCGCGGGTTTCGGTTAGGAACTTATCAGCCGCACCCGGGGCCCGGCTTTAAAAGTGAGCGATTCAAGATTATTTTTCGGGAGTCTTTATGCCTTCAGTTTTGACTTTAAAGAGTTTGTCGAAGCTCCAGTATATTGATAAAGCATTACCCTACAATTTTTATGGTCGAACATTTTTTGATTTGTTGTTGTTGTTCCCTTAACGGGATACGATTTTTCAAAGATTGACCACATTGTTTCTAACTGTTTCTTTCAGGGGCGTATTTTTTTTCCATTTAAATTGAAGAGCTGATTTGTTTAGAATTCGTAAAGGGTACGAGTAACGATCTTACATCACAATTTTTTTTTTAATTTTGGAACTACCTCCACACGTTATTTGCACTTTTCAAGTAGAAAAGCCGAAACTATTAGGGATCGCAAGTGGCTCTCAAAGAAAAATAAAGGTAATACAAATAAAAAAAATAAAAAATGAATAACGAAAAATGAAAAATGAAAAATGAAAAATGGAAATTGAAAAATAAAAAATAATTAATTACTTTACTCGCACGGACGACGGCGCAGCTCAGCGGAGCCGTCGTTCGTTACCGATTACTTTACTCGCACGGACGACGGCGCAGCGCAGCGGAGCCGTCGTTCGTCACCGATTACTTTACTCGCACGGACGACGGCGCAGCGCAGCGGAGCCGTCGTCCGTCACCAAATAAAATGTTTCTTTTTTTTTAAATTTATATTTAAAAAGTAGTTTTACATAAAAGTAAGCTTTAGCCTAGGAAAACTAGTTAATATATACTAAATGAGTAACTTTCTGAGCGTTAATTTTACAAATAACTTTTGAACCTTTATAGATAGCGATTTGAAATTTTCACAAAAAATCATAAAAAATTCAACACATCTTCTATTAAAATTTCAACTTTCTCCAATCATCCCTTCAAAAAAAGTGTTGCCAACACCACAAAAGAAAAAAAAAGTCGAAATTTTCAACTGGAGCCGACAGGCCTCGGGCTCCTCCAGGGGCCTGTGAAATTCGTACTTTTCCATCGTGCCCCATAACTACAGGGTGATTTTTTGAAAATCGATTTTTCGCGATTCAGAGGTTTGCGCCAAACCCTAAGGCTTTTTTCGCTTTCAATGTGGAACGTTTGGATAAGGCTCAAAAAATCCCCAAGGCATGGGGGCACAAAGGTTACTAGGCGAGAATTCTGTGTTTCTCTCCGTTCGCGAGCTACAACCATTTCTCTGCAAAAGTCGCTTTTTTCGTGCTTTGGCTAGCGGGGCCGCGCCCCCTTTACAGATTCGACTAGAATTTTCATCAAGTTTTGTAAAACGAGTCCGTTACTACATTTTATGTCTCTTACGGATTTTTGATATCTTCAACCCTTGAAGAGTTATTTAAAGAAAACCACCCCCGATTTCAATAAAAAATTCTAGAGCGGCCATTTTTAATCGGATGCGAAAAATTTCAACAGAGTGCCATTGGGAATTTAATTTTGCGTCGAAAAGGTTAGAACTATATTTTTCGTGGGGCGTACCGTTTACGATCAACGGCCGATTTTCGATTATTTTCCGGGAATTTTTCGAAAAATTTTTCGATTTTTTTTTTTCGAAAATTAAAAATCTGACGACGGCATGTCAGTTGTCGATTTAATCCGTATCAAAGATCCCAATAAAGTTTTTCGATCCGATTTTTAGTTTTCGAGATATGACGTTGTATACGGAACGTGGAAGCGAAATTGACCAGCGGGGCACAACATTTTTTTTGTCCGATCGCAAATCTGATTGCACCACCGGAAAGCCCTTCTTAAGCCCAACAGAAAATCCAAATAAAATTTCTCGATCCGACCCCTCCTTCTAATTTTAAAAATTCATTAAACTTTTTATTTATTTTGCCGGTAAATATTTTCGATCGTTTCAAAGTGACTCTTTTTATTCCTTCTTAAATCATAAATCCAAGGACGGATTATCATTGCGGTATTGCGTGTACGTAAAACACACTTGGAATTTTTCAAATCGCCCCATTATTAACCGAGATATGGATATTTGAATTATTGTCGTTTTTGAACGTTGAAAATTTTTCCCCGGAAAAAATCAATTGAGAAAAATAAATATTTCCGGGAAGGTTAGAACAATGAAACTTTGGGAGATCATTAAGCGTTCCATTTAAAGCAGACCACCAAAGTTTGGTAACATTTCGGTCACCCCGTCGGCCCCAACGGGGTGCCAAAGACCGAAACACCCCTATCAGTACCGCTCTAAATTCTGTTTGTATGTTGATTTGTCATGTGTATACGCTTCTCAGACGCTCACCAAATAATTTTTAGAGGCCCAAAGTTGATGAGAAAACAATAAGCTTCTTCCTGTTAACGTCCGAGTGCTCTCCAGACAGCAAATTATGAAATGCATTGATACTGCATTGTCACATTTGACAAATGTCAGATTCGGAAACTGGGGTTACCATAAACCGGGGTTACCGCCAGATTACACTCTTCGAAGCGTGTGGTTTGAGCAAAACGATTGAAAATAATGCGTTTTTAATTTTTTTTCACCCCCTTCTGCACGGATGAGAGAGGTGGTGCTTTTGGGCAATGTAGTGTCTATCAATTGTCATCGAATGAGCAAATTTCATCGTCCCCATGATCCACCCTGTGGCCGTCGGGGCCTTCTCAAGAAATTATACAAAAAAATTCGGCCCGGCCTTCCGGGTACATCCTGGACAATTTAAAACCACTCTATCCTCTCCACAAAAGACCCCTCTACAACATTTATTTTCATTATTTTTTGATTTTTCTAATCGTTCGCGAGTTGTGAACTTTTTTATGTGTCGAGGCACCATATTTTTCATTTTTCATGAGTAAACCATCGGAAATTTGAGTGAAAATCGAATTACACGGATTCGGCTGAAATTTTCACCAAAGATACCTTTCCTCTGAAGGGGCACCGCGTGACAAGTAATTTATCGCTGGGGGCCCCCTTACGCTTCATATTCACCCCCCGAGTTCGTTTTTTTTTTCTTATGAGGACGTATTTTTTTCTATGGAAATCTAAGAGTTGAAACTTTAAGGGTTGATAGGGGGTGGGTCTAGCCATGATCCGTAATTTTTTCAAAATTTTTCAAACACCCCCCATCTCTCCAGAGCGCGTTATTTGGCCTACCGCAGAATTTGCTTTCACCTTCTTTAATGGATGTATTTTTTTCTGTTTAAATTGAAGAGTTGAAACTTTTAGGGTGGGTTCGGGGTACAACGGGCCTTGCTCTGTAATTTTTTCAAAATTTTTGAAACACCCGTTACGCTTCCATAATTTTTTAATTTGACATTTTCGAAATATTTTAGCAGGGGTGTGGAAGGGAAAAAGTTGAATTGAATTCAAATGTCAGATTTTTCAATAACTATTGAAACTAAATCAAAAACATGTACAAAATTTTTGCATAAAGTGTATACTTTTTGAAATACCGGTTTTCCCCAATTTTCAACTGCCTAAAACGATTTAAAAATATATTTTATTTTTTTTTACCCTCTTCTGCACTGCCGATGGATATGTTCTTTTTAGGCAATGTGGCAGCTATGACGGGGCATGGATTGAGCCAATTTGATCGTTCCAACGATCTTTCCTGTGGTCGTTAGGGCCTTCTTTAGAAACATTTAGAAATTAGAAGAAAAAAATTCGCACAGCCTTCCCTGTAAATTTTGGACAATTTAAACCTACTCCATCCTCTTCACAAAAGACCCCTCTACAATATTTATTCTTTGAATATTTTCGATTTTTCTAATCGTTTGCGAGTTATGAATTTTTTTATGTTTCAATGCACAAAATTTTTCATTTTTCATGAGTAAACATCGGAAATTTGAGTGAAAATCGCATGACACGGATTTGGCTGAAATTTTCACCAAAGATACCTTTCGGCTGAAGGGGCACCACGTGACAAGTATTTTTTCTCTGGGGGCCTCCTTGCGCTTCATTTTAACCCCCCGAGTGCGATTTTTTTTTTCTTATGAGG
The DNA here is from genome assembly GCA_910593695.2 of Ocypus olens. Lineage (NCBI taxonomy): Eukaryota > Metazoa > Arthropoda > Insecta > Coleoptera > Staphylinidae > Ocypus > Ocypus olens. Next base: position 1,373,775 of record OU343054.1, read on the forward strand.
ACGTATTTTTTTCTATAAAAATCCAAGAGTTGAAACTTTAAGGGTGCGTAGAGGGTGATTCGAGTCATGATCCGTAATTTTTTCAAAATTTTTCAAACACCCCCCACTTCTCCAGAGCGCGTTATTTGGCCCACCCCTGAATTTGTTTTCATCTTCTTTCAAGGACGTATTTTTTTCTATTTACATTAAAGAGTTGAAACTTTTAGGGTAGGTTCGGGGTATAATTGGCTTTACTTCGTAATTTTTTCAAAATTTTTGAAACACCCGTTACCCTTCCGTAATTTTTTAATTCGACATTTTCGACATATTTCATCAGGGGTGTGGAAGGGAAAAAATTGAATTCAATTCAAATGTAAGATTTTTCAATAAATATTGAAGCTAAATCAAAAGCATGTACAAAATTTTTACATAAAGTGCATACTTTTTGAAATACCGATTTTCCCCAATTTTCAACTGCCTAAAACGATTTAAAAATATATTTTATTTTTTTTTGCCCTCTTCTGCACTGCCGATGGAGATGTTCTTTTTAGGCAATGTGGCAGCTATGACGGGGCATGGATTAAGCCAATTTAATAGTCCCAACGATCTTTCCTGTGGTCGTTAGGGCCTTCTTTAGAAACATTTAAAAATTAGAAGAAAAAAATTCGCACAGTCTTCCCTGTATATCCTGGACAATTTAAACCTACCCTATCCTCTTCACAAGAGACCCCTCTACAACATTTATTCTTTGAATATTTTCGTTTTTTCTAATCGTTTGCGAGTTATGAATTTTTTTATGTTTCAAGGCACCAAATTTTTCATTTTTCATGGGTAAACCCATCGGAAATTTGAGTGAAAATCGCATGACACGGATTCGGCTGAAATTTTCACCAAAGATGCCTTTCGCCCGAAGGGGTACCACGCGACAAGTATTTCATCTCAGGGGGCCCCCGTTCCGGGGCCCCGGCCTTAAAAGTGTGACATGTCAAAGTTGCGGGTTTAGGTTAGGAACGTATCAGCTGTGCGTCAGACATGACATTCACTGACATATCTGAAATAAGGTTATGATTGTACACAATTTTCAGATTTAATTACATTGGCATGACATGCCAAAGTCGCAGGTTTAGGTTAGGAACCTATCAGCTGACGCACGTCAGACATGACATTCACTGGCAAATTTCAAACAGGGTTATGATTGTACACAATTTTCAGATTTAATGACATTGACATGACATGCCAAAGGCGCGGGTTTAGGTTAGGAACCTATCAGCTGATCGCCAGACATGACACTCACTGACATATCTGGAACAAGGTTATGATTGCACACCATTTTCAGATTTAATGACATTGACATGATATGCCAAAGTCGCGGGTTTAGGTTAGGAACCTATCAGCTGTGCGTCAGACATGACATTCACTGACATATCTGGAACAAGGTTATGATTGCACGCAATTTTCAGATTTAATGACATTGACATGATATACCAAAGTCGCGGGTTTAGGTTAGGAACCTATCAGCTGTGCGTCAGACATGACATTCAGTGTCATGTCCGGAAGAAGGTTATGATTGCACATAATTTTCAGATTTAATGACATTGACATGATATGCCAAAGGCGCGGATTTAGGTTAGGAACCTATCAGCTGTGCGCCTGACATGACATTCACTGACATATCTGGAACAAGGTTATGATTGCACACAATTTTCAGATTTAATGACATTGACATGATATACCAAAGTCGCGGGTTTAGGTTAGGAACCTATCAGCTGTGCGTCAGACATGACATTCAGTGTCATGTCTGGAAGAAGGTTATGATTGCACATAATTTTCAGATTTAATGACATTGACATGACGTGTTTAAAGTCGCGGGTTTAGGTTAGGAACTTATCAGCTGTGCGTCAGACATATCTGGAACAAGGTTATGATTGCACTCAATTTTTAGATTTTTTTGACATTGACATGACATCAAAGTCGCGGGTTTCGGTTAGGAACTTATCAGCCGCACCCGGGGCCCGGCTTTAAAAGTGAGCGATTCAAGATTATTTTTCGGGAGTCTTTATGCCTTCAGTTTTGACTTTAAAGAGTTTGTCGAAGCTCCAGTATATTGATAAAGCATTACCCTACAATTTTTATGGTCGAACATTTTTTGATTTGTTGTTGTTGTTCCCTTAACGGGATACGATTTTTCAAAGATTGACCACATTGTTTCTAACTGTTTCTTTCAGGGGCGTATTTTTTTTCCATTTAAATTGAAGAGCTGATTTGTTTAGAATTCGTAAAGGGTACGAGTAACTATCTTACATCACTATTTTTTTTTTAAATTTTGGAACTACCTCTACACGTTATTTGCACTTTTCAAGTCGAAAAGCCGAAACTATTAGGGATCGCAAGTGGCTCTCAAAGAAAAATAAAGGTAATACAAATAAAAAAAAATAAAAAATGAAAAATTAATAACGAAAAATGGAAAATGAAAAATGGAAAATGAAAAATAAAAAATAATTAATTACTTTACTCGCACGGACGACGGCGCAGCGCAGCGGAGCCGTCGTTCGTCACCGATTACTTTACTCGCACGGACGACGGCGCAGCGCAGCGGAGCCGTCGTTCGTCACCGATTACTTTAATCGCACGGACGACGGCGCAGCGCAGCGGAGCCGTCGTTCGTCACCGGTTACTTTACTCGCACGGACGACGGCGCAGCGAAGCGGAGCCGTCGTTCGTCACCGATTACTTTACTCGCACGGACGACGGCGCAGCGCAGCGGAGCCGTCGTTCGTCACCGATTACTTTACTCGCACGGACGACGGCGCAGCGCAGCGGAGCCGTCGTTCGTCACCGAAGAATTTTTTTTTTTTTTTTTTATTTTTTTATTTTTTTATTTTTTACATAATAAATTATTACATATAGTAGGCTTTAGCCTAGGAAAACTAGTTAATATATACTAAAAGACAGTTCCCCAAATCGCTGTTTTGAGAAAACTATAATAGGTAGCGAGCTGAAATTTTCACCAAAAATCTAAATAATTCAAAAAATAAGACTATTAAAATTTCAACCCCCGCAAATCAACCGTGTAAATTAAGGGTTGCCACCCCCTCAATTAAAAATATATCGACAAAATTTTACAAGTTTCCGATAGACCAGAGGCTCCTCTAGGGACCCGTGAAAACCGCAATTTTCTATCTCACCCTGTAACCCCAGGGTGAATTTTTGAAAATCGATTTTTCGCGATGCAGAGGTTCGCGCCAAAACTATCTCCTCCCAGGATTTTTGAGTTGGAGGATTCAAATATGGCTCAAAAAATCCCATATACTCTGGTACACAAAAGTTACTTTTGATTTTCCTGGGAAATTATCCGTTCGGGAGCTACAACCCTTTCTCTGCGGGGGCGGCTTTTTTCGTGCTTCGGCAAGTGGGGGCGCGTCCCCTTAACAGCCATAATTATAATTTTCAATGATTTTTGTAGATCGAGTCCGTCTCTACATTTTTTGTCTCTTACGAATTTTTGATATTTTCAACCCCCGAGGAGTTATTCAAGGAAAACCACCCCCGATTTCAATAAAAAAATTCTACAGCGCGCATTTTTTATCTAAAAAAAAAAATTTAAACGGAATGTTATTCGGAATTTCATTTTGCGTCGAAAAGGAAAGAACAAAATTTTTCGTGGGGCTTACCGTTTACGATCTACGGCCGATTTTTTGATTGATTTACAGTAATTTTTCGAAGAATTTTGCGATTTTTTTTTTTCGAAAATGAAAAATCTGACGACGGCATATCAATCGTCGATTCAATCCGAATCGAATTTTTCCTATAAAGTTTTTCGATCCGATTTGTAGTTTTCGAGATATGACGTTGTAAACGAAAGGGAAAATTGCCGTATGGACGCGGGGTCCGACACGCTGTGAAATTGAGATAGGTCCGGGATATCGATTATTCCTTAGCATTAACGAGCGGACAGGATGGGTCATGTTCGGGCAATGGTCACGCGTTCCCATTATTAATAACGAATATAACGAGACGGATTCACGGGTTCGTTTTACTTCTTTAGAGGACGTAATTTTTTCTATTTAAATTGAAGAGTTGAAACTTTTAAGGTTGATAGTAAATATAGTGAGCCTTAATTGATACTTTTTTCAAACAATTTAAAACACCCCCTACCCTTCCAGTGCGCATTATTTGGCTGGGCTTCAGGGTTCGTGTTTCTTCTTTTAAGGATGTATTTTTTTCTTTTCAAGTCGAAAAGCTCAAACTTTAAGGGATCGCAGAAAATATAATTCGTCTTCATTGGTAATTTTTTCAAATTTTTTGGAACCACCCCTACGCCCCATTTGCAACCCTCATCGTTCGTTTTTCGTTTTTTAAGGATGTAATTTTTTTCTTTTCAATTAAATAAGCTTAAACTTTAAGTGATTTTTTTTAAACCACCCCTACGCCCCATTTGTACCCCCCTGGCTTCGTTTTTCTTCTTTTAAAGATGTTGATAGAAGAAAAATGAAGCTGAGGGTGCAATTTTTTTTCGTTTCAAGTCGAAAAGCTTAAACTTCAAGTTGTTTTTTTTAAACCACCCCTACGCCTTATTTGCACCCCCTGGCGCCGTTTTTCTTCTTTTGAGGATGGATTTTGGTTTCTTTTCAATTAAATAAGCTTATATTTAGTGCATTTTTGTAAAACCACCCCCCCGGCCAATTTGCACCCCCTGGCTCCGTTTTTCTTCGTTTGAGGATGGATTTTGTTTTCTTTTCAATTACATAAGCTTACTTTTAGAGTATTTTTGTAAAACCACCCCTTTGGCCAATTTGCACCCCCTGGCTCCGTTTTTCTTCGTTTGAGGATGGATTTTGTTTTCTTTTCAATTAAATAAGCTTATATTTAGTGCATTTTTGTAAAACCACCCCCACGGCCAAGTTGCACCCCCTGGCTCCGTTTTTCTTTGTTTGAGGATGGATTTTGTTTTCTTTTCAATTTAATAAGCTTACTTTTAGAGTATTTTTGTAAAACCACCCCTTTGGCCAATTTGCACCCCCTGGCTCCGTTTTTCTTCGTTTGAGGATGGATTTTGTTTTCTTTTCAATTAAATAAGCTTACATTTAGAGTATTTTTGTAAAACCACCCCCACGGCCAAGTTGCACCCCCTGGCTCCGTTTTTCTTCGTTTGAGGATGGATTTTGTTTTCTTTTGAATTAAATAAGCTTACATTTAGGGCATTTTTGTAAAACCACCCCTACGCCTCATTTGCACACCCTGGCTCCCTTTTTCTGAATCCCCCGAGTGTGTTTTTTTTTTTGTTACGAGGACGTATTTTTTTCTATAAAAATCTAAGAGTTGAAACTTTTAGGGTGGGTAGAGGGTGCGATTAGCCATGATCCGTAATTTTTTCAAAATTTTTCAAATATCCCTCACTTCTCCAGAGCGCGTTATTTGGCCCACCCCTGAATTTGTTTTCATCTTCTTTCAAGGACGTATTTTTTTCTATTTAAATTGAAGAGTTGAAACTTTCAGGGTAGGTTCGGGGTACAATTGGCCTTGCTCCGTAATTTTTTCAAAAATTTTCAAACCCCCCCACCTCTCCAGAGTGCGCTATTTGGCTCACCCCTGAATTTGTTTTCATCTTCTTTCAAGGACGTATTTTTTTCTATTTAAATTGAAGAGTTGAAACTTTCAGGGTAGGTTCGGGGTACAATTGGCCTTGCTCCGTAATTTTTTCAAAAATTTTCAAACCCCCCCCACCTCTCCAGAGTGCGCTATTTGGCTCACCCCTGAATTTGTTTTCATCTTCTTTCAAGGACGTATTTTTTTCTATTTAAATTGAAGAGTTGAAACTTTCAGGGTAGGTTCGGGGTACAATTGGCCTTGCTCCGTAATTTTTTCAAAAATTTTCAAACCCCCCCCACCTCTCCAGAGTGCGCTATTTGGCTCACCCCTGAATTTGTTTTCATCTTCTTTCAAGGACGTATTTTTTTCTATTTAAATTGAAGAGTTGAAACTTTCAGGGTAAGCTCGGGGTACAATTGGCCTTGCTCCGTAATTTTTTCAAAATTTTTGAAACACCCGTTACGCTTCCTTAATTTTTTAATTCGACATTTTCGAAAAATTTCAGCAGGGGTGTGGAAGGGAAAAAATTGAATTAAATTCAAATGTCAGATTTTTCAATAACTATTGAAACTTAATCAAAAACATGTACAAAATTTTTACATAAAGTGCATACTTTTTAAAATACCGATTTTCCCCAATTTTCAACTGCCTAAAACGATTTAAAAATATATTTTTTTTTTTTTTACCCTCTTCTGCACTGCCGATGGAGATGTCCTTTTGAGGCAATGTGGTAGCTATGACGGGGCACGGATTGAGCCAATTTGATCGTCTCAATGATCTTTCCTGTGGTCGTTAGGGCCTTCCTTAGAAACATTTAAAAATTAAAAGAAAAAAAATCGCACAGTCTTCCCTGTATATTCTGGACAATTTAATCCAACTCTATCCTCTTCACTAGAGACCCCTCTACAACATTTACTCTTTGAATATTTTGATTTTTCTAATCGTTTGCAAGTTATGATTTTTTTTATGTTTCAATGCACAAAATTTTTCATTTTTCATGAGTAAACCATCGGAAATTTGAGTGAAAATCGCATGACACGGATTTGGCTGACATTTTCACCAAAGATACCTTTTGGCAGAAGGGTCACCACGTGATAAGTATTTTTTCTCTGGGGGCCCCCTTGCGCTTCATTTTAACCCCCCGAGTGCGATTTTTTTTTTCTTATGAAGACGTATTTTTTTCTATGGAAATCTAAGAGTTGAAACTTTTAGGGTGGGTAGAGGGTGGGATGAGCCATGATCCGTAATTTTTTCAAAATTTGTCAAGCACTTCCCATCTCTCCAGGAAGCGCTATTTGGCCCACCCCTGAATTTGTTTTCATCTTCTTTCAAGGACGTATTTTTTTCTATTTAAATTGAAGAGTTGAAACTTTTACGGTAGGTTCGGGGTACAATTGGCCTTGCTCCGTAATTTTTTCAAAATTTTTGAAACACCCGTTACGCTTTCTTATTTTTTTAATTCGACATTTTCGAAAAATTTCAGCAGGGGTGTGGAAGGGAAAAAGTTGAATTGAATTCAAATGTCAAATTTTTCAATAACTATTGAAACTAAATTAAAAACATATACAAATTTTTTACATAAAGTGCATACTTTTTCAAATACCGATTTTCCCCAATTTTCAACTGCCTAAAACGATTTAAAAATATATTTTATTTTTTTTTACCCTCTTCTGTACCGCCGACAGAGATGACCTTTTCAGGAAATGTGGCAGCCATGACGGGGCACGGATTGAGCCAATTTAATCGTCCCAATGATCTTTCCTGTGGTCGTTAGGACCTTTTTTAGAAACATTTTAAAATTAAAAGAAAAAAAATCGCACAGCCTTCCCTGTATATTCTGGACAATTTAAACCTACTCCGTCTTCTTCATAAAAGACTCCTCTACAACATTTATTCTTTGAATATTTTCGATTTTTCTAATTGTTTGCGAGTTATGAATTTTTTTATGTTTCAATGCACAAAATTTTTCATTTTTCATGAGTAAACCATCGGAAATTTGAGTGAAATTCGCATGACACGGATTTGGCTAAAATTTTCACCAAAGATACCTTTCGGCTAAAGGGGCACTGCGTGACAAGTATTTTTTCTCTGGGGGCCCCCTTACGCTTCATTTTAACCCCCCGAGTGTAATTTTTTTTTTCTTATGAGAACGTATTTTTTTCTATGGAAATTTAAGAGTTGAAATTTTAAGGGAGGGTGGAAGGTGATTCGATACATAATCCGTAATTTTTTCAGAATTTTTCAAGCACCCCTCACCTCTCCAGAGCGCGCTATTTGGCCCACCCCTGAATTTGTTTTCATCTTATTTCAAGGACGTATTTTTTTCTATTTAAATTGAAGAGTTGAAATTTTTATGGTAGCTTCGGGGTCCAACTGGCCTTGCTCCGTAATTTTTTCAAAATTTTTGAAACACCCGTTACCCTTCCGAAATTTTTTTATTCGACATTTTCGACATATTTCAGCAGGGGTGTGGAAGGGAAAAAGTTGAATTTAATTCAAATGTCAGATTTTCCAATAACTATCGAAACCTAATCAAAAACATATACAAAATTTTTACATAAAGTGCATACTTTTTGAAATACCGATTTACCCCAATTTTCAACTGCCTAAAACGATTTAAAAATACATTTTATTTTTTTTTACCCTCTTCTGTACTGCCGATGGAGATGACCTTTTCAGGAAATGTGGCAGCCATGACGGGGCACGGATTGAGCCAATTTGATCGTCCCAATGATCTTTCCTGTGGTCGTTAGGACCTTTTTTAGAAACATTTTAAAATTAAAAGAAAAAAAATCGCACAGCCTTCCCTGTATATTCTGGACAATTTAAACCTACTCCATCTTCTTCATAAAAGACTCCTCTACAACATTTATTCTTTGAATATTTTTGATTTTTCTAATCGTTTGCGAGTTATGAATTTTTTTATGTTTTAATGCACAAAATTTTTCATTTTTCATGAGTAAAAAACCATCGGAAATTTGAGTGAAATTCGCATGACACGGATTTGGCTGAAATTTTCACCAAAGATACCTTTTGGCTGAAGGGGCACCGCGTGATAAGTATTTTACCTCTGGGGGCTCCCTTACGCTACATTTTAACCCCCCGAATGCGATTTTTTTTTTCTTATGAGGACGTATTTTTTTCTATGGAAATGTAAGAGTTGAAACTTTTAGGGTGGGTAGAGGGTGGTTCGAGTTATGATTCGTAATTTTTTTTTAATTTTTCAAGTACCCCCCATCTCTCCAGAGCGCCCTATTTGGCTCACCCCTGAATTTGTTTTCAACTTCTTTCAAGGACGTATTTTTTTCTATTTACATTGAAGAGTTGAAACTTTTAGGATAGGTTCGGGGTACAATTGGCCTTGCTCCGTAATTTTTTCAAAATTTTTGAGACACCCGTTACCCTTTCGTAATTTTTTAATTCGACATTTTCGAAATATTTCAGCAGGGGTGTGGAAGGGAAAAAGTTGAATCGAATTCAAATGTCAGATTTTACAATAACTATTGAAACTAAATCAAAAACATATACTAAATTTTTACATAAAGTGCATACTTTTTGAAATAACGATTTTCCCCAATTTTCAACTGACTAAAACAATTTAAAAATATATTTTATTTTTTTTACCCTCTTCTGTACTGCCGACGGAGATGACCTTTTCAGGAAATGTGGCAGCCATGACGGGGTACGGATTGAGCCAATTTGATCGTCCCAATGATCTTTCCTGTGGTCGTTAGGCCTTTTTTTAGAAACATTTTAAAATTAAAAGAAAAAAAATCGCACAGCCTTCCCTGTATATTCTGGACAATTTAAACCTACTCCATCTTCTTCACAAAAGACTCCTCTACAACATTTATTCTTTAAATATTTTCGATTTTTCTAATCGTTTGCGAGTTATGATATTTTTTATGTTTCAATGCACAAAATTTTTCATTTTTCATGAGTAAACCATCGGAAATTTGAGTGAAAATCGCATGACACTGATTTGGCTGAAATTTTCACCAACGATACCTTTCCTCTGAAGGGGCACCGCGTGACAAGTAATTTATCGCCGGGGGGCCCCTTACGCTTCATATTCACCCCCCGAGTTCGTTTTTTTTTTCTTATGAGGACGTATTTTTTTCTATGGAAATCTAAGAGTTGAAACTTTAAGGGTTGATAGGGGGTGGGTCGAGCCATGATCCGTAATTTTTTCAAAATTTTTCAAATACCCCCCATCTCTCCAGAGCGCGTTATTTGGCCTACCGCAGAATTTGCTTTCAACTTATTTCATGGATGTATTTTTTTCTGTTTAAATTGGAGAGTTGAAACTTTTAGGGTAGGTTCGGGGTGCAACTGGCCTTGCTCCATAATTTTTTTAAAATTTTTGAAACTCCCATTACGCTTCCTTAATTTTTTAATTCAACATTTTTGACATATTTCAGTAGGGGTGTGGAAGGGAAAAAATTGAATTAAATTCAAATGTCAGATTTTTCAATAACTATTGAAACTAAATCAAAAACATATACAAAATTTTTACGTAAAGTGCATACTTTTTGAAATACCGAGGGTTTTCTTTAGAAACATTTAGAAATTAAAAGAAAAAAATTCGCACAGCCTTCCCTGTATATGCTGGACAATTTAAACCTACTTCATCCTCTTCACAAAAGACCCCTCTACAACATTTATTCTTTGAATATTTTCGATTTTTTCAATCGTTTTCGAGTTATGAATTTTTTTAAGTTTCAAGCCACCGAATCTATTGTCTGAATGCTGTTTAGTACAGCATTCAGGCAATAGATTCCGCCACTTTGTCGTTTCTGCCTATAAAAATTCAATTTTAGCATCGTTAATTTTTCAAACCTTAAAAACGGGAATGTAAAGTGGATTTGTTTTTCAGACGCTCACTAAATAATTCTTAAAGGTTAAAATGAATGAAAAAAATAAGTTTCTGTGAATGGCCGAGTGTTTTCAAATCGGCAAATTAAGAAATGCATTGATTCTATCGCGATTAATAGAGCATCTTTTCTCACTTTTCTCACTCGACCTCAATTGTTCCTTTTTTAGACTTCCTGTGAGATTAAAAATATATATCAGCGTCATCCATTTTCGATGGTTTTGGGTTTCGAATGCATTTTAAAATTACTCATATAAAATAACAGTTTTCGTCAGATTGAAATTTTTTTTTTCAGAAAATAAAAAATAAAAAATTAAAAATTAAAAATTAAAAATTAAAAATTAAAAATTTAAAATAAAAAAGGAAAAATGAAAAATGAAAAATGAAAAAAAAAAATTAAAAATAAAAAATAAAAAAAAAAAATTAAAAATTAAAAATTAAAAATTAAAAATTAAAAATTAAAAATTAAAAATTAAAAATTAAAAATTAAAAATAAAAAATAAAAAATGAAAAATAAAAAATAAAAAATAAAAAATGAAAAATGAAAAATTAAAAATTTAAAATTTAAAATTTAAAATTTAAAATTTAAAATTAAAAATAAAAAATAAAAAATTGAAAATGAAAAATGAAAAATGAAGAATGAAAAATGAAAAATGAAAAATAAAAAATAACGCACTACGGTTACTTTGGTCAATTTAGATGGGATTTGCTAAAAAAAAAAAAAAAAAAAATTAAAAAAAAAATTTTTTTTTTTTTTTTTTTTATTTAAAATTTTTACACAACTAATTATTACATAAATAATCTTAAGCTTGGACAACTAGTTAATATATACTAAATGAGTAACTTTCTGAGCGTTAATTTTACAAATAACTTTTGAACCCTTATAGATAGCGATTTGAAATTTTCACGAAAAATCATAAAAAATTCAACACACCTTCTATTAAAATTTCAATCTTCTCCGACTGCCCCCTCAAAAAAAGTGTTGCCAACATCACAAAAGAAAAAAAAAATCAAAATTTCCCACTGTACCAGATAGGCCTCGGGCTCCTCTAGGGGCCCGTGAAATTCGCAATTGTCCATCGTGCCCCATAACTACAGGGTGATTTTTTGAAAGTCGATTTTTCGCAGATGCAGACCTTTACGCGAAATGCTAAGGCTTTTTTGTGTTTCAAGTTGGAACGTTCGGATAGGGCTCAAAAAATCCCAAATACTTCGGTGCACAAAGGCCACCTATGTTCGTCCCTCGGAAATTCTCCGTTCCCGAGCCACAACCCTTTCTCTGCAGAAGTGGCTTTTTTTGTGCTTCCGCGAGCGGGGCCGCGCCACCTTTACAGTCGCGACTAGAATTTTCAATGAATTTTATAGAACGAGTCCGTTACTACAATTTATATCTCTTACGGATTTTTGATATCTTCAACCCTTGAAGAGTTATTTAAATAAAACCACCCCCGATTTCAATAAAAAATTCTAGAGCGGCCATTTTTAATCGGATGCAAAAAATTTCAACAGAGTGCCATTGGGAATTTAATTTTGCGTCGAAAAGGTAAAGGCTATATTTTTCGTGGGGCGTACCGTTTACGATCTACGGCCAATTTTCAATTATTTTCCGGGAATTTTTCGAAAAATTTTTCGATTTTTTTTTTTCGAAAATTAAAAATCTGACGACGGCATGTCAGTCGTCGATTTGATCCGTATCAAAGATCCCAATAAAGTTTTTCGATCCGATTTTTAGTTTTCGAGATATGACGTTGTATACGGAACGGGGAAGCGAATTTGACCAGCGGGGCACAACACATTTTTTTTGTCCGATCGCAAATCTGATTACACCACCGGAAAGCCCTTCTCAAGCCCAACAGAAAATCCAAATAAAATTTCTCGATCCGACCCCTCCTTCTAATTTTAAAAATTCATTAAACTTTTATTTATTTTGCCGGTAAATATTTTCGATCGTTTCAAAATGAATTTTTCTATTCCTTCTTAAATCACGAATCCAAGGACGGATTATCATTGCGATATTGCGTGTACGTAAAACACACTTGGAATTTTTAAAATCGCCCCATTATTAACCGAGATATGGATATTTGAATTATTGTCGTTTTTGAACGTTGAAAATTTTTCCCCGGAAAAAATCAATTGAGCAAAATAAATATTTCCGGGAAGGTTAGAACAATGAAACTTTGGGAGATCATTAAGCGTTCCATTTAAAGCAGACCACCAAAATTTGGTAACATTTCGGTCACCCCGTCGGCCCCAACGGGGTGCCAAAGACCGACACACCCCTATCAGTACCGCTCTAAATTCTGTTTGTATGACTGTTTGTCATGTGTATACGCTTCTCAGACGCTCACCAAATCATTTTTAGAGGCCCAAAGTTGATGAGAAAACAATAAGCTTCTTCCTGCTAACGTCCGAGTGCTCTCCAAGCATCAAATTATGAAATGCATTGATACTGCATTGTCACATTTGACAAATGTCAGATTCGGAAACTGGGGTTACCATAAACCGGGGTTACCGCCAGTTTATACTCCTCGAAGCGTGTGGTTTGAGCAAAACGATTGAAAATAATGCGTTTTTAATTTTTTTCACCCCCTTTTGCACGGATGAGAGAGGTGGTGCTTTTGGGCAATGTAGTGTCCATCAATTGTCATCGAATGAGCAAATTTCATCGTCCCCATGATCCACCCCTTGGCCGTCGGGGCCTTCTCAAGAAATTATACAAAAAAATTCGGCCCGGCCTTCCGGGTACATCCTGGACAATTTAAAACCACTCCATCCTCTCCACAAAAGACCCCTCTACAACATTTAGTTTCATTATTTTTTGATTTTTCCAATCGTTCGCGAGTTGTGAACTTTTTTATGTGTCGAGGCACCATATTTTTCATTTTTCATGAGCAAACCATCGGAAATTTGAGTGAAAATCGCAAGACACGGATTCGGTTGAAATTTTCACCAAAGATACCTTTCGCCTTAAGGGGCACCACGTGACAAGTGTTTTTTCTCTGGGGGCCTCCTTGCGCTTCATGTTAACCCCCCGAGTGCGATTTTTTTTTCTTATGAAGACGTATTTTTTTCTATAAAAATCTAAGAGTTGAAACTTTAAGGGTGGGTAGAGGGTGGTTCGAGTCATGATCCGTAATTTTTTCAAAATTTTTCAAACACCCCCCACTTCTCCAGAGCGCGTTATTTAGCCCACCCCTGAATTTGTTTTCATCTTCTTTCAAGGACGTATTTTTTTCTTTTTAAATTAAAGAGTTGAAACTTTTAGGATAGGTTCGGGGTATAATTGACTTTGCTCCGTAATTTTTTCAAAATTTTTGAAACACCCGTTACCCTTCTGTAATTTTTTAATTCGACATTTTGGACATATTTCATCAGGGGTGTGGAAGGGAAAAAATTGAATTCAATTCAAATGTCAGATTTTTTAATAACTATTGAAACTAAATCAAAAACATGTACAAAATTTTTGCTTAAAGTGTATACTTTTTGAAATACCGGTTTTCCCCAATTTTCAACTGCCTAAAACGATTTAAAAATATATATATTTTTTTTTTACCGTCTTCTGCACTGCCGATGGAGATGTTCTTTTCAGGCAATGTGGCTGTTATGACTGGGCATGGATTGAGCCAATTTGATCGTTCCAACGATCTTTCCTGTGGTCGTTAGGGCCTTTTTTAGAAACATTTAGAAATTAAAAGAAAAAAAATCGCACAGCCTTCCCTGTATATTCTGGACAATTTAAACCTACTCCATCCTCTTCACAAAAGACCGCTCTACAACATTTATTCCTTAAATATTTTCGATTTTTCTAATCGTTTGCGAGTTATGAATTTTTTTATGTTTCAATGCACAAAATTTTTCATTTTTCATGAGTAAAAAACCATCGGAAATTTGAGTGAAAATCGCATGACACGGATTTGGCTCAAATTTTCACCAAAGATACCTTTCGGCTGAAGGGGCACCACGTGACAAGTATTTTACCTCTGGGGGCCCCCTTACACTTCATTTTAACCCCCCGAGTGCGATTTTTTTTTCTTATGAGGACGTATTTTTTTCTATGAAAATATAAGAGTTGAAACTTTGAGGGTGGGTAGAGGGTGGTTCGAGTCATGATCCGTATTTTTTTCAAAAATTTTCAGACACCCCCCACCTCTCCAGAGCGCGCTATTTGGCCCACCCCTGAATTTGTTTTCATCTTCTTTCAAGGACGTATTTTTGTCCATTTAAATTGAAGAGTTGAAACTTTTAGGGTAGGTTCGGGGTACAACGGGCCTTGCTCTGTAATTTTTTCAAAATTTTTGAAACACCCGTTACGCTTCCATAATTTTTTAATTCGACATTTTCGAAATATTTCAGCAGGGGTGTGGAAGGGAAAAAGTTGAATTGAATTCAAATGTCAGATTTTTCAATAACTATTAAAACTAAATCAAAAACATGTACAAAATTTTTGCATAATGTGCATACTTTTTAAAATACTGATTTTCCTCAATTTTCAACTGCCTGAAACGATTTAAAAACATATTTTATTTTTTTTACCCTCTTCTGCTCTGCCGATAAAGATGTCGTGCTTAGGCAATGTGGCAGCTATGACGGGGCACGGATTGAGCAAATTTGATTGTACCAAAGATCTTTCCTGTGGTCGTTAGGGCCTTCTTTAGAAACATTTAGAAATTAGAAGAAAAAAATTCGCACAGACCTCCCTGTATATTCTGGACAATTTAAGCCTACTCTATCCTCTTCACAAAAGACCCCTCTATAACATTTATTCTTTGAATATTTTCGATTTTTCTAATCGTTTGCGAGTTATGAATTTTTTTATGTTTCAATGCACAAAATTTTTCATTTTTTATGAGTAAACCATCGGAAATTTGAGTGAAAATCGCATGACACGGATTTGGCTGAAATTTTTACCAAAGATACCTTTCGCCTTAAGGGGCACGACGTGACAAGTATTTTTTCTCTGGGGGCCCCCTTACGCTTCATTTTAACCCCTCGAGTGCGATTTTTTTTTCTTATGAGGACGTATTTTTTTCTATAAAAATCTAAGAGTTGAAACTTTAAGGGTGGGTAGAGGGTGATTCGAGTCATGATCCGTAATTTTTTCAAAATTTTTCAAACACCCCCACTTCTCCAGAGCGCGTTATTTGGCCCACCCCTGAATTTGTTTTCATCTTCTTTCAAGGACGTATTTTTTTCTATTTAAATTGAAGAGTTGAAACTATTAGGGTAGGTTCGGGGTATAATTGACCTTGCTCCGTAATTTTTTCAAAATTTTTGAAACACCCGTTACCCTTCCGTAATTTTTTAATTCGACATTTTCGACATATTTCAGCAGGGGTGTGGAAGGGAAAAAATTGAATTCAACTCAAATGTCAGATTTTCCAATAAATATTAAAACTGAATCGAAAACATATACAAAATTTTTACATAAAGTGCATACTTTTTAAAATACTGATTTTCCCCAATTTCAAACTGCCTGAAACGATTTAAAAACATATTTATTTTTTTTTTACCCTCTTCTGCTCTGCCGACGAAGATGTCCTGCTTAGGCAATGTGGCAGCTATGACGGGGCACGGATTGAGCAAATTTGATTGTACCAAAGATCTTTCCTGTGGTCGTTAGGGCCTTCTTTAGAAACTTTTAGAAATTAGAAGAAAAAAATTCGCACAGCCTTCCCTGTACATCTTGGACAATTTAAAACAATTCTATCCTCTTAACAAAAGACCCCTCTACAACATTTATTCTTTGAATATTTTCGATTTTTCTAATCGTTTGCGAGTTATGAATTTTTTTATGTTTCAAGGCACCAAATTTTTCATTTTTCATGGGTAAAAAACCATCGGAAATTTAAATGAAAATCGCATGACACGGATTCGGCTGAAATTTTCACTAAAGATGCCTTTCGCCCGAAGGGGTACCACGCGACAAGTATTTCATCTCAGGGGGCCCCCGTTGCGGGGCCCCGGCCTTAAAAGTGTGACATGTCAAAGTTGCGGATTTAGGTTAGGAACTTATCAGCTGTGCGTCAGACATGACATTCACTGACATATCTGAAATAAGGTTATGATTGTACACAATTTTCAGATTTAATGACATTGACATGACATGCCAAAGTCGCAGGTTTCGGTTAGGAACCTATCAGCTGACGCACGTCAGACATGACATTCACTGGCAAATTTCAAAGAGGGTTATGATTGTACACAATTTTCAGATTTAATGACATTGACATGACATGCCAAAGGCGCGGGTTTAGGTTAGGAACCTATCAGCTGTGCGCCAGACATGACATTCACTGACATATCTGGAACAAGGTTATGATTGCACACAATTTTCAGATTTAATGACATTGACATGATATGCCAAAGTCGCGGGTTTAGGTTAGGAACCTATCAGCTGTGCGTCAGACATGACACTGAATGTCATGTCTGGAAGAAGGTTATGTTTGCACATAATTTTCAGATTTAATGACATTGACATGACGTGTTTAAAGTCGCGGGTTTAGGTTAGGAACTTATCAGCTGTGCGTCAGACATATCTGGAACAAGGTTATGATTGCACTCAATTTTTAGATTTTTTTGACATTGACATGACATCAAAGTCGCGGGTTTCGGTTAGGAACTTATCAGCCGCACCCGGGGCCCGGCTTTAAAAGTGAGCGATTCAAGATTATTTTTCGGGAGTCCTTATGCCTTCAGTTTTGACTTTTAAGAGTTTGTCGAAGCCCCAGTATATTGATAAAGCATTACCCTACAATTTTTATGGTCGAACATTTTTGGATTTGTTGTTGTTGTTCCCTTAACGGGATACGATTTTTCAAAGATTGACCACATTGTTTCTAACTGTTTCTTTCAGGGGCGTTTTTTTTTCCATTTAAATTGAAGAGCTGATTTGTTTAGAATTCGTAAAGGGTACGAGTAACGATCTTACATCACTATTTTTTTTTAATTTTGGAACTACCTCTACACGTTATTTGCACTTTTCAAGTCGAAAAGCCGAAACTATTAGGGATCGCAAGTGGCTCTCAAAGAAAAATAAAGGTAATACAAATAAAAAAAAATAAAAAATGAAAAATGAATAACGAAAAATGAAAAATGGAAAGTGAAAAATAAAAAATAATTACTTTACTCGCACGGGCGACGGCGCAGCGCAGCGGAGCCGTCGTTCGTCACTGATTACTTTACTCGCACAGACGACGGCGCAGCGTAGCGGAGCCGTCGTTCGTCATCGATTACTTTACTCGCACGGACGACGGCGCAGCGCAGCGGAGCCGTCGTTCGTCATCGATTACTTTACTCGCACGGACGACGGCGCAGCGCAGCGGAGCCGTCGTTCGTCATCGATTACTTTACTCGCACGGACGACGGCGCAGCGCAGCGGAGCCGTCGTTCGTCACCGATTACTTTACTCGCACGGACGACGGCGCAGCGCAGCGGAGCCGTCGTTCGTCACCGATTACTTTACTCGCACGGACGACGGCGCAGCGCAGCGGAGCCGTCGTTCGTCACCGATTACTTTACTCGCACGGACGACGGCGCAGCGCAGCGGAGCCGTCGTTCGTCACCGGTAACTTTACTCGCACGAACGACGGCGCAGCGCAGCGGAGCCGTCGTTCGTTACCGAAGAAATTTTTTTTTTTTTTTTTTTTTATGTTTTACAAAACAAATTATTACATATAGTAGGCTTTAGCCTAGGAAAACTAGTTAATATATACTAAATGAGTAACTTTCTGAGCGTTATTTTTACAAATAACTTTTGAACCCTTATAGATAGCGATTTGAAATTTTCACAAAAAATCATAAAAAATTCAACACACCTTCTATTAAAATTTCAACTTTCTCCAATCATCCCTTCAAAAAAAGTGTTGCCAACACCACAAAAGAAAAAAAAAGTCGAAATTTTCAAATGGAGCCGACAGGCCTCGGGCTCCTTTAGGGGCCCGTGAAATTCGCAATTTTCCATCGTGCTCCATAACTACAGGGTGATTTTTTGAAAATCGATTTTTCGCGATTCAGAGGTTTGCGCCAAACCCTAAGGCTTTTTTCGCTTTCAATGTGGAACGTTTGGATAAGGCTCAAAAAATCCCCAAGGCATGGGGGCACAAAGGTTACTAGGCGAGAATTCTGTGTTTCTCTCCGTTCGCGAGCTACAACCATTTCTCTGCAAAAGTCGCTTTTTTCGTGCTTTGGCTAGCGGGGCCGCGCCCCCTTTACAGATTCGACTAGAATTTTCATCAAGTTTTGTAAAACGAGTCCGTTACTACATTTTATGTCTCTTACGGATTTTTGATATCTTCAACCCTTGAAGAGTTATTTAAAGAAAACCACCCCCGATTTCAATAAAAAATTCTAGAGCGGCCATTTTTAATCGGATGCGAAAAATTTCAACAGAGTGCCATTGGGAATTTAATTTTGCGTCGAAAAGGTTAGAACTATATTTTTCGTGGGGCGTACCGTTTACGATCAACGGCCGATTTTCGATTATTTTCCGGGAATTTTTCGAAAAATTTTTCGATTTTTTTTTTTCGAAAATTAAAAATCTGACGACGGCATGTCAGTTGTCGATTTAATCCGTATCAAAGATCCCAATAAAGTTTTTCGATCCGATTTTTAGTTTTCGAGATATGACGTTGTATACGGAACGTGGAAGCGAAATTGACCAGCGGGGCACAACATTTTTTTTGTCCGATCGCAAATCTGATTGCACCACCGGAAAGCCCTTCTTAAGCCCAACAGAAAATCCAAATAAAATTTCTCGATCCGACCCCTCCTTCTAATTTTAAAAATTCATTAAACTTTTTATTTATTTTGCCGGTAAATATTTTCGATCGTTTCAAAGTGACTCTTTTTATTCCTTCTTAAATCATAAATCCAAGGACGGATTATCATTGCGGTATTGCGTGTACGTAAAACACACTTGGAATTTTTCAAATCGCCCCATTATTAACCGAGATATGGATATTTGAATTATTGTCGTTTTTGAACGTTGAAAATTTTTCCCCGGAAAAAATCAATTGAGAAAAATAAATATTTCCGGGAAGGTTAGAACAATGAAACTTTGGGAGATCATTAAGCGTTCCATTTAAAGCAGACCACCAAAGTTTGGTAACATTTCGGTCACCCCGTCGGCCCCAACGGGGTGCCAAAGACCGAAACACCCCTATCAGTACCGCTCTAAATTCTGTTTGTATGTTGATTTGTCATGTGTATACGCTTCTCAGACGCTCACCAAATAATTTTTAGAGGCCCAAAGTTGATGAGAAAACAATAAGCTTCTTCCTGTTAACGTCCGAGTGCTCTCCAGACAGCAAATTATGAAATGCATTGATACTGCATTGTCACATTTGACAAATGTCAGATTCGGAAACTGGGGTTACCATAAACCGGGGTTACCGCCAGATTACACTCTTCGAAGCGTGTGGTTTGAGCAAAACGATTGAAAATAATGCGTTTTTAATTTTTTTTCACCCTCTTCTGCACGGATGAGAGAGGTGGTGCTTTTGGGCAATGTAGTGTCTATCAATTGTCATCGAATGAGCAAATTTCATCGTCCCCATGATCCACCCTGTGGCCGTCGGGGCCTTCTCAAGAAATTATACAAAAAAATTCGGCCCGGCCTTCCGGGTACATCCTGGACAATTTAAAACCACTCTATCCTCTCCACAAAAGACCCCTCTACAACATTTATTTTCATTATTTTTTGATTTTTCTAATCGTTCGCGAGTTGTGAACTTTTTTATGTGTCGAGGCACCATATTTTTCATTTTTCATGAGTAAACCATCGGAAATTTGAGTGAAAATCGAATTACACGGATTCGGCTGAAATTTTCACCAAAGATACCTTTCCTCTGAAGGGGCACCGCGTGACAAGTAATTTATCGCTGGGGGCCCCCTTACGCTTCATATTCACCCCCCGAGTTCGTTTTTTTTTTCTTATGAGGACGTATTTTTTTCTATGGAAATCTAAGAGTTGAAACTTTAAGGGTTGATAGGGGGTGGGTCTAGCCATGATCCGTAATTTTTTCAAAATTTTTCAAACACCCACCATCTCTCCAGAGCGCGTTATTTGGCCTACCGCAGAATTTGCTTTCAACTTCTTTAATGGATGTATTTTTTTCTGTTTAAATTGAAGAGTTGAAACTTTTAAAATAGGTTCGGGGTACAACGGGCCTTGCTCTGTAATTTTTTCAAAATTTTTGAAACACCCGTTACGCTTCCATAATTTTTTAATTTGACATTTTCGAAATATTTCAGCAGGGGTGTGCAAGGGAAAAAGTTGAATTGAATTCAAATGTCAGATTTTTCAATAACTATTAAAACTAAATCAAAAACATGTACAAAATTTTTGCATAAAGTGTATACTTTTTGAAATACCGGTTTTCCCCAATTTTCAACTGCCTAAAACGATTTAAAAATATATTTTATTTTTTTTTACCCTCTTCTGCACTGCCGATGGAGATGTTCTTTTTAGGCAATGTGGCAGCTATGACGGGGCATGGATTGAGCCAATTTGATCGTTCCAACGATCTTTCCTGTGGTCGTTAGGGCCTTCTTTAGAAACATTTAGAAATTAGAAGAAAAAAATTCGCACAGCCTTCCCTGTAAATTTTGGACAATTTAAACCTACTCCATCCTCTTCACAAAAGACCCCTCTACAATATTTATTCTTTGAATATTTTCGATTTTTTTAATCGTTTGCGAGTTATGAATTTTTTTATGTTTCAATGCACAAAATTTTTCATTTTTCATGAGTAAACCATCGGAAATTTGAGTGAAAATCGCATGACACGGATTTGGCTGAAATTTTTACCAAAGATACCTTTCGGCTGAAGGGGCACCACGTGACAAGTATTTTTTCTCTGGGGGCCTCCTTGCGCTTCATTTTAACCCCCCGAGTGCGATTTTTTTTTCTTATGAGGACGTATTTTTTTCTATAAAAATCCAAGAGTTGAAACTTTAAGGGTGCGTAGAGGGTGATTCGAGTCATGATCCGTAATTTTTTCAAAATTTTTCAAACACCCCCCACTTCTCCAGAGCGCGTTATTTGGCCCACCCCTGAATTTGTTTTCATCTTCTTTCAAGGACGTATTTTTTTCTATTTACATTAAAGAGTTGAAACTTTTAGGGTAGGTTCGGGGTACAATTGGCTTTACTTCGTAATTTTTTCAAAATTTTTGAAACACCCGTTACCCTTCCGTAATTTTTTAATTCGACATTTTCGACATATTTCATCAGGGGTGTGGAAGGGAAAAATTGAATTCAATTCAAATGTAAGATTTTTCAATAAATATTGAAGCTAAATCAAAAGCATGTACAAAATTTTTACATAAAGTGCATACTTTTTGAAATACCGATTTTCCCCAATTTTCAACTGCCTAAAACGATTTAAAAATATATTTTATTTTTTTTTACCTTCTTCTGCACTGCCGATGGAGATGTTCTTTTCAGGCAATGTGGCAGCTATGACGGGGCATGGATTAAGCCAATTTAATAGTCCCAACGATCTTTCCTGTGGTCGTTAGGGCCTTCTTTAGAAACATTTAAAAATTAGAAGAAAAAAATTCGCACAGTCTTCCCTGTATATCCTGGACAATTTAAACCTACCCTATCCTCTTCACAAGAGACCCCTCTACAACATTTATTCTTTGAATATTTTCGTTTTTTCTAATCGTTTGCGAGTTATGAATTTTTTTATGTTTCAAGGCACCTTTTCATTTTTCATGGGTAAACCCATCGGAAATTTGAGTGAAAATCGCATGACACGGATTCGGCTGAAATTTTCACCAAAGATGCCTTTCGCCCGAAGGGGTACCACGCGACAAGTATTTCATCTCAGGGGGCCCCCGTTCCGGGGCCCCGGCCTTAAAAGTGTGACATGTCAAAGTTGCGGGTTTAGGTTAAGAACGTATCAGCTGTGCGTCAGACATGACATTCACTGACATATCTGAAATAAGGTTATGATTGTACACAATTTTTAGATTTAATTACATTGACATGACATGCCAAAGTCGCAGGTTTAGGTTAGGAACCTATCAGCTGACGCACGTCAGACATGACATTCACTGGCAAATTTCAAACAGGGTTATGATTGTACACAATTTTCAGATTTAATGACATTGACATGACATGCCAAAGGCGCGGGTTTAGGTTAGGAACCTATCAGCTGATCGCCAGACATGACATTCACTGACATATCTGGAACAAGGTTATGATTGCACACAATTTTCAGATTTAATGACATTGACATGATATGCCAAAGTCGCGGGTTTAGGTTAGGAACCTATCAGCTGTGCGTCAGACATGACATTCACTGACATATCTGGAACAAGGTTATGATTGCACGCAATTTTCAGATTTAATGACATTGACATGATATACCAAAGTCGCGGGTTTAGGTTAGGAACCTATCAGCTGTGCGTCAGACATGACATTCAGTGTCATGTCCGGAAGAAGGTTATGATTGCACATAATTTTCAGATTTAATGACATTGACATGATATGCCAAAGGCGCGGATTTAGGTTAGGAACCTATCAGCTGTGCGCCAGACATGACACTCACTGACATATCTGGAACAAGGTTATGATTGCACTCAATTTTTAGATTTTTTTGACATTGACATGACATCAAAGTCGCGGGTTTCGGTTAGGAACTTATCAGCCGCACCCGGGGCCCGGCTTTAAAAGTGAGCGATTCAAGATTATTTTTCGGGAGTCTTTATGCCTTCAGTTTTGACTTTAAAGAGTTTGTCGAAGCCCCAGTATATTGATAAAGCATTACCCTACAATTTTTATGGTCGAACATTTTTTGATTTGTTGTTGTTGTTCCCTTAACGGGATACGATTTTTCAAAGATTGACCACATTGTTTCTAACTGTTTCTTTCAGTATTTTTTTCCATTTAAATTGAAGAGCTGATTTGTTTAGAATTCGTAAAGGGTACGAGTCACGATCTTACATCACTATTTTTTTTTTAATTTTGGAACTACCTCTACACGTTATTTGCACTTTTCAAGTCGAAAAGCCGAAACTATTAGGGATCGCAAGTGGCTCTCAAAGAAAAATAAAGGTAATACAAATAAAAAAAATAAAAATTACTTTACTCGCACGGACGACGGCGCAGCGCAGCGGAGCCTTCGTTCGTCACCGATTACTTTACTCGCACGGACGACGGCGCAGCGAAGCGGAGCCGTCGTTCGTCACTGATTACTTTACTCGCACGGACGACGGCGCAGCGCAGCGGAGCCGTCGTTCGTCACCGATTACTTTACTCGCACGGACGACGGCGCAGCGAAGCGGAGCCGTCGTTCGTCACCGATTACTTTACTCGCACGGACGACGGCGCAGCGCAGCGGAGCCGTCGTTCGTCACCGATTACTTTACTCGCACGGACGACGGCGCAGCGAAGCGGAGCCGTCGTTCGTCACCGATTACTTTACTCGCACGGACGACGGCGCAGCGCAGCGGAGCCGTCGTTCGTCACCGATTACTTTACTCGCACGGACGACGGCGCAGCGCAGCGGAGCCGTCGTTCGTCACCGATTACTTTTCTTGCACGGACGACGGCGCAGCGCAGCGGAGCCGTCGTCCGTCACCAAGTAATCTTTTTTTTTTTTTTTTTTTTTTTAATTTCTATATTTACATATATAATAATATTACATATAGTAGGCTTTAGCCTAGGAAAACTAGTTAATTAATATATACTAAATGAGTAACTTTCTGAGCGTTATTTTTACAAATAACTTTTGAACCCTTATAGATAGCGATTTGAAATTTTCACAAAAAATCATAAAAAATTCAACACATCTTCTATTAAAATTTCAACTTTCTCCAATCATCCCTTCAAAAAAAGTGTTGCCAACACCACAAAAGAAAAAAAAAGTCGAAATTTTCAAATGGAGCCGACAGGCCTCGGGCTCCTCCAGGGGCCCGTGAAATTCGTACTTTTCCATCGTGCCCCATAACTACAGGGTGATTTTTTGAAAATCGATTTTTCGCGATTCAGAGGTTTGCGCCAAACCCTAAGGCTTTTTTCGCTTTCAATGTGGAACGTTTGGATAAGGCTCAAAAAATCCCCAAGGCATGGGGGCACAAAGGTTACTAGGCGAGAATTCTGTGTTTCTCTCCGTTCGCGAGCTACAACCATTTCTCTGCAAAAGTCGCTTTTTTCGTGCTTTGGCTAGCGGGGCCGCGCCCCCTTTACAGATTCGACTAGAATTTTCATCAAGTTTTGTAAAACGAGTCCGTTACTACATTTTATGTCTCTTACGGATTTTTGATATCTTCAACCCTTGAAGAGTTATTTAAAGAAAACCACCCCCGATTTCAATAAAAAATTCTAGAGCGGCCATTTTTAATCGGATGCGAAAAATTTCAACAGAGTGCCATTGGGAATTTAATTTTGCGTCGAAAAGGTTAGAACTATATTTTTCGTGGGGCGTACCGTTTACGATCAACGGCCGATTTTCGATTATTTTCCGGGAATTTTTCGAAAAATTTTTCGATTTTTTTTTTTCGAAAATTAAAAATCTGACGACGGCATGTCAGTTGTCGATTTAATCCGTATCAAAGATCCCAATAAAGTTTTTCGATCCGATTTTTAGTTTTCGAGATATGACGTTGTATACGGAACGTGGAAGCGAAATTGACCAGCGGGGCACAACATTTTTTTTGTCCGATCGCAAATCTGATTGCACCACCGGAAAGCCCTTCTTAAGCCCAACAGAAAATCCAAATAAAATTTCTCGATCCGACCCCTCCTTCTAATTTTAAAAATTCATTAAACTTTTTATTTATTTTGCCGGTAAATATTTTCGATCGTTTCAAAGTGACTCTTTTTATTCCTTCTTAAATCATAAATCCAAGGACGGATTATCATTGCGGTATTGCGTGTACGTAAAACACACTTGGAATTTTTCAAATCGCCCCATTATTAACCGAGATATGGATATTTGAATTATTGTCGTTTTTGAACGTTGAAAATTTTTCCCCGGAAAAAATCAATTGAGAAAAATAAATATTTCCGGGAAGGTTAGAACAATGAAACTTTGGGAGATCATTAAGCGTTCCATTTAAAGCAGACCACCAAAGTTTGGTAACATTTCGGTCACCCCGTCGGCCCCAACGGGGTGCCAAAGACCGAAACACCCCTATCAGTACCGCTCTAAATTCTGTTTGTATGTTGATTTGTCATGTGTATACGCTTCTCAGACGCTCACCAAATAATTTTTAGAGGCCCAAAGTTGATGAGAAAACAATAAGCTTCTTCCTGTTAACGTCCGAGTGCTCTCCAGACAGCAAATTATGAAATGCATTGATACTGCATTGTCACATTTGACAAATGTCAGATTCGGAAACTGGGGTTACCATAAACCGGGGTTACCGCCAGATTACACTCTTCGAAGCGTGTGGTTTGAGCAAAACGATTGAAAATAATGCGTTTTTAATTTTTTTTCACCCTCTTCTGCACGGATGAGAGAGGTGGTGCTTTTGGGCAATGTAGTGTCTATCAATTGTCATCGAATGAGCAAATTTCATCGTCCCCATGATCCACCCTGTGGCCGTCGGGGCCTTCTCAAGAAATTATACAAAAAAATTCGGCCCGGCCTTCCGGGTACATCCTGGACAATTTAAAACCACTCTATCCTCTCCACAAAAGACCCCTCTACAACATTTATTTTCATTATTTTTTGATTTTTCTAATCGTTCGCGAGTTGTGAACTTTTTTATGTGTCGAGGCACCATATTTTTCATTTTTCATGAGTAAACCATCGGAAATTTGAGTGAAAATCGAATTACACGGATTCGGCTGAAATTTTCACCAAAGATACCTTTCCTCTGAAGGGGCACCGCGTGACAAGTAATTTATCGCTGGGGGCCCCCTTACGCTTCATATTCACCCCCCGAGTTCGTTTTTTTTTTCTTATGAGGACGTATTTTTTTCTATGGAAATCTAAGAGTTGAAACTTTAAGGGTTGATAGGGGGTGGGTCTAGCCATGATCCGTAATTTTTTCAAAATTTTTCAAACACCCACCATCTCTCCAGAGCGCGTTATTTGGCCTACCGCAGAATTTGCTTTCAACTTCTTTAATGGATGTATTTTTTTCTGTTTAAATTGAAGAGTTGAAACTTTTAAAATAGGTTCGGGGTACAACGGGCCTTGCTCTGTAATTTTTTCAAAATTTTTGAAACACCCGTTACGCTTCCATAATTTTTTAATTTGACATTTTCGAAATATTTCAGCAGGGGTGTGCAAGGGAAAAAGTTGAATTGAATTCAAATGTCAGATTTTTCAATAACTATTAAAACTAAATCAAAAACATGTACAAAATTTTTGCATAAAGTGTATACTTTTTGAAATACCGGTTTTCCCCAATTTTCAACTGCCTAAAACGATTTAAAAATATATTTTATTTTTTTTTACCCTCTTCTGCACTGCCGATGGAGATGTTCTTTTTAGGCAATGTGGCAGCTATGACGGGGCATGGATTGAGCCAATTTGATCGTTCCAACGATCTTTCCTGTGGTCGTTAGGGCCTTCTTTAGAAACATTTAGAAATTAGAAGAAAAAAATTCGCACAGCCTTCCCTGTAAATTTTGGACAATTTAAACCTACTCCATCCTCTTCACAAAAGACCCCTCTACAATATTTATTCTTTGAATATTTTCGATTTTTTTAATCGTTTGCGAGTTATGAATTTTTTTATGTTTCAATGCACAAAATTTTTCATTTTTCATGAGTAAACCATCGGAAATTTGAGTGAAAATCGCATGACACGGATTTGGCTGAAATTTTTACCAAAGATACCTTTCGGCTGAAGGGGCACCACGTGACAAGTATTTTTTCTCTGGGGGCCTCCTTGCGCTTCATTTTAACCCCCCGAGTGCGATTTTTTTTTCTTATGAGGACGTATTTTTTTCTATAAAAATCCAAGAGTTGAAACTTTAAGGGTGCGTAGAGGGTGATTCGAGTCATGATCCGTAATTTTTTCAAAATTTTTCAAACACCCCCCACTTCTCCAGAGCGCGTTATTTGGCCCACCCCTGAATTTGTTTTCATCTTCTTTCAAGGACGTATTTTTTTCTATTTACATTAAAGAGTTGAAACTTTTAGGGTAGGTTCGGGGTACAATTGGCTTTACTTCGTAATTTTTTCAAAATTTTTGAAACACCCGTTACCCTTCCGTAATTTTTTAATTCGACATTTTCGACATATTTCATCAGGGGTGTGGAAGGGAAAAATTGAATTCAATTCAAATGTAAGATTTTTCAATAAATATTGAAGCTAAATCAAAAGCATGTACAAAATTTTTACATAAAGTGCATACTTTTTGAAATACCGATTTTCCCCAATTTTCAACTGCCTAAAACGATTTAAAAATATATTTTATTTTTTTTTACCTTCTTCTGCACTGCCGATGGAGATGTTCTTTTCAGGCAATGTGGCAGCTATGACGGGGCATGGATTAAGCCAATTTAATAGTCCCAACGATCTTTCCTGTGGTCGTTAGGGCCTTCTTTAGAAACATTTAAAAATTAGAAGAAAAAAATTCGCACAGTCTTCCCTGTATATCCTGGACAATTTAAACCTACCCTATCCTCTTCACAAGAGACCCCTCTACAACATTTATTCTTTGAATATTTTCGTTTTTTCTAATCGTTTGCGAGTTATGAATTTTTTTATGTTTCAAGGCACCAAATTTTTCATTTTTCATGGGTAAACCCATCGGAAATTTGAGTGAAAATCGCATGACACGGATTCGGCTGAAATTTTCACCAAAGATGCCTTTCGCCCGAAGGGGTACCACGCGACAAGTATTTCATCTCAGGGGGCCCCCGTTCCGGGGCCCCGGCCTTAAAAGTGTGACATGTCAAAGTTGCGGGTTTAGGTTAAGAACGTATCAGCTGTGCGTCAGACATGACATTCACTGACATATCTGAAATAAGGTTATGATTGTACACAATTTTTAGATTTAATTACATTGACATGACATGCCAAAGTCGCAGGTTTAGGTTAGGAACCTATCAGCTGACGCACGTCAGACATGACATTCACTGGCAAATTTCAAACAGGGTTATGATTGTACACAATTTTCAGATTTAATGACATTGACATGACATGCCAAAGGCGCGGGTTTAGGTTAGGAACCTATCAGCTGATCGCCAGACATGACATTCACTGACATATCTGGAACAAGGTTATGATTGCACACAATTTTCAGATTTAATGACATTGACATGATATGCCAAAGTCGCGGGTTTAGGTTAGGAACCTATCAGCTGTGCGTCAGACATGACATTCACTGACATATCTGGAACAAGGTTATGATTGCACGCAATTTTCAGATTTAATGACATTGACATGATATACCAAAGTCGCGGGTTTAGGTTAGGAACCTATCAGCTGTGCGTCAGACATGACATTCAGTGTCATGTCCGGAAGAAGGTTATGATTGCACATAATTTTCAGATTTAATGACATTGACATGATATGCCAAAGGCGCGGATTTAGGTTAGGAACCTATCAGCTGTGCGCCAGACATGACACTCACTGACATATCTGGAACAAGGTTATGATTGCACTCAATTTTTAGATTTTTTTGACATTGACATGACATCAAAGTCGCGGGTTTCGGTTAGGAACTTATCAGCCGCACCCGGGGCCCGGCTTTAAAAGTGAGCGATTCAAGATTATTTTTCGGGAGTCTTTATGCCTTCAGTTTTGACTTTAAAGAGTTTGTCGAAGCCCCAGTATATTGATAAAGCATTACCCTACAATTTTTATGGTCGAACATTTTTTGATTTGTTGTTGTTGTTCCCTTAACGGGATACGATTTTTCAAAGATTGACCACATTGTTTCTAACTGTTTCTTTCAGTATTTTTTTCCATTTAAATTGAAGAGCTGATTTGTTTAGAATTCGTAAAGGGTACGAGTCACGATCTTACATCACTATTTTTTTTTTAATTTTGGAACTACCTCTACACGTTATTTGCACTTTTCAAGTCGAAAAGCCGAAACTATTAGGGATCGCAAGTGGCTCTCAAAGAAAAATAAAGGTAATACAAATAAAAAAAATAAAAATTACTTTACTCGCACGGACGACGGCGCAGCGCAGCGGAGCCTTCGTTCGTCACCGATTACTTTACTCGCACGGACGACGGCGCAGCGAAGCGGAGCCGTCGTTCGTCACTGATTACTTTACTCGCACGGACGACGGCGCAGCGCAGCGGAGCCGTCGTTCGTCACCGATTACTTTACTCGCACGGACGACGGCGCAGCGAAGCGGAGCCGTCGTTCGTCACCGATTACTTTACTCGCACGGACGACGGCGCAGCGCAGCGGAGCCGTCGTTCGTCACCGATTACTTTACTCGCACGGACGACGGCGCAGCGAAGCGGAGCCGTCGTTCGTCACCGATTACTTTACTCGCACGGACGACGGCGCAGCGCAGCGGAGCCGTCGTTCGTCACCGATTACTTTACTCGCACGGACGACGGCGCAGCGCAGCGGAGCCGTCGTTCGTCACCGATTACTTTTCTTGCACGGACGACGGCGCAGCGCAGCGGAGCCGTCGTCCGTCACCAAGTAATCTTTTTTTTTTTTTTTTTTTTTTTTAATTTCTATATTTACATATATAATAATATTACATATAGTAGGCTTTAGCCTAGGAAAACTAGTTAATATATACTAAATGAGTAACTTTCTGAGCGTTATTTTTACAAATAACTTTTGAACCCTTATAGATAGCGATTTGAAATTTTCACGAAAAATCATAAAAAATTCAACACATCTTCTATTAAAATTTCAACTTTCTCCGATCATCCCTTCAAAAAAAGTGTTGCCAACACCACAAAAGAAAAAAAAAATCGAAATTTTCAAATGGAGCCGACAGGCCTCGGGCTCCTTTAGGGGCCCGTGAAATTCGCAATTGTCCATCGTGCCCCATAACTACAGGGTGATTTTTTGAAAGTCGATTTTTCGCAGATGCAGACCTTTACGCGAAATGCTAAGGCTTTTTTGTGTTTCAAGTTGGAACGTTCGGATAGGGCTCAAAAAATCCCAAATACTTCGGTGCACAAAGGCCACCTATGTTCGTCCCTCGGAAATTCTCCGTTCCCGAGCCACAACCCTTTCTCTGCAGAAGTGGCTTTTTTTGTGCTTCCGCGAGCGGGGCCGCGCCACCTTTACAGTCGCGACTAGAATTTTCAATGAATTTTATAGAACGAGTCCGTTACTACAATTTATATCTCTTACGGATTTTTGATATCTTCAACCCTTGAAGAGTTATTTAAATAAAACCACCCCCGATTTCAATAAAAAATTCTAGAGCGGCCATTTTTAATCGGATGCAAAAAATTTCAACAGAGTGCCATTGGGAATTTAATTTTGCGTCGAAAAGGTGAAGGCTATATTTTTCGTGGGGCGTACCGTTTACGATCTACGGCCAATTTTCAATTATTTTCCGGGAATTTTTCGAAAAATTTTTCGATTTTTTTTTTTCGAAAATTAAAAATCTGACGACGGCATGTCAGTCGTCGATTTGATCCGTATCAAAGATCCCAATAAAGTTTTTCGATCCGATTTTTAGTTTTCGAGATATGACGTTGTATACGGAACGGGGAAGCGAATTTGACCAGCGGGGCACAACATTTTTTTTGTCCGATCGCAAATCTGATTACACCACCGGAAAGCCCTTCTCAAGCCCAACAGAAAATCCAAATAAAATTTCTCGATCCGACCCCTCCTTCTAATTTTAAAAATTCATTAAACTTTTATTTATTTTGCCGGTAAATATTTTCGATCGTTTCAAAATGAATTTTTCTATTCCTTCTTAAATCACGAATCCAAGGACGGATTATCATTGCGATATTGCGTGTACGTAAAACACACTTGGAATTTTTAAAATCGCCCCATTATTAACCGAGATATGGATATTTGAATTATTGTCGTTTTTGAACGTTGAAAATTTTTCCCCGGAAAAAATCAATTGAGCAAAATAAATATTTCCGGGAAGGTTAGAACAATGAAACTTTGGGAGATCATTAAGCGTTCCATTTAAAGCAGACCACCAAAATTTGGTAACATTTCGGTCACCCCGTCGGCCCCAACGGGGTGCCAAAGACCGACACACCCCTATCAGTACCGCTCTAAATTCTGTTTGTATGACTGTTTGTCATGTGTATACGCTTCTCAGACGCTCACCAAATCATTTTTAGAGGCCCAAAGTTGATGAGAAAACAATAAGCTTCTTCCTGCTAACGTCCGAGTGCTCTCCAAGCATCAAATTATGAAATGCATTGATACTGCATTGTCACATTTGACAAATGTCAGATTCGGAAACTGGGGTTACCATAAACCGGGGTTACCGCCAGTTTATACTCCTCGAAGCGTGTGGTTTGAGCAAAACGATTGAAAATAATGCGTTTTTAATTTTTTTCACCCCCTTTTGCACGGATGAGAGAGGTGGTGCTTTTGGGCAATGTAGTGTCCATCAATTGTCATCGAATGAGCAAATTTCATCGTCCCCATGATCCACCCCTTGGCCGTCGGGGCCTTCTCAAGAAATTATACAAAAAAATTCGGCCCGGCCTTCCGGGTACATCCTGGACAATTTAAAACCACTCCATCCTCTCCACAAAAGACCCCTCTACAACATTTAGTTTCATTATTTTTTGATTTTTCCAATCGTTCGCGAGTTGTGAACTTTTTTATGTGTCGAGGCACCATATTTTTCATTTTTCATGAGCAAACCATCGGAAATTTGAGTGAAAATCGCAAGACACGGATTCGGTTGAAATTTTCACCAAAGATACCTTTCGCCTTAAGGGGCACCACGTGACAAGTGTTTTTTCTCTGGGGGCCTCCTTGCGCTTCATGTTAACCCCCCGAGTGCGATTTTTTTTTCTTATGAAGACGTATTTTTTTCTATAAAAATCTAAGAGTTGAAACTTTAAGGGTGGGTAGAGGGTGGTTCGAGTCATGATCCGTAATTTTTTCAAAATTTTTCAAACACCCCCCACTTCTCCAGAGCGCGTTATTTAGCCCACCCCTGAATTTGTTTTCATCTTCTTTCAAGGACGTATTTTTTTCTTTTTAAATTAAAGAGTTGAAACTTTTAGGATAGGTTCGGGGTATAATTGACTTTGCTCCGTAATTTTTTCAAAATTTTTGAAACACCCGTTACCCTTCTGTAATTTTTTAATTCGACATTTTGGACATATTTCATCAGGGGTGTGGAAGGGAAAAAATTGAATTCAATTCAAATGTCAGATTTTTTAATAACTATTGAAACTAAATCAAAAACATGTACAAAATTTTTGCTTAAAGTGTATACTTTTTGAAATACCGGTTTTCCCCAATTTTCAACTGCCTAAAACGATTTAAAAATATATATATTTTTTTTTTACCGTCTTCTGCACTGCCGATGGAGATGTTCTTTTCAGGCAATGTGGCTGTTATGACTGGGCATGGATTGAGCCAATTTGATCGTTCCAACGATCTTTCCTGTGGTCGTTAGGGCCTTTTTTAGAAACATTTAGAAATTAAAAGAAAAAAAATCGCACAGCCTTCCCTGTATATTCTGGACAATTTAAACCTACTCCATCCTCTTCACAAAAGACCGCTCTACAACATTTATTCCTTAAATATTTTCGATTTTTCTAATCGTTTGCGAGTTATGAATTTTTTTATGTTTCAATGCACAAAATTTTTCATTTTTCATGAGTAAAAAAACCATCGGAAATTTGAGTGAAAATCGCATGACACGGATTTGGCTCAAATTTTCACCAAAGATACCTTTCGGCTGAAGGGGCACCACGTGACAAGTATTTTACCTCTGGGGGCCCCCTTACACTTCATTTTAACCCCCCGAGTGCGATTTTTTTTTCTTATGAGGACGTATTTTTTTCTATGAAAATATAAGAGTTGAAACTTTGAGGGTGGGTAGAGGGTGGTTCGAGTCATGATCCGTATTTTTTTCAAAAATTTTCAGACACCCCCCACCTCTCCAGAGCGCGCTATTTGGCCCACCCCTGAATTTGTTTTCATCTTCTTTCAAGGACGTATTTTTGTCCATTTAAATTGAAGAGTTGAAACTTTTAGGGTAGGTTCGGGGTACAACGGGCCTTGCTCTGTAATTTTTTCAAAATTTTTGAAACACCCGTTACGCTTCCATAATTTTTTAATTCGACATTTTCGAAATATTTCAGCAGGGGTGTGGAAGGGAAAAAGTTGAATTGAATTCAAATGTCAGATTTTTCAATAACTATTAAAACTAAATCAAAAACATGTACAAAATTTTTGCATAATGTGCATACTTTTTAAAATACTGATTTTCCTCAATTTTCAACTGCCTGAAACGATTTAAAAACATATTTTATTTTTTTTACCCTCTTCTGCTCTGCCGATAAAGATGTCGTGCTTAGGCAATGTGGCAGCTATGACGGGGCACGGATTGAGCAAATTTGATTGTACCAAAGATCTTTCCTGTGGTCGTTAGGGCCTTCTTTAGAAACATTTAGAAATTAGAAGAAAAAAATTCGCACAGACCTCCCTGTATATTCTGGACAATTTAAGCCTACTCTATCCTCTTCACAAAAGACCCCTCTATAACATTTATTCTTTGAATATTTTCGATTTTTCTAATCGTTTGCGAGTTATGAATTTTTTTATGTTTCAATGCACAAAATTTTTCATTTTTTATGAGTAAACCATCGGAAATTTTAGTGAAAATCGCATGACACGGATTTGGCTGAAATTTTTACCAAAGATACCTTTCGCCTTAAGGGGCACGACGTGACAAGTATTTTTTCTCTGGGGGCCCCCTTACGCTTCATTTTAACCCCTCGAGTGCGATTTTTTTTTCTTATGAGGACGTATTTTTTTCTATAAAAATCTAAGAGTTGAAACTTTAAGGGTGGGTAGAGGGTGATTCGAGTCATGATCCGTAATTTTTTCAAAATTTTTCAAACACCCCCACTTCTCCAGAGCGCGTTATTTGGCCCACCCCTGAATTTGTTTTCATCTTCTTTCAAGGACGTATTTTTTTCTATTTAAATTGAAGAGTTGAAACTATTAGGGTAGGTTCGGGGTATAATTGACCTTGCTCCGTAATTTTTTCAAAATTTTTGAAACACCCGTTACCCTTCCGTAATTTTTTAATTCGACATTTTCGACATATTTCAGCAGGGGTGTGGAAGGGAAAAAATTGAATTCAACTCAAATGTCAGATTTTCCAATAAATATTAAAACTGAATCGAAAACATATACAGAATTTTTACATAAAGTGCATACTTTTTAAAATACTGATTTTCCCCAATTTCAAACTGCCTGAAACGATTTAAAAACATATTTATTTTTTTTTTACCCTCTTCTGCTCTGCCGACGAAGATGTCCTGCTTAGGCAATGTGGCAGCTATGACGGGGCACGGATTGAGCAAATTTGATTGTACCAAAGATCTTTCCTGTGGTCGTTAGGGCCTTCTTT
The DNA here is from genome assembly GCA_910593695.2 of Ocypus olens. Lineage (NCBI taxonomy): Eukaryota > Metazoa > Arthropoda > Insecta > Coleoptera > Staphylinidae > Ocypus > Ocypus olens. The sequence continues at coordinate 1,408,693 of OU343054.1, forward strand.
AGAAACTTTTAGAAATTAGAAGAAAAAAATTCGCACAGCCTTCCCTGTACATCTTGGACAATTTAAAACAATTCTATCCTCTTAACAAAAGACCCCTCTACAACATTTATTCTTTGAATATTTTCGATTTTTCTAATCGTTTGCGAGTTATGAATTTTTTTATGTTTCAAGGCACCAAATTTTTCATTTTTCATGGGTAAACCATCGGAAATTTAAATGAAAATCGCATGACACGGATTCGGCTGAAATTTTCACTAAAGATGCCTTTCGCCCGAAGGGGTACCACGCGACAAGTATTTCATCTCAGGGGGCCCCCGTTGCGGGGCCCCGGCCTTAAAAGTGTGACATGTCAAAGTTGCGGATTTAGGTTAGGAACTTATCAGCTGTGCGTCAGACATGACATTCACTGACATATCTGAAATAAGGTTATGATTGTACACAATTTTCAGATTTAATGACATTGACATGACATGCCAAAGTCGCAGGTTTCGGTTAGGAACCTATCAGCTGACGCACGTCAGACATGACATTCACTGGCAAATTTCAAAGAGGGTTATGATTGTACACAATTTTCAGATTTAATGACATTGACATGACATGCCAAAGGCGCGGGTTTAGGTTAGGAACCTATCAGCTGTGCGCCAGACATGACATTCACTGACATATCTGGAACAAGGTTATGATTGCACACAATTTTCAGATTTAATGACATTGACATGATATGCCAAAGTCGCGGGTTTAGGTTAGGAACCTATCAGCTGTGCGTCAGACATGACATTCAGTGTCATGTCTGGAAGAAGGTTATGTTTGCACATAATTTTCAGATTTAATGACATTGACATGACGTGTTTAAAGTCGCGGGTTTAGGTTAGGAACTTATCAGCTGTGCGTCAGACATATCTGGAACAAGGTTATGATTGCACTCAATTTTTAGTTTTTTTTGACATTGACATGACATCAAAGTCGCGGGTTTCGGTTAGGAACTTATCAGCCGCACCCGGGGCCCGGCTTTAAAAGTGAGCGATTCAAGATTATTTTTCGGGAGTCCTTATGCCTTCAGTTTTGACTTTTAAGAGTTTGTCGAAGCCCCAGTATATTGATAAAGCATTACCCTACAATTTTTATGGTCGAACATTTTTGGATTTGTTGTTGTTGTTCCCTTAACGGGATACGATTTTTCAAAGATTGACCACATTGTTTCTAACTGTTTCTTTCAGGGGCGTTTTTTTTTCCATTTAAATTGAAGAGCTGATTTGTTTAGAATTCGTAAAGGGTACGAGTAACGATCTTACATCACTATTTTTTTTTAATTTTGGAACTACCTCTACACGTTATTTGCACTTTTCAAGTCGAAAAGCCGAAACTATTAGGGATCGCAAGTGGCTCTCAAAGAAAAATAAAGGTAATACAAATAAAAAAAAATAAAAAATGAAAAATGAATAACGAAAAATGAAAAATGGAAAGTGAAAAATAAAAAATAATTACTTTACTCGCACGGGCGACGGCGCAGCGCAGCGGAGCCGTCGTTCGTCATCGACTACTTTACTTGCACGGACGACGGCGCAGCGTAGCGGAGCCGTCGTTCGTCATCGATTACTTTACTCGCACGGACGACGGCGCAGCGCAGCGGAGCCGTCGTTCGTCATCGATTACTTTACTCGCACGGACGACGGCGCAGCGCAGCGGAGCCGTCGTTCGTCATCGATTACTTTACTCGCACGGACGACGGCGCAGCGCAGCGGAGCCGTCGTTCGTCACCGATTACTTTACTCGCACGGACGACGGCGCAGCGCAGCGGAGCCGTCGTTCGTCACCGATTACTTTACTCGCACGGACGACGGCGCAGCGCAGCGGAGCCGTCGTTCGTCACCGATTACTTTACTCGCACGGACGACGGCGCAGCGCAGCGGAGCCGTCGTTCGTCACCGGTAACTTTACTCGCACGAACGACGGCGCAGCGCAGCGGAGCCGTCGTTCGTTACCGAAGAAATTTTTTTTTTTTTTTTTTTTTATGTTTTACAAAACAAATTATTACATATAGTAGGCTTTAGCCTAGGAAAACTAGTTAATATATACTAAATGAGTAACTTTCTGAGCGTTAATTTTACAAATAACTTTTGAACCCTTATAGATAGCGATTTGAAATTTTCACGAAAAATCATAAAAAATTCAACACACCTTCTATTAAAATTTCAATCTTCTCCGACTGCCCCCTCAAAAAAAGTGTTGCCAACATCACAAAAGAAAAAAAAAATCAAAATTTCCCACTGTACCAGATAGGCCTCGGGCTCCTCTAGGGGCCCGTGAAATTCGCAATTGTCCATCGTGCCCCATAACTACAGGGTGATTTTTTGAAAGTCGATTTTTCGCAGATGCAGACCTTTACGCGAAATGCTAAGGCTTTTTTGTGTTTCAAGTTGGAACGTTCGGATAGGGCTCAAAAAATCCCAAATACTTCGGTGCACAAAGGCCACCTATGTTCGTCCCTCGGAAATTCTCCGTTCCCGAGCCACAACCCTTTCTCTGCAGAAGTGGCTTTTTTTGTGCTTCCGCGAGCGGGGCCGCGCCACCTTTACAGTCGCGACTAGAATTTTCAATGAATTTTATAGAACGAGTCCGTTACTACAATTTATATCTCTTACGGATTTTTGATATCTTCAACCCTTGAAGAGTTATTTAAATAAAACCACCCCCGATTTCAATAAAAAATTCTAGAGCGGCCATTTTTAATCGGATGCAAAAAATTTCAACAGAGTGCCATTGGGAATTTAATTTTGCGTCGAAAAGGTAAAGGCTATATTTTTCGTGGGGCGTACCGTTTACGATCTACGGCCAATTTTCAATTATTTTCCGGGAATTTTTCGAAAAATTTTTCGATTTTTTTTTTTCGAAAATTAAAAATCTGACGACGGCATGTCAGTCGTCGATTTGATCCGTATCAAAGATCCCAATAAAGTTTTTCGATCCGATTTTTAGTTTTCGAGATATGACGTTGTATACGGAACGGGGAAGCGAATTTGACCAGCGGGGCACAACACATTTTTTTTGTCCGATCGCAAATCTGATTACACCACCGGAAAGCCCTTCTCAAGCCCAACAGAAAATCCAAATAAAATTTCTCGATCCGACCCCTCCTTCTAATTTTAAAAATTCATTAAACTTTTATTTATTTTGCCGGTAAATATTTTCGATCGTTTCAAAATGAATTTTTCTATTCCTTCTTAAATCACGAATCCAAGGACGGATTATCATTGCGATATTGCGTGTACGTAAAACACACTTGGAATTTTTAAAATCGCCCCATTATTAACCGAGATATGGATATTTGAATTATTGTCGTTTTTGAACGTTGAAAATTTTTCCCCGGAAAAAATCAATTGAGCAAAATAAATATTTCCGGGAAGGTTAGAACAATGAAACTTTGGGAGATCATTAAGCGTTCCATTTAAAGCAGACCACCAAAATTTGGTAACATTTCGGTCACCCCGTCGGCCCCAACGGGGTGCCAAAGACCGACACACCCCTATCAGTACCGCTCTAAATTCTGTTTGTATGACTGTTTGTCATGTGTATACGCTTCTCAGACGCTCACCAAATCATTTTTAGAGGCCCAAAGTTGATGAGAAAACAATAAGCTTCTTCCTGCTAACGTCCGAGTGCTCTCCAAGCATCAAATTATGAAATGCATTGATACTGCATTGTCACATTTGACAAATGTCAGATTCGGAAACTGGGGTTACCATAAACCGGGGTTACCGCCAGTTTATACTCCTCGAAGCGTGTGGTTTGAGCAAAACGATTGAAAATAATGCGTTTTTAATTTTTTTCACCCCCTTTTGCACGGATGAGAGAGGTGGTGCTTTTGGGCAATGTAGTGTCCATCAATTGTCATCGAATGAGCAAATTTCATCGTCCCCATGATCCACCCCTTGGCCGTCGGGGCCTTCTCAAGAAATTATACAAAAAAATTCGGCCCGGCCTTCCGGGTACATCCTGGACAATTTAAAACCACTCCATCCTCTCCACAAAAGACCCCTCTACAACATTTAGTTTCATTATTTTTTGATTTTTCCAATCGTTCGCGAGTTGTGAACTTTTTTATGTGTCGAGGCACCATATTTTTCATTTTTCATGAGCAAACCATCGGAAATTTGAGTGAAAATCGCAAGACACGGATTCGGTTGAAATTTTCACCAAAGATACCTTTCGCCTTAAGGGGCACCACGTGACAAGTGTTTTTTCTCTGGGGGCCTCCTTGCGCTTCATGTTAACCCCCCGAGTGCGATTTTTTTTTCTTATGAAGACGTATTTTTTTCTATAAAAATCTAAGAGTTGAAACTTTAAGGGTGGGTAGAGGGTGGTTCGAGTCATGATCCGTAATTTTTTCAAAATTTTTCAAACACCCCCCACTTCTCCAGAGCGCGTTATTTAGCCCACCCCTGAATTTGTTTTCATCTTCTTTCAAGGACGTATTTTTTTCTTTTTAAATTAAAGAGTTGAAACTTTTAGGATAGGTTCGGGGTATAATTGACTTTGCTCCGTAATTTTTTCAAAATTTTTGAAACACCCGTTACCCTTCTGTAATTTTTTAATTCGACATTTTGGACATATTTCATCAGGGGTGTGGAAGGGAAAAAATTGAATTCAATTCAAATGTCAGATTTTTTAATAACTATTGAAACTAAATCAAAAACATGTACAAAATTTTTGCTTAAAGTGTATACTTTTTGAAATACCGGTTTTCCCCAATTTTCAACTGCCTAAAACGATTTAAAAATATATATATTTTTTTTTTACCGTCTTCTGCACTGCCGATGGAGATGTTCTTTTCAGGCAATGTGGCTGTTATGACTGGGCATGGATTGAGCCAATTTGATCGTTCCAACGATCTTTCCTGTGGTCGTTAGGGCCTTTTTTAGAAACATTTAGAAATTAAAAGAAAAAAAATCGCACAGCCTTCCCTGTATATTCTGGACAATTTAAACCTACTCCATCCTCTTCACAAAAGACCGCTCTACAACATTTATTCCTTAAATATTTTCGATTTTTCTAATCGTTTGCGAGTTATGAATTTTTTTATGTTTCAATGCACAAAATTTTTCATTTTTCATGAGTAAAAAACCATCGGAAATTTGAGTGAAAATCGCATGACACGGATTTGGCTCAAATTTTCACCAAAGATACCTTTCGGCTGAAGGGGCACCACGTGACAAGTATTTTACCTCTGGGGGCCCCCTTACACTTCATTTTAACCCCCCGAGTGCGATTTTTTTTTCTTATGAGGACGTATTTTTTTCTATGAAAATATAAGAGTTGAAACTTTGAGGGTGGGTAGAGGGTGGTTCGAGTCATGATCCGTATTTTTTTCAAAAATTTTCAGACACCCCCCACCTCTCCAGAGCGCGCTATTTGGCCCACCCCTGAATTTGTTTTCATCTTCTTTCAAGGACGTATTTTTGTCCATTTAAATTGAAGAGTTGAAACTTTTAGGGTAGGTTCGGGGTACAACGGGCCTTGCTCTGTAATTTTTTCAAAATTTTTGAAACACCCGTTACGCTTCCATAATTTTTTAATTCGACATTTTCGAAATATTTCAGCAGGGGTGTGGAAGGGAAAAAGTTGAATTGAATTCAAATGTCAGATTTTTCAATAACTATTAAAACTAAATCAAAAACATGTACAAAATTTTTGCATAATGTGCATACTTTTTAAAATACTGATTTTCCTCAATTTTCAACTGCCTGAAACGATTTAAAAACATATTTTATTTTTTTTACCCTCTTCTGCTCTGCCGATAAAGATGTCGTGCTTAGGCAATGTGGCAGCTATGACGGGGCACGGATTGAGCAAATTTGATTGTACCAAAGATCTTTCCTGTGGTCGTTAGGGCCTTCTTTAGAAACATTTAGAAATTAGAAGAAAAAAATTCGCACAGACCTCCCTGTATATTCTGGACAATTTAAGCCTACTCTATCCTCTTCACAAAAGACCCCTCTATAACATTTATTCTTTGAATATTTTCGATTTTTCTAATCGTTTGCGAGTTATGAATTTTTTTATGTTTCAATGCACAAAATTTTTCATTTTTTATGAGTAAACCATCGGAAATTTGAGTGAAAATCGCATGACACGGATTTGGCTGAAATTTTTACCAAAGATACCTTTCGCCTTAAGGGGCACGACGTGACAAGTATTTTTTCTCTGGGGGCCCCCTTACGCTTCATTTTAACCCCTCGAGTGCGATTTTTTTTTCTTATGAGGACGTATTTTTTTCTATAAAAATCTAAGAGTTGAAACTTTAAGGGTGGGTAGAGGGTGATTCGAGTCATGATCCGTAATTTTTTCAAAATTTTTCAAACACCCCCACTTCTCCAGAGCGCGTTATTTGGCCCACCCCTGAATTTGTTTTCATCTTCTTTCAAGGACGTATTTTTTTCTATTTAAATTGAAGAGTTGAAACTATTAGGGTAGGTTCGGGGTATAATTGACCTTGCTCCGTAATTTTTTCAAAATTTTTGAAACACCCGTTACCCTTCCGTAATTTTTTAATTCGACATTTTCGACATATTTCAGCAGGGGTGTGGAAGGGAAAAAATTGAATTCAACTCAAATGTCAGATTTTCCAATAAATATTAAAACTGAATCGAAAACATATACAAAATTTTTACATAAAGTGCATACTTTTTAAAATACTGATTTTCCCCAATTTCAAACTGCCTGAAACGATTTAAAAACATATTTATTTTTTTTTTACCCTCTTCTGCTCTGCCGACGAAGATGTCCTGCTTAGGCAATGTGGCAGCTATGACGGGGCACGGATTGAGCAAATTTGATTGTACCAAAGATCTTTCCTGTGGTCGTTAGGGCCTTCTTTAGAAACTTTTAGAAATTAGAAGAAAAAAATTCGCACAGCCTTCCCTGTACATCTTGGACAATTTAAAACAATTCTATCCTCTTAACAAAAGACCCCTCTACAACATTTATTCTTTGAATATTTTCGATTTTTCTAATCGTTTGCGAGTTATGAATTTTTTTATGTTTCAAGGCACCAAATTTTTCATTTTTCATGGGTAAAAAACCATCGGAAATTTAAATGAAAATCGCATGACACGGATTCGGCTGAAATTTTCACTAAAGATGCCTTTCGCCCGAAGGGGTACCACGCGACAAGTATTTCATCTCAGGGGGCCCCCGTTGCGGGGCCCCGGCCTTAAAAGTGTGACATGTCAAAGTTGCGGATTTAGGTTAGGAACTTATCAGCTGTGCGTCAGACATGACATTCACTGACATATCTGAAATAAGGTTATGATTGTACACAATTTTCAGATTTAATGACATTGACATGACATGCCAAAGTCGCAGGTTTCGGTTAGGAACCTATCAGCTGACGCACGTCAGACATGACATTCACTGGCAAATTTCAAAGAGGGTTATGATTGTACACAATTTTCAGATTTAATGACATTGACATGACATGCCAAAGGCGCGGGTTTAGGTTAGGAACCTATCAGCTGTGCGCCAGACATGACATTCACTGACATATCTGGAACAAGGTTATGATTGCACACAATTTTCAGATTTAATGACATTGACATGATATGCCAAAGTCGCGGGTTTAGGTTAGGAACCTATCAGCTGTGCGTCAGACATGACATTCAGTGTCATGTCTGGAAGAAGGTTATGTTTGCACATAATTTTCAGATTTAATGACATTGACATGACGTGTTTAAAGTCGCGGGTTTAGGTTAGGAACTTATCAGCTGTGCGTCAGACATATCTGGAACAAGGTTATGATTGCACTCAATTTTTAGATTTTTTTGACATTGACATGACATCAAAGTCGCGGGTTTCGGTTAGGAACTTATCAGCCGCACCCGGGGCCCGGCTTTAAAAGTGAGCGATTCAAGATTATTTTTCGGGAGTCCTTATGCCTTCAGTTTTGACTTTTAAGAGTTTGTCGAAGCCCCAGTATATTGATAAAGCATTACCCTACAATTTTTATGGTCGAACATTTTTGGATTTGTTGTTGTTGTTCCCTTAACGGGATACGATTTTTCAAAGATTGACCACATTGTTTCTAACTGTTTCTTTCAGGGGCGTTTTTTTTTCCATTTAAATTGAAGAGCTGATTTGTTTAGAATTCGTAAAGGGTACGAGTAACGATCTTACATCACTATTTTTTTTTAATTTTGGAACTACCTCTACACGTTATTTGCACTTTTCAAGTCGAAAAGCCGAAACTATTAGGGATCGCAAGTGGCTCTCAAAGAAAAATAAAGGTAATACAAATAAAAAAAAATAAAAAATGAAAAATGAATAACGAAAAATGAAAAATGGAAAGTGAAAAATAAAAAATAATTACTTTACTCGCACGGGCGACGGCGCAGCGCAGCGGAGCCGTCGTTCGTCACTGATTACTTTACTCGCACAGACGACGGCGCAGCGTAGCGGAGCCGTCGTTCGTCATCGATTACTTTACTCGCACGGACGACGGCGCAGCGCAGCGGAGCCGTCGTTCGTCATCGATTACTTTACTCGCACGGACGACGGCGCAGCGCAGCGGAGCCGTCGTTCGTCATCGATTACTTTACTCGCACGGACGACGGCGCAGCGCAGCGGAGCCGTCGTTCGTCACCGATTACTTTACTCGCACGGACGACGGCGCAGCGCAGCGGAGCCGTCGTTCGTCACCGATTACTTTACTCGCACGGACGACGGCGCAGCGCAGCGGAGCCGTCGTTCGTCACCGATTACTTTACTCGCACGGACGACGGCGCAGCGCAGCGGAGCCGTCGTTCGTCACCGGTAACTTTACTCGCACGAACGACGGCGCAGCGCAGCGGAGCCGTCGTTCGTTACCGAAGAAATTTTTTTTTTTTTTTTTTTTTATGTTTTACAAAACAAATTATTACATATAGTAGGCTTTAGCCTAGGAAAACTAGTTAATATATACTAAATGAGTAACTTTCTGAGCGTTATTTTTACAAATAACTTTTGAACCCTTATAGATAGCGATTTGAAATTTTCACAAAAAATCATAAAAAATTCAACACACCTTCTATTAAAATTTCAACTTTCTCCAATCATCCCTTCAAAAAAAGTGTTGCCAACACCACAAAAGAAAAAAAAAGTCGAAATTTTCAAATGGAGCCGACAGGCCTCGGGCTCCTCCAGGGGCCCGTGAAATTCGTACTTTTCCATCGTGCCCCATAACTACAGGGTGATTTTTTGAAAATCGATTTTTCGCGATTCAGAGGTTTGCGCCAAACCCTAAGGCTTTTTTCGCTTTCAATGTGGAACGTTTGGATAAGGCTCAAAAAATCCCCAAGGCATGGGGGCACAAAGGTTACTAGGCGAGAATTCTGTGTTTCTCTCCGTTCGCGAGCTACAACCATTTCTCTGCAAAAGTCGCTTTTTTCGTGCTTTGGCTAGCGGGGCCGCGCCCCCTTTACAGATTCGACTAGAATTTTCATCAAGTTTTGTAAAACGAGTCCGTTACTACATTTTATGTCTCTTACGGATTTTTGATATCTTCAACCCTTGAAGAGTTATTTAAAGAAAACCACCCCCGATTTCAATAAAAAATTCTAGAGCGGCCATTTTTAATCGGATGCGAAAAATTTCAACAGAGTGCCATTGGGAATTTAATTTTGCGTCGAAAAGGTTAGAACTATATTTTTCGTGGGGCGTACCGTTTACGATCAACGGCCGATTTTCGATTATTTTCCGGGAATTTTTCGAAAAATTTTTCGATTTTTTTTTTTCGAAAATTAAAAATCTGACGACGGCATGTCAGTTGTCGATTTAATCCGTATCAAAGATCCCAATAAAGTTTTTCGATCCGATTTTTAGTTTTCGAGATATGACGTTGTATACGGAACGTGGAAGCGAAATTGACCAGCGGGGCACAACATTTTTTTTGTCCGATCGCAAATCTGATTGCACCACCGGAAAGCCCTTCTTAAGCCCAACAGAAAATCCAAATAAAATTTCTCGATCCGACCCCTCCTTCTAATTTTAAAAATTCATTAAACTTTTTATTTATTTTGCCGGTAAATATTTTCGATCGTTTCAAAGTGACTCTTTTTATTCCTTCTTAAATCATAAATCCAAGGACGGATTATCATTGCGGTATTGCGTGTACGTAAAACACACTTGGAATTTTTCAAATCGCCCCATTATTAACCGAGATATGGATATTTGAATTATTGTCGTTTTTGAACGTTGAAAATTTTTCCCCGGAAAAAATCAATTGAGAAAAATAAATATTTCCGGGAAGGTTAGAACAATGAAACTTTGGGAGATCATTAAGCGTTCCATTTAAAGCAGACCACCAAAGTTTGGTAACATTTCGGTCACCCCGTCGGCCCCAACGGGGTGCCAAAGACCGAAACACCCCTATCAGTACCGCTCTAAATTCTGTTTGTATGTTGATTTGTCATGTGTATACGCTTCTCAGACGCTCACCAAATAATTTTTAGAGGCCCAAAGTTGATGAGAAAACAATAAGCTTCTTCCTGTTAACGTCCGAGTGCTCTCCAGACAGCAAATTATGAAATGCATTGATACTGCATTGTCACATTTGACAAATGTCAGATTCGGAAACTGGGGTTACCATAAACCGGGGTTACCGCCAGATTACACTCTTCGAAGCGTGTGGTTTGAGCAAAACGATTGAAAATAATGCGTTTTTAATTTTTTTTCACCCTCTTCTGCACGGATGAGAGAGGTGGTGCTTTTGGGCAATGTAGTGTCTATCAATTGTCATCGAATGAGCAAATTTCATCGTCCCCATGATCCACCCTGTGGCCGTCGGGGCCTTCTCAAGAAATTATACAAAAAAATTCGGCCCGGCCTTCCGGGTACATCCTGGACAATTTAAAACCACTCTATCCTCTCCACAAAAGACCCCTCTACAACATTTATTTTCATTATTTTTTGATTTTTCTAATCGTTCGCGAGTTGTGAACTTTTTTATGTGTCGAGGCACCATATTTTTCATTTTTCATGAGTAAACCATCGGAAATTTGAGTGAAAATCGAATTACACGGATTCGGCTGAAATTTTCACCAAAGATACCTTTCCTCTGAAGGGGCACCGCGTGACAAGTAATTTATCGCTGGGGGCCCCCTTACGCTTCATATTCACCCCCCGAGTTCGTTTTTTTTTTCTTATGAGGACGTATTTTTTTCTATGGAAATCTAAGAGTTGAAACTTTAAGGGTTGATAGGGGGTGGGTCTAGCCATGATCCGTAATTTTTTCAAAATTTTTCAAACACCCACCATCTCTCCAGAGCGCGTTATTTGGCCTACCGCAGAATTTGCTTTCAACTTCTTTAATGGATGTATTTTTTTCTGTTTAAATTGAAGAGTTGAAACTTTTAAAATAGGTTCGGGGTACAACGGGCCTTGCTCTGTAATTTTTTCAAAATTTTTGAAACACCCGTTACGCTTCCATAATTTTTTAATTTGACATTTTCGAAATATTTCAGCAGGGGTGTGCAAGGGAAAAAGTTGAATTGAATTCAAATGTCAGATTTTTCAATAACTATTAAAACTAAATCAAAAACATGTACAAAATTTTTGCATAAAGTGTATACTTTTTGAAATACCGGTTTTCCCCAATTTTCAACTGCCTAAAACGATTTAAAAATATATTTTATTTTTTTTTACCCTCTTCTGCACTGCCGATGGAGATGTTCTTTTTAGGCAATGTGGCAGCTATGACGGGGCATGGATTGAGCCAATTTGATCGTTCCAACGATCTTTCCTGTGGTCGTTAGGGCCTTCTTTAGAAACATTTAGAAATTAGAAGAAAAAAATTCGCACAGCCTTCCCTGTAAATTTTGGACAATTTAAACCTACTCCATCCTCTTCACAAAAGACCCCTCTACAATATTTATTCTTTGAATATTTTCGATTTTTTTAATCGTTTGCGAGTTATGAATTTTTTTATGTTTCAATGCACAAAATTTTTCATTTTTCATGAGTAAACCATCGGAAATTTGAGTGAAAATCGCATGACACGGATTTGGCTGAAATTTTTACCAAAGATACCTTTCGGCTGAAGGGGCACCACGTGACAAGTATTTTTTCTCTGGGGGCCTCCTTGCGCTTCATTTTAACCCCCCGAGTGCGATTTTTTTTTCTTATGAGGACGTATTTTTTTCTATAAAAATCCAAGAGTTGAAACTTTAAGGGTGCGTAGAGGGTGATTCGAGTCATGATCCGTAATTTTTTCAAAATTTTTCAAACACCCCCCACTTCTCCAGAGCGCGTTATTTGGCCCACCCCTGAATTTGTTTTCATCTTCTTTCAAGGACGTATTTTTTTCTATTTACATTAAAGAGTTGAAACTTTTAGGGTAGGTTCGGGGTACAATTGGCTTTACTTCGTAATTTTTTCAAAATTTTTGAAACACCCGTTACCCTTCCGTAATTTTTTAATTCGACATTTTCGACATATTTCATCAGGGGTGTGGAAGGGAAAAATTGAATTCAATTCAAATGTAAGATTTTTCAATAAATATTGAAGCTAAATCAAAAGCATGTACAAAATTTTTACATAAAGTGCATACTTTTTGAAATACCGATTTTCCCCAATTTTCAACTGCCTAAAACGATTTAAAAATATATTTTATTTTTTTTTACCTTCTTCTGCACTGCCGATGGAGATGTTCTTTTCAGGCAATGTGGCAGCTATGACGGGGCATGGATTAAGCCAATTTAATAGTCCCAACGATCTTTCCTGTGGTCGTTAGGGCCTTCTTTAGAAACATTTAAAAATTAGAAGAAAAAAATTCGCACAGTCTTCCCTGTATATCCTGGACAATTTAAACCTACCCTATCCTCTTCACAAGAGACCCCTCTACAACATTTATTCTTTGAATATTTTCGTTTTTTCTAATCGTTTGCGAGTTATGAATTTTTTTATGTTTCAAGGCACCAAATTTTTCATTTTTCATGGGTAAACCCATCGGAAATTTGAGTGAAAATCGCATGACACGGATTCGGCTGAAATTTTCACCAAAGATGCCTTTCGCCCGAAGGGGTACCACGCGACAAGTATTTCATCTCAGGGGGCCCCCGTTCCGGGGCCCCGGCCTTAAAAGTGTGACATGTCAAAGTTGCGGGTTTAGGTTAAGAACGTATCAGCTGTGCGTCAGACATGACATTCACTGACATATCTGAAATAAGGTTATGATTGTACACAATTTTTAGATTTAATTACATTGACATGACATGCCAAAGTCGCAGGTTTAGGTTAGGAACCTATCAGCTGACGCACGTCAGACATGACATTCACTGGCAAATTTCAAACAGGGTTATGATTGTACACAATTTTCAGATTTAATGACATTGACATGACATGCCAAAGGCGCGGGTTTAGGTTAGGAACCTATCAGCTGATCGCCAGACATGACATTCACTGACATATCTGGAACAAGGTTATGATTGCACACAATTTTCAGATTTAATGACATTGACATGATATGCCAAAGTCGCGGGTTTAGGTTAGGAACCTATCAGCTGTGCGTCAGACATGACATTCACTGACATATCTGGAACAAGGTTATGATTGCACGCAATTTTCAGATTTAATGACATTGACATGATATACCAAAGTCGCGGGTTTAGGTTAGGAACCTATCAGCTGTGCGTCAGACATGACATTCAGTGTCATGTCCGGAAGAAGGTTATGATTGCACATAATTTTCAGATTTAATGACATTGACATGATATGCCAAAGGCGCGGATTTAGGTTAGGAACCTATCAGCTGTGCGCCAGACATGACACTCACTGACATATCTGGAACAAGGTTATGATTGCACTCAATTTTTAGATTTTTTTGACATTGACATGACATCAAAGTCGCGGGTTTCGGTTAGGAACTTATCAGCCGCACCCGGGGCCCGGCTTTAAAAGTGAGCGATTCAAGATTATTTTTCGGGAGTCTTTATGCCTTCAGTTTTGACTTTAAAGAGTTTGTCGAAGCCCCAGTATATTGATAAAGCATTACCCTACAATTTTTATGGTCGAACATTTTTTGATTTGTTGTTGTTGTTCCCTTAACGGGATACGATTTTTCAAAGATTGACCACATTGTTTCTAACTGTTTCTTTCAGTATTTTTTTCCATTTAAATTGAAGAGCTGATTTGTTTAGAATTCGTAAAGGGTACGAGTCACGATCTTACATCACTATTTTTTTTTTAATTTTGGAACTACCTCTACACGTTATTTGCACTTTTCAAGTCGAAAAGCCGAAACTATTAGGGATCGCAAGTGGCTCTCAAAGAAAAATAAAGGTAATACAAATAAAAAAAATAAAAATTACTTTACTCGCACGGACGACGGCGCAGCGCAGCGGAGCCTTCGTTCGTCACCGATTACTTTACTCGCACGGACGACGGCGCAGCGAAGCGGAGCCGTCGTTCGTCACTGATTACTTTACTCGCACGGACGACGGCGCAGCGCAGCGGAGCCGTCGTTCGTCACCGATTACTTTACTCGCACGGACGACGGCGCAGCGAAGCGGAGCCGTCGTTCGTCACCGATTACTTTACTCGCACGGACGACGGCGCAGCGCAGCGGAGCCGTCGTTCGTCACCGATTACTTTACTCGCACGGACGACGGCGCAGCGAAGCGGAGCCGTCGTTCGTCACCGATTACTTTACTCGCACGGACGACGGCGCAGCGCAGCGGAGCCGTCGTTCGTCACCGATTACTTTACTCGCACGGACGACGGCGCAGCGCAGCGGAGCCGTCGTTCGTCACCGATTACTTTTCTTGCACGGACGACGGCGCAGCGCAGCGGAGCCGTCGTCCGTCACCAAGTAATCTTTTTTTTTTTTTTTTTTTTTTTAATTTCTATATTTACATATATAATAATATTACATATAGTAGGCTTTAGCCTAGGAAAACTAGTTAATATATACTAAATGAGTAACTTTCTGAGCGTTATTTTTACAAATAACTTTTGAACCCTTATAGATAGCGATTTGAAATTTTCACAAAAAATCATAAAAAATTCAACACATCTTCTATTAAAATTTCAACTTTCTCCAATCATCCCTTCAAAAAAAGTGTTGCCAACACCACAAAAGAAAAAAAAAGTCGAAATTTTCAAATGGAGCCGACAGGCCTCGGGCTCCTCCAGGGGCCCGTGAAATTCGTACTTTTCCATCGTGCCCCATAACTACAGGGTGATTTTTTGAAAATCGATTTTTCGCGATTCAGAGGTTTGCGCCAAACCCTAAGGCTTTTTTCGCTTTCAATGTGGAACGTTTGGATAAGGCTCAAAAAATCCCCAAGGCATGGGGGCACAAAGGTTACTAGGCGAGAATTCTGTGTTTCTCTCCGTTCGCGAGCTACAACCATTTCTCTGCAAAAGTCGCTTTTTTCGTGCTTTGGCTAGCGGGGCCGCGCCCCCTTTACAGATTCGACTAGAATTTTCATCAAGTTTTGTAAAACGAGTCCGTTACTACATTTTATGTCTCTTACGGATTTTTGATATCTTCAACCCTTGAAGAGTTATTTAAAGAAAACCACCCCCGATTTCAATAAAAAATTCTAGAGCGGCCATTTTTAATCGGATGCGAAAAATTTCAACAGAGTGCCATTGGGAATTTAATTTTGCGTCGAAAAGGTTAGAACTATATTTTTCGTGGGGCGTACCGTTTACGATCAACGGCCGATTTTCGATTATTTTCCGGGAATTTTTCGAAAAATTTTTCGATTTTTTTTTTTCGAAAATTAAAAATCTGACGACGGCATGTCAGTTGTCGATTTAATCCGTATCAAAGATCCCAATAAAGTTTTTCGATCCGATTTTTAGTTTTCGAGATATGACGTTGTATACGGAACGTGGAAGCGAAATTGACCAGCGGGGCACAACATTTTTTTTGTCCGATCGCAAATCTGATTGCACCACCGGAAAGCCCTTCTTAAGCCCAACAGAAAATCCAAATAAAATTTCTCGATCCGACCCCTCCTTCTAATTTTAAAAATTCATTAAACTTTTTATTTATTTTGCCGGTAAATATTTTCGATCGTTTCAAAGTGACTCTTTTTATTCCTTCTTAAATCATAAATCCAAGGACGGATTATCATTGCGGTATTGCGTGTACGTAAAACACACTTGGAATTTTTCAAATCGCCCCATTATTAACCGAGATATGGATATTTGAATTATTGTCGTTTTTGAACGTTGAAAATTTTTCCCCGGAAAAAATCAATTGAGAAAAATAAATATTTCCGGGAAGGTTAGAACAATGAAACTTTGGGAGATCATTAAGCGTTCCATTTAAAGCAGACCACCAAAGTTTGGTAACATTTCGGTCACCCCGTCGGCCCCAACGGGGTGCCAAAGACCGAAACACCCCTATCAGTACCGCTCTAAATTCTGTTTGTATGTTGATTTGTCATGTGTATACGCTTCTCAGACGCTCACCAAATAATTTTTAGAGGCCCAAAGTTGATGAGAAAACAATAAGCTTCTTCCTGTTAACGTCCGAGTGCTCTCCAGACAGCAAATTATGAAATGCATTGATACTGCATTGTCACATTTGACAAATGTCAGATTCGGAAACTGGGGTTACCATAAACCGGGGTTACCGCCAGATTACACTCTTCGAAGCGTGTGGTTTGAGCAAAACGATTGAAAATAATGCGTTTTTAATTTTTTTTCACCCTCTTCTGCACGGATGAGAGAGGTGGTGCTTTTGGGCAATGTAGTGTCTATCAATTGTCATCGAATGAGCAAATTTCATCGTCCCCATGATCCACCCTGTGGCCGTCGGGGCCTTCTCAAGAAATTATACAAAAAAATTCGGCCCGGCCTTCCGGGTACATCCTGGACAATTTAAAACCACTCTATCCTCTCCACAAAAGACCCCTCTACAACATTTATTTTCATTATTTTTTGATTTTTCTAATCGTTCGCGAGTTGTGAACTTTTTTATGTGTCGAGGCACCATATTTTTCATTTTTCATGAGTAAACCATCGGAAATTTGAGTGAAAATCGAATTACACGGATTCGGCTGAAATTTTCACCAAAGATACCTTTCCTCTGAAGGGGCACCGCGTGACAAGTAATTTATCGCTGGGGGCCCCCTTACGCTTCATATTCACCCCCCGAGTTCGTTTTTTTTTTCTTATGAGGACGTATTTTTTTCTATGGAAATCTAAGAGTTGAAACTTTAAGGGTTGATAGGGGGTGGGTCTAGCCATGATCCGTAATTTTTTCAAAATTTTTCAAACACCCACCATCTCTCCAGAGCGCGTTATTTGGCCTACCGCAGAATTTGCTTTCAACTTCTTTAATGGATGTATTTTTTTCTGTTTAAATTGAAGAGTTGAAACTTTTAAAATAGGTTCGGGGTACAACGGGCCTTGCTCTGTAATTTTTTCAAAATTTTTGAAACACCCGTTACGCTTCCATAATTTTTTAATTTGACATTTTCGAAATATTTCAGCAGGGGTGTGCAAGGGAAAAAGTTGAATTGAATTCAAATGTCAGATTTTTCAATAACTATTAAAACTAAATCAAAAACATGTACAAAATTTTTGCATAAAGTGTATACTTTTTGAAATACCGGTTTTCCCCAATTTTCAACTGCCTAAAACGATTTAAAAATATATTTTATTTTTTTTTACCCTCTTCTGCACTGCCGATGGAGATGTTCTTTTTAGGCAATGTGGCAGCTATGACGGGGCATGGATTGAGCCAATTTGATCGTTCCAACGATCTTTCCTGTGGTCGTTAGGGCCTTCTTTAGAAACATTTAGAAATTAGAAGAAAAAAATTCGCACAGCCTTCCCTGTAAATTTTGGACAATTTAAACCTACTCCATCCTCTTCACAAAAGACCCCTCTACAATATTTATTCTTTGAATATTTTCGATTTTTTTAATCGTTTGCGAGTTATGAATTTTTTTATGTTTCAATGCACAAAATTTTTCATTTTTCATGAGTAAACCATCGGAAATTTGAGTGAAAATCGCATGACACGGATTTGGCTGAAATTTTTACCAAAGATACCTTTCGGCTGAAGGGGCACCACGTGACAAGTATTTTTTCTCTGGGGGCCTCCTTGCGCTTCATTTTAACCCCCCGAGTGCGATTTTTTTTTCTTATGAGGACGTATTTTTTTCTATAAAAATCCAAGAGTTGAAACTTTAAGGGTGCGTAGAGGGTGATTCGAGTCATGATCCGTAATTTTTTCAAAATTTTTCAAACACCCCCCACTTCTCCAGAGCGCGTTATTTGGCCCACCCCTGAATTTGTTTTCATCTTCTTTCAAGGACGTATTTTTTTCTATTTACATTAAAGAGTTGAAACTTTTAGGGTAGGTTCGGGGTACAATTGGCTTTACTTCGTAATTTTTTCAAAATTTTTGAAACACCCGTTACCCTTCCGTAATTTTTTAATTCGACATTTTCGACATATTTCATCAGGGGTGTGGAAGGGAAAAATTGAATTCAATTCAAATGTAAGATTTTTCAATAAATATTGAAGCTAAATCAAAAGCATGTACAAAATTTTTACATAAAGTGCATACTTTTTGAAATACCGATTTTCCCCAATTTTCAACTGCCTAAAACGATTTAAAAATATATTTTATTTTTTTTTACCTTCTTCTGCACTGCCGATGGAGATGTTCTTTTCAGGCAATGTGGCAGCTATGACGGGGCATGGATTAAGCCAATTTAATAGTCCCAACGATCTTTCCTGTGGTCGTTAGGGCCTTCTTTAGAAACATTTAAAAATTAGAAGAAAAAAATTCGCACAGTCTTCCCTGTATATCCTGGACAATTTAAACCTACCCTATCCTCTTCACAAGAGACCCCTCTACAACATTTATTCTTTGAATATTTTCGTTTTTTCTAATCGTTTGCGAGTTATGAATTTTTTTATGTTTCAAGGCACCAAATTTTTCATTTTTCATGGGTAAACCCATCGGAAATTTGAGTGAAAATCGCATGACACGGATTCGGCTGAAATTTTCACCAAAGATGCCTTTCGCCCGAAGGGGTACCACGCGACAAGTATTTCATCTCAGGGGGCCCCCGTTCCGGGGCCCCGGCCTTAAAAGTGTGACATGTCAAAGTTGCGGGTTTAGGTTAAGAACGTATCAGCTGTGCGTCAGACATGACATTCACTGACATATCTGAAATAAGGTTATGATTGTACACAATTTTTAGATTTAATTACATTGACATGACATGCCAAAGTCGCAGGTTTAGGTTAGGAACCTATCAGCTGACGCACGTCAGACATGACATTCACTGGCAAATTTCAAACAGGGTTATGATTGTACACAATTTTCAGATTTAATGACATTGACATGACATGCCAAAGGCGCGGGTTTAGGTTAGGAACCTATCAGCTGATCGCCAGACATGACATTCACTGACATATCTGGAACAAGGTTATGATTGCACACAATTTTCAGATTTAATGACATTGACATGATATGCCAAAGTCGCGGGTTTAGGTTAGGAACCTATCAGCTGTGCGTCAGACATGACATTCACTGACATATCTGGAACAAGGTTATGATTGCACGCAATTTTCAGATTTAATGACATTGACATGATATACCAAAGTCGCGGGTTTAGGTTAGGAACCTATCAGCTGTGCGTCAGACATGACATTCAGTGTCATGTCCGGAAGAAGGTTATGATTGCACATAATTTTCAGATTTAATGACATTGACATGATATGCCAAAGGCGCGGATTTAGGTTAGGAACCTATCAGCTGTGCGCCAGACATGACACTCACTGACATATCTGGAACAAGGTTATGATTGCACTCAATTTTTAGATTTTTTTGACATTGACATGACATCAAAGTCGCGGGTTTCGGTTAGGAACTTATCAGCCGCACCCGGGGCCCGGCTTTAAAAGTGAGCGATTCAAGATTATTTTTCGGGAGTCTTTATGCCTTCAGTTTTGACTTTTAAGAGTTTGTCGAAGCCCCAGTATATTGATAAAGCATTACCCTACAATTTTTATGGTCGAACATTTTTTGATTTGTTGTTGTTGTTCCCTTAACGGGATACGATTTTTCAAAGATTGACCACATTGTTTCTAACTGTTTCTTTCAGTATTTTTTTCCATTTAAATTGAAGAGCTGATTTGTTTAGAATTCGTAAAGGGTACGAGTCACGATCTTACATCACTATTTTTTTTTTAATTTTGGAACTACCTCTACACGTTATTTGCACTTTTCAAGTCGAAAAGCCGAAACTATTAGGGATCGCAAGTGGCTCTCAAAGAAAAATAAAGGTAATACAAATAAAAAAAATAAAAATTACTTTACTCGCACGGACGACGGCGCAGCGCAGCGGAGCCTTCGTTCGTCACCGATTACTTTACTCGCACGGACGACGGCGCAGCGAAGCGGAGCCGTCGTTCGTCACTGATTACTTTACTCGCACGGACGACGGCGCAGCGCAGCGGAGCCGTCGTTCGTCACCGATTACTTTACTCGCACGGACGACGGCGCAGCGAAGCGGAGCCGTCGTTCGTCACCGATTACTTTACTCGCACGGACGACGGCGCAGCGCAGCGGAGCCGTCGTTCGTCACCGATTACTTTACTCGCACGGACGACGGCGCAGCGAAGCGGAGCCGTCGTTCGTCACCGATTACTTTACTCGCACGGACGACGGCGCAGCGCAGCGGAGCCGTCGTTCGTCACCGATTACTTTACTCGCACGGACGACGGCGCAGCGCAGCGGAGCCGTCGTTCGTCACCGATTACTTTTCTTGCACGGACGACGGCGCAGCGCAGCGGAGCCGTCGTCCGTCACCAAGTAATCTTTTTTTTTTTTTTTTTTTTTTTAATTTCTATATTTACATATATAATAATATTACATATAGTAGGCTTTAGCCTAGGAAAACTAGTTTAATATACTAAAAGCGTAAGGTTCTGAGCGTTAATCTTACAAATAACTTTTGAACCGTTATAGATGGCGATTTGAAATTTTCACCAAAAAATCACAAAAAATTCAGCGCATCTTCTATTAGATTTTCAAATTCTAGCCCCGCCCCCAAGGGGTAGGCCACACCCCCACAGATTACATTTTATCGTACGCTCGAAATTTTTTTTTTCAATATTATGTAAAATTGCCTATCGAGTCGATTCCGACCACTCGCGATCCTCTAGAACCAGCAGGGCCTTCTCTGTGAATTTTTGAAAATCGAAAAATCGAACATAAACGCGCCGGAGGAGACTTTGGTTAGCGCTGGAAGGATCGACTGGCGACCGCGTTTTTTACAAATTAAAATCCCTTCCAAAAAAACTACCGGGCTCTGAATTTTGATTTTTTGCCCCTATTTGGCCACACCCCCTTTTATGTTTTTCGGGGTATTTTTGGGGACGTATTTTTTTCTATGGAAATCGAAGAGACGAAACTTGCTGGGTAGGTAGCGGATGAGACGGGCCGTCACCCCTAATTTTTTCAAAACCCTCCGACCACCCTGCGCCCCTCCAGAGCGCGTTATTCGGACCACCCCGAAAATTTTCTCTTCTCCGTTTTTTTTCTTTCGAGGACCTATTTTTTTCTATTTCTAGCGGAAAGTTGAAACTTTTAGGAGGGGTTCGGGGTAGGACGAGCCCTTACGTGAATTTTTTTCAAAAACTTTAAACCACCCCCTACCCTTCGGTGGGCGTCACAATTTTTGGCCATTTTTTTCTTTTAGTGATTACTTTTTTTCCATTTGCATCAAAAAATTGAAACTTTCAGGGATGGTTAGGGTAATGAAGAGCCTTCTTCTGTATTTTTTTCAAAATTTTTGCAACACCCCCTACCCTTCCAGTGGACGTGGCCCGATTTTGCGATTTTCTTCTTTTGGTGATATCTTTTTTTCTATTCACTTCAGAGAGTTGAAATTTTCAGGGATGTTTCGGGGTATGAAGAGGCTCCCTCTGTATTTTTTTCAAAATTTTTGCAACACCCCCTTCCCCCGCGGCAGTAGAGGTTTGCGCCAACTCCATTTCCTCCCAGGATTTTTGAGTTGGAGGATTGAAATATGGCTCAAAAAATCCCCAATACTCCGGCACACAAAGGTCTTTTGATTTCGTCCCTGTGATTTTCTCCGTTCGCGAGCTATTACCCTTTCTTTTAGGGGGTAGTTTTTTTCGTGCTTCGGCGAGCGGGGGCGCCCCCCCTTAACAGACCTAATTTTTATTTTCAATGAATTTTGTAGATCGAGTCCGTCTCTACATTTTTGTCTTGAACAAATTTTTGATATTTTCAACCCCCGAGGAGTTATTCAAGGAAAACCACCCCCGTTTTCAATAAAAAAATTCTACAGCGGTTATTTTTCATCCCTCGCCAAAAATTTAAATGGCATACTATTCGGAATTTCATTGTGCGTCGAAAAGGTAAGAACAAATTTTGTTGTGGGACGCACCGTTTACGATCTACAGTCAATTTTCTGATTGATCTACAGTAATTTTTCGAAAAATTTTGCGATTTTTTTTTTTCGAAAATGAAAAATTTGACGACGCCATATCAATCATCGATTCATTCTGAATCGAATTTTTCCTATAAAGTTTTTCGATCCGAGTTGTAGTTTTCGAGATATGACAGGTTAAACGAAAGGGAAAATTGCCGTTCGGACGCGGGGTCCGACACGCCGTGAAATTGAGGAAGGTCCGGGTTATCGATTTTTCCGTAACATTGACGAGCGGACACGAGAGTCCTGTTCGGGCAATGGTCACGCGTTCGTTCGCATTTCAAATAACGAATATAACGACGGATTCGCGGGTACGTTTTACTTCTTTCGGGGACGTATTTTTTTCTATTTAAATTGAAGAGTTGAAACTTTTAGGGTTGATAGTAAATATAGTGAGCCTTAATTGATAATTTTTTCAAACAATTTAAAACACCCCCTACCCTTCCAGTGCGCATTATTTGGCTGGGCCTCAGGGTTCGTGTTTCTTCTTTTAAGGATGTATTTTTTTCTTTTCAATTCGAAAAGCTCAAACTTTAAGGGATCGCAGAAAATATAATTCGCATTCATTGTTAATTTTTTCAAATTTTTTGGAACTACCCCTACGCCCAATTTGCACCCCTCTGTGTTTGTTTTTCTTATTTTAAGGATGTATTTTTTTCTTTTCAATTCGAAAAGCTGAAACTTTCAGGGATGTTAGAAGATATTATTAACTATCATTGGTATTTTTTTCAAATTTTTTGGAACCACCCCTACACCCTATTTACAACCCTCAGCGTTCGTTTTTCTTTTTTTAAGGATAAATTTTTTTTCTATTCAATTAAATAAGCTTAAATTTTAAGTTATTTTCTTAAATCACCCCTTCACCCCATTTGCACCCCCTGGCTTCGTTTTTTCTTCTTTTAAAGATGTTAATAGAAGAAAAATGGAGCAGGGGGTGCAATATTTTTTCGCTTCAAGTCGAAAAGCTTAAACTTCAAGTTGTTTTTTTTAAACCACCCCTACGCCTTATTTGCACCCCCTGGCGCCGTTTTTCTTCTTTTGAGGATGGATTTTGGTTTCTTTTCAATTAAATAAGCTAACATTTAGTGCATTTTTGTAAAACCACCCCTACGGCCAATTTGCACCCCCTGGCTCCGTTTTTCTTCGTTTGAGGATGGATTTTGGTTTCTTTTTAATTAAATAAGCTTACATTTAGTGCATTTTTGTAAAACCACCCCTACAGTCAATTTGCACCCCCTGGCTCCGTTTTTCTTCGTTTGAGGATGGATTTTGGTTTCTTTTCAATTAAATAAGCTAACATTTAGTGCATTTTTGTAAAACCACCCCTACGGCCAATTTGCACCCCCTGGCTCCGTTTTTCTTCGTTTGAGGATGGATTTTGGTTTCTTTTTAATTAAATAAGCTTACATTTAGTGCATTTTTGTAAAACCACCCCTACAGTCAATTTGCACCCCCTGGCTCCGTTTTTCTTCGTTTGAGGATGGATTTTGGTTCCTTTTTAATTAAATAAGCTTACATTTAGTGCATTTTTGTGAAACCACCCCTACAGTCAATTTGCACCCCCTGGCTTCGTTTTTCTTCGTTTGAGGATGGATTTTGGTTTCTTTTTAATTAAATAAGCTTACATTTGTTGCATTTTTATAAAACCACCCCTACGTCTTATTTGCACCCACTGGCGCCGTTTTTCTGAATCCCCCGAGTGCGTTTTTTTTTTCTTATGAGGACGTATTTTTTTCTATAAAAATCTAAGAGTTGCAACTTTTAGGGTGGGTAGAGGGTGCGATGAGCCATGATCCGTAATTTTTTCAAAATTTTTCAAACACCCCCCACATCTCCAGAGCGCGTTATTTTGCCCACCCCTGAATTTGTTTTCATCTTCTTTCAAGGACGTATTTTTTTCTATTTAAATTGAAGAGTTGAAACTTTCAGGGTACGTTCGGGGTACAATTGGCCTTTTTCCGTAATTTTTTCAAAAATTTTCAAAACCCCCCCACCTCTCCAGAGTGCGCTATTTGGCGCACCCCTGAATTTGTTTTCAACTTCTTTCAAGGACGTATTTTTTTCTATTCAAATTGAAGAGTTGAAACTTTCAGGGTAGGTTCGGGGTACAATTGGCCTTGCTCCGTAATTTTTTCAAAATTTTTGAAATACCCGTTACCTTCCCGTAATTTTTTAATTCGACATTTTCGACATATTTCAGTAGGGGTGTGGAAGGGAAAAAGTTGAATTAAATTCAAATGTCAGATTTTTCAATAACTATTGAAACTTAATCAAAAACATATACAAAATTTTTACATAAAGTGCATTATTTTTGAAATACCGATTTTCCCCAATTTTCAACCGCCTAAAACGATTTAAAAATATATTTTATTTTTTTTTACCCTCTTCTGTACTGCCGACAGAGATGACCTTTTCAGGAAATGTGGCAGCCATGACAGGGCACGGATTGAGCCAATTTGATCGTTCCAATGATCTTTCCTGTGGTCGTTAGGGCCTTTTTTAGAAACATTTTAAAATTAAAAGAAAAAAAATCGCACAGCCTTCCCTGTATATTCTGGACAATTTAAACCTACTCCATCCTCTTCACAAAAGACTCCTCTACAACATTTATTCTTTGAATATTTTCGATTTTTCCAATCGTTTGCGAGTTATGAATTTTTTTATGTTTCAATGCACAAAATTTTTCATTTTTCATGAGTAAACCATCGGAAATTTGAGTGAAAATCGCATGACACGGATTTGGCTGAAATTTTCACCAAAGATACCTTTCGGCAGAAGGGTTACCGCGTGATAAGTATTTTTTCTCTGGGGGCCCCCTTACGCTTCATTTTAACCCCCCGAGTGCGATTTTTTTTTTA
This sequence comes from Ocypus olens, assembly GCA_910593695.2. Taxonomy (NCBI): domain Eukaryota; kingdom Metazoa; phylum Arthropoda; class Insecta; order Coleoptera; family Staphylinidae; genus Ocypus; species Ocypus olens. The sequence continues at coordinate 1,434,020 of OU343054.1, forward strand.
TTGTGAGGACGTATTTTTTTGTATGGAAATCTAAGAGTTGAAATTTTTCGGGTGTGTAGAGGGTGGTTCGAGTTATGGTTCGTAACTTTTTCAAAATTTTTCAATCACCCCCCACCTCTCCAGAGCGTGCTCTTTGGCTCACCCCTGAATTTGTTTTCATCTTCTTTCAAGGACGTATTTTTTTCTATTTAAATTGAAGAGTTGAAACTTTCAGGGTAGGTTCGGGGTACAATTGGCCTTGCTCCGTAATTTTTTCAAAATTTTTGAAACACCCGTTACCCTTCCGTAAATTTTTAATTCGATATTTTCGAAATATTTCAGCAGGGGTGTGGAAGGGAAAAAATTGAATTCAATTCAAATGTCAGATTTTTCAATAACTATTGAAACTTAATCAAAAACATATACAAAATTTTTACATAAAGTGCATACTTTTTGAAATACCGATTTACCCCAATTTTCAACTGCCTAAAACGATTTAAAAATACATTTTATTTTTTTTTACCCTCTTCTGTACTGCCGATGGAGATGACCTTTTCAGGAAATGTGGCAGCCATGACGGGGCACGGATTGAGCCAATTTGATCGTCCCAATGATCTTTCCTGTGGTCGTTAGGGCCTTTTTTAGAAACATTTTAAAATTAAAAGAAAAAAAATCGCACAGCCTTCCCTGTTTATTCTGGAAAATTTAAACCTACTCCATCGTCTTCACCAAAGACTCCTCTACAACATTTATTCTTTGAATATTTTTGATTTTTCTAATCGTTTGCGGGTTATGAATTTTTTTATGTTTCAATGCACAAAATTTTTCATTTTTCATGAGTAAACCATCGGAAATTTGAGTGAAAATCGCATGACACGGATTTGGCTGAAATTTTCACCAAAGATACCTTTCGTCTAAGGGGGCACCGCGTGACAAGTATTTTTTCTCTGGAGGCCCCCTTACGCTTCATTTTAACCCCCCGAGTGCGATTTTTTTTTTATT